>CM076238.1:46435659-47759409 GCA_038380155.1 Pseudococcus jackbeardsleyi
TCTAAAACTGAAAACTCAATCGTTTTACCAGATAGTGAACATTATGGTTGGAAAAATGAGGTTATATAAACATTTTAGCTGCTTTTATAATGGCTCAAAGATGATACAAAACTTTCGAGTTTGTACCTATCTCGCGTTTATTATACCAAGTTTGAGAGAAATCTTCCTTCTCTTTTTTAATATCGCTTGGAAAACGGTTCGGAAAAGGTTTTATGAAAATTTCGCCCCAAACTTAATAATAAAAGCTCGACGAAACTTTCAAACAACGCCTTTATTTCGCCAGCCAGGTAGAATTTTTCATATACTTTTTTTTCAGCAAGGCACGTAACAAGTACTATAATATCGGTGCTTCGAGGAGACGATAAAGGCAATTTATATACATTCCGATTACAATGATAACGCCTAAAAAAGTAATGATTTTTGGCTCGATTGCGATTCGAATCGTTTATTTGTTCATTGAAGCGATTCGAATGGCGAAAAATCGAACACACGAGCCGTTATAGCTTTCAAAATTGACCCTATTTTGTGATTCGAAATATTCTACAATTTCTAAAATTTCATCCCTATTCGTCGATAAAATATGGCCAGAATTAAACACAAAGATTCCACGACAGCTTTTAATCCTTTTTAATACGTTATCGTTAATCTCTTCAGCATGCTAAGGCACTTTAACCACTGATCGTCGCAGAATCCACAGTTCTGCGATATCTTCGCCAATTAACGCATTAACACAGTTGCTAGATCTAGACACGCACCAAAACAAAAAAAAAACTCGATTCAAATCGCGTAACGAGTACGATTCATTCGAGCGATTCGAATCGCTTAAAATGCGAATGCGACCATCGCGTCGGGTTCGTTTCTGGCTGCTTTTGAGAATCGATTTTCACGATACGCTATTTTAGCCAACCCTGAGCTAAGCTGTGGTAATTAGGTTTCTCCATATAGAACTGTATCCGAATTTACGAAAAACTGTTCAAATGTCAAGACGATTTTCTCACATTTGTGTCAACGCCGCACTCGCCCTCGTCCCTGCACGTAGCTCCATTCATCCTGCCATCAGCTATAGCTCTTGTGTTTTCCCATTGGGAAATTTCTCTGTACTGTCGTCTAACTCGTTCGTTAATAATTTCATCCCCTTGAAGAAAACGTAGCTAGGTATTGGAGGAGTAAATAAAACAGTTCTTTTCGTTTTAAAGGCACGTGAAAAGGAAATATTTGCAATTTGATTTGAATTTTTGAATAAAGAGGTTGCAATAATTTCGATGTTTATTGGGGTGTTTTTTATTATGTTTCGATTTTTTCCGTCGATAAATATATCGAAGTGAATGAAATTATGATTGAATAAAACAAAAACTCACAAGTTTATTATTCGACTTTGGAAAAATCATCACTGGAACGATTATTTAATGGTCATTATCATGGTGATCTATAGAATTGCTCAGTTTCTCAATAAAACTACAGATTTTCCTCAAAAAAAAGCTCTGAAATAAAAAATTAGGTCTTTCAAGATTGATGATAATTTACTAGAGAACGTTTAAAAAGACATAAGTGAAATTGGAAGTATCAAATTCAAAGAAAAAATGGATAATTTAAAATTTTACATTTCGCAAGAAAATGAGAATTTTATGAACGACCAAAGTTCTAAAATTCTCGTTTTAAAAAAGTCCTCTGGAAAATTTTCAAATGTAAAAAAGGATCGCATTCTTATGGTGTTTATTCGATCTGAAAAATAGAAATTCTTGCTATATTTTCTAGATTTTATTTCTATTCTCATGTCATTTTTCTTGCTTTTAATTAATCCCGAAAAGAACTACCTTTTCAACCTTTAATTTAAGATTTTGGGAAAAAAGGAAAAAAAGATCACATTCTGATGGTGCCCGTTCAATTTGAAAAATATAAATTCTGGCCATTTTCTAGATTTTATTTCGATTCTTATGCCCATTTTTTGGCTGTAAATTGATCTCGAAAAGAACTACCTTTTCAACCTTTAATTAAAAAATTTGAGAAAAAAGGAAAATGTCGAAAATGCTTGTTTTTTGCAACAAAAAAAATCGATAAAACTCTAGTGGGTTTTTTTCGGTACCTAGCTTTGAAAACAAATGCTGAAAGTATTTTAAAAAATACCAAAAATTAGAAATCAAAATTGAAAAAATATTTTAAATCTAAAATGCCAAGTTTGGACTAACATTGAATTTAAAATTTGAACTATATGCTAATGACGTAAGGAAGAAGCAAAAAAAGATTCAAAAACAAGAAAGAGTGGAACAATAATTGTACCTAATTGAGAAATTTTCGAAAGGAATGATTCTCTTCCTGAAAAATTGAAAAAAATTTGTGTTTCAATTTTCAAATGAGAAAAATTTCAGAAATTGTCAAAACATTGAAAAAAATTCCAAGTGTTGAAAATTCTTTAATTTTCAGCTCAATTTCTTCTTCAATAATGTCGATTTCTCTTGCTTGGAAAAAATCAGGTAGGTCCAATGTTTTTTATTTTTTACACTAAAATTACTATGCACTATCTCCCCCCCCCCCCCCTTCAAAAAAATCATGCTCGAGTCTGGATACAAAAATAATTATCCTTAAGGGTCAAAAATTGGATTCTGAGTTCAAGTTCCTTCCTGATTTTATTTCTTCAGGAATACCCAAAATTAGTGTCAACTCAAAAGTCAATTTTTGGCTTCAAAAAGTAATTTCTATATCCATGTTGTATGGATATTTAAAAATTCTGATTAGAAATATTCTTCAGCATTCTTTCATTTTTTAATGTACAAAAAAATCATTCTTTGATAAATCAATCCAGCATCTGGCACCTGGGGTGGTTCTGCGTTAAGTATAGAATTTCAAGTAATGTCTCGGTCTGGAAACCGTGTAATAGTCGGTTCTCGGTTTAAACTTTTTGTTTTTTCGTCGGCTCACGTTCGTGACATAAAAAGTACAATACACGAGACACGACTGTTACACGACGAATCGATTTTCAACTCTTAACGGCGAAATCGTTTATAATTAGGCCAAATGACAATCGTCTGTGTTTTTCTTCCTTTTACATTCACGTCCCTTAAGCATGGTACATGGCGGTGTAACGAAATAGGGTCACACAACCATTTGAAGACGTGAAAAGTTGACTTTCGATCGCAATGTATGCAATTCCTGAAATGTAATATTTCTGAATAGGAACTAAAAAATATTTCGAATGAATTTTGAGAGTTTTTGAATAAATTTTGAACAAATACTTTCGAATACTTATTTTGAAAATTTTTGAATAAATTTTGAAAATTTTTGAAAAAATTGAAAACTTTTCATTTCATGATGTCATTTGGATCAGAAAAATTAAAAATTCGTGTTATTTTATGGATTTTCTGGCCATTTTTCTTGTTATTACTTTTTCCAAAAAAGAATCTCTTTTTTATCTTTCAACTGAAAAATGTAAAAAAAAAAAAGAGTAAAAGTTAATAATTCTGGCTTTTAGCAGTAAAATTATCAAAATTTTAATTTTTGGTTTTCATGTATTTCAAAGTTTAAATTATTAAATCTTTCAAAAATTATAATAAAATTCTTTCAACAATTTTGAATTTTTCAAATAATTTATCATTTTTTTCATGTTTTACATTTTTCCTCCCTGGATCTGATATTTCAGCCAACAAAATTCTCTTTCTCCTCAAAAATTCCCCCTCAACTCCAAAAAATTTACCAAATACGCCTCAACCTAAAGCCCAAAACTCAAAATAGAATCCAATCAAACACAACTGCACCGAAAAATGCAATCACGCAGAATGTATATAAAAAATCGCGCACACGCATTTCAACACCAACATTCTAATGAACTTTTGGATACCGTTCAAATTCCTCCGAACGAGAAAAATTTTAATCGACGTTGTTTTTCAACATAGATAATTACCGCGAAGCTGATATCGCCTGCTGATCGAAACACGTCCAATTAAACTCGCGTACTCGCATAAAGTGCCATACCAGCATCGCTCCAAATGTCTCCGGAATGCTGTCATTCAATTTCGTCAAAATTTCATACATTTCATCTACCTACATGTAACATCGCAATACAGATCGTGGCAGTCAATTTAGAGAATTTTTTTCATCTTCTTTTCAAAGTAATAAATCGCGTTTTAAAACGCCACACATATACTCGCACTGGCATAAACGCACGTGTTATATGACTTTTGGCATCTGTACACCATTCCCAGCACCTAAACTCTTCCGTAATTTTATTGCTGGAGAATATAACAATACCGTATCAGCTGGAATATTAATAGCACACATAGCTGTAGAATACGTATACAAAACTCGCCGGCGTGTTTTTAGCAATTTTACTTCGTCGTCGGTTTTACGTCCTTTAGTTTAGTGGCGTAAATTTCGAAGACAAAAAGGAAAAAATTGCTCACTAGAGTGAAATTTTTGGGCGTGTTCGTAGTCCCAGGATATAAGCATAGTTTTCTGTTTTATACGTAATTTATTGCCAGACTCGCCGAATGATTAAAATCATACTACGTGTTCAACGAAATGGAAACATTTTAATAGCTCGGACCTTTGAATCTTCGAAATTATCTGGGTCAGAAAACAACACTTTTTTCATCATCAATGAAATTCTAGCTTTTGTGGTGATGGTTTTAATTAATTTTGGTGTTACAAAAAGAACGCCTCCGAGGATTCTGATATAATAATCATGATCTTAAGAATAATTCAGAGTAAAAATACCCAACAGGCAAATTAATTGCCAATTTTACAATTTTAATCATTCTTTTTTTGAAAGTATCCACAGATGTGAGTATTTGGGTAATTAGTAGACAAGAATTTTTAAAGAAGATGCAATGTCACTCTAATTTCATACTACGATTGTTTGTTTTTTCAATATAGAAAATTTTACTATAAGTCAAAAAATTAAATTTTACAAGATTATAATTTATAATGGAAAGCTTGGGATGAAAATTCTGTAACATAAAACTAATCAAAAGCTCATTTGGAGTCAATTTTCGCCTTCATACTGTATTGAAAAAACAGATTTATAAACTTTCCAGTTAAAAAAACTTCAATTTTGTTCAGCATGCTTGCTCTACACTAATGAAATGAATTCATGTATTTTCATATTTAACGTCATTTACCTGTGACGAATCTTTTTTGCATAAAAATAGATTTTTTCACCATTTTTTAAATATTTTACTTTCAATTAATTTTTGTTTGAGAATAATTTTCAGATAAAACATACAAAAATTACGACAAAAAATCAACTTTTTTTTACACAACAATCTATCTGAACATTTTGGTACCTAATTTAAAAAATAAATTGAAAGAGAGGAAAACTAATTTTATGAACGATGAATAAATTTTATTTGTTTCATATTCAGAGAGAATTTTTCTGTGTTTTTTTACAAAAGATTTTGTAAATACCTACATGGTATTAAATTGAACTCCGGACGCAATATCGAAAAAATTTCTCTCGAAGTAATTTTTGTCGAAATTTGGAATTAAAATACATAAGTATTTAAAAAAATTCGTAATGGAAAACAGGACCATATTAGGGCGTTTTCCATCGATTTTTTAAGGGAAAGGAGGACAATTTTTTCCTTTTTAGGTATACAATTACAATCAAAATATAAAAATAGAATTTGAGGAGAAAACTGGATTTTTCTGCTTTGAGTCTGGGTTTCAATTCAACACTCTGTATTTAAAAAATGTAAACTTTTGATTTTCGCCATGTTGTTAAAGATGAAATTTCCATAATTTTTCAAAAAATATGATTTCTGTGCAAATTAAAAATTATTGTCATTTTTTAGGATTTCATACATGTATCAAAATCAAAACATCGCGATTCCTGATTTCTCATAAAAAATGTCAAATTTTTAAAGACGTAAAGATTTTTGTAAATTATTTCCCCTCACTTTTGTTACAAGAATAATAAATTGCTATGTTAAGTATCAAATTATTAGAACAATTTTAGTCAATTTTTAGGTATTCGTCATGTGTGAGCCTGGATATAGAATTGGAAACCATAGTCTACAGTCAAAAATTGTTGTTGAGTTGACACTGATGATTATGGGTTTTTCAGAAGGGGAAAACCTCAACTGAAAAACTAATTTTTAAAACTAAGGGACGGTTCCTTTATCTAGAAAAATAATTACCTATTTTTGTCATTTTTCAAAAAATCATGCATCAAAATTTTTCAAGAGGTATTTCATCAAAATTCAGAAAATGCTCATTTAAAATTCTTGCTACGTTTTTAAAAATGTATCTGAAAGTTGATGTGATTTTTTTAGATTTCACTCTATTCATTTTCATACAAATTATCTTTTTTTTTGTACTTTTTAAAAAAATTTCAGCTTTCAAAATAAGTGAATGTTCATCAACTATCAAAAACTGTACACTGTAAGAATTTTAAAATTTTTCACAATGAGTAACTTTTCATTTATTTTCCAATTTTTATCAATTTTTGAATTTTCATCATTTTCAAAAAAAAATTTGTTTATGTTTAGGAAATGAAAATTTTCAATTTTATGACGTATTTTTACCTAAAAATAACAATAGGGTTGGTGCGAAAAAATTAAGATTTGACTGAAATTGATACATCGACTCATTAATTCTATTAAAAGTGTCTAAGTGCCAATTTCATTTTCTAACAGGAAAGCCAAAAAACTAATGAAATTTACATTGAGCTAATGGACATTCCAGATTTTAAACTCATCTGTATGAGGTTTAAATTAATTATTTTAGATTATTCTGAATTTTAATCGATGCAGCTTGACTCACTGAATCCGAAACATTCAAATATCAATTTTGAAAAAAATGGAACATAGATACTTTTAGAATTAATGGGTCGATATGTTATAAAATACACAATTACAAATTCAACAAAGCAAACCGCACTCAAATCGGTTGGGTAGAACTCGAGAAAAAAAATTTCGAAGTTCCAATTTTTGAACTCATTCGAAAAATGACCTTAAAAAATTTACATTTCATCAATCATCTTTTTAAAAAAGCTAATTTTTGGAATTTTTCAAAAAATCAATTTCATTCTTTAAGAGGAGAGCTATTCAACATAATTATGAAATCAATAGAAGTTGAAAACATCGAAAAATGATGAAAATTTACACTACATCAGTTAATAAGAATTAAAAAATTCAGTTGGCATTTTTTAATGTTGGCTTTTTCAAATCTTCGACTTAAAGTTAAAAATCGGACATGTGATCAAAAATTGAATACTTTGGAACCTTCTCACCCTATTTCGAGAGCACATACTCAATTTATAGATGTCATTGACCCAGGACAGTTTTCAATGGTAGATAAATGATTTCAACATCAAGATCCACGAGCTATGAAGTATGAAGCTGCAAATTTCATCGCCCCGGTTTTTTTTTCCTTCCATATATTAACCGAAGACAGGATGAAGAAACGCAGCAGCGTATCAACAGGAAATACATGATTGAAAAACTTGGCTATAGATTTTTTTCCGGCCAAGTAAGTGGATACATGTGCGTTTATGGCAAACAGTTTAACATGCGTCAAGATATGTTTCACATTCTCATCCAAAAAAGTGATTTTTTTCTTCATCGAAACATATTCAAACATTTACAAGTTTCATTATTCGGTTGATTAACCGTTAATAGCGTGAAATAACAGTCGCGTGTTGTGTTGATAAAAGGGCAAAAAAATGCTATTCGTATGGACGAGTGCCAGTACCCGGTGTTAACGTTATTTGTCGTTAATTTAGCAGCATGTAGTGTACCCACCGAGACCTGAATTTCATTTGTCTGGCCGACCGAAGACCCAGCAATGTAACATGTTACATTGTTTTTTTTTGCCCAGCTCGATCATTAAAGGCGGTCGTACATAGCGTGGAATTTTTCCCTATTTTTTACATTCGTATTTTCGCATCGTGTGGGTTTGCGTACATAGCAATAAGTATAGAACTCGACAGGTCACGATGGGAGCAATTGTCATCGCAATGGAGACGGAATAGGCGTAATAGTTCCGTTTCATGATGCGTTTCCATTTAGGTACGCTTTTATTTTTCACGTTGTTAATTAAGTATAATAAACTCGATTGAGGCGATTTGATTCGTTATTCGATGGCACCCCTCTGGAGAGTTCGATTTCATTTTAAAAGATGTATTTTTTTTTTTAGCACGATTCTGTATCTAAATTGGATACGAAGAGGATGCCGAGGTATGCTTTGAATTTCAATACAGAGCTTGAAAAGTTCGAAATGCGAGGGAGTGAAGTTTATACAGAGTTTAATTTAATTTGAGTATGGGCGAGGCTCGTGATTTCGTTCCGTTGTCAAATTTACTTTGGATTTGACTGCGCGATATGAGCACATGATTTTAAAAGTATTATTTCGTATCGCGGAGGAGACTTTTTTCCAACGCCTTCGCTTTACCAAAAATAGTCGCTCTTTTGCAAAATCCGACAGAGATTACAATGTTGAAAGTTCGCAATGAAATAAATATTTAGGCTTCTACTTGAAATTCGAATTATTTCGTAAACAATTTCAACCAACGATGGGAAATTTAATCCTTAAGTTTAAGTCACTCTTGGTGGTATTGGAAGACAAACGCCCTCTCTCACCCTTCTCACATTCCAATTTCACTATTTCTTTGCGGGCATCTCATCGTGAATCATGAACGTCTATCGATGATGGAAAGAAAATAATAAAGAAAATGAACATATTCCAAAGGTATATACACGAGACGATGGGATGTTAAGTAGATAATTGTTTTAAAGCTTTCTCTGCGGGTAATTTTGCGTGAAGCTTATCGTAAGTACGAGTATAATAACGTACGCAAATACGTAAACCATCATTTTGTGGTCGCATTGTCAGATGCCTATTTTCAAGAGTCACGACGCGATGTTGTATTTTTTAAAATCAACATAAACCTCGTTTTCTTTGGGTTCACTTTCATGCCATTCAATCCTATCGCCTACTTTCGTATTTCCAAGTAGATTTTGGACTCGAATGGACAGATGAAGGTCTATAGTTTGAATTTTTCAAAGAGTTAATGAGGTGAGAGGTGGTTGAAATGAGTTTCGATATGGACATGAGTTTTTGATGAACTTTCTATCGAAATTATCTGATTTGGGAGGAACAAATTTCAAAAAGGTTATTGTAATGTGGACAGTAGTTTGAGATATTCTATAATTATTGGAAGTAAAACTGAAATATTTTCAAAATTCATTACCTAAATTCCGTTAGGTAAATGTCGAGAAATTTTGATTCAAATTACGAAAGAAAAATAATAAATCGCAAAAAAAACATTTGAAGTTATACATAGATAGGTACGTTCCAAAAATGGATGAAAAAGTGTTGAAATTTAAAAAAAAAAATCAATTTTACTAAAAATTATTCAACATTTTTTTAAAAGTTATGCTTTTATGATGTTTCGAAAAAAAACTTTTGAAAAGCTTTACTCATTTTCAACAAAATTTGACCATTTTTCAGAATCTTAACAATTTTTTCCAAAAATTAATAAATCTTTGAAAAGTTCAAAAACCTATTCTCCAGCGCATGAAAAAACCTCAAATTGAATTCTGGGAATTCTCCGATCTCCCTCTCATGCAAAAACTTGAGAACAAAAGAAAAATTTTCATTTTGAAGCAAAATACATCACAGAAATTTAAAATTTGTATTTTTTTGGATCAAAAATTTCAATTTTTTTTAAATTTACAGCTCGCTTTCGTGAGCTTTATTGATAAATTCACTTAAGCCCTTTCAATTTTTCCAGATCGTCAATCATCCGGTCAAAAATAAGAGAATACATAGATGGGGGGGGGGGGGGTAATCATCTATATCATCTATATATCAAAAAATATTGGGAGTTGGTGAGTTGATTCCCAGGTTTGAAAATCGGTCTAATTGATTCCCATTTTTTTTTTTCGAAATGGCCGAATTGATTCCCCATTTTTTTTTCGAAATGGTTGAATTGATTCCCCCTTTTTTTCGGTGGTATGGTCGAATTGATTCCCCTTGTTTTCAGTGGTATGTACGAATTGATTCCCTTTCTTTTTTCATTGGTATATACGAACCGGCTTATTTTGATTAATGATATGCTCTGACTTGAAGCAACTGATTTGTAGTGCTGCACAGTTTCCAGTTAATCGGAAAAATCGGAAAATCGGGTAATCGGATTTTCCGATTAATCGGTTCAAATCGGTTAATTATCAGTGATTATGTAAGTGAAAAAAGTGAATTTTCATATTAAATTCTCTCTTTTTATTTTTTCTATCATTATTTTTTCATTTACGTAAGCACTGATAATTAACCGGTTTAAACCGATTAATCGGATGCTATCCGATTCCGATTCCGATTGATCGGGATTATCCAGTTCATCCAAATAACTGAACAGCACTACTGATTTGCGAACCAACGAGATTCAAAATCGAAAATGAAGTATGAGCGAACGAATAATTCGCCTCTGGGACAACGTAACTGATTGCGAACCAATATCAAATAATTATTAAGATCGTGTCCGAGATTGAAGATAGAAGATTCAAAAATGATGCCTTAACATATTTTGAAAAGTTCAAAGTTAAACTATGGCGATGAAAATTTTATTTTTAAGATACATATGTACAAAATATGGAAGCATCCATTTTGAAATTCGGAAAAATTATTGTGAGTAGCCCATCTCAAACTTTATTTGATCAACAAATTTTCAAGTAGGGTTCTTCATACCTGTGAAAAATTGAGTGGGAATCAATTCGTACATACCCTCTTGGAAAAAGGGGAATCAATTCATACATTCCCTGTTGAAAAAGTGGGAATCAATTCGTACATCTCTCCAAAAAAAATGGGAATCAATTCCCCTGTATTTTCCCACAAATATTTCTTTGGGAATCAATTCACTTACAGCCAAAATATTAATTATGTACTGAGCCCATCAAGTGAACAAAAAATGAAAATTTTTTTGAAAAAAGAATTTCCAATCTGAAATTTTACCGTTTTTCTTGTCTTATCAATATTCACAGAGAGTCATTTCTAATTAGTCGTAACTTTGTATCTTTCACGTTTTTTTCACCCCTATCTATTGAATTTTTAGCCAAACTCATTACTCGACTATTTCTCTACTTTTACTACGAATTCTCAAAGTATCCCCTTTTTCACTCCTTTCTCACATTTTTCACAATTTTTCTATTTCATTTTTGATGGTTGTAAAACGTTTTAGAAATGTTTAATAATTTTTAAATAGTTCTCGAAAACAACGTACACGAATGAAAATACCATTACAATTTTTTCCCCAAAATTATGAAGAATTTTTACGATAATTCAGACGCTATTTTGAACAACTTCCATGGTAAGTTTAGATTCTGCTTCACCTACTTTAAGGAATAATTTTTCCAGCTATGAACAACTTTTCTTGAACAATTTAAAAATTCTAAAAAAATTTTAAGCAATTCAATTTTCAATTGAGAAATTTTTAAATAAATTCTTTAGAAATTTCTATATTTTTTGCACAATTTGAAGAATTTTTAAAAGCAATTTTAACATTATTTTAAACACCAAACAACTTTTATGACATTTTGAGTAGGTTCATAATATTTTCAAAAAAGATTTTTGAGACTTTCTCGATTTTACGAATAGGTACTCTAATTTCGAATCAGTGAAAAGTCACTGAAAAAAAATCAGAATTGCAGCACTGGAAAAAGCAGTAAAATTTTTTGATTTTCAACGGATTTTCGTTGATCTGTGAAAAAATTTTACTGATTTTCAAAGAATTTCACATCTTTTTCAGAAAATTTGACGCATTTTACTGACTTTCCAGTAAATTTTCAACTGATTTATCACAGTGCTGCAATTCTGACTGTTCTTCAGTGATTTTGTAATTTTGATTTGATTACAAAAAAAATTGACAAAATTTTGCCACAACAGTCAAAATTGATGGAATTTCAACAAATTTTCAAACAAATAATTTTTGGAGGTGTTTTATTGTCATCTCTTCACTTTTCTCTGATACCATTTCAGCACAACCCTCATAAAAATTATGATTTCTAATGAAATCATTATCGAATTTTGAAAATCAACACCATGAACTTAATTTTGCCTTCCTTCACTCTCTTCACTCACAATAAATCACAGACCCGACGTTCTCCAACCTCCATCCACGCGATTCACATTTCGATTACCCAATCTCCATCAATATCCCCAACTGGACGATAAATAAACCATATCAAGGCCATCCCATACCCACAAAATTTTACTCCAATTCAAAAATCACACTTCCACCTACACCGCTTTCTCATCCGTTGTAGATTACATAGTCCTAAACATCTAAACCTTACCTCTGGTATTGGTGGCCGCATCCGCGATCTTCTGGAACGCATCCAAGAAAGCGGCAATCGCCTGGATAGTTGCCCTGTAACAAATGGTTAAAAAATATTACTATTTGTAAATGAACTTGTACGTATATATTTTTCACGAATATTTATAGGTTACCCACGCCACGACCTAACATGCAGCTGTATTCGTCTACCATTTCGGGTCAATTTTCAATACCCTTTGAATGAGGTACGAAAAGAGACCGTCTACCACAGATTAATTAATCGATCTACGCGCTTTGATGCGAGCCCGAGCCAAAGACCGGACGACGAAAATCATTCGTCGAGATACGCACGTACGTAAACCAAATCATCAAATCATCGTATTTCTCGCCAATCGTCGGCAATTTTTCACAATCTAATTGCTACAAATAGCTCGTTGATCTCATTTCATCTGCTCGACCTACGCTTCCGTTTTATCATTGTATTATGCACGCGTATATAAAAGGGAATGGATCTGGATTCTCGTACGCACAATATATTATCGTATTCGTATACAGAACCCAAGCTTAATTTCACCGCATCGTCCGGTCTCTTCTCGCAAGAGGTCATATGCGATTAAGCGTGTGGTTTGCGTATTTAGTTCTCTGTCTCTCTGTGTACACAAAAAAAGCCACACTTCCCGATCTCGATTAGACTCGTATATTTAAATTGAACTTGGAGAATTACAAGCAAACCAGTTCGCTCGACTGCCTGTTTACTTTTGCGACTGCATATTTATAAAAGGATGGCGTTGTCGCGACGCTTCTTCGGTCGTTGTCTCGCCATCGTTTATCCGCACGCAAAAATAAACGATATACGAAAATATATAGGACGAGACATAAATAACGAGCCGAGAAAACACCAACGCCACAAATTTTATACAATTTATTTATTCTTCTCTCATAATGCATCTTTTTTCTCATAAATCATACCTATAATTACAGCATTAATTATTAATCTACCGCGAGTATACGCGAGTGGAACATCTCTAGTCGTTTTTACTCGATCCTTTGAATAACCTATTTTTTCAACGTAGGGATTGAGCAAAGCGAGATGTTGAAATGAGATTGCAACGGGGAAAAAAGCCAAATCAGAGGTGCCCTTGAAACTCGATTCAAAGTACAATTATCACACCCCCAAAATTCCGATTCAGCCGAATTAAACCAACTGTTTGAGACTTCCCTAGCTAAAACGCAGCGTATGGTAATTTCAAACAGTCATTAATTATCACCTTCACCACCGGTAACGTAATACGCCGACTTACACGAATAAAAACTTTCAACTACTAAACTCTTAACCTTCTTAGATACGTTTAACCAGGCTAACGAAAGTCGCCTCACTTGTAACGTTTTAAAATGGTTCAACTTCAACTTTTATGCCTAACATCTTTTACCAGTATTGATCTTGTAAGCCCAGCGGAACCAAGAGTTTCTTAAGCGGATTTGATGGGAGGAAACGAGTCTATTGGGAATTTGTCATTCGCAGGGATTGGAATCATAAACAATGTTCAAGTTTGGTGACTTTGAAGTTCAAAAATTAGATTGATTTTCATTTTATTCTGTCGTTTTAGTTTATCTCGGTATTTTAAAAACTAAATGTGGCAAAAATACAATTTCGAGACCTTGTTCCACGAAAAAAAAAAGTATAATGACTTTTTAAGTCTCTTTAGTCTTTACAACCTTTTTCTTCATTCAGTTTCAAGTTATCTTTCTTAGATGATTTTATGGCCCATAGGTTCAATGTTTGAACGAAAAATGGAAGGAGTGGAGGAGCTTAAAAATACTTTTGAAAACTAAAAACTGTAAATCCAAAAACAGATTTTCAGACTGAAAAAATTTTGGTACAAAATTTAAAATTATTTTCATGAATTGAAAAAATTTTACAACTTGAATTTTTTCGAATTTCATAATCTTTTCTAATTCATTGTTTTGATCAATTTCAGGTCTTCCCTAATCAGCAGCCATCAAGGAAGAACAAATAGTATGTCTGGATGGCTAAAAGGGCTGAAATTTGAATTTATATAGAAAGTAGGACTTGAAAAAGGGGTTGAGGAAGGGGTCAGAATAAAAATTGTATCTAGGTGTAAAAAGGACTCTGTAAAAATTAAAATTCCAATGATTTTTTTTTTCCTCCGTCAAATTATATGTAAAATTTTTCAATTTTAGAAAAATTTAAAAAAAAAGATGAGCTTGACAATTTTTTATGTCATTAATTGGTCATAATAATTTGCTTGAAAATGCAGTCAATGGTAATTTTTAACATGGACTAGCGGAGGACAGGGGATCTAAATATTTTGGAAAAACGGATTTCAATACTTTTTTCAAGATCATAATGACAGTTTGCCAAGAAGGGTTTCAACCGATAAAATATTTCAACAAACTTATCGAGGTTTTGAAAAAAGTGAAAAGACACAAAAAAGTTTTCAAGTGATGATTGATTTAACGTTCAAAAAAATTAATAAAGTAAATTAGACTTCTCAAGGACTGATTTTTCAAGATGAATTTTCAACATCGAAAATGTAAGGTCACCCAAGGTGTCTTATAAAATTTTATAATGAAAACGCAAAACTTCATCAGTCCATTTTCAAACATTCCACAGAAGCAGAGGTATTTCCTTTTCATACCATGTTTTTCGAGGTTGAAAAAAAGTCCATTGAAAATGTTTTTAATGAAGCAGTTCCAAAATCCTGAAAAAAAGGAGGAGAGTAAATTAAAAATTCCAAAGTTTAATTGAAAAGGCAGGACATTACCCTTTTTGAGAAAAAGTAAGAAAAGTCAAGATATCAGAATTTAAGTACAATGTAAGAAAAAATCAGGCCAGCAAAAGCAAAACTTGTAGAACTATTGGACATCTTGCCAACGCTATTTTTGATTTTTCAAAGACAACTTTGGATAGAAAAATTTTCTGTGTTGAAAGGTTCACACAATTTTTCTCAAGTTGAACAAAAATAAACAAAAAATCACTTCAATTGGAATATTTTATCAGCAATTTTGAAAACTATTTTTTTTTTCGAAAACATTCCCTCTTTTCCCTCCTCCCCTCAACACTGTCGAAATGAGAAAAAAATTGAATAAAAATACCTACACTATAAAAAAATTTATATTTTCATCATTTTTTATGTACCCATTTGGGGAAAAATTTTAAAAATTGGTCTGAAAACTTCTCGACTTTGTCAATTCACTTTTCAAATTAAAAAATTCAAAACACAGTTGGTGGAAGGTCAAACAAATAATCAAGGGATGGTTGAAATTTTCATCAAATTTTTTTTCAAGTATGGACAGAGCTCGAACAATCAAAGAGAGGAGAAAAGAGCTCGATCTCTTCATTAATCACGAAATTACATTTTCAATCATGAAAATTAGCTTCGAGCCTTTCACTGAAAAAATATTCAAAGTTATAATTTTCTTTTCAGGATACTAACAATTTGGATGAAAAAACTGTATTTTGAATCAACAAACTCGAAGATAAACTTCATTGGAGAAGAAACTTGTGATTTTTTGGTGATTCAGTCATACCAACTTCAATTCATTTCTGGATCGAGGCCCAATTTTTATTTTATTTTCATCTAACTTCTAAAAAAAATGTAAGTACACACAAAATGATCTTCCCAAAAAAAGGAAAAAACAAAATTAGTACGAAGGCTAAAAAAAATATGTTTTTTTCAATTTTTCTGACCTGAAATTCAATTTTTTTGATTTCTCAATAAAAATTTTTACTTCACATGATTCCAACTCAAATGTAACTGCATAATTAAAACGGGGTGAGGCAAACTGTCTATGTCTCTCCACCCTGATCCTTCTGACTCTGACCCCATACAGTCAAAGACTTATAACAAAAATTTCGATGGCCAATGATGACATTGTAATAGTTGAAATTCAACGTGAATTTAAAAATAATAATTTTTTTATGTTTCTAAAGCTGATTTTTATCATTTTTTTTTTTTTAATGAAGGTCAATACCACATTTTACTTTTAGAAAGGGAGAGGGAACAGATGCACTAAATTTTCCTAGATTCGTGCTATTCGACCATTTGAACCAAAAATTTCCAACTCTCACATTATTTTGACATTTTTCCTCGTCTCTTTTTTTTACTGCTAAGGAAAATTCGACTATTCCAACAACCCATCTTGCCAAAAGTTGCTCTTTATTACGACTTCTTAGCGCTGCTCATATTTCTCGAGCTTAATTCCATTTTATACTACGCGTTTTCACCTCGAACTATACAAAAATTACCAAATAAAGGCTGCAGCTTTCGCACAGAAGCATTTTTATTATCTTTTTTATTACGTCGAATGCGAAGGTTGCTCCTAAGGAGAAAATTAACTGCAAATGTTCCACCAATTAAACCGCAAGCACAACTCGACACCGGTAACTCATCGAGTTGGCGTCATTTAATGAAGTTGTTATTGTCAATGCTTCGAAAACTTGATAATTTGTAAAAATTTATACGCCTTGTCTATACGGAGTGGACTGCTTTCACACGAAATCAAACCGATGGTTAAAAATCTACACTGGA
This sequence comes from Pseudococcus jackbeardsleyi, assembly GCA_038380155.1. Taxonomy (NCBI): domain Eukaryota; kingdom Metazoa; phylum Arthropoda; class Insecta; order Hemiptera; family Pseudococcidae; genus Pseudococcus; species Pseudococcus jackbeardsleyi. The sequence continues at coordinate 46,452,472 of CM076238.1, forward strand.
TGAATATCCGTGTCGAAGGAAAAGTCTCAACCATATTAACCGGACAAGAGCGCAATAATTATTACGCCAATTATACATGTACGTAAAAACAAATGCATTTGTAATTAATGAGCTCGATAAGAAGGAAAATAATTCGATACGACGACCTTGAAAATAAAACGAGCATAAAAGAATATCGAAATTTAATCGATTTTTATCGTTTATAAATTTCCATCGATGGAGTGCAAATATTTCAGTGTGAAATTTATACGTTCGTCGTGACCAAGTGCAACGTTAAAAAATGAAAATTTTTGTCCCTCATACCTTTCTCCACTTTTCTTATCTTTTAAAATCCTATACGAGTACTTATTAATTTAATTCGTGTCATTGATAATTATCCATTATGGGCATGTCTCGCTGCATGAGTGATCCTAGTCGTACAGACATCAGTTTAATAACCAATTAAACTACAACTTCGTGATTTAAGAAAATTGAAAATTTTATTTTACATACCTGAGACATGCTTGCAATTTGGTTGCTTTCGATATTAAATCTTCCCATAAAGGGGTTCCATTCTGAAACAGAAAATGATAAAATATCATTAAAATTGCTGCGTCGAGTGAACAAAATCCTCTTAAAGTATAAGCTCTCGTTTTAGGCATTTTAACATTCTATGAAATATTTCATGTCGAAATTTCAAAACGAATGAAAATTTTCCTATTCATTAAAAATTCAAAGCCTTTTTCGGCAATGTATCCTACCCATAGCTCCGTATAAACCAACAGCTTTTCAAATCAACGCGCTCATAAAGTTCAAGGATGTATATAATCGATTTACATTTCAAATTATACGTATTTTGTGTACAATTGTAGTTATTTATTTTTTTTGAAAAAAGTCCGCCGAATAATTCGTATAGAAAAAATACCAAATATTAAAAACTTTTCCGCATTGTGGCATTTTTCCCCCAACACAATGCCGCCTTCTTTTCAACTATAAAGTTATAATTTACGCTTTTGTTAGAATGAAATTTGTACCGAGTGACAGCCAAAACCATAGGGTATCATTTCAGCTATAAGACGTGTCCGTTGTAATTTTGCCAACAAATTGAAATATTTCAATTTTTTCGCTTCGAGTTTCCGCACACGCACACAATTTAGTTTATTGTAGTGTGGATTTTTCGAAGGCGTTGTTTAATATCATAACGTGTTACGTAACTTTTAAAAATCTGTTTCCCTCGTGGTACCAGAGCTTCGAGCTAAATTAGTTATTTCGAGGTATTTTTAGATTTAATAGAATGTATTTGAGGAAACTTTCGAAAAGTTGGGTTCAAATTATTTTTGGTGATTTTTTGGACGAAATTTTAGAAAAGTTTGAGATGGAGGGGGAGAAGACAGAAATTATACTTCGTACTCGTTCAAAAAATCTTGACAGGTGCTAATTTCAATCAACATTGTCAAGTTGAACTTTGGTTCCAGTTAAATGCATTTCTGAGCTGATTGAATTTTCTGAATTCGAACAGATGATTCAATAAAATCTAATTGGTAAAAGTAATATTTTTAAAATACTTGAAAATTCGTAGAAAAAATACTCGTGGCTAATTGGCCATGAACTTGATTCACTTTTTATGAAGAAGGGAATGCAGAAAACTGCAATTTCGATTCGTGCGAATAATTTACGAGTGTATTTATTAACAGTCATTCTACAAGCTTAAAATTTTTTATCGCAAATAAAACACGATAAGACCACATACTTCATAAATTCCTATTGATAAACGGAATTTCAACTATCTTCGAATCGAATCGCTCGCTGTCAAGACTTACCGTCTACGTCTAACCTTTTTCGTTTGACGTAAACTTCAAATTAATCGAAAAAAAAGATTTTTTTGTATTTTTGATCTCAATTCCGGGTGTTTTTAGAGTCATAACCAAGAATTAGTTTTGTACGAATGACGGATTGAGTACCTAACAAAGGTAGCCTACCTTGAAAATGGTAAACTATAAAAATTGACAAAAAAAATGAAAAATTTAACAATACTCAAGCTCAAATTCATTCACCAAAAATGTAGAGAAAAATTCTTCAAAATTAACAACACGTGCAATTGATGAAAAAACTTGTAGGGAAATGATATCTGATGAGAAGTAGAGCGAACAAAAAAAACAACATATTAATTCATTTCAGAATTTTCAAAATTCCCTAAATTTTATCTCGTAAAATGTCTTTTTTCAACATGGTGAGGTAAAATTAGCCACAAATCTCAAACTATCCGGAAAAGGTTTTTTGTCTTACCCACTGCAGCTTCTAAACGTAGATTATTCAAATTGAACAAAATTCAGCGAGATTTCTTTTCGAGCCAGCATTTTGTGAAACTTCAACTCTCTAGATATGAATTTGATGGAAGCATGCAAGTGAACAGGAAAGCAAAACCACTAAAATTTCTAGACTTCTAAAGTCAACTTCAAAGCTGAAGAAGTATCGATTTTCATTTAAAAGCAGCGAATTCTACTTCAAGTAATAATCTCAATAAATAAGAAAGAATTAAAAAATGGAATTTCTGAAAAAAAAAACTGAATTTCTTTAATTTTTTCACCCTCACGAAAAATACAATTTTTATTCTTCAAATAGATCATCTTTTTTTAAAACTTTGAACTCAATTTTTCCCCTCAAAAATGATGGTTTTTTTTTATTATCGGAGATAGAAAAGACGAGCTGCCTCTTGCGGAGGATCGGTTTGATTCAAACTTCAAAGTTCTGTTTTTTTGTCTGAGTACAAAAAATATTAATTTCAATACAATGAAGCATACTTTTTTATATATATTTTTTTTCAATGAAGCATGGATACACTTACACAATAAAGGAATTAAATTTTTTTAAATATTATAAATAATAACTTCTCCTTTCATCAAAAAATTGTTTTTGTTTATTGTTCAGAGAATTTTACAATTTTAAGAAAATTAAACTATATGTATTTGAATACCATGTCATGAATTTTTTTATGTATTTCAGTTTCAGGAAATCGATTTTGAGCAGATTTTACGACTTTTTCATGAGCTTGGTCTCGTATTTCACGATTTGTTGGACAAATTTACACATTTACAAAACACCTTATTATTTTTTCATTTCAGTAAATTTTATTCAGTTTGGCTTTTTACAATTTTGCAATCGAGGAATTAAAATGGAATTTCAATATTTTGCACGTATATTTGAATTCGGTATCAAGGAGTCCGATGTTTTTGGTACCTTTCTTGCAATTTTTTAAATTTATATCAAAAGTAACGTGGCCTCGCAAAACTCTACCCAAAATAAACAAGAAGTTTGACAACTTTTTCCCATTTTTTGATAATTAAAGTAAAGATCAATGAGATGGTTACCGAACCGCAGCATGAATCTGTTGTCTACAAATCTGCCGATATTATTTGCATAACTATGAAGTATCTACGTATAGTACAATTTGAGTTGAACACCCCCCCCCCCTCTTCTCACCACAGAAATTATCAACGGTAGGAATTTACCAAAATTCAAAAACCGAATCTTTAAACTTTCATCTTGATTTTTTGAAAATTCAGATTTCTTACTCTCCGTAACAACACCATCTATGGATTAGATACCTTTTTAAAAAATCAAGAAAAACTATGTCGCCATTTTTCAAAAATTATCCTGATATGTAATAATTTTAAAACATTCAAATTTTTCGAAAAAAAGTAAGTACATCGAAATTATACCATTTTTGAGAATTTTTCGTTTCAAAACATGATCTTGTCGCTCACTTCGAGAATATCAATGAATTTTTCTCAAACCATTTCTCGACTTAGTGAGCATCTTGAGCCCCCTCCCCCCTCTACGGTAAATTTCTAGCCACTAAAAGGAAAGCCAGCAGTCCTCAAAATGAGGACATTTTAAAAAGAGACAATGTTCCATCTGAATTAGAGATCACTTTTTTGCTTGTCTTTAGTTCGGGAGAAAAAAATCCTGAAGTTGAGGACCGCAAATTTTGATCTAAAAATCTCACAAAACAGCATAATTCTCAAATTATTTCCTTCTGTTGCTGTTAAGCGAAGGATTGGAAAAAGAATTTGTAAGTTCAAAACACAAGGACAACACAATTATTTCGAGTTCACTCCATCATAAAGATCCATAATCCGGTTTTAGGAGTAGAAAATGACTGAAATTTTGTATACATAAGATTCAACTCAAAAGCTTTCCTGATGATCGACTGAATGGAAAATTTTGAAAGTAAAGTACGGCAGTTAAAATGAAATATACGTGTGACAAAATACAAGCCATATATTCAGCTTAAATGAGTTATTTAAAGACTTGAACTTGAAAATGGAATCAAAAAATACTACTGTTTGACTTCGGAACAGAAAAATATCCGACTTTTCCCTTCAGCTTATAACTTATTTATGACTTTAACGAGCGATAAAACAGCCATTAGCGCATTATATTACAGAAACGTTTTTGGATAATAAAACGTCAAATCTGAGGAAGTCTAATAAGTAATAACCTCGATCATATCAACACCCCAGTGAAGAAAAGACAGCACGACGCGACCAGCACTAAAACTCAACGTTTGGACGCTTTCACGAAGCCTACCTTCATACAGCACCTGAGAATTGAGAAATAAAATAGCCACAATATGACAGCGATGGCGATGGGTAAACCGGAGGTGAAAAATACTGGCTAATAAAGCTCATACAGTGTAAATTAATACGAAAAGCATTAAGAGGTCAGACTTTATGTAATTTATGGTTCATTCGCCGGGCTATAGAATTAATAAGAAGGTACGAAAACATCACGCACACCTCGGACTCTTGTACGAGTATAGTACAAGGGAAATAGAATAAACTGCTATGCCCACGTGTACAATAGCATATCAATTCGACGACAGCCACGCATTTTGCCCACCAACTAAACTTATCCACCCTGCAAAATGCACGGTACTACTTACTACGCCCGAGTAAATCAATAATTCGCAACCCAAACAAGCTGGAAAAGCATCGCTTCGTCGTAAGCACAATGCTCGCGTTATGTACTCATACTCATTGAAATAAATTTTCAATCGGTTTTAGGAATATCGATTTCTCGATATAAATTATTTCAATAATAAGACGACAAAATATCCCTCGAACAATACGAACTCGTACCGACGATAGGTTTATTTACATCGAAGTGCGTTTACCCACGAGGGTTTAGCGGTCGTAGGTAAACGATGGTCAGTATCACGCAACCAGTTTTATCCACGGATTGGACTGAAAAAAATCCACGAGCAGCGAAACCAGTTGGCCAGCACGTGATTATGTTTTCAAAGCCGGAAATTATCGTACGAATTTTGACTTGTAATGCATTTATTACTCGAAGCCCGCAGCTGGAAATATATTTAACTTTACGCCATAACTATAAGTCAAAGATTAACTCGATGTTGATGGATATGCATAGCAAGGCAGTCAAATTCGAGTAGTTGTTCGAAGAAATGGAATATGTGAATACTTTGATATTTTAATTCTTACCTTCATATCGTTAACAATTTGTTGAAAAATACCACCCAAAAGGGTACAATCTCGTTCCACATTAGATTCCATAGTAGACGATTAAAATAATTTCAGTATAAACGAGAATAGATAACTTCGCAGGCACATACGCTGAAGGTAATTTTCAAGTCAAGTATTGTTAGAAAATGGACAAAACGCGGACGAAAATGTATTCACGTAGAGACAGACTGCATTAAAAAATTAGCGAACTTTTACTTTACAAAATGAATAATTAACACGATAAACACAAATGTAAAACGAATAACATGCAACCGAAACTCAAATTAACAAACCGCAGTTTACGATATGAATTTATCTTCCTTTATCGACAAATCGAAAAATCTAATTAACCGGTGAGCACATTAAGCACAAAACTTCGAAAACGATAAGTAATTATAAATAAGAATCAGAGCTTTTTCCGCGAACCAAACACAATCTAATCAAATGTCGGCGAGTCGAGGTCCCAATCTCGTTGCTCTAACCGAATATTTAAATCACTGCGAGACGCGTCATTGAAATTGAAAACATCGCGAATTAAAGTATTACCGATGTGTAACGAATTCATTATTTGACGATAAATTAAGCATATTTCAACGAGAAGCAATAATTTAATAATTCAAGTTGAGAAATCTATCCTAATAACGTGCTACTCGACAACCATCTGAAAGTTTACTGCTCTTGTAGTTGTAGTTGGTATCTGTTTATTCGTTTATGTTTCGCGAGAGCAGGTACAGGTACACTGGTTTACTTCTGTGAGATGTTTTGTGTCGGAAATTGCTATTTTCACCTTGTTTTCGTATATTCGGTTATCCGTATTTTATTTTATTTTATTTTATTTGAAGCGCCGGTTTAAAAAACTTCCGTATCCGTATATCATTTTAAAACGTTTACTTCATATAATTATAGCATAAAGAAATTTCTTAAATCTTTAAATTTCTCAGGTTCTTACAAACCTTTGTTCTAGTCTAGTGAGCACTTTTTTCGGTGCAGAATTCTTTTTACAACTTTCCGCAGTAGACTGTGAGGTAAGCTTAAGCCGACATGAACTACGATTGGTTTTTAAATTAACGCTTCGATTTTTCAGACTTAAGAGGTTGGAATAATTCAAATTCAAAAATCTTGCAGAGCTCGCATACTTACCCCTACTTACCCCTTCAATTTAAAAATTTTAGCCTTTAGAAGTTGAAATTTAATTAAAATATTTACAAGAGGTCCCAAGTCGAATTCAAAATAGAACAGTTTTTTATTGATTCGAAAGATTCGAGAGGTCGTAAATGTGATACCTACTTATTCAAACTGTTATTTTAAAAAATTTTCATACACGATTGCTAATTTTACACTCCAGGGTTCACAACTTTAGTTCTTCTCATTTTTTGTGTGAAAAACTTTGAGCATTACATCTCAAATCTCTCAAAATGTCGCGATAAATTTTTTTAGATTGATCAAGAAATTTGAAATCCCAGAAAAATTTAAATCAAAATTTATAAAATTTCAAGGTTTAAGTGCCTGTGAGAGGCGAGATGGCATGATACGGATACGGTATTTCAATCAATTGTTTCAGAATCTTTTTATGCTAAAATCAAAATTTAATTTAAAAAGAAGAAATCCTAAATTTACAAATCTGTTGTTAACGTCACTAAGGGTATGCATGGTATGATACCGCTTTGAAACAAGCTTTTTCAAAGTTTTGATAAAATTTTCTATCAGAATTGATCGAAAAAAAATTGAAAAAAGTTTATGGCGCTTTTTTGAGGCTACAATATTTGACTTGCTTGGGAGCGAGATCCAGGATCCAGCCTTTGAACAACTTTTTCGGATTTATCAGCTTATTTTCTAAGTATATCAACGTATTAAAAAAAATACACAAAAATATGTTCATAAAAATCACAATACTCAGACCTAATTTCAAAAAAATTGCCTGTGTGGCTTAGTTATTCTGAATAGAGATAAGGGAGGGAGATAATGTTGAAATTGTAATTTAAAAAAAGGGAGAGCCTTTAAATTTTTATTTACTTACTCTGGGATTCATGCTTGTAGTCATTGGCTTTCGACTTCCAAACTGAATTTCAAAATTATATCGACGAGGATCTAAAATGTAAAAATGACGATATTTGAATAGGCACTCAGAGATTATCACTTCGACGTATTTTCATAAATTAATTTATTTACTTAGGTTAAAGCTTAAGTACCTAAATTATTTTTTCGCAGAAATGATCGAATTATAAAGCCATTAGTTAACCTAAATCACGTCATTATCTATAATAACTAATTTTTTGTAACTTGAATCCTTAAAAAATGTATTAAATAAATCAATATAAGAATTATTTTTGCTTTATATTTCAAATAAGAGAAAGAAAAATTAAAGATACCTACCGTGTGGGCCCTGTGGGGTTTGCATCAAAACTCAACAGGAAATATATATACGGTGAAGAGTTTATTTTTATTTATAATTTTCCATAAATCCATAGCTATTAATGCTATTAATCCATCTTAGTTCTCATTCTTAGGTAGGCTTAGACAGTTAGTCTTCAAGCTTTCAATAACTATCGTCGTTTAGAATTTAGAATTTTTTTTTCAGAAAATATGAGTCTCATCGACAATGATTGTATAACCTTTTTTTTTATAAAACAAAAAAAATTAAAATTAAAAAATTAGAGAATCATATTTCACGTATTATGACGTAAAAACGTTCGCGTATGAATCATATTCAAGGTATGATTTCAGTGTGAATTTAACAAAATTTCATCTGTCATAGATAATAAGATAAGAATCTATATTTTTCCATTATTTTCGTCTTATTTTGTGTTGATTTGAAACGTTTTAGAGAAATGAAATCGGAATAATACTCTGTTTAAATCGTTTCCGTCACGAAATACTTATAAAATCCGTAAATTAATGTTAATTAGTAATACGTAGTTTAATTCTACAGTGATCAGTTATCGATACAATGAACTTTCAATTAAAAATGTCATCGCGAATACTGATGTGTATGTGATTCTCTTGTGACTGAGCATAACTAATTCGTTACAGTTCGTCAACAAATAATTGTAGAAACCAGAGAAAGTGGCTACAACACAAAAACACAACGTTGCCAATTTTTTTTACATATTTTTTGTTTTAATTTGTAGTATTTTCGATTTGTAATGTCGTTTTTACGTGGCTCAGCGAATTATGTTTGGTGTACGACGAGTGTTTTGGGTAAAGGAGCCACCGGAGCGGTTTTCCAAGGTGTTAATAAGAACAATGGCGAACCCGTGGCCGTGAAAACATTCAACCAGTTAAGTCATATGAGACCTCACGACGTACAAATGAGAGAATTCGAGGTACTGAAGAAAGTAAAGCATGAGAATATCGTTAAACTATTGGCCATTGAAGAAGAGCAGGAAGGCAGAGGTAAAGTTATCGTAATGGAGCTTTGCACAGGTGGTAGCTTATTCAATATCTTGGATGATCCTGAAAACACATACGGTCTTCAAGAAGAAGAATTTCTACTCGTGCTGGAACACCTAAGCGCTGGCATGAAACACTTACGAGATAATAACCTAGTACATAGAGATTTGAAGCCGGGTAACATTATGAAGTTCATTTGCGACGATGGGCGTACCATTTACAAACTCACAGATTTTGGAGCTGCCCGAGAATTGGAAGAAGACCAACAGTTCATGTCGTTATACGGTACCGAAGAATACTTGCATCCGGATATGTACGAGAGAGCAGTTTTGAGAAAACCCGTGGGCAAAACTTTCGGCGCTACGGTTGATTTGTGGTCTATCGGAGTTACCTTGTACCACGTTGCTACTGGAAATCTACCATTTCGACCTTACGGTGGCAGAAAGAATAAAGAAACGATGTATTATATTACAACTAAGAAAGCCTCCGGTGTGATTTCCGGGAGTCAGTCTTCTGAAAATGGTCCAATAGAATGGTGCCGCGAGTTACCAAAAACATGTCAACTTAGCGCCGGATTGAAGAAGCTAATAACGCCCATCTTAGCCGGAATTTTAGAAGTAGATTCGCAGCAGATATGGTCTTTCGATAAATTCTTCACCGAAGTAACCAACACGCTGTTGCGCAAAGTTGTCCATGTATTCTATATTAATAAAGTTCAAAGTATCAGGATATATATTCAGCCTAGTGAGAAATACGAGCTGCTACAGAAATTAATCAACGAACAAACGGACGTGCCAAGTGATAGTCAAATATTACTATTTAAAGAGTCGCATCTTATCGATGAGCTCAACAGTGCCATGTGTTCTACGAATTATCCTATTACCGATATTAATAATCCAGTGTTTTTATTCAGTAAAGAAAATAACAACGTTACATTGCAAACCGAAGGTGATATACCTAAATTCCCTTCATTTCCAAATTTAGTATCGGTAGAGAATGATGCTAGTTTGGCTAAAACCGCTTGTAGTGTGGGTCACGTTTGTAAAAGAAGAATTGAGAAATTATCTCGAAGTAGTAAACTAACCCACGATAGTGTTTACATATTGACCAAAGTGATCACTAAAGAGCTTAGTAGATTGACGACCAGATGTACTCACACCAAAGATTTGATCAAATACGTTGATAAAATGGTTGACTCGGTGTTGAGGGGTCAAAAAAGTGTTCACAGTTTGATCGGCGTTAAAAATACAATATCCAGTAACGATTCTAAGGTAAATTTTTTTACGGATCTATACACAATTGATTTATCCAATTACAATGCTAATGAATTGCTTTTGTTTTACAGGGTGATCTGGAAACCATACAGAAAGATTTCATGAAAGATGTATCGCTGGCTGTGCAGCATTTATATCATCGTTACGTTACGGAAAAAACACTCCTACGAGATGAATGGGAACTAGGCACGAAATCTGTGACATGCCCCCATCAAGCCAGAGCTCCTGCTAGAGCCCAAACCCTGGTAGAAAGATTACGAGAATCATGGCAGCATTTACTAAGAGATCGAGCAACTCGTAGCTTAACATACAACGATGAGCAGTTCCACGTATTAGAAAGAATCAAGGTAACCTATTGAAAAATCCTCTAATACAATCTTTCAAATAGCGTGCAACTGTATTCAAACTCTTGTTTAATTTTCAGATCAAAGAAACCGGTCAACGTGTAAAAACGATACTCGAAATCGAAGTCCAACCTATGGTGATCCAACTAGCAGAATGTTTGGCGGATTGGTACAAAATGGCTCAAACGGTTTATCTTCAAGCTCAAATTTTAGACAGAGATATCGACAGCTACGAAATCCGTCTCAATGATTTCGTTATAAAACTGAACAAAAATGATATTAGTTTTCACGAAGGTTTGAGTAACATCTCGAGAATAATTTGCTCGGCCAATTCTAAGCATGGTGGCAGGGTGAAAGCGCAGGAAACGAAGAAACATCGTACAATCTTGAACGATATCAAGATCACCGGAGAAGAAATGGAATCAGTTTTACGAGAAAACAGCAAACTTGTTAGTCAACTTCAAAACATAGCCAATGGATTGAATGATGAGAAAGACGTAGTGAAAGAAAAATGATCGATATTGTGCGTCTTGATGACAAACCTATTGTTTTATTGACTTCCGTGTGTATTTTTCGCTTGTTCCTATTCTTTCTCTATTTCATCGCCGAAATATTCCATTTTTAAAAAATTCCTCTCAATGTATGTGTATCACCTCGTATTTTTCATAACTGAAAACTGTGATCTCAATTTGTGTTTTCTATATTAATTTTTTATTTTAGTTTATTTGATAAAATATTTCAATGTTGAAATATCAAAACAGTTTTATGTACTTTTCTCGATTCTATTCAAATTATTCAATTATCAGTGATAAATTTACGTTTACGTATACGTATTACATATTCATTATCTTATTTGCCTGTACTCGTATTGTGTATGTTTTGTTCTCTCATTTGTGGTTGAATTTTCCTCGTGTTTATTTTTTATATTAAGTTTGTAATGTTAAGACCACGTACAAATCAATAATTATAAATCAAGTAAATACTTAGACCGAAAGAAGCTCGTGTTTCAAAAATTCTCATTCCTCCGCAGTTTTTATCAAAATTATGAGCCAATCTATTCAGTTTTAGCGTTTCATTTACCTTAATTTCTAGCAGTTTTTGATATCGAATTTCTACAAATGTTATGTTTGTTTATTCGAAGTTATAGAGAATTCAACTACATCGAGTTGTAATATTGTAAGATACTATCGATTGTTTTACATATGTTCATGCTACGAATCTTTGTTATAAAATATGCTCGTCTTTATTACATGCCTTTAAGTATGTAATAGAAGTAGTATTGTGATATTTTTATATTTTCAAATACCATTAAGGATGCTATTGATGTACCTATCTTATGAAATATTACATTTTGTATTTCTATTCATTCCTTTAGCGTTTGATTCGTTGAATGATACTGATGAATTCTTCAATATTTGACAGCCATCGTCTGTTTACGTCTCGAATTTCAAACGTCATCATTTTTATCTTAAATTAAACCGCTTGTACAAATTTACAAATTTCAAATTTAAATTCCACGTTTAACTGATTTTGGTAAAACATGCAATTGCACAGGTTTACATAAATTGATAACACACAGATGATTCAACGGATGTAACGAATGATTAACAGCCCCTCCTTCTGTATCGGTTAAATCTAAAACCAAGCTCAATTCAACGAAACATGCTTCTGACCACACTTGATGTGATATCAAAGCTGTAGTAACCAATCTGTACATGTGATTTTTATCTGAAGTAAAATAAAACTGAATTAGCATCGAAGAAATGCAAAAACAATACCATAATGTTTCGAAATATTACCAGAATAGAACTGATTTAGTCTAAGATGATCAACTCGAGGTACAATAAGATGTGTTTGTTGATCTGGATACTTCAACCTTAAACGTAAAGGTTTGGTCGAATGTAAATGTGATATTTCAGCGTCTAAAGGTATCGACATAACCAAACCAGCAGTAAATTTATACGTAGTATCAGGGCCACCGGCGGGAGAATTTATTACAGCGTTGCATATTTTAATCTGCGAAAAAATCTAATTAAATATCGAAATTTTCATATTCCATTTGCTGACAAAACTTACATTCATATTGAGTTTTGGAGGAGACGTAGGTTTAGAATTTTCCAAATGTGGTACCAGCACTTTTGACACCGAACCAGGCTTAGCTTCTTCTAACATCGACAATTCTTTCACTACAGCACTCGTGAAAGGTTCAGGAGTAACGTCTTCTTCGATTAAATATCTGTTTTAAAAAATGAATAAAAATAATTGAAAAATATTACTCTAATACATCATAGCCAAGTCAATTTTTTAAAAATAAATATGTACTTGTTTATTTCATCAACTTGAGAAAGAAATTGGTGGCATAATGCTCTAGCAGATTGATTAGTAGCTTTGACAATGTACACCAACAAAAGAGCCAAAGCCTTAAGTTTAAATTGCTTAACAGCAGCCATGTCACTTTTAGTCAACCCCACGAATAGATGCTGCATTCTTTGAAAAACACAATAATTAGTTTATTTTCTCTTGTACGAACTATACGAAAATGAAATTCGCTTACTTGATAGCATTTTTCAAACATTTTCCAATTGATTTTTTGCCAAGTTTTTGTTGATCCGGAGACGCCGGAGTGCACCATAGCTTATTCTTGATAATTTTAGTGAAAAGTAATTGGCTGCTGACGTATAGAGAATTGAATCTAGCAGTACCAGCGACTTCGGTGTCAATTTTGGATAATCGTAGCAAATCTTTTTCTGCTACTTCTAGAAGACTTATCAACACGCGAGAATTTTCAGCGTGCTCTATTCTTTTCAACATAGTTTCCAGGAATTTGGCCGTAGCAGTTGGAACGGTTTTCATTTCCACCGAAGTTAACGTACTGCTCAACTGTAAAATAGGAACGGGCACATTAGTCAGGAAAAAAAAGAAAATATGGAGAAATAAATATATACTTACAGGTAAATATGGAACTAAATGAGGCATTGTGTCTCGAATGTAGCTATAATGCTTGATTGTTTTTTCTTCCAATAATTGTATAATAGTACTGCAGTGTTGAGCAGCGTTGAAAATTAACAGTAATAGGCTGACATCTAAGACAATTGAGTATTGTTTTTGCATTATTCGGCTAAAATGAATTATAATTAATGAAAGGTTAGGGTTCTTTACATGCTGGATCATCGACATTTGGCTCTGGCGTATCGAAAAATGGATGAATAGCGAGCAGCTCTGGTACTAAGGGTAACGTCAATGTAGCATGCAACGATCCCATTTTATGGAAACAATTCCATATCGATTTACGATCCTGATGACAAATGAATCATGTATGAGATAAAATATTCAAAAATCAAATGAAAAATGATTATGGTGACGCCTTACTTGAGGATATTTCTTCAAACTGTCTAATAATGTACTAACGCACATTTGCAAACAATCTTTAGTAACGAAATGACACGACGCTAAAATTCTTTGTAATCCTTCACGAACATCCATCGATGAATCCTGAAAATAACGTTGGAAATTAATCAAAAATAAACACATTTACAATTATGCTGTGATGGTCAACTCACCTCCAACAAACCCAAAATAATTTCCAACTGGTCTTCTCGAAACTCAATATGATTCGACATTTTGCAAAGGCTGTCAATAGCTTTCAATCGTACTTCTTGGATATCGTCATTGAACATGTCCACTAAAAAGTCTAATGCTACAACTGCGTAATTCGGTTGATGGACAGCTAACGAGCATATCGAATCTATCGATGCACTACGAACTTCTGCTCAACAAATCATCACCGATTAGTATAGAACTTTAGACCATACTTATAATTCATAGATATTTACCAAGAAATTCGTCTTCTAGACCATGTACAAAAGCACCAAATGCGCCGGATTTCATTATATTCACTTGATCTTCATCTAGTTGTTCTTTCGCTTTGTCTTGAGTATAACCTTTTCCTCTAACCCAAGTACCTCCGGTGACGCTTTCAATGGCTCGTTCATGAGCAGATTTCTTTTTCTATAAATATAACGATGTAATTTTTTCTTCTAATCATGTAGTAGTGTGGTGAAATGATTTCACGTACTCGCATATCTGCCATTAAACGTTTATCCAAAGTTTGTAACAATACAGGTAAGCTAACTTGGGTCAATGTTCCAAGTAACTGCGCTGCTTCAGTACGAACGCGCATTGAAAGATCGGTAATGCAGTTCGAGATGTTACCAAAAGCATCGTCGACCAAGCGAATTTCTTCATCGCTATTTGAGGATTTTACGACACTGAAATATACAAATAAAATGATGTCGGTTCTGAACTAATTCAAATAAAAGAATAAAATCAAACGAACTTTTCCGGGTACGTGATTCCAAGGAGCCAAATCAATTTCAGTGCTACAACTCGAACATTCTCGTAGTCATCTTTCAGAGCTATACAAACTTCCGCATAAATGGACGGGTCTAGTTTCAAACCTCTATTATGAAGGATGATCTAAAACAAATCATCAACTTCCATTGTAATCTAGTACACGTTGAAATTCAATTTTGAATAAATCAATGACTAACCATGTTTTGAAAAGAACGACTCCTCGTTCTGGCATCTTCGTTATGAATATAATCACTCAACAATTTTAGAATTTGATTTTGTAGTGTAGTATCTTGTAACACATTGATGGGCAACAGTTCTCCAAATATATCAAAACACCTGCCTTTAACTGATGGACTGGTATCGGTTAATAACTATGAAAAAATTGGTGTTATTCTTTCTTTGAAGATAGTTTTTATGAAATAAATTCAAATAAACATACATCTTTCGCTTGCTGAATCAATTTCAAATGTAACGCATGGTTTTGGGATTGTTTCTTCGCTAAACGTAGAAGTGTTGATAATCCTTGGCTCAATACTTTATGAGAGGTTTCGTGCTTCAATAAACTAAGAGTTTCGTCAATGATATTCTGTACGATCTATGAAAAAAATAGACACGTTATATACAGCTCATATTTTCACTTGTTAAGGCGATTATTACATACGTGTGAGCTGATATCACGAAGTAATCCCATATCGGCAAAAATTGACAATATTATAACTCTAACGGCCGATTCCTTCTCTTCGCGGAAGTGATCGCTTAGCTTTTTGATTGCTTCGGGAACCTCATCTTCCTGTGTGCAAAGAAACCACAACGATATTTGAAATCAACCACTACTAAAACAACTATCTGAATGCACCTAACATACGTGAAAATTTGGCGCTTCGGACATCCGAAGTAGAACTTGGAGTACATCATGGCTTGTATTTTTCGTTTCCAATAACGAAATGAATGCGAAAGCTGTACTGCTACTGCTAGAGGGTTTCAATACACATTTGTATTTCTTCGCTTGAGGCTCTTCCTGTGATTAAAAATAAAGACTCGATTGAACACAGGAGTTGAAAAACTGAGGCAGTTCAACGTTCAAGGGATATCATACTTACGATAACTTGAGTGAACTCAGCTAAAGCTCGTTTTTTCAGTAATGCTGCCATTTTGAATTGAGTAGAATGTTACTTATCTTGTCAGTCGTGTATTAAATATTCTATTCCATTGCTTCGCAATGAAATTATTACGTAAAATTTACCGGAAATCCAGAAATTGGAAAGGAAAATTCAAAACTGATGGAATAACAACAACAAAAACACCGCAAGACGGCGTAATGATAAACATGCAGTGTTGCCTCAGAAACAAAAAAAAATGATTACATTCATTAAAAATATTAAAATGCTCCGGGCACCGCTAGGGCTAGGCGCCTTCATGAAATTTTGAGGTCTTTAAGGCTCGTAGAGTACTCGTACTCGTCTTTTTGTCGCTCATATCTTCATTACAAAGTACATACGTACATATGGTATCCACATGTTACCAGTAAGTACCAACACGAAGTACACTCTGGTACACTTTCATTCCATTCTCTAAAAATCTGAAATCTTGAAATCTGCAGCGTTCATCTACGACTCTACGTACGTCGATGGCAAAGTTGACAAAAAAAAAAAGAATTGAAAGTTGAAAGGATATATTTTCCATAAAAGTAACAAAACATGTCAACTTTTAAAAACATAACGAGTATCTAATAAGCTTATTTAAATTACAAATAGTAACACAATTAAAGAATTCATCTAAAATACTTCAATTTGAGTCAATTGTTTAAATTAAGATACAATAAAAAATAAAAATACTTAATGCGGATTCAAGAGTAATATTTTCCATTGGTAATTGTAGTAAATTGCTTCATAAATCAAGTTTAGAAAATAATAACATTCAATCATTAAAATACATCAGTTTAAAAAGCTGCCTATCGAAAAAAGTGGTATTACGTTCAGTCTTTTAAGTTTAAACACGAATAAACATGTTCTTGTAATTCTTCTTCTGAAAGAAATGATTCACTACAAGTTTCGTTGAAGCAGGCAAATTTCTTCTTAATTGGGTGCTAAATTAAAAAACAATAACTGAACTGAAAATTTTCCATTCAAGTATTTCTAATTCTAAATTTTCTGAGATACTTACAGTTTCTTCACATATGTCTTTATTATTTCTGAAAAAAAGACCAACGCCAAAGAATTATTACAAATGACAAAAAAAAAAAAGAAGGAAATGGATACTTTGTTTCGAATCGAGGGTCATTTTTTTTTCAAAACAAAGAATAATTGAATACGAAATTATAGGTTGCTTTGGTAATCAGATTTATAATAAACGAAACAAAGTCAGTTTTGATACGTTATCCTAAAAGGAACTAGGAAACATATACGCAAGATAGTAACTTCATAATAAATACCTGGATTTGTGCCCTTTCCCATCCTGTGACATTTTCAATTCTCTAAGAAGTTCTTTATTTTTTTGCTGCAAACGACTAATGCTATGTTGCAATAAGTCTTTCTCATTAGCTAAAGCTTCTCGAGCTTCTCTTTCAGTAAGGAAATCTTCTTCGTACACTTTCATCTGAAAATAGAACGACATCGTGTGATTAAAAATCGCACAAATTCTGAAAAAATTGGTACACTAGAAGTTTTTGATTACCTGACTTTGCAAGATATATAAATCTTCATTCTTTCTTTCAGCTTCTTCGATTTTTTTCTTCAGGAAAGCGCATTCGTTTTCTAATTGAGTGATCTTATTGTCTTTATCATTCACCGCATACTTCAAAACTTCGAAATCTTTGAATTTTTCTTTACTTTTAACAATTTCGATTTCCTAAAATCACAAATTATTTGTATGAAAATAATAGGTACAGAGAAAAAAATAAATAATTTACTAATATAATTACCATCGCTTTCATTTTGGTGTCATGTTCTTTCAAAATGGCCATGCATTGTTTGTATAACTCTTTAAATTTTAATTGAGCGTTCTCCAGAATTTCCCTGAAAAAAATCGAAGTTATTATTATTTGTCGTTTCGACATCGACGCAAAATAAAACGTTATGCAAATCAATAACAACGAAGAATGTAATTTACTTTCGACTAATGTTAAGTCTTTGCTCTTGCATCAATAATTTACGAAGCTCGGCTACTTCTAATTTAAGCGAATCAATACTCGGATCTTGATCGTTTTTGTTTAAATTTACCCAACTTGAGCTGGTTTCTTTGCTATAAAAAAAATCAATTAATAATAATGTAACATTTGAATTAATTTTCAATGGATTCATTTATTTACTTGTCGGCAACATCCATGGAGAGATTTTCGTATTTATTCAATAATTCTTCGTAGCGTTTCATATTTTCTACTAACTGAGCCTCAAAAGGAGCAGATATAACAGCCATCGGAAATATCTGTAGAAAATTCACCATGAAATATTTGTCGAATCGATAACGTATCAATTTCTAAATGTAAATATTCAACAAACCGCATTCCAATAACAATAATCGGTAATATTTTTTGATTCTCCAGATGGCAATATTCTTTGTAATTTTTGTTCTTGAGCACTTAAACGATCCAAATCAGAAACCAACTTTCGTCGGGAACGTTCTGAATTTTCTAATTGTCTGGTAAGATCTCCTATAACTTGAATCAGTTCTTGTTCCTTTTCAGACTAAAGAAAAAAAACACAAGAATCAAGCAGAGAGTAGATTTAAATTTTAAATACCTACATCAAAATAATATTTTTAAGCAATTCACCCTTGCATTCATACTGTAATGTTGCTCCATTTTTAATAATTTTTGTTGAGTTATTTGCAACTTTTCCTTCAATATTTGATTTTCAGCGGGCAACTGAAAATTATAGTTCAACGTAAAACGATTGTTTACATTTTATGTGGGAGGTAAACAAAACAATAAGGAAACATACTCGAGCTACATTGGTCAATTGATTTTTTAGCGATATGCAAAGTTGTTCACTTTCTTGTAATTGTTGTCGTAAATTCTCTTTTTCCATTTTCAACTGAAACGCAGAGAAAAATCTTTTAAAAATGGATTTAAAAAACTCGAAAAACTAAATTTTAAAAAACGTACTTCTACGAGTTCTTTATTTTCGTGATTTCTCAAATACTCTTGGACAGGTTTCTTCAATTCTTTATTTTCCGCTCTCAACTACAAATACAATGAAAAAATAGAATCATGACATCACAACCCAACCACTAATAAAATGAAATTTACGTTATAGACTAGTTCTTTCGTCTCTTCAAATTTTTTCTTGTGAGTGCGTTGGAGATCAAAAACTTCGTTGTGCCATTTCTCCAAAGTTGAAAATTGTTCCTTCATAGCAACATTGTTTTGTAACAGAGTTTCTACGAAAAAAAAAAACACCGCTCACATCAAACCTCATCAATAAGTATGCAAAATTACTTCAGCACTCAAGACCAAATTACCTTTTAATTTTACATTCTCTTTCAGTAATTCTTGCACCAAGTTTTCAATATCTTCAGCCAAAGGATGATTTTTCGTAATATTATCGGCGTTGTACTGTAATGAAAATGTTATTCAATTCAAAATGAGACACAAATATCTAACAGAGAATCCATAGAATCTTACTTTTTCCATCAAAGCAGTGAATGAGGTGTTTTTAAGCAAACTGTCATTCAGTTCGATTTGTTTCTGATTATCGGCGGTCATTTTCTGAATAATCACAAATGAAGGACTATTCTCCAACGATTGTGATTTATCATCTGGTTCCATCTCACACTTACTCATAGGTTATGGACATTCGTATAAACACAGCTATAGAATAAAAATACAATAATGTAAAGACAGAAAAGAAGATTGAAGGTACGAAAATGAAATATTTTTCACCTTTAATGATGAAAGTTTGCGTGAACTACAAACTGACGACGAAAATTGGAAAAGTTATTAGGGTTGAAACTGATGAAGGATTGAAAGTTCAGCTAAAGAACTAATATTAGATACAAGGCATTCTCTTTTTCTCATGAAAACTACTTCAAAACAAGAAAAATTTGAATAATATTCACTAAAATAAAGACGAATTTTTCAGATAAATTCAATGAAATTGATAAGAATACAAAGAAAACATCGGAAACACCGTCATTTTTGCTTTGTGACTCATTTTAAATCTGTGAAATTGTAACTGATAAAGAAATTTTAATCTACGAAAAAATCCCTTAAGATGAGTGAAAACACACGTATTAATAAGTTGAATTTCATAAATTCATGACGGTCAAATTTTTCGAATTGTTTTTTATTTACGATGCGCAACCGGAAAAAATTTTGATCCAAACATTGATAAGAAGTTCGAAATTGTAATTAATTTTTGAAATATTGCAAAAAATTATCAACGATCACCTTGTCGGTTGTGCTGTGTTAAAATGTAATCCAAGAAATTCATTGATGATCACTTCACCTTTACGTTCAATCTTTCACGATGAAGTTGACATTTTCTAGTCAAGTATGGAAAATCGCCGGAGCTGTTACCTTCTACTGGGTGATTTCCATCACCACAGTTTTTGTGAACAAAGTTCTTCTCAGCAGCAGCATGGTTCAGTTTGATGCACCATTATTTATAACTTGGTTCCAATGTCTGGTGTCAGCTTTATATTACGGTGTTTACAATCTTATTCGAAGAGAAAAACCACAGTCATCAGCATTCGACATCAAAATCATCAAAGCAGTGTTTCCTTTATCCCTAGTGTTTGCTAGTATGATCATTTTCAATAATTTATGTCTGAAACACGTAGATGTATCATTTTATTACATCGGTAGATCTTTAACTACGGTCTTCAACGTTATGTTGACGTATGTAGTATTGCACGAAACAACTTCAATGAAAACCTGCTTCTGTTGTTTATTGATAGTGTTCGGGTTTTGGTTAGGAGTTGATCAAGAGCATTTCATTGGAACTTTCTCTCTTCTAGGAACAATATACGGAATTTTAGGATCTCTTTCAGTAGCATATTATGCTATAAAAGTTAAGGAAGTCTTACCACGTATAGATTCGACAATTTGGTTATTATCTTACTATAATAATATTTATTCTTGTTTTCTTTTTCTACCTTTGATTATATTTTGTAACGAAATTCCTGTAATCTATAACTACAGGCAGATAACCAGTTTTTACTTCTGGACTTTAATGTTCACTAGCGGACTTTGTGGTTTATGTATTGGATACGCGACCACTTTACAAATAAAGGTTACTTCACCTTTAACTCATAATATATCTGGCACTGCTAAAGCTTGTGTTCAAACTATCATAGCTTCGTATTATTATGTTGAAACAAAACCATGGTTGTGGTGGTTTTCCAATTGGATTGTATTGATGGGAAGTGCTTGTTACACTAGAGTTAAACAGCAAGAATTAGAACGAAAAACCTCACTCTTATTAAAATAAGTAGATAAAATTAGTTCTTTTGTCCCATTTCCATTAAATTATATCGCACAAACGAATCACTTTAAGTGTTTAAGTATGATCATGAGCACATCTAGGTGCAATCAATTTTACTTTCATTGAAGTTATTTTTCTTAATTAATTATTTATACTTACAGATGTAAAAGCTCGCATATAAAAATGTCTGTAACATTTTGGGGTTTTTTCACTACTCGTGTAAAACGGAAATGAATGCATTTCTTAAGTTATGTTAGATTAGGCAATTTTGATATTCTGTGATCATTTTATTTACCATTTCAAATTACTTACTGTTCTTTCCTTCCCAAAGCTTTGCTACTTCGTTTGTTTAACAAAAATTGTTATTATTTTATATTAATTTCGCGAAGTTCGATTGAATGAGGTAATTAACATTTATTCAGATTGTTTGTACATTTCACTCGTATATTATTACTTGTATAAAATGATTGTTACTCATCGTGTTAAGTTAGATTTCTACTTAAAATAAATTTTAAAAAAAATTACAAGTAGAAGTGTCGATTGTTTAAGTTAGTATTTAAATTTTGTATAAATTTTATTTTCACCAAGAACGAAAATAAAACAAAATTTATTCAATTTTGAATGTTTGAATGAATTCATTTTTCCAGAAACATTGGTTTATTTTGTGTAATGAATCGAGAACCAACTGTTACTTTGAAATAATTATTAATTATAATCCTTTAAAAAAAATAATAAAAAAAATAATGCTTCAATATTCATTCAATCATTCTTATAAAAAAAAATAAAAACTGCGAGAATGATGAAAATAATGAAAATACTCGTAATTTACCGTTATTACGGGGATTTTTCAAGGTATTTACAAAAATATAGATGGCGTTCGGGTCGGAATTCTGGAATCATCGATTACTTTTTCGATGATCACATCTTCTCGTCTTCAAGGCGTGTAAATTCTTTCCTAAATTTTTTTCTTTCGTTTCATTTCATTTCTGGAAAGAAGTTTTTCACGAAGATTATTTTGTTAGACGTTGTAAATTAATTAAATTTGTTCTTTTAAAGTAATAAGTAGTAATGGTAAGTCTATTTCTTCATATTATTATACTTTGTAGGAAAATCCACGTTCAATAGTGTAAGGTACAACAATAGTGTTCTACGTAAACGTAACACAATATCGGCATATCGGCAATCATTGCAACGTACCGTAATGAAGAGAAATTTACGTGTTCTTTCTAAAAATGGTTCAGTAATGTTTCAATTTTCACATTTTCTTTTATTGATTAGTGAAGTTGCGTGAAATTACATTATGATCGTGTTTCGATGTGTCGATGTACAAGCGGTGGCGTCTATTGTGTTTTCGAGGTTGATCTAAATTAGCCTGTCATAAACTGCTCGCCGTAAGATATTATTTGATTATGATAATATGATATCGAGAGTACAACTTCTGTAAGTGATATTATGGTCAAGTCTCAATATGCCGTTGCTCCGTCGCACAGCTGTGAGCTGTAACGCTAAGGGTTATGTGACCACAGCTAACGTAAATATCGTCGCCGGACGTCACCTCACCGTTAGGTTACTTTATCTATAGTATCCTATCACCGTTAACTGTTCGTCCTCAGACATCACGTATGTAAGTTAATACTGAGAGTTATTCTTCGTAAAAGATAAATTATGGTGGCAATATTTCGACGTACAATTATTTACAGGTAGCGTTGCAACACTAACGCCACAGGACGCAACTACGTCAAACCCCCCAACCTCTAGTTATAGTAAATCATGTATACCGAATAAGTTTCATTTTTGCGTTATTTATCTAATTCAAGTGTATTATTTCAGTCATCTCACAAGACGTTCCTCATCAAGAGGAAGCTCGCTAAAAAGCTGAAGCAAAACAGACCCATTCCACAATGGATAAGAATGCGTACCGGAAACACCATTAGGTAAGATATTTTCCGCTGTGTAGTAGGGTGTCGGTAGTAGTTTGGTCATTGGTGGTGGCTTCTATGGTTACAATTTCGCATTCTGAGACCAAATTGATAATTTCCCCCGCACCTATTTCGCTTCCCACTCGTTACTGTCGTAAGGAGGGCTTGACCACTGACGCCGATATTCTATAATCTTCAGTATTTGATATCTCGTTAAAGTTGGAAATATTTCTAACAGGTATAATGCCAAAAGACGTCATTGGAGAAGAACCAAACTCAAATTGTAATCTGGATTGGATTTAAGCGTTTCGTTATTTTTTCATAAAATCTATTTTTTGACGGTTTCTGTGAAAAATCTTCAATAAAACTTCAACATTACTGGTTGTCACGAAAAATTTTTCTATGCTTCTCTTTTCGGTTTCGTTCAATTTTGGTTCTAATTTTATTCGATTTCGTTCCTCTTTTTTTTCTAAATTTCAATTTTTTTCGGATTCAAAATTCGTTTTCAAAATTTCAATGGCTACTTCATTACTAGGTTATTATTCTACGGGATATCAGAGTTTCGAGTCCGTTACGTCACAAATTATTTGTCAAGTTGGTAATGATGTGATTGTCTTCAGGAATCAGGTATACGTACGTTGTCCTCTTTGGGGCACAGGTAATTCAATTTTTGTCATACAGTTAATTTTTATTACATCATAAGGTTGATGATTTTTCTAATTGTTTTTTAATATTTTCGTTTGAGTTTTTTCGTCGTCAAGAAGTGATTCGTAATGAGCATTCTATTTCAGTAAGTTGATTTTTTAATTTGTTAGTATAATTTTTAGTGATGGGCTAAAAGTGGGAGGGCGTTGAACATGTTTTTTAATATTCGTTAGTAATTCCATTGAAAATGTTCGTAAATTTTAAATAATGTATTTTTTAATTCTATATTGATTTCATGAAATGAATTTTCATTTTTTATTCATCTACCGAATTTGCTTTATTTATTTATTTTTTTTCATGCGTTAGTTTTTGATAATTCTTGTGAAGCCGTAAATAGTATTTTTTTGTTGATGAAAATGATAATCGAAAATGTTGAGCTTTTAAAAATTACCCAGTTTTAACGAAGAAAGAAATTGATTAAATGAATTCGACGGAGTAATACCCGTATTAAATTTTGGATGAAATGTTCTGCTCTCTGTGACGTCCTTTCAAGTTTTATACGAAGAACAATACTATCAGCTCGCAAACACATTTCGATAGGTAGTTGGGTACCGCGATGGAGAATTTTTCAAAAATGACATTTTTTAAAACTTCGTTTTTGTCAAGATTTTTTCAATTTTTTTTATTTTCATGTTTTGAAAATTTTGTTTTAATTAATGACTTCAAAACAGTTCTGAAAAACACAAATGTTAGTTTTTGAAAAAAAATTCGCAGTAGAAAAATTATTTTTTGAAGAATTTTGAAAAATTGAATTTCTAAAACTTCAAAGCCGAAGTTGAATAAATTTCGAGTAAATTTGAAACTTCATAGCTTTGAAAAACGTTTGTGTACAAATTTTTTTCCAATTTTGATTGCTTAAATATTTTTTAACTTGATTTTTTAATTTTTTTCCATTTTGATTGCTTTAATTTTTTCAACTCTGTATTTTTTGAAAAATTCTCAAACTCAAAAATTGTTTCTAATCGACAATTTCTCCCTTCTTCATTCCCATGTCCTATGTAGGGGAAATTTGATCTGCTGCCTAAGCTTTCGTCTTTGCAAAGAGGATCATTCCACATATTATATCCGTCGAAAGTATGAGTATATAAGTGTATTTCGACAGCGGTATAAAAGGAAGCCCCGATGGCTTTTTCCTCTTTCGTTATTTGTACGTGTAATTTGAAATTTCATACATGAAGTCGCAAAGCTCTTTTTGCCAGAGTTGACGTAGTTTTGATGGGTTTTGATATTGGCATGGAACCGTGAAGGATTGATGTTTTATCGTCCCGACACAGGTGTATGTTTTTGTCTCCCTTTCTCCTCTCTTTTTCATATTCTCGTCAATAGCTTCGCACTCGCGATTTAAACGTCAATAGCGAAATTCCATATGCCTACGGTTCTCCCCCCCCCCCTTGGAAAAAATTTCCGAAAAGATGAGGTTTTTTTTACCTATATACATTATATGACACACTACCTTGTACGAATCAATCTGGAGCCTTGTTGGGAAATGAACTTGCCCCAATACTAGCGGGAAATCGGCGGAAATAGAATTTCAAATAGTGTTATACGTAACATGAAACATATGAACGACGCGAAGCATTGAATTATTTAGAGGTGTTGGGTTATGTTATTTTTATATTTTCGTTTTTCCAAATGACAATCTTCATTTTGTCGTGTAAAGATCGACTTACGATAATGACAATTTTTGTGATTACTAGAGTCGTATGTGTACACGGTACGTGGGCCAGAGTGCGTGTAAATTATTCGAAAATACGACACGCCTTTTTCGTGTCAACAATTGTAAAAATTTGTCGAATTTTTCAAAACAGCAGATGTACTTACGTGTGCCTGTATCTACATTTAACTGCTAATTAGACTGGAAGATTGTAGGGGTTCGAGAAACCAGAAGGGCTTACTGTTGGTCAGAAATGATATCAACGAGAATTGAAGATGCATTTTCGTATGATTGTTTATTCCACTGATTAGAAAAAAATAACTCGAAGCCAACCGAATGTTAATCGCATTCGAGGTTTCAGTTGAAATATTAATAGTGTAGCACAAATTGTCTCTTTCGTAACGTCATCATTGAAAAAAAAATCAATTTGATTTAAAAGTTATCCCCTCCTATTCTCTTTTCAAACCACGTTACTATCTCATCATTTTAATAACAACCGCATAATTAACGATTAATAAAAGAGTAAGTCATTTAAGCGTTATGAACTAATTTCGCGAAATTTGCTGAATTAGTCAGCCGCAGATTATAATGAAAAATCCGCGATGCGTGATATCGTACTCCCACCACCAGATACCACCTCGCCTATCCAACATTGCCATAGGGATTAGATTTACACGGGGATGAATATATCGTCGATGATATGTGTGTGTCTGTCTCATCGAAGTTGCTATTCAGCTGGGATTATAACGGTGGTTTAATTTGACGTTGTTATAATTTTCGTTCGGTTGCAAAACATTGGCATCGATAATGAGTTGTTTTTTCATAATTTTAATGAAATGAGTTTTCTTTTAATGTATAGGAATGTCATGTCATGAAATGTTGAACGCCAGGGAGAATTGGACCCCCCCCCCCACCCCTCATTATAATGATAATTTTTGAAACCAGTTCAAATGACGAATTTTTTGAAGCCGATTTGAGCGGTAGTTTTTGAAACCGGTTTAAATAACATTATTTTGATACCGGTTCAATAGTTTTTAACCTGTTTTAAGAAATAGAGTTGTGAAAAAGTAGATCTAATAGTGCTGTAAATCTCTCTGAAAAGAGTCGTTAGAATGAAAAAACGACCATTGAAACCAGTTCTCAGAAATTGTGGAACATTTGATGAAATCTCATTTTCGTTCCACAGCCTGTTCTATCTCTCAATTGATCAAATGTATGGTTTCTTCACTTTCAAAAGGTATGAGCAAATTCCCTGATTTACGATATTCTTACCTCGCAATTTCTTCTGTTACCCATGTCTTGAAATATAACGCAGAATTTCCTCTGTTAGTTAATATGTTCGAAAACAAAACGCGAGTGAAAAATGTGAACTTCCTTACTGTAGAATGTTAATGTTACTTATTGAATCAAATTTGAGTAATTCTGGACGTTCGCCTGCATGAAGATAAGAGCCTTTCCTAATAAGGGTCGAAAATGGCCCTTGACCCGGAATTGGTCAAAATTGACCCGAAATGTTACTAATGGTCTAGAAACATCCCAAAAAAATTTGATCCCCTACTCCTTTCGAAATTATCGCGCTTTTAATGTCCAATCTCTGGAATGGTTGGGTAAATTTTTTTGAAATTTTCACAGATAATACTCATATTGTTGGGTATTGCGAATGAGAATTTTTTGAAAATTTTCGGTTCACATTTTGCAAATTTTTTGTCACATTGAAATTTTCAAAAAAAAAATTGAAGGGGTATCAGAGCTGGAATTTTTTTTATTAGTTCGGCCAAGTGGTCATGCATCACATATATATTTTTTAAACCCTGAAATTAGGGGACAACATGGTCAAAAAAAATCAAAACAAAGAAAACTGGATTTTTTACCTTTTTCATATTTAGTAACAAGCAAGGTATCCAAACTCAAAGTAAAATTTTGAGTCAAAATAGTCATAAATTGAAAATACGTCATAAAAAATTTCATTTCTAAAATTTCAAGCGCTAAAGTGCATTTCTCAAATTTTGAAAAAATTGAGAAATGCACTTCAGCGTTTGAAAAAAAAATTGGCAAAATTTGAACCGAAATTTTTCAAAAAATTCTCATTCTTACTAGGTACCCAACCAACAAGATGTGTATAATCTGTGAAAATTTCAACCAGAGATATCGTGTGTTGAAATTTCGACATTGAAAGCGCGATAATTCCGGAATGGGTGGAGGTAGGGGTCAAAAATTTTTTTTGGATGTTTCTAGACCACAGGTAACATTTTGGGTCAATTTTGACCAATTCCGGGTCAAAGGCCATTTTCGACCCTTATTAGGAAAGGCTCTTTGAAAGTTGAAGAAAAAGACGTTCTTCATTGTTATAATTTTTTTCTTCATATTCAAATCCCTAAGCATAAATTTTGTTATGCACTTTTTTCGTCTATTCTTATTTTTCTGAACTGGTTTGAGTTTCAAAACCAGTTTTAAGAATATAACCACACCAACACCCTTATAGGAGGCGAAAACAAAAGCCGACGAATTTTGGAGAAAAGCTGTTCATTCTATAATTTTTATTACATTAAATTCCCTACAAATTTCGTTCGAATTTTTTTATGTATCGTCATTTTTCCAGAACCGGTGCACAATATAAGTCTTTGATATTATGAGAAATATGAAAATTGTTGAACGATGATGATCATTTTTCATTTTGTAGTTTTTTATACTTTACTTCGGTTTCGAATTTTATTCGTATCCTGACAGAAACCGGTTGGAAAAATGTACTGAACTAGTTTGAAAATTTTTTATTTCGTTAAAATCGCCTTGGATTTGCAGCGGATTTTTTTTGTGAAAAGTTGAATCGAATATGTTATGAAACCGGTTTCTCAAATTTTGAGCATTCTGGTTATATGCCTCAATTATTCGACTTTTCAATTGCAAGTCCTTTTGAGATTTTGATACATTTTATCATTTTTCCCCCTATTGCTCACTTTTGGAGCACCCTGTATACGTATGTGCATACGCACCGCTAAGTTGAAAGAAAATAAAAAAAGGCTAAAGTATTTTCGTTGCTTTCGTAGCTCTCAGCGTAGCGTATTCAGACACGGCGACATTTACGCTACACCGAGCACTCTTCGCAAAATACGCCGCGATAAGAAAGAGAACCG
Source organism: Pseudococcus jackbeardsleyi (assembly GCA_038380155.1). NCBI lineage: Eukaryota > Metazoa > Arthropoda > Insecta > Hemiptera > Pseudococcidae > Pseudococcus > Pseudococcus jackbeardsleyi. The sequence continues at coordinate 46,481,168 of CM076238.1, forward strand.
TCGCTATTTTTATTTCGGCGTATTACCGTTGTCGCACAAATTAGATAGCTCCTGAAATTTACGTACATATGCAACCGCACAACACGAGTAAAAGGAAAACGAAAACATACCTCCTCATGGTACATCACATCTCTATCCCATTAAATTGGCTTCTTTCTGCGGTTTACTTTGTTTCCTTTGATTCCTTATTGTCGTCACCCCGTCGTACACATACACTTCGTTTTCAGTACGTCATTTTTTTTTTCGCTCATGTACTCAAATAGGTCTATCGTTTCCAATAAAAATATACAAGATGACATTTTCATAGAATAATATTGCATTGAAATGTACCCGACGACAGCTCAAAGAACTGACTCCTAATGATATCCTCAGCGACTTTTCTATGACCCATAATAACCCCTCACTATCCACATCTGCGTCCAAACATTATCGATGAAATTCTGCCATGAAAATTTTCGCAACATGAACGAATTACTTCCACTTGGCGAATTTCTCGCTCGTAAAAAATAATAGAAAAGGTACCATCGCGATTATATCGTACTCTCGTATTATGAATATCAATCAGCCAATACTTACGATTCCGCGAAATCGAATATTCTATACGAATAATACGCCGCGTTATGTTGCTTAATATCGCAGAAAATACACTCGATTGATCGTTACCAATTTTACATATTATTGAAAACCAATTCGCCAAACTGTATAAGACGACCCTTAACAATTACTCGCTCCATTCTTTCCCCTCTGCTAGGTATATATCTGTTTAAGCGTAGGGCGCCGCGCCCAGTATACCCTTGGCGCTGATAATTTCCAAAAATTGGTCCCATTCGATCGAATAATTCGGCTGGCGAATTTGCATCTTTTCGTCATCGTCGTCCCGCGTATCGATAACAGTTGAAAAATCCCGGCCACTTTGAATGTAAACTGTAAATTAGCATTGCTGCTGATTTACATAACAAAGTTTTCCTCGTCGGGTTTTTTTCCTTCTGTGTTCTTTTACCATCATTGGTTTTGAAAAATAAAACCAATGAAATAACCCTACCACATACACACAGAAAATCAAATTACACCGACCGACCGATCTCTAAACATGCTATATTTGATATTACCATTACCCAACGTCGACGTGTTCCAGTATAAGGAGCAGGAGAGAAAAAAATACGCTCCGTTTCTATTATACGCTTGTCCGTAACTATTACGAGAAAAGTAACATTTTTCTCCTTTCTTTTTGGGTAGTTGACTGTGTTTTAATATTCAAAACCGGGAACGAAGGGATGGTACGAATAAAAATCACTCTACTGTGGAGAATGATTATTTCGTGTTCGAATGTACCTATATTTTGCTATGGATCCTACCTTAATGTCATCTCTTCTTTCTTATTCTCTCTAGATACCGTGTTTTTCAGAAAGATTACGATTTGCTATTTTTTTTCCTTGATTTTTTTTTATTTTGTCTCGATGCCTTTGCATTGAAACCGAAGCACATTGATAATGTTGAATATTTTGCCTATTTTTAATTTTGAAGGAAACCCAATTTTATGATAATATTCTGAGGTACGTAGAGAGTGTTTCCTGTTATTATCACTTTCTTCATCAATTTTTTTCCTGTGTGTACCTCCTTGGTCTTGAAGAAACACTTGCGTAGAAAGGAATTGGAATAGATTTAAATGAATTTTAAGAGCGACGAGCTATCGCAATATTACCCTCGTAAGTTTGAATTTTTAAAATTGAAAAAAAAATGAACGAAACAAAGTTGAAATCATATGAAATAGCTACTTACATTCAAAATATCCCAATTAGGTAATGAATTATATAATGGAAATTATTAATTTTAAAAATGTCGAGAATATTCAAATTTGAAAAATTTTCACTGTTGGAAAATTTTTTTCTTTAAGCTCTTTGAAAGGGTTTTGAAGGATATTATGGAATATGGATGAGGAGGTGATGGAAATTCTATAGGAATATGTGATGGATACAACCATCACTGGGTAATTTATTATTTCAAACGATTCAAAATGTATCGCCATCGCTTGAAAATGAATTCTAACAGCGACGAATTATCACAATATTACTGCTGTAAGTTCGAATTTGAAAAATTGGAAAAGTTGACTGGATTTGTAACAAAGATGAAATTATTTGAAGTGGCTATTTACATTCAGAAAATCATTTTACCATTGAATAGATTTATCGGAGAACGTCTGGAAAAAGTCGCGAATTTTGATTTTCCAAAATTGGATGCTTTTATTTCATGCTATTTCGCCCAAAGAATCTTGATGATATGTGTCTAGATGAGATGGGACTTCATTAAACTGATTGAGAAGTTCCTATAGTTACATATTAAATTGCTTGTTTTTCCATCCTGGGAATTTTTTCAATTGTACCATTTTAACTATAGCATTGTGAATCACGTCTCACCTCTTCATGTTTTGTTTGCATCAAGTGGTGCCAGTAACTGACTGAAAAGGTTGACATACCTTACTAGATTTAGATATCTCGTTCGATGAAACGTAGAAATAATAATTATGAATTTTACTCTCCGGTCGCCTTTCTGACCAATTATTGAAATATTCAATCAAGTTTATAATGAATTAATTCCACTGAATAGTCGCTAAGAATATAGATTTTTAAATTATTTTTTGTGATTTCAAGTTTCGTTTAGGACTTTAAACCGAATTATTCAAGGAGGGAGGAGGGGGAGGCTTTCAAATTTTCTGGGTTGAATACAACAGTAGAAAAAAATCAATTTTAAAAATGGAAAAATGAGGAAAAATTTTTTGGGCCGAGAAAAATTTTGTAAATTGGACTGGATTTACTTTCATTTTCAAGAAATTAGTAAATTAATATTTTGAATTGAAAAATTCGTACAGTTAATAAGTGAGAAAAGATATTGAAAAATTTTGAATTTTGTGGAAAAATTTTAGAATTGCAATGAAATAGTTGAAGAAAAAAAAAAGGGTTACTGTTTTTTTCATGGAAAACCCAGGTTTTACTCTTTGCCCTATTTTCTATGGAACTACTCGACCGATTTTATTCATTTTTCTTATTTCGTTCGGAAATGCTTTTTTTTCAAATCCACGAGAGGATTTTTCCCGATTTAATTTTTTTAAATTTTTTCGTTTAATTTACTTCTGCAATCGAACACGGTTCTGAATAATTTTACCAAATTTTTGTGATAAAGTTGGTATTATTTTCGCAAACTCTCGTTGAAATATTGCTGGGATACCCCTGGATAATGGGTACAAAAATTGATTTTTTGGGATCAAGTAGCTTCTGAGAAAATGGGTCATCAAGTAAAAACTGTTTTTCCATGAAAAAAATAGTACTCGTTTTCTGTTTTCCTAAATTATTTCATTGAAATTCTAAAATATTTCCACAAAATTCAAAATTTTGTATATTATGTTTTCTCACTTATGAACTGAACGAATTTTTCAATTCGTACAGAATTTCCAAAATTCCTTGAAATCTATCGGCCCAAACAAATTTTCTTCATTTTTCCATTATTTAAAATTGACTTTTTTCCTACTGTATATGTACATATATTCAACCCAAAAATTTTGAAAGCTCCCCCCTTGATAATTAAGGGAGGAGAGCTTTCAAAATCACTCAACCGCTGTATAAAGTGTGACTTACTTTGACGTATGTTAGGCTTTAGCTGAATCAGGCCTATCCGATCGTCTAGGGCTCGGGCTTGTTGTAGGTCGTAAACTACCTGTGTCCTGGCCCTCATCCGGCTCATCCATTCGTGATCGTTTCGCGGGAGGGATGTACAGCTGTCTTGGGCTTTTCTCAGGCGAGATCTCGGAAAGCAGATCGACAAACCTTCAAAAAGCAATATGTGGTTGTAATATAGGAAATATTTCGAGATAAATCTGACCACACCAGTCGATCCGCCGTACTTCAAAACCCCAATATTCGTCACACGGAAAAAACAGAAGTTACAAAAATGAATACATTTTACCCCAAAAATAATAAATTTTGTCCAAAAAAAGATAAATTTTATCAAAAAAATATATAAATTTTACCGAAATAATGAAGTTTAATCAAAAAATAATAAAATATATTCAAAAAAATAATAAAATGTATTTTAAAAAATAATAACGTGTTTCAATTCACAAAATAGGTGAAATTTGTTCTAAAAAATAATATTTATTATCAGAAAAAATGATAAAATTTGTCAAAAAAATGAATAAATTTTACCAAAAAGAATAAATTTTATTCAAAAAAATGATAAATTTTACCTATTTTGAGAATTGGGACACGTTATTATTTTTTTGGATAAATTTTATTATTTTTTTTTTCAGTGCATTATCTCAAAATGGAATTATACCTCGTTTAGTTCTTGCTACATTGAAATTATGAAAAGCGTCAATTTTTCGAATGTAGTTTTTCAGTTTTCACTATAAAAACGTTTTTTTTCTGTGGAATTGGGAAGCAGGCGTGATTTCGTGGCTCAAACAATACGAACGAATTATCAATTTTGTGTTACATTCAATTCGTTCGTTTGATTCTCTCGAAATTTTTTCAAACATTCAACTTTTCTGAATTGTTTTGAAAATTTTATCGCTTTTTAGGCTACATTGACATGAGTTACGATTTTTTAGAGTTGAAATTGAAGTTATGAACGAGAACTTATTAGATCCTGTCATTAAATTTTCTGATCCAAGATATCTACTTACTTTTGTTTTTCTGAATGTACACACTTCTGGAGGAACATTCTCGTCATAGGGTACATGCTGTTGAATAAATAGTGAGGTATACTTCGTCGTCTGCTCATGTAGCTACATTCATCATCCATTTCTCCTGCCTGTACGCTATATAATATCTCCACTTAATTAGCTTAGCATAGCTTCGAACACCATCCAATACAACCCTCGATCCGTCGCCGTATCTAGTTAGTTTACTTTTCTAAACACCCTATAACCAGCACTCCAATTCTGATTAGCGAAAAAATAAAATGAAAAAGGAAGCGAAAGGAAAAAAAGCAGCCGGAGAGAAAGGAAATACTGAAGATCATCTCGAGTCATGCTAGTAATCGTGTTGTGACGCTTTTCTTCGTCTATCCGCCCATCCGCGGCTAAAATATCATTAATCAGGCTCAATCGTGATGTTACATCGCCGGGCGAATTTTCGTTACTCGGTCTCCGCCTCTCCTCCGTGTTCATTTTTCTCCTTCCGTGTTCGTCGAGCCTCATCTCGGGGCCGGAGCCGATAAAATACGCAAAATCTAACAGCGTAGCACGGCTCCCTGCTCTGCACTCCATTTTAATTAATGATCCGGTATGCTCGCTTTTTAATAAACCCACTTGGAATAATCTTGACTTTTGTCACGCGTCTTGGTTTTACTTCTCGTATTTATAATAATTTAATCTCGCGAATTCGTCCGATTGTGCGAGCGGCGGCGGCGGTTTTTTTTTCAGACCCGACTTCATCTGCTGCGTCGACGACCCTCTTTATCAAATCTCGACGAATAAGATTAATTTCTCTTATTTCGCGAAATTAATCGCCTCCAAATTCGCCATCATTAATTCGATACAGCGGCGTGCCTTCGTGTTTCTGGTACATTGCGATATTTTCGTCGAAGGCGAGAGAATCATTTATTGATGGAATACGTTTCTATGGGGCTTTGAAGCGAATTTCCAATTTTACGAATTCGTTTTTGGAGGTTCCTCTTGTTTAGAGGGTGCCTATTTTCTCAAAACTCTGGAAAAGTTGAGGAATTTTTAAGTGTGTTGACAATTGAACCAAAAAGAATTGATATTTTGGTCCAATAAATTATTAATTTTTCAAAAAGAATTTCTTCGCTTTGCTTAGGCATAATGGTCTTACTAAAGTACCAGGTACTTTCGATTTTGCGTAGAATTCGCACCAAAGTCATAATTTTGGCTAAAAATCGATCATTTCTTCCATTTTTCATGTTTATTGTTTATAAAATTAAGAAATTTTTTGTTTCAAAAATGCTCTTAGAAAATTTCATCCGTATGTTTCGATCGAGTAGGACGAATTTTTTTTTCAAAAAAAATTTAAAAATAAAAATTTATACATTACGTTTATTAATAATTGGAATAAAAACTAAAAAATCACTCGTTTTCAAGTTCTAGTCCTTGGAATCCGAGTTTGGAAATGTGGGCCAAATGTAGTAGCATTCTCAGAACAAAAATTACAATTTTTCTCATTTCCAACTGTGATTTTTCAAAGAATGTTTCGCTCTTGATTCACTCAGACCCTAAATACTTTATTTCGGGTTTTCCTTATCTAATATATCAAAAATTCGTTCAAAAATATTAAGTCAATTTTTTAAGGCAGGTTTCCATAAAATTGTTCTCTTCAACGTTACGATTTTCAATTTCCATGTGTACTTGGAACGATGCTTAATTTTAGAAACTTCTTGTGAAAAAAGACATAATTTTCAATTATTTGCTCGAATTGTTGAGAAAATCAAAAAAAAAATTACCTGAATGATTTCACCCCTAATAGGTATAAATGTATTTTGTTTGAAATCTTATGCTACAATAAAAATTCAGTTATGAAAAAGGCATAATTTCGTGACAAGATCCCTCCTCTCTCCCGTTCCTCCCTCCCTCACCTAGTTTCACAAATATGTAGCATGTGAAAAAGGCCTGGAAAACTTGAAAAAGTAGTCTGGAAGTCCTGAGAAAGTCTGAGAAAATTATTTCAGAAATATTATGGACATTGGACACCTTGTTATTAATTTTTGACATTTTCATTTTTTTTTTGTTGCAAAATTAGAATCAGTATTTTTATAGAGAAACACTGTTCACAATTTTTTTTTTAAAATAATGATTACGATCTACTTACCTTGATTTTTTTGTTTCTTCGTTGCAAACTGCAGCTTTCTCAATAGGAAATTTTCCTCGAATAATGAAAGCACCCTTATCCCCTCCGATCCTCTAAGCCTTTCGAGAGCATCCGGTGAAAAATTCATCTAGATGACGTGAGCCATTTAGATTATTGATTACATTCGCAACGTGTGCTCTTTATATCTTGCTCTAAAAAGAGACAAGTCTGAAAAATTGACCGCATTACATTATGTCGACCATAATTGTCAAATGTCAAGCAATAGAATTAGATATAGAGTTCGATAAAGCTCGGAAACAAAATGTTTTCTAGTTTTTGTTATTCGCCCTCTCGTTCCATCTTCCTATGCCAGTGGTATATGGTGGTATATGTTCTATACTGTCATGATCTCGTACCTCGTACGTTGTACCATCGATGACGAAGTATTTTTTCGCATTTTTCTCTTCTATCGCAATTGAGAGAAATGTAGGAAGACGGAGGAAAAATTGGTATACCCAGATTTTCATTATTTTTATCTAAGTAAGCGAATAAATCTTGAGGTTTTTCTGTTCTCTGGTTGATTAATCTGAAACCCCAAGATAACGAAGCATTTGCGAAAAAAAAGCTATATTGGTTCCCTCGCTTTGGCATGGTGCTCCGATTACAAAGACTTGAAAACACAGAACAATTAAAGCAAAGATTTAATAAACCGCAGCTCTTGTTTAACACCAATTAGCCTTTGATTTGCTTATTAACGCGTCGAAAAGTCTCAATTTCCTCCTCGTCTCACTCATCTTTATGGGGGCTAACTTACCACGATTCTGATGAATTTAGCGAATAAGACGGAACTGAATTAATTTTGAAATTTCACCTCGTAAACTTCTCTATTTCTTCCACTTTACGTACATATAATTTAATATTTGGTAAAAAAGTGAAGGGAGATTGGAACGTGATTCAATTAGGGAATAATTAACTCTACCTAAAAAAAAATAAGTCTACCGATATACTCTAATTTTTTTGTGGAATTTTTTATCTTTTCGGAAAATCTCGATTGCTTCAGCGACTCCTTAATGCTATTAATATCTCGCCTCCGGAGTTGCAAAGTACTCGAGCACATTCGGATGTTGATAAATTACGGTGTATTTTTTAGTCACCCTATTACCGTCATTTGTTGCTAATCGAAAGAAGTAGATAAAAGAATGAGAATATCGAGCTTAATGCTCGAGACGGCTACGAGAGATATTTCCTTATTCCACGAAGTCGAGTTTTTCACTCGTCTCTTCTCCCATCGTCCTGCGTAGTCCCATTTGCATGACTCCGCATTTTTTTGATTTTTATTCAGTTTTTCCTTGCGAGCTTTTTTTTTCCATCGGTGGCTACGTTATTCGGGATAATATCACGTTCCTCTTAAGCTCATCGTTAGTAAATAACAATAATGGATATAATTTTCTTCCCCTTCGTCATTGTGTGCTGCGGGTTTGCGGAAAGTAGAATCTGCTGCTGCGGAGGAGTCTATAAGCCTTGTACAATTCAATTACGTGATATGCCCTTTAATAATGGGATATTGTGTCGCAATGTGACGCGCGTTTTTCGCGCCCGTGGTATTAAATATACGCCGACGTCGTATACTTACAATACTCGATAGTTTTGTCAATTTGTAATATGATTAATTGGTTTTTATTTGATGTATTTCTACGTTTTGGTTATTTTTTCCGAGGTAGCAAGTCCTTTGTTAGATTTGATGATGAGTTGTGGGTTGAGGGGTAATGTGAGTTGTAAAATATTGGTGATTGTGAAGTGTCGTGGCTGGAAAATGACGGTTAAAATTACCCATATAGGTGTGTATTGATGTACCTGTCGTATGTGTTCTTTTTCCTTCGTTTTTTTCTTTTTGGAAAGTTTTCATTTGAAGATGAGATAATTTCAGTGCCTTCATGTTTTTGATTCATTTAGCTAACCGTTTATGTTTTGGTCTGCTGTTTCTGTAAAATTGATTCGCATTGTTCTAAAAGTTTAGTTTTACGATTCTGATTGTTGAAAATTATGTAAAAATTACTACTAGCTGAAATTTTAAATAACAAAATCAGAAGATATGGTATAAAAAAACAAAATTAGTAGATGCGGTATAAAAACCTTGTCTAATTTTTTTTTGCTTGTTTCAAATTATTCTACTGAATGACCCATTCTCTCCTCCTCATATCGTAAATTTATAGAGAGAAGAAAAAAATACTTAGTTTGAATCAGTGGTGGTTATTCAATGTATTCTCTGTAATTGCCGATTACACCAAAGAAATTAGAATCACCCAATGTTTTCTCAATGTCTCATCTAGCTTGGAATTTTTTTCCCCCCCAGAATTGGATCCAATTTCAAAGTTTTTTATTCCAAAATTTTTCCAATTCGTTACGAATATCATTTTTTAACGATTTTCTGAATCTTTTTCAAATATTTTTGTTGATAAGAAAATTAAAATAAACCGATGTTACAGAATCAGAAAAAAAGGGGAATTTTTTGATTGTATGGCCTGGACTACAACAAAATGCGATTACTATTCGAAAAACTTACGCGCCGCCACTGGTTTGAATTAGTTATGTAGAATATGTTGATTAAAATGGCAAGACTGTTGAATAATTCAGGTGCATTACATCAATGGGATTTCTACCATCCAAGCTCAAATTTTTCCAATTTCTTATTTCTTCAGAATTATATTTTTGGTTTCAGAATTCCCTCCGCAATAAAATTCAATTTGATTGAAGTTTCTCAAAATATTTTCGATTTTGATTTTTTTCAATTTTGTATTATTTTTAATTGCTATTGGAAATTATCTGCTTATCAAGTTTGAGTATAATTTGAAAAACATTTTCGATATACTCAAAGTTGAAAACAATTTTCAATCGGAAAAATTTGCGAAGTAATTTTTTTCTTTCAATTCGGAATTTTTCCCGAATAATGTACTCTCTAAATCTGAATCAGTCTAAAAACTGAAAATTCACTGATTTAAACAGCGAAAAGTGTTCAACTGTTAATCAGTGAAATTTGACGTGCAATCCGTGAAAAATTACTGATTCAATTAGTGCATTTTCATTTTTGAATCAGTTTTTTTTAACTACTAAAAAAAATCAGTGAAAATTTTAATTTACTAATTCAATCAGTAAATTAAAATTTTTACCGATTCAAAAATGAAAATTCACTGATTAAATCGGTAAAATTTTCACTGATTTCTTCAGATGCACACTTTTGTCTAATTAATCGGTGAATTTTGAACTGATTCAAATTTAGAGAGTGAAGACATTGTGCCCATTTATTCAACTTGTAAATTGAAAAAAATATCCACATTCATGATAGATGGAAAAAAAATCAAAAAAAATGATCGAAATGAAATTTAAAAAATCGAAAAAATGGATAAATTTTGAAAAAAAATTGAAATCGAAGGAATTGAAAAATTCGAATTTTGGTTGTTGAAGTTCCATGTTTGGCTGTGATAATTGGGAGCTAGTAAATATGTACGCCCTTCTGCGTATGGTCACCTTTTGTTGACTATTGGCGTATAATTTGTCTTTGTATTCTGCTCTACTGGGTGATTTAAACTCAAATGTTTTTCCGCTCGGTGTTTTCCCAATTCGAACTGATTTAATAACCCCCCTCCCTCGCCCTTTTTCAAGTTTTACGATTGATTATCGAATTTGAAATCATGCGGATTTTCATTAGTCTAGTTAGAAAATTCGTATATTTTCCATTATTTTGCAAGTGATAAATTTATGAATGAAATAATGAAAGATTACTTACTCAAATAGATTTACATTTAAGAAAATTTTATCACCAGGGAGCGGATTTTAATGTAAAAACATGTTTTTCTGTTTTGAGTAAGAAGCCGCATATGTAAGCTATTTTTACGTTTCAAGTCTTTCTGAGCAAAATGAGCCATATTTGTTACCGCATATTTTGCATATTTTCCCTCTAAACGCATTATTTTGCATATTTTGGCCATTTTTAGCGAATATTTTACTGTTTTAGAGCATATTTTCTCCATTTTCTCATTTTTAGCGCATATCTTGGTAATTTCCAGTATTTCATTTTTAAAAATCGAAAAAATACACATTTTAAAAATATTTTTCACACATGCGTTGAAAAAAAAGGATTTTTTCTTTACTTCAAAGTTGGAAAAAAAAAGGATTTTTTTTTACTTCAAAGTTGAAAAAAAATCATATTTTTTCATCCAGATCTTCAACCTTCGTTCTCTGCGTCTGATTTTGGCAAAATTTTGTGATTTTCACTCGTTTAATTAAATAAATGGTTTGATCGATCGTTTTTATCCCATTCTCAGCCTTTAAAGGTTAGAACTAGGTTCAGCTCTTTACGCCCTTTAAATAGACACCCATATCGTTATCGCATATTTTTACGTTTTTAGGGCATATTTTGGAGTTTTTTAGCGCATATTTAAGCGCATATTTTGCCCATTTTAACCGCATTTTTATCCGCTCCCTGTTTATCACCATTTGACTGTAATTTAAACTGAAAACTGAAAATTTATAAATTATGCTGTACAATCTGAATTTTTGAAGAACAAAAATAAAACAATAAAAGATAGCTTATCAATACATAACTCACCAGCCAAAAGGCTAATATCGAAAATTTAAATATCAATTTTAAGTACTTGAAGACGCAAACATAAACAATGTACTTACATTGCATGAGTTTCTTCTTTTTTAACTCATTCTTCAAGTCGTTTGTCGCATAATTATGGTAGCGATCGGCGATCTCAGAGATTGAACGCGTTCTCGTTCTTGAGCAGTGATCGCTGCCAACACTAATTCCATCATATTCGCAACTTGCTACTTTTCAAGATTTAATTCTTTATCAGTAAATGATTATCTACCTACATCTTGGTGGATAGTTATCTAGAATTTATCCACCCGGCTCCAAAAGGAATGAGAAAATATCAATTTCAAGTTTTTTATTACCTAATTTTACCCATCACATATAGAATTTGACAAACAAATTTTCAGCATGACATTGAATAACCCGAAATCGTATTATTGAACAAGTGAACAAATAGAATGTATCTGGTGAATCTCATATAAAATTGGCTCTTGTGAGAATTATCGAATAAATCTGAAAAATAATTAATTTAGATGAAGGTATTGTTTCTGTTTATGGAAATGCTTTCTTATCAAGTCATCAGTCATCACGCTGTAATCGCAGAACATTTCATTCATGATCATGAACTTGGGCATACGTTAGAATTTAGGTTCAAAATTGGCGATCGAAATTGTATAATAAATACTCAAAAGCTAATAGTCTAAAAATTTCATTTTACAACTGGTGGAAAACGAACGATTTTCACGTATTCGTTCTTTCATAAATCAGTGAAAATTGGTGAAAATCACTGAAAAGTAGTCAGATTCACAGCACAAGGTCTAATGAAACAATTTTCATTGAAAAACGATCAGTAAAAAAATAACGATTGTGAAATCGGCAAAAAATTCGAAAATAGTTGCGAAATTCGCTGAAAGTGAACAAATTTCGCTGATTTTTCTTGCTTCGCGATTTCGATTATTTTTTAGTGGTTTTCTTTTGATTCTGAATGAGATAATAGCCGATGGCTACTGCTGCAAAACAAACGCCACTATCAATATCTCCCCGTACTTATTATAAGAATCAATTTTTCACCAATGAAAATTTTTTAAGATTATAATAATTTCACATCTCATACATACATAATTTGGTCTTACTGAAATACTGAAAAAAGAAATAAAGTAATGATCAGCCAGAGCTAAAAACTAGGGAAAAAAAGCAAATAAAAAAGTGAAGGAGGCCAGAACAAGCAGCAAGAATAACTGACGATAATTATTGGTTTTCAATTGAATTGCTACTTAGGGCCAATATTACAATCGTCGGTTAAACGTAAACCACGGTTAAACCATCGGTTGATGGCGCTGCTCGCTATTACAATCATAAGTTATGTCATAACCAAAGATTAAACTCCTGTTACAGTAACTGCCCGATTTTGGCCGGTTAATGATGAGTTATCCGTGGTTTATGAATCCGATTGGTCGCCGATATCATGTGACACTGTTTCTTTTTCAGTTATTTCGGTGTTTACCATCACCAGAATACTGATATACTGATATCAGTAATGATGATTTTTTTGAGTGTAATAATTTATAATTCTTTTGTACACTTTCTTAATTATTAAAATATTTTTTGGCTAAATCCCAAAGCAAAACTTTCTCCTTTGGGCGAAAATCTGGGCTTTTCACCTTTTTTTTTTTATTTTGGTCTTCCATCATCAAAAATTTAAAAATTGGAAGGAAACACTGATATATTATTTTTTCAGCGGAAAAAATAATGATAAAAGTAATGATAAATTGATAGGAATTTTATTGGCTTTCAGCTACGGTTGATGAAAACGGTGGTTTATTTAATCACCGCCCAACTTTGGATTGTAATAGTGAACTCAGCTTAAACTACAGTTATCAAGTAACTGGGGTTTAACCTTCAGTTACTGAAACCACTGTTTAACTGACGATTGTAATATTGGCCCTAAATGTGCTAATGAATGAGGCATTCGAGTTTCTGAATGTTTTGCAACTTCTTCGGTTTAAATTTTTCAAGACAAGAAAACGAGATCTATTAATTTCCTTGGGCATTTCAATTTCCATTTGTTGAACCTTTGTTAACATTTATTGTTTCAATGATTCAGAGCAGTGACCCTACCGGAAAGAAGGAACCTTGTGTAAAAAAGAAAAAATCGATGTCTTTATTTTCATGTGTTTGGTCCAGATTTGGTGTCATTTGGACCAAAAACGTAAAAAATGAGGCATCGATTTTTTTTACACAAGGTCCCTTCTTTCCGGCTGAGTCACAGTATTTTTTAAAGCGAGTGTATTGACAAAGACGTCTTCACATCAAAGATTTACAAAACAATCTCAATTTCAAGTTTGAAAAGAATAATAATGATATTTTAAATGAATGAAAGAAAAAAATGAAAAAAATCTTATTTCAGTCAGAAATTTTTGATTTTTATGCCCTCTCAAGCCGAATTCCGGCTTGGTTCGCCTCAGCCAAACATTCAGCATCACAGTGCAATGCATTTATTCATCCAATCTCAATCCCATCATCATCCTGTTCGTGTACTCTAATCAACAACCAAGAAAAGCCCCCCCCCCACGAAACACTCCAGCAATTTAGTGAAGTTTTCACCCCCCTCCCATATTTTCGTTCTTCTTATATCGTACATCCAGCGTGAAATTTCACATCTAGCGAAATATAGATGTACCATAGATGGACGAGGCGAGAAGGGTATTTGTATACATAAAATCCACCGTACATATGTACTTACGCCGTCGACATCGAGGTACCGAAGTAATACCACGGTAAATAACTCGCATTCTTTACGAGGACGAACTCGGCTGGGCGGAGGATCCGAGGGAACGCCGTCGACATAGGCATTACCCCAAACCCCTATTTACGCTTTCAATACCGCGAAACTAAATCGCCTTTTCCTTTCTTTTTTTTCGTTCGTATTTCGCAAATGATCAATTTTCTCGCATTTTACGACCTTGTTTTCTGCACACCAAAGCTGATTTGCATTCATGCGTCGAAAAAAAATACGTATAGAGAAATTTTTACGATCGTAGCCGGCATTCTTGTTATCTTGGCAAAAGGTTTGCTTTATAATCAGTTAACGTAATACGCACACGAGCTTTCATATCGTTTGCAAATGAAATTTTGAATTTTCTCGTAAATTTCCCTGTTCTCCTGCCTACCCCTCTTCTATCCTTCCGACTAATCCAATTAACTTAAAAACGGGTAGTCGATTTTTATTCGTCGGGATTCTATAAAAAAATAAAAATTGCTGTACGCGGTATAGGCAGTAAAAATAACTACCGCAGTCGTATTTTTTTCGCTCAATATCAAAGGGTAACTTTTTAATATTGACAGCTGACGACGAACCAGCGGCGGAAACAAGTATTTCTAATCTTCTCGCAAATAGTTTAGATGCTAATAAGGTCCCCTGGAAAGGATTCCTACGCAGTTACAAACATCTCGTACATTTTTTTCATTTCCTTTCCTCAAATACGTTGTAACATATTTAATATAAATTTGGCAGCTATAAAAAAATAACCTTGGTACATGTGCAATTTACCATTACAAATGTATATTTCTGCCGTGCACTTATCAATACACGAGTAGTGGATTCGAAAATAGTATCTTGCTGAGAAAAAAAAACCATACACCATCCTATTAGTGTAAGTACTCGGCAAAAATTTTTTTATTACAAAACAATACAATAGCCGGCATAAACAAGGACCCTTTTATACGACTATAAATATTTGAAAGATTTAGGTTTATATCAAACATCAGTTTTCAACCCTCTTACAATTGGTTGGGATAATCCCCGGAGGCGCATCTCATCACTACCCGCAATGAATAGCAGCAGGAAAACTACCATGCCACACATCGAACTTCAATAATGGAGCTCTGATAACAGGTCTCAGCTCTGCGTATTATATACTCACACACGTAGCGGCAAAGATGAATATGCATAGGTTTTTTTTTCGCTACTTTTTTTTTATAAACGGATTTTCCCCTCATCTCCGCATACGTACCACCCCCGCGTTACTTCAGTCCCCGGCAAAAAAATCCGTTTCCGTTTATTTGAGTAACTCTATTTGGTTGTGTGCAAAAACTATTTCTAAAAGCTACCGTTTCGCATTATCCCTAATAAATGAAAGTCAACGAAATATGATTATTTTGAAACATCCCTCCCGATGCTCGTTTTCGATTCGACTCCGGTATACCCTTCGACGACATGAGTGTACTGTAAACTCGACAAACGTAACGCCGCATGAATGAATCGATAGATGCAACAAAAAAAATCATACAATCTGATAAAAATCAACGTTACGGTTGGTTAGAGAACGAGAGAGCTGCGCCACGTTATTTGGCAATTAATAATCGCTTTAGACGATATACACCGCACACAGCAGTCAATCGAAATACCGTATAATTCGATCTGCTCTTCCTCCTCTGGGTAATTCGGATTCTCCGGTATTTACTTCCGCGATGCATAATTCATAAATTTAGGTACTTGTGTGCGATAGATATGTTATCTGGCGGACGATCGCCATTAATACATCATCATCGTGTCTGCTAATGAATAATTACCTGTGGCCAGATATTCGAAATTTATAGATACCCATCAAACAATATCGACGTATTGTCTGTGGTTCCATTTGGTCTCTTTTGTTTTCTCTGTCTCGAATGGACACCTGTGTACATTTAAATTAAGTGAAATATGATACGTATCTTGATATTTACGAAATGCAAGCTTTGAGGCGATTGTTTTGCATTTTTTACCCTAAAATGAGGGAGTTGATGAGGACTGGTAGTAGGGTGGGCCGAAAAAAACAATATTTTCGATTTTCAAAAACATACCACCCGCAAAAGTTGTTGGCTGATGAGACTTGAAGAATAAAAAAAAATCAAAATCGATTTATATCTTCCAATCGCGCATTGGTGTTGAAGTTTTCAAAAATTAGCAAAACTTCAAAATTTTAAAAATTCTGAAAAAAATAAATATTGACTAAAATCAATTTTAGAGCTTATTTAGTGACCACGTAGATCGAAAAATACAGTTTTTTTTTAAAAATTAACGTTTTATAAATTTTTTTTGTTTTCTCTTTGTGTGAAGATATAGCAGAAATTTAAAAAAGGTGTAAATCATGATTTTTTTTGAAAATAATTCTGCTTTTTGGCTTGAATAGTCACTAGATAAGCTCTAAAACCAATTTAAATGAATTTCAAATTTTTCTAAAATTTTTGAAATATTGAATTTTTGCCAATTTTTGAAAATTTCAATGCCAATGCGCGATCAGAAGATATGAATTGATTTTGAAATTTTTTTTTATTCTTCAAGTCTCATCAGCCAACAACTTTTACGGAAGGGTATGTTTTTGAAAATCGAAAAAATAGTTTTTTCGGCCCACTCTAGTGCATAGACCTTGAAACGTAAGTTATCAAAAATCACCCTCTGGATCAGAATTTATCTCTTCTGATCAAACTTCAAAATCTGACCACGGTTTAATAAAATTGAAAAAAAGTTTTTTTTCAAGAATAATTTTTGTTGTTATCTATCGAAATTCCTAATGGACTTTTTTTCGTCCTTGAATTCATTTATGACAGGAGTCGTTGAAAATCACATTTTCATGCTTTTCAAATTGAGTGCAAAATTGAAAAAAAATTTTCCGAATTACGTGACGTTAGTTCGAATATTTTTCAACATACGAAAAGCATAGGTGGCGATTTTCTACTATTAATTTCTCGTCCAGGCCATTTTTTCAAAATGAGAGGAAAAGGTGAGCACGATTCGTCCTAAAATTGGAGAAAAATTTGTAAAATCGGCGCTGATGATTTTTTTGATCATATTCGTACCAGATTTTTTTCAATTTTTATGATGTATACTAAAAAACATGGAAAAAGATTTTCTCAGGATTTCTGAAAAAGAATGTTCTGTATCATCTCGTCGACATAAAGTACTGTAGTATGTTTTTAAAAAAAATGTGTGTTCACGCGTACGAGTAATCTATTTCTTGTTTTAGTGTTTTTTACAAGCGAAAAACAAAGAGTGGCATTCCTTTAGGTAGTTTGCCATTGAAAACATTTTCGATTTTGATTTTATTTCATGATTGGTAATTGGTATCTAGTGATGACTGATAAGAGATGAAATAATTTGATGAATGGGAAGAGAGAAGATGCTTTCTCCCAACCTATACTTTTTAGAAAGAAAGAATTCTTAGCTTTTTTTTTTGACAAAATTCGCTATGTGATGTTCTTCACGAAATAAAAAACAAAAAAAAAAATATTACCTACTACTTAGTTCTTACCTACTCAAAGGGTTCCTTGTGTTGTGAGATATTTTCAACATGTCGATATACGAGTAAATTAATTTCGCCTGGGAATTACGAACTTCTTTTGTGTGAAATTATCGAAAAAATTGATTCCGATAACAATAAATCAGCATACTTGAGTAAAGAAGTAAAGTTATGTTCAAACCTGGGTGACGTTCATTGGCATAGGAAGTAAATTTTTCCTATATCGATTCATATTGATGCGTTTATCGGTCAATTACTTCATCTCGTTGGCCTGGACCAAATTGAAATGTTGAAGTTTGTGTATTTTGGCGATTTCACGTTGCGTATCTTCTTTCCTTTGTTTAATACAGTTGTGTTGATGATTCCTGGAATTCTGTTCTGTCGAATTTGAGGAGTTTTGACTTTTTGCTAAATTCAGGCTTGAATACTGAAATTGGAAAATTAGATCGAATATAAAACGTACGAATTGGATGAAATGGACAGCTCAATTGAACAATCAAACATCTAAATAATCTTTGACAAAAAAAACCCCTCAAGAACCTCATTTCATTAGAAAAAGTAATGAAATGAATATTTTAAAATAATTGAAAATATTGATAATATGTAATTATTGAAAATCTCTCATCGTTGGTTTGTGTATTCTCTAAATTTGAATCAGTTGAAATTAACTGATTAGGTGATAACAATAAGCCAGAAGTGTGCAACTGTAGAAATAAGTGAATTTTCATTTTTGAAACAGTAATTTTTTTTACTACTGAAATGAATCAGTAAAAATTTTAATTGATTGAATCAGTAATTAATCACTAATTGAATTAGTAAATTGAAATTTTTACTGATTCATTTCAGTAGTTGAAAAAAGATTACCGATTCAAAAATGAAAATTCACTAATTGAATCAGTAATTTTCCACTGATTAACAGAAGGGCAACGCTGTGGAAAAATCAAATTTTTAAAACAGTTTCTTGTTCTAATTTACGTTCAGTCAACAATATTAGCTGTTTTAGCTGTTCGAGTATGCTGAAGTTAGCATTTGCTTCTGGGATCTGTTTCCTTCCATTGACCTGTTTTCAACTCTGTAACATCGATAGAAAATTTGAAAAATCGACGCGACGACTGAAGTTTCTGCAATTCGATGAGAAATACTAAGTAATCACTTATTTTTGTCGATAAAAATCACACCATTACCATTATAGTTTGGTGGGATAGCACCTTGAGTTGAAGTTGAACAAAAATTTGCTCAATTTCTTCATTTTAGAAGTTTGGAACGCCCAAACAAACATTGAAAATGGTTTTCAAGAAATATAATAACCATAAAAAATTCATCGCTCTAGCGATCCATAATATTTGCATAATGATAACCGAGTTCCCCCTCCCCCCTACAACTACAAGGGACTGAAACTGCATTTTGTCTTTGATGTGAAAAAGGTAGAGACAAATTTTTTCTCTTTTAATCTGAATTAGTTAAATTTGGTGAAATTCTATTGTTTCGAATCAATGAAATGAATTTCATTCAAAATCCGTCATTTTTCATTCATCTTGTACTTATTCAAAAATTACTGATTTATTAGTCCATTCCAAGTTTGTCAGAGAAATCAGTAAGTTTTGACTGGAGATCAGTGAAATTAACCGAAATTGATATCACCGAATGTGAGAAACAGAATTTCACTAAGTTCCATTGATTCAGATTCAAGGAATTTACCCAGGAATTTTTCGTTATTAAAATGCACAAAATCAAATTCCATTTGATTCGAATATTACTCAAGGCGCGTGAATTGCTAAAAAAAAACCTTATCTGTTTTGATTGTTCGAGAGGAGGCATTAAATTCTCGTATTTTCCAAATCTTTAATTTCTATTGCCAGTGCTCTTATAAAAGCGATAAAGATGCGTAATGAAACACATCGTGTATAAGCCGCATAGCAACCTTTGTAACAACACGAAACAGTTGAGGAAATAGGTGAAAGCCATCGCAGAATGAAACGAAATACTACATTAAAGATGCCTCATTTCGCAGTATAACGTCCTCGAGGGTTTAATTCTGCCATTTGCTAGATTTTGCCATCGAGTCGTATGTATCGCGGTGTACTCGATTCCCTCACGTATGTTGTATACCACTTTAATAAACTAATTAAATAGGAAACGTTTTCAAAGAGAATTATAACATGATATTTTATTTCCCTTTCGGCTTACGTCGACATTTTCGCTTTATATGATAATTTCTAATCCGTAATAAGTATTTATGGCGAAAAAATACCCAAGGTGAAAACTTACTGGTAATGATACGAGGTGAATTTGAAATCGTTCAAATCGCTTCGAAATTAGTACCCAAGTCACCGGGGAGGGGAAAAAAATAGGTCACGTAGTTATTAATATTTTTTTCAAAGTGTTTTCGAAACGCTTACGAAAGACACCTCTCTTGTGACTCGAATAATGGTAATTTTTTTGCTAGAACGCGATAAAATAATCCTCGCGAAATGCTCGCGTTAATTCGATAGTAAATATAAACGAGTGACTGGCTTCGAGAAGGATTTTAATCCTCGCGACAATAATGGTCTTTTTTTTTCACTGAAAGTGACTCATTTTGTAAATTGCGCTCGACGATTTTCCAGCATGAAGAGAATTTTCATTCGAGTCGATTACTATTATATAGTCTGTTTTAAAAACGTACAATACCCACTCGACGTAGGTAGTCTGGGTACTCGTAACGTGTCTAAATATATGTGAAACGGACAAGTGTTACTTAATGAAATGGCCGCAGCGCACAGTGTGACCAACGATGCAAATTGAATGATAAGATCAATATTTAAAACGCACGAGTTACCAATGGGTAGATTGTAAAATGAACCAAGAGTGGAAAAAAAACAAACGAATAAAAACAATCACCCTGGTAATGGTTTTGTCTTTGTTTTAATCACTGGACGTCTCTGTTGCTCTGGTACGCGGTACACAACCCCCGATGATAATGATGATTTCCTTTTACCCTTAGTTTTATTACCCTCTTAATATGTAGAACGCCATTACTAAAAATTCATACCCTACAGTTATCGGCGAATAATAAAGTTAAGTGAAACCGTAGATTTTACAGATAATAACCTATAATATAGTTCGCATCACGAACAAAATAAATTAGCCGAACCCCGCCATCATACTTGATGTGTACGTACGTTCGTAAATGAAAAGCGTTCGAATTCATTAAATTCAAATTTCCGCCACGTACGGTAATTAAATCTTCGGTATTGGTGATTCGTCTGTTGGATGCGGATGAAGCGAGGAGAGGATTGATGAGTATCGATGTCTGGATGTAAATCGCGTCCGATGGAGTTTGATTCAATGTGCTAATGGGAACTTTCACAAAGATTCCTCAAATTGAAAACAACAGCATTCATGACCCTGCCGTAGAGAAGGGACCTAGTGTAAAAAAAATCGATGTCTTCATTTTTATGTGTTTGGTACAGATTTGGTGTCTTTTGGACCAAAAATGTGAAAAATGAAAAATCGATTTTTTCCCTCACACTAGGTCCCTTCTTTACGGCAGGGTCACATTTATAAATTGTAGCTTGGTTTCGTGAAGCGATCTTTATACATCATGATGAAAATGAATATTGGTTTATGAAACGAAGATTCTATTTTACAAATTCCCTCTGATTTTAAGAAAAAGGCCAAGTCTATCATAACAGTTTTTTTCAGTAGAGACAGAAAATTTTCAAAAATTTATCAATGTTTACAGTTTCAATCTTAGATTAAATATTAATTGATTGAAAATTGATTTCACCAACAGATTTTTATCAGTTTATCTAACTTCTCCCCGACCATTTCTTAGTTGGCAGAACACAGCCAACACTCCCTCCCCTGCGAAACACAAAAAAATTAACAAAAAATGAAAAAATTACCTACTAACAAAAAAAAAATGTTATCAGCTCTACTTAAGCAGGATAAAAGTATTCCATTGCATGAACAATCAATGGAATAGCAAAACCCCTCTTCCATCTGCTGATTGTCTTGTTTAATGTTTTGTGGATTGTGGTGTTTGCAGTTTTTGAGAATATACTTACAAAATAAATTCATAAATAACAAATTACAACTGTTCATTAATATTCGAAAGGTATAAAAAGATGTTGACTCCTTGAAGGTTAAGCATATGTGACCCTGCCGTAAAGAAGGGACCTTGTGTAAAAAAAATCGATGTTTTTATTTTTATGTGTTTGGTTCAGATTTGGTGTCATTTGGATCAAAAACGTGAAAAATGAGACATGAATTTTTCACCCTAGATCCCTTCTTTACGGCAGGGTCACATACATACCCATATTATAGTAACGACTGATATTGAATTATCTTTTCGATATTGCAATGGCGATCTTTTTTATTATGTAAGGTGCAGTGGGGTAATTGCAAAACAGGGGTAATTGCAAAATCAGCATCTGGAGGTAAAAAAAAACACATTTTTGATCGCGCCAATCATTGGTAGGTTTGGGTCTTTGGGTACATGTATTACCTATATACTGACCCCGCCGGAAAGAAATCGGAACACACATGTGCTTTGTGGAATTATTTTTATGAATACATGTCAAAATCACTCCCAAGTAAAATTGGAGACATTTTTTCCGAAATGGCCGATGACATGTAAAATAAAACTTTTTCGAACCGTTTTTGTTTTGTAAATTATACTAATGGATCCAATTTTAAGGCAACGCCACCATCTTTGAAAAATTTTCATCAGTTTAGAGGGAGAAAGGGGATTTTGCATTTACCCCCAATAATGTCATACTGGGGCAATTCAAAATCGAAAAATTTTATAGGTTTATTTCTACTCTCATAATTTTTTCAACAATTTTCAAGTGTAAAATGAGTCGATAATATAAAAAAATAGTTGGTAAAAAAATACTAGTCCTTCACAGGTATGAAAATTTATATCAGGTTTTTTGTATTCACATAAAAAATTTTGAAACTTTTGGAGGTAATTATCAAAATATTGTTCAAATGTCGACGAAATTTGTGTTTTTCAATCAAATAAATCATACTTGTGACAAATAATCGTTTATTTTTAATTTTTAGCTTATGAAAAAAAAAAATTAGAAAAATTAAAAATTGAGATTTTTTTCACTTCTCTGAAAATTTTTTACTTTGGCGGATATCTCAGACAAATCTTGAATGAATATGATAACAGATAGTAAATTTTACGTAGATTTCGATTTCGCAATCAGAATTGAAAAAAAATTAACTCCCTCTGAGATAACGTGCGATTTCGCATTTACCCCAGCCAGGGGAAATGCAAAACTTGAAATTGCAAAATTTTAAAATTCTGTTTTCTTGCAAAAGGGTGCATGAAATGATACAAAATTTTCTCCACTGACAGAGAACCCCTTGAAGTTGGCGTGACAAAAATTTGAGATTGTTTGGTGCCATACGGCCATCTCAGTGTGCTGGCAAAGTGGCACTAATCAAAAAGTGGTTTGCAATTACCCCACTGCACCATAGGCATACACGAAAAAACCAGAAGTTACGAAAAAAAAATACATTTTACCCCCAAAATGATAAATTGTTTCAAAAAAAAAAAATAAATTTTACCAAAATAATGAATTTTAATCAAAAAATGATAAAATTTATTCAAAAAAAAATAATAATAATAACGTGTCTCAATTCACAAAATAGATTAAATTTGTTCCAAAAAATAGTATATTTTATCAGGAAAAATGATGAAATTTGTCAAAAAAATGAATAAATTTTGCCAAAGAAATTAATTTTATTCAAAAAAAAATATAATAAATTGTACCTATTTTGATAATTGGGACTCGTTATTATTTTTTTGGATAAATTTTCATCATTTTTTTCAGTGTAGGTACTTCGCTCGGATCCATTATTATTACTTACTCATGGATTCAAAAATATCCTTATCCATTCGCCACGATCACTTTGTTAAAGTTATCTCGACTCTTGATTGAAGAAACGACAATGACTAGAAAAACTTGAATATCTTTGCAGTTTTGTATGTCTTGAGTCATATTTTCTCCAACTATGATCTTTTGAAGACGTCGAGGTACAAAAACAATACATCGCGACGTGAACTCCAAAAGCACTCGGTAAAATTATTTCCTCGCCTCCGTATTATACACTTTTCGGTCGACGAATTGGAAACAGGAAAAATACACGTTTATTGAGATAAATAGTAGATTTTATCCCTTTCCAATGTGCTGGAAACAATAATTCTATTCGAGTGACATTTCGGAAGAGGCGCAACCTAGAAACGTTAAATAAATAAAGACTTTCGCCGATGCCGGCGAACGAAAAAAAAAGCCAAGAAATAATGCAAAGGCTGAGGGGAAAAGAGAAAGCGACTTGTACGCGTATGGCAATTCTTCTTTTGTTATTTCGCGCCTTTTGAAAGTTTCATACACGGAAACAAGGCCGGTTGCGTAGGCAGGAGGCCGAAGGCGGCGCGACGGCGGTTCCTTTTGTTTCTAAAGGGATACGCGTTCAACCATCTTCATCAAAGGTCCCTTTTAAATGTTTCGCATTTCCATACGCGTTCGTCGTGCCATGTTCACCCTTTTTAATGTGTCTAACCGGTGCTCTCTTAAATCATTCGATGTCGTCTTTATACGTTCAGTTTATTCGCATCCTACCTACATACGATTCCCATCGTAGTCGTCGCTTGACACCTCGACCCTCCCTTTCCTCCTTATGATTCTCGAGCATCTTCTCGAGGGCTAGGGTTACTTCACCCTTTCTAATAAGGTTTTCTTCGCGTTGCCTGGGTAAAGTGGGTCAATGTGTCTTTATTTTATAATCGTGCCGGAGGGTGTTGGAAAAAAGAACTCGCATACGATGGTTTGCGAAAAGGGTTCCATTGACAGGTGAATTATGACGATGAATTGGCCTATTTTTAAGCCAATTGTTGATGGATATTTTCACCTTGATGAATATCAATATGGGTAAATTTTTCATGACTCGAGTCGATGACTAAACGATTGAATTTTTTCCAACAATTCTTTTCGAAGAAAAACATAAATGGTTGGAAAATAATTGGGAGTCGCCGAGTCAACTCGCATCTCCCACAGCGGAAAAAACTTCCGCCAGACAAATATTTACAACTAATAGTATTTGGTAACCAGCTGTACAAGCAGAACTCTCACGTATAAAATCCCAAACACTCGGAAGTAAAGCACGAGAAAAAAATTAGATCGAAAAGCTCGCGACGAAATGGAAAACATTTCTCTTAAGTAATTTCTGTTTCGCACGGTGTAAAGTTTCTCGACGGAAGTTGAGACCAAGGTTCTTCGACTCGTACTCTTATACCCTTTGGAATTAGCCACGACGTTGACATCGGTTTTCAATTATCGTTTCCGATGCGCATTTAAATATCGTATACGGTTTCTCCGAACTACGTGTAGGTCGCCGGGGCTCGATTCGGTAGTGTTTTGGCAAGCAGCACAAGACGTCTTTCTTTTCTATTCACTTACCCAGAAACTTTGAAATGCTCGTTGCTCCGGTTTATTGTCGGGAGGTGTATTGTTATTATTTCAACTTATTCGAAGCTGTATGAAAATTGTTTATTTAGATTTCAGAGTCGGGCGTGCTATTAATGGTTAATATTTGCTTTTCGTGTACTGCTCTATTAGCGAACGAGTGCGCGAACGACGATCGTTTTTATCGCCCGATGTCGTTCGTCGCAGCGTCGGGGGCTTTGTTTATGGAAACTTGATGGATGCTAAAAGTTACCATTTACGTACGCGTGTATTTATAAAAGTTTTTCCAGTCGGTCGACAAATAAGCTTGAAAAGTTCAAGTATTTACGCGGAGACTTTAATTGAAAATGAAGTGAAGGAGTCTGTATCGACGATGTATTAAGAAATGATAGGAAATTTAAAGAGTCGTTCACGTGTTTAGGTAGTGTGATGAAATTGGTATGATTTTAAAAGGTTATTTACTTACTGTATGCATAAATACGAAAAAGTTATGGCATTTGTGCGAGTGGATTTTTTAATTTCTAATGTTTTCTTTACTCTCATTTACAAATCAGTGTAAATCATCGAGAATTTCTGGAAATCAGTCTGAATTGCTGCACAAATGATCGGTGAAAAATTTCACTCAACTCGAAGTAAACGTTTAAAAAAATTCTGGTAGACTCCTAGACGGTAAAGCAGTGAAAATTCATTGAAATATCTAAAGTTTGAAAAATCAATGAAATTCTTTGAAAAAAAGATGAACTTTTTTGAAAAATCACCGAAATTCCGTTGAAAACCAAAGAATTGAGCTGATTTTTCCCATGCTGCAATTCCGGCTTTTTTCAATGATTTTTCGCGTAAAGAGCCTTTCCTAATAGGCACTTGACATCGAATAAGTCACCATCTATGGGGAAAACACGGAACTAAACGAAACCATTATAAATTTTTTCATTACATGTATTCTTATGAGAAATTCGCGATTTTTGAAAATTAATTAAAAATCGAGTACTGAACATGCAGGGTTCATTTTTGTTTTAAATGGAAGAGTAAATCGTACTCTTTTTCAAATAATTTTTCTCTCATTTCTTACTCCACTTATTAACTGAAAAAAATTTGAATCAATGTAAGTATCTTTTACATGTTTTTATATAACCCTACAACGCGTACAACGAAAAAATACCCGTTTTCCCCTACTCGACTCATAACGCGACGCGCGTTGATTTCAAATATCGTCCAATCACAGCTCAGCGTTCTCGTCGTTTACGTTTTAAAAACATGAAAAAGTTACGTTCGTTAATTTCAATTTTTTTCAATGAATACGCCAAATAGAGAAGAAAAGAAAAAATTCGTTGTTGAGAGGAAGATTCACTCTTTCATTTAAAGCAAAAATGAACTCTGCACGTTCAGTAGGCGATTTTTAATTAATTTTTAAAAATCGAAAATTTCCCATAAGAATACATGTAAACGAAAAAGTTATCATGGTTTCGTTTTCGTAGCAGCGCTCTCTGCAGGAGGTGCCGATCGCCTATAAGGGTCGAAAATGGCCCTTGACCCAGAATTGGTCAAAATTAACCCAAAATGTTACTCATGGTCTAGAAACATCCCAAAAAATGTTTTGACCCCCCCCATCCCCACCCCTTTTGAAATTTACGCGCTTTTAATGTCGAAATTTCAACACGATATCTCTGGAAGGGGTGGATAAAAATTATCGAAATTTTCACAGATTATACATCTTGTTGGGTAGTAGCGCAGAGAATATTATGAATAAGAATTTTTTGAAATTTTCGGTACACATTTTCCCATTTTTTCAACATTGAAATTTTCAAAAAAAAATCAAAACCAAAAAAACGTGATTCTTACCTGTTTTTCGTAGTACAAGCAAGGTATCCGAACTGTTTTGTTGATTATTGAATGGGGCTTATTGGCCTTTATCGGTTTATTGTCCAAACTTATGAAAAAAAAATTGCGTGAAATCTGTCAATTATCAATTCATTTTACCAAAGATGATAGGTACTTTCTGGAAATTATATTGTTAGGTCTTTTGGCGTCAAATTGTAGAACTTGATTTTTCAGTACTTTTTTTTGCAACAAGACGTTCACTAGCAAGAAAAAATGAGTTTCTAAATTTCGCGTTTTTTAAACATTTTCTTATCGAAGGGTAGAAAAAAATACATTTTTGGTGAAAATTTGAAGCTAGTAAGGTAGGATGAAATTGGCGAGAAAACCCCATACCATAGTCAGACTCGGAATTTTCATTTTTCAAGTGCAGCGAACATATTGTACAAACATTTTAATTCTTATTCTCCCTTCTATCATACTCGGTTTGAATGTTTTGAAGTAGAAAAGAAATTATCTTTATTGAAAAACACTTTCATCCCTGCAATGGTACATTATGTACATAACGAGATCTAAAAACATTGACTAGAAAAACCTACTCTCGTAATTTGAATAAGTTAAAATCTATAAGATACACTGATTGAAATAGACAGAATTGAGTCATCGAGCGGCAGTACAATTCCACTGATTCCATTGCTGATCAGTGAAATTTTACTGACGATCAGTGAAAAAATTGCTGATTCTATTCGTGAAGTTTCATTCTTGAATCAGTAATTTTTTCCTCGAATTACTGAAGTGAATCAGTGAAAATTTTGATTTACCGATTTAATCAATAAGTTTGAATTTTTAGTACTGGTTCATGTCAGTAATTTTTCACTGATTTCTACAATTGGGTACTTTTGTATATTTCATCAGCCAATTTTGATTGATTCAAATCAAGAAAATACGTAGAGTAGAAATGAATATTATTTTTGAAAAATAGTTGCAAAATTTTTTAAATTAATATGGTGGTTGAAATTATCAAAAAATTGAATTGATATACCTTCAATGTATTATATTCAGATATTACTTCTTGAAAGTAGGTAATCACATTTTATAATTTGCTGCAGAATTTTTAACCTGCCATTTTGTTAAATCTGATTGTTTCATCAAGGGTTTCTTACAAACTTGAATTGCGTTGATTTTCAAAAATTCTTTCTGAATTGGTACGGCTGAAAAATAATTTCCTCAATTTTTCAGTCGGTCGAAAAAATTTAGAAATTCCAAATAAACTTGATTGCAGTACAATGAAAAATAAACTTACTTACTTAGGAAAATGATAAATGAACTATCTATTATGCGAAAACCTTGTTGGTTTTTCTTACCTTTGTGTTCAGCTGTCAGCCGAGTAAATTGAATTATTGCACTAATAGGAATTTCATCTTTGTCACTCGACTAGACATCTTCATTCGGAATCTATAATGCCCTAACTATAACAATTCAGCTGATACGTATAGTTTAGATTCGAACGATGTAACGTCTTTTATCCTTGATGAGGAAGTGCACTTCCACAAAACTCGTAGGTACACTTCTCGGCTTCAACTGTGTACTGAGAAGAGAAAAGGAAAACGATACAAAAAACTGGGGGAAAAAACGATACAAAAAATTGGGTAAAGAAAAAGGCGATCGCCAGCGAAGTCAATTCTTCGATGAATACTATGGAAGCGAATCATTGAATCGAACAGTTAGACGACTGATATCGGTTTTTTAAAGTTTGCTTTCTTGGCGGCCTCTTCAGCAGCTTTCTTGGCTACCTCTTCGGTTTTCTTCGCTGCTTCTTCGAGGATAGCGTGTTTGAAAGCTCCTTTCGCGTTTCGCAGCGCGTCCATCTCTGCTGTAATGAGCTTTTGCTGAAGTTCTTCCATTTTCTTCTTCAACTCTTTATTTTCCTTTTCCATATCACGTTCCTTTATATAAAAATACGAATAAATCGGTACTACTGTAACGCTGCTGGACACACTAATATAATAAAATCGTCTAGAAATAGTTTCAATTTCTTCCCACTTCCATTTAAAACGCAGATTACTCAAAATAGGAATAGGAGGAACCATGGGATCTAAAAAATCCAAATTTTTCGTGCTTGTTCTACCAATGTTGAAACCGTCTGTTTGGTATTACTGCACAATAGGAATTTTATCCACAGAGAAAGCCCCTTTCGACATTCACATAATATTTCCAAAAAAACCGAAATTCCTCTAAGCTTTACATCAAATGTTAAATCTTTCTCATCCACTCGAAAACCTGGCAAACTTCGTGTAAAGCTTTCATCTTGCATTGGTGCACCAGTGGCACAAGGGTCAGAATTCTCTTGACCATTTAGCGACCTTTTCTCCTAGCCTTTGTGGAAAACCGTCGGATTGTAATACGTTACGCGTATATAAAAGGAACGAAAGGAGAAAAAAAATTGCCAAATCCGTCAAGCTTCGGAGTAAAAAGATAGAGAGAAAACGAAGCTACTTAAAATGACGAATTGTTATCGGTATTTTTCACTTTCAACAACAAAAACATATTCATAGATAGGCTATTATTCGTCTGGCAGTGTAAAGGCACTACGTGCAACAAAGAAGCTTCAAAAAGACAGACGCGCGGAGCAGTGACGATGGTTGAAAATTCAAAGGCCCTTAACGTGACTCGTATTATAACGAGTATAAATATACTCCTATAAAGGAAAAAGAGAAGTTGAACTGGGAGAAAGGGAAGTTGACGTATTCGTCTTTTTTTTTTTCTTTTTTTAAAAGACGCAGTACCAGGAAAACAGAAATAAGGATTACGACGTTCTCTCCTTTCTGTGTCCGGCGATAGCAGGACAACGCTGAAACCCTCGAATCGGCAACTGAATAAATACGGCCAGGATTTGATAAGTTGTGGCGTGCCATGTTTTTACCTTTTGACATGCTTTTTGTCAATACGACCAGTATCAAAGAGGACCCGATGACCACAGAGACGTTAACTTACCCTTTACGCTTATAAACTGTCTTTTTCATTTATAGCCCCGTAAACGGATCCGAATATGTGACCCCTTTCGCAAAGGCCGCCAGGGTTTTTTTCTTCGTTTTTCCAGGCGATGCGTTCGTCTGCCACAGACCTCTTCGGCCCCTTTCATCTACGTTTATGTCAAATTTTATATTCGTTTTAACAGCTTCAAAAGATGTCGTTTGAGTGGTTGAAACGTACAATTTTACGTGCCGTTTTGTCTCTATTATAATTGTGTGATGGCGTGAAACTGGGGTGTGTTGAGGTTTCAAACAGCGACCTTTTGCGTCGAAATTGATGGAAAAAAATTCGACAGTGAATTTTACATGGTTCGATGTGTTCGGTGGTGTTTTACGTTAATGCAGGGTGTTTCGTTGTTCAAGCACCTTTAGCACATTGAATAGACAATCTATCGATCGTATAATTATGTATGTGTGTCTATCCTTTGAGCCGAAGAAGTGAAATTTATTATTTGAGAAGCAGTATTGAAATTTTTTTTCAACGCTGTCTGCCACTTCGAATGTGCCATCTCAGAAAAAATTGTGAGAATTGAGAATGTTTTCTAGATGCTTTCCCTAATATTTTTGGAGCATAATTTTTCCCCCTTTTGTAGTTTCGAATGCCTAGAAATAGTACCTATGTAATTTAATGAACACATGAAAAAATGATTTTAGAGAATAGTTAATTGAATTTTATTGAAAATATTATTAATAATTAATTTAATATATACTTAAGTACTAACTTTTTAAATGAATGAATATAGAATGTAATAAACAATAAAAATTATGAGGTGAAGCAAAAAAAATACTTGATTTAAATTGGTAAAATAGTTTAATTTGAGAGAGAAATCCGCCAGAAAAATTTGAGCTATCAGCTCAAAAGAGGATGGAACTTAGGGGGTTTCAAAAGTAAGATATTTTCTGAAAAAAATCGTAGTTTTTGGGTAGTGCCACCTGCTGGAAACCTCGTCGTCGTAAAATGTCACCATTTCGATTTGAGTTACTTTCCCTCTCTGAACCATTGATTTATTTTTATTGGCACCTGGTACAAGTATAACGCATTGAAGTATTGAAATTTTGTAATGGTGGTAATCTGTAAAGAATATCTTCTTCCGCGGGTGGTCTCTGCTCTGGCTCCGCTCATAGTTCTTCCGGCAACACCACATTTTCCGCTGGCTGACGTCTTACTAACTGCGGTAAAATCACATCCGGTTCAATTTCATCTTCTGTAAGCATAAGTAACAATATTCGGTGCATAGAATTCCCACTTGATTGCTGTTTACATCAGCCTGTTCCAAAAAATTTTACATACCCCAATCTACGTCCATCTGAACTACTTCGACATCGTCTTCCATATTTAAATCTTCCGGTTCTATTGGATCGTCTGTGACGATATTGAAAAATAAAATCGATAGATATATATGTAAATTGGAAAGAAGCAGAAACGTCTGAAAAATAATTATCTGAGATGAAAAGTGAAGAATGCAGATTTGAGGAATTAATTTTCATCCCATTTTGAAGATCATTTTTTATTCGTCTCTGAAAATTTTTCGTGGCAGAGTTGTCAACTATATTTCTAATTTTGAAATAAACAAGTTGCACGAAAATTTTTTTTCAAAAAAAATATGATAGATCAAAAGTAGATGTTAGAAGATGAAGATTTTTAAAAAATTCGAAAATTGGTCCATTAGGACCCGCGTAATGATTTTTTGAAAGTTGCGTTTTTTTCGTAGCTCTGAAAAAGGGAACGTGGTCACTGTGACGTCAGTAATTCGGATTTTATGGAAAATAGTTGGCTGGTGGGTACAAAATGATGCGTATTTTCTAAATACAGAAACAAAAAACAGAATTTTCATACTACTTATCAGTTGTTATCAATGAAAATTCAGTTTTTATTCTCGTATAGGGACATGGCATATCATGGCGACAGCTCTGTTTACATGCTGTTATCGTTTTTGAGGTAAAATTCTCCTATTTTGATTGGTTGATTTATGTGACAATTCTGTTCATTCGTGTCCATCACCAATCAGATTTCAAGAATTTTACCTCAAAAACGATAACAAGAAAATAGAGAGAGCTCCGCCATGTTTTGCCATGTCCCTATTTAGAAAATACGCATCATTTTATACCCACCAGCCAACTATTTTCCATAAAATCCGAATTACTGACGTCAGAGTGACCACGCCCCTTTTTTCAGAGCTACGAAAAAAACGCAACTTTCAAAAAATCATTACGCGGGTCCTAATGGACCAATTTTCGAATTTTTTAAAAATCTTCATATTTTAACATCTACTTTCGATTTATCATACTTTTTTTGGAAAAAAATTTTCGTGCAACTTGTCTATTTTCATGAAATTGGAATAGTTAATTTAGGATGCGTTCGCTTCCTGTGAAAAATAAGGTTGACCTTATTTGAAATGGGGTATAAAGATGAACAAAGCAATGATGTGCCAAGTCGTTCATAAAATTCAAAAATCGCCGGTTTTAGCACTTTTTTATATCATTTAATTTATTATGAAACAGCCAAATAATTTTGATAGAGTGCAAAAATGATCGATGAAAATCTGTCGGGAACGAAAAAAATCTGTGTTGCTGAGGCTTTGCTTTGACTTTATTTCAAAAACGAAGAACAGAACTTTCAAAAAACACTCTAAATCTGAATCAGTCAAAAAACTGAAAATTCACTGATTAAACAGCGAAAAGTGTGCAACTATTAATCAGTGAAATTTTACTGTCAATCAGTGAAAAATTACTGATTCAATTAGTGAATTTTCATTTTTGAATCAGTAATCTTTTTTCAACTACTGCAATGAATCAGTGAAAATTAAAATTTACTAATTCAATCAGTGAATAATTACTGATTCAATCGGTAAATTAAAATTTTTACTGATTCAATCAGTAAATTACAATTTTTACCGATTCAAAAATGAAAATTCACTGATTGAATCGGTAAAATTTTCATTGATTTGTTCAGTTGCACACTTTTGTCTTATTAATCAGTGAATTTTGACTGATTCAAGTTTAGAGAGCAGTACGCGAGTTCTGATGGACAGATTTTCAATTTTTCTCTCAATCGTCATTTATACTTATTCTAATGTCAATTTTGATTTTTCAATTTTTGATTTTTTTTTTTCAACTCGTACTTACAGTAAATATTTTACAATAATAATTTGCGCGTATTATCCACTCAGTGTACAAGGTGTCCATTTTCTGGAAAACCGAGAAAACCGGAAAAAATCTGAGAATTTTGAAAGTCTGGAGAAGTCTGGGAATTTTAAAATTTCCGGTATTTCTACTGGAATAACGTAAAAATCCCGATGAAGAATAATTATCAGAAGTTTTTGGACTTATTTTATTATGAATTCTCAAAAAAATCCTTCAAATTGTTTGAAGTAATTCTTGTAATTATAATTTTTTGTTGATCATAATGTGCTAAAAAATTGATTTTATAAAATTATCAAGTTTTCAAAAAAATTCTTCCGCTATGCTCGGATATTATTTGCGCTTTTTCCTTTCTACTGAGATTTTTTTTCGAACTCGTACTTTTCGGTAACATTTGAAGAGAAAGGAGTACCATGATGCCCCTAATCACAAGTTTTTAAAAAAAGGAAGTTTCGTATGTATTTTCCAGCCACTTTTGGAAAACTTAACCAGGGTCCAACAAATAATATCTCATCTTCTCATCAGAATGAAACTGCTAGAAAAGTGCTTGAAGTCCCTTTTAAAATAAGTATATTATGCGATTGGGGGGGGGGGGGGTCTTTTGAGCAAATTTAGAGTATGGAAATTGTTTGAAACTGGCATGAAAAACTTGAGAATAGTATGATTTTTCATTTTCTTGATTTTGAAGACATCGTAGTTTTGAAAACACAATCAGTACTTTGTTTTGCAACTTTTGAAATAGGTAACATCTATAATACTTCACATTATACACATACTCATTCATTATGTATTTAGTATGTAGTTGATGGTCCTGCGGAGTGCTGCCCTCGTAATAGCGTGCTATAGGCGAGAATGCTACCGTACGGCGTGCGCGCGTTGGCTACTAAATAAGTACATTATGAGTATACATGAATAAATTGAGAATCTCTCAGTCAGATGCCTTTGTGGTGTTGGCGTGTAGATGAATGAATGAGAGATTCCCAGGAAGTGTAGTCAAAAAGACTGTTTTAGCAAAATTTTAAAAAACGTGCTGGACTTTGGAATGTCGAAAAATTTGCTCTTGAAATCACGTTTTGAAAATACTGCAACATTTCAACTTGAGATACCTAAAATCCAAAATATGTACTTATTACACATTTTTATAGTGGTTGATAGTCCTACGGAGCTGCTGCCCTCGTAATAGCGTGCTATAGGCGGGAATGTAGTCGTACGGCGTGCGCGCATTAACCAAGTACTATATCTGCGTATAATTACGTGTAAATTGGAAATCTCTCATTTAGATATGTAGGGTTAACCTTTAGGTGTCTCATGTTCTATAGGTCCTGTCCAAAAATGAGAAAATGATTAAAAAATTGTATTAATTTTCATTTTTTTCGATCCAGTAGACGCCATGTCGGGTATGAAACAAATTTTCAACTTTTGAAGGTATTTTTTTGCAAAAATTTCCACTCGAGCTCATAATATTTTTATACATATCTTATCGAAATAGTTGAAATTTCACTTCTCATCGATGTATGATTTACTGGACGAAGCCAGAAAAAATACTTGTGGAATTGATAAAATTATAAACTGGTGGTTCGAATAGTTTTTTTTTGGAAGGAGGGGTATCGAATTTCAATTTTAAGACTGGAAATATCCTAACTTTCAGTCTCACGGTTTGATCGACACCAGTTTTTCCTTTTTATTGACATTTCTTCTGTTAAGAGATTATCAGAAAATCTGTAAGAAGTAATGATTTTTGAAAAATAATATTGTTGGAAATTAAATTTTTTTGCACAATTTCATCACTCGAATAAACTACCCCTTCTCTTCTTCAGGAGTAGCATATTTGAAAAGTCTGGAAATTTTTGAATAATTGTTCTGGAAAACTTAGGAAAAGTCTGGGAAAATTATTTCTGAGATATAGTGGACAATTGGACATCCTGGTTTTATCTTGATTTTCAAGATATAAATTTTCATGTTATCGAGCTAAAATTTTTGGAAAATGAAAAATCCTATTAAAATTAACTGGCATTTAATGTAATTAAAAATAACAGGGTACTTACTGTCATGAAATGAACCTTTGGTTCTCGATTTTCCTGATGGTCTAATGGTCGTTTCGTTGACCGTTCCGGTCCGTGAGTTTGTTTAGTTAACGATCTATTGCTGCGTTCATTATCGAATCTGAACTTGACTGTAATAGTTTCAGAGCCGATCCTAAACTAAAAAATGACTGAAATGACCGAAAGCTTGGACTGGTCTCTAAAGCTGGTGTAATACTTCCAGTATTTCCTTCCATTTGTGGCAGTCTCGGCTGCGTATTGTATAAGATGGTGTGCTGCTTTGCATAGGAATTGACGTGGAAGGAATGGAAATCATTAATTTTGCATAGTAGCAATCGATACGGCGATTTTCCTGTCGACTAAAATTTCGTTTGTGGCGAGGTATAGGATTCGATAAAAGATTCACAGATGGCGCTTGGTAATTCGATGTGCCTAGTTTCGGGCTTGCTGGATCTTCTTTTTGTCTAGGCTTAATTTTCCGGTGTTTTCCCACTTTTCAGCATAGCTTAACGTTTGATAAAGGCGTTATGTACAATTTTTCCAGCGAAATATGACCTTTGAGGTAGGGGGGAGTTTTTTTTACCCCATGTGTAAATGTTGAAATTCGTTTAATTACTATCTTTAGTACGCCGAATTTTTTGATAGCTTTTGATCAAAATACGTTTTAAATTTTGATTTAAATGGGGTGCCTCTAGAATATTTTTCTCAGTATCGGCAATTCCGAATAATGGCTCATTATTGGTCAGCACGATCTCTGTAGTATCAACTCACTAATTTTCGTCCAAATTCAAACTTACGTTTTTTTCTGCTTCACTCCAATGTCCATATTTTTTTAATGGCAGGGTGTCTAAAGGTCAGTATAAGCCAGTACAGTCAGTATAAGTCAGTATTTTTGACTAATTTACTCAAAAAGTCAGTATTTCTTTCAAATATTCCAAAAAAATCTCATTTCCCCTTGAAAATTAAGAGAATTTGAAAATTTTGTTTTTTTTTAAAGTCAGTATTTCTTTCAAATATTCCAAAAAAAAATCCCATTTTCCCTTAAAAATTGAGAGAATTTGAAAATTTTGCTTTTTTTAAAAAAATATTTGTGACCCTGCCGTAAAGAAGGGACCTTGTGTAAAAAAAATCGATGTCTTCATTTTCATGTGTCTGGTCCAGATTTGTTGTCATTTGGATCAAAAACGTGAAAAATGAGGCATCAATTTTTTTTACACTAGGTCCCTTCTTTACGGCAGGGTCACATTTACTGAAATATTGATCAAATAATGAAGAAATGTTTAGCTTTTGAATACCTTTTTTTTTTTTTTCAATTTTCGCCCTCGTTCCGCTCGGGCTCAGTAAATGTACACAGTTTTATTTTCAAAATGATGTTATGAAATTTCTTCTTTTCCAAAATAGATGATCATCATTTTCAAGTGAAGAAAAATTATTCCTTCTTGTACTCGGTAATAATCTCGATTGGAATTTCCAAAAATGTTTTGATTTTTTTGAAGGAAATCAGCAAATGGGCCAATAGATATCGGTTTTTTAGGAGTCAAAACAAACCCTGAAAAAAGTACAATTTTATTGTATCTTCCAATGAAATTTCAGATTCTGATTGCCCTTTATTCAAAAATTTCTAAATCAAGGCTAAATCAGGCCCGGCAAAAGAGGGGTACAGAAGAGTACGTTTGTGCGCTGGATTTTTTTTTTTTGCAATTATCAAGAAAGCAGAATTTTTTTACTACAAAAATGTGAAAAAATATTTTTCTTAGACTTTCTCGAACAGTATGTTTTGATGAAATTTCAGTTGAATATCACTGATTTTCAATCAAATTTTGATTGTTCAAAGAAATCAATAAATTTTGACTGAAAGGTCGGTGAAAAATCATTGATTTGAAATGGCATGAAAAATTGACAGAAAATTTACCTATTAACGCCAAAATTTCATTTCCCCCTCCCCCCATTTTTTACGAAAGTTTTTGCCTTTGCTTGATGTACCGATTTTTTTTTTTTGGGGGGGGGGGAGGGGCTAGTAGACTCGAAAAAGTCATTTTAAAGGATCAGTATATAAGTCGGTATTTTTGTTCAACAAATTTTGTCAATCCATCCTGTATGAGTTGTCTACAATTGTATTTGAAGGAGACACATCACATCACATATGAAACACCCTGTATATCGCTTATAAACGTATGACGATGAAGAATTAGAAGAAATGACGTAAGGGAGCTAAGTACGAAATTCCCGATTTATTTGCTGTTTTTTTTCTCTCGTGTTGATATTTCATCTCGTCAAATACCGAGGTATTCCGGACACGGTAAAATATCGCGGTATTTTTTCACTTTTTATTCGCTCGATGTATCGCGTGGTCTGCTGGTATTTTACCAAATGGCTAAAATAAAACACCGCCGAAAGAACCGTCGAATAGAAGAAGCAATGCAAGGGTTTGTAGAAAAAAAGAAAAAAGCAAATAAATGATAAATCACGTCGAGAAAAATTAATTTTCATTTTTGATAAGACCGAGTATAAAGTCTGCAAGTGGAATACATGAGGCTAATAAATCATATCGTTCTCATTGTTTGGTCATATCGCGCGCAAGCTTCCAATAACGAATTCGAAAAGCAATAATATTAAATTAGAGAACATTCGTATAAACGATGCTTTCACTTTATAGTCGAAAACAACCCAAAACCGTACCGGGGTATTTTTTGATTTATGACTACACTCTTCGTAGAAATCTCTTCTTTTTTCTTTCGTTCTGGTCGTCGCGAACTGAGACCGATGTGTGTTGCGAACGTCAATTGTTGAGAATTAAAAGTCCATCATATGTTGTGTTTCGGTTTAGTCACGTAGTCTTGGCTTGGGGAAGGTGGTACCCGATTTCGGTGGAATTTCAATGCTATATGTATCTGGGATGGTAAAGCGTCGAATGATAGATTGTTTCAACTCTTCCTTCGACACGTAGAAATGGTAGCCGAGCTGTTCGGGCGATCGCGAAGCGTGTTATTTGTCACCCGCCGCCGTCGGACGGAGGCGAGAAAACTATGCTGGGCGAAGACTGCGACGTTTGTTGGATTTCGTGAAATATCTTTTAAAAGGTATTAAAATTCTTGGCCCGTGCATCGGTACATTTTTCTTTCTGGTTGTCGAAACGCGATATCTATCAGTGTCAGGTTATGGAGATTCGTTCTCTCGGTGCTCATGTGGCAAGGTGGTGGTCGCGGTCGTCGTATGGAAAATTACTGCGGACGAGGCGAGTAGAGGTAGCCGCTGACGTCGCCCAAGTATGAATTCTATCAAATAGAGCTTTATTTTTGGTCGTGCTGGTGTTCGAAGATACGAGTTTGAATGTTCGATATTGCGGATATGCTCGGGTTAGGTTCACGTGTTATCCTTTAAGCTGTCATACAAACGTTGGAATAGAAGTACGAGAAGGGGGCAAACGAGTGCAAATTCCAGCATCGCGACGAACCAACGATCAATTAAACAGAAAACACTTGGAAATTCCACCAGTTTTTGGTTTCGAAACGTAATTTTACGATACGTGTGCGATATACGAGTAAGGAGGGGAGGGAGTGTCACGACGTAACTACGTTCTGAGCTCAAAAATAATGGCGGATTTTCACGGGGATTACGATTAATCCAATTTACGTAGGTTTTTGGTTTTGTGGAAAATGTCGACCGAATGAACAACGAAAGGAAGGCGAGCGGAAAAAAAAAAATATTGAACATACGACGAACCGACGAGACGCGTTGTTTACAAACGTGGTCACTTGTTTGACGAAGAAGATTTCTCCTTTAATCTGGAAAATTTATTTACCCTGCGAAAGGTGGTTGTTGCGTGCCATTCTTAATTCCGTCTGTATCATCAGAAAACAGACAGCTGAACGGTGTACGTATCCTTACGCGATGTTTACTTTGAACGGACACCAGATAGTAACGGTAACACCGATCTCGTCCTGATCCCCGACCCCTCTCCTGCCATCAGGGTTTCCGCAATTGTTTACTTTCACTTTTACTCATTTTAGAGGATCAATGTTGTCGTTATTAACGAAACGTAACCTAAAACACGTGACCAATTTGGTCGGTTGTGGATTTTTTGCGCTCTTTTTTTTCTCGTCCGGATCCGAGATGGTGAGCGAATGTGTGAGGTGTGTATGTGGATGATGCGACGATGTAATGTTTATTTTTTGGTCGTCTTGATGGAATTAAACGCGAGGTAACTAATTTAACTCTTGCTTTGGTAATAATGATTGGGTCGTGAATGGATTTTGTATCGAAGATGGTCGTTTTTGGTTAAGATGTCGTGTTGGGGTGATTTGTTTTGATGGCTTTTTTGGCTTGATAATTGAACGAATTAGGTAAAAATGATTTTTTTCAAATGGATAGACCGGCATTTCTTGGTATATGAAAAAATTGGCAGATTTTTATTACATTTGAAGGTATTGAAGTGTACGAGCCAGAGTTACTAACAAGTTTTGTTGTTCCTGGTGGTCGTTTTTTGGGCTGAAAGATCCTGTTTGTCCTGTTAAGGTCCTGTTTTGGGGATTTTTCAGCGAAAAGTCCGGTTTCGCTACAATTTTGAGATCCCACCTGCTAAAATATGTAGCTGATATTTAAAATGTCGTCAGTGACCGCACTGTATAAGATGATGAGAGATAATACAGGGTGTCTGAAGAAATTTCAACTTTTGAATATCTTTTTCTTCAAAAATTTTCGCCCTCGCTTCGCGCGAGCTCAGTAAATTTACTTTTTTATTTTTTGAATTATGGTACCCACAAAACTTCTTTCCAGCCTAGACACTTAATATTTCAAAGTGACGAAAATCATTTTTCTCATTTATCAGACAACTCGTAACGATCCCGATTACAATTTTCAAAATTTTTTCGTTTTTTTGAAACGAAATCAGAAAACGAATCCTTAGATATCGCTTTTTTGTGTGTTTTTTTTTGGGGGGGGGGGGTGTCAGAAGTCCGAACAAAACACAAAAAAAAGTACGAATTTAACCTAATAATGAAATTTCAGATTCTGGGTGCCCTTTTTCTTCAAAAATTTTCGCTCTCGCTTGCTCGGGCTCAATGATTTTACATATTTTTTCTTCTCAATGTGTCTTCTTTATTCTTGAATTTTAAAAATGAATCTACACTCATTTCTTACAATTATTGAAAAAAAAAAATTGGAAAATTGTTTCGCAATTGTAAAATTTCGCTGGAGAAAGACAAGATAATGAAGAGACTTTTTTGCACAATTTTTTTCATTTTTCGAGATTACCTTTTTTTCAGCTGTTGTATATCACTCAACCAGAGTTTATTTAAATAAGGAAATTATAACACCACGAGAGCCTTATTTTCTTCGCCTCCTTCGAAAATTTTCAAATATGCGGTACAATCTTTGTGCTCTTAGCTCTCGATGAGGTCAGCAAAATCGAAAAAAAAATCAAGGGGTCGAAAAAATCAAAAGAGATTGGGGAATTTGGCTTAAAAATTGGCAGAAAAGGTTCGGTGATTTATGTCAACTTGAGTGAGAAAAAAAATGAAACTTCTACGTTGATTTTCTTTTCAAAATCGAAGATTATTTTTCGTTTTAGTTCAAAGATTTTTACCTCTCTTATGTTACAATGAAAATGGATAAAAATCACATATTCATGAGAATGAGTCATTGAGAACTGAAATATTGAAAAAAAAGTGTTCTGTTTTTATAAATTACGATTTTCAAATTACGCCTCTTTGGTTCACTATAAGTTAGGTATGTTCATAGAATTGTTACCGACCTACGTTATATTTACTGTACATATCTACTAATTCTTGGATAAAGAAATTAGTCAACATTTTTTTCTCTTGATACTTTTTGGAAGGTATTATTTGATAATTTGAAAAATGTTTGTCTCACTTCTCGATTTATTTTTAGGGAACCGAATATTCCCCATTAGGAAAAATTCCCTTTCCTTCTGACAATTGCGAAAATTTTACCCTTCATGTTTTTTTTGTTACTTTCTTGCATTCAAAATCAAATACATCATGTGACGCGCCATGAGAAACCGACCCTTAAGGTGAAAAATAAAATGTTGAGAAAAACGCAAAAATTGGTAAAAAGTTGATATTTTGGCGTTTTTCCGAAATTTCATTTTTCACCTTAAGGGTCGGTTTCTCATGGTGCGTCACATATGTATACTTTTCATTACCTAAACTAGAAGGTTTGAAAATTTTTATTCAACACTCTTTATGTTGACATACTGACGTGAAAGAACACACAGATTGAAATCGAAAAGCGTAAACAAAATTGATCTCTTACCATTTTCTGTATGTATGTATTGGCCCATTCAGGTATTATAATGTTCAGTATATTTCGGTATTTTTGCTCAACAAATTTTGTTAAGACACCTTGATTATCTATCTTGTGAATCCCAAATCATTTTTAGTTGTTGCGGAGTGAGGCCTTGATGGTCTTTGAAAACTGAAACTTTGTCCTTTGGTAATGTAACAACTAATGTTTTTCATTTCATTTGCAGAAAATCTATTAAAAAGTACATTCACTTTAGGTACAATCTTCGTAAAATAATTCTTATTTATCTTCGATTGGAGAAATTGTTTTTTAAAAAATTTCCTCAGCATCATTGCGAAACAGGAAAATCCTCCAACAAATTGAAAATGAAAATCGTCGATACCTTCTGCGACCTGATTCTCATCAGGAACAAATTCCGGCGTCATTATCATTCCTACTTTAATTCTTTCGAATACACGAATTTTTACGTATTCGAATCCAATTCCGGGAGGTTTTCGAAAAGGAAACAGCGTAGAATTTCATTTAACAAATGGTGTCGACCGTTCGGCCGCATCCGATCGGTTGAATTCTGAGCAATATGGTTATTGGAACCAACAACCGAAAACTGAGTGGGTCTCTGGTGGTTATCTGGCGATCGCAATAAACGTCCGCAATAACCTTTAAACGTGGTAATGTCGGTCAGTTTACTGTTATTATTTCGGAAGGATATAATCGGTCGGAAGTGAACCCATTTTGGACCTAGCTACCGACGCCGTCGTGGCCGTTTACTGCCTACAATTTTGCATACTACGTTTTTTTTTCGGTCTGTTTGCGTCTCCAGTCCTTTGAATTTGCCTTGTTATTCTTAGAAATTGTAATACAGGAGGCTCGATAAAAAGAGAAGTTACGAATTGAATATATCCCCGCCTATTGCAATTCTAACGGCGCGGCGTAATAAAAATAATTTTTCATTTTCGTGCGAGATTTCCTGTTGGGGAGGTGCTTTTATCGAAGTTGTTTTTTTTTTCAGAGGTACTGTGATCTTATAGCGGTGAATTTTTAAGCAAGCACGATTTGTATTTGAAAAGTTGATGTTTTATTTTTTGAAAATTTTTCATTTTAGGTAATGATAATGAATTACTTACTGCTGTTATCTGAAGATCGGTATTCAATGAATTAATGTTTTCTGAGGACTGAGGATCGGTATTCTGTTCATTGCATTGGACTATTTTCGGGACTCAATTCTGAGGAATATCGATTTATTTACATAGACCTGTAAATTAATCCACACTGAGAAAATTTTTCAGATATCAATTTCCATATTCTACATGGAATATTTTTATGAAAATTTTCTCGTCGATGGGGTGAATATTGTGATTCGATTGATCCATCTTTGACGATAATTATGATAATTATCGGTTGATTGAATTATTTCACTCGTAGGTACAAATGAATAAAACCTTCGGCACGTGCATGGCTAATTTGCCAGGACGAGTTAAGGAGAGGGAAAATTAATAAATACTTGATTTCTTATTGGGTTTATGCACTTGCATAGTCGTTGATGAATTAAAAATAACAAAATGGTGAACAAAAAATAGACGAAAAATAATGGCTTCTGAAAAGCAAAAAACTTGAGGAAACTGTAGATACGAAAAATTTTGTAGATGTTGGTTGGTCAAAAAACCTTATTGAAATGAATTCTCTAGTCTTAACAATAAGAAAAATTGCTATAATAGGTATAATAAAAATTCATAATATAAATTAGTTATTTGTAGAAAATAAGTAATATGAATGAGCAAAAAATAATTGATAAAATGATTGAATCTCAATTAAATGAAATTTAAAGATAAATTTTATTCAAATTTCACTATTCAGTAATTTTAATGTTTGGTCAATGAAAAAAGTGTTTTTTTAGTAGACAGCCCCTTATTTGATGAAATCTTGATTTTCTCGATATTTATATTTTTACTTCGAATTTAGGTACATCTATCAAGAATTGTCTCAAAACCATTGCATAATCACGTCAGAAATTTGATGTAGTCATTAAAAAAATAATATTTTTAATGACTCTACCTCCCGTTACTTGGTTCATCGTGTCCTTGTCTTCCTCTGAACATACTTCCCAGCCGACTTTCATAATCGCTTCCAACATCATATTTTGACTTCTAAAATCCATTTCTAAGGTGATTTTTGATCAAAGTCTTTCAAAATTTCCATTAGGTGCAGGGTGCAGGGAAAGAAGTAAGTGGAACGAAAATTGAAAAGTTTTCAAGATTATAACAGAATCTAAATCCAGGGTGTCTAACAGGTCAAGCTGTCTGATATGTTTTACTCAAAAAGTCGAGCTTTTTAAAAAAAATTTCAAAATGACAATGAATGACGATAACACAGGAGCCGAAGCCCCGCACTGAGCAATTAGAAGTATCAGTATCTTACTTGTGTTCATTTCATCCATAGGTATATCGACCGTGTTAGTGTTCAACAAATAACCGGATCTTTCAAATCTATCCAAATACTCGGATATCCGGATACTACCCGGATAATCAAAAAGAAGGCATTTCATTGGATATTCCCCTAGTTGAAAAAAATCCCGCTAGGAGTGCTAAATTAAATTACAAAAAAGTGAAATTAGGCAACGTCTATTGCAGGAGGTGGACGAAAATTAGAATTTTCAAAAATGGTTTGTAGACGACTTTTGGGGCTGTCGGAAAAGTTCAACCATTTTCGGGATGTTTCGGGAATAGTTCGGAAATTTCCG
This sequence comes from Pseudococcus jackbeardsleyi, assembly GCA_038380155.1. NCBI lineage: Eukaryota > Metazoa > Arthropoda > Insecta > Hemiptera > Pseudococcidae > Pseudococcus > Pseudococcus jackbeardsleyi. The sequence continues at coordinate 46,525,328 of CM076238.1, forward strand.
TAAGATCCGGATAATTATCCGGGTATTTTGATATTTATCCAAATATGTAGTATTTGGTATTTGAATATCCGGGTACTTGTTGAACACTAGACCGTGTTGGACGAAGGCGAGTTTGTGGCTTCGACTCCTGTGTTATCGTCATCCATTGTCACCGACGAGAACCGCAACTTAACGAAACGAGAGGCGACGTTTGTGCAGGAAATACGGCTAATCATTTTTAAAAACATTATGTTTTTAAAAATGATTAGCGATTTTATTCAAAGTACATACATGAGTCTGGGTATAGAAACCAACCTTAGGTGGCGAAAATTGATTTTTGAGTTGAAGTTGCTTTTTGAAAGGCCCAAAATTCATATCAACTCGGAAATCAATTTTTGACCTCCGAGGGTGGTTGCTATCCAGACTCACGAAAAATATTTGATGTGTTGGGTTCATCACATAAGGTGTCATGATTTTGGAACTAACCGGGTATCGCTGAAAAAAATCAGATGAACAAGTTGCCTATCTGAAAAAAAAGGCAAATAAATGCTGTTTCTTGAATAAATTTCGAATTTTTTTTCTCGAACATGGGAATGGATTGTGCTTTGGAACCTGAATAAATTTTCACTTTATGGCTTCTTGCCTAATTTTAAAATTGAAGGGGACTACAAAAAATATATTGGAAAAAAAATCTAAAAAATGAACTAATCATGAGAATGGATACCTACTTTAAAATCTGTAGGTATGAATTTTGTTTTGAAGGCTTTTTGTGTAACATTGAAAATAAAGGGGCTACGGTTCACTCAAAGTAAATGAGCTTCATAAATGTTTCAAATTTCCTCATTTTTAAATGACCTTCAGCCCCTTTACTTTATTTTTGATGTGAGGCAAAAATTTTACCGCATAAAAATTGAAATTTTTTTAGTGCTCAACGCATCATCCTATCGATTCTCTTGATTTGGTACTTTATTTGAATTTTTTTTGATGCCCTTAATTCTGTACTCTGAAGTACGGGAAAAAGTCATATGAGATGAAAATTTATTCAATTTTCAAAGCACTATTCAATTTTCATATCAATGTTAGAAAATAAGAATTTACGTGATTTTTTAAAGGATACAACATTTCTCCCTTCAATTTTCAAGGTAGGCAACTTGTTTATCTGAAGATTTTTCTGTAATATTCACTCGGTCGTTATCCAAAATTGAAGTTCAGTAGTCGACTCACTATAAATTTATAGTGAGTCGACTACTGAACTTCAATTTTAGACATAGGTACTTCAATGCAATATCGCTTTCGCTAGTAAAAATAATCATGTACAGTATGACACAAAAGTCTTGTCCACGAAAAACACTTCATGATATCTCGAAACTGAAAAGAGATATCGGGATGATTCAAACGGCAATATGTTCCTGGAGACAGGGGCATTGAAGATTAATAGTCAAATTTTCAGTTCTACCTACAGGGTGTCCACAAATTGAGAAACCGGTTTTGGTGAAAAAATAGGGGTCTGGGTTTTTTATGGATTTGAAGTCTATACACCGAGACGATCAAAATGCGATAATTTTTTTGAAACCGGTTGAATAATTTGCAACCGGTTGTCAAAAATACCCCAAAAATTGAGATTAGAAATAATTTTCCAAATGAAATTTGTTTAGCTTTGTAAGCCAAACATTGTCAGCGAACTCATTTTTTGAACCGGTTCACTCTCGGCAACTTAACAATTTCAACAACAAAAAAAGATATGAAATTTGTTGATTTTCAACGGTGTTCAACATTCGTTTGAAAATAATATTCATATCTTTTTTTGTTTTTGAAATTGTTAAGTTGCCAAGAGTGAACCGGTTCAAAAAATGAGTTCACTGACGATGTTTGGCTTACAAAGCTAAACAAATTTCATTTGGAAAATTTTTTCTAATCTCAATTTTTGGGGTATTTTTGACAACTGGTTGCAAATTATTGAACCGGTTTCAAAAAAATTATCACATTTTAATCGTCTCGGTGTGTAGACTTCAAATCCATAAAAAAAACCCAGACCCCTATTTTTTAACCAAAACCGGTTTCTCAGTTTGTGGACACCCTGTAGGTAGAACTGAAAATTTGACTCCCAATCTTCAATGTCCTTGTCTCCAGGAACATATTGCCGTTTGAATCATCCTGATATCTCTTTTCAGTATCGAGATATCATGAAGTGTTTTTCGTGGACACGACTTTTGTGTCATACTGTATAATTGGAATCGCCATATTCATTTGACTCTCGTCTATTTTAGCTGGTATCGAATTTAAAAAAATGAAGTCTTCAGTTTGTTTCCGTAATTAGAAGCCAGTGTACAGTATGGCACAAAATTCTTGTCCACGAAAAACACTTCATGATATCTCGAAACTGAAAAGAGATATCGGGATGATTCAAACGGCAATATGTTCCTGGAGACAAGGACATTGAAGATTGATAGTCAAATTTTCAGTTCTACCTACAGGGTTGAGAAACCGGGTTTGGTTAAAAAATGGGGGTCTGAATTTTTTATGGATTTAAATTCTACACACCGAGACGATTGAAATTTGATAATTTTTTTGAAACCGGTTCGATAATTTGCAACCGGTTGTCGAAAATTCTCCAAAAATCGAATTTAGAAAAAAATTTTCAAATGAAATTTGTAGAGCTTTGTAAGCCAAACATTGTCAGTGAACTCATTTTTTGAACCGGTTCACTCTTGGCAACTTGACAATTTTAACAACAAAAAACGATATGAAAATTTTTTTCAAATGAATGTTGAACACCGTTAAAAATCTAAAAAAATTTCATATCTTTTTTTGTTGTTAAAATTGTCAAGTTGCCAAGAGTGAACCGGTTCAAAAAATGAGTTCACTGGCAATGTTTGGCTTACAATGCTCTACAAATTTCATTTGGAAAATTTTTTCTAATCTCGATTTTTGAGGTATTTTTGACAACCGGTTGCAAATTATCGAACCGGTTTCAAAAAAATGATCACATTTTAATCGTCTCGATGTTGTAGAATTCAAATCCATAAAAAACCCAGACCCCCATTTTTTAACGAAAACCGGTTTCTTAATTTGTGGACACCCTGTAGGTAGAACTGAAAATTTGACTATCATTCAATCTTCAATGTCCTTGTCTCCAGGAACATATTGCCGTTTGAATCATCCTGATATCTCTTTTCAGTTTCGAGATATCATGCGGTGTTTTTCGTGGACAAAACTTTTGTGTCATACTGTATGATCGAACTTTCTAGGGCCCAACATTTTCTTCGCCTACGGTGACAGCGAACGCGAGTGCCCAACCGTTTTGCATCCGATGAATGTGTGAATTTGTTTTAGAAGGGCACGGTTGCCCGATTCGCTCAAATCAAGCGTAATATAACGATGCCCTCTAAAATGCGATATTGCTAGCGTCTTATTATTACAGCGCGAATAACGATTTTTTAAAAGGTGGTGATTTTTTTCTAAATACGCAAGGTCTACTTACTCCGCGAGGCTAAATATAATAGCTCGAAGCTAGTGTTTATTTCGGTGTGGTGCAACAAACATGAGTGAACTCAGAAATTAATTGCAGGAGAGGCTTAGAATGTGACGAAAACGTATGAAGTTTGATCGAATTTCAAATAAATTACTTCATATTGATCCTTCAGTCAAAATCAATGATTTTTTTGGACAAATTATGACCTATTTACGAACATCGGACATGAGGAAAAATTAAGAAACAAGAGATGTTAAGAATTCTATTTTTGATTATTTAAAATCAGAATCAAATCTATCAAAACATTTCTTACGAAATCATTATTTCTATTGGTTGCGATTGGTTGAATATTTTTCATGTATGACGTGATAATTTTTAAAAAAAATTATTGGCTGCTCAGTTTTATTTTTAATTCATGATTAGATTCTATGTAAAAAATGTTTTGCGACAAAATGCGACAGATGAAACATTTCGTCGCATTCTGTCTCAAAATATTTTGCGATAAAATGCGACAGAATATGCAACCGTATGTCACAAATCGCACAATTGTCGCATTTTTTTCACGTTTATTTTGCGACAGAATGCGATTTTGTTGAAAATTTTGCACGACGGTAAAGTATCGAGATTATTTAATACTCGAATATAAAAATTGTGTAGATATATTTTTTGAATCCAATTTGACGAACGTTTCGAAAATATTTTCGTACTGTTTCTAAACGATACCTACACTCATTCATTATTGGTAGGTAATGAGGTACTTAATTTTACGTTTACGCGTTCGCCCTCTTCGACCATTAAATTAATTAGCCAATTTTCTAAAGGAAAAAAAGACTAAATTGCTTTTAGTTTTCCTGACAGAATTAACCAGTGCTTATGTTTTTCGGCTTTTTACAACACTTTATCACAGCATCGCATTGGTATCTAATCAAGCCAACTCCCAAGATAATTTACCCTTCGAGTTTCTTAACTAGGTTATGTATTAGGTCGTCTGCTGTATAAAGATTTAAACCCGTCGTGTATTAGCTTTTGTTTTACAACACCGGCCCGAATGAGACTCCAGAATCACCCTAGACATAGACATTCATCACTAAAACCCACTAATTGTTTCGTTTTACAGCAAAAAGGAGAAAAAAAGAATAACGTTCCTTTTTGTACACGTCAAAGTGAAACGTTAATGTTGTCATAATAGTAAACTTTTTTTTTCTTCTGTCCCGACCGACCCTAATAATCAAATCATGGTAGTTTCGTTTTTCACCATAATTCTGTCACAACTTTACGCATAAAAAGATCCTCTTTTATACGTACGAGCGTAAAAATCATACTCGCGGAATACGGAAAAAGGGTGACGATAAAAAACGCGGAAAATGCACTAAGATTAGGGTCGTTTAAATAAAAGTGACCTACCCTCAACACGATACTTCCTTTTTTTTAGTATAATGTAGTTTCACCTCTTTAGCTATTTGATTACATTATATTTATGCATAAGTGTCGAAATGAACAGTTAAGAAAAAAAAAGTGCCACCGTGCTAACCCGCCAGCCTCATCCTTTTCACGCGCTATTGTATCGATTATATCGGAAGACTCGAAAATTAAATTATTCGCGACGTTGGGACGGATTGCTTTGAAAAGAGCGATCGCGTCAACTACCATTGAGAGGGTGTGATGAAACGCGTATAATGTTTTAAAATGGCCTAACCGATTTGTCTGCCTGTAATGCTCGTGTCAAATGGCCTATTTTATTTCGTACAATACGATTTATTTTACGTCGATATTGGTACTGTATTGGGTCTTCTGGTAGACCCCTTCCTCGGAGTCTCAGATGTCTCTGATCAGTTTACATTTTTGTACTTAGTTGAAATTTTGAATTACTGTGGATGTTTGGAGTAGAGGGGTTTGTTGGAGAATGGGTTTGGGCACCTGGAGAGACGTTACGAGTGAGCAAAAGCACAAGCCCGATGGCAATTTTCAATGATCGACTCCCTCTCCAAAAAATCATCATTGTTGAATAAAATTTTTGTATTTTGAACAATGTTCAAAAATCGATTGAAATAAAAAATGATGAAATGATGATCGCTAAATAAATTGGAAATTTCCTACAAACATTTACCTATATTTAATTATCTGCAATGGTAAAAATGATAAATTCGGCGATTTATTGAGATAATTTGTCCAAAAATAATTGGAATTGTCGGAATTGCCAACTTTTTGAAAAAAATCATCGACTTATAAAGAATTCATCAGGGTATAACAGAAATTGCTGGTTTGTGTTTTGAAAAATGAACTCTTGTACTCTCTAAATTTGAATCAGTCGAAATTCACTGATTAATAAGATTAAAGTGTGCAACGAATTTCACGAATCTTTTTTCCCGAATACCAAAATCCAGAATTCTTTGTTTCCCGAATAGAGAAAAACGGTAAAAATTGCTTTTTTGCTTTTCAAACAGTATCTCTTTTTTAAAATTTCGCTCGGGCTGTGTTTCAATCGTTTTCTTTTGCTTACAAATTACCTATTCTATCAATAAATTCCCAATTTGTCTTAAAAAATTGATGATTTTTGACTGAAAGATCAGTGGAAAATGATTAATTTTAAATTTGACCCCCTTCCCGTATTTTTTCTCAAATTTTCAGCCCCCTTGAATTATTTCTGGGTGCGCCTATGACTACTGCAAACTGAAAAAGTTCATTAATCTGAATCGATATTAATTTTTGAAAATGAAAATCCACCACAATTTCGCCATCGAAAAAAAAACTGTCCACGTCTCAGACCAAACGACTTTACCGATTTAATCAGTGGATTTTCATTTTCCAATCGGTAAAAATTTTAATTTACTGATTGAATCAGTAATTAATCACTGATTGAATTAGTAAATTAAAATTTTTACTGATTCATTTCAGTAGTTGAAAAAAATTACTGATTCAAAAATGAAAATCCACTAATTGAATCAGTAATTTTTCACTGATTGGCAGTAAATTTCACTGATTAACAGTTACAACTTTTCGCTGTTTAATCAGTGAATTTTCAGTTTTTTGACTGATTCAGATTTTGAGAGTACTACAGAATTATCATCTCAATGAGAATTTCACATTGTTTTTTGTAAAGGTTTCTATAAATGAAACTGAAAACTAGAAAATTGTCTTTTTTCATAGATACCTTTTTGAATTGAATGCTTCCTTAATGCCGAAAAACAACCTATTTAAATCTGAATCAGTCAAAAAACTGAAAATTCGCTGATTAAACAGCGAAAAGTGTACAACTGTTGATCAGTGAAATTTGACTGTCAATCAGTGAAAAATTCCAGATTCAATTTGTGAATTTTCATTTTTGAATCAGTAAATTGTTTTCAACTACCTACTGAAATGAATCAGTAAAAATTTAAATTTACTAATTCAATCAATAAATAATTACTGATTCAATCAGTAAATTAAAATTTTTACCGATTCAAAAATGAAAATTCACTGATTGAATCGGTAAAATTTTCACTGATTTCTTCAGTTGCACACTTTTGTCTTATTAATCAGTGAATTTCAACTGATTCAAATTAAGACAGTATTCCAATAAAATTTCGTATTTTTCAAACGTCTCACAAAATCGATACTTTTGACCTCCTTCATCAAAAATGGGTACACTGAGTAGGTACTCTAGGTACATACTTGCAACAAAAGAATTATTCCTTATTCCTTTCTTTCAATTTTATTTCTGTTCGTCATTCATTTTTTTCCAACGAGAACAAGAGTCTTTCGTTGTCTCGAGCTTGGCTCTCTCGCGTATCTAATTTCTACAATTTTCCTTCATTTTCTTCTGATATTGTTTTTTTTTTACTATCGATCTAAAAGCCGAATCCAAAAAAAATGGTTTCAATATTGAGGCCAATCTTGTATTTCAAATTTGTTCGATTTTTACGTGCTTAGGTACATATATCGAACTTTTTCATTATCTCATGTTCGATGATCTTTCTATTAAAATCTAAAATAATATTATGGCGGACTTTTTGAGAAATTTTCAACATCGTACATCATAAAGATTTATCGTACGTATTTCTCGGTAATATATTTTCATGTAATTGATTGTCTCTAAAAACTGCATCGGTATGAACGTGAAAATAAAACCTATAGATTTTCAATAGGCACCAGGTCTACAATTCACGAAAGATATCTGAACACGAACGTTCCAACGTGATAAACTGTTCAGCGTAGAAAATACGAGGAAAAATTTCTCGATATCGAATATGACAAATGTAGTGTGTATAATACGAAAATAAAACACAAGGGTTGTCCGAGAAAAGTGAAATTATTATTTATGTACTGCAGCGAGTTTTCTTTCCTGCGTTGTAAGCTGTACTTTTTTTTGAGCGACGAATGTATTTGTGTTCGTGTGTAAAAACAACGAAAATATCTCGTAAAAGGCGTTATGTTTGGTAAAATCTGTTGCTGGAATTCTGCACAAGCACATTCGCCGATTAAATGTTTTATCGAGTGGAATCGAAAAGGTCGAATTATAATTCGAGAAATGTGTTGTTGTTTTCGGGGGCGTCGTGAATTAAAATGCTTTTTTACGTCTGGTGAGAAACTAAAATGCTAGGAATATTTACGATGAAAGTTTTTCGAGTGAGCTTTTGAAAGGTTTTGGAAAGGTTTATACGTAGACATTTTAACAAACGAAATGTGATAAAATTAAACGAAAAGTGTGATCGTATTTGTCGATCTTGTTTCATGTCGTAAAATATGGTTTCTCGTTGGCACGAATTTGTCGAAACTTGAATTTGAAAATTTAGGTTTCGACGTGCCAAGATTGTCAAGATTGGTACGCGTTATCAGAATATTGCAGCAAAGTTTGACTTGTGTGAAGCGATAATGTATGTCGGATGGTCTGAATTGTGCTAGAAGAGCTAGGTATATTCTCATTGGACGAATAGGTAAGAGATAAGAAATATTCTGGGGTGGAATACAATGTTATCAAAATGTACGTAGATCTGTGCAATTTCGTATTCGATATCGATTCAATTTCTGGCCATATTCAGTCTTATTTCAACATGAACACGTCTCTAGTTTACTCGAGTTCGGCTAATTTTTACATTTTCCTCCAGTAGTATAGGTTTTTTCAGGTACGGTAATCGATCGAAAAATCGAATCGCGAATTTTTTTCATCCGTCGTGATCTTGATCAGAGGTAAAAATCATTCCTGGATTTTAGCCATGCGATCCCGAACTTATTCGAATTTTCGTAAAGTTTCGTTGGTTTTTGACTCGTGCACGTATCTGCTGCTGTAAAATTGGCTCGATTGAATTTGGACGGATTTTTGCTCAGTTACCGCGAATTTGTCTTTCGATTTCGGGTTTTTCGCGTTCTGTGATCGTTCGGAAAGTCAAGTTCGAATCGCGAATTTTTCTCGTTGAATCGTCAGCTGGTCATAAGTGAAGATAAACGTCCTGGTATGCTGTTTCGTTGTCAATGGACATGCTGCCTGTCTCCAAATCCAACACCTGTGAGAAGAATTAGCCGAAGGTAAGAATTTGTTTCAAATTATTTTCGGTGAAGGTGTAAGGTAGTTGTAGCATAAGTTGATGATTTTTTAAAAAGTCTATACGGTTATTCAATGTAATCGCTGTAATCACCGATTACACTAAAGAAATTACACAAAAAAAGTTTTCCAGCATTTTAAATAATGAAATCATTCACATCTATTTTTTGCATTTATCTATAATTTAAAGAGTAGATGAATAATATATTCAGAAAATCAAAAATTTCAAAAAAAAAATCCTTCTTGTAATCGCGTTCTGATTTTCGTTAATTTCCGTTTGATGTTCAGTTACTTGAGTATTATCGTTTATAAATGTGGCTCCAACACAATGTTTTTTCAATATTTCATTTAATATGGACTTTTTTTTTCAGAATTTGATCCAATTTTGATATTTTTTATTTGAAATTCTTTCTAATTTGTAATATTATTTTTCAACGATTTTCAAAATCTTTTTCGAATATTTTTGTAAATGAGACAATTAGAATGAACCGAGGTTACAGAATGAAAAATTTCAAAATTTTTCGATTTTATTGCATGGTTTAAAACAAAATGCGATCACTACATAAAAAACTTACGCGCCGCCACTTTCGTTATTAGAGTCATGAGGTCCTTTTCTACTTCTTCAATTCGAGGTCGCTGATTACAAATTCGCAAACCATTTTGAGCAACGAGTCTCCGCTGTCGAGTTATGACCAATTTTCTTAGTTTAAGAATGATAATCGTTCTTTACTGGTGTGATAGTCAAACGTGCAAATTTTGAAGTTCTAACGTGTTTTCCCATCACTATCCGGAATAGAAGCTTTTCCGATTTGATCTTTTGCCTCAGCGTCCAAAATGGACTCAAATACGACATTAATCTCAATTGGCGCACCCAGGGGGGGCTCTAGGGGCTCGTGCCTCCCTTAAGCTCGGAAAAAAGATTTTTTTATTGCAAAAAAAGTTCATTTTTCTGCTTTTCAAACAGTATTTTTTCAAAAGATTTTTGCCTTCATTTCGCTCGGGCAGTGTTTTATTCATATTATGTAGGTATTTTACAATTTAATCATTTTTGACTAATTTTTCAGTCAAAAATCACAGATTCTCTATAAATTTCCAATTTTTCAGAAAAAATTCATAATTTTTGACTGAAAAATCAGTGAAAAATTATTAATTTGAAATTTGACCCCCTCCCCCTATTTTTCTCAAATTCTCAGCCCCTCCCTGAGTTAATTTCTATGTGCGCTTATGCTAATATCCTTTTTCTCTCCTTTTTTTTTTTTTTTTGGAATCATCGAAATTCCAAAAAATAATAAAATAGAACGTAAATAGTATAATATGTATGAGTGATAGGTTAGTTCATTATTATTCACCCTATTATCCTGACTCAGCAATATTTATTGACCATTGATGATTTTCAAAAATCGGTGATATGCCATCGTAGCTATTTACCCCAGATCATTTGAAAGGGTTAATGAAAGCCCATACGGTATGACGAAGCACCTGTTATCCAAGCTGCTGGTGACTTCGCGCCTTACCACCGTACATTGTGGACTGGTCGAAAAACCTTTCGCGGTTTCATCCCTTCAGCTGTACGATTTTCGAACTGAATCGATTATTCTTATCAGGTTTGTAAAAGATTTCGGTCACACCCTTGTACCGAACCGCGCCCGATAAAAATTAAACACCGTAATAGGAAGTGCAACATTGCGTAAAGTACCCGCTTAATTTGCAAGGGTGTCGAATCACTTTTCTATGAAAAGGGTTATCCCGATACGACGACTATGTTCTACGTTCGCGATTTCTAGCTTGAAGTCGATACACTATCGTGATTTTACTTTATTTCGTTTTCCGTTTCAAATGTCCGATCGACCAGACGCGTTCGCTGGTTCGTTTCAGTGATAGTTATTCTTCTTCGGCGACGTCGTAATGTCGTCTGTCAGTCAAATATCTTTCAAAAGGGTGTAAATATCGGTGACTTGTACGCTCACAACAACGAGTAACTTCTGTCGGGTCGTCGACGTAAATTAATATTATTTCTGTTCAAAGCCATCTGTTACTCGAGTATGAGATAGAGGTCGAAGATGGTTGCATAGCTAATGCTTGATTTCCCCTGCGTCAATTTCCTTTCTAGCTTAGTGTTTTCGAAAGAATTTTAAGATCAGTGCTTTCATGTTTCATGAACAAGAAAAGCAGAAAATCTTTATTGGGCGAATATTGAGAAAAATCGCTCGACAATGGCTGGAACAATCCGGAAAATATCAGGAATTTTGATTTTTTTCACATCCGATAGACATCTTGGATGAAATTTCAGTTTTTGAATGTGCCTTTCTATGTTGAATTGACACAGCTCCTGTTCGAGTTCCAAAACATTCAAGTTTGATGATCAGTAAAACGAATTTTCTTTTGTTGCTTTCAAAAAATTCCGAAGAGGTGTGAAAAAATCAATTTTTTTTGGGGGGGAGGGGATTTTTGAAAGAATATATTCAAACTCATATCTATACTTTTTACAAATCCAATTATATAGCTGAATGAGAGTTCACTGGTGCCAACTGCCAAGGCATTCTAAATGACTCCTACTCTATCAGAGTCCACTTTTGGACATCCAGTGCAGCCAAGATACCGGTGTAAAAGTGAAATTTAATTTCAGCGCAATATCTTGAAACTGCAGCTAAATAAGAATGACCATGGATATGCATTTTTTGGTTGAAACTTGGTTTATCTATTGTTTAATTGAAATTGTTGAGGTGATTGAATGAGAAATTACCTATTCGCTATTTTCTATTATTTTTATTTTATTAACGCCGTTTCCATATTTGTTTCAAAATGGCCCGAGTAAAAAAATTCCTCGGGAAAGAAGTAAGTACAATCAAATTCAGTTATTCAATGATTTCTAATGGACAAAATTAGGGGGACAGATCAATTGAATGTGAGGTAGTAAAAAGTTTCATCAGCGGTATTACGCATCTGCACAGTGGGGAATTGACCGATTTTATTTTAAAAATACTGGAAGTTACTGTCTGTGTATGCAAAATGAATTTTCTAAAAAAAAAAATTGAAATCTATCAAAAAAACATGATAGCTGGTCCCTATTTATAAAACTGGCGAGATTTATTCTAGAAAAAATGATGAAATTTATCACGAAATAAAATAAAATTTATAACCTAAAAATAAATTTCATCAATTTTGCAATGAATTTTATTATTTCAGAATAAATTTTACCAATTTTATGAATTGGAGCGCTTTATTATTATTTTTGGATAAATTTTATCATTTTTTATTGTTTTTTCAGTGAGTATTTTCACAGTTTATTGAAATCTAATTCGACGACAATACTTGAAAAGAATTGTTCTCGACGATTTTTTTTTTTTTAATTTCGCCTTTTTCCAGCAACATGCCAGATAAACTAGTAAAGATTCTCCTTACTTAGTACTTACTATCCATGCATTGAACCGAACTTTCGTTGTCTTTTTCCATATTTATATTTTTGTATGTTAATGGATGAATCAGTGATTAAGAAGCGATTTGAGAAAATTATTGTATGTTTCATTTAAAAATCAATTTTCATCATTTTTTGTATTGTGACCTCTTCTTCCTTCTTTTGCCAATGATCAACATTTTGGTAGAAATTTCAACACATTTCTCAAAATAATAATGTATCCTACAGAAATAAGAAATAATTCATTTATCGATATGATAGTTTCAATATTGCAAGCATTTTTACCCTTTCATTTTTTTTGTTCGTTATTAGCGAATTTTCCCTTATCTGTCGAGGGAATTCATACCCGTATTACGCATTACGTGGATCGGCTGGGATCGTGGGAAGGGTTAAAACGGACCAAGGGTGTCCGGGTTTTGGAAACCGAGCGACGATATTCATAAATTTTGTTATATTTCGACATTTCCTTTCGTCCTCGTTTTGTTTTCTACTCATTTTTTTCCTTCTCGTTCACGTTTCACGTGTTTTTTTCCTTCGCTTTCTCGATAGGTCTGCTGCCTTATGGAAAATACGAGTACATTTACCGAAAGTTAAACGTCGTGAATTTCTATATTATCATTGGCGCCTGAGCCACTCGAATAACGCTTTTTCCCCTCCTCCTCTAGCGTCTCTCGGCTGAAGGGACTGACAGTATGGTTTCGAATTCAGTCAACTGTAAAGTTTTCTTGTTTTTTCTACCGTCTGGAATGTCATCTCATCATCATACAGTCGCTTTTCTAATAACAACACTAAAATATAACAGCCGTTTTCTCAAGAGCGTGTTCGAAGAGGCGAAAGTTTCCATGTCTTGAGAGGCAAATAGGGATTTCCAAATTAGGTTAGGTGTTTGATATACATCTACGTGGACTGACGAGATGAGAAATTAACGTAATCGTGTTGAAGTGTCTTGAGAGATGAGCTGGCTCGGGTGTACTCGAGTATGTATTTACGTAAGGGAATTGGTCGGGTGAAAATTGAAGTAGATCGAGAGATGCTGGACGTTTGGTCGGATAATAGAGTGGTGTTAATTTGCACTTCGAGACCGATGTCGATTGATGAAGGATGCTTTACTTGCAGCCAAGGTTTACTAATTAATGTAAATTAGTACGAGAGTGTCTTGTACGAGCCGAATATTGAATTCGGAATAGTCGAACCGACGGGGAAATTTTTTGGAAACCAATGAATTTTTCACGAGGCTTTCCATATTTGCGGTGATTTTGTCGGTCGGCTCATTGAATACGGGCTCATATTTTTGCTAGCGTCTAAATTCGTTTCTGTTTCGTTCATTATTTCCTTTCTTTTACCACCCTTCGTCCTAACGATACGTTTTACATCGTAAATTCTTATAGCTTCCTTTTTCTTTTTCATTTCTGTACCCTACTCGAGTCCCTTTTATATAGCAAATGGATTAACAAACTTTATTTTCGTATTTTTTTTCACTCTGCTGTCTTCTTTTCCCGGATACGGTTTTGTGTATCTTGACGGTGTGCGGATTGTCTCCGGTTAAGTACCTTGGCGAGTATTGAGTCGGTATCGAAATGACGCCTGTTGAAGTTTGATTTGAAATAATGCCGGAGACTAGGTTTGCCGATGGGTTGAAATTTAGCCAAATTGGGTTATCGAGAGGTTCCAGCTTGATTTTCACGCCTCTGTTTTTTGTGGTTTGAATAGGATTTAATTTTTGTTTCACGAATTCTTGTTTATATTTTATTACAGATACCAAATTTCAAACGGGAAAATAATAAATAGTTATTGCCGTTTTTGAAATTATCTCTGTTAAATTTTTTTAGCATCTTTGAAAGTATTTTTCCAAGTGGATATTTTTTTTGACTAAAGGGTTTATACAAACTTACCTATACCAGATTGAGTAGGTGCCTTGGCGTGGTCATTTTCTTTCTTCAACTTCTGATTCATAAAGAATACTAAGATGTACAACTTGTGACGCTATGAAATCTATGGCTACATTTAGTCGTTGGAGTGGTGGATCAATGATCCACTGGATCATGGATGTGTAGATAGTTTATGTTTCAAGCCTTTACTCAATAAGTCGCTTCATTTGGTGAAAAAGCTGTATCTGAAAAGTTGTGGAATCAAAAAGAACCTATATTGAATTTCAAGTGTCCTTGTTTATTTTTCGAATTTTTGTGAATTGTTGAAAATTAAAAAAATCCTTTTCTCTGAAAAATATCAAAGTATGATCAATCAACAGAAAAAGCTGAAATTTGGTATATACCTAAACCTATACCTATCCACCCTATTCTTAACCTTCTGAATCGATTACCAGCAGACATTTCAGAGCTTTTAAATTTCGGAGTTTTCTAGCGTTGAAGAAAAGCTTTTGAAAATAAGTGCTAAAATTCATACTCGTATAAACCATTTGAGAAGTTTTTTTTAGCATTGGAAAGTTCCAAAATTTTTCTAAACTATTCCCTGTCGATTTAGGGAAGTCGAAAGTAGAGTATATGTGAAATTTCAGTTTTTTTTTCTGTTGATAGAACAAAATTTTCATATTTTGTAGGACGATGTGATGATTTTGAATTTTTAAAAATTCGCTGAAATTCGAGAAATGAATTTGAGCTTTAAAATTTTGATATGGGGTTCTTTGATGATGAACTTTCAATGTCTTTTTTTTTGTTTCGACTCCAAATTCCACGGTCAGTTTGCCCCCTCCCCCCAATAGTCATTTAATCCACGACCTTTTTACTTGCGGATCTATTATTATTAAATTATTAATCTGTATTTTGAAGATAATCTTATTCAAAGCAATTTCTGTACCTTTAAATTTGAATAGACTTTCTATTAATCCCTTGGAAACTTCGTTCCCATTTACATAACTGAAAAAAATTGAAATAGTCCAGATCAATTTTTCGAAGTGACTAAATATTTTCCAAATTATATTGGATAATTTTAAGGGATATTCTCTAAAGCGTTTTGCCTAGGTACTCTATTGCCTGCCAATTTACAACTGGCTTGTGGAATTTTATAAAATTGAAAATTACTCGAAATGAGACTGATTAAATATTGGTTCAAACATATAACATTCTAGGTACATTTTTCGAGATGGTCTGTAAAATCGTACGCGTATAATTTTCTCATTACATTGAATAGATTTTAAAAATCCAGTAATTTTCAAATCAATTTTTTTGTAAAATATTCAATATTGAGAAAAAGTTATACGTACTATTTTACAGATCATTTCGAAAAATGTAAATTTTAAATTTTAGCCAATTTCATCAGTCTCATTTTGAGTAATTTTTACATTTATGAAATCCCATTAGCCTAATGTAAATTAACAGGTGAGAAAGCAGACAAAACGTTTCGAATGTTACTCTCTTTGACCGACATTTTTCAAATTCACGTATCCTCAAACTCACTGTCATGTTCAAACGACAGAAATTCTTCCGACAACGTAGCCACGATTCTACCTGTTTGTGGTTTCTATTGAGCTGCGAAATCTGAGATATAAGGCAAAAAAAGTTTGAAACTAATCGAACATGAATTGGAAAGTGGCTCGCAGGCTCTTTTTTTAGCCTTCAAGAAATGACCGATGTTCATTAATAAATCAGATAATATTTTGAAAAAAGTGCTCAAATCGATGAATAATTACTTACAATTGGTCTGTATTCTCTGTAAGTCCGAAATAATAACCTGAGCAAAATAACGTTGGAGATGAATAACTTGGATCCCGGAACCCTTGAAATTCGTTTGGGTGAAGGTTAAGGGTTTTGGGGTTTTATTTTCAGTTTTTTCTCTTTTTTGTTTCATTTTTCAAGTTTTATATTGAGTTAGTTTTATTTCAAGCTACTGGCAAATACAAAATAAGAAATGCCAAAAGTAAAAATTCCAAGTTGATAAATTGATAACAAATTTTGAGGGTCAATCTAAGAGCACGACGTTTCAAAAAGAAATTTTTTCACAACACTTTTTGGAGGGAAGGAACCTCTAGAACCGGGTTCCTTAACCAGCTGAGAACCCCAACCTTTCAGGCAAAGCAAAACCGAAAACTCGGAACTCGAGAGAAGCAGTCTTGAAAGCATGAGATGATTACCTTCGCAGTCGTTGTATTTTATTTTTTCAAAAAAACCCAAACCCAAAATCCTAATGAAAAATAATGTTTTCCATTCCTGATTACAAGAGCTTTTCTGCTCATTTTTTCAAGCTTTTCTGCTTATTTTGTCGAGCTTTTCGTACTGACGAGAGGGCAGTATAGAGTTGAAATGAAAACATGTTGATTATGTAACCAAAGAGATACTCAATTGTATGCGAAATGTGAATCGATAGGGAATCTTATTTGATGAAAAATTTCACGAAATTCCCAATCAGCTGTACCTACTAACGAAATTAACAATTTCACGATGATTGAAATCATCAATGATAAAAAAAAAATCAAAATTGAATAATTATTGATGAAGAATTCCGAGGAAAAACTATTCATAGTAATTTGATATCTAATAATGAGATTTTTATTCCCCCTCCTCTTAGCTTCATGTTTCATATCTCGTGAAATTTTTTATCAAAAAAGATTCCCTATCTGATTCGCATTTCGCATACAATTGAGTATCTCTTCGGCTACATCATCAACATGTTTCCATTCCAACTCTGCTGCCCTCTCGTCAGTACGAAAAGTTCATCAAAATAAGCAGAAAAGCTCTTGTAATATTCGCAATTTCACCAATAGTCACGCACGTCGCATGTACAATCTACTTCGGTAATACGGTCGCTGTTCAGCGGGGAAATTTCAAACGACCATAAAGGGTTTTCCAAAGTGCCACCCGAAGCGACGAAAAATGACCAAACCAAAAACCCGAGCTCGGCTCGACTCGACCCCGCAATTTAATTCGTTTCTTTACGACGTGTCCGATACGCGAGCATTATAATCCGAAAAAGCTCGTTATTTCATATCTCGCGGCGAAATTTTTGGCTTTATTGTACTTTTCGAAGTAATTAATTACTACGGAATGCATTTTTCCAGTGTCCTCGAAAACCATCCACCGCGTGCGCCTAATAAAATGATGGAAAAAGTGACCACTGATAGGAGTAATTTTTATTCGCGTACGTAGATCTGTATCACGAGCAGAACACAATCGGCCAACTTTTTTCACAGCCCAGAGGTAAAAAAAAAACGATAAACAACGGTAATTTATATCGGTTTCGCCGATATATAAAAATAACGAGCTTTATCTTAGGTCGTATTGCTAAATCGCTCACCGTATTCTCTCTAACTCAATACTAGAAATAATGAACCCATCAATATAAAACTACCCAATGCCACGTTCGTTGAAAGACCGCAGCGAAACACGCATCACGTATCGTTCGAACCGGATAAATATTTTATATCGAATTTTGTACCTCTTTGGTATAAACTCTAATCGACACTTGTCGGTCAGTTTTACGACTCGATATGTTCTAATTTTCGTCCGATGGTAGAATTTTCCATCAATTTCGCCTCCTTCGAGGGAGTAAATCGAATTCACGTAAGCGAATTCGTAGCACAAGGATGACAACCGATGATGAAAAAATATTACCGCGATGATTTTCGTCGTGTGTTTATTCTAAATTAATATTTTTTTCCTCTTTGAATCATCCAGCGTACGAGGAAGGAAAAAAATAAATTGGAATACCTTTCGGTACCTTTTGATGTTTAAATAATACCAGAAGCTATTGTTATATTCCCACCTACTTCTTGATCCGATATACCGATTCGAAATTAAAAGATCAAAGAATCCTTCGGGTATTTTTTTCTCTTCATTTTTTTATTCGCGTACGCAGCACCGCGTTATTTTCGATTTGCTATATTTTTTTCGAGTTATTACTTCCCTTAAATTCTCTAAACAAGAGGGAAACGACATTATTCTGCATTATCATTATAGTACCTACGACAATCGAGTAGGTTTTCTCGCGGGTATGGTACCGAATGCTGAGTTCGTATTGCGAACAGATACGTTGTCTTTCTTTTTATTTTTTCCTTTTGCCGATTGTATTCTTTTGTGAAGATTCTGTCTTTTATTTTGGGGCGGATTTTTCGACTTATTGGGTTCTGAAGTGAAAAGGGATTATGAGATGGTGATATGTTCTTTATTGGTATCGAACACACCTCAGACAGTTCTTGAAAAATTGAATAGGTATCCTCAACAAGTTTTTGGACTATTTTGAGGAATTTTTTTCAAAGTGGTATTCATTTTTCCAAAATCTGATTTTTTCTAATCAGAAATTTTTCATAGCAACTTACGTTTGTAGTTACTTCAATACTGCAGTCAAGTTTCTGAAAAGGATATCGTGATGCATGACGACGTGGGTGCGAATAATGTATCCATTGAAATCACTAACGGCGGCTTTCTATCTTCACCACCTCCTTCCATCCAAGGAATTTTTTCAAAATGAATAAATGACAGGGCAACGTTTCTAAAAATTTAAAAATGCATTAAAAAAATGTACGCTAATGATTTGTATGGAATAATTTTTATTATACAAACTTCATTTCAGAGGAAACTTTAAAAAAAAGTTTTATAATTTTTTCTGAATAATTGAAAACGTATGAAACTGAGATATTTCTTAGGAATTCTAATAAATGAGCGTCGATGGTATTTTTGAGTAGGGATTATCTACTCGTATAACAAAACCATTTGTGAATAAAATTGAACATTTCTTCCAATTTTGAAATTGAAAAAAAAGGCCGTTTCAAGGTTTGATAAGGAGGTTGAATGTGGAATCGGGAAATGCAATTTTGTGTTACCGGATGCTCGATTAATTCTGCCCCCCCCCCCTCATACTTTTTGTGGTAGAAATCGTTAGTTGGCAATACTTTGTATTTTTTAATTTTGTTTATGATCGGAACATTTTTAACGTAGTATTACCAGCTTCCGATTTTTAACACCAAAAATTATCGGAGGGGGGCAGAATTAATCGAGCACCCGTTATCCCCTCATCAAGTTTTCAAAAAAAAAGTTACAAAATAATTACCCATAGCTTCATTCAAGTTTCTATGATAGGTCAATTTTTCCGCGGCTGACAGGGCTATCGAATCCGAATATCAATGTCGGCAATATTTATTCAAGGAAGGTGGTTAAAATTTTAGCATTGCTGATGTTTCAAATATTTTTGATTTTTTTGCTCTTGAAAATTGGATTTTTAAACAACTATGTCATTATGCTTTTGATGCAATTTGAATCTGACGGCAGTGATTGTGATTGAAATTTTTTTCTTATGTGCAACAAGTGTCTTATGAATAAAAATATTTGAAATGTTGGAAAATAATGCCCAAAGGGAGAAGGTATGGTCCCTTGTTTTGATTAATGTTAATTAATTAGGTCGCAGGTCACAGCCCTTCACTCCTTTATTTCTGCATTAAAATTAGATCTATGCACAGTTGAAATTCAAGTTCACAGAGAAATTAGTGATTTTTTTGACCTAATGCACAATTTATCCACGTTGTTTTTTTACCTAGATTAAAGAATGTCAAATGATTATTGAAAATAAGTCAGTAAAAAATAATGATACAATTGAATTTCAAGTACAGATAGGTATAAAGAATTAAAAGTGAAAATTTTAAAAAATATTTCGTATTTAAAATTTTTTTCAGACTGGGAGTAAAACGATCGCAGAAAGCTATTCGTATTCAAATCACAACGAGAAAAAATTTAAATTAGATCGCAACTCTTTACTTTCTCATTTCAAAATGAGTAAAAATTATTTATTGAATTTTTCCCATGCTCTTCTAGAACATAAATGTGATATGGCAGGGCATGGCGGTATTTTCAGTCTATATCCACCGGCGGATATATCTTTTCTAAAAAAAAAATTGTCATGAAAAATACGAAAGTATGAAAAATATGAACGTAAAAAAAAAAAAATCAAAAACATAGAAAATTACCTACCTTACTTCTGAATTTCTATAGACATCTATTTCGGTTGCCATCGTAATTCTTGGTAAAATTTTCCCGATTTCCTCCTTGGCTGCTGAGGCTGTATATGGACAATGGTCCTGCACATTTCCTCATCAACGATGGACACTCTTTAAAAAACATTCACTGCTTTATGCTGTTCAGAAACATCCACTAATGGAATTTCTTCGTGAAATATTACGAACATCTTTGTTTTTGAATTTCTGGAAAAACTTTCAAAGTTAGCTTTATTGTTTTCAACGTCATCTACTGTTGAAAAATGTGTTCTTGTTCACTTACGTGATCTCCTACTCGTACTATATGTAATTGCCGATGGATCAATCGAGGAATACATTCTATAAACTGATGACTCTGGATTTGGAAACGAAGATATTATTCATATTTTTTGTTACACATTACAATACTACTGTAAATTAGAAAATGAATCAAGATTCAACTGAGAAAATTTTAGATTCCCCTTAAAATTATTTGCTTATGCAACCCATTCAACGTTTTCGCTCACCGTAATATATAATCATCATTTTAAGAAATTGGGTAGCAAAAATTTATTGAAAAATTGATGAAATCCGCCAAAAAAATTGGCAAAAAATATCAAAAATTTGATGAAAAATGAATTAATTTACAAAAAAATAAACAATACTTGAACATTGAATTTATTGATAAAAAATATTAAAAATAACAATAATTATTCTAATTACTTAATGCAAATTATTTACAGTATGGAAAAAAGGTCTTCGACTTCTCCTATTTCCAGTATTTCGAGCGTTTTCCAATGCTGAAAATTTTTTCGAAATAGTCCCTGCTTCTGTATGAAACTTCTCTTCATTTCGCCCTCTGAAAAATCTTCTTTTGACTTTGACGATATCCTACGTAATTTGAAAATATCCCAGTATATTGGTTACATTTCAGGAAACATGTTTAGTCTGGCGAAAAACGTCTTTAGCATGGTCGTCGTCTTCCTTCGGACACTTATCAAATTACCGATTTCGCTTTGAAGTTGTTCGCATCGGTATATTAGGAATCGAATAAAGCAAATCGAGTTTGGTTATCGGCGAAATTTCCACTGTTTCGCTTTCTGGTCAGTTTTATTATGTAGACGGAGAGTGAGAGTTGGACGAGCTAAGTTAATAATCCGCTACGTAACGAAATAAATTCCTTCGATTCGCGTATATTCACAATATTTAGGGTCTTACCAGCCGTGTCACCGAAACGTCAACTTTGAAAAGGGTCCGAAACCGAGACTGTATCACGTTGCATATTGGCGAAACAGAAGGACATACGGATACCCAAGTACACAGATATTGTTTGTGAAATGAAAGCGATTTCGGGGGTGTATTTCATATCGAGTTTTCCTCCTTCTTATACAATAACTTATAGTTAATTATTGTCTTATCTATATTTGGGAGAATTCACTGTTGCTCGTTTACCTCCCTCGAGAACGAAGGGACCACGATGCCGATGTGCACTTAAGTGAAAATCAAATTCATTCGTGTAACGTTTGCCGGTATCCTAAATGTTTGAACGTGGTATGCTTCGCGTCTCTCGTGTCGGGAGGTCGAACCTAAGCGTATTTATTATATCGGTATGTTATGTAATAATATGAGAAATATGCTAAGCTATTTCTTTTAAATAATGTTAACGATAATTGATTCCGGCTCTTTGAAAAATTCTTACGTTGAGATTATTCGTAGAAACGAAAGAATAACCGTGTAAGTAATTTATCTGATATAACGAACATGTCGCTAGTGTTTAATAATGGAACTAATTGGTGAACTATGTTATACTTCATCCGAGAATAGGTTCGACCCCTTCGTCTGCACACCCTTCGCGAGCTGAGCCAAAGACAAAAGTATTCAAAACTCGTGTGTTTATTGCTTACGTGTGGTCGATGAATGACATCTTTGTGTACTGCATACAACGCCTTTTATTCTGAAGTTCGACGGAGTATGAAATATTTTTAGTTGTGTATCGGTCGATTTTTCTTAGGTGATTTTTTTTTTTTTTTTTTGAAAATTGAGTGCGTAATTTTTCAGATTTGTGTGATGGAGATGAGAGGAAAATGAAAATTGACGAACGAATCTGTTGCATCAGCTATCAGCTTGGATATGCGATGTGATTGATAATTTGGTTTATTGGGGGAAAAAAGCTTACCTCGATTTACACTTTAGATATGATATTTAAGAATGCAAAACTTTTTCTCAACTCCTATAGGTAATTTGAATCAGTCAAATACTAACGATTGACTGATTGAAATAAACAGGACTTAGTTACTACTTGAAAGTGAAATTCCACTTATCCCACTGTTAATCAGTAAAATTTGGCTGTCAATCAGTGAAAAATCACTTGTTTAATTATTAGTGAATTTTCATTTTTGAACCATTAAAAAGTTTAGTTTACTGATTCATTTTGATAATGTTTTGAAAAAATAATAGATTCAGAAATGAAAATTCACTAATTAAATCAGTGTATAAATTTTTCATCGATTTTTTAAAATATTGACTCGATTTTGTCTATTCAATCAGTCAATTTTCACTGATTCAGATTAGGAAAGTACGTCATCAGTGGTGGTTATTCAATGTAATCGCCGTAATCACCGATTACACTAAAAAAATTACCAAAAAAAGTTTTCCTATATAATTCAAAAAGTTGATAAATCTGTTCAGAAAATCAAAAATGTCAGAAAATACCCTTTTCGTAATCACGTTTTAATATTTGTACATTTTTGTGTGATGTTTGCTGGATACCTGAGTATCATTATGAAAGCAGTTCTATGGGATTACGCGATTTCTGAAATGCCCTCTTCATCCTCCCTGACCTCGGCTTCTTTCTCTTGCTGGAATTTCTTGTCCCCCGGCTGCCACCACCGCCAGAGGAAGATTTGCTGGTTGAGCCGGAGGAGGATTTGCTGGTTGAGCATGACACGAAACTTGCCTTACGGGATCATTTGTTGCAGGAGGAGGAGGAGAAGGAGGGGGAGGAGGAACGAAAGGTACCTGAGGAACCATTTGCGCTCCTACTCCCAGTCGTCTAACGCCGTCCAGGCGGTCATTCCTTTGACTGTATTCGTGGGATCTCTTTTTCCACTGACTTTCGCTAGCATCTCTTTTGGATCCTCTAGATCCACCAACCAGATACTGTTGGATATACTCATCCACATTACTAAGAATAAGGTTTTTTTAAATGTTGTGCCACAGTCCAAAAGGTGAGGCTATTTTATTCGGTACCAACTCCATCATCCCTTATGCCGCACAGTGGTTCAACCAGCGATTCTAGCTGGACAATAGTCGAATTCAATGCAACAGTGATCAAAATCGCCCAACTTTATGTTTTTTGGGCCGTAGATTTCGAACTTTTACTTATTTTTTCATTTCACCCCCCTCTCGTTGAAGATACGGGTTTTTGATTGTATTCGCTGTGTCCACTGCTACCATCACCGCCCCATTTGCAGTGGAGTTCTACTTTTTTATTACATCATCTGATAAATCGGAGGGAAGACTTTGAACCAATCGTTGAGCAGTGTGGTTCAATAAATTCTGCAGAGGTGTAGATGAACGTATGTCTGTTTTCATTGATCGAAGGAGTATGCGGGGGAAGTACGATTTTTTTTTCTAAGTCCAGCGAACGACTGAATATTTTTTTTTAAAAAACATTTTACACTTACCTGCACCTTTACCTTATTCTGAAATTTCTTACGTCGTAATTTTTTTTCGTTATTTTTTCAAACACTGAAAATTTTTTCTGAAAAATGTACGGACTTTTTTTAAAGTCTCGAATTTTTTTCTGAGACACAATTTTTTCCAAATTTGTTTTCACGTGTCAATTTTTTTCTGAAGTTTTTTTACGCTCGATTTTTTTATGTTTTTTCCCACGTCAAATTTTTTCCTGAAATTTTTTTCAGACCCTATTTTTTCCATAATTTTTTTTTTCAAATGTCAAATTTTTTTCTCAAGTTTTTTTAGGCTCGATTTTCTTATGTTTTTTTCCAACGTCAAATTGTTTCCTGAAATTTTTTTCAGACCCTATTTTTTCCATAATTTTTTTTCAAATGTCAAATTTTTTCTGAAAAATTTACAGACTCTTTTTTCAAACTCTCGAATTCTTTACTGTGACACCTGAAAAAATTTGACATTTGAAAAAAAATTTGGAAAAAATTGTGTCTCAGTAAAGAATTTGAGAGTTTGAAAAAAGAGTCTGTAAATTTTTCAGAAAAAATTTGACATTTGAAAAAAAAAATTATGGAAAAAATAGGGTCTGAAAAAAATTCCAAAAAAAATTTGACGTTGGAAAAAAACAAAAAAATCGAGCGTAAAAAAACTTCGGAAAAAAATTGACACGTGAAAACAAATTTGGAAAAAATTGTATCTCAGAAAAAAATTCGAGACTTTAAAAAAAGTCCGTACATTTTTCAGAAAAAATTTTCAGTGTTTGAAAAAATAACGAAAAAAAATTACGACGTAAGAAATTTCAGAATAAGGTAAAGGTGCAGATAAGTGTAAAATGTTTTTAAAAAAAAAATACAACGTTCAATTCTATGCGTTCGAACTGGGAGGAACGCAAAAAGATTCAGTCCTTCGCTGGACTTAGAAAAAAAAATCGTACTTCCCCCGCATACTCCTTCGATCAATGAAAACAGACATACGTTGTAGATGATCCTAGAATAGAGAGAAGAAATGTCGAGCTAAAATTTTATGTTAAAAAAAATATTCCAAAAAATGTTTTTGATTTAAATTTTACCAGATTCGTCAACAGTTGAGCCCTCGGCCCTCAAAGTTGCAAAACCTTAGTGAAGCACTTGTATAAATTCAACATCTATACATGCATGAGAAATAAGATCACCCAGCGAATTTGTTCATTTGTACAGCAGGCTTTATGATGGGTCATCGCACCCAACATATCAATTTCTCCATTAAAAGATCAACCCAACCAACCATGCCCTTAATTTATTAAGCAAAAACACAATAATAATTAGACCACCTGAAGTTCGCCTTCAATGAAATCGAAACCAAGCAACGATTGTGTAAACGATGGTTAAAAGGGAGAGGGCAATTGCACAAATACACCAGCCACATACCTTTTTTTTTTTTCGTATTTTCATTGATAAAAACAACGACTTTGCATGGGGTTGGGGTTTCTTACAATCATTAATTATGATTCTTCATTAAAACGGACGCCCACCTGACGGGGTCGCGATGAATTTACAATGTCGCCGTTATATAGGTATTAAAACAGGTGTCGGTTATAGGTCTATTTATTATTTTTAAGAATTGACTTCGTATTTAGGGGGTTATGCGTCTAATTTATTGTTCTCTTCCGCCGATGCGATGCATTTTTGAAACGCTGCTGACTGCAACAGCGATTCTCCCTTCCTTTTATTTTTCTCTTGATAATCGCAAACTTGGTAATATAATATATAAAGTGTAGGTCTAGGTACGTATAGGAAGTACCTATGGAGATGTATTTAAGAGTGTTATTCATCATTTCAAATACACCTTCAGTTGTCGCGGACTGACGTACGTGTATACTTCATGACGACGTCTTACCATTCAATCGCTGCACGCAGAACTGCCGTCATCAATTCGTGAAACTTTAGTTCACCTTGCAACTTTTTTAAGGTGAAGTGAAAAAAAAAAAGATGGGTGTCAGTTGATATGGATGAAATAGGGGGTACCGGTGGCTCTGCAGAGAAAAAAGAATCTGGAGAAGAAGGTGAAGTGGAAAAAAAAGGATGAGTGACAGTTGATATGGATGAAATACCACTGGCGGGAGAATATTTTGGAATCTATCCAACTGTTTTGTTGAAATCTTAGCTCACAAATTAGATTTTATACACGGAAAAAACAGAAGTTACGAAAATGATTACATTTTACCCCAAAAATAATAAATTTTATCAAAGAAAACATGGATTTTATCGAAAAAATTGAAAAATTTTACCAAAATAATAAATTTTAATCAAAAAATAATGAAATGTATTCAAAAAAACAATAAAATATATTCAAAAAAATAACGTGTTTCAATTCACAAAATGGGTGAAATTTGTTCTAAAAAATAATATTTATTATCAGAAGAAATGATAAAATTTGTCAAAAAAATGAATAAATTTTACCAAAAAGAATGAATTTTATTCAAAAAAATGATAAATTTTACCTATTTTGAGAATTGGGACACGTTATTATTTTTTTGGATAAATTTTATTATTTTTTTTTCAGTGTAGTCAACATGAGTAATTTGAAGATTGATTCTTGTCTGAGTTTGTTGTGCGTGTCGAAGGGCGGAAAAAATTAATTTTAAATTGCTTTCTGCGCATATTGAAAGAAAATTATGTACATCAAGACCTGGGAGGTGTGAGGTCCCCCTCCCCCCCAAAAAATACACAGTTTGAACATGATTGAAAAAATGGATTGATGAAAAGATGAATATCCATTCTGTCTATGTTGATGTTGTATTCCTTCTTAATTAAAAAAAAAAGAATAGATCGAAGTGTTTTATTGATATTTTTTTTGATTGTTGAACTTTTTGTTCTTTATTGAATAGAGTTCCTTATTCTAGGTCATTTTTCAGCGTTTTGTCTAAAGTGAGGTGGAGAGAAGGAAGAAAAGAGAGAGATGAAAATAATTAAATCTTGAAGTTTCCAATTTTTATTATTTGAATATATTTCGACCTTTTTTTTTCCTTTGTTGATCTTTGAGGAATAAAAATGCATCATGACTCATGACGTATAAATTTTGATGAATTTATTAAAATCATTTGGAACTTATCTCGTCGTGTTTAATTAAGAAAATTTCGTATCGCCGAGAGGGCCCACCTCGCTATTCTAGTCCGATCGTACTAAAACAAAAACGCATCCGTTGTTCGGCGCAACAACGGTAAGTATATCCAAAAAATAATGAGCCACCAGGGATGACCATCCAATTTACCTTTTAGTTTTATGCGTTATTTACACGCTACCCCCTTATTTTCCGAAACCCTTTTTCGTTAATCGAACTTTTCAATTTAATAAACTTACCGCATTCGTTAATATGTACGAAGAATAGGACTCGATTGTAACATAAAATTTCGCTCATTTGCACGCCAGCCGTTTAAATGCTGCCGCGTACAAATGATAGAACAAATTTTTACGACTTGCAACGAGACGACGATTTTGTGTGGGGGTGTATGATTGTGCGAGAGGGTGGGTTTATATTCCATCCTCGAATAATCAACATTGTTTTCAAGCTGCACATTGACCGTCAATGTGCCTATGATCATGTCAACTTTGGGAATAAAATCGCTGAGAAATTTAAATTACACCTTACCCTTAAGCCTTAGGCCTTAATTTCAATTAATTAATCATTGAACCCGGCTTTAATTATTGTTATAGCAATAGTCAATCGAAATAAATATGTTGGAAACACACTCGAAAAAAGTTTGAAGCGGAAAAAAAAAGTGTTTGAAAAACAAATTTTTTACGGATGTGTTTTGACCTATTTTTGAATGCTGAAAATTTCCAATCCCTTAGTAAAACTTTTTTTCTAGAAAGTTTTTGCTCAATTTTGGCAAAATAATTTTCAGCAAAGCATTTGTTTTCCATTACGCATATTTTGTAATTGTGAGCACATCAAACACTTGAAAAAACATTAATATTTTAAAAATGATCAATCAAAATTAAAATTAATTTTCAATAAGCTTTAAAGACTAGAATTACACGTATAAACACCTCGTATAACGCCGACGCTTAATACATCATTTAATCGGTTGCATTTTTTATAATGAATCACGATCCAGCTCGGTAGGTCATGGTTGCACGAAACTTCAATAATTCTATTCTACGCAGCAGCGTAATGCTCAGTGCATAGCGAATAGTCGCCATCGTATGTATATGTGCAACAAAAATCCAGCTTTCAGACCTTGACAGCTTTACAAAAAAAATTATTCATAGATTGCATCGTTATTTTTGTTCTTTTCTTCAAACAGCCTCTCCATAACAACGACTTCCTCAAATCGTAATTCTAAAATGACTTCAAAACAAACATTATTACAAATATATGAAATTATTAAATAACTTTCCAGATGGAATTAATATAAGCCTTCGTCATCCTTTAATTGTAGCTGGATGAAAAATACATCCAAATCAGGGTTTATAAAATGAGAAACTGGGTACATATTTTTAAGCATTAATTTTATCGTTTCCAGTTTCTCATAATTTCTAAAGTCGTGTGTTCGAAGGCTAGATCTACAAATAATTTCTTTCTGGTGTAATGAGTTGAAATGGAAGGACGTTGATTTGCTCTTACTGCAATAATTTTGTGGTTTACTGGTTTACTCTTGAATTGTGGATTGCAGAAATTCAAATTTTTGACGAGTCAGTGAACAAAAACCCAAAAGGTTCATGGTGTCTTGGAAAAAATACGTAAACGAGGTTTCAACTAGTGAATTATCAAATGCACGCATGGGGGTTCTAGCTCCTGATTAGGTATTTATGCCATGAAGGGGTGACGATTCAAGTTCAAATTTTTTGTTCATGAATTTTTTAATTTTCTTAAATTCAGCAAAAATTTCCCGATCAAAAATTTTTTTCAATTTTAATTTTTCACAAAATTTTCTCAAATTTGATTTTAATTTTTTTAAATTTCGATGGGTTTATATTTCTCATAATTATTTAGTTGAAGACACGAGGTTGATTTTTTCTTAAATTATTCAAGTTGAAAAAAATTCGAAATATTTGAAAAAATTTTGAATTGAAATTTTTTAAAAATATGGATTTAAAAAACTTTCAAATTGGAAAATTTGTAGCGCATATTCGAAAATTTTTCAACCCTGATTTAGAGTTGTTTTGGGATTTCTCTCAGACCTCTCAAGTTCTGTTTTTGGAATAAACTTGTACAAAGATGATTTAGAATTTGAAATCCGTCACTGAGGATGAATTTATGAAAATGGAAGTTTGCAGTACTTACAAATTACTAGAAATTCTTGAACTACTTCAGTCACAACTCGCATAAGGTTTAATTATTAATGAGTTCGATGAAAGTTTCATTAAAGTAAAAATTTTTGGCGCTAAATTTTAAATTTGACTGGAGCAAGATTAAATTTAAAGGAAAAGGTAAAGGGAACTTTGAAATTGAATTCTTCTTCATTGCAGCGAGACAATTTTTTCTCGACTTCCTCTGTTTTCAATTTCAACTTCTAGTTAAATTATCTTAAACGCATAATGCATACACGTCAACGAAAACTTACTGAGCAATTTTTGCGACAGTTTTACAAGCATATTCAACGGTTTTTGATGTGAATCGGAAAAGTTCCATTGAAGAAACAACCGCAATTGAAATACTAAAGAATCGATAAAATTTCACTAGCAGTCAATGATGAATTACTGATTTAATTGGTGAATTTTCAAGTTTGAATCAGAAATTTTTCAATAACTACCTACTATACCTATATACCGAAATGAATTAGTAAAAATCAACATCAACTAATCAGTAATTATGGTAAAAATTACTGATTTAAAATTGAAAATTCATTAATCAAATCAGTAGTTTTTCATCGATTTCTGCTGCGATTCAATTCTAACGATTTCATTGGCGAATTTTCGCCGATACAATTTTAGAGAAATGTGTTGATAACAAAAATTTTGCGAATAAAGGATCGCTCAATCTTGCTTTTGAGTTGGATGAAACTTGCCTAATTATGGTGATTATCAACCACTGATTGTAAAGTAACACCATTCACATTCGCTCTCCCTTGCAATCAATAACCAATAACTTATTTTCACACATCGGAAATAACAAAAACTAAAATATGCTTTTCTAATATCTACATATTTTCCATATTTCGTACAATTTCATGCCCTTTTTTCATCTTCCCCACATATAATCGAAACTCCATTCCCAACTCCGATCTACGTTTTCTCTCCCTAATACCATTTTCTACTCCACACATCGACACGAAAAAATAAAATTCAATAAAAATAAACATCGTGTAATTTTTCCCCAATGATTTGCAATTATTTTGAATACGTCGAGACGGGGGCAAAGCGAAAAAGGCACAGTAAAGGGTAACTCGTTCGACTCGACGTTTTCACTTAATATTCCTAGATTTTTAAAACGATTTAAAAATAAATCGGGGAATTGTACGTACGCTAACATGTTCGGCGCGTCAATTTAATACATAAAAATTTTTAAGTCGTTTCTAATATGCATAGACCTTATAGCGCGTTGTAAATGAGGCGTATCGAAGTCAAAACTGCAACCGGAACATTTCACTTTCAGCCTTTTTTCTTCCTCTTCTACCCTTTTCCTTCTCCTTCGCGGGTGTCTCGCTATACGAAAGGCGCAGATTGTGTTAGTGTGTAATATAACACATACATGGTACTATTTGAATAAACGTTCGGTTCCCGCTAACCCGAGTATTACCAGCGGAGCGTAGTAAACTATACAAACGATTCTGTCTACTTGTTTCGCGTCTACATTATTCTCGAAATTCATGTATATGTAAATGTTCATCCGATTTCCCAACGTGTGACATTATAAGCTTCGACGTGTGTAATGTTCTTTTAATGTTACCGCTTCTTTTCATGAACCCATATTGCTAATGTGCATATTTTTACT
Organism: Pseudococcus jackbeardsleyi; assembly: GCA_038380155.1. Taxonomy (NCBI): domain Eukaryota; kingdom Metazoa; phylum Arthropoda; class Insecta; order Hemiptera; family Pseudococcidae; genus Pseudococcus; species Pseudococcus jackbeardsleyi. Next base: position 46,556,232 of record CM076238.1, read on the forward strand.
CTATTTGTACTCGTATATGTGTACGATTTGAAATTGATTCGGGCGGGGTGGTTTGGTTGACTCTAGGATCGCCTTCGATGCAGTGTTCGATTTTGTGTAGGTACTTTATGTATATTGACTGAATTTGTGAAAATGAAAGTACATATTGTGAGATTTTCGAAAAAGGAATGCCTCTTACCGAATTTGATTGTTGTTAGGACAAAGTTTCAGACTCGCGAGAACTATGTCGCTGGATGTAATTTCAATTTTTTTTCCAAGTCAAAAATATTTACGTCATTTTTAAACAGTTCGTAATTTTTTCCTCGTAATTTTTCAAATTCATCAGTTTTTTCTCTGAATTTTCTCAACTGAAATTTTTTTCTGATGTTATTTTTCTGCGACCAAATTTTTTTCTCCATAGCAATTTTTCTGACGCAATTTTTTCCACTGTGATTTTTTAAAGGAATTTTTCCATTGTTGATCTTACCTTTTTTTACAAAAATAATCATTTCTGTTTGATTGACGTCATAGAAAATATTTTTCTCAAGATTTTCACATCTGAAATTTTTCAATAGTATGTTTCACAACAAGGGAGCAAAAACAAATTTTTGACGTGTGTGAAGTTTGTGGCACGAGCGAAGCGAGGGAAACAATTCACACGGGTCAGAAATTGTTTTTTCTTCGAGTTCTGGACTAAATTTTTCCTTATAGTGAGAGAAAAGCGCGAATTTGAACACTCGAGCGTTCCGCGAGAGGAAGCAAATTAGCACATACTCCAGCTATGAGGAAAAAGAATTTCTCCACGTATAAATCATTATCTGAGCATTTTTTCAATGCGATTTTTTCCCCTCAAAACTTTTGTGACGTCAATCAAGCAGATATCATTTTTTCAAAAAAGATACAAGTCCAACAATGAAAAAATGCCTCAGGAAAAATTTCAGTGGACTGGAGTACAATTACGTCAGAAAAATTTTAGGTGAGAAAATTATGAGAAAAAACTTTGGTCGGTGGACGAATAAAATCAGAAAAAAAATCAGTTGAGGAAATTACGTGAAAAAAAAATTGGGAAACTTCTTCGGACAATTTTAAACTGTTTAAAAATGATGTAAATATTCTGGATTTCGAAAAAAAAAAGTCTAAACGACATTCAGTGATGTGAGTCACTGTGACATCATTAAGGTATTCGAGTTCCAGGCCTCCAGGGTTGACTGTCTTGTTAAATTACGTTAATGATGAAAAGGAGGGATTCTTTTTCGTACAAAAAAATGTATGAAAATGACGAGAAAAATCCAAAAAATACTAAAATAGGTGGTCAAAACTTTCATTTCTCAGATCTAGTGGAAACCTGATTGAAGATTTTTACCTTTTTCCTTCAATTGATTTTTTTTAGGTTTGAAAAAATTCAAGTAAGGTTACTATTCACGCTACCTCCACTTTCATCTTAAAATATGTAATTTGTCTATTTAAAGAAAGAGAAGAGGGAAAAGTTGCTCGTTAAACGTTGAATTTAATCCAACAAGTAGAAATATTTTTCCATCTTTATTTCGGCGCAAATTTAAATATTTAGCGAGCGAAGTTGCGTAATTTATTTGGGCCGTTTACGACAACACGACCTATTTTAAATCTCTCAAACGACCCTCCGGAGGCCAATTATACCTGCTATTGTTTTTCACAAAGTTGAATAAAAAACAACTACGAGAGGAAACAATTGGTCGTTAAATTCGGGCAAAATTACTTTTTACCCGAATGCGGCGCGGCGGTGACGATGACGGTTAAGCGGTGCGAAATACTTGAATGGAGAGCGAAGGAGAGGTTGAATTGATGGAATGGATTTGATGATGAATGAATAATTTTCACGTTTGTGTTCTACCTTTGATCGATTATAAATTCGAAAATTACTCTGAAACGAGTCGTGATTTTTTTTAATGAAAAATTCAAAGATTTTTATAAATCGACTTTTTCTTAAGACTGTTCGGTCTTGCCTTCACAGAAAATGTTTGTAAAAAGATGAAAGTTGAAAAATGAGTTTGACTTTACTTTTTTTTTGAAATTCAAAAAGATATTGATAAATTATGAAGAGATTCTTGATGATTTTTTCCCCACCTTTGTACACAATGTCATATTACTATTCCAGGGCTGCATTGCTATTTTGTTACGGACAATTTGTCAGCCCTTATCGAATACCTATTGTAGAGAATCGTCCTTTTTTAAGTTCACAAATCGTCTTTCTATTTTGAAATAATTATTATAAATGAAATGAATAATTATAAAAAATTGTCATTCTTGAAAAATTAGCGACTTTTTTTTTGATTCTCGCGTTACCGATGTAATAGAGTTATTTTTGAGATTTTTTTTTTCGTTATTGGGCATTTTGGTGCTAGAAATTATTCGCGGTTCTCTTCTCAAATAACTTTTAAAAAATACCACACTCAGATCTTTGAAAAATTTTCTAGGATTAGGGTGTCTCTTTGTCATCAAAATATGTAAATCAAGTTCATACCAAGTACTAAAATAAACTAATATTGAGTGGGTAGGGTAGTTAGTACAAATGTACTAAAAAAGACCAATTAAAAAAAAATAAATGTTGATTTTTGATAGAATTTGATCTGCAAAAATGATGGTCCCTGTAATTTCAAGTATATTAGATCTAAAGCTCAAATTTTTGGGTTTCCACTTTTACTAGCTTTAGTTGCGAAATTTTTTACGAGCTTTAGCTGTGAATTTTTTTGAAAAATCCTAAAAAAAAATAATGATTCATCTTCTCTTGGGGTGAACTGTTATATTAATTAATCACATATTATCTTTAATAATTTGACCACCCCTTCCCCTAACTACAGGAAAGTTTTTCTCATTATATCCTAGGGGTTTTATTTCGTTCAAAAATAACTTGAGCGGTTTTTAGGGAATTTTTTTTTAAATAAATAAATAAAAATAAAGCTATCATTATTCAATATATTATGCATATTATTATATAATTGTATATTTTTAGAAATGGCCTCACCGATGATACGGCGACGAAATCCACGAACGATGGATACCGATCCTATGGAATATCTGAAAGATTCAAAAATTTGAAATATATTAATTCAAATTTTTTAAAAGTCAAGATTGTTTTCCTATTTCAAATTTTCAACGAAATTCATTCGTTTATATCGGTTTTCTCTCTGATCAACAATAACAGACGAGGAGGCGAAAAGTATTGAAGAACAGTCGTTCGTTAAAATTTCATGGTGAGCTTTTTTCAAGGTTACACTGCGATTCCAAAGTTGTGATATAAATAATTTTGAAACTGTAGAATATGTTTCTCAGGTAATTTTGGCTTTGACCCCAAACTAAACCCCACAAGATGTGGGGTAAAGGGCTGAAGTAAAAAAATTATGATCAATATAAAGTATGGTATTCAAATCTTATTCTTTTGATCTTTCAAGAAAGGCAAAAAAAGCCTAAGCAAATGAAAAATTTTTTTCATAATAGAATGAATTATGAATATGCTGGTTTTTCTATTCTGGAATCCATTTCTGAGGTTATTTTGAATCCTTCCCCAATCTTGATCATCCGTGGCTGAGAAAATAAGCCAAAATCAGAGGTATATTCTGATGAATAGATATCCACTGACATTATATTTTGGGTACATCATTTATCCGTACGCTGAAAAATATATCAACAAATCAACATAAACAATATGGATATCAGAAGGTATTAATTTTATTAATTACCTTTGCTCCGTTCTTACTTGATGATCACAATTCGCTGGTATTTTTCTTCTTAAAATACCAAACAGCACGCTATTAGATAGAACGCTGCTGGTTACAGCTTACAGCTGAGATAGCAGAACAGTACACCGAATATTATCGGTTTTTTAAAAGCTGCAATATTGATTTGAGTACATACCAAAGAGCTGATAGCTGAACTCAGCGTTCTAAATCACGCGGCTAGCGACGCGATCAGTCTCCGGAGATGGCAAAGGCAGAAATGAAGATTCTCTGCATAATGCTTGTTTATAAAGTAAGATGAAATCGTAGTGATGCGGATGCATGAAACACTCAAGCATTCAAGTACATTCGCAATTCTCCTGAATGATTCACCAAGCCATTAATTGTGAATTTGTGAGCTTTGCTCAAGAGATACGGTTTAATAGGACTTATACAGAGGCGAAGATAAGAGGAAAGAGGGAAGTTGTTGGGATGTCTTCGTTTGGGTTATGAATGAATCGAAATAATCTCAGAAATGGATTCCAGAGGTCGGACAAACCTGAACGGTTATGGAAGTGTGGAAAAGGCCGAGAACATTTAAAAAAACCGAACTATAGTTTATAAGCACCCTGTTTGATGACTGCGTGTTCTTAATTTCAATCTTCTTCCTTATCAGGGTGTGGAATTTTTCGAGGGTTAATTGATAACTTCCTTTTAAAAATTTTTCGAAAGTCCAAAAGTTTGGTTTAATAAAACGTATTAAAAAATTGCAGAAATGTGAAATTTTCTCACTTGACTTTTTTGTGATTCCTCAATTTTGTTGTACTAATTAGGTACTCAAATCATTGTACTCAGTTATTTTTGAAGCAATTTTGTTTATTTTTTCCCCCAGAAGATACACTTTTCGTTCATTTTGTTCGAAAATGTCATTTTTCATGGCAAAACCGAGATTTTTCTAATTATTTGATTCAGCTGTAGTGTTTCTACATATCTTTACCTTTGCTTTGTTGGGGCCAACTTATCACTTTCAAATTATAAACTGTTTGAGAAGTTTTCATCTCCACTACGCTTGGGAGTGACTTTCACAATTTTTCAAATGTACAAAATACTTGAGAGTATTTTTTCTTTAAAAACTTACTGCTCAAGAAACTGTGACGGCGAAAGATATCATGTCTCTGATTCACTATTGAGGAAATTGGGGAGGGAGATGGAAAAACTGCGGAAAATTTCATGTGTTCCGTTTTCAAATTGTTCACCAGCTTGTGAGAGTCGCGAAATTGTTCAGAAAAATTATCTAATATCACAGGTCTCTCTTTATTAATTTGCCATGTTTTGGCAAAAATTATCATTTTTAAATATGAATTTTTTTTTCATGAAATCATATTTCTCATATTGTCTGTTCAGTGGGGCAAACATGAGCAAACTGAAAAAATTGCGAAACTTGATGTTTTTTGTTCTTTTTTAAGCGGCGAGGGGATCAAACATGCGAAAAGAATTGAAATTTTCAGTTTGATAATGGTTCGGATTTTCATGGAAACAAAATACTTTCTTACTCACACATTGACTAAATCTTCCTCGTTTCCCAATGGTCTATTACATTGTTTTTTATTTAGGCAAGGAAAAGGAAAAAAATATTACCGAACTCGCCATCAAAGTGGACTCGTGTATTATTTCACAACGCTACGTTTGCCTCAGCCTGAATGATTCATTACCATTATTATTCGCTTTTGGTGATAGTTTTAAAAGCGAATTTTAATTGCTCTGCCATCCCTCGTATTTCATAAAAGCGTCGTTTTACGCTTTTGTGTTTATATCCGCCTCGCTGCCGCTGTCGTCACCGCCCTGCCCACCGAATTACGCGCGTACGATTAAAAATTAGTAATTTATGGCGAATTTTAGAATCTGTTTTTATCGGTTCTCTGTGTACGATATTTCCAGTTTCGAAGCTCTCTCGGGCGCTAACATTTAAATTAACACGTGTTAATGGCATTAAGAATAAAAAGCGAATTTATGCGCGATACAGTCGTTAATTAACGCTGGCCATAAATAATAAGGATACTGTCATCGGAAATTGTGGCAAATTTGGTAATTTATCGTTATGTAAATTGTATCGTGGAACGTATTCTGCTGTAATGGCGTTGGACATTTTTCAGATTTGGTGGAGGTAGTGGAGGAATAGAATATTTGAAATATTTGGTCAAAAAATTGATGTTCGGAGTTTCCTATTTTTTTTTCTTTTTTTACTTTTTGATTGACTTTGATTTTTTATAGTTCAATTTTTCTGATGTTCAAGACGTGAAAAAATTTTGATTTCTTCGAAATAATTATTTCACAGACGGTTTTCTTGTTCAAGCGGAGATAACTATTATAGCAAAATTAGAACTTGAAATTAGATGAGGTGTTATATTGTGAATATGAATTCGAGTGAATTTTTGATTGAAAACCAACAACTGCGGATTTGGCATAACACATTCTGTGTATATCTGTTTCAAAAAACGTAGAGAAACTGATTCAGTGTTGAATTTTCTTGTGGACGGCATGTTTTGCACTCATATTTTTTCAACTTGAGAAAATTTGAGTACAAAATGATGAATTTTCCAAACTTGATGAAATATGAATAAAAATAGCAGGGTGCCCAAACTTGGGAAAATTAATTAACTTTTTTCCAATTATCGAGTGTGGTATCAAAATCAAGTTTTTTTTATCCGTGGGATCCATTTCCAATGTCATTTCATCGAAAAACTCAAAATGAGACCACAAAGGAACATCGTGAGGAGCTGCAAATTGAAAATTTTTCACAATCATTCATTTCCATTTGCCCTCTCATGATTTCATTTTGGGTTTTTCGATGAAATAACCTCGGAAATGGATCCCACGGATAAAAAAACCTCGATTTTGATACCACACTCGATACTTGGGAAAAAGTTGGTGTTTGACCCTCCCCACCGCCTCCCCATGGACCCATTTTGGGTCATTATGTTCGAAACAAATTCTCTGGGTTAAAAAAACATGAATTTTGATACCACACGCGGCAAAATTTCTCGAATAATTGCTGGATACAGCCCGAAATTATCGAATTGCACATTGAAAAGGAGTAGAAATTATTAATAATTTAATAATAATTTATCGCAGCTGCGATTTTGCTGATTTTGCTTAGAGTTAATATTATTTATACATTTGGGAAAGGGTCAGTACCGCCTGATAGTCCCTTCCTACGTCCCCATGAGAGTTTTGCATCATTTGTTTATTTTTAACGAATGTCTCAGTGAAAATGAAACGGAGGACGAGATTGAACACTTGGTAAAATTTTAAAAGCGTAACGTGTAGCATCGTCAACGAAAGAGACTACGTATTTTGCATTGTGCTTGTAAGTTGGCGGGTCGATAGGTCCGATCAAATCGGAATGAATTCCATGTAACGGTTCTGAGCAGCGTTCACGAGTCGTATCGTTTGGCAATTTAGTAGATTTAGCTAGCTTGCAATCGTTACAATTTATAATATCGTCAGAAAATTTCACACCTTTTAATTGAGGTGTGGTTTTAGCGGCTATCTCTAAGTATGATTTGGAAGCATGGCCTAATCGAAGTTGCCATAAATATCCGATGGATTTGCGTAGATGGGCAATGTTTTCGTTAGCTATCGTTTTAACATCAGAAACATCTCATCAGAAATTAACATTCGGGATTATGTGATTGCAAAATATCAAGCCATATGTTTGGAATTACACCCAGCTTCGGATGTGTTTAAGGAACTTTCGAGAGCCTGAAACGCGTCTTCGACCATTTGGTCGATGGAATCTGGAGCCGAACTAGTTAAAGGGATGGTGACGTCGTCAGCATCAGGAAGAAGAGAAGATTCCAAAGTCTGAATTGATGCACGTTTTTACTAACATCAGGAATTGATTAATATTTTTTGTCGGGGGGAGGGGAGGTTGTACTATATTAATATTGAAAAAGTCATGCTGAAAGTCCTTCCAGGGTACTTCTAAGGTCTTTTTTGTTTTTTTTTTTTGGGGGGGGGGGGGGTTAAATTTTTGTTAAACACCTCGTCTGAAAAATAATCGAGACTGAGCTGATGAAATAGGATAACCTTGAAATACTGAAATAGAAAGAAACTTCGTTTCTATTCCGAAAACTTTCCTCTTCTGTTATCTTCAATCCGCCAAACAAAACGAAATCAACACCTTGCTAAAAAAAAATATTATAATTATTATTTATTTATATTAAATATAAAAAAATTATTGATGAAGAAGAAAGATATAATGCAACATTTGCAGTGCTTGCGTTTCTTCGGCCTTCTTGTCGGTATAAGGTCCCAAATTTCCTTAGGCGGAGGGCCTTCTAACGGTGGCCTATTCGGTGTCAAATTTGGAGTTGACTCGGGGGAGGAGAGGCCACGGAACCGAATTTTGACATATTTTACTTCGTTCGGCTCGCGGGTCCTCTCTTCATCTTCCTCCGTTTCCGCATCAACTTCTGTCTCCGAATAATCGAAGGGTTTACGGTCTTCGTCGCTGTCATCAACTGTAGGCGGCGGTGGAGGAGGGGGCATGGCCATAGTAGCCATATCCGCTAAGTAATATGTTAGGACTAAGAAAATTTTTTGGCTAATGATGTTAATTATAGGCATAATTAAATGAAAATATTATCACCGTGTCAGCAGAAATATAGAATAAATTAGGAATTGAATTATTTGAATTAATTATAAATAAATAAATAATTAATCTTATAAATATATTAATTAATGTTTTATCTATCAAAAAAGTATTTAAATAGATCTCTTAATGAAATATTTTTGAAAATATGAGGTTCGTTCAAGCGCTTTATAAGATATGAAGAAAAGATTTGAAATTCATAATTTTCTGAAAGTCTCGGGGTGCATCTCCACCAACAAGGGCTACCCATTACTATTCACTTTATGTACGTAAAATTTCATTACCATTTTTTCGATGATAAGTTGTTGCAGAATTTGTTTATTGTCGATAAAATTATTTTTCAAACATTTAGAAATTAATGCACGAAACTACACCTTTCAATTTTTATCAATTTTACTTTAAAAGATGTGAAGTTTTAGAAAAATAATGATAGGTAACCATTTATTTTTACACCATTGGCGTTTGGTGAGAACGCACCTTTGGTTAACGTAAACAAAAAATCATGAATTTCAAATCTTTTTTTCATATCTTTTAAAGCGCTCCAACGAACCTATGTTTATTAAATCTGGCCCGAAACGTTCCCCACCCACCCGCGGACCATAATCGTAACCGTGTTGATAAAGTTGCCTATCGGTTCGCCCCAAATACCACATACTCGGCACCAGCTTATGCAATTTATTCTACACGAATACGCCCGGTACCGATATTCGAGACTATGAGAATCGCTCTAGCAAGCGACAGCCTCTAAATCCATACTTCTCGTATACTAATGGATATTCTTAATTATAACCAATCATCGTGTATGCGACAATACGACCAACAATAAAGGCTCCATAATTAGAGTAAAAGCTACTACCCCTTCGGTGGCAATAATTGTTTCAGTGGAGGAGAATTTATCGCGGAGTCGGTTCGGTTTAAACGGCATATAAAACAAGAGTTTGTACAATATAATGGTCAAAAGTTTCATAATATACTTAATGGTCTAACGTATATCGTATTCTCGATAAACGCTATTTATCTTTTTTAAATGTACCTTTGAGAATTTTTCCATGTCCGTTTTATACGCGATACCTACGTTTACAATATTCGTAATCGTACATTACCCAACGACAACCTACAGTTGAGTGCTTTATTTCCACCGGCCAATTACTACCGTTTCAAACGAAACGCAAAACGATGTTTTTTTCATTTATTCGACTCCTCGAGGGATAGTTATAAAACGTACGCGTACGCATATTTCGCCATCTATACGACAATTGGGTTTTCTTAATTACCCCTATCGCGATACGTATATCATGCGTCTAATTTCGTCTCTCCCAGTGTAATCTGCCGAGCTTCTAAATTGTCGTAGACGCCGGCGACGATATTTGAATAAAAAAAATACGAGTACGTTGAACCGAGGACGAGATTCTATTAAATTTATTGGATCATACGACTAGCGACGTGAAAGTTTCAGGCTATGATAAATCTATCGCCGCTTGTCAAGAGTTGTACGCTTCATTTACACAAGCCAAGGTGTACAGCTAGGTATACGTAGACGTTGTGTATACATTGGCGGAAATTTCCTTCTCGTCTACGTCTACGATGAGCTATACACGTCTGCGTTAGGTATACCATCATTTATTTAACACGATTCCGCGAGCAGCGAGATCGGTGGCGTTTGTATTATTATACGACGATACCGCATAACAATACCCTTTTCTAGTATAAACATTTATAACGAATGGCTAGATTAGCGCGAATATCCGCAATATAAGCAGAGTCATCTAGCACAGTTGACGAGGTGCGAGGTGTGCTCTCCCAGCTTGAGATTGACAATTTTATATGTAAGTATGAGAGATTCAGAGTGGGTGCCAACGATGATGATTCTACTAGGGATGATTCAGTCGAGGGCCTTGGTTGTATTTATGGGCATGATTTATCCCACTCCTCCTTGGTGGACCAGAGCAGCTTTACAGGTAAATATTTTGAAGTCGAAAAATTTACAATTTCAGAAACCTATATTTTTTAGTGTGGTAAATTTTTTAACCCAACATGAAAATATCCTCACACTTTTTCCAGACTTGAGACTGGCTGTGTGGTATAAAAATTAATCAGGCGAATATGACGTTATTCTTTTTTTTTAAAAAATATTTTCAATAATATAAAATTACAAATTATAAACCTTCCTGAAAAATGAATAAGAACAGAAAACATAATATACAATACTTACAAAATGAAAAACTGAAAAATCACAGGAAAATATAATATAAAATAATTTAGGAAAACCAATTTTTCATATTTACTCTATACCAGCTATTATAGCAAAGCAAAATCAGAATTTTTAAAAGTGGGCATGAAAATGAGTACAGTAGTCATGTCAGAGAGAGATATTAGTATTTTGAGGCATTGGTTCAAAAAATTGAAAAATGATGAGTATGATCATGGAATGGATTTCCAAAACACAGATAGGTATTCAATAGAAGAATGGAAGTTTTCTCTGTGCGAAGCAAAGGCGAAAAGGAAATTCTTTGTTCGAAAAATTCAAGAGAAATTGCTACTAAAGTAAAATTCTTACTATTTTTTGATTTTAGTTTTATTTTATTTTTTTCCCCAACAGGATACGTTGTTGAATGACCAAAAAATTGTTGGCTTACATTCCAAGTGACTGAATAAACAACTTGAATTTTATAAAAGTTTCGGGGCTAGGTGATATCTGACAAAACTTGGACTAATTGCATAAATTTCTTACCGTTTAGTTTTTCCAAGCTGGATCAATTTTTTTCAATTTTTCCACTGTGTCGACAACTTGTTCATTTATTTTTACGATGAAAATGTCTCCATTTTGGTCTTCTTGAATTTTAAGTTCCTGTGTGTCATTTAAAAGGTCCGATATCTGTGAGGAAAAATTAATGAAAAATTTGGAACATTCAGAGTTGGCCTATGCCCCTTTCCTTCCAATGGTAAATCATTTGAACATTATTAAAATTTTTACGGAATTTTTCTTTTTACACCTACGAATCGGATCAAAACGAATTTTAGATGTTAATTGAATCCTTTAAGAATTGAACTGTAAAATATGATTGAAATTATCTGAACTTTTTGTTCCTGTAGGAAATATTTTTACAAATGGAGGAAAAAATTGGAATTTTATTTTTTTCTATTCAATAAAAAATAAAATTTTGTTCAAAACGCATCACTAGAGAATAAATATCAAGAGGGTGGGCCGAAAAAACAATTTTTTCGATTTTCAAAAACATACCCCCCGCAAAAGTTGTCGGCTGATGAGACTTGAAGAATAAGAAAAAATTTCAAAATTGATTCATATCTTCCGATCGCGCATTGGCGTTAAATTTTTCAAAAATTAGCAAAATTTAAAAATTTTTAAAATTTCGAAAAAATTTGAAATTGATTGAAATTAGTTTTAGAGCTTATTTAGTGACCACATAGACCAAAAAACAATTTTTTTTGAAAAAATCAACGTTTTATAATTTTTTTTGATTTTTCTTCATGTGAAGAAATAGCAGAAATTTAAAAAAGGCGTAAAGCATGATTTTTTTTCAAAAAATTCTGCTTTTTGGTTTGAATAGTCACTAGATAAGCTTTAAAACCAATTTAAATGAATTTCAATTTTCTTTCAAAATTTTCTAAAATTTTTGAAAATATTGAATTTTTGCCAATTTTTGAAAATGTTAATGTCAATGCGCGATCGGAAGATGTGAATTGATTTTGAATTTTTTTTTTTTATTCTTCAAATCTCATCAGCCAACAAATTTTGCGAGGGGTATGTTTTTGAAAATCGAAAAAATTGTTTTTTCGGCCCACCCTAATGTACAGAAATCAATTCAAAAACGAGTGTGAGAATTTGTGTATAAGAATTCCTAAAATTACAAAAAAAAAAAAAGAGAGAGAGAGTGTGAGAAAAATGCACAGAATTTTATTACCTCTTTTCTTTCTATTTGACATTTTCCAGATCTAATTCCTATTTAACTTATGCCTACGTAGGTACATCTTTCCATTACCATGTTTATTTTCTTATTAAAAAATATGAGAGGTACTTTTTAAAGAATTTTCTCACTCCATACCACATGTAGCCATTTCTGAGAAAAACTATAAGTATTCATACTCCTAGCCAAGCTATTAAATTAATTCCATTATTTTATACACGGAATATAACCAAATAATCCACGTCAATTCAATTCCTTAAAAATTAATTTAATTATAAAAATTAGATAGGTATAGGTAGGTCTAGGTACATTGTACAACAAACATTACTGAGTCGCGTCCGGGATTTTCTTTGTTACATCGGCCGTTGTTGTCTCCTTCGAGGGTCTTTTTTTTCTTGCACGTTTTTCGGAATTACTGGAAGATTTGGTTTCTTTTTTTTCATTTTGCGGAAGATTTTTCCGACTGTGACTTATGAATCAACAGTAGTATTTCAGTAGCAAAAAGCTTTACTACTAATCTTCTTCCAAAGAGCTTCGGTAGTAATTCAGTAGCAAAAAAACCGTAGCTTCACTACTAATCCACTACCAAAAAAAAACGTGTAAATGGCAAAGATTCTCTACCGAAAATTTACACTAAGATACAGAGAAATAATGAAAAATACTGTTGGTAGTTTGGGTACGGTAGCCGCTACCGAAAAATGTTTGACGGGTTTACTCTTGTTTTAAGCCTACCTAACCAAAATATCTGAAATTATGCCCCCAATAATTCGAAACGTGTTTCAGATTTCGAGTAAAATACGAATTACCATGATTGAATTTCTTGCTTTTTTCAGTTTTCAAATTAAATTATTCAACATATTCGATTCGACGATTGAAAATTTAATACGGTTTCAACGCGGGAACACCGCGTCGCGATGCGTCCCGAAAAATAATACGACGGTGATGAAAATTCGATGTAAATATTTCGTATTATTTTTTCGTTTTTTCACCCTGTGCGGATTCCATTTCGGTTCAACGTGGCATACCTATTTTTTCTTTCGTCTCGTGTATTTGCATAACTGGTAAACGAGAACGATTGTTTTTGCTGGCGAGTTTTATTTGCATTTTCCATTTTAATTCCCAAACGCGTCCGCAGCTCTGGGCCAGCGATACCGTTGTCTCGTTTACTTTGCATATACGATCGAAAATGTTTGTTTATTCATTTTTATTACCGTCAAGCTTACTTGTACGAGGAAGTGTAGGTATACTTTACGTGAAATAATTGCTTACTTTGTTGTATGCATAGCCTCAGGTTATAAAGATATCTGTATCGAATGAGTCCATTCTTGTAGGGGTTAGAAAGGGTTATATTTGCACGTTTTCAGGATTTGTTGCATGAGATATTCCAGACCTATGGAATTCATTTTTTTTGGTACTCTGGTCCAAAAACAAGGGGCGGATGCTGCTCTTAAATGTAATTCTTGAAAGTTTATAGGATAATGGCTTGGATGTGGAAAATCATTAATTTTATCCCAAGGAGGTTTTATCGAGACGGCTGGAATGGTTTTCATCGAGATGGCCGACAAGGATATCCACAGTTATAAGATAGTCAAGTTTTAAATGGGCTTTTAACACCTCGCTTAATCTGTTCGCGTATATCGTCGCGTTTTATAATTAACCGTAATTGAGCAAGTTTCGGCGGTCGTTTTTGCTGCTCCGGCGACAACGAAATTTCGTATTCGGAGCTATTTCATATCATTAGCGAGACGATGGCCTCAGTTAGGTGGACGATAGAAAAGCACAGGCGTGTATTTCACGTCTAAATGCCAAGCTACGTACCCCCCAAAGTTGTAAAACACGAATAGTGCGGAGATTAAGCAATTTCACCATCTAATTAATCAGATGTGTACGAGCAGCCACCTCGTATCATTTGTTATTATTCTATCTGCCGGATACCTATGGAAATGGTATATTGTACGTACGTACAAAGGTTGCCCGAGATAAAAATCATATTTAATTTTTATAATATAAAAAAAATCCCTCGCCTTGGTCCCTTTCTCCAAAGCTCGATTTCTTGTCCGTGGTCTACGTTTGTTTCGATAATGAAGGCGAACAGATAATGTAAATAATTGAACTCGATTTCCAATCAATTACCGCGCAACGATGTCATTGTGATTGATGCAGCAGCGTAAACCGTGGAAGTGTGATTTAGTGATAAGCTCGGCTAAGTGGCGTTAAGACGTGCTTTATCTTTGTAACGTATCTGTAAAGTTCTACTTTACATTTCTTTTTCTAAGCGAGTGCGTCAGTACCGTGGCAAAAGATAATGTTTTGTTTTTCTCTCCGTCTCACCCGGGTACCCCTTTCTCGCTCGCTCTTCGTGTTATTTCTTTGCTTATACCTCACCGTCGTCGTCAGATATTTATATGATTTATGATTGCCGAGGATAAAGTTGAAATTATTTGATAATGCATTTTAAATTCGATTTTATTTTAAAAATGTTCCGAACGGTATTCTAAACATGTACGGTGGTTGGGTGCGAGTATGGGTTGAGAATCTGGCGATGATGTATGATATCGAGTTGACGTGTCTTTTTAAACGGTGCGTGGAGTATGTGGTTACCGTGGAGGTGCCTTTTTTTTTGTCGTCGATTTGGTGGATCAGCTTGTGCGAGGTTTTCGAGATGGTTTTTTGAAACGACGGAGTAATCGGAAGTGTGATAAATTGTTGAAGTTGGGTATAAAATGTAATTTTCACGATGGATAGTGGAGAGTGGGTGAAAGTGTTTGAATTTATTTCTGAGGTCAGGATTGGCTTTAATGAGTGTAATTTTTTATAGGAATTTCGAGGCTTGGAACCCGAATATTTTTGAATGTTGATTTAGGTACATAGGTGTCCTGCCAAAATGAAGAATATCTGAATATCTTACTTACTTTTGGATTTTGTAATCAAAAGAACCTAAAAGGCGGGCATTGTTCTGAGATGAACGAAAGAGAATAAGTATATTTTATTACGTTTGATCAAATTCTAACGAGATGCATACAAAAATAAATAAATAAATAACAAAATAATTATAAACGAATCATTTTTTTTAAAGACAAGAAAAAGAAAGCTTTGAGAGATGAGAAACAATAATAATAATCCAAAATTTAGCAGAAGAGTAAACAGCATTTTTTATCATAAAAAAAAACCAAGCCGAATATATGTCATCGAAAATTAAACGAGAGCGAAGCCGAATATAAATGATTTACAAAAAAAAATTCGAATAATAAAATAAAATAATTTGAAAAAAAAAAAAACAAAACTGATTTGAGACCCGAATTTGACCGTTACACATGCCCTCCTAGTTCACTGTGATTGATCAAAAAAAAATTTAATCAAACACAATGAACTATAGAGCTGCAACGATCAAATTGGTGACAAACGAAAGTAAACAATACCAAAAATTTATGTAGTACGAACATTGACAATCAAGCACTCGAATAAAGCGACAATTGCGACAAATTACCGAGAGTACCCGGACGGGCCCCCATTTATGTAGCGAGATGCATACAAAAATAAATAAATGAATAACAAAATAATTATAAACGAATCATTTTTTTTAAAGAGAAGAAAAAGAAAGCTTTGAGAGATGGGAAACAACAATAATGATCCAAAATTTAGCAGAAGAGTAAACAGAATTTCTTATCATAAAAAAAAAACAAGCCGAATATATGTCAAGTATCGAAAATTGAACTAAAAATGAACATTATTCCAATATTTATATCGTATCTAATGTCTCCTACTAATTAGTTTGTTTTTATAAAGAAATAAAATTAAAACTAGATATAGCTAAATGGTTTATAGGCCTTTGGCCATAATATTGAGTAACTTACCGAATATCATTTCAAGTGTCGTTATAAGTTCAAGGCTACAGCCGTAACAAAATGGCCTCAAAGCACAAAATTGAAAATACACTTTCAACGACTCTTTACTTCTTTTTCTCGTGGTTGGTGAGCGTTTTTTTTTCCAGTCCACTTGTTTAAAAATTTTTCAAGTCCAAAATTTTTCCTCTTATTTTTTCCAAAACTTCAAATTTTTTTCCAAACTTTGAAATTTTTTCATTGAATTCTAAAATTTTTTCCTAATAATTTCTTCAATGTCCATTTTTCAAGTCCAATTTACTCAAAATTTCAAAACTTCTCAATTTTTTGTCTATTTGTCTATTTGTCAAGTTTAAAATTTTTCCAAATAATTGTTTCAGCGTCAATTTTTCGAGTTGAATTTTTTCATCGTCAACATTTCATGATTTCAACGTTACGGCAAATTCGTCAACCAGGGCCAGGTCAATTCTTATTCAAGTCTAAAATTTTGAAAAAAAAAAATTACCCAAGGGGAAAAAATATTTACACCATTTAGAACGTTGAAAAATTGTCAGCAAAAATTTTAGCCTTGAATTGACCTGGGCCTGTTGTACGAATTTGATTTATCGTGACGTTGAAAACATTCTGATAAGAAATTCTACCCTTGAAAAATTTAATTACTTGAGTAATTGAAGTTGAAAAATTTTTAACCTGGAAAATTGAGTGAAAAATTTGAGACTTTAACTTGAAAAACAGACTCGAAGGAATTTTTAGGAAAAAATTTTTGTACCTCTAAAAATTTTTTGAAGTTTTTGAAAAAAAATTGAGTAAAAAATTTGAGATTCAGGAAAGAATCTGTAGGAAAAAAATTCAGACCTCAACGAAAATATTTCGAAGTTTTGATTTTTGAAAAAACCAAGAGGAAAAAATTTTAGACTTCGGTAATTTCTTAGCAAGCAGACTTGAAAAAAAAATACCACCAATCACGGGAAAAAGAAGTAAAGAACGAATCTGTCGTTCGAAGTGATCGCAGTCGGCAACGGAGCTGGCGTACATCATGACTAAAGTAAAAAAAGTAATTTTGAAATCGGCCGAAATCATTTTCAAAATTGTAAAAATTATCTTACTTGAACCACGCTGGTGGACTAAGAAAACGATGCAATCGGTGGAGGAATGCTGGAATTTCTTCACCGGGTCGTATACAAAATTTAATTCATATTGAAACGCAATTTCGAAAGATATTGAGGCTCTCTTGGGTTTTCTGTGGTGACCACTAAGACCCTATTGAACATGATTATTTTTGCGAAAGAACCTCGATTACCAATTTTTTCCCCCCAGTTTTTCTCTATTTTAAATCTGATTTTTTCCGGTCATTTCGGTACGTCCATAATTTTATTATTCCCATCGATTACTGCCGAAAGCATTTGTAGAATCCAAAAAATGAGTATATGTACCTTGACATACACATACGCGTAAAGTAATCACTAATCAGGTATCATGCCTCGTCAATTGTACGTGTACTGAACCTCTATATTATTCATCGTTCAGTTGTTTGAAAATTTCCAGTTATTAACGAAATAAAATCATAATGAATTATTCTTTTATGTACGAATGACTTCTTGATTATTCATGGCTCGACAGAAGTTGTTACGTTCTGTATTGAAAGAAGAGAGATGTACATTTACTTGTGTAGTGTGTACATTAAGTACGTCCAGAAATACAATAAACCGAATCATTCTTATCGACTATAATTTATTAGAACGCGTTCATCTTTCAAATTTTACATTCCTATTGTACTTAGGTGTATTATAGAAACGTAATTATATGCAACCGTAAATTTTAAATTTTTGATACGTGTTAAAAGACTGGTACGCTTATGTAGATGTGTCGTTTATTATAAATTTTTTAAGGTCGCTCGCGTTATAAATAACAATGCTTCAGAATTATCTTTTTGTGTATTGAATTGTACATTTATTTGATTTTTTTCCACAATGGATCGATTCTATCACGTGCGTAAGATGCACTGTGACTAATTATTTTATCTATTGACGAAATTCGTGTGGAACAGGTGTATTTGTATACATGTTGGATTGAAGGCGCTCTCTGTGGCATTCAATTGAAATTTGAAATCTCAAATTGGTCTGTTTATGTCTTGTATTTTTATCGTTTAAAAACCCTAACGACATTTCTTCTTTGAAATTTTTTTGAAGTTGAAAAAAAAACTTATCAAATACTGCCTACGTATTCCGTTATTAAACAAGAGATCCAGTATGTTCAGTGTTTACCATCGGTTAACCTATAGAAAAACGAAACAGATTATAAAAGAATACCTTACTGGGTATCCAGGTTCAAGTGGGTGAGGGTAATCTACACTTGGGAGTTATTCATAATTAGTTCTAGAATTCAAAGGGTTTGAGAATTGAAGAGGATGGTTAAAAATACTCTCATACGATGTCGAAAAATTTGATACTCAATTTCAGGAGGAGTCAGGAGATAGAAGCATTTAGAAGATAGACACATCCAAAGGGACGACTCAGAGTTATGGTTTCGGAAGTACCTATAATGTTATAACAGATAACTCAATTTTTTCACTGAACTTCGACCCTCTCCATTTTCCCTTCCAATTTTAATTTTTCTGATTGGTCAAATTATATGTGAGGCGTATAGAATCGAAAGTGGCTTTCTCCATTGCAGCTAATTTCGAGAAAAACGCGAAAAACTTCCTGAGCGCCTATAATTTGATAAAATTGAGAGGTAATGGTTGGAATGTCTTTATACCAATGTAAGGATAATGACCTACCATTCGATTTTCCTCCTCACCTCGCGGTTTGAGTTCCTGGGGGCCTTAGAGTTAGGAGAAAGCCACTTTTGTCTCCAACTTTTTTTTCTTCAATTTTTTGGGGGCTAATTCATGGAACTTTTCATGTATAATGAAATGATCAATGTTACAAAATGTGACCCTCTCCCAGAAAAGGGACCCAAAGGGTTTTTTTAAATTCACATATCATTATTCTACACACTTTCGAAGTATCAAAATCGGTGTTCAATTCAAAAACGATTTTTAACCTCCAAGGTGCCTTTTCTTGGAGAGTGTTACAAATATTGGAAAGTTGAAAAAAAATCATATGATATCGCGTTTCTTGACATTTTTTTTTCTTTTGAAAAACAAAAACAATTATCCAAAAAAAGTAATAATGTAGCGGTTTTACCCAACTACAATGAAACCATAGGAAAAATACCATTAAAGGCCATAATATAATAAAAGGAAAACACATAAAACAATATTATCGAACATCGTGCAATTGAAAGAAAAAATTACCATCCGAGGTTCGGGGGTTAAAAATCGTTTTTGAATTGAACACCGATTTTGATATGAACTTCGAAAGTGTGTAGAATAAGATAAGTGCATTGAAAAAAAAACCCTTTAGGTCCCTTTTCTAGGAGCGGTCACATTTTGTAACATTGATCATTTCATTATACATGAAAAGTTCCATGAATTAGCCCCCAAAAAATTGAAGAAAAAAAATTTGGAGACAGAAGTGGCGGAGAAAGCCACTTATGATTCTAACCCCTATCTTTGTATGCTGTTTTCAAGTACTTGGCAGTCAAATTTGAAAATTTCAATTAGTACATTAGATGCGGCTTGCCTTGTAGTATCTGAAACCATGCTTAACTCATTTTTGATAAAAAGTGGAGAAAGCCACTTTTGATTCTACACGCCTCATGTGACGTGGGTAACTTTTTTTCTAATCATAATAATTTGAGTTTCTGAATTCACGTATCTCTGACCAATGAAGAATGCTCAAATTTAACTTGCCTTGCCCATCAGGTACTCAATCTTCTCCATTTTACTCGTCGATGGCAACTCATCGTCTATCTTCGTGACGAAAATTTTTAGTTTTTGACTTTTTCTATTGTCTTTTCTTTCTTCGCGTCTGTGATGTCCATGTCTTTATGGAATTTTACGCGTTCCTCCTCCGTCGACTCCTGATTGTTAGCTTTTATTTCCTCGTTTACTCTTCTTTGCCTCCCTCACATAATTTATGGGTGCGGTCATGGTTTTGAGATTGGAATGAACTTTTCAGTAGATTCTTGGACATTGACCGCACAACTCTTTTAATTTTACTCAGCTGTGATGAAAATTAAAAACCCAAGATTTCGTATCGAAACAGATTTAATCACTTACGTATTTACATTCATAGTGTGCTTATAGTATAGTTAAAATACAATTTCGAATAGGATGAATTTGTATTTTTGGCAGGGGAGGAAACCTAAGGCTGTATCGAGAGATCAGCTTCGTTTCATACCATAATTTCATTATAAAATCGCTGCCAGAAAAGGAAATGGCAATCTATTCATCATGAATTGCGACCACGTCGACAAATTAATCATACTAAAGTTCGCCCGAATATGTCCAGATGACCGAAAAGATAAAAAATATACCAGTTGTCAGTTTCGAGTATTATTGATGACATCGCAAGCTCGCCAACTTTCCCAAGATGTTAAAACGAGGATTAGGTTTCTTACATGGCGACCCGATGAAAATAGAGCTCGATCATGGTTGAACGATCCGGCATTATCTAGTGCTATCTAAGTAAGCCTAAGCTTCGGAAAACTAGTTAGGACGCGGTCTTCAAAAGGGGTTTCCACCCTCGTAATTACACTCGAATTAAATAACAAATTGTATACAATGCACAAAAGGTGGTGGGTGTATTAATTCTAGATCCAAAACGTATGATTTTTTTCTTAATACCTACCGGAATTGTATTGATAATCACCTACACCTGTATAGGTCATTGTCCTACTGGTAGTGCATATCTTTACTCATCCCAGGGTCCTTTTTTTTTTCTCAGATGCATAGTGAAACGGATTAGATTGATTGAAAAGCTCGTCCGCGAGAGTTCGGTCGTTCGGATGCAACATTCTGGTACATACCGTTGCATTTGCATATACGTGTTTTATCGGTATGTGTAAAGAAAAAGAACGTATATCGAAGAGGTTAAAGGTGATGTAGCGCCTTGAATGGGAGATTTACACGAGAATAAGATGAACTGCTTTGAATTTACCCTTTGTTTGTATTACTATGTTGTTTTTCGATATTCCATCTCTTTCTGGTACCTTGCTACAGATCTCAGTATTAGTCGAACGTGTCGGTATAATAGATGTTGGGAACGTAGGGGTTCGACGGGATTGAATTATGTGTTGGAATGTAGACTGTGAACTATTTCGGTGCGTGTGACATCGACCCTGCGATGGATGGTTTATTAAGTATATATAACGAACTCCTCCACAATCCGAAGTATCCGTGTACTTGGGTTATGAAATACATTCAGATGTCTCCTTTTGATGCTTGTCACATATCGTTCCGATTGCCGCAGAGAGGCAGTCGGCAGTGAGACCGAGGAGTGGATTTTATCGTGTACCGATGGACCAGAACACTTATTCTTTTTTCAATATCATCGAATGTAAATTTTTGTTCATCGGATGAGGATTATACGTTGGAACTGTCACTAAGATAAGTGATTGAACGTTGGTGTTGGTTGTAATTCGTTCAGAGATGGATGATTGGGGAGGAAGGAGGGGTAGGACAAGTGTCCGATAATTACGTTTTACCGAATGTGATTGTCGTGACCTTTAGGTGAGATGTATGAACGGTGGTTTTGTGTGTACGACGGACATCGGACATCGGACATGCGTAACTTGAATGTGCCACAGGGTTGTGCGGGGATTAGACGTCTGGAAAATGCTGACCTTGCGTAACTGTAACGTAGGCTGTTTCCTGGGTGGGCTGTGGGTGGTGTTCAAGGATGAACGTGCGATTTTCAGCGGTTTTATTTATTCAGGTGTATATGTGACCATGCTGTAAAGAAGGGACCTAGTGTAAAAAAATCTATGTCTCATTTTTCATGTTTTTGATCCAATTCCAAATGCAGGCATCGGACGGTGGTTACTTTAAAGTAACTTGGTTACTTTTTTCAAGCTCGGTTACTTTTAGTTACTTTTTTTTTGAAAAGTTACTTTTAGTTACTTTTTCAGCTTCAAAGTTACTTTTTTTGCTCAACTCGCAAAAAAATATGGCAATGAGGTTATAAATCTCTTGTTTTTGTTATCATTTTTTCATCTCTGAAACTCATACTGAATTATTTTCGATGTTTTGATAATATTTAGTGGCGTAAGTACGGGGGGGGGGAGGGTATCAACCCCCCCGACACCCTTCAAAAATGAATTTTTTGGACATCAGATATCGAATTTTTTCAAAGCTTTGCCCTCGCTTCGCTCGGGCGTAAGTAAACAAAATTATTATTAATTTTGGCTAGTTCAAAAGTTCAATACATAAGCCTGTGGCGTAAATACCTCCCTCAAATCCCTCAAAAATGAATTTTTCGGGTATCAAGAATCAATTTTTTTCAAAGCTCTGCCCTCGCTTCGCTCGGGCATAAAATAATCACTATCTCGAAATATTAAAAATCACAAAAATTTGACTTGGAAATTAATTTTAAAACAAAAAAATTCAATGAAAATCACAAAATTTACGATTTTTAAACTTAATCTTGATAAAAAAAAACAAACTTTAAAGTCAAAGTGTAATTATTTTGTGATATTGTATCTCTGTTCGAAATTTCAGATCTTTGAATTAAAATAAATATTTTAATTCAAATCACAATTTTATAATGAAAAATAAAGTTATGTTATGAGCAGGAAGATTCTGAAAAATAAGAAAGAGGACAAAAATTCGTGAAAGTAATTGATATCGAAAATAATTCAGTATGAGGTTCAGAGGTTCAGAGATGGAAAAATGATGAGAACGTCTCCTTTTTTTTTTGAACGCGATTTTCTCATTATCCCGGATCGTTATTTTTTTTTCTTTTCGGTAGTGAAATTACAGAGAAAAATACAAGTTTGAAAAAAAATGGGAAGGAGAGGGGTATTAATAATTTTTTAAAGACGAAAAATTGAAAAATTATCTACTTTTTCACGAAAAATTGGTTACTTTTTCAGAAAAAAAAGTTACTAAAGTTACTATTTTTTTTCAAAATTTCCGTCCGATGCCTGCAAATGACACCTTTGAACCAAACACATGAAAATAAAAATATCGATTTTTTTTTTACACAAGGTCCCTTCTTTACGGCAGGGTCATATTTGTGTAACTGGGTAACTTGGTACTGGAGTTTTCAATTTTGATAATATCTTGGGAAGAGGAAAAAAAATTGAATTTTTTCAAGGTCAATGACATTTCTTCCGGAAAATTCATGGTGAAACTTTTTTTCTCGCGGTAAATAAAATGTTGAAAGTTACAAAAAAGTCTAGTTAATATTTGAGTGCTTTTAAAAATTTCTGCTCATTTCATTTTTTTTTTTTTGACTTAAAAGTGGTCACTTTTCTAGTTGGAATATCTGTTTAGAAAATGAAAAGAGTAACACTTTTCAAAGCATTGTTTTTTCTCCACAAACAAAAACTAGAGCATTTTTTGCGTTACTTCGTCCCCCAAAATTGCGTACAGATGCAGATCTCATCAAAATCAAGTAAATAATTTTTTTAAAAAAGAAATTTTTAATTCTACTTTACCTCGTAAATGGATGTTTTGCAAAAAATGTAGGGTCAGTATACCTTAATTGAAAATATTTGGTCAAAATTCGATTGAAAAAAAACTTCAAGTTTATAGTGTTGGTGTTTAAAATTCAAGGAATTGTTGACGAAGCTAAATCATACTTGGGCGAATATCGATACCAAGATTCGGTGCGACTATATTTGGAATTGGACTTGAATCATAGTTACGTTTTCAAAGACTGAAGATCAATTTGAAAATCTTTGTTGTGAACCAAGAAAATCACTTGTTTTTAGAGGAAACGTTTTTAATAACTGAAAAGGCAAGAAATTGTGAGTGAAAAAAGGTTACTTACTTCGCTTCTTTCATTTTTTCTTTTCAATTAGTAGTTCTTCAAGTGTTTTGGGCGCTCTGATGTCTGCTGATCAATGATCCTATATTTTTCAACAGGGTGGTTAACAGGTCAAGATGTCTGATAAGTCAAGATTTTTGCCTTGCGGTCAAGCTGGTCCTGAAAAGTCAATCTTTTTTACTAATTTACTCAAAAAGTCGAGCTTTTTTCAAAAATTTCAAAAATTTCAAAAATCATGAAAATTCCGTTTAGCATTGACAAAATAAATATTCACGATTTCTTATGAAAAAGAACAGTATTTTCGATGGAGAGGCAAAACAATCCCTGAAATTTCCTTTAAAAAGGATATACGCAAGACGGAGGGTCAAAAAATTCGGAGTCTGTTGTCAAAAAGTAATTTGAAAAGGTGGTTCAAGTGTTGAACGGGGAAGTCCATCATTTTGATATTAACGGGGTAAATACTTTTTCAAAAAACAGTCAAGAATGTGGAACAGCTCGTCTTCTAATTATTTTCAACTGCTTCGAAATTGAAAGTGCAATTGCTACGTGAACTATGCTACTTCGGAAAATTCTGAAAAAGCTATCTTAAAAAATGAAAGAATATTTGAGAATTCAAATGAATCTTATTCCGGTTTTTGTTCAACATTGAGTTAGTAAGGACTCAGTAACAATTTGAGGAAAGGAACTTGTAAGTAAAAATTATGAATTTTGATGTTTGCTAATTGTATGTTACCTACCTGTACACTACAATTTTAATGCGAACAAAAAGTTATTGATTTTTTAAAAATCAATTTGTTCCCTCGTGATTTTTTTTTCTGTAACGGGGTCTGAACTCCTTCAATTCAAAATTGATCTGTTAATTATTGAAACGAAGTTGATTCAATTTCTTAGGAGATGCTATAATTGAAAAATGGTTTTGATATAATCGTCTCCTTCCATTTCAGCAATAGCATGGCAAACTTTCATTTTCCCGATTTTAGATATTTCAAGGAGCATGTATTTATTTAATGTACTCTGCTATTGGCGACTAAAGTATTACTTCACGGTTGGATATTCATTTTTCTTGGCGATGAATTTTTTTCTCGTAATGAATTTTTCTACTTGATAAATTTCTCAAGATGAATTTTTCCTGACTGGATCGTGATGCTTTGTTCATGAAAATTTGAAAACTGGTTCTAGAAAAGAGTATCGGACTCCTCATCACCAGACATTTCGTTTATGCTTGGGAGACATTTCTCACCCGATTTTCAATCCATTTTCTTCGCATAGAAATGAGAAATTGATGAAATTATCGAAAATCAGTCACGAATGGTTTGAAGTTTCGAATACTTACTTAGAATTATTGTTTTTCATTTTGATATTTGATCTCGAGAATAAAAAAGTATTTTCATTAATCTGTATCAGTACATCATAGGAAACTGTAAAAAGGGTGTGCTAGTTTCGAATGTGACCGGCTTGTTCGAACTTCCGCGTAACGCGGCGGAATGAGGTTTAGCGTTCGGGTGATTCAAAAGGCACAATATGACTGACCAGCACATCTCCTTTGTATTTTCCTAATTTGGTATTTGTGTCGTGAATTTGATGACCTTAAATACTACTTGCAATGCTTCACTTATATTTCTGTATTATTCGAAATAACCAATGAAAAAATTGAAAAATCGAATAAAATTTACTTACTGGAACAATTAGGTATGTGTTGATGCACTTTTCGACAGGGAAACGTATCATTTCAGCTCTAACCCTTTAGAAAATGAGAGATGAGACTCGGAATTTCGGGGATTTTTTGCAAAAAGGCTCATATCATGAGATTGATTAGACCTAAGATAAAGTAAGTGCAGTTTTGTAGAACATCAGAAATAGGTTCATAAATCATAATCAACAATCTTTAGGGTGTCAGTTATATGAAAAACTGAGAGGGAGAAGTCAAGGAAGTTTGAAATTTTCGCCATTTCCGCTGGAATTTTGTAAAAAACCAGATTAAAAATAATTATCTGAAGTTTCTAGACTCATTTTATTATGAATTTTCGAAAAAATTCCCTCGCTTCGCTCAGGCCGAACTGTTTAAAATAGTTTATGTAGTCATCATTTTTTATTAATCATAATGTACTAAAAAAATTTCTTTCGACATAATATTTCGAACATAATTTACGCTCTTTTTTCTTCACAGATTTTTTTTTTTTTGAAGTCGTACTTTTTGGTAAAATGTGAATAAGAAACAGTCCCATAATGTCCCTAATCACGATTTTGAAAACGAAACTAAGGTTCAATCGTATCTTCCGGTCACATTTGGGAAACTTGACTAGGATCCGACAAGTGATATCTCATCCGAATAAAATTGTATAAAAATGCTTGAAATTTTATCTAAAATGTGTATACGCGATTGAAGGGGATGTCTTTTGAGCAAAGGCTCTGGTGTGGTAAGGGGGTCATTTGGCCTCTGGTCCAACTTTGGAAAAATTCTTGCGCTATTCGATTTGCCATGGTAAAAGATGATTTTAGAGCGCATGAGCAAATTTTTACCTCACCCCTGGGGGGCTGGGGGGCCAAAATACGTGATTTTCAAGCCAAAAACTCTTAAAAATTCTATCTCCGCGAGTTTTCAACCGATTTTTTCCAAACTTGGCACAAAGGTAGTGGTACTAGAGGGGAATGCCCTGAAATTTTTTCAGATTTTTTTGACCACTTTAACGACCTTGAATTCGACTTTGAAGATTTCAAATCGCCCTGGGGGGCACAGCTGGGGGGCTGTCTGAAAATTTTTTTTAAATTAAAATTTTTCAATGTATTTTACATTTCTGAGAATTTTTTCAGATTTTTTCAGGTGGTGGAAAGTGGTCAAAAGCTCAAAAAACCGCCGTAATTCATCATTTTTATTGCTTAAAATCAACGTTTTTCTTCAAGTTTTCATTTTTAATAGTTTCCTGCCAAAAATATTATTATTCTATTCACTCTCCGTGTCCCATTTTGACCTTTGTTTGTTCATTTCTCATGACTGTTATCAGTTATGTTCAGAGCAGAAATGAATATATCTATGAAAAAAAAGCCTCATCCGAGGATTTTTGGCGTAATTGACTCACAAATAATGTGACAAAAGTAATCCTACCTGTTTTTGAAGTTTGCCTGATTCCCCTGAGATTATTGGCCTTCCTCCCCGCTCAGTGGAGGTTTTGCTTATTATTTGAGGAGATGTATTCCATGATTTTACATCATAGACGGAATAAAACGACTATATTCCCTCTCGCGGCTCTCGCTAATCGCTCAAGTACTTAAATTCGCGTTTTTTCCCTCTATGACGTACGTGTACCTATAATATCGTATTCAACTCGGGTAATGAATTATTTTTGACATAGGCGCTCCAAGGGGAGGCTCAAGGGGCTCGAGCCCCCCTTAAGCCCGGAAAAAGTAATTTTTTGCTTCAAAAATGAGAAAAAAGTCAATTTTTTTGCTCTTCAAAGCATATTATTTCAAAAAGTTTTCGCCCTCGCTTCGCTCGGGCAGTATTTTAGTACGTGCTTTTATTTCAAAATTTGACAATTTTTGATTGAGTTTTCAGTCAAAAATCACCAAATTCTCAATAAATTCTCTGTTTGTCAGAAAAAATTGATGATTTTTGATTGAAATATCAGTGAAAAATGACTCAATTTGAAATTTGACCCCCTCCCCATTTTTTCTCAAATTCTCAGCCCCTCCCTTAATTAATTTCTGGGTGCGCCTATGATTTTCGGCAATTTTGAATTATTTCCCTCGTTTCACTCAGGCAAAAATCTCAAAATTTTAAAAAATCACTTCATCCCCCTTGTTGCACAATAGTTTAAAAAAAAATAATAATAAAAGAGAGAAGGAAAAAAGAGGTCTGGGTTCAATTTAGAAAAGTTGAATGTACCAATAGTCAAATAGTATATTGTGCAACAAGGGGGATGAAGTGATTTTTGAAAATTTTGAGATCGCGAGAGGGAATATAGTCGTTTTATTCCGTTTATGACGTAAAATCATGGAATACCATCTCCTCAAATAATAAGCAAAACCTCCACTGAGCGGGGAGGAAGGCCAATAATCTCAGGGGAATCAGGCAAACTTCAAAAGTCAACTACGCCAAAAATCCTCGGAGGAGGATTTTTTTTCATAGATATTCATTTCTGCTCTGAACATAACTGATAACAGTCATGAGAAATGAACAAACAAAGGTCAAAATGGGACACGGAGAGTGAATAGAATAATAATATTTTTGGCAGGAAACTATTAAAAATGAAAACTTGAAGAAAAACGTTGATTTTAAGCAATAAAAATGATGAATTACGGCGGTTTTTTGAGCTTTTGACCACTTTCCACCACCTGAAAAAATCTGAAAAAATTCTCAGAAATGTAAAATACATTGAAAAATTTTAATTTAAAAAAATTTTTCAGACAGCCCCCCAGCTGTGCCCCCCAGGGCGATTTGAAATCTTCAAAGTCGAATTCAAGGTCATTAAAGTGGTCAAAAAAATCTGAAAAAATTTCAGGGCATTCCCCTCTAGTACCACTACCTTTGTGCCAAGTTTGGAAAAAATCGGTTGAAAACTCGCGGAGATAGAATTTTTAAGAGTTTTTGGCTTGAAAATCACGTATTTTGGCCCCCCAGCCCCCCAGGGGTGAGGTAAAAATTCGCTCATGCGCTCTAAAATCATCTTTTACCATGGCAAATCGAATGGCGCAAGAATTTTTCCAAAGTTGGACCAGAGGCCAAATGACCCCCTTACCACACCAGAGCCTTTGGAGCACGAGAATTTTTTTGAGAATAGTATGATTTTTCATTTTCTCAATCCAGAAGATCATCATGGTTTTGAAAACACTCTGTCGGCACTGCGTTTTGCAACTTTTGAGATAGGTAACATCTAAAATACTTCATTTTATGCATATTTACTCGTATGTACATATTACTACGTAGTTGATAGTCCTGCGGAGGGCTGCCCTCGTAATAGCGTGCTATAGGCGAGAATGCACCCGCACGGCGTGCGCGCGTTGGCTACTAAATAAGTACATATGAGTGTGCATGTATAAATTGAGAATCTCCCAGTCATATGCCTGTGTAGTGTTGGCCTGTAGATGAATGAATGAGAGATTCTCAAGGAAGTTTAGTCGAACAGGCTATTTTAGCAAAATTTTAAAAAACGTGCCGGACTTTGGAATGTGGAAAATTTGCACTCGAAATGATGCATTGAAAATACTACAGGCATCATAGTGGGGTTACTTTTTTCGAGTCGAGGTACTATTGCTGGTTGCTATTTTCACTTCAAAGGTTACTTTTTAGTTTTTTACCTCTAAAAGTTACTTTTTTGAATATTTTTTTTTAAAAATTTACATTTTTTCAAAATTATTTCCGAAAAATTACTGTTGTAAGCGTTTATCTGTTCAAATTCGTCATTTTTAAAATTGTTGGGATATATGTATTTTCATGTGTTCATTGGATTGAATACAGGTGTTGTGTTTTTTTTTTTTTTTTTTTTTTTTTTACAAATTTTGCAATTGAAAATTGAGTTTTTGGTTACTTTTTTTTGATTTATTGGTTATCCAGTTTTTTCCAAAATTCGGTACTAATTTTTTTTTTTCAAATTTCACTATAATGCCTGATACTGCAACACTTCAACTTGAGATACCTAACATCCAAAATACTTCACATTACACATTGTATAGTAGTTGATAGTCCTACGGAGCTGCTGCCCTCGTAATAGCGTGCTATAGGCGGGAATGTAGTCGTACGGCGTGCGTGCATTAACAAAGTACTATATCAGTGTATAATTACGTGTAAATTGGAAATATCTCCTTCAGATATGTAGTGTTGACCTGTAGGTGTCTCATGTTCTGGAGGTCCTGTCCGATGATGAGAAAATGATTGAAAGGTTGTATGAATTTTCATTTTTTGATCCAGTAGACATTATGTGGGGCGTGAAGCGATGAATTTTCAGCTTTTAAGGGTATTCTTTTGCAAAAATGTTCACTCGAGTTCATCATAATTATTATGCATTTTTATATTTTTTGTCAAAATAGTCAAAATTTCACTTTTCATCGATTTATTATTTACCGGGGGGAGCCAAATAGAGAGACTTGGTGTATTTTTTAAATTTGAAGTACGATTGGTTTTTTTTGGCGAGGGGAGGGGTATTGAATTGTGAAAAAATTATTCAATTCCAAGACTGGAAATATCCGAACTTTTACGTCTCACAATTTGGTCGACACCAAATGATTTTTTTAAAAAAATATCGTTGGACATTAGGTACCTATATATTTTAAATCTTTTTTTGCCCCATTTTCCATAGAGAGCGGAAGCCTAAAGATAAAGCTTAGGTTTTGACTTTTAGCTGTTGATAAAAAATATTAAAGCTGAAAACAATTCCATACCTATTGAAAAAACAAAAACGACAAAAACAAGGTACAATTTTAGTTACCTATTTGTAATTTTCTAAAGGACTTCCTGGAAAAAAGAAACTAAATCATTTGTATGAACTTACTTTTAGTGAATTCGGACAGTTTTTGCAAAAGCTGCGGTCGACATTCTTCGTATAATTGAAGTACGAATGTACGTTACTTGTTCGGGCTCTCGTCATTGTATACCCACTACTATCGAAACTTTGCGCAAAATTTAAACTTAAAACTTTATAAACCACAATGTGACGATGACAATTCACAATTCAATTCTCAAATTTCGATTTTATTTTTACTTTTTAGGAGGGAAAAAATTTGCAAAATTGTTTGACAATTTTATTCATCATTTTTTTAAAATTTTTGTCATTTAAGGGTAAAATTTCATCAGGTTCAGTATCAATACCTGAAACCATAATTCAAGTAAGATAGGAAGTAGGATAACGTTCAATTTTTGAAAAAGTCATTGGAAAAAAAATCAAGCTTTTGGCTGCTGAATTGTAAAGCTAAGGCTTTTGGCTGGCTGGAAAAAAGCCTTAAAATTATTGGGTTTTGGCTGGCTGCCAGTCTCTGACAGTTTCATTTCATCACGTGAAAAACCCACCCTTCTTTTCTTAAGGAATGGCATATTCGAAAGGTCTGAAAAAAATCGAAAAATTCGTCTGGAAAACCTGGAAAAGCCAGGGAAAATAATTTCTCCAAATTTTAAAAGCGCAAAGCTAAGTTTTTGAGTTGGAATCTGAAATTTTTACAACCTTCAACGTTTGAACCTGCCTTGGAAAATTTGAAAAAATAACTATTAATAAATCATTTTTTGTTATTTTTAATGTACCTATTAATTTTTGAAATGGCATTTCCACTCCTAGGGGCTTAGGAGACTTGGAGGTCCTCAATTTTGGTCAAAATTCAAATTGAATTTTTTTTTGTAGATGTCATAGCGTTTATAATGTTTCTGGTACTTACCCTTGTTCAAACGGAATCTGTCTTTGAAATACATACAATTGGAAAAATGAGGATAACTGCAATTCAAATTGAAATTGAAATATGTAGTTCGAAATTTCGCTATTGAAGTGCGAAAGAACTAGGTACAAATTATGCATTTTTTATTCCACTGACACCCTACCTATATCTAATATTCCAAACTTCGCCAAAATTTGCCATTTTTATTCCAACCAACCGACTCTCTAAACCCAATGAGGAATTATCAATATGTCTATAAAACTCATCCTATACCCATACACCACTAAGATAATCCTAAAAACAAAATCACTTCAAATCGTCGAACAATAATTTCAAAAATAGGGACTGTCAGAATTCAAGATTGATTCGAATCATGTTCGTCACAACGGTCTAATAGTCATTAAACCACGCATCGTTTCCAACCCGGCCATCTTTATTGCCTTCAGTTTAGCCGCATCGCTTAGCAATTTCAGCATGCTCTGCGTATCTCCTCATCTACTTCTATTCGCATTTAATTCCATTTTTAACGATGATTTTCTCAGCCATTCTATCCATCGTATCGCACTAATACAATTTAAACGTCGAATTGAAATCACGTTTTTAGCAATTCAATTACACCATTTCACCCGTAGAGACCTACCAAGTACTTCCTCTCGGGGCTACATTCACGTTGAAATAATTTTCCAAGACATCAAAACTTTCTACACCATGGTAAAAAAAAAACCACAAATCCTTCGACGAATTTCGTCAATCTCCCAGTAACTCGTTCAGTTATCCTTTAAGCTCGTCGAACAACACCCCTCCTTCTTGTCTCCATCTTCTCATCGGTTCGGTGACTCAGCTTGGCGAAATAATTAAATAACCTGGAGTATATCTATATCTGTGTACATAGGTATTGTCTATGTATGTACAGTGCACCAAATTCAACGAATCCTTGATACCCAAACAAGCTTTAAAAACCATCCGGATGTGCCGGAGCCAGCGTAACGTCAAAATATTCAAATTGCTGAAATCCTCTTCGAAATTTAATTCGTACACGCGATATTTTCATTCCACCGGAGGAATAAAAATTACCTCGGGTATTTTCCTATCTATCTGCACTCTTCGGTACCAAATATCAGAAGGGACGAGGAAACGAGAAACAAATTTCCATATAAATGAAATAATACATTCGCACGTCGCGAATTCAAGATTTTCGCACGACCAAATTATACGTAAACGAGAAAACAACCAGCTACATGAAGCGATTAAAGTATTAACACGAATCTCTCATTTTGCTGCTGCCATTCTGGCTGTAAAACCAGCACCGTCGTTACATCTGGGCTGGTGGCTGGGCCAGGTACACAGGTACAGAGTGTACTTACACCCAAGGACATTGACATCCCGAATCCATAGTTTTTTCCTACCCTCGTTCCTCCCTTAATGACGTAAAACCTCGTTTAATCTCGCCAGCTCGAGAGAAATTCCACACTGGTGTCCGCTCCGGTAATGAATCGAGTCGTAATCCATTTAACTTATTGTCAACCATCGAGCTTCGTCCATCGTCGGACCAGTTGTTATCTGCATCATGACTCGTACCGAATCATTACCACCGACCATTGCAGAACTCCGCCATGCCGGCGTATTTCCGCTTTCCCAACTCGACGCTGCGATCGAGACGGTCATGCCGGTGGCGGTACACGTTTTGATAAATGCTCTTCTTTATTTAACCCTATCTTCCTGCAGCGTTGTTAAGCTTCATCTACCCCTCCCCTCCTACCCCGGTCGCAGACAACCTTACGTACCGAATACTGTTACGCCAAGGACAATGATAGATTAATCCGTGTCGTTGCTTCGTCCTCCTACCCCCGGATCCTTCGATGCAAAAAAAACACCACATCCCCGTGAAATCCCGAATTAATGATTTATTTCCTGCTGCCGTGCAATACGTATCGTATAGAAAACCTACATTTACGTGTCGTGTAGACTGCGGACGATCAACCAACGTCGAAAAATTTTTACGCCACGATGATAAAACGACAGTAATAAAAATACCATTTTATGGTACCATTGTAACCTGGTACTTTTGCTAGTTTTACAATCGTTTTTCACGTACCGATGCTTCTTAGCGAGTTTTCTCGACCACCCCGTTCCCCTCCCACCGTCGATACCTCAAACTAGATCCAGACAACGAACAGAGGACGAAATAGCATCAACAATGGGTGATAAGTAATTTATAAATAAGCTTCTTCGCGTTCGGCGTTCTAATGTTATTCCACCCTCCATCCTGAGTTGACTCGGTCTACGATACTAACCGATATTTTATACGATTTTTTTTTCGCCCACATTTTCAACCCGTCGGGGTAATTTATTAGCCAACATTTAGCAGATATTCGGGCCACGCAGAGCACCATTTACTTAGATTTCACTTACACGCCAAGCGACGAAGGAGAGGTAAATGTTCTCACTAGACGGTTTTTCGGTATCGACGGAGACGCGCCGGGGGTAACCGTCTGCGAGCAAAGCATTGTGCTTACTCAGCAAACGGAAACTTCCGGCATTCAGTGAACAAGTACCAGTCATTAATATAACCGTCTCCGGTCTAGATTACCAGCACCATTTTATTCTAAAATGTTGGTCTTTTTTTGTTTTGTTTTGCACTTTCGCTCGTTTCTTATATTCGTTGTGTGAGCGCGCCGAGCAATGCTACATTTTCCCAGTAAAATTAATCTATTTCGTACGAATATGACGGAATCTATTCATTTTTTCTCGTCTTTTACCCGAACGTCAAATACACAATACGGACATTAGCAATGATGGAAATTACTTTTTGTTTAGATAAAAACTTGACTCTGAGACGAGCTTTTATCGTCGTTATGTGTAGGTAACTTTGGTAGGTTACCGAGCAAGCTTGCAAATGTTTGCCTTGCTCAAACTTTTCTCATTTGTTAAACGGTTAGAGCACCTTTCGATCTGTTTGGAAACAGCATAATGTGTTTTGTAACTTTGCAGGTTGCACCTAGTTACCTACTGCTTCGTGTGAAGAATTTCACAGTGATTTTTTTCCCTTGCTCGTTGGTGGCGTGGAGATGTGTGATTTGTCGTGAACGATAGGCAAGGGCGTGTTTAATTTAAATTTTTTATGATTCAGTTTATGAATGAAAAATTGAGAAAATAACGGTTTCATTGGTGTGTTGAGATCGTAACGTTGTTTTGGAGAAGATAACCAGATGGAAAAATCCGAGGATTTTGAAATTTCTACTGAAATTTTGAACCCCAAAAAGATGAATCATCTGAAGTTTCTCGGCTCGTTTCGTTAGTAATTTTTTTCCCTCGGTTTTCTCGGGGCAAAATCTGCCACTTCTTTATCGATTCATTTTTTTATACGTGGTATGTATTAATCATATTGCAACGTTTTCGTTCATTAAATTATCAATTTTTCAAAAAAATGGTCCTCGCTGCTCACAATTGACTGTATATTTATCATTTTTGCAGAAGTATAAATAACATGTACTTCATACTTTTAGTTTTCGGCCATACTTTTGACTACCAGTTACTGATTTTCTCCATTTCCCCGCTGTTCATTCTGGGCCGAAAATCAATTGTAGAATATTTTTATAATTCATTTTTTGCTCTCTTAATTTGAATCTATCAAAAACAGACAGAATCAAGTCACTAGATTTTCAGTGAAATTTCACTGATTTTCCCGTCAATTAGTGAAAACGTATCGATTCAATTAGTGAATTTTCAGTTTTGAGTTGATTATTTTCATCTTGAATACTGAAATGATCAGTCAACATTTTTGTTTACTGATTGAATCTGTAATTAATTACTTACTTTCTGTTTGAATTGGTATGTGAATTGAAATTTTTACTAGTAATTCATCTCAGTACCTAGTTAGGGAAAAAATAACCATGCCAAAAATGCAAATTCCACTAATTGGATCAGTAAATTCTTCTCAGATTTCTACGATAGCTAAATTTTGTCTATTTAATCAGTCAATTTTGATTGATTCTAATTAAAAGTGTAGTTTTCAACATGCTTTTTCCATAAAATTTTATCCTCGGTTTTGTAACTTTCAGAAAGGATTATGAAAAAATTACTTACTTGCATATACTTTTTACGTAAAGCTTCTATGAATCTCTAAAAAATTCGCAACGCCCTAACCCGTATAGCTTTCTGTGAGGAGGGGGGGGCTTATGGAGGAGTGAATGGGTTTGCACCGATTTCGCTCAAATTCACCTTGATGGTTGTTTAGGTGTAGAAGTACATCACCAAAAAAAATTTCAGCACCCCTCGACCTCAGGAAGCTGAGTCGTCGCTTCTCAAAATTGTACATTTTTGATTAAAGTTACAAAAAAACTGATTTTTTGTTTATAACACCACTCACACATTTTAATTTTGAAAATTTTGACATTTTCTGTACCTATAATGTACATTTGATGATGAATCCAACTAGCATATCATCTTTTTCATCCCCCCTCCTCTCCCCAGAAAGCAATAAGGGCTGGGACGATGTAAATTCGTCAGAGACTCTAGACATCGTTTATAGAAGCTTTTTGGTTTTTACGCGATAAAATCGCAGACAACCTAAGTTTCTGTTTTTAAAGTACATTTCTCCTCGGTTATGTGTTACTTTTAGTTCGACGATTTCTCTGAACGGAGGTGACGAGTTAGTTGCCCATTAGGTACAATTGGGAAGATTTTATTGAGAATTCACAATAATGATGGATGAAACTTTCTTACGCACCCACTTTTTGTGAAATATTTCTATTCGGTACAGAAAATGGGCAATATGAAAAGAGAAGTGGGGAAAAAGTGAGAAAGTGTTAATACTTTTGAAGAGAAATCATCATAACTTGAATATGTCTGTGGTGTTGTATTTTCCTTCCCTTTCTTTATAAGAATATTGGGATTTTTGTGGGAAGTATAATATATTATAATGAGGTATCCTGTATGATGTTATTAGTCCTGCCCTTCTTATTCTATCAGTATGGGATTAATGTAAGAAAAATTTGTTAATGAATTTCCAATCAGCATTAATATTCAGAATTGGAACAAGGAAAGCTGTGTGGTTAAAAATATCAGTATTTAAATTTATTTCAATTTCTTCAATTATGAATGATACAAATCTCTCTTTCAATCACATTCGGATTCCATTTTTCAGATACTTCGTTTTAATTGACGATCAACTTGTTTCAAAATTTTATCTGCTGGTATGTAGGTATTAGAAATGAGATGAAATTGACTATAATTTTTTCTACCTTGAATTTTTTTTAAAAATCTTTCCTTTGGTAAACAGGAAAATTATAGGTATTATAAATCTTATGAAATCGAAAATGCCATTGCAGAAACTAATTTAGAACTCTGTCGTATTTTACTCAATTTCTCAACAATGATATCATATTATGATATTATTTGTAGGTAATCGCGATTCGACAGCTCAACCTGATAAGTTATTGCTCATAGAGCATTGAAAATCAAAAAATTGCTTACTCTTCAGAATGGACGGAAAGCAAAAATAGATATATCATATGCAACTTTTTTTTAATCATTGTATAAAAACCTGCGAATGAAAAAATGAAAATTGAAATTAGTATCATGTATTGTTAAATGAATTGAAAGTCCATTTCAGCCATTCTAAAGTTTTCATCCCCAATTTGAAGTCAATATTTTTTTTTTGTGACAAAAATTGACCCGAAAACTTCAACAGGCATTCACTTAACTCTTCGCCGTATCTTTCAAATTTGTATATAATATTTTTTTTAATGAGTAATTTTCAAATTTTCATTTCAAGTTTAAAAAAATTCGTCGAAGTTTTCTCCACTCTTTTTGAATGTTGAGAAAGGTGTTGAAAATGCCTTGAAGAATCAAATATACTCTTTTAATTTGAATCAGTCAA
The DNA here is from genome assembly GCA_038380155.1 of Pseudococcus jackbeardsleyi. Taxonomy (NCBI): domain Eukaryota; kingdom Metazoa; phylum Arthropoda; class Insecta; order Hemiptera; family Pseudococcidae; genus Pseudococcus; species Pseudococcus jackbeardsleyi. The sequence goes on from CM076238.1 coordinate 46,593,439, forward strand.
AAATGCCTAAATTGACTGATGAAATAGAGAAAATTGAGTCACTGCTAATCAATAAAAATTAGTTGACTGATTGAAATCAGTGAATTTTCATTATTGAATCAGTAAAAAAATTCACTGATATCAGTGATTTTTTTTTACTGATTCAATAATGAAAATTTACCGATTCAATCGGTAAATTTTTCCACTGCGATTCCTGCAGTGACTTTATTTTGTCGGTTTTAATCAGTCTATTTTAACTGTTTCAAATTAAGAGAGTATACTTTTTGGGAATCGCAAGTCTGAAACATGATTTTTTTTTATTTTGCTTTTCTATTAGATTTCTTGTCCTTTTTTTATTTGACATTGATGTCTTTTTATCTCTATTTTCATCGGGAAGTTCCTCAAGCCTTTTAAAAAAAATTTACATCATAGAGGGAATAAAACGCTACTTTATTCCCTCTCGCGAATTGCCCGAGTGCTTAAATTCGCGTTTTATTCCCTCTATGACGTAAAATATCGTATGCAACTCGGGAGATAAATGATTTTCGACAATTTTGAGTTATTTCGCTCGCTTCGCTCGGGCAATAAACCTCAAAATTTGTCAAAAATAACTTTATTTCCTTGTTGCATAATTATACTATATCTCGGCGAAAAAAAAATACTTACATGAAAAAAAATTCAATCTCCAATCAATTTTTCCTCTTTTTTTTTGTTACATATTTTTACTTACTTACCTACTTACTCAAAGTTGGATTTTAGTTTGAAGTTGGTCGATAAACGAAACTTCATCGATACAGAAATCATATTGCGTAATTTAAAGCAAACGAATTAATTTTTTTCTATAAAATTTGCCAAAATGCTGATTTTTTTCGGTTTTGTCTTCAAGTAGAAAAATTCATTTTTAGTCTAAACAATTCGCAAGTTTTGAAAAAAAAAAGTCATAAATTTTCGAACTGCTACAAAACAATTCTTTTTTCACACAAAAATGCAGTGCCCTAGAAAGTCAAAAGAAACACTGCCTGCTGAAGAACTCTTTTAAACATTCGCATTTTTTGATACGATACACCTCGTTTGAAAGATACAGAGGTAATAATGAATCGGAATTTAAAATATGCAAGCTAAGGAAATCGTATTATCGTACAAAGGACGACAGCGAATAGCAAAGTTGTGAAAAGAACGAGAGTAGGATGAAAAGCATCGCAGTTACGTAAAAGCGATGCAAAAAGGTCTTTTTTGCTCGTGTCGCGGACTGCATGATATTTTGAAAATTGAATAAAGCCCAAATGAATGGATGTGCTTTTTACGACGAATATATATGCACAGGACGCGGGCTTTTAAAAGCTTGTTTTTCCGTTATGCTGGTTATACGCCATCGTCGTCGCTTTTTTTTTCGGTATAAATGCCTTTCTCTGCCTATCTATTCGGTCTACGTTATGCATATACGTGGATTATATTCGCTCGCTGTCTCTCTTCTCGACGTATTTCTACATATTTTAAATGTGTACATCCGGGAATTAAGTCGTAAATAAAGGTTGAGCGATGGTAACGTGGCAGGGAGCTGGTTGTATGTCGCTGATTCGACGACGCATACGTTACGTTTCAGTTACGACCTTGTTGCGGAACAAATTGCCGCTTTTTCAGCGCCTAAGCGTTAGCTTTTTAAACCTTTCAATGCCTTATTTATCGTTCACGTAGTAACATCGTTATAATTTACGACCGACGTCGTAGTTCGTTTTTCCTCTTGCGTTCGCCTTTTTTTAAACCCCATTTTCCCTATTCAACGTCGTTCTTCTTACCGATGTACTCGTATTTCACGGAAAGAATACTTAAATCGAGTCTGTTGCTTGGATGAAATTGCAAGCTGGTGGAAGAGGGGTAGGGGGGTTTCAAGTGTGCAGAATTCATTATTTAATCGAAAGTTTCCTCGTATCTTGTTGATTTGAATATTGTGCTGGAATGAAATATTATCTAATATGGGTTATAGAATTTCTCGATTGTGAATATTGAGACTGCGATTAAGATTTGGCTTGAAAGAAAAAACACTTACCGTATATTCCATTCAAACTTTGCTAGTATTCGGTTAGCCAACATCAGTTCTTTCCGTTCATTCAGTGAAAATTTCTCAACTAACAGATGGAAAAAAATTAAGCCCATCTTTTAACTATCAACGCTGCAGAGTTCACTCACATTTTTCTATTATTTACGACGGCGACGACGTCGAAAAAAAAAAGCGAATAAATTGAATACAAAATGCTAATCGTAAAAAAGAAACGCCACAATAATTTCATCCCCCAAGTCGTAAAAATATTCTTTCAAGAATCGAGAAAATTAAAGTAGGTACTTTACGTAAAAGAGGTGAAGAATTTGAATAAACAGCGTCATCAAAAATTTATAGCCGAAATATTTCAGGATTTTTTTTCATTAATGCAATATTTACGACATGAAGAAATATTTCGAAATTTAAAAACGAAAGAAAAAACGGGGAGAAAATTAATGAATTTGCGAAATGAAATTTCTTATCTGGTACTTTCTCATTTCGATATCAAAGCTCAAAGTTGAAATAATATTGAAGTGGTATCTGATGAATCAGCCGAGCTAGCAACGTTTTTTTTCCTTCTGTGTGAAAATCGATGCTGGTGAAGAAAATATTCGGAGTGTTGGGAGCTCGACTTGATGTCGTGTGGAGTTTCTGATGAGTATTTTTCCAAAATCTAGGAACGTAAATTTTAGTTGCCCGAGAGCACGAGATGTTTTCTTTTTGTTTTGTTTTTTTGATTTTGAGAGAATATTTCAAAGTTCTAAAATCGTTCTTTTTCACTTTTTACAAACAAATGACGATTTGATTTTCGATTGCTCAAAAATTCTTTCAAATCTTTAACATGAATTCCATTAAGCGAATTTAATGAAAAAATAACTTACAATAAAGTTTGATACTTTTTAATATTTTCCTGTGCACAAAGACAAATACAATTCAAAATTCTCGTCCTAGCTGAAAGCATATTGGGAGTTGCATCTTTTGCAACCGCTAAAAAAAAGGCCAAGTTGTTTATAAAACTGTACCTTTTATGTGTTGAAATAAGAAGGCTTGTGAACTTCCTTTTTTTGCTAACATACCTACATCTGTATAAAAGCAAAAATATTAATCAATATTGAATATCTGATTTCTTTACCGAGATGATGAAAAATTACAAACATTCAATTTTTCAGCACCTATCTTTTCCAGTTCTTCTGTAAGTATCATCGCAGTACTTAGCTACTTACTTATCCTGTAAAAATGACAGAAATATTGAAAAATAATTTGATGAATTTGAAAGGAAATTTTGTGAAAAATGTTTTCAGTTATTTTCTCATTGCTTACCCTCTTCTTGCCTAATTTATGATTATGAAATTTATAAATTCGAAAATTTCTGCTAAGTGATAATTCAAAATATTTTGTCATGGAGTCGAAAAAAGTTTCAACCAGGTACTATAATTTGAAAATTCTTTACGCTGGATAAATAATATATTGAATGAAAAATCTTATTTGCAGCATAAAAATTTTTCTAATTCAAGCGGCTGGTTGATTTTTTTTCGGAATGTAGCCAAATGTTTGTTTCCTATCTTGAATTTTCATTTTTTGAAATAAGATGACTGCTAGAAAGTGTTTTGAATTTAATAATTTCATAAATTGGGCAAGTGCTTGCCTATTTCATATTCCAATTTTTCTGAGGAAATTGGAGAATAATTTCATCAATTTTTCAAAATTTCAGAAAGTCCTTTAGGTGGATTAAATGCGAATTTGGACTCCACTTTCTATTTTTGATCCCAGCCCCTTCAGATTGTGTTGTAAAAGGCGGCGGTGTCGTTGAATCAATTTTGAAGCTTATTTATATTTAGTGTGCTCTTTGGTTTATGGTCACTAAATAAGCCTAAAATAATTGTAATCAATTTTTAATGTTTGGAATTTTTTTTAAATAGGTATTCTATTTTTGAAAATTTCAATGCCAATACGCGATTAGGTAAAAGATATGGGTCTCTGTTCTTTAATCGCTCGCTTTCCTTTGATAGTCCGGATAAAGTTTCTTTGTAGATTTTTAATTTTTTCATGGCGGTGGCGCAGTTGGTACATTCTTTCTGTATTAGGAAATGAAGGGGGAGGGGAGGGGTGAATCGATTTTAATTTTTTTAAAAATCTTGCAAGTCTCATTAGCCTACAAATTTTGCGAGGGGTTATGTTTGGAAATCGACAATACTGTTTATTCGACCCATCCTAACCTACATCTGACTACTCTCTAAACTTGAATCAGTGAAAATTCACTGATTAATGAGACAAAAGTGTGCAACTGAAGAAATCAGTGAAAATTTTACCGATTTAATCAGTGAATTTTCATTTTTAAATCGGTAAAAATTTTAATTGACTGATCGAATCAGTAGTTGAAAAAAATTACTCGATTCAAAAATGATAATTCGCTAATTGAATCAGTAATTTTTCACTGATTGACAGTCAAATTTCACTGATTAACGTGAATTTTCAGTTTTTCGACCGATTCAGATTTAGAGAGTAAATGAGTAGATTTCACTCCACTCTAAGGTGACCGAATCTGAGTATTTTTAAAATACGACATTTTAATTCTGAAATATTGGCTCATCGAGTCTTGAATGGCCAAAGCCAAAATCAAGATTTAATCAACTACTAGCAAAAATATTTCCCATTACCAAACATCATATCATGACTACGAATACTTAATTCCTCCCTGTACCATATTCCCCTTGCCCAATCACCATTCAATCACACGGATGACATGACGACGGCCAGTTCTGCACACGTTTTGTACACGCTGCATTATCTTAGGTGTAAATCTGCCTCACACTGACGTTTCTGCGGTACCGTTCGCGACTTCGAACATCATTGCCTTCCCTGAACTCGGTCGTTGGCTAATTTATTAACTCGAACGTCGCGTAGTCCGGTGGTAATTGCTGCACCGAACGTTGGTCGTTGACTACCCCAACCCTCCTGATTCCTGATATCCTGGACAGAGTGCAATTTTTCTATTTGGTTAGCGTACGTCCGAGCGGATGTCGTCGACTCGTCATTGACGTAGATTAAAAGCATAATACGTATTTATCTAGGTATTCTATTATTTTTTTTACCTCGAATTAATATTTCGTACACATGACACGGTGACGACGGCTGTGTATACCTGGATGGGTGTGTACGGTTACGCAAAGCTTTTAATTAAAACTTTTTCACACAGTTTTTCAAGGTGGTAGATTTTCACAGGGGTAGGGGGCGTCATAATTACATATCACGCTTTTACGTTCCGCTTGAACAAAGCAACCGTACCAGTCAACGCGGCAAATATACATACACATTGCGAAAAGGCTAAGCGAAAGTTAATTCCTATACTTGAAAGAGAGTAAGGAATTCCTCTTCTCGACTGTTTTCATTTAATTTCACGATCGGCGTTAACATCAATTTTGTAATCTAACTTGGTAATTAAAGCCGAGTTAAAAGCGGATTCCGGCGAATACCGTCGACTTGGCTGAATATGGAAAGAGTAGCTTAATGCTTGGAAAAAGGCCTCAAAAGATCAACCGTTCAGAAAATAAGTACGCGACGGCGTGTGTCGTCAAACTTAACGGTATGAAGTCGTAAATTCCCAATCCCTTTTTGTCTCTCGTCGTACTGCAAACGTGCGGAGAGAAAAGGATTTTCAACATTTATTCGGTTATTATCAATGCGGTAAAATCTACACCGTTGATTTAACTTTGGAAATTTACATTCGCTTTATTCGCGAACGAGCGGATTATAAAATTGCAACTCTGTTCTTATCTGCGTGCAGCTTGTTTCGTGTGTTTCAACTCGTTTCATTTGGAAAGTGTATTATACCCCCGTAAAGCTCTTCGGTTAAGTAGCTTTACCAAGTATAGAGGTAGAGGTATAAAACAATGAGGTAGGCGTTGATGTGCCGGATGGCGAAGACTACTTTGACGTGCGACGAGTGAAAATATTGATAATAGTTGAGTGGGAAGATTCTTTACTTTGAGAAATACCGACTTTCTATGCTGGTAGTAGGGTAAATTGAATCTGAGATATGAATTTTATGGTTTTTTCTTTTTTAGTGTTTTGGATGTTAAAATCACCTGTGTGAAAATGTCACTTTTGGTTCAATTTTTATTGGTCAATTTTGAGGGAAAACTAATGATTGAAACAACGCAACGATGATTTGACGTTTAAATCATTTTTTAACGATCACTGTGAGTAGCCATTTAAAGAAATGGATATCATGATATGAGTAGTACTGGAGCATAAAATTTGAAGGATTGTTGAGAAAAACGGTTCCTTGTCCTTATTTGAATTGATACAGCGAATAAAATACGATGATGTTTCTCTCAACGTTTTGGTCTTCTTTTTCAACGATTCTAGCCTGATTTTAGACCATCAGGTGAACAACCGCACACATGAGCGCAAGCCACACGCCACAGCTTCAATGCATTACAAAAAATGATAATTTGTCCTAGAAAATAAACCAAACACACACAAACAAATCAAAAAGACGTTAAAACAAAAGTTTAAATCTAATTATTCAATTTGTATTGTTTGAATGTTCCAGAAATGAATTAATTTAATATATAAAGCATAGGTAAGGGTAAGGGTCCCTAATATGGACCGCATTTTTGTTTTGAAGTGCCTACGGCGCTAGGAGTGAGATAGGAATGTGGTAAATGGCTTAAAATGTAGCCACATCTATCTAGTTTAACTCCCCAAAATTTCACCCCCCACCGTTAAGTTTAAGTGGACCAAAAACAGGGTTTCCCAAAAAGTGTCAAAAACAGAAATCGAAATTTTGGGTTCCTAATATGGACCGGTCGAAAAAAACGAAAATAATGGGTAAAAAATCGTTCAAAAGTCATTTAATCGAGTCGAATACATTTGTGACGTGCCATGAGAAACCGACCCTTAAGGTGAAAAATGAAATTTCGCGAAAAACGCAAAAATAGGTTGAAAAGTTGATATTTTGGCGTTTTTCGCGAAATTTCATTTTTCACCTGAAGGGTCGGTTTCTCATGGCGCGTCACATTTAAAAAGTACAATAGAACATTTATTTTGCTCTCGAAATCGACATCGCTGCAGAGAAACACACGAAAAATGTAAACAATGTCAAATTCGCCGGTGGTCCATATTAGGACACCTCATAACTTTTTTTTAGAAAAATTATTACTCAACTTACCGTAGATATAATCTAAAACTGATTAGCACACTTAAATCTTACGACTTTCGACTACAAATTAAAATTAAAACCACATTCATTTATGTTATTTAAACTTATCACATTGTCAATCGAAATGATCATTGAAAAAAATTTTTCTTAGTGCAAAATCTTGTTTTGGCTCTAACTCCGCGAATTTTGGCTTTTGGGCTTTGATTTTGGTCTCATTGTGTTTCTCTGTGAAAAATGAACAAGATACATTTTTTCCCCGAAAGATCGCATCATCAATGGACGAGATAAGCCACCGGTCCATATTAGGGAACCGGTCCATATTCGGTACCCTTACCCTTACTCGTATGTTACAATACAAAAAGGAAATGAGACAAATGAATTATTTTTGATTTTTTTTTTTATTAAATTTGAATTTGAACCTGAGGTTATGGTTTTTTAAACGGGTGCCATTTAACTGCACGACAGAAAAAATGAAAATAACGACGACATTATATAATAAGCGACGAAACAAATTAATCCGAGGGAAAATAATTGAAAGCACGGAAAAAAATTAAACGACAACTTGTGAACGACAGTTGAAATCAAAGGAACGACAGAGTACAATTAGAAAAAATTGAAATTAAATTTAACGTAAAAAAGTAGAAAATTTAAACGCACAATATTCAATTTGAAATTTTTTACTAAAAAATTGAAAAACAAAAAACGACCTCAAACGAACCTTAAAAATTCATGTAGAAAAGTGAATAAAGTAAAAATGTGTTGTAAATTTGAACTCGCACACATTCTTCAAATTTCACTTTTTTTTATGGAATAATTATTCAGGAAGTCAGGACCGGTACCTAGTCATGAAATTTCTAAAAACGATTGTCCCCCCCCCCAAAAAAATGAAAAAATCTTTCGTGTTGAGTTTGAATACATGAAAAATTAAAAAATTGTACTTTTGAAAGAAAGGGAAAAACAACAAAGTTCAATTTTTGCAAAAAACTTTGGATTTTTCTATCTCAAAATTTAAAAAAAAAGTGGAATTTTGGAACTGGAACTGGAATTGAAAATTGAAACTAGAAAATATTACCTAAGAACTGGAACTGGAATTGGAACTAGAAATTTAAAATTTTGAGAACTGAAATTGGAACTAATATTATTTCAGTTTTCCTTCATTGGCTTACAGTGAACATTTTTCGAAAAAATTCTGTGTGATATCATTAGGATACTGTCGTTCAAATGATCTATTTCTTATCTCGAAAATTGTCGTTCATTCATATTATTTCGCCGTTCATACTTTGTCGTGCAAATTTTACTTTCTGTGTCGTGCATTCCTGTTATTCTGTCGTGTTTCGATTTTCCCAGTTTCGTCGTGCAAATCCTTTCTTTTTTCGTGTAGTTTTATACTCCCCTTTTCAAACACGTATAATAATCAAACATTTTGGCTCAGATTGCTTTAATTCGCATCCGATGGTATTCTAGTGGATATGACGTTCCAAAAAATGTGGAAAATGACAGTATACTCAAAGTCAACTCCGTGTTTAATACATTCCTAACTTGGCTGTTGATTTCATCAGTGATAATTTTTACTTAAAATTTGAACATTTCATGAAAAAAGAATCAGTGAAAATATCTGTGGGCATGATGTCGGGTGGACACCATGCTTGTAGGAGGAAAAACGTGTTCATAATCGCGATCTTTCTTTGCGGGGTTAACGAAAATTTTATTTCCGCCAACTAGAATTTCGTTTTTCCCATCAAGGTGCAATACACCACGTTGGAAAAACACAAATTTATTTTTCCTGGCGATATATGACATTAAATTGAACACTCATGTAAGTGATTAATTCATGCATTGCCGAGAAAGATAAAAATTCAAAAAGCGAAATATCTATCAAATTTGCTTCTCTCAGCGGTGTACGAAATTAAAATTGAACACTCAAAGAAGTGATTAATTCGTGTACCACCGGGGGAAACAAAAAGGTAATTAAAAAAGCAATAAATGTTATGCGCCGAAAAAGCAAAAAATAAAAACGATTTATTTCTTCATACTTGCCAAGGTTGAAGTCATAAAAAGATCGAACTGCAAAACTTTTGAAATGAAAATCGAAAGCTCACTTACTTCAGAAATCGCTGTGAATCTTCGTTCCTGTAAATAAAAACCAAAACTTTAAAATCGTCGTAACTGCGTCGCACCGCTACCAGATACGTACCACGTGTCATTGACCCGCCAAAAAATTGGCCACTTCTCTGCGCAAAATGGCAGAGAAAAAATTCCAGGAACTTCTTGCTGCGATCAAACAGCGAGAACCCAAATTTCGTATTTTGATTTCTGAGAAATCAAAAAATGTGAAACCGTCGACGTCGGCCGACGCTCTTGACTGTGAGCAATTCATTATGTTGAAATACGGTAAAATCAGCGTAAATAGACGTGGGCCGCCTGACACTGCCGCATACACAGGGGTCAAACTGGGTTACTTTTTAAGTAACTTGGTCACTTTTTTCGAGTTTGGTTACTAAAAGTTACTTTTTCCTTTCAGAGGTTACTATTGGTTTCTATTTTCAAAATTTTTCCTCATTGGAAAAGTCGGCAAATTTTTCAGACCATGAACCATTACAAAACGAACTATTAAATTTTTCAAATCTGGCACACCTGCCTCCCCTTAAAACCTAAAATACCAATTAAAATGAAGAAATTCTAGTTTTAAATGAATTTTTCTTCAAAAAAATTTTCGCCCTCCCTTCGCTCGGGCTCAGTAAATTTATGTAGTTATTTTTTAAAATAATATTATGCGATTCAAACTTTCTTCCTTTTCAGCCCAGAAAATTCAATATTTGCTAGTGAAAAAATCAATTCTTTTCGTGTACTTATAAAAATCAAAAGAATTTTTAAAAGTATTCAACTTTTTGGAAGAAGTTTTGGTATATCTCCTTATGCAGTACTCTACTTGAACACACCACACACTTCTCCCCCTTCGGAGAAAAAAGCAGTTCACTGGTTTTCCGCATAAGTGGAAAGCGAATTATCTCGATCCTAAAAAAAAACAAACAAAAACAAAATCGGGTAATGTATTCTACAACGAAGAACGAATGCGAATACTAAAATACTAAATAGAGAGAAACGTCAATAACAATACTCGATAAACATAATACTCAGTCAAGAAAAAGTTCAATGAACTAAACTACCTATCACAGGTACAAAACATAAGAATAACGATAATAAATAAAAATAAAGATAATAAATGCATAATAAAAAATAAAAATAATACGATAAATATCGACGAAAATCAATACTTGATGTAAAAAAAAAAAAATAAAAAAAAATAAAGACCAGCCCAGAAAATTCAATATTTGCTAGTGAAAAAATCAACTCTTTTCGTGTACTTATAAAAATCAAAAGAATTTTTAAAAGTATTCAACTTTTTGGAAGAAGTTTTGGTTTTTTTCCTAGAGATATTGGTCGCAAACTTTTTTATATTCACCCCAAGGTTTTTGTCCATGTTTTGAGGAGAACTTTGAGTTCGGCAAATTTGTGGACCCCCCCCCAAACCAAAAGTAAAGTTTCGCGTCTGGTATTTGAAAATTGTAATTTATTTTTGAAGTGCTGGGAAAAGTAGAATAATGAAAATGATTCTTCCAAACGTGCAAAAACTTTCAAATCTTCAAAAATTTCCAAAAATTCAATATTTTCTAAAATTGCTGAAATTTGCAGAAAAAAACAAAATAAATTTTTGGGTTTTACACCCCCTTCCCTCCCGATTCCACTGAAACTCCTAAAAATTAAGGATTTTGAGGTTACTTTTTGGTTACTTTTTTCATGAAAAATGGTTACTAAAGTTACTTTTTTTTTTTTTCAAAATTTGAGTTTGAGGCTTGCGCATACACGTTAGCACCATCCAGCCTATGCCTATGATCGTCGAGATACGCCGCTCCATCTTCACCAATTCGTATTTGCCATCTTCGTTCCTGTGAATAAAAAACCAAAACATTAAAATCATCGTATGCAACTCGGGAGATAAATGATTTTCGACGATTTTGAATTATTTCCCTCGCTTCGTTCGGGCAATAAACCTCAAAATTCGTCGAAAATCACTTTATCTCCCTCATTGCATAATTTACTATTTCTTCATTCAATTCACATCAATTTTAATTTTTATCGAAGTAATGGATAATAAAGGAATGAAATTCTGGGAATAATTTTCGTTCATAGCCAATAATGAACACTTTTAAGGGGATGAGCGGTTTCATTATCAAAAAAAATTTACCCGTGCTTTTCATTGTCACCCTGACACCTACCCATCCACAATATATAGTCTTACCTCTTTATCAGACGGAATTAGGATTAGTATTACAGACACAGTAATTCCAACCCTATATCCCTCTGAAATTCCATCCCTTCTGAATTTCTCCCATACAACATTCACCTAGCACACCTACATTACCTACACAACAACTACATACGCCTACATAACTATATTTAAATAATGGGTATCGGAAAATCGACACACAAGCGGCAAATTGGTCAGAGTTGTTAATTGGATTGACGTCGACTATAGATGCATGTATATCCAACATTAATACCAAATACACACAAGCCTATAGACCAAGTGCTACACGCAGGGTACAGACTTCACCAGACCCAAAGCCATAGAGACTCTACGTGATCGTATTTCACTCCTCTGGGCCCAGACCGGAGGATCGTCGAGGTGTGTACATGAAAAATAGCACGCTTCGTCGAGCATTTTCCTCTCCTCGACTCATACCTGGCGATGATGTAATATGGTAATCGTATCACACGTGACTCTGGGCCTAATCATATTGTGTACGAATCCGGATATAATGTAGGTTTTATTGGCCAGCTTCGGGGTGTGCTCGCTACTCTACGTATTCAGTACGTACGTGGAAAATCGACAGAATCCATAGAGAAAACCGTACAGTAGCTCGTATATCCGCAATAGCCCTTTATTGGTATAATGAAATTAGTCCAATGTTGTTCATTTAATCGGAAAATTAAACTTGACGCCGATAAAGAGTATTTCGTGATTTACAACTTGTGGAGGTCTATGCTGAAGAGCAGATATCGTTCCGTAGTTCCTTTTTACCCCACCCCTCCCCCTCTCCTCAACCCAATGGTGGTATTTTTCAACCGTGTTAATCAGCGGCTTGTATATGTCAGCAGATGTGTACACGTTGTTTTCATTTTATTCGCGGAGTCGATCGAATAAAATAAACTTCGATGGGACCTACTTTTTTTTTCTACCATCTCTGTACCCAAATCATAGTCTCTAAATGACGTTTATTACCATCGATACGTAATTTACGAGGGTTCGGTGTGAAATTCTGACCAAGATTTTTGGTTATCTTTTATTCAGCTCTGATACTACAATTGCTATGCCAAACAAGGTGCAAATTACGACGACAATAGGGGATCCCGAGATAAAACTGCAAATTTTCTACCTCTATGAATGTTTGGGTTAAGGGTGCGTTATTGATAAGGTCACCCAGCAGATTTGATAGCCGGACGTCAAAGCATCGAAAAAAAGGGAGGGGCATACCTGACCACAAGTACATATATTTGATCCCAAGGTAACGTATGTTTTAGTCGACTCGAAATCTTCGCCACCCTTGACACAGATATTGTTCTGTTTGGAGTGTATCTAATAATCGGCACGTTCGTCCCAGAAGGGGGGAAGAAATCAGACTCGGGCAGGGCGGAATAAAAAAGATATAAATATCAAAAGCCATCTACAACTCGGGTGTATAAAATTAAGACCTTTATTTTGAAATATTTCCAATTGATTAATGAAAGAAAAGTTGTTTTGTTGAAACCAAAGGCCGAATAAAAAAATACACATACGGAATAAAGAGATACACGATTGTTGTCGGGTTACAGAAAAGAGAAGAGGCCGTATCATCGATAATGAAAATTATCAACAGTTTCGAAAATTGTACATAATGAGGCACGTGGCCGAATCTCTCGACATCGGCGGCTACACGAGCCAGCAGGGTAAAAGGGTTTTAATCTTTTGCCTCGATCGGAAAAATGGTCCTATTTTAACAATCCGGAAGTCGGACCACCGGAAATGTTATTTAACATTTTAAAACGAAACCGTACCGTTGCCTTGGAAGGGATGGATTTTCTGCGGAAATGTATCATGTAACAAGAGGTAACGTTTTGTATTCGGTTACGTTCAATTCTCCTCGTCCTTTTTGGCGTGGATGGTGCCTCGATTCGGGCATATTGTTGGGCAGCGGCCGCGACCGATGGTAATTAGTATACCGACGTACGACCGAACGTATTTTAAAAAGAGGAAATCGTAAAGTGATATGTAGTTTGTCTTCATTATGGTGCTATTGATACTACTTGTTGGGTATGAGTCGCAGCGACGGGTACCGCGACGAAATTCAACTTGGGCGTGAGAATTTTTCATTGCGGTGGACGTGAGTTCGGGTGTAGAATGAAATTGGTTCAGTTTGTTACGTAGTTTTTAATGTGACAAATTTAATAATTTGAGAGTTATTTTTGAATCTGATCCGGATCATAATTTCGGTGGATTTGAAAAAATAAGAAATCAGTATTTCTGAATCGATAATCGATAAATTTTTTTTCAAAATAAGATCAAAATGAATAATTTTGTTGATTTTTTGCTGAGTTGTGAGTTTTCAAAATTTTAGCTTACTTACTTACTTATTATAATGAATAAACTTTCGAGTGAAGCTTAATATTAATCAAAATGATTATTACTTCTGCAGGGTGTTTCATTTTTATATAGGAAACATTTTTTTCAATATTTTTGACGTGCCGCCCTCTTGAAATGTTTATTGGACCCAGACAATACGGAATTCCAAAAATTAGCTCAAAAAAATCATAAAGTGGTGGCGCAAGGAAGGTAAAGTTACGAATATGATTTGCCTGATGTTTGCATTAATCGCCGCGCCCAACCGTGCGAATTTGGGGATCACACGCGCAATATTCAGTAGATTTTTTTTAATGACGTAAAATAAATTTCGCATTAAGTATTCTTTTGAAAACATATTTTATGTTACTTGTTTCCAAACAGTTTTTTGTATTACGTTCAATTTTAAACGTGAGAAATTGACCTTCCGGATAGAATGTCGAATTTTAGACAATTTTTTACATTGTTTTATATCAATGGCATATTTTCAGCTCCTTTGCGCCACTACTTGAAATAATTTTTTTGGGGGTGACATTTTTATAAGAGTCTATATCATCAGAAGGAATAAAATGAGAGGGCGGCACGACACCCTATTCTGCATAGGGATGTCAAGCTATAAGGTAAAGCTTTTGATTTTCGGCTTTAGCTTGTTTTTTGGCCGCAATGTTTTAGCTTAACCTTTCAGCTTTTCAAAATTCTAAAAGCTAGCTTTCGGCTAGCTTTCGGCTGTTCACATATTTGGCTTTCAGCTTGATTTTTAATGACTTTCGGCTTCAATTTTTTATTTTCAAATTTTGAGGAGTGCAGATCGTAATTTACTAAAATAGCTTTAGAAGAGCTCGTCATTTGGACTGATATGCGTGAACATAGCATACAGGATCCAACTTTTTTTCAGTTTGATCAGGTTAGACAAAAGTTGAAAGGAATCTGCGTTTTTAAATGCATGATTATTCAAACTAAAAACGTGAACAAAGCTAAAAGCTGTTGAAATAATAAAACTTTTGACTAGCTTTTTGGATCGAGATCATAAAACTTAACTGCTTTCAGCTCTTGGTTTTTTTTCAAAAATTGTCCAACTTTCGGCTTTTAGCTTTTGTGACATCCCAGGTTCTGCATTGTGCGATGATTAACTCGAGAACTTGTTAAATACACTCTGTATTGAGGTTACTAAATTCAGACGTTTTTTCAATTCAAAAGTACCTATTTTCAGTTTTTATAAGTGGTTGAAATATTCTGTAAGAAGTATACTGATGAATAATTTGTAATTTATCATAGCTCATTCGAAAATCTACGGCTCAATTTGAAACAAAAATTAAATTTATGCTGAATTTGAATTACAATTTTGGGAACCGTATACGTACTTGAAATTGATGATCGTTCGGAACAAAATTTATCCCTCTCATTTACCTTCATGTGGAATGTTCTAATCGAAAAAATGTTCAGTGCCTAGAGAAATACTCTGCGGTGTTAATTTTTAAACAGTGGGCCTGTTACTGATCTACTCTTCTTCACATTTACTGAGCAAAAAACAAGATGAAATAACGATTTACGTGTGGTGATGATTTAATTGAGGTGGGGTGACGTCGGATATGTGAAAAAGTTTAGTTTTTTCAGGAAATAGGTAGTTGATGAGTGCTTTAAAAATTCGTAGAACATTTTTATTGGTATGTATGAGTATGAACTTTTAAAAAAGGATATTAAACCCTGAATTGAAAAAAAAAACTTCCCAATAAAATAGTAAGTATACTATGCATCAAGGGAGATAAAATGGTTTTAAACGAATTTTCAGGAAAATAACTCAAAATTGTCGAAAATCATTTATCTCTCGAGTTGCATACGATATTTTTTGTTACAGAGGGTGAAAAACGCGAATTTAAGCACTCGAGCGATTCGCGAGAGGGAGTAAAATAACGTTTTACTCCCTCTATAACGAAAAATTCATTCTATCGATTTTTTAAATTTTCAAACAGTTTCAATTTTTTTAAATTTTGATCAATTTTGATTATTTGAAATTTTTTTTCAATTTCATTCTAAAGTTTTTCTTATTCTTCCCAACTATCTATGGAAAAAAATTACAGGATGGAAAAATTTTGGGTTCGGTTTCAACATTTCTCTTCAGTTTTTTTCAACTCCATTAGCAATTTTTTCAATTGAAAATTTATCAATTTTTTTCAAATTTGGATTTTTATAGAAATTTTTGACCTCATGTTTTTCAAACTTCCTTCCAACTCGATAAATATGTACCTAACTGAAGAAATTTTAAAAAGTGATGAAAATATGAATTTGAAAAAATCAAAGTGGAATGACGTTATGAGAAAATTCAAGTCGGAAAAAATTTGCGGATGGCCAAATTTTAAAGTATTCGTCTTGCTTACATAAATAGAAGAAAACTGTGACATCTTTCTCTCGAAAATTCCCCTTTATCTGATATTTTTTCTGTTTTAATTGTTTTTCTGTGAAGTATAATTTTTTGATTCCCAAATTTGTTTTTGGGCAAAAAAATCTCATTCTTTGGATGCGAAATGGAGAACCTTGGAAGAAAAATAATGTTTAAAAATGAGATCGATTCTATTTTATAACTTTGCTCTTGTGACTAATTCTCCCTCTCCAGGTGTCGCATTTGAAAAATTTTGAGGGAAACAATTCTTGAAGGTTGTAAAAAACTAAGCATTCTAATGTTGGAATATTGTAGGATGTCGTTGGGCACACTGAAGAAGTAGAAAAACGCAATTTCCGAGAAAAAAGAGAGCGCTTCGAATGACTTGTAGGAATAGTTACAAATTCTCTGGATTGTTTTCAAACGCCAATGTTGTACAAATTGGTACGTTGAGGAACCAAGAACACTTACAATTAAAATAGGTATGTATTCAAACTACGTGCTCTGAATTTATTAATGTGCGATATTTTCATCGTAACTACCAGACTCGAACATACCTAATTAAAAAAACAATTTTTCATGTTAATCGTCCTGAGGAAAACAAACAGAAAGCTGTAAAATTTTGAAAGGTTAGTCCAGCGCTCACCTTGGTTTTCTTCATCCACCCATTCGTTTCAATTCACAACCAATGAGCTTGACAAACCTTATCTCAGTTCAGTGCTCGTGAAAATCATGATCAGAAATCAGAATTATTATAAGAGAATTACTCACTGGTATGATTTTCGTTACAACAATATCATATTTTCGTTTGAGAGCATTAATCTATTTTTCTCCTAATTCAGGGTATTTAGATAATGAAAACATTGATACATAATGTTCGGTGCTTTCGTATAGTCATAAACATCGCGGCAACCGGGTACACAGCAATGGAAAACCGAAAAAAACCATCTCGTGTGTAAAAAAAAAATCGCGGAAGAAAGCTCAAATCTCATTACAATCAATGCAGTTGATACGTAATGTTAGGTACTTGCTAAGCATTCAGCGCCCAGTCCTTTTTAACTGTAGGTGGTGTTCCTTCAATGCACCCTTAAAAAAACGTCAATTTGAACGTCTACATTTTTTGATCCATTGATTTCATAATTTGATACATGATACCAAAGTTTCTCAATTCAATCGTCTTCAACTGATCCATCCTCTTATACTGGATAATAAAGGAACAATTCCTTTTCCAAGTCCATGAACCAAGAATGATGGAGACACCATTGGAGTTGCTCTATCCAGAAGTGACAATTGACATGTTTTTCAATAGGTGACATCGTGTAGAGCACCCCTGGATCTTCTTCTTTTATGGCTGACCCCTCAATTTCTTTCCGAGAGGTTTTTACTTGAAGCGAACTGTCCCATCAATTTTCACCAATGTACAAAATTATAATTTTTTTTGTGTGTGAACTAGGAGAGATTCGTCGGAGATGTCTATAACGAGAACAATATGAAGATGTGCTATAGAAATAAAAATAAACTTACGTTAATCAGGCTGGCTATAATTTTACCGACTTTTTTTTCAATTGATTCTACTCAAGAATCTAGCTGGGTCATTCCATGTCAGTTCGTACGCAAAGTGGTAAGGTGAGTCAGTGATTTTTCTGATTTTTTTTAATGTGAGTAGATCTCGATGAAAGATGACGAATGCCGCAAACCGCAGCTCCCCAATTCTTTTTGGAAGGCAGCCACGAGCATTCAAAGTTTTGAGGTAAAGTTGGATGTGGTAAATTTTGAGCGTGGATAACTTGAAAACTATGATAGGTAGAAAGTTGAAACTTTTTCCATTGTGTAGGGCCTTTGATGAGCTTTTTGACGATTTTTTGAAAATCAGTGTTGCCACTTTTTTTATTACCAAAAATCAGCTGTGAAAGTTTATAAAAGACATTTCTCTATCAGGGACACCTTCAAAAAATTTGAAAAATTCCAAAGATAAGAAGAAAATGGACTTTTTCTTTTCAAAGGTCGAAATTGCGTAAAATTGACTTTCATCAATTTTACACCATATTTGAAGAAAAAGTCGGTAAAACTATTCAACTCCACTTACCACCCTCGATACTTTACTATAATTAGACTTTTATGATGATTTTACTTTGTTTTGGTATTTTTTCATTAATTTTTCAACATTGAATTCTTATTTAATTTTTCAAATTATAATTATTTACACAAGTTTAGTTCATTAATAATAATCAAATTCATTTTTTATCGCATGTATTAGTTGTCAATACATGCGAGTTGTAACTTGTTTACCCTGCATGAACTGTAATAATACTGTAAATCATGGTAGTGGTGGTAGCATAATTCAAGGGCAACAAAAAAATAAATTTTGATGTGAAGTGTTTTTCTTTTCAATTTTTGAAGCATAATACTTGATATTTTTGCATTTTCGCGCATATTAACGGGTGTTAGGTGGAGTTAGAATGCTTATACCGACTTTTTCTTCAAATATAGTGTAAAATTGATGAAAATATGCCAATTTCACGCAATTTTGACCTTTGAAAAGAAAAAGTCCATTTTCTTCTTATCTTTGGAATTTTTCAAATCGAGAATACGAAAAAACGTCAGCTCGATTTTTTAATATGTTAATCAGCATGTAAAGTTGTACTTTGGAGAATTTTTTCAGATTTTTTGAAGGTGTCCCTGATAGAGAAATGTCTTTTATAAACTTTCACAGCTGATTTTTGATAATAGAAAAAGTGGCAACACTGATTTTCAAAAAATCGTCAAAAAGCTCATCAAAGGCCCTACACAATGGAAAAAGTTTCAACTTTCTACCTATCATAGTTTTCAAGTTATCCACGCTCAAAATTTACCATATCCAACTTTACTTCAAAACTTTGAATGCTCGTGGCTGCCTTCCAAAAAGACTTGGGAAGCTGCGGTTTGCGGCATTCGTCATCTTTCATCGAGGTCTACTCACATAACAAAAATCAGAAAAATCGCCGACCCACCTTACCACTTTGCGTACGAACTGACATGGAATAACCCAGCTGAAATGTTGAGTTGTATGAGGTGAAAATTCAACAATGAACTGATAAATCCAAAAAAATGCGAAAGTGATACCTTCCCTAGTGATCTTTTACCTATATCTGTCCAGATGTTTTTGTTGTTGCTCTATGGAAATTTTATAATATTTCGTCGAAAAATGAAGAAATTGACTTCAAGTCATAAAACCTTCTGAGTGGACACACCTACTTGAAAAAGTTCGTTATCTGCAATGAAATTAATTTTTCACATGTACCTACTTTTGCTTCGACAACGACAAAGATGAACGAATTTTATTGAATTATTTTAATTTTAATATTGGTGCGGTTTCTTGATTGAACATCTTGTGAAAAATACTGGACTCTCATTTTGAAAATGATAAAATGATATAATGTAACTAAGTAGAGCGGAAATTCGCCAGTAGATTTTATTTTTGAAAAGGCATAGGAAAATTCTACTCAACAAAAATGCTTCAATTACTTTACAAAATGAATTCATTTTTCCATGTCGAGAATTTTACAAATAATCGCGATAATATTTTATTCTTTTTTTCTAAAGAAAACAATTTTTTTCATAAAATTCGTTGAACGGAGTCGCCTCATTTGCTTTGAATAAAATTTTTACGGATCTTAGTATCCTGATTTTCTGAACCCTAATTTGAATAATTTCGCCGTAAAACATAAGTACCTCCGTAATTCAAAATCGAAATTACACAATCGACCGCACCACGTGCTCTTATTGTTTATTCATATAACCTTTCCAAAAACTCATGTTTCATCCATCGAAGGGGTTAATCGACGTCAACTAAATGCCCACTTTGGTGCTTCATTAAGCAACCTCAGCCGAAACCTTCAACACATAATCCCGAATCTCGCGACGGGAGTTCTCTCTTATAAACAGTAAACCGACGACGAATTTGCCATCTCCACAATTCGGTCTTAGGTGTTATAAAATATTATACAGCTTGAGTACCAGGACCAGCGTATGGTTTATATTTTGATAGAATACGCATACTGTGTCATAGCCGACATAAGGGAAGTTTATTTGGTTAAAACCCCCCACGGACAGCGTGAACATGTATCATCCATTTGTCGTCGATTCGAGAAGATCATTCTTAAAAGATTGACCCCACGGTTGCTTTTTTTCTTAACACGCGACTTGGGTAAATATCCGAGGTTTGCATTTCTTTTACGTCGGATGCTTTATTCGCCCGCACTGCCTTCCGCCTCCGTCGACAAGAGATTTGTTTAACCGAAACGAAGTAACTTTTTCTCTTTTATTTAGAAAGCCCGAGCACGACGGAGCGTAGGATAAAAAGGTAACCGTTTCGACGAATTATTGGAAGTTAATTCGCGTTAAATTACTTTTTTTTTCGCTTCTTTTCCTACTTTGATTATTTTTATTTACCAACGTACTAATGCGTTTGGAAAAGACATCACGATACGTCGTACACTTCAAAGTTACCCGATCTTCAAAGCTTGTAAAAAAATTGAACATTTCGGCTTTTCAGGCGCCATTTTGTTTACTCCGGTGGCAAAAAAAACCGCGGAGTCATCGGCCCAATCTCTAAGAACAATCGCGTATAAATGTTTTGTTCCGAAATCCGTGGCATATTTTAATTAAACTCCCCCCTCTTCGGCTTACCTCGGCTCTTCAAGTCTCGCCGAATATATCATTCGTGCCGGTAAATGTATTAAATTCATTCGGCTAGAAAAAGAATTACTTTTCAAGGGAGACGTGTTCTTCGTAAATCCAATTAGATATACGCTCCTGAGAAAAATGAAGTCTGCTAAAAAAAAAAAGAATCCGAGCAAAGTAACCCAGACGAAAGAAATGTGTAAAAAGCCACCGACCCGACGAATGGGGTGTGGGGTAGCGAGGTTTTTTATACCCACAAACAAAATACGGCGTCCTAATTGCCCTGTTGGGACGTAAATTATAACGCGGCGCGTCCCCCGTATTGCGAATTTAGGGGACCTGTGTCCCAAATAAATAGATCGCGATTTAAACTCACTACAGTCGTCGTTGTACCACGTACTGTCGTAGTGAGTGAGGGGAGAACTACGGTCGGCGTGTATACGTCCTGTTGTAGTCAGTGCAGGGATACTGAGGTCGCCTAATTACTGGTAATTGGTTCACTGTTGCAGTGTGTTAATTACCAGTGATTATTCGAGTCGCCTTAAATACTTACGAATACCAAATTCACTGATACAGTGTATCAGATATCAGCCGAATTGGTAAAGGTTAAGAAATGAATAGTTCGCGAATACGTTTTGATTAAGAAAAGGAAAAAAGAGGAAAGATTTTATAAAGTGTATTCGAATGAGATACAGGCGAGAGCTCGAAGTTAAAAATTACGTTAAGATATGATACAGTCAATACAATACAACGGATACGTAAATACTGATTTTTAAAAGGTTTCCCTCTATCAGCTAGCAGTGGCTTGGCTGCTAGTGTGTCCGAGAATTGGTCTGCATATTTTCCCGCAAGATGCAAGGTAGAGGGATGACGTGTGAGATGAATGAATAGAAATCCTGGTCTGGCTGCGAAACAATGCAGGAAAATCTCGATGGCTGAATCACCTTTGTAAATCAAAGGAAAGCCGCGGATTCCGGACGAGCACGTCATATACCCAGGTATAGATGTTCGCGGCCAGCGAGGGGTGAAACGGCGACTTCCCAAACATCACATACGCAAGTGTGCGATGTATAGGGGTTGTCAAAGTCGCCACAGTCATATACCCCTACAAGACTCCCCCCTTAATGGCGGAGCCATAAAAAATTAAATATAGGGCATAAAAATAGGTTAAAATGTCAAAATTAAGAGATAACATGAGAAATATGCATGAATTACACAGAAATATCGAAAATGCATGTCAAAAAATATTGAATGATGTTTAACAATAACATGTGATAGAACAATGTATGCATGAAATTATTTACAAAATTGTATATGAGAATCAACATTTTTAATAACTATGATGGCTGTGTTGATGCGTCCTCGGATGAAAATAGTGGTGAAATTTGGTGGCTTTTCACTGACATGGAGTTGAATATTTGATACGACGTCAGAATAGATGTTGAATTTGGCACCATGATTGATTGATTGGAAATGACATTTGGTGTGAAGTTGAGAGTGGCGCAGTATTACTCGAAATTGGCATGCAGCGAGGTGTAAAATTTGCCTTTGGACTGCAGTAGAAATTTTCAAACTTGGTCCAAGTTGAAAATATTTGGCTGCATGATCATTGATCGTGAAATTCTGGCTCATTAGCCATTTTTTAGGTCGCGAAATATTGACGAGTTCGAAACTGACGCGAATGATAGTGTACCGACTGTATATAGCGTTTGTATGTTTCCATGTATCAAGTGAAAAGATCGATTTTTAGAAAAGAAGGTGAAAAGGTAAAATTTTTGAAAAGAGGAATAGAAAAAATGGAATAAATTAATAAAGGAGATGTATTTTTTCAAGGCATATAGGCCATTTAACGGAGGCGACATAGCGGTCAGGCTGCCTGCTGATTCTACCCGAACGCGTTTTTATACAAGGTTTTAGGTGGTCATTGTCTTTTTGTAAGGGTAATTCTTGAAAGAGTCCAGTGGATTCTTTTTCGAAAAGTTTTGTGTCGTTTTCGGGTTTTGTATTAATGTTTTTTTCAGAGGATGTAGATTTTGTGGTGGAGTTTTCGATTTCTAAATAAAATGCAGGTTTTAGCCGATCAATAGAGACAGTTTTTTTCTCTCCGTTTACCTCGATTGTAAAGACCTTTTGTGATCGTTTTAAAACATTGTATGGGCCAGTATAGGATGGCTCTAATGATTTTTTTACGCGGTCTGTTCTTAAATAAACCTTATCAGACGTGAAGAGATCTTTATGAACAAAAAATGTTTTGTTTGTTTTGTGTTGGAAGGGTGCAGGTCGGAAATTTTTAAATGCCTGTTTTAATTTTGCGACATAAGTAGGTAACGGAAGTGCGGATTGTTTTACACTCTCTTCTAAAAATTCACCAGGGAGGCGAAGTGACTGGCCAAAGGTAGCTTCAGCCGGAGTATATGGGTGGTTTTCGCGACAGACGGAACGTAAGCCAAGAAGTACGACAGGTAGTGCTTCCGTCCAGGTAGACCCATGACAAATTAGGGCTTGTTTAAGTCGGCGGTGGACCCTCTCTATAATTCCGTTGGCGGCTGGGTGAAAAGCTGTAGTAGTGATATGTTGAGCGCCTAAAAGTTCTGTTAATTTTGTGTTGAGCTCAGAAGTAAATTGGGTACCCCTATCTGTGGTAATTTCAAGGGGGACGCCATATCTGGCGATCCATTCATTTACTACAGCGCGAGCTACAGTATCAGCCAAAATATTTGGAATGGGAATGACCTCGATCCACCTAGTATATCTATCTATCATCGTTAGTAGATATTTATATCCCTTACTTTCTGAGAAATGGCCAACAATATCGATATGAACCTTTTGAAATTTCTCTGAAGGTGGGAAAGGCTGATAGGCTGAGCGATTGTGTTTGTTTGTTTTTGTTTTTTGACAATCGTTGCAGCATTTAACCCAGTGTCGAATTTCTTTGCACATCCCAGGCCAAATATATCGTTTTTGAATTAGTTTTAGAGTGGCGTTTGGGCCAGGGTGAGAGAGGCGATGTAATTGCAGAAAAATGTCATATCTCAAGTGTTTTGGAATATACGGCCTTGATTTTCCATCCTTCCCTACAAAACAGTATAAAGTTAGACCCTCTTTTTCGGGTAGTAGGTATCCCTGAAGGGGAAAGGGAGCATCTGTGGCATTTGGTTCCTTCCATTTTTGTAAATCCGAACATAAGGCTTGGGCAAGGGCAATATCTACGTAATTTATGGGCGCAGAAATTGTTTCAATTCGACTTAACATGTCCGCTACTATGTTACTTTTCCCAGAAATGTGTTTAATATTTGTAGTAATTTGGGAAATTTCGTCCAAATGAGCGGCACGCCTTGCATTATAACGTTTATTAGTGATAGGTCGTTTTGTGGCTGCATATGTGAGTGGTTTATGATCTGTATATACAGTGAAATTTGGATGACCCTCAACAAGATGTCGAAAATGGTGTAAGCCCTCATAAATAGCCAAGAGTTCGCGGTCATAAGTAGGGTATCGTTTTTGTCTATCATCTAGTTTTTTTGAATAAAATCCCAGGGGTTCGATTTTTCCATCTGGGTGTATTTGTTCCAAAACAGCTCCGATGCCGGTATCGGAGGCGTCTGTGGTGAGTGTAAAGGGGTAAGAAAAATTTGGAATAGCTAGTTGAGCAGAGTTGGCTAGCAAATTTTTACATTTTTTAAACGCACGTCGCGCTGTTTCATTCCAGATGATAGGAGTTTTGTCACGTTTTTTAGGGTGCCCCTTGATCATTTCATTTAAGGGAGCTAATAATGTAGCAATGCCAGGAATGTGGTCATGATAGAAAGAGAATGAACCGATTGTTCTCCTTAATTGGTGGACATTTTTAGGCTCTGGTAAATTTAAAATTCGTTCAACATTACTTTTTTTAGGTAATATGCCAGAGGCTGAAATTGTTCTGCCAAGAAAAGTGACTTCTGTTTTGCCTAATTGACACTTAGCCGGATTAATTGTGAGCCCATATTCGCAAAGTCGTTCTAGTACCTGCCTTAAATGATTTAGATGTTCCTCTTCAGTTTCAGAAAAAATTAAGATGTCGTCCAAATAACAAGACACAAAATCAAAATCTTTCAAAATAATATCCATAAAACGTTGGTATGTTTTAGGTGCATTTTTGAGCCCAAAAGGCATTCTTAAAAATTCAAAAAGTCCGAAAGGAGTTGTAATTGCCGTTTTTTCAATATCATCAGGATGAATTAAAATATGATGGAAGGCTTTTACTAAATCTATGACCGAAAAAATTTTTGCATTGGTTAATTTTGAAGGAACGTCATTTAAATTTGGAAGGGGGTACTGATCAGGAGTGGTGACATTATTGAGCTGTCTATAATCTCCGCAAGGTCTGAGATCATTATCAGATTTCTCACGGAGTAAGAGAGGAGCAGCCCAAGGTGATTTTGAATGTCGAATTATTTTGGCCCTTAACATGTCGTAAATAACTTTTTTGGCGCGTTTATACATGTCAGGACGAATGCGACGTGGTTTTGAAAATACAGGGGGTCCAGTGGTTTCAATGTGGTGGGCCACATTATGTTTTGGGGACTCCTGAAATGGCGCAGGCCGAATTAATGAAGGAAATGATTTGATTAATTCGGCAAATTTATTACCTGCGTCACTTATAATCTGAACTGATGGAGTTTTAGCTTTGCGAGAAATTCCTGTCACATAAAATTTATTTCCCCTAACTAGGCGTTGGCGTCGGAGGTCCGGAATTAGGTCATTTTCGTACAGAAAATCGGCTCCTATGATGGGTCTATCTACATCTGCCACAATGAAAGTCCACGAAACTGGTTTTTGAAAACCCAGGTCGACCTGACGTGTGTCATAACCAAAAGCTCGAATTTCGCTATTATTGGCCCCAAAAAGTGAAAAAATTGGTTTCAATTTTGATTTCCTTTGATTAAAACCAGCAAGGTGAGGAGGTAAAACGCAAAAATCTGAACCTGAGTCGACTAAATATTCTGTGTTTGATTTTTTATCAAGAATATGTAAGCGGCGAGATGAGGAGGAAGGAGGGGTTAAGTGTGCCGCAGCCACTTGCCCTCTTATTGGTTTCCCTGAGTGGGGGTAAATTTGGAGTCGTCAGAATTCGAAAATTTACAAGGTTGTACACATTTTTGAGCAAGAGGTCCAAATTTAGAATGATACCAGCAGTAATATTGATTTTTTTGGCGGAAAGGACTTTTGGCCCTCCTGGTAGGGGAGGGGGAGTGTGAGCGAGTTCGCCCCCTCGGGTCAGGCTGAGTCTGAGAACCTATAGCTGAAATTTGGAGCATTTGAAGTTGAGAATGCATAAGAGTGGTCAGCTGAGTGGCGAGAGCTTCGAATTTGGCCTCCATCCTTTCCTCAAATGATTTAGAAGTCGGAGGAGTCGAATTTGATGTGACGCTAGCTACATATCCAGAATTTATGACAGGCTGGAGGGCGTCAGCTACTGAGGCGAGTGTATCCAAATTCCCAGGCTGAGCTGTAACTAACTCTTTCATCCTTTGTGGGAGGCGTCTGAGCCACAGTCGTTTAAGAAGGTCCTCATTTTCATTTTTGTCACCCAATTTTGAACCAGAAAGAAGACGCATTTCCGTGAGGAGAACGGAGGGTTTTTTAGTACCTAGGGCGCAGTCTTTTAGTAATTCGTCCAATTTTTGTTCCGAAGATATACTGTAGAGTGATAGAATTCGTTTTTTTAAATTTCCAAAAATATCTTTTGAGCTTTCTGAAGATTGTATAATATCACTGCACCTAGCCAAAACGTCACCTGGTAATTTTGCACATATAACATCCACCATTTCGTTAAAATCAGTGACCCCTAAAGTTTTGAATTGTCTTTCAACAAGAGTGAACCATAGAGACGAATTATCTTCGAGAAAATTGGGTAAAATAATTCTATGATAAGGTAGATTCGAGAAAATAGGCTGTGAGACACTTGCGGTGCTATTTGTAGCAGTTGACATCGCGGTGGTAACGAGAGGAATGGTATTAGTACCCGAAATTGCAGCTGTAGTCATGATTGAGAGAGACTGATTCGATTTTTTAGATTTGTTTCGGCACCACTTTGTGGGGTAGCGAGGTTTTTTATACCCACAAACAAAATACGGCGTCCTAATTGCCCTGTTGGGACGTAAATTATAACGCGGCGCGTCCCCCGTATTGCGAATTTAGGGGACCTGTGTCCCAAATAAATAGATCGCGATTTAAACTCACTACAGTCGTCGTTGTACCACGTACTGTCGTAGTGAGTGAGGGGAGAACTACGGTCGGCGTGTATACGTCCTGTTGTAGTCAGTGCAGGGATACTGAGGTCGCCTAATTACTGGTAATTGGTTCACTGTTGCAGTGTGTTAATTACCAGTGATTATTCGAGTCGCCTTAAATACTTACGAATACCAAATTCACTGATACAGTGTATCAGATATCAGCCGAATTGGTAAAGGTTAAGAAATGAATAGTTCGCGAATACGTTTTGATTAAGAAAAGGAAAAAAGAGGAAAGATTTTATAAAGTGTATTCGAATGAGATACAGGCGAGAGCTCGAAGTTAAAAATTACGTTAAGATATGATACAGTCAATACAATACAACGGATACGTAAATACTGATTTTTAAAAGGTTTCCCTCTATCAGCTAGCAGTGGCTTGGCTGCTAGTGTGTCCGAGAATTGGTCTGCATATTTTCCCGCAAGATGCAAGGTAGAGGGATGACGTGTGAGATGAATGAATAGAAATCCTGGTCTGGCTGCGAAACAATGCAGGAAAATCTCGATGGCTGAATCACCTTTGTAAATCAAAGGAAAGCCGCGGATTCCGGACGAGCACGTCATATACCCAGGTATAGATGTTCGCGGCCAGCGAGGGGTGAAACGGCGACTTCCCAAACATCACATACGCAAGTGTGCGATGTATAGGGGTTGTCAAAGTCGCCACAGTCATATACCCCTACAGGGGCATAGGAGACGATTGGCAAACACACGAAACCTCACAACCGTTAAATACATTGGTCAACGAGATGTACAGGGCACACTTTCGTACGAAGAAAAGTTCAATTTTACACTCGAGCAATCAATGTCGCAACAAAAGGCGATAAAAAGTGAAATTCGAGAAGGGAACTTTCAATCGTACCTAGATCTACGTAGTTTTGCATCAATGTCGTTCTCATCCAGTTAAACTTGCTCGTCACCTATCCGCTCCTTTTCTTTGTGCCCGTCACAGACGACGTATAAATTTGAATTTCAAACTTATTCGATTCCAATTTCACCAAAGAAGCCGGAAACTCGCTACAGTTGGAAAAACATCTTCGATATACCGTCTATATTTCACCATCCCCTTTAATATCATTAAACAACAATTATTTCTTGTCATAATCCATTAAAGGTACCGCTCATTTTACCATCCGTAGAACCCAACGAAAAGAAAACACATCTCGAGTCTCCCAAAGGCAAAATAACGATCACCGATAATCCTCCTCTCCCCCCCCTCATCGTAAGCGTCTGTTCACAATACACAGCCTTGCTACATTGGACACTTGATACGTTTTCGAATTATATATAATAGATGAGATTGAAATCTGCGCCGGCCCTTACTTTTTTCTTTTTTCCACCAGCATCGAGTCTGTTCATTTTACCCAAGTCTACGTATTCTTGTCTGGAAAAAATACAAAAAAGTATAAATCCCTAAATATAATCACAGTCGACTCTCAACCAAACAGTTTACTTCAATACTCTTGAGGTTTTTTTCCTCTTTCTTTTTTCAAGTCGAGTGGTGACCGTATTGACGATGCAGTCTTTGGCTCCCTTCTTCCTCACTTTTTTTTAGATATTTCGTCTAAATTGATAAATAAATACTCGGCTCGATCCACTCCTTTTTTGATTTTTTTTTTGATTTCCGTTTGTGGGGAAACCGAAAGTGTGATTTCCAGTCATAAGTTCGTGTAGATGAGCGGTCTTGTCGTTGGATTACCAAATCTTTTCTCTGGCGTATAATTAACTCTATTACGTAGTGTTTCGAAGAGTAGGGGACTTCCTAAAAAGACAAAGGCCATTTTTGAAGGAAAAAAAAAGTTTTTTTAATTCTTTGGAGTTAGGCCACTAGTTAGAAACCTTTGAGTTTCTTCACCTACCCGAACGTTTTTTTTTTGCTCCCCATCTTGCCCATTTTCTTGAAAGGAAATGTTGTTAACTTGAACGTTTTTAAAGTATTTTCAAATCTTTAATGTAAGGTAATTTTTAAAGTATAAAAATTCATGTTGGATAGTCCACCTCTGATTATATTAAGAAGTTACTTTCGCACTGCCTTATGACTTTTAGGTCTTGAAGTAATTTTTTAACATGGATTAGTTTTTTTCTCTTGGGTGGGGGGTCATTCCAAAATTTTTATGACGCTATTTTGCGTGACGCCGAGTCAGAAACATGAATTTTTATATTTTTGAAATTACTTTATGCCAGAAAGCCAGAAGCTGACTTCTGAAAACTTATAAATTTTTATATTTTCAAATTCAACTTATTATATTTGTATCAGAAAGTCAGAAGCTGAAATTCCTTTTAGGTGGGGGGGGGGGGTTTATTCCATTAATTTTTATGACCCTACTCAATGTCAGAAAGTCATCCAAAAGTCAAAAACATAAATTTTTTGTATTTCCGAAATTAACTTATTGCCTATAAATTAAGTATCAAAAAGTCAGAAGCTGAAAATTGACTGTCAAAATAACAGGAAAAATATCAAAGAGCTGAAAAAATTTTAAAAACAAATTTTTATATTATTTTTGAAATTAACTTGATTTTAGAGTTCAAGATGAGAGGAAAAAACATTTCCATGTTTTCAACCACTAAATATCAGAAAGTCAGAAATAACAATTTAATTTAAAAAATGAAGTAACGTTTCCTTTGAAAGGAAAGTGAATTTCGAAAATATGCAAATTTATGTTTTTAAAAAGTCAGCGTCGCGCAAAGTAGCGTCTTACAAATTTTGATCTTCATCGATTTTGGATTTACCCCCAGAAGGAAAAACATATCCATGGTGATACATACATCACGAATTATGCGTTATGAAGTCAATGTCAAATACGTTGTGGAATATAAAAGGCTTATTGTCGATGAATTTGCTTTGATCTACTCCAGTAGCGATTATTCAATGTAATCGCTGTAATCGCCGATTACACTAGGAAAATCGTCTTAAAAAGTTTTCCAGCATCATCTAATGTAAGTATATTTATCTGTAATTTAGAAAGTTAATATTCAGAAAATCGAAAATGTTGAAAAATGCCTTTTTATCTTGTATGCAGATAATCGCGTTTTGATGTTCGTACATTTTCATTTGTGATTTCATTTATGAATGCAGCTTTGACACGATGTTTTCTCTAGTAGTAGATAACTTGGAATATTTTTTGTTCAGAATTAGATTCAATTTAAAACTTTTTATTCTGAAATCTTTCCAATTTGTAAAATTATTTTTCAACAATAAGTATTCAAAAATTTTCCTCATTTCTTTCATCTCTATAATTTTTTCATCAATTTTTTTCGAAAAATCCTTTTTTTTTTCTATAAAACTTTCCAACCTTGACTTAAACTTGAAAAATGATTGTTTTTTATTGATGAGACGAATGAAATGAAGAGAGGTTGCAATATCAATAAACTTCTAACATTTTTTGTTCTATATGGCCGGGTCTGCAACAAAATGCGATTGTGACATAGGTTGGTACTTACAAGAATTACGAAGGAAAGAATTGTACCTTCTAATGTTGTGCAACTTTTCCTAAAGCGGACCATTTTCTAAGGAATTTTTCTCAAAAATTGGATCATTTTATCAAAGATTGATTCTTGGGCTACTTTTTCAAAAATTATTTTCCCCTTAATTGAAAAAATCCTTTAAAATTGATAAGTACACATTTTTGACATGAATTGGAATTTAGTTTTCTAAAACGGAATAATTTTTCATAATTTTTCTAAACGTGGCGGATTTTTTAAAATAACTAAGGTACCTATACAATTCCACCATAAATGTTCTGAAACTAAAGAAAACCAGAAACTTGAATTTTTATTCATCTACTTCATGTTGAAGTTTGTAACGAATTATGCATACCCATAATTATCACTTTACATTTCCCGATTTTTGCCAAAAATATTTCTTATGAATTATTGATCCGCTGTGTCCATGCATTGAGTAGAAATCATGCCTGACATTTTTTTCGCATTGTCGGTAACCAAGTTATTGTTTAATTATTGTCTAACACTTTTTAGGGGTGAGTGGGAGCTGGTTCATCTCTGAACAATGTTTTGCAAAAAAATCCTCCAAAAATTGGAAAAGTTGAAGATTGTAAATTTGAAAATGTTTCAACTTCCACTAGAATCGCTCATTTAACACCTTACAACCGAGCAAAAGCATTCTTTTGGTCTCTTCAAATAATTTTTAATGAAATTTTTCAAAAAAAATCATTGCAATGTCGCCAACTGCATTTTAATTTACACAATTTTCATTAAACTCATGTCGTTTACTTGGTAATTTGAAAATTGAGACAGAAATTTTTTGATCATTGAAACATTACCTAAATTTGAATTATTTTTTTAAATGTTGATATGCCGATGCCGCCGACTGCGATTTTCTATAAATTTCGTAAATCAAAATGCAGTTGTCAGTATTGCCAAAAATTTATTTTGGGTGATCTGAAGAAATTGGCACAATTTTGAAGCATTTAGATGAGGATCAAAAATTCCTAAAAATTTTCGATTTGCAGATTTTCTCTCCCCTGGGCAAAGAACAGAAAAGATTGAAATTTTGACTATTCATCGTAACCACAATTATTCCTTGAATCAGTCAACTTGAGAATTATAATTATCATTACAATTCGAATAAACATCTCGGCTAAGTTTTAGGGGAACTCAAATTGGACCAAATTAGAATCGAACTTTAGCAGACGCCTGAATTTCTTCTCAATCTCGGTGGGCATGGTCTCAGGGCCATTCTTTCCCATCGAGAACAACTTCTTCCTTGTACTAATGTACCTATAGAAATGAAAAATATCCATCTCCAATATCACATCAGGCTTGGTCCCAATGGTAATAATCTACATATCCATCATCTAGGTAGTAGGTACCCGTAAGTGTAAGCTAAGATGCTTTAATATACCTACACATTTAAAATGACATTTATTTATACAAATCGAATAAATTTCTTCACAAAATACAAAGAAGAGCTAACGTTTTGAAAGGCTGCGTTACAATAAAACGCATACGAGTGTTTTCTTATACCTATCCGAAGCCATTTAATGTTGTTTTTTCTACCGCATACGTACGTATAATCAAAAGCTCACGAACCATATCAATTCTATGATGTCTATTGTTGGTATATAAACATACGCCGCGTAACCGCATAGACACGACCCGCGAGAATATCAGAAGACGAGGAAAGGGCTTCCCGCATCTCTTCAACTTCTTCACAAGTTTCTATTTTCGGACAGGTAATCCTCATGGGAGACGGTGTTGAACATCGAATGAAACGCCGAATTTAAATACACGTCGACTGGACATGCATCCGTATGCTATTGTAATTCAAATAAATTTTTTAGTGTGTAATTTAATAAATTAGGCTGTGTATCGTAATACTTGCCTGTTGTTCGGTATTACGATATTATGGCTTGGATCGTATGATGAGGTGGGACTGAAGAGTTGTGTACGAAGTTTTATTGTGTTTCTCGACTACGAAGAAATTGTACCTAATTGCCTATTGAATGCTTACTGTCTCATGTATTTTTCGAGGCGGTACCGCAACCAGTAGTGAATGTTTGAGATGAAACAAAAATTTACCAAAAAATCTGAAAGAACTTCCATATGGTATATTGAGCCCTTGATAAAGAACTTTTCTACATTATGAAAATTCTCCATTTTTCTATGGTCTTGCGAAATTGGTGAACAATTGATCTTATCAGTGTAAAAAAAATTCAATGAAACTCAAATTTCGTGTTTACCTTTTTTTGAGTTTTCGAATCGATTGGAAGTATTTCAAGACGTTTAGAAGTCTCTAGAAAATATTAGGACTCTTCAACTTCAGGAAAAAAAAAATCGTAGAAAAATGCTCCAATGAAGCTAAGCAGTAAGCACCAATAATCACAAATTGTCTATATTTATGGCATATTTGATCGATTGAAGCATAACTATTCAAAATTTTTACCTCCAGATTGAAATTAATATTTTCCTTCAGCGGAAATTCCCAGCCAAAATGGGGGGAAAAGTCCTCGATAGGGGCACATGGCCGCAGAAAAATGAGTTTTGGTGTGAAGTCTTGTTTTTCTTCTTCTGAATCAATTAAAAGAATTGTCAAAGCTGTCTTGAGCCGAGCCTTTTGTAATTTTTTAAAAAATTTTTGAGGAAAATTTTTCAGGAGAAAAATACGAATTTGACTTGGTAAATCACGAATTTTGGAAAATGCTTTTTTTTTCGATTTGAATAATACTAAAATTTTCTGGAAGGCTGCAGAACGTCTCAAAATCGCTTCTAGTCAATTTGGAAAGTTGAAAGTAGAGAACACGTCAAATTGATACGTTTTTATTGAACTTGTGCTGTTATTTTTTGAAATGCGTACTTTCAATATATCCTATACTTATTTTAGCGTGAAATTTTAAAACAGGATTTTTAAGTTCATATTTTTTTTGAATATTTATGCTTGCAACTTCTGTGAAAA
Organism: Pseudococcus jackbeardsleyi; assembly: GCA_038380155.1. Taxonomy (NCBI): domain Eukaryota; kingdom Metazoa; phylum Arthropoda; class Insecta; order Hemiptera; family Pseudococcidae; genus Pseudococcus; species Pseudococcus jackbeardsleyi. The sequence continues at coordinate 46,627,001 of CM076238.1, forward strand.
AAATCTCGAATAATTACTTGAAATTATTGTTTGTATAAATACAAAAAGGCGAGAACTAAAAAAATACTTACAATGTGGTTTCCAAAATTTTTTAGCTTAATAGACGTTTGCATGAGGCAGATCTGAAGTGAAGTTTTCCCGCTGAGTTAAAATAAGGGGCCTTGAAATGAAAAAAAAGTTGCCCGAGTGCTTTAATTATCGTTTTTCTCTATAACAAAAAAATTGTATGCAACTTGGCAGAAAGATGATTTTCGACAATTTTGAGGTATTCCCTCGCTTCTCCTGGGTAATAAACCTCAAAATTTATCGATAATCACTCTATCTCCCTTGTTGCATACATGCATGCTACAAAGTTTTCCTTCGGGTTTTAAATAATTGATTAGGTATTAAAAAATTCCTTATTTTTTCGTCTATTGAAAAAAAAAGATGGAAATGTTTGGAGAATTCTTCAAAGATATTTTTGTAAAAAAAACTTATCGATAAATGGGTATAGACAGATATTTGGACGAGCCGAAAAACCAAAATTTTTGATTTTTAAAAACATATCCGTGCAAAAGTTGTTGTCTGAAAAGACTAGAAAAATTTCAAAATCCATTCATATCTTTCAATTACGTTAGAGCCTTCAATTTTTCGGAACTTGATGAAAATTAAAGTTTCTAAAAATTAAAAACATAGAGAAAAAATCGGAATTGATTGAAATAAATTTTAGAGCTTAGTGACCATCTAAATTAAGAAGTACATTTTTTTTTTTGTTGGAAAAACCATGTTTCATTGATTTATTGAATTTCTACAATTTCTTTCTCATGAAAAATATTTTTGGAAAGATGTAAACTCCGAAATTTTTCGGAAAATGTGCTTTTTGTTCCAGATAGTCACTACATAAGCTCTAAAATTAATGGTATCTAATTGATTTTAAATTTTTTCGAAATTATTTATTTTCGGCAATCTTTGAAGAATTGAAGGCTCTTGCGCGATTGGAAGATAGAATTGATTTTGATTTTTTATTCACCTAGTCTCCTCAACCCACAACTTTTGCGTAATTTGAAAAAATCCAAATTTTCGTTCTTTCGGGCTTTCCTTCGATAGCCATGTACATGTGTTACTTGAATTGTATGAATGAACTGTAAGTAGGTAAGGGTTTTTTGTACTGTAATTTTTTCAATTTTTTTTCTAGCTTTTTAAAACTTACGATTCTTGCAAAAATTGGAATTGTTGAATTATCTACAATTATTGGATGATATTTTCGATTGTGCTTTGCTGGAATGTAAAAGAATTGTATGAATTTTTTTGAAAATGAAAATTTATGAATTTGGTAATATATGATGGTGAAAAAAATTGACTGTTGGAGCTTTGCAATTGTTGAAAAATAAAATTTACTTACGTAGGTAGCAGCAACACTGTTTTACTATATGAACGGAGGGGAGGATAATATTATTTTCTCCGCTATTATTCATGCGCTAGAGGGAGGAAATATAACTCCGATCATTGAGTTTTTCTCATACACTGCTCCAACTTTAATCAATCCTACGATGCGAGAAAATGGATTAATATTGTAACATCTCGAACCATTAATCTACGAGTCGCTAGTAATTTTCCACATTTTGGCAAAAAAGAGAAAGAAACCCGATACCGGGTAGAAAAAAATGCATCATCATTGCGAAATTATTTAATCAAACTGGTGACGTCAACTTGAAAAGAAAATAAATATCGTGCTCGTCGTTCGGGCTCATATCGGGGTTTATTTGTAAGCATCTCTCTTCGTATTTATATGATGCCCAAAAGTATACACATACAAATGTACGGAATACAATACAGAAGAAATTACCGCACCCGTCAGTCGGTATTTTCGATGATTATAGATTTGAAAAAAGATAAAAGGGCGTACAATGCAGTAAAACAGCAAACCCTCGACGAAAAGAGGCGAGAAAAAGAAGCACCGAACTATTAATTTTACCGCGTTTTTGTCGTGTTATTTCCTATGTCGTACATTTATAAATTGCGCCGGCTTCCTGCCCCTGAACCAGGCCAATATGCAAGAAAGAGATGGAAAACTCGAGCTAGCGAACGTGTACTTTTAAAACTGTTTGGTTAGCCATACATCACACGTGCGCCACACGTCTGCTTCCATTATCAGCGCCCGTGAGCGTCAAAAGTCGCCTGAGAACGGCGAGAAATATGGTTGCTCATTACGAAACCTGCAATGCCATTAAAATCAACTTCACCGGTGGTTCTGTGGATGGCGAGGAGGTCTGTATGCTGGATATGGAATGGATACGCCTACGATTTTTAATTGTTAACTAACGGTTTGTAAAATGCTTGTTTTGCCGAATGTTCGAGTGTGGTGACGCGTGTCGATACCAATGTTTCGATTGGTTTTGGTGCTATAAAGTTTCCAGCCTGTATGTAGGGTTTCGGAACGTTGTGGGTTCTGAGACTTCGAAAAAGCGGCGAGATTAAAAGGTTTGAGTGATATTTTTGAATGATGGGAGGCTACAGTGGTTGGTGGGTTTTACGATGCCTATGGTTCGGTTCATTGGAAATTTCGCGAAACGTGGCTCCCAAGAAGTTATTTAATTTTTATATGCTTTGGGATAATACAAGAATCACTTTCAGAAAGGTAGCCGAAAGAAGGGGATCGTGCGTCAAAATCGGTGGTGTTTACAGTTTTTAAAGGCTTCGGCTTTACTCTTTCTTGAAATGCAATGAACCATCGGTATATTAGAAAAGAATTATTCTTCGGTATTGACGATTCCAATTGCTAAGCGATTCTCCTACGCAGAGGATTCAAAATTTCTCTGTGTGTATGAAATTTTGAACAAAAAGCTTAATTCGCCATCGTCGAAGAAAGCCAGGTCTGAAAATTGTCTAGGATGTGAATCATTCTTCGTTGAAAATCGGAAAAATCTCAAAAATCGGGGTTTGGATTCAAAATCCCTCCTTTTTTGCAAAATACTGTATACTCCAAAATTCAAAAATTTTCATGTGTTGTGATCTAGCATCTGGCGATTAATGTTCAGGTTTCAGGTTTTGATATCGCGGTATTTGTTTCGACGACGTGTCAGATCACATCGAATTATATACGGGTGTTCCCAAAATTTCCAACTCTCTTCCTTAGTTTCAACAGTTGGTAAACAGAATGAGAAGATATTATTCATTATTGTAAGCAAATTTGAAATTTTTTCCCCTTCCCCCTCTCCCCACCTAGTTTGTGGACAGAATAATACCCCTTTTCAATATCTTTACTTTGAAGATTTTGTGTTTTAAAATTATGAAATATTACTTACTAACAATAAAGTAATAAAAGTATTCATTTACCTTTTCCGTATTTTTTAGCCATGCTGCACATCAATTCAAAAGAACCGAAAATTCTGTTAAATATCGTCCTCAAGTTTTATGCAGTTCATCTTCAAGTGTGTATGGTAGGTCGAACAATCTGATAAGTCATACTTTTTGCCTTGCGGTCAAGCTGGTCCCGAAAAGTCAAGCTTTTTTTTACAAATTTACTCGAAAAGTCGAGCTTTTTTTCAATTTACCATTTAATTAATAATACATATATAGGAAAAAAATTGAAAAAGCGCAATTTTTCCTGTTTTATTTTTTGAAAATGAGTAAAATTTCAGGGTGTCTACCGGTCGCAAAAGTCGAGAAATTTTCCCGATTCACAATTTCTTTTAATTTCAACTTTTTAAACATATTTTTCTAAAAATATCAGTTAAAAAATGCGTTTTTTGTCGTTTTCATAATAAATTCTCAAAAAAAATTTGCCCTCGCTTCGCTCAGGCCAGATAATCTCATCATATACCTCTATTCTGGAGCGACGCGATTGGAAGGAATGGAGGAAGTAATTCCCACAGTCAATTTCCAGCCTGCAATTCCAGCAAAATTTCGGAAACCTGGTGAAATCTTGTAAATTTTATCGAATTAGGTTTTTTGGTAATTTGTAATGGGTTTACTTACTATACTCCCTAAATCAGAATTTTTCAAAAACTTCTGCTCTTATTTTCATTTTTTTTTTTTACGTTTTGGGATAATTTGAAATAAACATAATTTATACAATTGAAAATACAAATGAGATCATTGAAAAAATGTAGTGTTTTGATTTCAGGTGCAAACTCAGGTTGAAAAATTACTTTTCTTTGAACAATATGACTCGGTGAAGTTTTCATTTTTGTCCCCTTTCCCAACTCTTTCTTCTCTGCCTTCTAAAATTAAATGAACTCAATTTTTAAATGATCCAGTTTTTTAATGTTTTGGTGATATTCCTTTCGTATAAAGCACCTAATGAAATGCTTTGGCAAATGAAGAAATGAAACAGCCTTTAAAGATTTCATAATTATGAAAACTTCGATCCTTCATATTAGGTGAGTAAAAAATTTTGATTTTGGGTGGCTCACATGCATTCTTCATTTGGAAAGTTTTTTTTTAGTGTCAATCGTACCATCCTTTTAAGCTTTTTTTTTTTTTTTTTGATCCCAAAGTAAAATTTTTAGCGCATGAATTTTAAATTGTGTTTATGAACATGTTGCTGAGAGCTTGATCGAGTAAGGAGAATTTTAGCTCTCTTATAAATCACATAATCATAATGTAATCTTTGAGGGAGGAGTGGGAATTCCACCTAAAGAATTAATTTCTTCCCATATTGAATGAATTTCAATTCAACAAATTGATCGGCTTTTAATCCTCTGCAGCTCTTACTAATACAGAGAACAAAATTGGTGACTTACTCGAATTACGTTAACCCTAATTTAGTTATGTATACTTACAATTTTCCATTTTTGTGATCAAGGACCGAATATGAATGAAAAAACATATTTTCCTATGAGCATTCCTATCGCACCTATCAATGGTTTCTTTACGATTTAAAAAATTCTGGGTATTTTGAGCCCCATATGTCTGCGCATATTTTCGCATATTTTGGATAGATATATGTAAACCCATATTTTCACATATTTTGCCATTTTTAGCGCATAATTGGCCATATTTTGACCATTTTTCACATTTTTGGGTAAATATATTTTATTCATTCTATGTTTTTTATTCTTTTTTTTTTCGTACATTACCACCCAATATTCAATTTTTTTCTGTTTGAGAAATAAAAATGCCTTTTGCAACTCTTTTTTTTTGAAAAAGTAAATACTTTTGATTTTGAATCAAAAATTACTTTTTATCAATAAAAAATGACTGAAATCAGTCGAAATTGCCTAAAATGAATGATATTTCAGCACTTTGAGTGATAATTTAATGAAAAAAAATGTTTTTTGATACCCATATCGGATTCACATATTTTCGCATATTTCGAGTTTTTAGCCCATATTTTGCGTTTTTTGAAACATACCTATCCGGTCCTAGTTTGTAAGAATTGATTATTTTTCATACCTTGGTATGCTTTGTTCGAAATTATTATTTTTTTTCTAAATAGTTTAGCCAAAATGCACCACGGCCCTGATCCCTGACTCAAAAATACTTCACCCAATCTCTCGCCATTTTCCCCCTGTTTGAAAACATCAACCTGTAACACAAATTCGTACACATATTTACCATCAGTCCTCATAACGTATCCGTTCACATATACGCTATGCGATCACTTTCATCAAAAAACATCGCCTCCATAAAAATACAAAAACTCCCGAAGGCGAATACACAAATACCCAACGCCCAAGACATATATCCGATTTAAAAATGCAAAAGTTTGGACAAAAGTCAACATAATATTCCAGGGAAAATAAACTATACCTATTCACCGTCGCCTCGCCTCGTCAAATCGTCCTCGTTCTCGCTATCACCAAAAAAAAAAATCGAATAAACTTACATAAATCTGAAACTGTCTAAAAATATGCAAACGTTCGCTGACGAGCCAACTCAGCTCTGAGAAAAGCGGAGGGAAATCACAAATAGGGTATAAATTTTATAAAACTACGCTCGTACAGAGGACCTGTGTTTTCGTACGTATATCAATGGCGTATTTCTTTTGGGATTTGGCCTTCTTTTTATATTTCAACCGACGAGAAAGTAAAACGATTTCCTCAACGATATCAATAATGTCGCTGTCATTTTAGCGAATTATATTTACGAGTAGATACGTTCTCGTATAGATTGAAGATTTTCGTTTGATGCTGTTCCCAGAGTCTGTAAACTACCAAATGCGTTTTATATCCTCGTTCAATTATATTAAAAATATATTTTCAAAAAAAAAAAAAAAAAAAATACGAATGAGAAAAAAATGGGGATACGTTCGAGTCGAAAAAACACTCGTAAAAGCGTGATAAAATTTCATACTTGATCTACAAAGTTGATTCTCGGTGCATACCTTCCCTAACATACCAGAAACAATTTACTATAATTTAATAAAAAAAAATTGCTAGAGCTACGTACTCTCGTTGTGTACCTATTCTGCGGTTTATTTAATAAAAATAATTATAGTAATTGAACTAGCAATTGTAGTTGGTTGGTAATGTGTTGTCACTGGTAATTGTGAAAAAACACGTCAAGAATATTGTGAAAAGAAAATACGCTGAATATATTCAACGTGTTGGGTATACATCGGTATGTACCTAGACGTATTTACACGTCGTATTACTCGTACGTATATTTTATAAAGGTATTGTAACCTGTCAACGTGTCACATGTGTTGTGTATACATTGTAGCCAATGGCAATATAAACCATCGTGTAATATAGGTACCTAACCTAACACACGTTTATGTCTAGATCTGCTATAGATCTACCGGGAGGTAATCCCCTACCCCGCTGCAGATTCCAGAATTTCAACTTGGATTGAAAAATTTCACGCTATCGAAAAGAGTTGTCATTACGACGCGAATGTATCCCCCCAAGACGTTTTAACGTAATTGATAATAAAGACGGAATTTGTTCGAACAGCATCGCAACCAGACGAAAAATGAACGAAAATTAAACTCGTACTAACGTTTGCATTTTTACACAGACAAGTTTTATAAATGACGACACATTAGTTAGGTTTTTCTTCGTTTTCCGGCGTTTCTTTTTCGGCTTCGGTCCCTTTCGACGATGCGAAGGCTGAAATGAATATTACATAATGGCGTTAGATAGCTGAGCGGCGATAGAGACGTCGCGAATATGAATATTCATCGAGATCGTACGAACAGGCGAGTCGACGCGACCGTGTGGCGTACGCTACGTTTCCGAATAAAAAGGGCTTCGATATTAATACCAAGCAGTTAGTATTTTTGACTTTGACAAAACTGGGTAATATCCGTCGGCCGGAGGGTTCCGGGGCATACACCAATTCACTCGTCATACGATTCAAGATTTTCGACTGCTACCACCGGGGATCAATTTAGTCTCATTTGTCTAAACCGACGAATGTTAAAAAGTCGCTTTAATTAAAATATTCGCCGGGAAAGAAAATTTTCCAACGGGGTGGCAATTTATACGGTGTCAGGTGTCAGTGGTGCGTAAAATGGCTGCGGGGGAGGTTGGAAGTTGTAGGCAGGGGATGGCCAGCGATGATTTGTAATGCGGATGATGAGAATTGAGGGTGGAATAAAAAAAAAAAAATGATTGAAATTGTTGGTAAATCGAGAATGAGATGTGAAAATCTGAAATTACATCTTGGGAAATATTTTGAATTTAGTTTACGATTGTCAAAAATCAAATAGTGACCACTGGGGTGAAAAAATTTGATCTATTTCTGCCCCTCCCTCCAATTCTGTAATGGTTGAAATTGTCCTTAATTTTCATTTTTCAAATTATCATCAACAAGGTACCTATTTATCGAGTTCGGTATTGTCACCTTTTTAATCATTTCAAGAGGAAAGAGTTGAAGATAGCTCAGCATGTCAGCAACATGTTCATCTAGCTAGATGTTCGTAAATAAAACATTGAAGTGTTGTTTTTCCTCTAAAAATTATATTTATTTTTAAAATTTTTAGATAAATGATGTATCTTACGAGTTGAGTGTTTGAAAAGTCAATCAATCCAAATTTTCGTTCAAGTTTCCTTTTGTTTTTTAAATTTGGTTTTAATGAAATATTTTGGGATTGGTAAATTACTTTTTTTGAATACTTAAGGGTAGTTTAATGTTATGAAGCGGAAAAATTCTATGGAAGAAAATAGGAGAATGCACCTGAAAAAATGAATGAAACTAGTGTCTTACCCGTCCATCATTATTTTAAAAAAAATAATATTGTGCTCATTTTCTGATTTCTCAAGTGGTATGAATGACAGGCGAACCTGGGACTCGAATACCTTCATGACGCCATTACTCATACCGCTGAATGCCGTTTCGGCCTTTTTTTTCAAAGTCTAGAGTATTTGCGTCATTTTCAAACAGTTTAGAATTTTCTGAAGAAGTTTTCCTATTTTTTTTTCCTCGTAATTTTCTCAGTTGATTTTTTTTCTGATGTTATTCTTCCGCGATCAAATTTTTTTCGCATCATTTTCTCAACTGAAATTTTTCTGACATGACGTAAGTATTAGGGTGGGCCGAAAAAACAATATTTTTGATTTTCAAAAACATACCCCCGCAAAAGTTGTCGGCTGATGAGACTTGACGAATAAAAAAAAAATTCAAAATCGATTCATATCTTCCGATCGCGCATTGGCGTTAAAGTTTTCAAAAATAAGCAAAAATTCAAAATTTTAAAAATTTCGAAAAAATTCAAAATTGATTAAAATTAATTTTAGAGCTTATGTAGTGACCACATAGACCAAAAAACAATTTTTTTTGAAAAAATCAACGTTTTATAATTTTTTTTTGATTTTTTTCATGTGAAGAAATAGCAGAAATTTAAAAAAGGCGTAAAGCATGATTTTTTTTTCAAAAAATTCTACTGTTTGGTTTGAATAGTCACTAGATAAGCTTTAAAACTAATCTAAATGAATTTCAAATTTTTCAAAATTTTCTAAAATTTTTTAAAATATTGAATTTTTGCCAATTTTTGAAAATTTCAATGTCAATGCGCGATCGGAAGATATGAATTGATTTTGATTGTTTTTTTTTTTATTTTTCAAATCTCATCAGCCAACAACTTTTGCGGGGGGTATGTTTTTGAAAATCGAAAAAATTGTTTTTTCGGCCCACCCTAGTAAGTATTCTTCACTGAACTTTTTTTCTGAAGAATTTTTCCGTTGTTGAATACTTACATCTTTTTTGAAAAGAATGATTTCTGTTTGTTTGACGTCACAGAAATTTTAAGGGAGAAAACTAGAGTAGAAAAAATAGTGGAAAAAATTGAGTCGTGGAGAAATTCTTCAGAAAAAATTTCAATGTGAAAGTGAAAATTGTGAGAAAAATATTTTTTATGGCGTCAATCAAACAAAACCGAAACGTTTGAAAAACTAATACCAATACCAAAATTCGTTTTTTTGATGATGACTGCTACGTAGACTAATCATTGATAATCTCCTTGCACCTTCCAGACACCGACCGCAGGTCTACAGATCGTAATTTTCTTCATTTTGCACGTTAGTTTGAGAAAATGATGTTTCCTTTTCCTGAAGTGACCCTAAACACGTTTTGTTTTTTTTTTCAACTTCCTTATCTTCTGTGACTCCAATGACAAGACTTTCCAGAAAATCGACGACGTAGATTAAGGTATGAAGCAGTGGCGGTTATTGAATGTAATCGCTGTAATTACCGATTACACGAAAAAAAATATCGTCAAAAAAGTTTTCCAGTATAATTTAAATAAAGAAATCATTCATGCATAATTACTTTGGTACCTATAATTTAAAAAGTTGCTAAATCACTTCAAAAAATCAAAGAATACTCTTCTTGTAATCGCGTTCTGATGTTTGTACATTTTCGTTTGATGTTCAATTGCTCAGATACCTTGAGTATCGTTTATAAATATGACTCTTATCACACTGTTTTCTCAATATTTCTTCTAACTTGAAATTTTTTCAGAATTTGATCCAATTTTGAAATTTTTTATTCCAAAATCTTTCCAATTCGTAGGCAATATTATTTTTCAACTTTCTCCAAAACTTTTCCTATCTTCTTCATTTCTATAAATTTTTTCATCAACTTTTTCCGAAATCTTTTTCAACTTTCATTCAAACTCAAAAAATGATTGTTGAATTTGAAGCTGTTATTGAGACTATTAAAATAAACTGAGGTTGCAGAATCGAAAAAATTCAAAAATTTTCGATTCCATGGGCTAGTCTACAACAAAATGCGATTACTACTTGAAAAACTTACGCGCCGCCATTGGTATGAAGAGTATTAAACCTGATTTTCATTGGTCATGCCGTCATTCTAACATTTTTATAACTAAGAGAACGTTTTTCTCGATTATATCCGAAATTCAGAATCACTATTTTGCTGATTAGCCATTTCGGAGTTGAGAGTTTCTTGATTGAAGTACAGTAAAAAATGTTACCTCGCTTTTTAATTAAAAAAAGAAGAAAATTTCTGACAAAATATTTTCCGTTGCTTTGTTTGTACCTATACTTCGTAAATATGGTGTACATAATTATGTGTATATCGATTGTGAAAGTCATGAAATTTGAGAGAAAAAAATTGCTCAAGTCATGCGGAAATCACAAGTTTTCGTAAGTTCTAAATATTTTCAACAATTTTCTCCTCTGCTCAAATCTCAGAGTTAACCTTTTATTAATCAAGTCGGGAGCCGTTTTTTTTTTTTTTTAAATTAGGTAGGCCTTTAAAACTTTTTTTGAAAAATAGGGGTCAAAGAGAAACAGGACAACGTGAAAATTGTGTAACACCGATTTCAGTATTGACAATTTGTTTTGAAGTCATATTTTAATCATTTCAAGAAAAAAAAGTTGAAGATAGCTCAACATCATTGAGATGTAGGTAGTAGGTACTAGGTACGTAAATAAAACACTGTAAGATGTTTTTTTTACCTTCAAAAATTTTCCTTTTTCTATTTTGGGCAGATTGATGTATCGTATTTATTAAGTGTTTGAAAAGTCAATTAATCTAAACAAGTATCACTTTTTGGGAAATTCGAAACTTTCTTTCTTCTCAAGTAGTTTGATATTCTAAAGCAGGTAAGATTTCGCACGGAGAAATAGGCGAATGCACTTGAAAAAAAAAAAGAAAACGAAATCAGTGTCTTACCCGATCATCACCATTTGAAAAAAAATTTATCGATATTTGGGTATTCCAAGATGGCTTTTTTGCCTGTTGAGATAGATATATTTTTCAATTCTCAGATTGACTGGTTCGGTGTTTGAAAAGTCAGGTATTGAAAGGGACGTTCTGTTTGAAGTAGTTTTTGGTAAATTATTGTATGTACAAAATTTATTCAGACTTTTCGTTTTCCGTTCAACTTTTCACCTTACCTCTTCCTTCTCCGGAGAAATTAAGTTTATCCGTTAATGGAAATCGTTGTATTCTTTGCAAAATGAAAAGTGAAAGTTTTTTACATTTCTGTAAATCAATCGTACTTCAGCTGATTGAAAATTTTATGGCTAATTCTATCAAAATTCAGTATCATCTGAACAAATGTGTCTCGCTGAATTATTGTCTCAATGGGTGAAATACCTGTCTGGAAACTGTGAGCCTTAGACTCAATTTTGCTTGATATGTGTACCTTTGATTTGAATTATTGCTAAATGGTTAGGTATAAGATTTTTTCAAAATTTTTCACTCATTTCTAATTCAATTTCTTCTACTTATTAGATTGACGTTTTTAACTGATTTCTTTCAAAACACTAAAAATGCATGTTTTACTGAAATTATTTCCTATTGTCATTTCCGTTTGAAGCCTAAAATTTTTCTCAAAAAAATTATGAAATGAATGGTAAGATTTTTTGTAATAATAATAATTTACATGTCATGTCGTAGAGTATTTTTTTTTCAAACCATTAGTAATTTTTTCTTCTCAATGGCTTCGGACTACGAGGCACGTTCGCGCAGCCTGAAAATTACCACATACAGGAGATACATAAATGCAGTAAAATTTTTTCCAAAGAAATGTGAAGTTTCCATCAGAAGTTTATGAGATTTCCCCATTGAAATTTTGGAATTTTTCCATTATAAAAATTTTACCTCTAATTATTCCCATGAAAAACGCCGGATTCCGGATGCTTCATCGATTTCTTGATAAAATTTCCTCCGAATTTTCTTTTTTTATTCGTCGTTGAAAAAATGTTTTTCCAAACTTTCATACTAATCATTTTCGTATTCGTCTTGATACGAACATTCGTTTAATGCATTGTTCAAAGGTTTGACAACAAATTAACATTGAAACGACAACGTCGTCGATGACGTAACCCGTTCATCGTATACAAAAACTGAACCACGGGCCGGACACGTAACGGTGTAATAATAATTCGATTAATCCTTTCGGCCATTTTTGCGATTTTCTTTCCATCTTGCCAAAGTCGCAGTCCTATAATGTACAACCGTGAAGCTAAACGACCATCCGTCATTTTTTGACACAGAGCCGGTGACAATTTCACGGCAGCACGCGCCACTAACAAAATGTTTCAACTCGAACTGACCTACAACCCTTTTGGACGGCGCGCTCTGCCGTGGACACGCCACCCAAAATTCATCTTATTGCGTAATGTTTGTCAGATTTCAAAAAAAGTAAAAGCTACGATGGCTGTGCCAAAGAAGCGCGTGTAGTATTTGTGATGTTAACGATGTTATACGGTTATCACTTTGGATGCGATTACCGCTGTGTACGGAGCTGGGAACGTCCAGAAGGGTGAAGTTGCGAGGTTGATGGTGGGAATTACGTGAGAAAATTTTTATCTGTCTAAAATAAAGATTTGTATTGTGTGTTTCAAAATTTGAATATTGAAGTGGTCTTCGAAACGAAAAACGTTGAAAACCCGAGAATCTATTTGCAATGAAATAATGAATTGAAATATTGCGTAGACAATATTTTTAAACTGTTAAAACGATTGCTCTGAACTGAGCTTTACTCAAATTTGAGTGAATCACTCAAATTTTTTGACCGAATTATCAATATAGGTTGTTGCGTGTCGTTTTAATATGATTTATTTCGCCGAATACGATTTTTTGTTAAATATTTTTACTGAACAAAAATTTCCGCCCCCTTTCTTATCCTCACTTACCTTTTTTCTGACATGAATATCGCGAAGGGCACCGGCGGTCAAGATAGACGAATCTGCCCCAGAACTGAAATTCAAAGCTAACCGGCAGAATTTATTTTTTAGGGTCTGAAAACTACCTGGTAAACATTTTAGACCCCTTCCTCTCTCCTTGCCCGAGTTATGGGGCAAAACATGACTTTTCTCAGCCTTTCCTTTAAAAATTTTCATCTTCGAGTGTTTTCAACCAAATTTTCTCAAATTTACCTGAATATGTACTATACTGAGGAGGATTAAAGGGTGGTTTAAAAAAAATGTTTTGTTTTTTTTTCCTAGTCAAAAATTACATTTTGAAACGTGAATTCGAATTTTCTACATGATGTTTCACACGTACAATTATAAAAAAATATATTTCATGTACCTATCCATAGATATGACTTATCCAGTAGGGTGGGCCGAAAAAACAATATTTTCGATTTTCAAAAAGTATGTTGGCTGATGAGACTTGGAAAAAAATCACAATCGATTCATATCTTTTGATCGCACCTTGGCGTTGAAGTTTTCAAAAATTGGCAAAAATTTAAAATTTAAAAAATTTTGAAACAATTTTAGAGATTATTTAGCGACCAGCCGACCACATAGACCAAAAAACACATTTTATTTTGGAGAAAATCAACGTTTTATAATTTTTTTGATTTCTCTTCATAAGTGAAGAAATAGCAGAAATTTAAAAAAAGATATAAAAAATGAATTTTTTTCAAAAAATTTCTGTTTGAGCTTTAAAGCCAATTTTAATATTGAATTTTTGCCAATTTTTGAAAATTTTCCAATGTGCAATCGGAAGATATAAATCCATCTTGAATTTTTTTTTATTCAAGTCTCATCAGCCAACAATTTTTGCGGGGTATTTGTTTTGAAAATCGAAAAAATTGCTTTTTCGGCCCACCCTAGCATCCAGTTTCTTTGTACTTACAATGTAATATTTTTTCAGAATTTTTTGGTAGTGGAAGACCTTGAAAAGTGCGAAAAACCAGAATATCTCTAAATTTTCTAGAAGCTTTTAAAACATCTTAAAACCGCTTCAATTCAATTTGTGAGTTCCAATGTAGGGTATATACCAAATTTTAACTCTTTTCGTTGGTGGATCAATAATTTTCATAATATGCGGGGCGATGAGGTAGTTTTGAAAGTTCAAAAATTTTCCAAAATTCGAAAAAATGAACTTTAGTACCTGCAACTTTGGAAAGGGGTTCTTTTGAGTTGCATTATGGATTTAATTTCATTTGAGCTCAAAATTTTGAGTTCGGATACCTCTCTCGTCAGAGATTTTTCACTGATCCAAAATGGGAGTACATCATGAAAAATCTCATCTTGCAAGGAAATATGTATAAAGTGCAAAAATGGAAAAAACTCATTGAATATTCAAAATATCAAATCCTAATTAAAACCGTATCAGTATCAACTTTCACCGATTAAATATGAAACTTCACTCAACAGCGAATTATTCGTAAACACACACAAAACATCTGTTGTGTGGAAAACACGCAGCATCAATGTTATCTGGAAATAATGACAATGTAAATAGAATAGCCTTTGGCGGTCCACCCCCTCTCCTCCCTTACCCTTTACGTCATTTACACAAATACATATATTCGATGTACGTTCCAAGTATAAAGTGAAACTAATTCGCCCTCGATGTGGCTCCCCCTGCTGGCCTCACATAAGACCTTTGTATACAGTACTTTAGATACATATTAACCACGTTGAAAAGGCGCGGCTAGGGTTGTATTGTATGTTTACATTAGAGAATTTGCGTACGTATGTATGTGTACATTGCATATTATGCAATCAAATTGACTGTACATTAGCAATTAATTTTCTATACTTATTTAAAGCTTGCGGCCAACTCGACACCGTGTATTATTAGGGCTTTTTTACCATGTAGTGGTATGTTGTGCCCTGTTTTTCGAATTTTTACATTGTTTTAAATCCCAGCTTCGGATTATTTTGCCCATTTCTGTCGGCTACGTTCGTTCGGGTAGAATGAAATATATTCGCGATACGATTGAGCAGCAGATCCTACCATCGTATTCTATTGGGATTGGGAGAAAGATAGATTTGCTCGGATGGTTGGTCGACGTCGTAACAGGAGCGAGATAACTCGCGTGTGTACGAATGCTACACAGAGCCAGAAGAGAAGAAAGGGTTAAATAGTGAAATATTAGAATACGATTTAAATAAGATAAATGTCGGTTGTGACTGGGTGTTGATAATGGCTAAATTATTGCTGCAACAATCCTAATATATGGACTGGTAAAGGATTAATGAAGAAGTTATACGCTGAAAGGGGTAAAACGGTGTAGTTTTTGGGTGAAAATTACCACCCCCTTTGCCCCCTCCTCCTTCCCATAGCCGGCTGCGAACTTACGAGCAATTTTATCAGCGAATCTTATATTGTAGATGTGTAGAGAATGGTGAATGGTAATTCGTTGTCGAGCTTTTACCAAGGTATTCAAGGATAGAATGGGGGTGGGGGGAGACTCGTTTGAGAATTTTGTCGACTGCTGCTGAGGGTACGTAGAATTAACTATTTATGGAGAATTTTTTTTTCATCGAGTTTTTCCTCATTCGATCGGTATAGTAATTTTATAGAAATGATTTCGTCTGCCTTTACTCCCTCGGTGAAGTAACCGCACCGGAACCGCAACGTGGAAAGACATTTTCGCCGGTTGAATTAATTTATCGTTGTGTAGCTCTTTAACCGCGTAACATTTTCATCGAATTATGTTCGTCAAAAGTTTCCAACTTGATATTTTCATTATTCATTCACGACCTATAACTCGACATAGGTATTTCGAGCATTTCTACTCGAAAAAGGGTTCGAGTGGGTTGAATTCACTGGCAGACTGTTGTCGAGCTTTTGTTCGCTGGTGAGAGTAATTTTTTGGATTTGTTGGCGGGTTTTAGGGTTTGAAAATTGAGTGGTGTCGGTGTTGCGCACTTTTGTGTGAGATTTCTCTGATGGTAAAATATGAAATGTTGGAATTGGTTGGATTGAATCCAATTCAATCAGGTTCTGTTTTTCAGGTGTTTATTGAAATTTAAATTGTGTTTTAAGAGTAGGAAATAATGAAAACAATGACATATTTAGGTACATAATACGAAGTTTATATGTATGTACAGATAAAGAATCGAGAGTATATTTTTTTGTCTCAGTTCATTTCATTGACCTGTGTATGTGTGTTAAGTTCCAAAGGATTTTTTGGTAACCTCAATAACGAAACAAAATAATCTCAAAACAAACTTACGTTGGCTCACGAGAGTCTATTTTCCTCTGTTCTTCAGGTGGGAGCGGGAGCAAATTTTTTTCTCGTTTTTACGCCAAGTCCTTCCGGTGGTTGGTGAGCGATTTTTTTTTTCGTATTCTACAATATTTCAACTTAAAATTTTTCTTTTCAAAGTCGAAATTTTTTACGTAATTTTTTTTCAACTTTAAAATTTTTCTTTTCAAGGTCGAAATTTTTACGTTCTTTTTTTTTCAAATTAAAAATTTTTCTCAACACGACTCTTGGAATTTTAAATTTAAAATTTCATTGGTTCCCGATAGTATTTCACCAACTTTGAGTTTTATTTCAATATTTTTCTGCTCGTGTGATATTAATTTTTATATATCTCATCTTCTCACCTCATTATTATTATTTTTAGTGTTACTAATTTACCGTTCGGTTAAACAAGGTAGCATCTTTATTCAATTTTTTTCAAAAGTATCCGAAAAAAAATTTATTAGTTCATAAAAATTATTTAATAATTAATTCATCTTATTTTGATGTCAATTTTCGATTCGAAATTTTTGTCTTGAACTAATATTAGGTACAAAATGTTGAAAAAGTTATAATTTTGGTTCAACTGAACAGTAAAATTAGTAATGCTAAAATATAAAGGGGTGAAATATTTCGAAATTGATATCACAAGAGTGGAAAAAAATTATTGGTGCAGAAAAGTGAAATTTTCATATTTACGAGTATATTCATTTCATTAATACATATTGATCAACTTTTATATTTCTGCTGATTTAATCGCATTAAAATTCAGTTTTAGATTAGCTTTTGAAATTTGAACTCAAAATTCTATTCGATTTAATCGTTGGGATTTTTAATTGAAACTTTGCTGTCGACTTTTGGCAACTTGTTGTTTTTTAGCTTTTTGATCTCGTTTTGCGATCTTGAAATTTTGCAAATACCGACTACATAAAGCGTGCAGAATCAAAAGTGGCTTTCTCCATGCGACACTCTGTAGAAAGGGACCTTACGTGGAATTTTTTTTTCTAGTTTAGTAAATTCTGGAACTTGGAAATATCAAAATCGCCAAAACTAGAAAAAAATTCCATAGAAGGTACCTTTCTACCGAGAGTGTCGCATGGAAGAAGCCACTTTTGATTCCACACGTTTCACTTCGTCTTCGTAACTGACTGTGAGCTGAAACATATTGGTACTTCAACCTACGAAATCATTATCAAAACAAAGAATCTTTGACGTAAGCTTTTGATTAAATCGTTTGACGAACTGGTAGGTATCTGTGGAAAAATAAAATACCGTTGACTAAATCTACACGAAAAGGGCTTCAGGCACGAAATTGAAAATACGCTGCGAACGACTGAATCGTTCCTTTTCCAACTTGATGACTCAGTGGTCCGCTTGCTTTTTTTTCAACTTCTAAATTTTTCAATTTTTTTTTTCTTTTCAAGTTTGAATTTTTTTTCGATTATTTTTTCAAACTTCCAAATTTTTTTCCAAATTCGAATTTTTCTCGATTATTTTTTTAAAATTCAAAATTTTTTTCCATGTTTGAATTTTTCTCGATTTTTTTTTAAATTCAAAATTTTTTTCCAAGTTCGAATTTTTCTCGATTATTTTTTTGAAATTCAAATTTTTTTTCCAAGTTCGAATTTTTCTCGATTATTTTTTCAAACTTCAATTTTTTTTCCAAGTTCGAATTTTTTCTCCATTATTTTTTCGAAATTCAACATTTTTTAGGTAAATAAAATACACATGACGTGGATTAGAAATATTGAAATTTGATTAATTTTACACGATCTGCAAAAAGTCAAAAAAACTCAGAATGGCTCCAGCTCCAAAAAAAATCGTCCGAAGGGAGCCTCCTCCTTCCAGCTTCGCTCTGGATTTCCGGCTCTCCCAGTAATCTGAAGAGAGCCCTCCTCACTCTCTCCGGCTCCAATATTCTTTCAAAAAGTGCCTCTGGCTCCGCTCTGGATCCCTGCCTAAAACTTTAATTTCATTCTGAAAATCCATCTTATCACTCATTACCCAGCCATATGAAAAATAATACTCTCCGTTTGTAAAATGTCATTCATTCGGTCCATCAGCGAGTATTAACGTCACTATTATAATTGAAGCTGATCATCAACGTCTACCTATCCTCATCTTTCTACAGCGCTGGCTCGATTAACGGTCCTAATACTTACATTTAACCCATATCCAAAGCTACATAAGCTCAGGTAAATAATTGTGACTCGTTACACGGGTTAAAGGTAAAAACGTATTTTCCACTATGACGTGTTAATTACGACTGCTGCGACCAAAGAATAAGCATTTCTAATTTAAAAATACTCGCTTATTGTACCTTCTTTATAGCTTTTGTATTTGTAAAACATCTTCGTCAGATGCTGTTCAGCTTTAGCGAAAACCTATTAATAACCTTCTTAAATGACCGTACACGATATTTGATTTAGACCTCGGTCGATGGATTCGCTCTTAGTGTTTCTGTTCCATCGCTATGTAAGCAAAAGTCATCAGCCTTTTACTACCATTTGTACTCCGTACATAAAAAATCTACGTACTGACAGAGGAGTCCCGTCGTTCGGTCACCTTATCAATCAAACAGGTTGACAGTTGGACAATAGCGTTGGTAATGATGGAATCGAAAAGCCGTATCGGTAAAATTGCATTGTCGATGCGCTACGACTAGTTCCGGATTCAGCGTTTTCTAAAACCGTATGCAAACGGTATCCGGTTTTCATGACGATTAATCTTCTCATTTTCCGACAGTTTATCGTCGATCGGTGTCGAGATGTAAGGGATCGTCGACGTGGTAACTTCGTTTCCCGCTTTTTAATCTCCGAGCTGAAAATTGATTTCAGCCGGGGGTAGAGTTAGTCCAGAGTTAATGATTTTCGTGTCTGCCACCATGTAAATGTTTATTTAAAGACGTCATAGGTCGAGATGAGGGGTTAATCGAAGAACACCGTGGATTCCATAGGTATAAGTGGATACGATCGGATTAATATTTCATCTGTGGGTGTGAAATATCCCTTTTCGATATCCTTTATTGTGGAAAAAAAAACGTAAAAAATTAATCGCTGTGAAAGATTTCGCCATATGTGACCTGTGAAAATCTTTTAAAACGATTTACGTTATGGAACTCTTACGGTTATCACCGAAGCCAAACTTGCATCCAGGCTAGAAAATCTGTTATCTGAGAGAACACAGTTGGTAAATCCTTGGCGCCTCGTATGCGTTGATAGGTACACACGTACGCCTTGTAGAAAAGCTTTTGCTTTCGAATACGAAGGGTGGAAGCTCGTTTAATTTGATACCGATGTCTTTAAAATTGTTATTAAACCGTTTGCCTTTTTTTCCTCTGTTACCTTTCACTTTACCCTTTTGAAGTATTGATCGCTTGTCAAGATATGTCACAATTCTTTGCATATATTTGTTGCAGTCTAGGTTTTTTTTTCTCCGAGTAGAAAATTGAATATGCTTTTTTCAATATTTTTTGAAGTTTGCGACTCGTATTCTGGTACGGTACATTTAAAGGAGATATTCTCCTACGTACTTTTCTCATTCGTAAGCTTTCGAAGTGTATATTGAAGTTGTCAATCATATTTTAAATGTGTTTGAATTTTAGAACACGCGTACGTACGTTTCAAAGGTTGCGACATTTTTGACTGCGATTGGATTGACTTCTCGGTCCCGTGGTGTAGTGAAATTGCTCCTTTTTTTTGCAGCGTATAGCGTGAGTGCTTTTTTGGAAGAAGCGTGTTGGTTGGAATGTTGGACGATTTTTTGGTGTGAAATGAAAAAAGAAATCGGTGAATTTTTGAGTTTAATTGAAGTATCTTGAAGTGTGAGCCGTACGTTAATTGTAAAACCACTTCATCCAGTACGAAATTGGTTAAAATCTACCTACATCGAATCCTTATTACGCGCTTTATTTTTAGGTTGCCCAGTTAATTTTCTGGAAAACCGGGAAAAGTCAGGGAATTTTGAAAGTTTTTGCATTTTCGCTGGAATTTTGTAAAAATCAAGAAAAAAATCAATTTTCTGAAGTTTCTGGACTCGTTTTATTGAAACTTTTTCAAAAAACTTTTCCCTCGCCCCGCTCGGGTCAAATTATTTTATCTACTATGTGTATTCATCATTACTTGTTTGTTTATCATAATTATACAAAAAAAATGATGTTTAAACGCATGTTCTTGTCTATTTTTCCAACTTTTGAAGGTCTTTTGTTTACAAAAATGTTTGCCCTCGCTTCGCTCGGGCTCAACACATTTATATTTTTTCATCAAAATATTTATAACTCTTTATCAATATATTATTTACTTTTCCAAGCTGAAAAGAAAGTTTTTATTAGAATTTATAAATTTGAGGTACTGTTTTGGTAGGGTGGGAGGGAGGACGGGGGATTGGATTGTGAAGAGATTTGAAAATTTGAATTTTGAGACTGCTTTTCATTTGAAACTTTTTCTGTTATAAAATCAAGGTCTCAAATTTTTGTACCCAATTGCGAGAGGAGGAGGAGGGAGATGGCGTCGAAAAAATTTCCAAAACTGAATTCAAGTTGTTTTTGTGGCTAGAAAAGAGAACATTGAATAATCTCATAGGAGCCTAGAGGATATGATTTTTGAAAAAAAAAAATGGTTGGACACAAGAAAAAATCCTCCTCCTCCATCCTTCAGGAATAACATATTTAAAAGGTCTGGAAAATTTCTAAAAATTGGTCTGGAAAACCTGGAAAAGCCAGGGAAAATTATTTCCGAAGTATAGTGGACACCCTGATTTTCGAATTTATTTTTTCAATTTTTTAATATTTTCATCCGAGAATCGGTTGATTAGACGTTCGAAACACAAATTTAACTCATTTTCGAACGTAGCTGTGCAAATTGAAAATTACTGTCAACTAATCAGCACATCAAATACGCTGAAATGAAAATTTTGCTTGCTGAATTTTTCCTTTTTGAAATTGTGAAGTAGTTCAGATTGGTCTATCGAGCGAAAAGTTATTATTTTTAGACAATTAAATTTATACAAGAATCGTGTCGAAGATAACCGATAATCCATGTGGAATCGGATTCTTCTCTTTTTTATGTTGGTTAGAAAACGAAAAAAAACTACTTACTTTTGTGGTCCTGTCAGTTTTTAGCTCTGTTCTAAAAATACCATGCATTTTTTTTTTCAAAGATTTTTGTTGGCATCCAGAGAGGTGGGATCCCCCTTCTTCTGCCCCATCTAACCATCAACAATTTTCTTTTGCAAGCCTTTCATTTTCCCAGCTTGGTATAACACCATAATATGAGAGTTTGCCCATTTTTAAGATACAACCCGTTCTCATAATTGAATGAGTAGGTACTAGGTATGTCTTTTGAAGTATTTTTTTGAAGGACTCTTCGTGCTTTCAGTTTCAAATACCTATTTGAAACTAGTTTAAAAATTGCATTCAGAAATGACCGTTTTTTTTTTGTGGCGAAGAGTTGAATAATGCTTACCGATTAACTTTTTTTTACAGTTTTTTTATTTTGTAATGTAGTCATTTCAAAATAATTTTCAGCTAATTTTGTAAAATTAAAAGCTTTAAAAAGATGAATTCGCATTCTATCAAGGTTGTCATCGGTCGTTGAATAACAGACTGTTGACGAAGTCGTATTTTTTAAAATTTATTTGCTATTTTCTTGGTTTTTGGGCTACCAAATTAATTTTTGGTTTTCTTTATTTTACCAGTTTTTTTTTATAAGTTTGTAAGAGAGAAAGTTTTAAAATTAAGGGTAGTAAAAATACCTTCGACTCAGAATTTTCAAATTTCGAAATTAAAGAAAAAATTCCTCAAAATTGAGAAAATTTTCTAAAAAATGATCAATGCTTAACCAACCTTACGACATCCTATAAATTACCTATTTTCTGGTATTTTTCAAAGAAAAAATCGGTAGAATTGGGCGAAAGTTGCCTCGAAATCGTATCTACTTGTATTTTTCATTTTCGAACAAGCTCGCTTTAGATACGATATTCGACTTCTCGATCTCTCTGAAAGTTGCTCGATGTTTTCAACCTTACTCTTCTAATTTGAATCAGTCAAAAGTGACTGAATGAAAAGACAAAATAGACTCTCTGTAGGAATCAGTGAAAAATTTACTGATCAGATCTATTGGTGAATTTTCATTTTTGAATCAGTAATTTTTTCCACAGCTACTGAAATTTACCAGTAAAAATTTTAATTTAATGATTTAATCAGTAAATTGAAATACTTAGGTACTAATTCAATTAAGTATTGATTCAATCAATAAATTAAGATTTTTACCGATTCATTTCAGTAGTTGAGAAAAAATTATTATTGCATTTTAAAATGAAAATAGGTATACCAATATGACTCAATTCTGTCTATTTCAATCGGTCAATCTTCAGTTTTTGACTGATTCAGATTAAGAGAGTAGAACTTTCGAGGAAAAACCAAAATGATTCTCAATCTCGGGAAAATATTAGTAACTTACAAAATATCGTTTCAGCATCAGCAATATGAATATTTTTTAATCGATTTATTTTTTTGGTGTGTTGAATGGTGTCTTACTCTTTTAATCTGAATCAGTCAAATTTGACTGATGAAATTGAAATCCACAAAATCATGTCACTATAGAAATCAGTGAAAAATTTACTGCTTCAATCAGTGAATTTTCATTTTTAAATCCGTAAAAATGTAATTTCACCGATTCAATCAGTACTTAATTACTGATTCAATCGTAAAAATTACTGATTCCAACCAGTAAATTAAAATTTTCACTGATTCATTTCACTTGTTGAGCAAAAATTACGGATTCCAAAATGAAAATTTACCAATTCAATCGGTAATTTTTCACTGATTGACGGTCAAATTTCACTAATAACTGTGGAATCAGGGAAATTTCACTGCCAATCAGTGACACGATTCCGCCTCTTTCAATCAATCTTCAGATTTTGACTGATTCAAGTTCAGAGAGTACAAAATTTCGACCGATTCACTCAGTACAGAGAACCTCCAAGTATAAAGAAAATTCCCAACCATCATTTGAAAAACAAACACATATGAAGCCAACTATTACCAAAAACTCGTTTATAATTCGGCGAGAAAAAAGGTTTCCATTTCATCTCGCCTCACGGGACATCATTTATAAAAAGAAAAAGGTCCATTGATACGTGTGCGCGAGTAGTAAAAAATAAGAAGATACCCTTGCAAGGCTTGCGTTTTTTATACCTACAGTTTCCTCTGCACTGTTTACAGTAGCCCTCGTATTCTTATTCTTTTAAATGGCCTGCCCTTTACCGTATTACGCGCCGGTTTTTTCTTTTTTTAAATTCTTTAACATTCTAAACCCTTGCACACTACGCGGGTATTCTTCGATTAATAGTGAACTTTTTTCTGACCATTGGCCCATCATTTGTCTTCCTATAAGCAATATATCCTTATCTAGTATAATATTTTTTCTCGAATTCCTTCGAGAATCGCTATTCGCAAAGGCGAGTTACGGTTTCCTCGACATATTTCGGACGTCATCTGCAAATATACTACGAGAGTATTCCCTCCGGTTATTTAATATTTGCTAAGTTCTTTATCTTTTGACGTAATCGTGTACGTATGTACGGTGCGTGCCAAGCAAATTGGTATTTTCAGTCGATGGGTCTCGCTACTGCTCATCCCAGCGAATCCTACAGCTTTTATGATTGATCGGTTTAAATATTTGGTGGAAATGTGCATATACGATAGAGTAGAAAAGAATGTACAATAATTACGGAGAAAGAACTTGAGAAAAGTGTAATTTTCCATTTGCCTGGAAGATGATTGGTGATTACACAAAAAACACATTTCCTTTCGCCGGTTATTACCGTGTTAATTAATAAAAAGCTGGTGTGACCTAAGGATAAATATTAGCGACGAGCGACTCGGCGGAGAAAAGGGTTACGCTGGGCCATCGCTGTATGACGAATTTCGACGTCGTCTAGTACCCGAAAACAACAAAAAGTTGTAATAAGTTAATGGAACGCTTACATTAGGAATTGTATAACGCTACAGTAGTACGCGCTATGGTAATTCATTAAAAAGACAATGTAAATGATTTGTGCTGGAAACGAACGACAAAGATAGAAAGCTCCAAGGCGCGATTGTCGTACAGCGACGAAGACGACATTGACTGATACTTGTAAAGGTTTCGGTGCAGCGAACAAAAGACTCAAGAAGGTTGCCCTCCGTTAATAATTTCTGGTTGATATTAATTGGAAAACATTTAGTATTAGACGGTAAATTAATTACAAACAGGTCGGTATTTTCTTTATAATGCGATTTGGCATCTTTTGTGGAAATCTTATCGCCGCCGAGAGCCAACTTTTCGGAGGGGTAATTACTTAATGTATCGTTAAAATATTTGCTCCACGGTTAATGGATATTGGCGCGAGAGTTTTCGACTTCGGTTGTTAACAACTTGCTCGGTTTTATGTGTACGAGGTGGAGGAACAATTGGGCCGGGGTATTTTCCAGATACGTTTTCTTAACAATGGGTGAAAGTAGCTGATTTTAATTAAAAGTAAAATTCGACTGTTTTGTCGATTGTCTATTTTGGGAGACGTAATTTTTCGTGGAGTTGGTATCTTGGAATTTAGAATTTGGTAAATAATTGAAATTTCAAATTAGTCTGCAATCTAAGCACGTAAAAAGCTTGATCAAAAAAATGATATTACTTACTCATTGCACCAAAAATTCGGGAGTTTCATTCGGGTTAAGTTCAATCGTTTGCATCTTGGTTATTGGAATAGGACAAAAAACCGAAATTTTCGTATCCCAATGTCACTCTGAACACGAGCACGCCGTCCACTTTTGTGGATGGGAGAGAGAGGGGAAAGTTCAGAATTGAATCTAGATCGTTTTTACGACCGAAAAGGGGACCAGAAAATCTCGTAATGAGTAATAATGTTTGAAAAGAAAATTAATTTCAAATTATTTGTACAATTTCAGATTGTAAGTATAGATGTATCATGTGATGAAATTACCCACTTCTTCAAGATTCATTACTATCATCAGTAAAGGGTTCTAAAAATTTCGAAACTTTGGTCTGGAAAACCTTAAAAAGTCGAGAAAACCATTTCTGAAGTATTATAAAGACACATTGACTTCATGACGTGGGCAACGTGTGACTCCGACGACCTAAGGGGCTCAGCAGCAATTTTGAAGGAAAAATCTAGGTAAAGAAGTCATAAGTTTAAAGAAATAGAATATTTTTCAAAATCTTGAATTTTTAGATTTACATATCTTGTTTTTTTATTACTTTTTATGGCGCCGAAACGCGCGATCTCATCTTCAAGAAATTGCAATGACTTTTCTTTTACTAACGAGTGGAACTCCTCCATTGAGAAGGGTTGTTCCGGCTGCAGCAAGAAGGCTCTTCGTTTCCAATTACTCATTATTGTGTTGAGAAGAAATTTTGAAGAAGGGAAATTGGAAAATTTCTTGAAAATTGAGTTATTTTCAAGAAATTGGAAAATTTCTTGAAAATTGAGTTATTTTCAAGTTGGAAGACATTTTTAAAAATATTTTGAAAAAATTGAAGAGATCCAAGTTGGAAATTTTATTAGTAAATAAGTTACTACAATCAAATTTTCTCAAAATTTTGCCAACTAAATAAATTCGTATTTTTTGGATTTTCCTCTAATTCGAAAACTTTATTCAATAATTTTAAAAATTTCTTCTGACCAAATAATTGGAAGAAATTTTCATTATTTCCCCATTTTACCTGGACATATTTTACTAGAAAAAATAGGCACCTACTGCTTACTTTGAAAAAATCCTAATATTTGAAAAAATTAATGAAAGTCTGGCTTCCTTCACTTCTCTATAGAGGAAAATCACTTGCTCTGTATCAAGAATGATGTCATGTTTTAGTTCATTTTCAATTTTATTGAAAAAATTATGTCCGGCATTTTTTTTTTTCTTATCGAGAAGTGAATAGAAGGAGAGAGAAAAGCTGAGATCCGCAGAAATATTTAGAAGTCAGGGTGTCCATTCTCTGAAAAACCGGGGAAAGTCGGGGAATTTTGAAATTTCCGGCATTTCCGCTGAAATTTTTGTAAAAATCCAGAAGAAGAATGTCTAAAATTTCTGGCTCTTTCACTAAAAAAATTTTCCCTCGTTCTGCCCAAAATGAATTATTTCTACTTACTTTAATATTCATCATTTTTTTATTGATTACAAATTCATAATTATTATGTAAAAAAATTTTTGATAAAATTTGATGAGAAAGGAGTACTATGATGCCCCTGATCACTATTTTGAAAAAGAATAAAAGAGAATTCATATTTTCTGCAGATCACATTTTGGGAAACTTTACAAGGGTATGCTGATGCTGTGATGATTTTTCAACTTTTGAAGATTTTTTTTTACGAAATTTTCAGCCCTCGCTTCGCTTAGGCCCATCACATTTATAATTATCTCATTAAAATAATTGATATTTTACTCCCCATCGATCTACTGAGCGAAGCCAAAAAGAGAGATTTTTGTGGAATTTATAAATTTGAGGCCCGTGTTTTTTTCTGGGAGGGGGCATGGGCATTGAATTGTAAAGGAATTTTTGAATTTTAAGACTGAGAATATTCAAAAATTTTTTAAATTGAATTTAAACCGATTTTGTGGCCGCAAATACATATTCTAAAAATGTTGCGAGATGTAATGATTTTTTTAAAAACAAATGTTGAACATTACGCATTTTTAATCATTCTTCTGCACAATTTCATCACCCAAAAAACCACCTCCTTCACCATCCTTCAAGAATAGCATATTTGAAAGGCCTGGAAAACCTGGAAAAGTCAAGGAAAATCATTTCTGAAATAGAGTGGACACCCTGGAAGTGTTCATTTGATGAAGTCTTTTTCGTCTTCGTATCTTCTCTTCTTACACCTCCTTCCCATTGTAACGTAAATCAACCTCTGAAAAAATTAGTTGAAATAACGAATTTTTACCTATAACAATTGAACTAATGGCTGATTATATTTACAACCTTTCAATACGTATCTAGTCTGGAATTGGTAAGTAGTCAGAAAATAGTGATTTTTGAATTTTATGACTGAGATCGCAATTTTATCGACTTTAATTCCTGATTTGGTGGATGTCATTTTAATTATTTGTCAGCGAAACATTTCCGTTCTCGTTATCATCAGGATCTGGTCGGCTGTTATCAGAATTTTCTTTAGGGTAGGTTAGTTACCTGAGATTCATATTCGTGTTTTGGATGGATTCAAAAAGAATCGTGCATCCTATATTTATTATTTGTTGAACGATCACGGCGACGACCACGACTTTTTCTCTAGTCCCAGATTCCCAGAAACTTTTTGGTTCCTATCAATTTTGGCATTTATTTAGTTTCTTCGACTTTTCTTTTGTTTTGATTGAGAAATCGAATTACTTTTTATTCTTGATGTTCATACAGAGCCACATTTTGAAATCTTCTTGTACCACTTTCGTAAATTTTATAGTTGGCCAATTTTAACCTATTCCCAATCACTTCAATTAAACCTGATTAACATCGCGAGGGTTTCATCAGAATCCTAATCGCTTCCACATCGCTTATTCGGGGCTCTAAAAATTAAACGCCAGAGCCACTATCTGATCCCCATTTCCAAACAAGGGCGAATATCAAATCGCTAAATACGTAATTCGAGATAACTCGAAATCGGACAAGTGTAAAATGATTATTAGGTAAAGACGAGTAAATTAAATCAGCAGCACGAATTATACACCCGAAGCAAACGAAAACGACGTATTTTTTAGTACCGCCGTCTCCGCATTCTCGGCTATAAACGTCGCCGAATTTGATTTATTACTAAATGAAAGCCATCTCCCTGTTTGCAGAAGTCGAAAAAAGAAAGGGTTAAGGAAAAAATGAAGTGCTTTGGCTATAAACGAACAATTAAAATGTTAATTCGTCTTTTGAATGTAGATTCATTCCGGAAATGTGATCCGATTTCGAGGTCTGTCTTCTTTTCAGTTTTTTTTCCCTTCTGCAACCCTTTTTATTTTAATTTCGTTCGCAGTGTCGAGCTTTCAGCCTGCTTGTCAACGAGTGTAAAATTTCCTGAAGATTTCTCCTCTTCTACGGCGAAAATTAACGAAGTTTTGGGTTTCTTTTATTTTTCTTCTTTCGTTTTTTTTGACGATGTCGAATACGTGTCGAGTTGCCGGAATAGAACTTTACAATGTACATTCTCAAGGAATTTTTCAGTTCAATTTTTCTTTTTCTGCGTCAAAATTCCCATCATTATTATGCATGAACTACATGTGTACCTATGTACTTTTTTTTAATTTTTTGGGCTTCAGACTTTGTGGTCCATTAACCCATGATTCCAGGAAATGGGGTTTGCTTTGTGTAACAAATCAACGATGAATTTTCTCACCCAAAGTGATGTTATGGTTTTTTCCGAGTATGAGGCTGAAAAGAATTTCAGGGGAAATTTTCATTCCAATAATCTGGCCAATATTCATCGAACAATTGTGGCATGTCGTTCTTGAGAATAATTTTACTCCTGCGTTCCACCTCCATTTAGGCATTTTCAATAAATTGACGCGCGAATAGTTGGAGAGATACCATTTCAACATCACTTTAACATTTTTCAAATTTCTTTGATCTCAAAAACCACCATAGAGAGGGATTTGAAAATTGAAATCAAACGCCTGTAAAAATGACACAATAACTAGAAAAAATCTTCGTTTTTGAGTTCTGTTAAAATTAAAGAAAAAAAAATGATCAAATGGAAACATCTATGTCAAACTCCCGTTCAATCAGTTAAATTATCCCTATGACTATTTGAGTGATCATTTTACTATCTGTTTGAAATTCATTTTTTTTTTTCATTGATAAATTTAATATCCAATAGGCAATCGATTGGAATAAACATTCAGATCAAACGTGAATTTCGAGAATTTGAACAAAATAATTCACAAAATAGGTATGTTTATCGCAAGATTCTCCGACCGCTGAAGTTAGTTCTTCGTTTTTTCATTTCGAAATTTCAAAAATTTTGAGCCAAAGTTGAATTTTCAAACTTTGAGTACAATGTTTGTTCAATTTGATTATTCCAAGGGGAAATTCATGCTGCTAAATTCAGAGTTGGTTTTTCCATTGGTCATCCTTGAGCCTTTGCAAAGTTTAATAGCACGAAGGCACGAACATTTGAAAGTTTTTTCGAAATGATTCGAAATTTTGTCCAGAATTTTTTGACGAATGCTTTTAGGATGTGATTTTTGTAAATTTACTCAATTTTTTTCAAAAATAATGAAACGCTTCATTTTTCTTTATTGCATTTGTGTGCGATTGCACTAAACGCATTTGTTTTTATGTTATTTGTTGGAGTTGAGAGGGGTCAGTAAAGTTTCTTTAAATTCATCAAATTATCAAATCCGTTTCGGTGTTAATATTTTTGAATCCGTTGATCATAGATCAAAAACATAAACCACAAAATGAACTTACAGTGTTTTTTAGTGGAAATTATTTTTGATCGTTTCACAGCTGACTTCTGACTTTTTTTTTTTTTTTTAAATAAAAAATTCAATTTGTTTACTTATCATCTTTAAAAATTTTATTTTCATATTAGGTACATATAAATCTTTACAGTGTACATGTCAGCTAGCCATTGAAAATGATATGAAAAGTTTTATGGAAAATTTCTAGAATTTTCAATTATATTATATCTTATTTGAGCTGTACGCAAAATTATGAGAAATTCATTGAAAAAATAATGAAAATTTAAAAGGTCAGTTTTGTAATCGCTAGCTGAGCTCACTGAAAAAAATGAAGTTACCAAAATGGAGAGTTTTATCAAAAAATGAATGAATTTTATTCCAAAAAAAAAAATATATATATTAGGTACCCTATCCAAAAAAATAATAATTGGTCCCAATTCACAAAATTGACAAAATTTATTCTAAATAAATTTCCAATTCATCCAAAAAAATTGATGAAATTTATCATGAAATTTGGTAAACTGTAGTACATAAAAATATTTTTTTACCAATTTCATAATAAAATGTTATATATTTCAGGACGAATTGTATCAATTTTATGAATGGGGACACGTTATTGTTTCTTTTTGGATTACCTAATTTTATTATTTTATTTTTTCAATGCAGATGAAAGGAGCTTGATCAAAATCATAAGGTTTTTTTTTGTTGTAAATCAACTAATGTATCCTTTTTACAGTTTTGATACAACTTGAATCTTTTTTTTCGCTTCATTTTTTACTCAATACTCATATATTCAATGTACACCTAAGTATTACATGAACATTTTGAATGATTTAGTCGATAACGATAAAGGAACTAGATTAAAAATCCAAAATTACGCTGCATACTTCGAGAGCATTCATCGCCACACTCAATTTCACTAACGCAGCTTGAAAAGCTCGTCTGCCAATATTAATGATTCGTATAACAATAATTTAATCTATGCGTATAAATATAGCAGCCAGTGTACGCGGAGTATTAGCTTGGTATTCGATATGAGAAAAATCATTGTTCTGGGCGGCGTGATAAATGAGTATTTTTGAACAATCGTCGTTATTATCAATATATGGTTAAACGCTGTCACTGGCAGATACTTAATGAATATTATATCCATTTAGCAAGTCAGGTGTGAAGTGAATTATGGATAGAGAGGTGTGACATACGATACTGTGGTCGAGTTAGTAGCTATACTCTGCACATAAGTCGTGGTGCGAGTGCATCGTATGGTATAGTGAACGCTTGGACGACGATAGAGTCGATTTTTCCCCCAGATCAGAGCTGAAGAGGAGAGGTGGTACGTACGGAAAATTCAGGATATTGAAATGCGTTCGCTATTCATTACGTAGATTGTTATTGTCTCCGAATTCACGGGTTTTGATTAAGGTGATTAATGATGGCGCTTTCTGATTTGTTTACCGTGCATTCTTAACGAGCCCTGGGTTAAACCCCTCGAACCGTTAATGCTTTTAAACTTGTACAAAATCGTTACGATTGTCGGTAAATAATCAGTTATGAATGATAATGGATATGTTCAAATTAAACCATAGGTTGACTCGATTTTTTTTCACCCTCCTTTCCGTTGTTTCACTTCCTCCCCTCATCTCGAATCGGTATAGAGATAATTGTGTGTGTTGAGCTAAGTCAACCGTCGGTATGGGTTAACTCTTTGTTGATTTTTTTCCCTTAGCCTTCTTTAATCTCTATTTAATAAATCGATGAATGGGTTAAGCATTTGAATAAACAAACGATGCTGAATTATCTGTATGCAAATATTACCTACCTGAAAGGTGCCCGAAGATCAGGGCTATGGGGAGTTTGTGATCGATTGATCGTTTATTTTTACAACGACGTATTTATTTTGTCGTTTTTTTCAAGTCTGTGTAATAATGACAAGTATTGTTTTAATATTTTGAGGGATGATGTCTCGAAAAAATTGTAAGAGAATTTCCTTGCTCCGTTATTATTATTATTATTTTTTGGTACAGGTTATGGCGTCGGATTTACCGAGCTATATTTTCAAAGACCCCAAAAATGGTTCATTTCTCAAACCTTTTTAGAAATTGTACCCTACAGCTCAATTTTAAAATTTCTTCTCCTCTTAACGTTTTGATTCATATAGTACAAAGAAAAATTGGAATATAATTTTTGGACATACTAAGCAAAAAAAAAATTATTTGCATCACTAAATGTAAGTGTTAATCACTTAATCATTGAATGTGTAATGTACATATCGTCCCTCTAATGCTAAAAGATCGTAACTCCAAAATTTTGGAATTTTTGTTTTTTTGCTGAAATGGCAACAATGGGACGTCCTCCACCTAGTAATAACAAAATTTCAGCTTAAACATCAACCAAATCCTTAAAATTAGAAAAAAGATATGTTGGCGTAACTCCATATTCTGAAAATTTTGAAACTTTTTGGGCGTAACTCCACAACAAATGCAAACAAATCATGAATAGAAAATTCGACTTTTTACAAAAGTGATAAAAAACGGTGTTACTTGGGATTTTTGAACTTTGGGAAACGTGTGATGATTTTAATGTGCTTTTGCAGTGTTCAGAATGAATTTTTAAATTATTTTGTTTCGAAATACGGATTTTTAACTTGGCGGAACTCCAAAAATTTTTTGTGTTCAAGTGTAAAAGGTCGTAACTCCACTGTAAAAATTAAAAATGGGTAAGTATTTTGAAAAAATAATAGTTAAAAATGCATTCTCAACATTGAAAAAGCATAGTAAAATCAACACCTCTTCTACGAAATTCAAAATTTTCAAGTAATACAGTTTTCTCTCTCTCCTGTAAGAAGTAAGTTTTGGAGTTACGACCTTTTAGCATTAGAGGGACGATATGTTTGAAAAAAGGGGAAGTGGATCTAACCACGATCATGTTCTCAAACAATATTAGAGGGAGTATTTAAAAAAAATTTATTCAACTTGTGTAGAGAAATGAATTAGGGTTTAAAAATTTTCTAATATAATTTCGATGGGCATTGTCGATGATCCATTGATCTTGGATGATGCAACGTTTTTGAGGCATATCCCGATTAGCTTTTGGTACCGTATCATCACTATCATCAGGTTTTCAGTTTGATGAGGTAGGTAAAGATTTATAAAAAATAGTTTTATCGCGTTTTTTGAAGGGGAAAGAAAGTTAATTGAACCCCATTATTGATTATTATGTATGTATTATATTGATAATGGTAGTCGAGTATTATTGAGGGTAAAATAGTTTCAACGTATTCAACATTAATTTATGTTTACTTACTATTATTTCTTTCGTCTTCAAAACATTCCTATCTCTATAACAACCAAAATATAGTCAAGTACAGAATTTCCAAAATTACGTGTCCCAAAAATTAAAATATTGAAATGATTTCTGTAGTCATCATCCTAGGAGAAGGGAAATCAAGGTTATTAAATTGGGTAAAAATGGTCCTGTGCATTTTGCCGCCAACTTGCTCTGTTTTTAGGGGCGGTTTTATCTTTTGAAATCATAGTGGATTTGAACAAGTGCAACTAATGGTAAGTTTGAGATGTACCCAGGATAAAGATCAAAATGAAGTAGAGAAAAGAAGGCCAAAGCCTTCTATTTTTCAAATTAGTAG
The DNA here is from genome assembly GCA_038380155.1 of Pseudococcus jackbeardsleyi. Classification (NCBI taxonomy): domain Eukaryota; kingdom Metazoa; phylum Arthropoda; class Insecta; order Hemiptera; family Pseudococcidae; genus Pseudococcus; species Pseudococcus jackbeardsleyi. Next base: position 46,660,415 of record CM076238.1, read on the forward strand.
ACTTCAGCTCTCTTCTTATTTAGGTCCCATCGCGTATAAATTTGAACAATTTTGAAATTTCCAGACTGGAATTACAGAAAAAAAATTACAAATCAGCAACTTTCGAAATTTGGAAACTTTTTAAAAAAATTTTTATCTCCTCACGTTCCAAATTTATTTGGTCTAGTACATGAAAATTTTTTCACAAGTTTTGTATAAGGCTTCTGAACCTAGCTCTTGACACGATTTATCGAATTCAAAGTTCATCATTATGAAAATCAAACTGATCAATTTTTCAAAATTGAAAATATTTTACGAAAAATGAAAGGGCAGTACCATGAGAAAAATTGAAAAAATGTGATATATGTAGGTATGAAATTCTGCGGTTTTGAAGTTGAAAATTTCAAATTTGAGGATATTTTGTCTCCCATTCCTTCAGGGGTGGAGCTAACATCAAATTTTTAAAATATTGGAAAAAATTGATGTGCTTAGTTGGCATTTTTTCAACAGCTAAATTAATAAATAACTGAAAAAACGCACTTTTCCAGAAAAAAAAACCAATTGGCATTGTTTTACCCACACTTCAGTACACAATTTCATGCTCTTGATTTTTTGGTCCAGAGTGGCCTAAGAAACTGACCTATTCGGTCCACTGTGCGACGTCAAACGACGTTTCAAATTTTACATTTTGCTTTACGATGACCCTACTCGATTGATTGAAGCATTTTAAAAACTAAGAAATCTCCAAATTCCGAGTTTAGTATTTAAAAAAAAAAGAAATTGTGCAAAATGAGCCTTGTAAATTTGCATTTTTGTCACCTCAATGAATTTTATTTTATGGATTTTTGGATTTTCGATGATCTATTTTTTTTAATCGTAGTTTTCTTCGAATTTACGACTGGGCGTTTTATTGAGTTTTTTTGAAATTTAGTATTTTGAATTTACCTATAATTTTTCAAGAATTTTACGATTTTCATTGTTTTGCTGTATAAAATTATTTCACAATAATTATGTTCAAGTCTTTTTTCCACAACAACAGAGCAATAAATGTTGAAACAAAATTAAACGATACGTTTCTAAGAAACCCTCCTCTAGGTAATGACTTTCTCATCATTACGCAGCCAATATCAACAACCTGCTCGAATTATTTCAAATATTAGTTTTCAATTTGCATATTTTCCGTTCAAAAAAGGGACAACGCTGTGGGAACTCGAACCTTCAACTGAAACATTCGTATTACTTTATCGATACAATCGACACGGTCACTCGGCGATACCATCTAAAAAGTCATGTCCACGTTTCAAATCATATAATTTCCATACCTACGTGTAGCAAGAAGTAACCTCTAAAAAAAAAGCCCTACACGTCCAGCCCTTTGGCAAATAAAGAAAAAATAGAACCATAGACGACAGCCGAGGAACGAGACAGGGAAAAAAAGAAAGCCTAAGTGAATAATGGAATTTAAACGGCAACACAACATCCTAAAGCTGTTTACATTGGAAAGGGCTTTTCCATTTATCAGTACGTAGGTTCGCTTTTAATAAGAGAACGTTTGACCGAAAACGCATTTTACTGTTTACTCAACAGGATAGTCATTATTCACGGTGTTTGGTCAACTATTTTGTGATGACCGTTACAGGAAAAGTAATCAGCGAGTTATACCCTTGGCCTGGCTCGATACAGTCTCTCGTCGGTTTTGGTTTTTCTTCGGTAGATCGGGGCATGATGAGCACTACTTGTCATTCAGAACCACTCGGTCACCCTATTTTTCATTAACTTTTTCCACATATTGGAATTTTTTTTCCTCGACGTGGACGTTCTCGTTGAACTTTAATTAATGTGAGGTGCGAACTGAACCAGGGCGATTTTTATTTTTTCAATTCTCATCCATCAGTGGAGCTTGGTAATGATGCCAAATGTACCATACAGATACGTCATGTACTGGTATGTTTATGTATCCGTATTACGTACGGATATTTAACGAAATCTCGTCTCAGTGGGGTAGGGGCTGATGACGATATCGGATTCTCTGGCTGTCGCTGATACGAGAGCTAGACGCGTAAATGATGTGAATTAACAGCTGCGTTTGTTTTACCTACGTACGTAGTATTTTCGCGAATTACACGACGACAAAAACATCCACATCAGCCGTACCAAGCGTATTAAAAATATTCCGCTTGTAATCGTTTGTTTTAGCTGCCTCCGCCCTGCCGCAGATTCATTCGAATGTAAATCTATCGGGTAAACGACTCTTCCCTTCAGTCTCTCGCCATATTTAGGCTTTGATGTGTTTATAATATTGGACATTAATCCGCGCCGTTTGCTTATTACGGGTTTTCATATCGTTTAAAAGCGCTCGCTTCGTAGAAATAAAGGGTAATTGTAACGCGACTCTGGGAGTTTGTACACCTGAGTTCGCTTTCTGTTGCTCATCTCAAAGGCAATAAAAAGCTATAAAAATATACTCCTTTGGATCGCGCCTGCCGAGCGTTCGTGTTACGATGCTGTGCCAGTCAGCCGCCCGTACACCGTTTATTAACGTCAATTGCCTAAGGAGATCTTGTTTCTTGAACGGGGTGGGAGATGGAGAAAAACTTGCCGAGGGGAACGTCGATGTTGAAATGCGGATTTTTTTGCCGATATTTGTGCAAAGATGTAATTTGAATTGTATTTGGACGAGTTCGCAGTGCTGAGCGAATCTGATCTCGGTTAAGATAACGATTTTGGCGGTCGGCGATTTTTGAACATCATTATTCGGAGAGCCTACTGGACGGGTTTCCGTAGGCTGGTGAGCGATTTTTTTCTTTCAAAGTCCACATTCCGACGGTTTTTTTCAACTTCAAAAATTTTCTTGACGTGGTCGAAATTTTTTCTCAACTTCAAAATTTTTCTTGGCGAGGTCAAATTTTTTTACGAATTTTTTTTTCAACTTCAAAATTTTTCTTGACGTGGTCGAATTTTTTTTAAAACTTTAAAATTTTTCTTGACGAGGTCGAAATTTTTACGAATTTTTTTTTTCAACTTCAAAATTTTTCTTGACGAGGTCGAAATTTTTTACGAAATTTCGTTTCAACTTCAGTTTTTTTGACGTGTTTCAAATTCTTTTCCAAACTTTAAATTTTTTTCAAGGTTACAATTTTTCAACAAAATGTTTCCAACGTCACCAGTCTTGTCGGTACAAAATGATTTTGTTCCGAACCACAGGTAAATGTACCAAAGAAAACCCAAAATGTACCGTTCCGCTCCAAAATTGGAACGAAATAATTTTGTTCCGGTTCTGGTTTCGGTCCAGAGTTCTGGTTTCGTACCGGTTTCGTACCAGTTCCAGTTCCGGTCCAAATTTTAAAAAAATTTTTACTTCGTTTTCAGTGTTTTCCATTTTTTTTTTATTACCAAATTTTTTGCTAATTGCAATTGCTAAGAAACACAGAGGTTGAAAAGTATTTTGTCGAAAATAAAAATCAAATTTCAAGTAAATACGAAATAAAATGTAATGAAACGTCCAAGTTTTAAAGAAAGTATGAAAATTCATTTAATGAAATTTGAAATCGAATACCAAAAAAATAATAAAGAAAAAAGAAGAATAACATTTTCTTTAATTACAATGTTCACGGCGAGACAAGTCCAAAAAAAGGAAAAACAGTCTGAAACGGAACGAAACGTTATTTATTTCGGTTCGGTTTCGTACCACAGCTATGGACCGTTTTATTTGGTCCAGTTTCGTACCATCCACTGCAATTCTTTTTGTTTCGGACCATACAATAATGTACCACGACGTAGTGGTTTTTAGCGGTTCATGTTCCGTTCCATGTTCCGGTCCATTATGAACCGACAAGACTGAACGTCACTGCAAATTTGTGAAACACGCCGGGGAGCCCAGGTCAATTCTTCGAGTCAAAAATTTTCCCCAGACAATTTAAAAAATTGTAACCTTGATAAAAAATTCGAAGTTTGGTAAAGTATTTAGAACACATAAAAAAATTGAAGTTCATCAGAAATTTCGTAAAAAATTTAGACCTCGTTGACAAAAATTTTAAAGTTGAAAAAAAATTTCATATAAAATTTAGACCTCGTTAACAAAATTTTTGAAGTTGAAAAAAAATTTGTAAAAAATTTAGACCTCGTCAAGAAAAATTTTGAAGTTGAAAAAAATTTGTAAAAAATTTACACCTTGTCAAGAAAAATTTTGAAGTTGAAAAAAACATCGGAATATGGACTTTGAAAAAAAGATCGCTCACCAACCTACGGAAATCCGTAAAACAGGCTCACGTGCCTTGTTGGATAAGCGAAATTCGATTTTCAGCGGATTTTCGCTAATTTTTCATTAAATATCAGATTATTTTTGCTGAAAATGTTTCACTGATTTTCGAGCGATTTTTCTCATTTATTGCTGTTCTGTAATTCTGTTGTGTTTTTCAGTGATTTTTGATATTTTCCCACCGATTTATAAATGAGAGAGTAGGAGTAAATTATGAACTAGGTGGATAAAATGTGCTATGTGCTTCTCATTAAAATCTTCTATCAATAAGTTTTTTGTATTTTTCTTCTCAACTGTACAACATTTGAGAAAAATTCATGTAACAAAGTTCTACCTGCACATAAAATTTTCAATCGTAGAATTCTAATTTTAAATTTTTAAAGAAACTTGGGGTTTTCAAGCTGGATTTAATTGAGTGCATTTCGATAAATATGATATTGAGGCAAGCGCTTCGTTTCGCATTGAAAAAGTACCTATTGTCAATTTTATTTTATGAGGGTAGGCTTGAATTGTGTGTCTATTCAATTTTTGCACTGGCTGAGTTTAAGTCGTTTGAAATAACGATTTTTTGTTGAAAATGAACTATGAGCGAAATCAACATGAATAAAACTTTTGCATTTTCGTTTTTCTCAGGTAAACAGAATCTGACATAAACGACTGCTCTACGGCCAAAACATGCAAAAAAAAATCTGTATAAAAATTTCTTCAAGAGTTCTCCTAAAAAAAATTTAAACAGCCTCTGTCCGCACGGATGATTCTCTTGAGAGATGATTTAATCTCTCAAGACATATCTGATAAATGTTTGAATGCTGCAAGGTTGATCTCTTAAAACTATATCTATGTTTGGGCTAAATAGCTCATTAAATTGACAACCTAACGTAATAATAAAAATGACGAGTGAGCCTTATTTAAAAATAACCCACAAATTGTAATATCTGAACAATAATTTTGTACCAATTCGGTTAATAGTCGACAAATGTCTTCTTATATGGTGCCATCGATAATGCACCAAGGTAATAAAAATTAACACAGAAAATCACTTATACCCGGAATATTTTATTGATGTGGTATTCAAACGAAACAAAAAAATCTCCAAATAAGAGACGCGAGTTAGAAACAAAGGTTTATGATTTTCAAGTAGATATTCCAAATGATGAGAAACTGAAGATAGGCTCCTATACCATGTACCAAGGTACGAAGCATCTCTAAATACGACAATTATTGGCATAAAAGGCAAGCGGAGGTTCGCAGGGCTGCCGACTTACGAACATAACCGTTTGGTTTTATTACGTCGGAACCGTCGAATTTCCCATTGTCCCGGCGTAGAAACAATAAAGAAATTTGAATTAACTTTTTCAATTAAAAATGGAAATTGAAATCTTTTCAGCGGGCTTTTTATAGGAAGACGAACATTACGCTAGATTTATTTGTAATTTCAGTTAGCAAAGTCGTCTTTATCAAAGTGGTCTATTATTAAGAAAGAACCAACTTGGAAGTAGGAGCAGCGGTGTGAATTTTTCCTCCAATGAATGTAAATGCGTCGTAAGAACAACACAAAAGTTACCCCCTGTTACGAGGTGAAAATTTTTTTCCAGTTGCCCCGTATCTTTTAATTTGCTAACGTAACAATAAACGCGAAGTTGTAACCGTATTTGAATTTTTCATCGTTTCAATGTGTTTCCTCCAAGCGGGAAAATTCTCCTTTTATTAATTTGCATTTTTGATGGTTAAATAATGTTAAAAGGAGGTTTTTTTGTACTGGGGTGTCTTTTGTTTCGCGTCGAAAGAAAATGCTAGATGGATAAAGTTGCTGGAAAATTTCTCCGGCGTTTGTACTGGCTCGTTTTTATGAATTAAGATGACTTTTATCTTAATTTGAATTATTCAATGGTAATTATTGTAAGTTGGTTGGAAGTGAGAAATTGTCGGTGTGGTATGTGCACTTTAAGTGTCTACGATTTACATATTATCAGTTCAGTATTTCCAAAGTTAATTTTTGAATTATTTTCAATTGAGTCTGATTACGATTTATAAATCAGTTGAACGATTAATTAAATCGTGAAATAGAAATTTATCTCAAACTCAGTCATCTTGAGCCTGTTGAGTGCTTCGAATCCGATAATTACCTGGAATTTTATTTAATAAATAAATTTACTTACCTAATTAAAATAATTGAAATTACCAAATTAGAATAATTGAAATTGCAAAATTAGAACAATTGAAAATCAAAATTTTTTTGGGGGAAGAAATACTTCAGATTTTGTCTTTGAACTAGAAGTTTTGCACAAAAATTATGGTACCTACAATAAATTATAAGTGGCCCGGAAGTTCAGTATGGTGGATTTTCAGGAAGTAAGATGAGTAAAAATACCTATTACTTGTTTTTAAGGAGTTGTAAAGGCAAATCAGCGAAAATTTTTTGAGAAATTGTATTCAATCCTCAATATTTTGTTGTTAGTTTTGAATTTAAATTAGTAATTTAAAATCAAAATCAAGCAAATAATCACCTGAATCGCCACTTGGCATGAAAATCACCAAATCAAAAAAAAAATAACAAATTTTAAAAAATCACTAATATTGGTAGGTAACACTTCGATCAAAATTCATACTTAGAGTGAAAAATTAGTATAATACGCTACAAGGGACTAAAATGCGTTGTTTCAAAACGAGTGCGGTGGTTACAGCGCGAGCCGCAGGCGAGTGCTGTAATAGCACGAGTTTTGAAACAACATGCATTTTAGCCCGTTGTGGCGTATGATACTTTTTATAATACTTACACGTAACGAGTATCATTTCGTTGTTGTTTTGGGTGTAAAATTATGATTCTGACTGAAAGACTGAGAGCGGGTCAGTTTACAATTGTTGTATGGCAACTGTGCAAATGTATTTTACAATAATTATCACTTCGTTGATAATCATTTACATTATTTTCATACTTTTATTATCTGTTTATTAGACGTGTTGGTAGACGTACACATACAATTGAAAAAACACACTCGTCAATAAAATAACCGGAACATTCACAATATCAAATATTCTTATACAAATTCGAAATTCGAACAGTAAATTCAAAATTCAATTCATAACAAGCAACAAGCTGCTACAAGATCACCGGCTAATGAATATGTTTTGAATTCTGATAAAATAATCGGCACAATCCAAATCAAATAGATAGCTCTGCTGTCAACGAGAAATTTATTTTACTCCCTGTAAAATGTTTTACTCCCTGTAAAATGTTTTACTCCCTGTAAATATGTTTTACTCCCTGTAAAATAAGTCGTCGCAAAACATTCATTTTACACCCTCAAAACAACAACGAAATGATACTAGTTACGTGTAAGTATTATAAAAAATAATTTTCGATTGTTTTCCCCAATCGATTGTATCCTGGTTTATGTAAATCCATTTCGAGAACTTTTGACTTCTTATCGAGAAAAAAGTTTAGGTTTTTCTACTTAAGATGGCGCCGCATTGATCAGCCGCGCATTCGGCACGACTTTATACGAATTGGGACCTAATCCTCGCTCGATCCGCTTTCAATAAAGCAATCTGTAAATATAAAAAGTAAATAGGATTAATCGAATTGAATTACACAAAGAGACGTATTAGGGTGCTATTCGGAATTATAGGTGGCGCTTGTTAGCAATTTTCTTCATATTATTGGCATTTTTGGGACACGTGTAGTATAGTTAGGGAATTATGAAATAAAGAAAATACCGGATTGCTGATGTGTTCGAGCAGTGTTTGATTTTTCATTGCAATCAAGTGTTGGTGATGAAAAAAAGGTGATTTTTATACCATTATCTCAATGAAATCGTAATGATAAGTAATATGAATTGTTTTTCAAAGATTATGATTGTATTTCGTGGTTCCAATATTTACCATATCACCGAATTCTTGGTAGTTGTTTTTTATGGGCTTCTCAATAAAAATTTAGGATTGAAAAAAAAAATTTAATAAACTGAAGAAAAAATTGCTGTGCAGCCACTTTTGGTCCAAAACAAATTCAGACCTGAATAGCCAAAAATATGGTATGTAGCCCCACTTACTAAAATTGGTGAAAGTTCCCCTCCTATTTTTCCTAAAAATTGATTATGGACAATTCTAAGTCGTCGAAGTTGAAAACAATAAAATTTTTAAAATTAGAACTGAAAAAAATGTTTGAAAAAACAAATATTCCATTCAAGATTGTCACCAGGAGACATATGTACTTTGAAAAAAAAAAAAAGATGTTAGTCGAAATTTTATTGGTGAAAAAGCTTCTAGATATGATGTCCAGAATCTGTGGTAAAAACGCACCGCCCCAACCCTATTGCTTTTTGAGGGGGTGAACCCCTTGTGAGGGAGAAAATTGTTTTGCACCGATTTTGCTCAAATTCGAGTAGAAGGTAGTAGAAATACACCTCCAAAAAATTTCAGCTCCCCCCCGACCTTGGGGAGCTGGACCATCCGGCCCAAAAGTTGAGCATTTTTGACTGAAATAGTAAAAAAATCGAGACAGATCGTAGTTTGTTTTTTTTTTTTTAGCAAAAAATGACCTCAAAAAACACGATCTGTATAATTTGAAATGGATTAAACCCACCAAAGGAAAAGGTTGATGGGCTAATCGGATTCGTCTTCTCAAAATCTATATAGAAAATATAAGATTTTTCAAATTTGAAATTATGAAATGATTTTATTCTCAAAAAATTCGATTTTTTGCCATTTTAGTCTAAAATGTTCAACTTTGGGGAGCGATGGGTCAGCTTCCCAAGGTCGAGGGGAGCTGAAATTTTTCGGGATATACTTCTACACCCACCTAACCGTCCACTCGAATTTGAGCAAAATTGGCGCAAAAAAATTTTCTCCCACTCCTCAAAAAACAATAGGGTGGAGGCGGTGTCTTTTTACCACAGTCTCTGGACATCATTTAGAAGCGTTTTCGGCATAAAATTTCGACTAACATATTTTTCTTTTCAAAGCGATTTTTCGATGCTATTTCTCCTGGGTTAAAAATCTCCTGATGAATGAGAAGAACAGTGTTTCATTTTATTAGAAAATGCATATGTGTTAAATTTTAAGCGTTTGCGTTTCAATTATGAATGATTACTTTCTATAATACCTAATTCCCATTTGCTGATTCGGTGACACTGATTGTGAAGAAGAGTAAAAATAGTTGAGAATTTCAAGTTGGTGATGAGGAATTGCAATCAAGGAGGAAGATTTGTTCAATGAAAATTATACCTACCTACCTACATTTGAGAAAATAAGTGTTGATAATACTTAGCTGAGACGTCATTCGGTTATCGGGCTACGAAATCATTTTATGGGGGGGGGGGGGGGTGTCACAAAAAAATGCGTCCTGTGAATTGTGATTGGAGCTTAGGAGTTGATTTTCAAGATGATCAGAGTAAAACTGTCGTAAAGAATTACTCATCTGATAATTATATGAATTCAAATTGGAAGGGGGGGGGGGTGAATTCGGAGTAGCAAACGATGAAAACGTTTCTCTTCAACAGGAGACCATTAATAGATACATACATACTTCATATTTTCTCAATTTTTCTATCGATCAAATAAGAAAAAAATGGTTGCTTCTCTCCGCTCAAAACTCCAACATAAACTCAATTCCAGAGTCCAACCCTCCTTACAACCCATCGTGAAAATGCCTCGTATTGCGAATTTTTCCAACGCATCAATTGTTGGCCCGTTGTTGAATCAACAAACGTAACAATTTCGTTTCCGGCTAAGCTCGCACATGTTATCTGTTGTATTAGATTTTTTCGCTTTCGAGCAGGTAATTCAATCTGTTACACGCTTTTGGTAATTTCCGCCCATATAAATTCCTAGCGACGCTTCGACAATTTCCTTTTGCAAATGGGAAAGAAGGCTCGAGTATAAAAGAAGACGAAAATGTAGAAAAAACGAAAACTATTTCCGTTTTGTAAGAAAAGCTCCTACGTTGGTACGATATACCTTATTGTACCTACACAAGAGTATAAGACATACCGACCATTACGTCTACCCAACGCTTCGGATAAAATGGTTTTTAATTTAGTCAGCTCGCCCATTTTCATGGTAATCTGCCAAAGACTTTTTTCCTTTTTTTGGTTCAACACGTTGTTTGCCTTTGCACGGAGGCTTTCCGCTTACTCTTTCACGCTTCGGCAAATCATGCTGGGAGCGATGAAAGCCGACCATTTTACATCGTCTTATCGCTCCCCATCGACTACCCGGCAGAAATACCTTCTCTTTCGGAAATATTCCATCATACAGCGAGATGAAAAAGTGGAAAAAAATCTGACGAAAATTGAAGAATATTCGGTGATGCTGAAAAACAACACGAAAACGTCGCAATTACTTGCACCAGTGTAAATATTTCGTTGATTTTTTTCTCTTCGTGTTTTTTTCCTGGTTTTTTAATTCCATCGCCGAAGCTTAATAACCAGATAGGAATTCTGATCCGCGCGAAAGAAAGTGATGAAAAAGTAGGGTCGTGTTTTGGCCATGTTCCCGTCGCGTCGTTGCGTTACCTATTCGAATTATGACGCGGTACGTCGGAGCGATAATTTTTTATACTGGCACGAGCTCAAGGGGATGTTGAGGTAGGTCGGTTACACGTAATGTAACGACGCGTGCAACGACCGCGAATTGAAAAAAAAGGTGAAACGGGTACGATATTCGGTATTACTAATCGATATGCTATGACTCATTGCTCGAGTATTTCGGCTCGTGTATTATGCAATAATACTCGGTAATTGTGATTTTTACTCGGCATGGAATGTTTTGGATAATTTTTTTTCGCCGAAAGTGCCATTGAATTGAGTGTGTTTCGAAGTTTTTCCAGGAGTTTGAAACTTTTTCTTGAGCAGTTTTTGATCTTGAAGATACGAGTTGTGCTCATTGAAATTTTCTATAAAGTCAACGAAAAATAATTTCGATTTAATGCTTCTGTGGCTGACACGAAATCGTCGTTGAAGATTGTCGTTGCCGTAGAATTGGAAACTCAGTTTTTTTATTTATGTAGTTCATCAATCGAGAATAATCCTAGGTTTTATAGTGATGCTGATGAAGATGATATTCTTGATTTCCTCATTGAAAACTAATTCTTTTCGACTTTTTTTTTTCACCTTGCTTATTTTCATTTGTAGGTGATGATTCAATTTTTTCAAGAGTTTTAACAGGTCTGTATTGTGGGGATGATTTTTTTGGTATGGAAAACCTGGTTGAAAAATTTTCACCGAAGATCTTGCAGAAAATCTGAAAATGTCTTTTGCAGTCGTGATTTTTTAAAAGAAGACTGCTCGGTAATTTATTGAAAATTTTTATTCATGATGGTTGAAAGAATCATGAAAAATGAAGATTTCAAGACATTGCGGTGGACATCGTGACCTCCTTAAAATTTAGAATGTCATTATAATAATGTGTAGATATTATCAAAATATTTGTTGCCTTAATTTGATTTCTAAAGAGGATTAGAACGCTTACCTTGGAGATTACTTAACGATACTCAATTATAGTAATACAAGGCAATAGGCATGACTACCCGTCCTTTGGACGGGAAATAAAAACCTCCCTTCCGTTAATTGATTGATCAGTCTAATTCAATCCGTTTATTTTTATTTTTGAATAACCCCTTCCATTAGAATTAACAATTGAATTTAATAATTTATAAAAAAAAATTAAATAACGAAGAGCAAATCATTGTTTTTGAATGATTCTTCCCATTGATTAAAAATTCCATCAACCAATATTTCAAATAACCCAGATCAAAACAATTTTTGCATTCCACTTCCCTTAAAATAAAAATTAGATTAATTGTTAGTACTCAATCCAAGCCAATTATACCCTCTTCCAAAAGCTAAAAGTTTGATTAATGGTTTTCAATTTGAATTGAAGGTACCTCGACCTCCTTATCAACTCCATGTAACAATCCCAAAAATTACCCGAAGGATCTCCGCGGATAAGAGATGAATCAGCCCCCTCTCTGATTTTCTATCCAACTCCCGCAGATGATGTCCCTTCATCTAAAAAAAATCTTGAAAAACTTTTGATCCTCCAACCCCTACTTTTTTTTGGAAAATATTTTCCCCAATCACCTATTTTTTCAATAAGTACTTACATTTCAAATTTTTTTTAACTTAGGTACATGGATCAAATCGATTTTTCGATTTTTCAAAAAGAATTATGAGGCTAGGAACCGTCTCCCTCCAGGATACTTTTTTAGTTGATAAATTACGAAAATATTGAGAGATTCCTCTTTTCAATCTGCTCCTAAAAATTCAAAGGGAAACGCTCAAATTTTTATCAAGTTGACGAATTCTTTCCACAAACGTCCTCTTTGGAATAAAAAAGCGCCAACACGAATTATTTTTTTCGAGTACACCTTAGACCTATAAAAAATACGTTTTTTATATTACTCCTGTTCAAATATTTATTAACGCATTCACGCAGAAGCAAAAATAAGCTTTTAATATTTAATTTACGTTTCGCGACTTCGATGAATATTTACTCCTTCTTTTCATGTCATTTTAATCAGAAATTCTTCTCTTTTTTTTTTCACTACGTCGAAACTGCGCAAGATGGGGAATTCGTAAGAGGAAAGTTCTGTTCGTGAAAGCGTATCGTATTTTAAAACGTAAAATTTCAGCCCAGATTGTGATTACATTAAGTTAGTATTTTTTTTTTTTAAAGAGTATACTTTAAAAAGGGGTTTTTAATACATTTTTTTCGCGTCTTTTTTCGTCAAAGTATAACGCTGTCATTATCAGGCATCATTCTTCGGGCTATCTTTCCAAGCTACGTTTAGTTGTAAGACCGATTGCGCCCGAAAATTAACCTACTTGGGAGCTACTCTGTCATAAAAATAGCGATGGACAGAAAAAAGTATACGCCTGATTAAATCAAGCTCGAACGTTAATCCAAATTGATGACAATTGCGTTGACCCTTCGGTGAACTGTACACAGGACTGAAAAACCCGTGTACCGTAGGATTTTCCAATGTACTCGTCGCATTTGCATATGAAATAAATAACCGAAGCTGAGAATCGAGCAGTGTTTTAACCCAGAGCGAGAGCAATATCGTTGACTGATATCTTAAGCTATATTAATGACCGTTCGAGTTTTAACACATGAAATGATTGCGGTGCCCTCATCTCTATACACGCTGTTGATAAGCTGACCCCTTCGGTGGTCTTCGGCCGTCGTCCTCTCCGCCTTCCTTACGCTGTCTCTTTGTATAATGCATCATTTCATCGTGATTTATGCCGGTTATACGCACTCGTCCTATATTCTACTACATTGTCCACTGCCATCAGTGGTATTCAAATACCCGCCAATTTTCCAAGGATTAACACCGGCATCGTCGAGCTCATCGGTACCATTCAATTGTCGAGAAGATTTTCTGTGCATTATCGACGACGACGTGTTTAATACTCTCGAGTGTAAATATCGTCGATTGGATTTATCCCTGGTGATTGAGCTCGAGACGTGTGTGCGTTGAGAGTACGACTGTGCCGAAGTGACGAAATTTCGCGTTCTATGAGGGTAATTATGAGTGGCGATGGGCATTGGCACGTGGATGGAATGGTAGGTGATTAAAATTGGTGAAGTGTTGGTGTCTGTTGATGTGACGAATTTTTTATTCGGATTTTGGAGATCTCTGAATTTTTAGGGCGATTTATTATTTTCTGAAAATAGGATTCCTTAAATTTTAGTTTTTTTCATCAATAATTGGTAGTCTCGTTAACATGGATATATGTTTTTTCCTGGGGGAGGGGTGGGGGGTCATTCCAAAATTTGTAAGGCGCTATTTTGCGTCACGCTAAGTCAAAAACTTGTAAATTTTTGTATTTTCAAAACTTGATGCCAGGAAGTCAGAAGCACACTTTTGAAAACTTACAAATTTTCATTTTTTCAAAATATAAATACCTATCAGAAAGTCGGAAGGTGAAAATTGACTTAATATCAGAAAGTAAGAATGACCGGGAACATATCAGAGAGCTGAAAGCTGATCTTTCAATTTTTTTCCTCTTGGGGGGTATCAAAACGGAACGAACATTAACTTTGATGTTGTTCTTTTTGAGTTTATTTTCATTCTGTTGTTTATAAACTAAAATTAGATGATTATCACTAAAAATTATCTGGTGGCCGAATATTATCGAAATTGTAAAAGACGTAAGTAGCCGAATATTATAAGATCGCGTATACATTCGTGACACTCCCCAACGAATAAAAAAAGAAAAAAAAATTTAGCGAACGAGTTACAATAGTTATTTCGAATTCGATGTTTCTAGAGGATATAATTTATTAACAGGTCGATTAACCTTTATCGAATCTTTTGGTTGTTATTTAGAGCTGAAATATTTGTTAATTATTATTGACTCAATCAAACCTCGAAATAAACAAAATTGTCTAACATTACGCTACATAAATTAACAAAAAATGAATAGAAAAATGAAAAAAAGAAAGAAAGGAATTTAATATGGAATAAAAAAGAGAAAAAGCACAGAAAAATAAAAGATGAAAATAAACATATTAAAAGAAAGTAGGGGATTAATAAAAAATTGAATATTAATTAATATAAAAAGAAAAATAGATTAATAACTAAACATAAAAGTAAACCAAAAGTATGCTAAATATTGGATAATTTCTCCTGTATTTAAAATCTCTTTTATGTAGTAAATCCTTCCCCTACATCTTCTTCGTTATCAAGATCTTGTCCAGTGGCAATCCTTGCACCTCTCGCTTGGGCGTCTCTAGCCTCGTTCGTTCTAGGCTTGTTCATGTACAGCTCTCTCAGGAGGTCTGCAGCGCCACTACAATGTTGGAATTCTTTATCAGAGAGTTTATTGATGTTGGTTCGGTTTCGGATTAACCCACTGTACACAGGGCCTGGCTTATCCGGGCCGTGCAGAATCATTTCGTTCAGCGAGCATTCGATTCTTTTTTACGTCTTATCACGTCTTATCAGTATCTGAAAGAGGGAAACTGGAAAATGACGAAATTAACAGTTTCCGATTTCGTCATCTTTTGTACTCGGAATGGCTGAATTGGTATAAATTATCAAATATTATTCAATAATTTGTACTAATTTAGTCATTTCAAGTACAAAAAGTGACAAAATCCGAAACTGTTAATTTCGTCATTCTCCAGTTTCCCTCTTTCAGGTACTGATAACAGATGACCCGTTCACGAACGAAATGATTCTGCACGGCCCGGATTGACAGAGAAGATACTTTGACCAGTTTTTGCATGGTCAATCAGGACTCCTTATTTTAAACATGTTTTAGCGGTAGAGGCAAAAGACAAATGAGTGAAGACTGCTCCTGAAAATTCTCTGGAATAAGCCCATTTCCCGTCCACGGTTTTGTTACGATTCATGTACTGATCTACATGATCAAAGTATCTCCTCCAATCATCATAGTTAGAAGTCATGAGTACTTTCATGATCATGAAATCATTGGTTTCAAAACCTTTAGCAGCTTGAGCTACCAGAGTTATCATGGTCATCCCCGTATAACGTAACCCTTGGAGACCACAAAATTCTAATAGCCCAAAGATGTTTAAATCCGTCTTATGGAGGTCCTGAGTGTCCATCAATGCCCTAAAGAAGGCTACCTTTATATCCGGATCAAATTGGCCAGGAGCAAACGAGACAAGATAAGAATTTACCTAATTGATAATCCTCAAGTTTTATAGACCATAGTGGTCTTTTTGAATCCGGATACATTTTTGAAAAGGTCTGACCCTCTTTAAGGATGGCGTTATAAACTGCTTCTTGGCCTCTTCTTTCGAATCTGGCCAAAATGCAAGCTATAAAGGGGCCCCATACGACGGCTTCTTCTGCAGACAAAGAATCTACCTTTTTCAAAAATACTGATTTTTGTTTCATCAAATCAGCATGATGATCCACATCAGTAATAGCTTTTGCCAATTCCGAAAATTTATTTTTGGGTTTATCAAAAGTAGCCGAAACTTGGTTGGTTTGAATTAAAAGAAGTTCGGAATCATTTTTTGGATTTTTAAGTTGGGATCCAACATACAAACATAACGAATAAAAAGTATTTTGGTTCACACTAGCAACAACCAAACCTTGAAGCATCTCCTTAGTAGCAGTGAGGAGTTCACTGGAATCTACTTTAGGAATTGTTTTTGGTTTTATTGCGAATGTATACGCGATCTTATAATATTTGGCTACTTACATCTTTTACAATTTCGATAATATTCGGCCACCAGATAATTTTTCATTCACGTAGGTCAGGTTTCGAGTAAGTGAAGCACGTAACCTACTTTTTCTGGTGTTCAGGGTTTTCAGCTTTTCTTCGCTGGACATCGTAATTGTGGCTTGGCAATTTCGTGGATTAAAATTTAAACTCTGCTACCATATCAAAACGAAACGAACATTAACTTTGATGTTGTTCTTTTTGAGTTTATTTTCATTCTGTTGTTTATAAACTAAAATTAGATGATTATCACTAAAAATTATTTGGTGGCCGAATATTATCGAAATTGTAAAAGACGTAAGTAGCCGAATATTATAAGATCGCGTATACATTCGTGACAGGGGGGGGGGGTCATTCCAAATTTTTTAACACGCTAATTTGCGTCATCAAAAGTCGAAACTAATCAATTTTTATATTTTTGAAATTCACATAATGTCAGAAAGTCAGAAGCTGACTTTTGAAAACTTACAAATTATTATATTTTCAAAATCAACTTATTATACATCAGAAAGTCAGAAGCTGAATATTGACTTGATATTAGAAAGTCAAAATGACAAAAAAAATATCAGGAGCTAAAAGCCGATTTTTAAATTAAAAAAAAAATTTTTATAATATTTTTGAAATTAACTGAATATCATTTTTTTTAAACCCTCTCCTTTTTTCATGAGATTTAGTAATGACTAATATGCTGAAAACTGAAAAAAAAGTAAAAAAAAATGCAAAAGGGTGTTGAATAATGAGATGAATTGGCCCCAATTGTTTTTGGACCCCTGAAAAAGCCCATTTTCTGTTCTTTGTTGCTAAGTTATAGCCCAAAAGGTGTATTTATGATAATTTCATTAGTAATTTTGGTGCACCCCTCCACCCCTTCACGTTTTTTCAGCTGAAGTTTTCAATCTTGAAAAACAATATAAGCGAAGAGTGACCACCCTGATAAAATCATTAAAAAATGATATGTACTTTTTTATTTGGAATTTTTTTGTGTATTCGATTTTGGCCATTTCTTTGAACTATAGACCGAAAATTGCGAAAAACGTTTCAGAAATGTTGTAATTTCAGCAGATTTTTAAAATTTTAGCATTTAATAGAAGAAAGGAATGACCAAATAGAAAAACCAATACCATTTTCGTGTTACGCGGATCAAAATACCTCGACAAACGTTTTCGTAATACTGTTGCTTGAAGTTGCAAAATTAATTAATTTCCACCGATTTTTTTTTATGGCGAAAAAAGTTAATTTCGAGACTTCAGGTGAAACGACTGGGAAAATTATGTTTATCGGGGTATTTTGACTTGCTGGATACGAGTATGGTATCGGTTTTTTCATTTAGCAATTTCTTTCCGTAAAAATCGCTCAAAATTTTAAAAATCCTTCAAACTTCAATTTCTGTGCAAAGTATTTTTTTTTTTTGTAATTTTCTACCTTTGATTTGAAAAATGGTTCAAAAAAGTATCAAATAGACCTCTACGAGATGTAACTTTGTGCCAAAGTACAGAGAATTTTCTTCATTTCCGTTGAAATTGAAAATTGTTGATAATAATGCAATGAATTTGCCTCAACTCCAAAAGGGTGGGGGTAGGGAGTCTAAAATTTTGTGAAAAATTTGGAAACATGATTCAATTTTAATTTTAAGAATGTACTTTGGATGCGAAAAATTATCCCAGAGCCAGGGATAGTGTTGAAAAGCCTCAAATAGAACATCTCGAAACAGTTTTTCTCAATTTGAACAATTCGAAAGTCCCTGAAATCCCGTTGAATGGTTTCCATGGTCTAGAAATTCTAGATAATTCAGATTTTCAATAGTTGAAAGTTATTTTGTTGAATACCGTTAGAGGAAATAGTCGTAGCTTCTAAATGATGCAGGGGCCTAAAATTTAAGAAATTCCATTTCTAGAAGAAAGTCAGCCATCTCAGGGGGAGATCTCTAATATTTGAAGATTTGGCAAGACAATTCTAAAAATCTTGAATTCGTATTGAATTTTTTTTGGCTAATTCGTCGATTAAAATGAATTCTTAATCATTGGTGCAAATGTATCCTAGAATATAGAAAATCACGCTTACCTGGGTTATTTTTCCAAGCTCATCAAGTGGTATTGTTCATTTTTTTCCATGCTAATCAAAGAAGAAAGAATACGTCAATAATAAAAGAAACGGGAAAAATGAATTATCTGTCAACCAACCATTCATGTTTGTGAAAAAATTTACCCTCAACACCCCATTCCTTTCCTAACCGCCGCACTTTTGGAACCCTTCGCAGTCCACTGCGATAACTTGACTTATATTGGCGGTCCCGTTAATGCACATTGTGTAACTCTTTCAACATTAATCATTGCAGTATTAAATCCTTGGAAAATTTGCATTTCGAATTAAGTCCTCACAATTCACCCCTATTGTTGAAAATTCAGTTATAAAATAATCAAACACGTAATAACGAAGTCCAGCATTCGTGTTTTTTTTTCCTTGGCCCTCGTCCATCATTTATATATCAATTTAAAACCAATTCTCGGCTTATTACGTAACGTAAACATTTTCAATTCAGTTTCGAGCAAAAAAAATACTAAATATCTGGTTCTTTTCTCCAACATATCCTTTCCTTTTGAAATCGTGTTTTAGGACGTGAAATAATTAATAATATTTTTTTAACCCTTTCTTTGAAACCATTTTTAACGCTTTGGAAACCCTTCCTGGTTTCCATTTTTTTTTTTTTTTTTTTTTTTTTTCGCAAAGCCTCTGTGAATTATAAATTACATCGAAACCAATACGTACTCTGGTAATTACATCTGGATAAAAAAAAGCACTCGAGATTTCATAATTGGGTATTCTCGACTACTGGCTGAGCACAGATTCTGAGTATAAAAAAAGAGAAAAGAAAGTCATAAAATGCTGTTGTAATGAGCTCTTGTTTTAGGGTGAAGTGTAAGGCCAAGGCGAAGGGGCAGATATTAATAATAGTTTTATAAGCCTAATACATTAAAACAGCAGTTTTTAATCTTTTTAATACCTCCATCTCCGTCTCCCCAGAGGTAATAAAATTTTCTTCCGTGGTCCTTTGTACTTGAAAGGAGGCCGATTTAAGACCCTTTTTTTCCTTAAAGTGCAGTACAAGTTTGCTTCATGTTGAGTAAATAAGCTCACTTGAACGCGTTTTCGATATTTTCCTAGTGAAGGCGATGTCTTGATTTTTTTCGCATCGATGATTTCGGCGAAGAGTTTTCAACACCGAGGGTGTCTTTCATTTATTATTAAAATTAATTCATCTTTTAGTCGCGTTTTTAGTTTGTTTCGTCGGTGAGTGCAGAAAAATGTTGTTTTTCTGATAACTTCGATGTACTTGGGTGATGACGAGGAGTTCCTTCGAGGCGGAATTGTGTGAAGTAAATATTTTCATTCTAGCCTTTCCCTAAAAGTTGAAAGGTAAGTTTTGGGATCATTCATTGCCTAATTTTATAATAGGTAATTGGTAATGAAAGGTGATATACAGTAATGAATGGTCGTCGTATGATGTTAATTATTATGCAGAATGATGATTAATAGCTTACTATCGACAAGTTGGAGAAACATAATTTTTAAATGCAACTTACTCGCATTTAATTTCGATCGGTCAAAAATTGAACATTGAATGATTGAAATGACCGAATCAAGTCACTGGATTGGCAAACATTCCACCGATCCCGCCGTTGATTAGTGAAATTCAACTCCCAACCGGTGGAAAATCGCCGATTCAATTAGTGAATTTTCAACATTGAATCAGTAGTTGAGGGAAAAAAAAGATTCAAGAATGAAAATGCACTGATTAATCAGTAAATTTTTCACTGATTTCTGCAACGACGTAGTTTTGTCCATTTAATCAGTCAATTTTGATTGATTCAAATTAAAAGAGTAGGTAATTTCTTTTTCATTGCCTAACGTGTCTACTCTTCGAAATCGTATTTTTATTCAAACTTAGCCTCGAATTTTTCCAAATTTGTATTCATACAATCATGGCAGTTTGAAGAAAAAAAAAACAAATACTTTCATCATTCTTATTTTCTTCGACTTTGGATAATTATTTTGCCTCGAAAACATTTAGAATGAATGACCGAATTTCTCAAAAGAGAGATTTCAAACATTGATTTTTAAACATCCTTGAATGATGGGATTCGATGGTATTTTTGCATAGACTCATCACCAAATCAATTGTTTTTGGTAAAAATTTTCAAATTTTTTGTCATGTAAAAAATTTTGAACAGTTTTTAAATCGCAAGTATGATGGAAGAGGATGGAAACGAGGAACAAAATTTCGTTTTGAGCATATTGTTTTATAGACAGTCGAGCTCCTTTTCAATATCATAGTTCGGTACTTGTACAAAACATAAATCTCAATCAAAAACAAGAATACTTATTGACATTTGAAAAAATCGATTTCTTCTACTGTCTCGAGTCGGCAGTCGCTTTTCAACTTTTTGTTGGCGAGTTGGGGGGAGGGTGTAATTGGTGAATTATTAGTAGGTAGCTAGGAGATGGAATTTTTATGAAAGAATTTGAAGGGTAAAATAAACTTATCTCTGGATGTGTTCAACTTCAATTTGTCACTTTTGTTGTCTTTACTAGGTTATCGATAACCTTTTTCTTCAATCTAAACTGAAAATAATTGAGATCGTGAAGAAACCATTAAAAGATCATGTAATTTTGTCTGAATCATTAGACTTGCTAATTGTTCCTTATTTTAAAAGGTACACAACAAAATAGAAAAAATGATCCTCGACTCGTGTGATCTATTTTTCCTTTGCTTCGCTGGTGAAAACTTTCTCAAACTAGTCGTGAATTACTTTTGCTCATTTGTTGTGAAAATTACCATTTCAAGTCTAACAACTTGCCTAGGTATTGATTTAAAATATTTCATTTTTTACAATTTTTTTATGCCAGTTTGTCATTAAAAAAAAAAACTCCATGAATTTTATTGTGTTTGTGAAAAAGTATATGTACGTTACCTTCAGGTACTTTTGAACGAAAGCATGAAACTCATGAAAGCCAAAATGAACTTACCTCTCCCGCGTCCCGCCTGCGCCTTTTCCAATGTGAGATATCGTATGTTCAATTGTCTTTTTTTCTATTCCGAATTCTAAAAGATTGATTGACAATTCTCATGAAGTGGAAAAGTTGACTTTTTACAACTTCGAAAAGAATGTCTTTGACTAAATAAAGCACACGAAATCGTGTCTTGTCGACTACAAAAAAAATTAAAGTCTAGATTGAATTTGCGTATCTCCCCTTTGGCAAGGTAATTTTCTACATTACGAAATTCGTCGACGTTTGAAATATACTTTATATTTACCAAAGAGCACTTTTTCTTAGCACGAGATAACCTGATTAGGAAACTTTTCAACGCCAATCTCGCGTCTATATTTTTATAAGAAAATATGATTCCTCCTTATATACTTTTTATTTATCTAAGACTTTCTCCTCTTGAGAAAAAAATCACAAAAATGTCTTCCAAGTTAACATTGATAAATTAAAGAAATTCGATTATAATAATGCAAGGGTAAAAATATGTAAAACCCCTTTCAATGCTTTGAATTAGATTTTTCGAAGCTCAATTTACATCTCGGTGAAAATTCAGAAATGTATGTACTTTTATTTAAGTCTTAGGTGTAATAATTTCAAACCTATTAACCCTTTCAAAATCCAAGAAAGTATTTTCGAAAAAATCCATAATACCAAGTCTGAGGATTTCTATACAACCCGTCTCTAGTTGAAGGAAGAAAATAACCGTAATGAATGGATAATTTTTACACCGTGGTATGGATTTAGTTCGAGTTCTGAATATTAAACGAGAATGAAAAAAGGTCTCGTTTAAGCACTTTTATACGGCGAATTAATCCTCGGCGTACGTAATATTTACACAAATTAATTAAAAGTAAAAATACCACCGCAACGAGACGCCTGCTTCCTTCACATCGAAGGAAAAAAGCCAACCCAAGACGTAAACGTACTATACGAATACTTACCATGCATAATGAAATACGTTAGGTAAAAAACATCCCCTCCTTTAACAAACTAAGCCTAATTGGGAACGCGGCTTAACTTATTAAGAACAGAACATATTTTAATATCCCTTGGGAAATGAATTTCGTCAAAATACCCAGAAAAAGAAGCTCTCTTCGTCTAAACGTTCTTCTGAATCGAACTACCAGCAAAGTTAGCTTTTTCTAATGACTTTTCAAACCATCAATCTGCAGTATTTTGGCGGTTAAAAAGGTATTCGAATTGGTCGGTGTGTTTTGTTCGGAACGATGGAATGTCTAAGACGACTTACCATATCGTAAAGCGATGTTTAGCGAAACTAATCATTCAATTATTCATAATGTATAACATTCGTACGTAGGTACCAGCTCTCGACCAAGTTACCCTTTTGTGTATAACCACTGACAAGTTCGATACCTTTTGAAATAAACATAATTTAAAGCAAATGTATCGAATAACAACTGCGGTAACAAGTTTACCAAATACGATGGCGCGAACTGAGTCAACATTTTGATCGTTTTACACGTACTTTTTGTCATTGTCGTGGTAAACGTAAATATTAACTGTTCTCATTGCTAACGCCAATGCATGTGTGATTGTGAAATTTCAACTTGCAGTTGAGGTATTTTTAAAGTTAGAGGTGTATGAAAGGTACCATACAAAAAAGCTAGGAAGTTGGGTGTTTGTCATTTAATTCTCACGTTAGACGTTGGGTTTGATCATAATAATGATGAGTTTGAGAATAATAATTGACCTGAAGAGGTTCTATTGCAGATGGTTTTTATTTTATGATATTTTACAGCAATTTATTACTGAACATAATTTCCACAAATTAGAGAAATTGAATTGATACCTTACTCAAGTTACTTCAAAAAATAGAAAATTTAATGCACAAACGGCGTAGAAAATCTAACCAGACATGACCCCCTGCTGTTTATTGACAGGTGGAACAATAGGCCCGATAATGACCGAAAATCTAACCGAGCGGAGTCGAGGTTTATTTTAGTGAACGAAATGTTCCAACGTTCTACGTTATGTGAACTCGAATACCTTCATAACGTCACTACTCATATCACTGAATGTCATTTCGACTTTTTTTCCCGCAAAGTTCAAAATATTTACGTCATTTTTAAACAGTTTAGAATTTTCTGAAGAAGTTTTCCAATTTTTTTCCTCGTAATTTTCTCAACTGATTTTTTTTCTGATGTAATTTTTCCACGATCTTTTTTTACCATAATTTTCTCACCTGAAATTTTTCTGACGTAATTGTTTTCCACTGAAATTTTTCCTGAAGAATTTTTCAGTGTTGAACTTACATATTTTTTGAAAAAATGATTTCTACTTGATTGATGTCATAAAAATTTTTGGGGAAAAAATCGAGTGGAAAAAATCCCAAGAAAAAAATTAAAACGTATCGAAATTCTTCAAAAAAAATTACAGAGGAAAAATTGCGTCCGAAAAATTGGTATCGAGAAAAATATGAGAAAAAAATTTGATCGTGGAAAATTTACGTCAGAAAAAAATTTGGTCGCGGAAAAATAACATCAGAAAAAAATTTCAGTTGAAAAAATTTGCAGAACAAAAATAAGAGTTTGAAAAATTACGAGGAAAAAATTTGGAAAACTTCTTCAAAAAATTCTCAACTGTTTAAAAATGACGTAAATATTCTGGACTTAGAAAAAAAAAGGGTTTAAACGACATTTAGCGGTATGAGCAGTGATGTCATAAAGGTATTTGAGTTCCAGGGTTGACTGCCTTGTATCAGACTATGTTCAGAATTGATTCATTCGTTCAGTGACTCGTTCGTTTTGCTTCTGGTTAGATTTTCGGCCATTCTCCCCCGCTAGTTAGATTTTCGGCTATTTTACATCATTAATCATGAGAATAATACAACAATAGCTGGTTAGATTTTCGGCTACGCCCTTTAAAAATTATACTAATTTATAAGATTTTGACATAGCATCGTACAAAGGAAGATTTCAGGTTTTGAGGCTGCAAAAATAAAATTTGTGAAGTTTGGAAGAAATAAATTGGGGAATGGGGGTTTTCTTGGGACCCAAAATTCGATTTTCATTTTTTTTACTCCTTCTGCTAACCCACCTCCTATACTTACGGGGGTATGAAAATTGATATTCTTCAAAAATATCATGTTGGGTGTCGAAATGTATGTTTTTTGGGGTCTTGAATCCAATTTTGGACTCATTTCCATCCCTTACGGTAACCTTCCCTCCATAAAAGTGGATTAAAACTCAAGTTTTCAAAAAAATATCATATTATTGAGTGTCAAAATATATGTTTTTCGGGAGTCAAGAATTCGATTTTGAACTCATTTTTATCCCTTGATGAATTGTTTTCTTTATACCTATAGAAATAAGTAATATTTTTCAAACATGAAAAACTCACCTTTTGTTGATTTAACAATACGTAGTCGGACATGAGACGTTCCCTGCCCGCGGCCTCCAAAGCAAGATGCTGGAAATGGCACGTTAATTTATTCCTCAAGTCCGTATCACTGACTTCTTGGAACAAATTTTGAATAATATTGAGCTTCTAAAACAATAGAAAATTGAAGAAAATGAACGAATTAATTAAAATATATGGTTTATAAAAACATTGCATAAATCACACATTGATGATTCAAACTTGACGGAGAGTGGCACTCATCGTTAATTTAGACGGAGCGGATGTTGATTTTGGAGCCGCATCTTCAAGCAGGATACCAACGTACGACGGAGTGGGCTGTTTTGCCTTATTCGGTGTAGACGAATGTAAATCAATGGGAGATGGTCGGATTAATTTTTCGATTTCGTCGAGAATATTTGACGTAGGTTGTAATTGAGATGCGCCAACGAACTACGAATTTTCCATACTACATCAGTTAGCGTTTTTGAGTTGAAAAATCTGAAGAGTTCGTTTTTTCTGCTACATTTCAAGCAAAGGATTAGTCTATGGTATGCCATGATAGTTTGATGGTTCTTTTTTGGGAATATATGTACCTTGAGCTCGTTACGTTTTCACGGAATAATTTTTAAAGACGAGAAATCGAAAAGGCTTACTGATTATTGAAGAGTCTTAGTAAAAGTATATGTTAAATAATGTTCATTGTTCATGCCGTTTAGGAACGCAATGTTGGTTAAAAAGTGAAGTGATAAGTATAGATAATTGATTTTTTGAATAGATGAACTTTTTTTTTGGGGGGGGGGGGGAGTAAATGCCACTTTTTTCAAGTATGGCAAATTGATTCTTTTTCATTATCATTTAAAAATTGAATCAAGCTACCTTCAATTGAAGTCTTTGAATAGAATTCCCACTTCGTAGATTTTTAGTTAGCCCAGGTTCCTCCCTTTTGTAAATCCCATCTTCAATAAAGTCGAAAATACTGAATTTTTTGTTCCAATTTTTATTGTATTGATCGACTTGTTGAGATGAAAATTCGAGCAATCCTGTTGAATTTTCACGTATGGTCGTATGTAGATGCTCAATCAATCGATCAACTTGTTTATTTTTTTGTTGAAAATTCATTCTGATGAATTTGGTTTATATTTTATTTCATTCAGTTACATAGTGACTCTGGTATAAAGAAGGGACCTTGTGTGAAAAAAAAATCGATGTCTCATTTTTCACGTTTTTGGTCCAAATGATACCAAATCTGGACCAAACACATAAAAATGAAAACATCGATTTTTTTTACACATGGTCCCTTCTTTACGGCTTGATCATATATGTATTTCGTTAAAATAAAGCATCACAATCAGATGCGAAGAAAAAAAATAATAAATCATACTCATTAGTGAACCGTCAAACAAGTAATTCATTCCTAGATTTCTCACATCAGTAAGTACAATTAATACTTGAAACTAATCCCAACTCTGGACGAATTTGGCAGAACAAACATCTCATAATTCGAAATACCCCGCACTGCATTCCAAGTACAAAAATACCTATCACGTTAAAGTATATTAACACTTTGTTTATAAACTTTACGACAGCTCGGGTTATAAAAGTTTCAAAATATTTTACCCATTTGGTGTAAAATACTCGTTCTCGTTTGAACACAACGTTCCGCGGAGGCCTCAGTATCCTGAAATCATCCGCGAAGATGAAGTGTGAGAGACGCATCGTCGTCGAAGTATTTTAAATAATTAGCTACGTATTACCAAATCATCTTAGTTATCTACCTATATACGTGCGCGATGCGTTATATTTCGTATAAATTACGCACAAAAGTCATTATTTGGCATCTCTCCGAGGTATGCATTCGGTGAAGCGAGAGTTAGCGTATAATTGACATTTTGGCGCCGATAGGTACCACATGTAAATGATGGAATTGGTGGGAGACGTGCTACCGACTCTTGTGTGTTTCTTACGAGTCGAGAAAACATTCTGGGAGTTCGGTTCAATTTATTAGTTAAATTAGGCGAATTATTATAAACCGGTGTGCGTTATTTTTGTTCTGAGGAAATGGTGGATTTTTTCCATTTCAATAGAGTGGTATTGTTTCAGTATTATAAAAAAAAAAAACTGGAGCTGCAAAACAAAAAATTACGATTCTCAAAACTCTTGTTTCAATTTTTTTTCTGCATCTTTGATTTTGCTCATTTTTATCATCCGAGTGTCCCTAAAAATAATGATGGCTTGATTAATCACTATGCTTGAAAAAGTTTTTTTTTTTTCCTATTTTGCACTGAGTGTAGGATAATTTTCTTTGAAGAATTGAATTATGAATAATATTCCGAAAGCTATTCAACCTATTTCAGAAATTTTGATTTTGTATGAGTCATTTTGAAGCAATGTTTCGAACATTATCCTGTTTCAAAATTTAAGCTTTGGAAATATGTAAATAAATAACTTTACTTACTTCCTTGAGCATTGTTCAAATAAGTTGCCATTCATGTTCGTTAATCTGAAGTAATTTTCACATTTACCCGATTCCATGAGAAAATCAAAAAAGATGGCATTTCATTTCGGATGCCTAATAAATTATAATTTTACGATTGAAATTTCAAAATTTTCGAAAATTCCATTATTTCCGTAGTTGTGCACTTCTTTAATGTTGAGCATTAAAATAATTCAGTTGGAAATGAACTAAAGCGATTCTGAAATTTTACTGTTATCCATCTCTTTAATCGTATCTTTAACTATACTTATACTTTGGTGTAATGAGAAATCGCGTACATTGTATGCGCACAACGTATAAAATTTATATTTTGAAGATAATAATTCGTACGATCGTAAATTTACGTGCTGATTGAAGTACAAAGTATGGAAAACGAAACGAGACATCGTCTGGTCGTAAATAGAGCTGGGTGTTAAATTTCCGTCAAATTATTCGAATAATTAAATTCAGGCACCAGACTGTTTATCTGGCAATTCTGTGTTGGTTGTTGCCGACTCTTCTATCATTGCGAGTAATTTGAAAAATGAAATGATACGCTTGAGAATTTTTAAAAAGTGATATTTATTGGTCATTTTCTAATCTCCAGGACTCATTTGTCCAAGAGATTAGATAGCTTTTCTAGAAAAAAAAGAACCTAATGTTTTTCCATTTCAAAGGAGCTTTCTGAAGAATTTTGTGGTTTTATTTGTGAGAAAAATTGGCAACTTACAGCCCGTGTAGAGGGCGCTGTTACTGATAAGGAAAAGGTGTTCGTTTTGAAATAAACATTGACGATCTTATGTGATTTTCAATTAATCGTATGAAATTTCCTTAAGATGCAATTTGTTATCAGTTATAACATCACCTTTTCGTTAGTTCATTCAGTGGCCAACAGATGGCGACTTATTTGCTGTAAGTTGCCAATTGATAAAAACGATTTTAGATTGTTTTAGGGTTTTTCAAAACGGCTTGCTTAGTCATGCGGGAAGCTCTTCATTGAGCTATCCTCGAAAAAGTGGCCGAAAACGGGGTCTGTGAGATCCAATGGGAAAATTATTGAGCTTGATCAGAGCACCAAGATTTATGCTAACTCAGAAAAACACCTTCGACACGGACACCTAATGTACATATATTGGAAATTAAAAGTTTTTAATTATGTATTCGTAGGTACTAAAAACTTGAATACGTATTTTAAATTGTTCTGCGCCTCCTCTTCTGTCAATGCGAAGTCCTCTCCTTCATGGTGCTGTCCAGTGGCGGATATTCAATGTAATCGCTGTAATCGCCGATTACACTAAAAAAAATCAGTAGAAAAAGTTTTCCATCGTCATTTATTGTACCTATATAATTTAAAAAATTGATAAATCTGTCCAGTAAATCAAAAATTCAAAAAAATGCCCATCTTTGTAATCGCGTTTTAATATTTGTACATTTTTGTTTGATGTTCGCATACCTGAGTAGGTATAATTATTTATGAATGTGGTTCTAACACAATGTTTTCTCCAAACTTGGATTTTTTTCAGAATTTGATTCAATTTTAGAATTTGATATTCTGAAATCTTTCCAATTCGCTGAAATTATTTTCTAACGATAACGATATTAAAAACTTTTTCTCCATTTCCTTCGCCTCTATAAATTTTTTTATCAATTTTTTCCGAGATCTTTTTCAGTTATAAAAAATTAACTTCAACTCAAACCTGAAAAATGATTGTTGAATTTTAAGCTATTATTGAATATTTTTATTGATGAGAATGAGACTATTATAACGGGTAGAGGTTGCAAAATCAAAAAACTTGAATTTTTTGATGGTCTACTACAAAATACGATTACTACTTGAAAAACTTACGCGCCGCCACAATTGTTGTGCCGTGGTAGATATTTGCGAAATATTTGACGCAGGTTTCAATCACATCGAAAGTACATATCACCACCATTGAACTGATTGACTTTCAAGTGATTGTTTAATTGGTCCTTGGTTACAAACTTGCTTGAGCAAATTCGGCAGTCGCTACACAGATAAAGAAATTGATTAACATTCTTGAAGTATCACTCAAGTAATTCGTCTATATTTGTAATACTTACTATTTTTTGGGAATTTCCTGTGAACAAAAAGTTTCCTACATTAGTATGTACGATAAATTATACAAAAAATTAAGTATTGAATAAATATTGGGAAATGCAAATTTTTGATCAATTTTTATTGAAAATTAATTACCTTATGAAAAAACGGATGATGGTTTTGCTCTTCAACCAGGCAGAAATTTCCGATTAGGTCTTTGAATGCCTGAATGGTGCAAAAGTACAAAATGGGGTACTCGGTAGAGATGGGCACAATCGATAGCTTTTTCGATACTATCGATAGACTATCGATAGTAAAACTATCGACAATCAATAGTCGCTAAAACTATCAG
The DNA here is from genome assembly GCA_038380155.1 of Pseudococcus jackbeardsleyi. Taxonomy (NCBI): domain Eukaryota; kingdom Metazoa; phylum Arthropoda; class Insecta; order Hemiptera; family Pseudococcidae; genus Pseudococcus; species Pseudococcus jackbeardsleyi. Next base: position 46,690,145 of record CM076238.1, read on the forward strand.
TTAAAAAATCCTATCGATATTTTTCCAAAACTATCGATATTTTTCGATAGTTTTGGAAAAATTCGTGAAGAAAGAAAATTTTGAATTTAAATATCAACTCATCACCAGCTTAAATTGATGGCAATTTATCGAAATTTGAAATAAACGTAGAAACGTACCAAGTATTATTATTAATTCAATCACCAATGAATATAAATGCAGAAAAAACTTTATTCAAAATCAAATAAACGTAAAACTAGCACATTACTTTCGTGAAAAACGAATACTTTGGTATTATAGCGAAATACCTGTAAGAAAAACTAGCAATAAAATTCTGTGTCGCCTGAATACGAGCAGAGCTTATCTCCCTCCATCTCCCCGACTCTCCCATATCAGCACTCGCCTCCGCCGAGGGACGAGCCATGCATATATGAGGAATTAGTCGAGGCAAGGAGATGCCACGTGTTGAGGGCTTGGGCTTTTGGCCCAGGTAAGTTGTTATTTAAATGTGGGTTTTTAGACCCAGGTAGGTTTTTATTTTGTAAATTTTCGCGATTTCTGGTCGCTGAATCCACCGATGTGGCTTTGTTTTTTGCAAAGCCGCATCGCGCTATTCCATTCCAGATGTACGCGTGTTCAGCAAGTGCTGAACTTGGTAGGTTCTTTCTCCCTCTTCTGTAGTTGTTCGACGACGTCGTCAAACGCAATGATGCTCATTACGTTTTTCAGGTACATTGTATCTGAAAATTTATCGCAACGAGATGAGATCGGAGTGGGAGAAGGTTTTGGGAAATGGTATGGAAGGTTGGGTACTTGTTTTTTCTTATCTCATACGATGTACAATACAATCCGTACCTGTGCAATTCCCTCTCCCCGCTCATAGCGTAATTCACAGAGCTTCTTATCTACTCTGAGCAATTAGCTTTCGTCCGATGAACTATCGCATCAAGACGAATGTACTTGTGGTGCGCAAGAGAGATCGTATACACCTCAAAAGCTACCTACTTCTGAAATACGCAAAAACGATAATGGGTAATAAAATTACCTCTCGTCACGCATTTCAGAAGCAAAAAAACCCAGGTAGGCACGTACCAACCCTGTCACGTGATTTCAGAACTGGAAGTATTATAGATTCATAAAAAAAAAAACATGTAACTTTAATATTGAAGTTACCTGAGTACAGTATGACACAAAAGTCTTGTCCTCGAAAAACACTTCATCATATCTCGAAACTGAAAAGAGATGTCGGGATGATTCAAACGGCAATATGTTCCTGGAGACAAGGACATTGAAGATTGATAGTCAAATTTTCAGTTTTACCTACAGGGTGTCCACAAATTGAGAAACCGGTTTTGGTTAAAAAATGAGGATCTGGGTTTTTTATGGATTTGAAGTCTACACACTGAGACGATTAAAATGTATTAATTTTTTTTCGAAACCGGTTCGAGAATTGGCAACCGGTTGTCAAAAATACTCCAAAATTCGAGATTGGAAAAAATTTTTCAAATGAAATTTGTAGAGCTTTGTAAGCCAAACATGGTCAGTGAACTCATTTTTTGAATCGGTTCACTCTCGGCAACTTGACCATTTCAACAACAAAAAAAGATATGAAATTTTTTTTCAAATGAATGTTGAACACCGCACCGTTAAAAATCTAAAAAAATTAATATCTTTTTTGTTGCTGAAATTTCAAAAAAATGAGTTCACTGACAATGTTTGGCTTACAAAGCTCTACAAATTTCATTTGGAAAATTTTTTCTAATCTTGATTTTTGGGGTATTTTTGACAACCGGTTGCAACTTTTCGAACCAGTTTCGAAAAAAAATTGTCACATTTTAATCGTTTCAGTGTGTAGACTACAAATCCATAAAAAACCCAGACCCCCATTTTTTAACCAAAACCGGTTTCTCAATTTGTGGACACCCTGTAAGTAAAACTGAAAATTTGACTATCAATCTTCAATGTCCTTGTCTCCAGGAACATATTGCCGTTTGAATCATCCCGATATCTCTTTTCAGTTTCGAGATATCATGAAGTATTTTTCGTGGACAAGACTTTTGTGTCATACTGTAGAGAAAAATACCCTTTGCAGAAATATTTGAACGTTTTCTTTAAAGTGATCAATTATTTCCCACGATTTCTCTCATTTATTTTTTTTCTCACGTCGGTGGTATATCCAAATACCGCAAATTGACCGTATTGTTTCCAGTAGAAATTTTTTCAGAATTTTCTGGTTGCTAACTTACTTACTTCGGATCGGTATTTAGTACTGAATTTTTTTCTACGAAGTAAATACCTATTTTTCTTTCTCTTGATTTTGGTTAGAACGGATTTTGGCGATCGATTTAAGAATAAGCCATACTTCGTTTTCAAGTTGAAATTTTTTCAATTCTCAAATTTCTTTCAACTTCTTGAAAACTATTTTACTTATCAGAATTTTTCCGATAAAAGTTTTGTCAAGTTTGCATATTTTACAAATTTTTCCTATTGTAATTTTTCTGTCTTCTTCATATTTTTCAAATCACTTTTAATTAAGTATGCCTCTCCAATGTAGGTAGAAAAATTTTGAAAACCGCGAAGTTGAAAAGTTTTACATTTATGTATCATTCAAAGTAGTAGAAAAAAATACGGTCAACTTTTAAATAACATCAAAAAAAATGTTCAAGCTGGGAAAATTTTTAAAATTGGATTCAATTGAAAAAAGTTGAATGGTCTTTAAAAAATTGAGAAAATTTGAATTTTGAAGAAGTTTGGACTGAGGTTGTCTAAATTCCATTTTTATATCAAAAATAATTTAAGTTTTTTTTTTTTATTAAAAACAAATTAATATTTTTGTCGATTTGCTCTTTCAACTAATTGGATATTTGGGAAATATTTGAATTCATTTTACCACCTCATAGGTAGTTTTAATTTATTTATCCATAAGTAATTGTTAGGGTGTGTCATGTCATGTTCATATGGTAAAAAAAAATTTTCAGTATTTTTGACATGCCACCCCCTTAAAATTTTCATTGGACCTAGAAATTGAGAAATACAAAAAATCAGCCTCAAAAAATTATATTAAGTGGTGGCGCAAGAAAGGTAAAGTTACGAATATGATTTGCCTGGTGTTTGCATGAATTGCCGCGTCAAACCGTGGCAAGTAGGCGATCACTCGCGCAATGTTTGGTAGGTTTTTTTAATGATATAAAATTAATTTTGCTTCGTTCTTTTGAAAACATATTCCATGTGATTTGTTTTTGACCAGATTTTCGCATTACTTTCAATTTAAACGTGAAAAATTGACACACTGGATGAAATATTGAATTTTAGACCATTTTTTACATTATCCTTTATGGCAAATTTTCACCTTCATTGCGCCACCACTTAGCATAATTTTTTCGGGGTAAAATTTTTATGGGGGTCTTTTCTCATCAAAAGGAACAGAATTAGGGGGTGGCACCGTCAAATTTTTAAAAAAATGAAACTTGACACACCCTAGTAATTGTGAAGGACGCATCTCGTAATGTCAATATTATTTATAATTAAGGGGATACTAAATTAATACACTGAGTGTTCTAAAAACTCTTGCGCTGTGTAGAAGGCACACATCTCCAACCATTTTTTGAGTTCGTTTTTGAATTTTTTGAGGGTTTTAATACTTCTAATTTTTTGAGGGATAGAATTGTAAATTTTGGCAGATATATGGTATCTATATTATTTTGAAGGGTTGAAGTTCTGAAATGAATTTATTTTTTATAATATTGAAAATACAAATTCGTTATAACTTCATATCTGTTCAGTGCTTCATTATTCGTTTTCAAAATAAAAATACACCATGATAATGAATAAAAGCATAGTGTACCTCCTCTAGGTTCCATGTTACGTCGGACGTCATATTCATATAGATTCCATATTATTCGCATTCGAAGAAAAAATTTCCTAATTTAAATCCTCGCTCGTAACCACAAAAATCACGAACTCTCGATGACAGTACCGTATAGTTTTTCTTCTTCCAGGGAGCATTCTTTCAAAGCGTTGATCAGCGCCAATATGTTAGGGTATTTATTTTGGTACATGATTTAACACCGCTGCAGCTGATAATGAGTCATTTTGAGTATGCGTTTCATCGTTACACTCTTAATACTTTTATATGAAGGAAGAAGGGAGAAAAAGAAGAGGTAATGCCCGATTCGAGATCACAATCTATTTTATATTGCATACAAGTAGAGTGCTAGAAGAGATGCTTTCGAGTTGAAACTTATTAACTCTTTTTACAACTCGACTATGCATACACTGACACACTAGCGTACAAATTACAGAAGCATACACCTGCACTTCTCAACTATGTTAATATTGTTGAACCTTAAACGGGAAATAATTTTCGAGCCGCGTTTATGTCACTTTTATTATGACAGCGCATTAATTTCTATTTACAACCAAAGCAGTAATAAAACCAACGCACGAGGTTTTTTTTCTCCTTTCTCTGGTCGCAACGCATCGTATTAAGACTATTTTTTATAACCTTTGATGGCATGTGATCTTATTAGAGGGAGAGTTGTATACATTAGTCGTTTACTGCGATTATTTCAATATTGTGTAAATCTGTATAGAGATCCGATTTGTTAGCGATGTTGACTGACGTGAGATGAATTTAAGTTGTATAGGTAAGAATGACTGAAAAATTACTACTTGTTTTCTCCACGTGGTCATCCAGAGAAAATTCAGGTCTCAGAAAAAATATGACTCCCCCCTCCCCCCTCCTCACAAGAGGAAAAGTTGAAGAGCATAAAAAGCTTTTTTTAGTTGAGAGTTGTACAAAACATCGCTAGAAATTATAGTAACACCTTAATAAATATCTAAACGAATTCAAAATTAAAATTACAATCTTGCTTTACCGCGAGCAAGTTTCAATTCACCGACATCCTTGGATTGAATACACTCACCTCAGAATTTCGGTTCAGCCAAGGGTACTGAACAACCTCTTTGGGTTCCTCCTCTATTATATAATCTAAGATTATGATAACGCGCCCAAAATTATTATTATTTTTTGGGGGGCTGATTGTAAAATTCTCTCGATATTACTTGATATAATATCTAATTATATCAGTTTTGATTCTTAGAGATGAGCTTTAGTCCGAAAGAATTGTTTTAGGATGTTTGAAAGGGCGTCAAATTGTATATTTTAGTCATTTCACTCTATTTGATAGTCCCTTCAAGTCGCTGGAACAATTCCTCGAGATTGAAGGCCATAATTATGAATTAAAATTGGCACATCTTTTCACATTTTCTAGTTATATCTCTACCTCTTTGAAATTTTGCTTTATTTCCTCTTCCTCTCCCTTTTTTGGTTTTTGTACATATGTTATCCTATATGTCTGAAGTAAACTGATGAAAAATTAGGTGAAAAATGAACTGTAGGAAATGACTTTCAAAATTCAATTCAAAAACATCTAAGCTCCTAATCGTCATTGTATGTATGTTACGCCTAATCCATGTAATTGTCGAATTCATGAAATAGGCAAAATTTTTTTCTAATGCATGAATTACAAAAATGAAAATTCGAAATATTTTGGCACCGAAATTCAACATTCAGCTACATTTAGAAAACAATGTCAACCAGCTATTTCAACTGGAAAATTTTTTATGCTGCGAAGAAGATTTTTCATTCCGTGTAAAAAATTTTCCCGTTGGAATTTTTTTTTGAAATGTAGCTGAATGTTAAATTTCTGTGCCAAAATATTTCGAATTTTCATTTCTGAAATAAGAAAAATGGTAGAAGGTTTTGAAGTTATAAATTTCATAAATTAGGCAAGCAATTGCATAATTCATGCATTAGGAAAAAATTTTGCCTATTTCATAGATTCGGCAATTTTTTTTTTTCATCTTACCAGCTGTTTTCTACATTGTTTTGAGATTAAGTAGAAAACTGGGTTCTTGGTTTCTTTTATCAATTATTTTTCAGATGGCGTGTTTTTTGCCCAGGCAATCACGTTTTATTGAGAAAAGTGTCGTATTTCGTAGAAATTTTCAAAAAAAAAGAGCAATTTCGAGTTGTGAATTTTTTTAAAATCTGCCCGGTGACTTGAATTCCAAGGATGATAGAAATTAATTTTCAATTCAATTTCATGTTTGACCTAGTCATTGATGAAAATGAGAAACTTGAATGCACTTGGCCTTCTATCTATCGCTTTTGAATTATTTTTCCATAATGCGTGCACTTTAAAAAAAAATTAATTTCTCGACTAATACATGAGAATTGGAATATCTTATCTTGCCGTGGGTATCTGAATAAAAATTTGCTTACCTACTGCAGTGCAGTATAAGTCCTCATTCGTTTAACTGTTTTGTTTTTGAAATGTTTGATTGTTCATGATGGAATATTGCAGATGATTTTATCTACCATTTTTTGAAAAATTGAGTCGAAAGGGAATTGTGTGGTAAACGAGAAGCAAGATTTAAAAATTCAATAAAATGTTGTGAAAAGTAAAAAAAATGCATTTTTTGCAATGAAAATCTCATATTACATTAAGAAAAATCACTTTTGTGTCTGCATTCTTATTGTGATATTTTGTGTGATGAACGTACCTACATGTATTTTCTGACCACTTACCGCTTGAATGTTTCTATGAATCGACAGAATGAAAAAATCACCAGAATTCTAATTTTAGTCCTCGTCCTCAATAAATACTTACGCAATGAAAAGCGTCAATTTTTCAAAAAAAGTATCAGAAGACAGGAAAATTTCATGGTTTTGCTGTATGTCGGATTAATTAGAGGATTTAATGAATTTGAAGGATAAACAAAATTTAAATGCCTGCCTCATCAATAATTTCCATGTACTCAATTGATTCTGTCAGGGAGATGCTAGACTCACAGCATTCTAATCTATTGATTGACTCGTCCATTCTTTATGCTCTTTAGGTGGGCCGAAAAACCGAAAACTTTGACTTGCGCAAAAGTTGTTGGCTAGGAAGACTGGGAAAATGTTACCAAATTTCGAAATTGATTCATATCATCCGATCGCGCAAAAGCCTTCAATTCTTCAGAAAGTGCCAAAAATGTAAAATTTCAAAAATCTTATTTACTGGCCATCTAAACCACAAAGGACTTGAAAAAATCAGTGTGTTATGATTTTTTTTTTCAATTTTTCTTCTCATTTAAAAACATCTATAAATCATTGATTTTTTTTCAAAAAAATTATACTTTTGACCATAATCGTGAGTACAAATAAAACAGTTTTGACGAAGAATTGCAAGCTCGTGCTTGACAAGTTTACGCGGGTACAATTTGACACAAACGAACGAGAATATTTACCAGAACAACGGGAATTTTACACATGGACGACGAATTTAATCGAGACTCTCCAAAAACGCAATGTCATCTACGGTATCTTCTTCGTCGCTGACGACAACGGGTTCAGGGTTGGCATTGTTACCGCCAACTTGGATATCTTCGAAGAAATGTCCCGGGTGGTTAGGGTTACCGAAATTTACCATCGATGCGATGCTCTGCGATAGAGCGTTGACCGTATCAACACTTACTATTTGGCCAGTCAGCCTGTCCACAAGCTTCCTGGCCTGATGGTATTCCTTCCGGAACTCTTCCACCACCCGGGATTTCGTTCGAAGCTCCTCATTCGCGGTAAGCAATTTTCGCTCGATCTCGTCGATTTCTCGACGATATCGAGCAGCCAACCCATCATCACAGTCCTTTGTCGACGGCTCCGCTTCCTCGAACCAATCCACCGCTGGTTTCTTCAGTTCATCGGGGCCGAGCTTTACGAAACATACCGGACAACAATCTGACGCCGACATCCATCGCTCGATACATGCGGCATGAAACACGTGGCCACATTTTACACCATATTTCAGCTCGTTCTCGCCTTGTTGGTCTGCGTATGCAGATTTCAGGTGGAGGGTGGTGCAGCAAATCCAGCATCCGGCCACCTTAGAGGTGCGGATGATTGGACTGAGTTGATTTCCGGCCATTTTCTATATTACCTCGTCTAGATGCGGGAGATTTCGATTACGACGGTTAATCAAACGATTCAACGACGACGAAATATCTTGTAGTTGCACTGCGTGATCACTATTCTGATTACCTGCTGGACGTCTCGTAGCCTTTTTCCAGAAATTCACGATCGAGAAGTACGTCGAGATACAGTATCGGTTACGCACCTCAGAACTCCAGAGGCCCCCGAGTATAATTAAAGACGCCGCAGAAATTAACAACGAATCAGCAATCACAGCGACCGCCAGCAGTATAATCTCGTACTTGTTCAAACACAGATCGTTAGATAGGTGTCAAATAAGTTCTGAAACAATAAAGATTTTTTTTTTTTTTTGTTATTTAGTAGTGATTTTTTTTTTCAATTTTCAAAAAATCGAACGTTCTTGTGCAATCGGAAGATATCGAACGATTTTGAAGCTTTGAAATTTATTTTTCTAGTCTCCGCTGCTAATAACTTTCATGCAAGGATTCATTTCAAAAATCAATATTTTGGATTATTCGGCGTACCCTAATGCTCATTCTTTTGTCTGCTGACTTGCGGGTTTTCTTCTTTTTCTGGTCACTCATGACCTTCTTTGGACTATACTTTTCAATAAGGACCTTTTCTAGATCACGCACTTCGATGTGTCAATTTGAACCCATATCAACACGATTTTTTTCTCTCATTTCATGTTAACGCGTTCTGTTGGAAAAAGAGTTATACTTACCTACTTTTTTTCGGCAAAAGGTTTTTCAAAAAGAAGGTAACGAAGGTAACAGGAACATGCAGCACACCGACCGCTGCGAAAGATACCTAACCTTTCTTTTCTACATATGTATATGTTACGCCTAATCGATGTAATTGCCTAATTCATGAAATAGGCAAAAAAATTGCCTAATGCATGAAATAGGCAATCCGTTGCCTATTTCATGCATTAGGCAAAATTATTGCCTATTTCATGAATTAGGCAACGAATTTGGAGAAAATTTCATGATTTAGGCAACGTTGATTTCAAGTATTGAAATTATTGTGAATGCAGCAGTTCAAGTCTGTAATGCGAAATATGAATGGATTTGAGTCGTTGGGGTAATTTCAGTATGTTTAAAAAATTTTCAAACTGTCGGTTTTCACAGAAATGACGGATCCAATATAATATACCTAAAAATGATTAGTTTTTGTCGTTTTTTCAAAATAAAAAAATTTGAGTCGTTGGAGTAATTCTTCATAGGTTACCTCCATTCATAATTCGCATTACAGACTTGAACTGTCGTATTCATTGAGACCTTGTTTTGTAAACTGGAGGCGAAGGGTGCAAATTTTTTTCTCGTTTTTACGCCAAGTCCTTCCGGTGGTTGGTGAGCGATTTTTTTTTCGTATTCTCTATTCTGCAATATTCCGACGTATGTTTTTTCAACTTAAAATTTTTTCTTGTCAAGGTCGAAAATTTTGACGTAATTTTTTTCAAATTAAAAAATTTTCTTAACGAGGTCGCAATTTTTTTCAACTTTAAAATTTTGCTGGTCAAAGTCGAAATTTTTTACGAAATTTTTTTCAACTTCAATTTTTTTTGACGTATTCTAAATACTTCTCCAAATTTCAAAATTTTTGTCAAGGTTTCAATTTTTCAACAAAATGTTCTCAACTACACTGCAAATTTGTAAAACACGCCCAGGAGCCCAGGTCAATTCTTCCAAGCCAAAAATTTTTCTCCAACAATTTAAAAAATTGTAACCTGGACAAAAAATTTGAAGTTTGGAAAAATATTTAAAAATTAAAACACGTCAAAAAAATTGAAGTTGATTAGAAATTTCGTAAAAAAATTTCGACCTTGTCAAGAAAAATTTCAAAGTTGAAAAAAAATTACGTCCTCGTTAAAAAAAATTTTATTTTGAAAAAAAATCTTGAAAAATTTCGACTTTGACAAGAGAAATTTTAAAGTTGAAAAAAAAACACGTCGGAATATTGCAGAATTCGAAAAAAAATCGCTCACCAACCACCAGGAGGACTTGGCGTAAAAACGAGAAAAAAATTGCTCCCTCCGCCTTCGGTTTACAAAACAAGAAATCATTTCAATGCTTGAAATCAACGTTGCCTAAATCATGAAATTTTCTCCAAATTCGTTGCCTAATTCATGAAATAGGCAATAATTTTGCCTAATGCATGAAATAGGCAACGGATTGCCTATTTCATGCATTAGGCAATTTTTTTGCCCATTTCATGAATTAGGCAATTACATCGATTAGGCGTAACATATATAAAAAATTTTCTATTGAAGAAGACTGTTTTGCCTTCTTCGAGCCATAAATCAGTCAATGTTTGTTTCATGGTCTGAGCCTCTATAAAATTCAATAATGGATTAATTACTTCAATGCCGAGAGAAAGAGAGACCATTCATCGATGTCGCCTGTCTTTCATAATTAATACCTAGCGAAAGATGTTGCATATACTCGACAAAGCTGTCGAATAAAGCAGTCGCCAAAGAAAGGGCGACGCATCGAGAAGGGCGAACTGAGAAAAAAACCTTATCGCCGATGCTACGCCAGATACCTACCGTCGTTCAGCCCGACACTAGTCGAGTAAAAAGTTCTCATAAACTTGAGTAAGACGCCGTCGATGAAAGTACGTTGTATAGGGTTAGTTAACCCCTCGATGAAAGGCGGCTTATACATGAGCAGAAATTATACGTAGATTTGAAAGACATTCCACTTGATGGATACGGTTATCCGTGGCGAACGCGGCTGGATAGACGGCGAGATGCTGGTATCGTGCTGAAGTAAAATACGACGACGAATCGAGTATATGCAAATGGTGTATAATGGACGTCCCGAGGGTATTTATACTTGACCGCCGTGTTTTGCAGATAACATCGGTTCTAACGCTATTTACTTTGTCTGCTTCACCTATCCTTGACAACTTAATACCTATAATTAAATAGTTGCTTCTTAACACCCCTGTGCGAAAACTTCGCTGTACGGGGTACGCGTTTCAAAGAACCTGTCCAAACTTAATGTTATCTTTATCAGCGTTTCCTTTTAAAGCTATTGCTCAGAGGTAATTACCAAGAGTATTTACTTAAGCCCAAATGAAACGAGCTTTCTTTGACGTTAAACCAGATGGTAATCAAACCGAACGTCAACGCTGAACCAAGGAGTAAAGTTTTTCTCGCTTAAACCGTATACGCTGCAGGCCTCCTCTCCCTTCGAACCGAAATCCGTATCTTGAGTACACGGTTTTAATATAAATAACCGCCTAAATCAAATTTAATGAATGTATATTTGATTAACAAGCTCGGACCAAAGGCTGATTACCACCGTATAGTGGAAATTTTTACGCTATGGTATCGTTTTCGTATACCCTCAGGAGTTCCTTTGGTATTATAAGTTTGCAAGATTCTGTGAGGTAATTTTCTTACCCTGGTTTGGATGTACCTAATGATTACTTTGAATCGAGTTTTGAATTGAGCAGATTTTCATAGTATTTTTCTATTTTCTGAACATTTAATCGGCAAAACACAGTTTTTTCTCATTCTCCAAATTCAGAAATGCGAAAATTGATTTTTTTAGAACAAAATACGAACGAAATGTATAATTTTTTTTTCAAATTTCAACGTCAATCAGGGTATCTAACGGGTAAGTAGTGAAAGTAGTGAAAAAGTAGTGAATTGAAAAATGGGTCATGCCAGTAGTGAAAAAGTAGTGAATTTCGAAGAAAACGTGTAAAAAAGGTATTGAAAAAATGAAAATAATCGCGACTTCAGATTTTGGTCGCAAAAGTATAAAAAAATTACAAATTTGTCTCAAATTGCGTACTTTGTTTCATTTTTAAAAAAAATTTTCGCCCTCGCTGTGCTCGGGCAAGACATTTCTTTCCTTTTCCTAATCACATCAGAAAAAATTTTCCTTCGCTGCGCTCGGACTCGACCTTTGTACAATTAATTTTCAAAATGATGGCATGAAGCTCCTTTCTTTTTTAACCTAGATAATTGTTATTTTCAATGAATGATTCTGTGAGACAATAATTATGAATGGAATTGTTTTACTTGTAAATTTTTTTGAAAGATGAACTCATTGCAATTTTTTTTGAAGTCAAAAAAGTAGCACGAAAAAAGCATAAATTTAAATGAACAATTTCAACTTCTGGATACTTTTTTCTTCAAAAATTTTCGCCCTCGCTTCGCTCGGGCTCTATCACATTCATGCAGATAAAATTATCAAGGTTATGGTATGACCTATCCCTTTTCATTACAGACAATTGAGTATTTAGAAATGGAAAAATAGTCCTTGAAAATTTTTTTTGAACATTATAATGTTTTTTTCGTAAGTTTTGAATAAATATTTGATGAAAAATCCATTAAATCCTTAAAATCTCCTATAGAAAAGAAGAGTATTAGCGAGAAAGGGGCAAAAAATTCCTTTGAAACGAGTACATGCAAGGGGGAGGGGGGTCTTTTGAGCAAATTTGGAGCATGCTTTGAAAAGTCTAGGAAATGTTGAAAGTCGTGAATTAAGATTTTTTTCTGTAATAAATTTTGATTTTTTTGGTACTGGAAAAAGTCGTTTTTGTGGGGGGAGGGGGGTTCGAGTTGAAAATATATTTGGAAAGAAGTAGTGAGATAAGTAGTGAAAAATTAGTGATTTTTCCCCCAAAAAAATCAGTTAGATACCATGAAAGTATATTTTTTTCCAAATTTCAACATCAATGTTTCAGACTTCCAACTCAGTGCGAATTTTTGCGCGAGCGAGTTGGGCCTCCTTTTCCATTAAATGATAATCAGTAGGTAATTTTTTAGAAGGCTCGCGAGTGTTCGTATCTCTTGAAAGTCTTGAATATGGGTATTCCCATCACATACCTCGCATGTAATCTTCAGGCTTGCCAGGTTCATGACCCTGTCTAAGCAGAAGCCATGAAACTGGTGAAAGCACGCTTTTGATATCTTCACTACATCATTGGAAAGAGATTGAATTAGTTTAAGAACAAGATTTTTAAAATAATTTGCACATTCACAAGAGACACACAAACACATTTATGCAAGACATTCAAGATTAGAATAAATTTAAAAAAAAAAGAGACCAAGAAATTTAAAATAATTTTAAAAGATCAAAAAAATAATTTAAAAAAAAAACAATGAAACAATCATGCATCACATTCAAGCTTCAAGCCAAAATTGATAATATTTTTAAAAATGAAAAGAAACCATTGAACTATTTTTTAAAAAAGGAAAAATATGTAATAAGTCTTCAAGTCATTCTGTAAAACAAATAATACTAGCATAAAAAAAAGCACAAAAGAGAAGAAAAAAACTTACTTACCTCTCTCAAATTTTTAGTGGGTGCCTGGGTGGCTTAACGTTTACATCCTCCGCTCCTTGACTGATTCCTCGAGCAGTTCCCCAGCTGCTTCTTCAACCGGTTCATTCACATCATCTACAAAGAATTTAAAACAAAAATATGGAAAGTGAATTTGAAAAAATAAATAAATGAAACTCAAAAAAGTATTTTTACAGCTGAAATTACCAGCAACTTCTTCTGTATTCTCGTCGTCATCTGAATCGCATAGATCAATCATATCTTCAATCCACCCTAGGTGGAAACCAAATGTTACTATATCTGGCATAATTATGCCAAAATTATGCTAAATCATGCAAAAAACCTTTTCTTCATTTTTGGTTTCCTGGCATCATAATTATCATGTTGGAAAGCAAAAAACACCCCAAAAAAATTATGCCAAATTTGCCATAATTATGCTAAAATGGCAACAGTGAATTGTTGCTGCGGCTGCGGTTACGGCGGTTGTTGCGCTTGCGGGGCTAGAAGTTGATTTAGTAAGGCTTCCGCTGCCGTAAAAATGATTCTCAAATTCTCCTGATAAACAGATTTCATGATTTGCGAAATCTGAAAAGAAAGTTGAAAGAGTATGTTAGTAGGAATAGAAATGGAAAAATGTCATTTGTTTGCAGCTTTTTAAAACTTACTTCGTCTTCTAATTGAGTAATGAGTAGGTATATTTCAAACCTAAATTTGATTTTTTTCAAAAATTCCTTCCAATTATCTCGTCAAAAGAAAGTTCAAAAATCATGAAGCTGATTTTTTTTCGAAAGAAGAAAAATTTTCAATTATTGGAAAAAGTTTTTAAATTGAAAGAAATTCCAAAAATATGATTTCTTCAGATTTTTCTCAAATTAGGTAATATAACATTTTAGAAAATTCCTTCAACTTGAAAATGAAAATTTGAAAAAAATTTCAGCTTCATTTCTTCAAAATTTCTCCCCAACGCAATGAGTATTTCGAACGATTTATTCAAGGAAATTCGTTAAATTTCTATTCCATTAATTTCCATCTCAAACTGTAAAAAAAAATCCACCCCAGATTAAGATTTGTTCTACACCTTCCGAAATTAATTAATAAACAATACTACATAAGACGTAACGAGCACCCAAACTAAATGTATCAGAATGAAATTAACCGTTTGGAAAATTAACACGCGTGTTGTAAGATTAAGAAAAGACGAGTTGATCGCGTGAATTAACACATTTCGGTCCCAATTTAAACTTCCAACGATACGCTCCGTATTAGCCCCATCTTCGCTTCGTCTTACGATTACCACCGAACGAATATTTTTCACCACACCCATCTAAATTAACCTCTCTATTGTGAAAAAAAACTCATCTCAATTCCTCGGTTTCGCGATCAATCAAAGTGTACAAAAACCCGTAATATTCCGCGTGAAAAGAAACCATCCAACGATTTTAGTTTCCTGAAAGGAAAATATCTTCTACAAAAAGAGAAGGAAAAAGTCCCCATAATTCTTTACATTTTTCCTCCTACCCGCCACAAAGTGATTAAACAACGTTATAAGATATTTAAATCGAAAACTTTCTGATTCTTTTAAAACGGAGATTGTTTTGTTTGAATGAGGACGAATGGTCGATGGGGGGTGTTCTTTTTGTACTTTGAAAAACGGACGAACGAGTAATGGAGAAAGTTTTTTTTCACGTCGGATCGACTCGCTGTTTTTATTTATTACTCGAATGAATACGAATAATGAGCTTTTGATGAATTTTCCGCGTGTTATACGACGGATTATTGCATTTGCCAGCCAAATCTAATTATCAAAGTTTGAATCACGTTTGCTAGTTTTTCCCTCGTAATGTGGTTTCACTTTAACCAAATTTATCGTCTGTCCCGATCGAATTTTTTTTTCGAGTAAAAAATTGGTATTCTAGGTCAAGGTATATTTACGTATTCGAGTAATTCGTCATCACTCAACAATGTAGACTGATACATTGAAATTTTGTTTTGTCTGTATCACCCGGGGAACCGTAGGACGATACCGGTGCTGCGAGAATATGACTCATAATACCATATACTCTCAACTCAGGTACCCATTAAACACCTTACGATGTATTTTATTTACTCATGCATTCCTAAGCAATGTATCATTGCAAGAAAGTCACTTGTATGCTTTGAGACGTTCGTATCTAGATGTACACGAAACGATGATGGATTTCGTATTGTCAATATTTTTTTTTAATTTGTCTCAAAAAAACAAGTTTTAATTAATGGGTTCATTGTTTAATGCGATAAGTAGCTAAGTACGTGCCGAGGTAATTAAAAACTCGATCAAAGGTGCGCTTCATTAAGTTTACCTATTTTTGCATTTCCTGCATTATCTTACGCGTTCTTCCGGTATGGTCGAGGGTGCCTGTTGTCAATGTCGATGACTGCGGTAATTCTGAATACTTTGTGGAAAAAACATAACAAGACACGCAAATTTAATAACGCGTGTACCTAGTATGTCGTATATTTAAAGAGCCCACCTTGTTAGTATGATGTAATTACATCATTATAAGAGGATACAAGTTGCTCGTGTTGTTCGATTGCGGTTTTCTTTCCTTTTTTTTTTCTCTCTAAAACGTGTTGTCGTACACATATGTAATGTAGCTACCGCACACGTTAGGTTTATTGCTGAAAAAAAACACGGTTTGTGGGGATCGAGGGGGCAGGGGAGAGGAAAATATGCGATCATTAGATGGCTCGATGTTCGAAAGAGAATTACGATGCGGGTGGATGGACAGCAGTTTTTTATACGGTGACATAATAATATTCTCAATTGCACTTAATGCACCCTTATATCAGTTTAACCACATTTTGCCCATTGTGTAACATTGATGGGTATTTGCGAGTGTGCGGAGGTAATGAAAGCTCGCGTGGTTGTAATTTATTGTCTACGAGAGGTTTTTATGGTCTTTTTTTCCATCCAAGTAGGCTTTACCTAGCTATGTTGGGTGTACAATTAGACTGATACGGAAGTGTTGATGGTTCGAGATGTGCTGTTTGATATGATGAGTTGCTTTAGGAAGATTTCAGGGGAATTTCTCAATCAAGATGTTCTGGAGAGTTATTTCAACATAATCTTGATTATGACTTGCGAAATTCTATGATGATGGTCGATTGAAATTACTACTTATTGAATGAAATCAATTGTGGAAAGACAATTTCTGGGTGCATGATTATTTTTTATATTTATAATTTTGAAGAATATAAACTTGGCCCTCTAATGCTGAAAGGTCGTAACTCCAAAACTCTACTTTTTACAGAAGAGTTGAAAAACTATATTCCTCGATATTTTTGAATTTCGTTGAAGAGGTGTTAATTTTATTATGCTTTTGTAGTGTTGAGAATGAATTTTCAACTATTATTTTTTCAAAATACTGATTTTAAATTTCTGAAATGGAGTTACAATTTTTTACACTTGAGCACAGAAACTTTTTGGTGTGACGCCAAATTAAAAATTTGTATTTTGAAACAAAATAATTGAAAATTCATTCCAATCACTACTAAAGTATATTAAAATCGTCATATCTTTCACAAAATTCAAAAATCTTGAGTTCACTGAATTGGTGATAGTGATTGCTTTGACCGCTAGGTGAGTGATATTAGCGATGGTTGGTGAGTGATAAGATTAGTCTGAGACCAGATGGTCACTCAACAGGGATCTCAGATCCTCTTGCAAGTCCGGCTACCGTGGGCTCGGAGGTGATATCCAAAAAGTGGGAAAATTAATTTTGACATTTCCATGAAAACCTAGCCCTCAAACGATTTTGAACTCAAAATCTATGACCACCTGCACGCAGCATGTACAAAAGTCATGAAATCAAGACATAGGTGAAAATTTATGGAAATGGAAATTCAAAAAAAAAAATTCCCCTAACCAATTTTTAATTTTGGTAAAATTTTGAAGTCTACAACCTTGAAAACGATTTTTGTATGACCGTCTGCACGCAGCAGGCTCAAAGTCATTTTCCCCACCATGAATAGGCTAAAGCGAAAGATTTTCCAATATAGAAAATTTTGAAAGTAAAAATTAAATCAAAAATGAAGCTCTAAAAGAGAAAGCCGAAAATCAGACCCCAAATTTTGAATAGACCAGGGAACATAAAATATGGAATGCATACATGACATCAAAAAAAATATCAATGAGTATATTAAACCTGGCATCGCCAGTCGAAAAACAGAATATACTAAAATAGTAAATGTATGCATAAAATCAACAGAATAAAATATAGACGAATGCGAAAATTCAACCCTACTGTTGACATAGAAATGAACATTGTAAAAAAAACAATGTAGAAAAATAGAATTTCATAATGCATAAAAATAACTTGAAAAAACACATTACGAAAGCATGAAAAATACAACTGTACATTTCAAAAATAAATTGAATCGAACAGAAAAATAAAATTCTCATATGAGATGAAATGTTTACATTGACATGTATGTGTTACGCCTAATCCATGTAATTGCCGAATTCATGAAATAGGCAAAATTTTTGCCTAATGCAAGAATTAGGCAATTGCTTGCCTAATTTATGAAATTTATAACTTCAAAACCTTCTGCCATTTTTCTTATTTCAAAAATGAAAATTCAAAATATTTTGGCGCAGAGAACTAACATTTAGCCACATTTCAAAAAAAAATTTCAACCAGCTATTTCAACTGAAACATTTTTTGTGCTGCAAAGAATATTTTTCATTCATTATTTTTTTCAAAATATAGCTAAATGTTAGTTCTTTGTGCCAAAAAATTTTTAATTTTCATTTTTGAAATAAGAAAAATGGAAGAAGGTTTTGAAGTTATAAATTTCATAAAATCGGCAATTACATGGATTAGGCGTAACATCTGCATTGGAAAAAGTACACACATGAAAATGCCCATGCACGAAGCATGTTGAGATCAGAACGGATTTGTAAAAGTAAAATTGCATAAAATAAAATAGAATAATAAACTCGTGCACAAAGCAACCCGAAAACCCGCCGACCCAGGGTCCATACGTGGCGACGCGATGCGGCCACATATTTCACACTCCCTGCATCATGCGTCATCGAGGGCCCGATGAGGCTGCGGCAGCCGGTACAGATGACGTTCTTGGTGTCTGCCATTATGCCTGTTGAAATTGCATTGTTTTTAGGCTTTCTTCGATTATTGAATTTGCACACCCACCCAGAGTAATGCGATGGGAATTTCGAGTCTACGTCAATTTCCCGTGGTCAATTTCTCGCGGGAAATTCCCCGCGGGGACAATTTATCGCGGTTGAATTTCGTGTGGCGACAATTGCTCGCGGCGAAAATTGCTCGCAGCGAAAATTGTCCGCGGGAAATTCACGTGATACCGGGAATTTCGGGCAGTCGCATTTTGATTTGCATTTACACGAGGTGGGGAATGCACGAGGGGGACCAGGGGGTCTACCCCTTTGACGGCCGGTTGCTCTATGTTGCCTTTGTCGCGGTTTTGGCGAAGGAGGTGGTGGAGATGCAGGTTCAGGGTCCGAGATAGTAATTGGCGAATTTGGCTGGGCCATTTCCGCGATATTTTCGTCGTCAGATATAATGGTGATAGGCGTATTCGGATTTGTATGAGTGTGCTCCGAGTAAGTTTCGTAATCGTCGGACGGAAAGTATTCCGAGTCAGACATGGTACTGTGGAATCAAAGAAGGGAAGGGGGAGAACATAAGTCGTAGGAAATATATATAGGTGAACTATAAAAATGTATGCTTAAAAATACCCGATATACTTTTTTGTTGTGATACAAAATCACGAATTTTTTTATACAGCATTTTTTAAAATTTTTTTTATAGGATTATTATTATTTTCAAGAAGATAAACTTCAAATATACCACCCCTACTACCTGCTAGGGAGAAGTACACAAGTAGGAACCTCAATAAAGAGTTGAACAAAAATAATAAAAAAAAATGTAGCCTATGGTAGGCCTCCGCACAAAAAACAACAATAATCAGGCTGGAAAACTAAACTTATGCATAAAAAATTTTTGGTGCTTAACACCGCAAAAGCTTAAAATTAGAATAAAACTGCAATTTATGCATTGAATAAATTGCACTTAGGCAATATTAAAAAAACGTAAAAATATTTACAATTTTCAAAACTGTAGGTTCAACTTCAAATAGAACATTTTCTACAGAATCGCAGCCCTAATCTAAACAAGGGTAAAAGAAAACAGTCAAGAGGCTGACTGAACGATTTTTCCTGCTTCATTGAGCAGTCGAAAAAATAAAATAGAAAATAGTCCTAATTGGGAACTATTTACAAGTCATAGGTAGGTAAAAAGTAGCAAAACAATCTAATCCATTTAGTTTTAAGCCTAGTTTTAAGTTATTAATATTTCATAAAAAATAAATATAAAAAATAAATTTAATATACTTAATAAATAATAAAATTATATTTAAACATAAAAACATAGGAAATCTGAGACTGAAGTGCGAAAAAAATGCTGCTTTTGTACCCTCTTCCTCTTCCCTCTTGATAAAATCAACTAAGTTAGGTACCTATATTTTTTTGATAAAAATTTTCGAAATCATCATAGGTGTACCGCATTAGTAGTGTTCGTTTTCGTTATCTACCAAGAAATCAATCAATGGTTTAAAAACTAATTTTCCAAGTCTTCATCGTCGTACCTTATTGAATAAATTAATCTTAAATTTTCAAAATTAAATATTAGTATTATATAAAAAATTAAAATAATGAATAATAAACCTAAATAGTCAGTTATTTAAAATAAATAAAAAATATAAATAATATTAAATTTTAAATAAAAAAATAAAAAAATGAATCTCAAAATTTTCAAGAATTTTGAAAAACACAGGGATCGAAATTTAACATGTCGTTGCTCGTGTTTGGTGTGTTCTTTTGCCAAAAATTTAGTTTTAACCTTTTCAAAAATTTGTTTTACACCATAATCAGTAAATACATAGAAAAATTGACAATTTGAGTCGAAAACTCGTGTTTACGACTGCACAGGTACTTTTGACATAATAAACGAGAAGTTTTACGGATTACCAAAATTTTACCATCTAATCCAAACTCTCGAGGAATGCAAGGTCGTCGATTTTGTTCTCTTCGTCGCTGACCACGATAGGCCCCGGATTTGCGATGTTTTCACCAACGCGGATATCTCCGGACGAATTGCCAGGTCGGTTTGGGCCTTCGAAGTTCACCATTTGTGTGATGCTTTGCGACAAAGCATTTACCGTGTCAACCGAGACGATTTGACTGGTAAGTCGATCTACCAGTTTCCTGGTTTGGTGATATTCTCTTCGAAATTCTTCAACATCCCTGGACTTCGTCCGGAGTTCCTTGTTGGCTACTAGTATCTTGCGCTCGATGTCGTCGATCTCTCGGTGACATCTTGCAGTTATTCCATCATCAACATATTTCGTGGACGGCTCAGCTTCCTCGAACCAGTCGACCGCCGGTTTCTTTAGTTCTTTGATGGCGAACAGGCGAACTTACAGAAACAAACCGGACAACACTCGTTTGTCAGGAACCACCTCTCGATGCATGCAAGGTGAAAAACGTGACCCCCATTTGGTGGAGTATCTGAGTTGGTTTTCGGAATTTTCGCTGGCATAGACGGATCTTTGGCGCAGCGGAGGAAACATACCCAACAGCCGGCAACCTTTGCGGAACGAATAATTGAGCTTAATTGCGACGTAGCCATTATACACGAATGTCATCTACGTAAAGGAACGGCCTAGAAATACGACGATTAAGAAGCTAACTCGTCGAAGAGGAAATATCGGTGAGCTGGATAGGGCTTGTGGTACTTGGACGGCTTTGGTTTTCCACACGTGGTTGAGCAGCGATTTTCTTCCACCACTTTTTCGCGCCGAAGTACTCTGCGGTCGTATAGCGGTTCCTTATTTCTGTGCTCCACAAAACACCCAAGATGATTAGAGCAATCGTAGAAATTACGTCGTCGGAGGTCACAGCAGCAATGGCCAGCAGAGCAATCTCAAATTTACCCAGTCCAATCTCTGGTCCGGCCATTAGTCCAACGATAAAGATCTAGAAGGCATACTGTGTTGAAATTTGGATATTAAGGAAGACCGTGATGGGTTTTGGTTTCGTTTACGTACCTTTGGTGAAAAACTCGGTTAATTAGAATATTTTGTGGGGTCAGACTATGATCTCGTCTTGCGTCATCCGTCCTTCCCCGCTCGCCGTCAAATTAATCCCTTTCATTTATGAAAAGTGAAAACTTACAATTCAGTACTCCAACGGAAGCTAAGAGAGCAGATAAATAAACTCATAAAAAAATCAATCTTATCCAGACCAATTAAAATTGATAGATGAAATGCGACGAAAAATAACGTAAAATTGATGTCCAAACGCATACTGTTGAACAGACATTAACATAAGCGAATCAATATCGATTAAAAGCGAAAATGTACATGCCTAAAGATCAAACTCACGTGGTCATGTAAAAAATCTCAGCAAAACATTTTCTCCTTCCAAAAAATCGACGAGAATGTAAAATAAAGCAATTAATAACACAGTAATCATGAAACTGTGGACAAGAGAAAATAGGCATAAAAAAATTAATAAATTTTACCAAAATAATAAATTTTAATGAAAAAATAATAAAATGTATTCAAGAAAATAATAAAATATATTCAAAAAAATAATAACGTGTTTCAATTTTCAATTCACAAAATAGGTGAAATTTGTTCAAAAAAATAATTATTTATTATCAGATATGATAATAAAATTTGTCAAAAAAATGAATAAATTTTACCAAAAAGAATAAATTTTATTCAAAAAAATGATAAATTTTACCTATTTTGAGAATTGGGACACGTTATTATTTTTTTGGATAAATTTTATCTTTTTTTTTTTCAGTGAAGGATTTATTTGATGTTTGAGTTGAAATGATGTTATAAATAACCAGATCCCATATAGTTGCCATTTCAGCAAAAAAAGAAAAACAATTTCTAAATTTTGGCGTTACGATTTTCCAGCTTTGCAGGGACGAATTGAATCAATGAAAACTGATACCTACTTAACTTGCAATTTATCATAGCTGGGTGCGCCTATTCTGGAGTCCATGATGTGCGAATCCATTCAAAATGGACTCGAACTCAAAGTGGGTGTCGTACTCTCCAACGCCTATCATAATTTTCTTGGAATTCTCGGAAGTTTATTTAAATTTGAATTCGAATTCCTGATCAAGACATTTTCAAAAGTAGGGAGACGATGAAGACAGAACTAAGAGGTCGAGTTTATTCGCTTCGGTCAGAGCCACTGATATGAACGAATATGAATATCCATTTCCCAGCAGAAGATAATCATGGATTAAATAATAAAAGGACCGAAAACCGTAGGAGAAAAGAGCCTAATTAAATAATCAGTAATTCTTGGAAGGGTGGGGTTTATTTAAGTAATTGAGGACACTAATTTGATAACTTTAATTTAAAAAGCCTCGAAAAGGCCATTGGTGATTTTAGTTTGGTTTTAAAAAAACGCCAACGATGGATTCAATGTATTGTGAGACGAGTTCAGACGGTGCCATGCGTATAAAATATTGTAAGATATTTTATTGTTAAATTTTAACGAAAATTAATTTTAAAAAAAATACGACGTAGGAATCACGAAGAGTGATGTATCGTGTGATATTAAATTAGAGGAAAATAACTTTCAAAAAAAAAAACGATAAAAATAATTAAAGTATAGCTAAGTCGGTCTCAGAATAAAGTGAGTTGAGCGAGAAAAAGACTCTTAAATGGAACTAATCAACGAATATTTCGGCTGATTTCTCTCAACAGGTTGCTGTCAAACGATGAAATATTGATTATGCCATAAAAGTGCCATTACTCTGTGTAAACGGGCTGGTGTTATTTTTGTGTTTCAATTCTGTCGTCTTTTTTTTTTTCTTTGACCGAAGGTAGAAATTTGACGAGCGAAAACAATAAAACATTTTCCATTTTGAAGTAATATCGAGGAAATTTAGGGAGATTTTTTGGTTTGAGCGGAGATTACGCTGGGTTGGGCAGGCGTTGTTCTTTGTTTCTTTATTCTTCGATCTTCGACTGCTAATTTGATGCGGAAGAGATTGTTATCATTTTTCGGCTGTAATTATAATCAACTCCATATTCTCGCAAAATTTGCTGGTCGATGAGATTGGAAGGATGGAAAAAAATTTCAAAATCGATTCATATCTTCCGATCACGCATTAGCGTTGAAATTTCCTAAAATTAGAACAAATTCAAAATTTCTAGAATTTTGAAAAAATTGAAATTTGATTGAAATCAGTTTTAGTGCTCATGTAGTGACCACATAGACCAAAAAGCACAATTTTTGTTGAAAAATCAGCGTTTTATAATTTTTTTCGATTTCTCTTCATGTGTGAAGAAATAACAGAAATTTTAAAAATCGGTAAAACATGAATTTTTCAAAAAAAAGAGCATTTTTTGGCGTGGATAGGCACTAGATGAGCTTTGAAACCAATTTAAATGAATTTTAAAGATTTTCAAATTTTCTAAAATTTTTGAAAATATTGAATTTTTGCTAATTTTAATACCAATGCGCGGTCGGAAATTGGAATAAATAAATCGATTTTGAATTTTTTTCGTCACTTTTCAAGTCTCATCACTTCATCAGCCAACAATTTTTGCGGAGATGTTTTTGAAAACTGATTTAAAAAATTTGATCAATTTTTGACCCATGGTAACTTTTTTTAAATTCAATTTTGCCCTATTAGTAATTTTAAAGGTCTCCCTCCCCCCTTTTCTCTGCTACATTCTTCACTCTGTAGTCTGTACCTCTTCTTTTACCATAATAGATTCTCCAGTTTGACCATACCCCGATGCTTTTTAGGTTTCCTATTCGAAACTATTTTCCTCGTCCGAGTTTTCTTTACATCTTACGGCTTCTGTCATTATATCGGTGTCATGCCTGCAGCTACCTCCTCCCATCCCTTTATAAAAGCCGGCACCTTCCCGTCGCCGTAAAAGGAATCGAAATTATCACCGTGTATCGGAAAGCAAAACGTTATTTACGCAATAAAAGGGCAATACTGGAATAAATTTTTTGCTCTCGTCGCAGGCTTGTCGCGTAAGAACATCTTCAAACTCTATTATTTTCAATATACCAGGTCCCTTTCTGTATGTAACACGTGTTCATGCGGGAATACGCGTATATTGAAGTGGAATATTGGCGCAGCTCGTAACAACAACAACGACATACGACTCTTTACCATTTCGAATTTCACGTTTCAAGGGTTTCCGTGTAACATTTGGTTTCGCAATAGAAGAGTATTTGAATTATTTTCTAAAAAATATACTCTGCGGTGTTCCCCTCTCCTTTCTCCCACCCCCTCACAATTGCCAGTATGTGCTGACGGTGAAGTTTTTTTTTTTTTTGTTGAAATATTCATGAACGACGAATATGTATCGATACATTCAAAAGTGATTGTAAAATGTAATAATTGACGTTCCGAGTACGTGGTACATCTGTTTTTTTCCTATTTTTCCTACAGAATTGTAACGATGGTTTTTCAAAATCGTATAAGTATCGGCTGCTGTATTGTTTACCAAGGGGTCCCCGAAGTGGATTTATGCTGGTGACTTATCCAACGTCGAGGTAAATTAAATATTACATTTTTATCTGCTTTTGAAATCAGCTCAGATGCGAACAACTGGGAAACTTTTGCTGGTATGTGGGAAAATACACACCTCGGACATCTAAGATACCAAGTCCGGCAGCTAATCGTATCCAGGTCGTTATTAAATTTGATATACGAGCCGTGTTATCGAATCGTTTGAAAAGTGTAACGTACCTAAGTATTTATATAAGTTCCGCAGTATATCCGATAATGAGCTTCCGGTTTGGACAGCGCGGTGACATTTTTCATCGGTTTTAACAATAAACCTAAGTACATTGGCTATGATGGGATGTGATCGCAGCAGGATATTTCACAATGTACCTTACGTGTTCGCGAAGCCGATAAATAAATGATTTGTTGACGGGTACGATGTTATGTGTATAAAAAAGGAGGGGTCGGGGGATCCGAGCCTTCGAGCTATTATAAAAGAAACACCCTATTAGGACGCTCGGACGATCTAGTCCGTTAAGGAAACGTCAGCATCATTAGATGTATCATGTTGATAATATAGTAATTTTTTTAAAAAAAGGAATAAAAAATAGGTGGACGTCGTCGCCGTTATTAAACATATGGGCGAGCTCTATATTACGCATATCCAGTTTTATTGCTATTGAGCGTGGCGATTTTACATAATTTAAAACCGTGTAACATTATCTGTGTAAACACTATTTAATGTACACCCCGCTTGGATGGGCTGGAATGGGCCACGGCGTACTGAATAGGTTCCGTATGTGGTCACACGGTCACACCTTTCAGTAGTCGCGACGTTTTTCAAGTGCGTTCCGAGTGAAAAAAACTGTATACGATACCGTTTTAGATAAACGGTTTCTTTTGTGTGTATTTGGACGATTTACCTACAATGGCCGGACTCTGGAGTGGTTTTTAAGTGACCCTTGTCGCACGCTTTGGGTTTAGATGTCAGATTTGAACGGTGCTTGTGGATGAATTCATCGGAGGTTCGGATTTACCTGTGGAGTGTTGTTGTGGAGTTTTCGTAAAAGGGGGGTTCGTTTTGATGTGTTTTGATTGAGAAATGAATTTCAGGGGTTGGAATTTTCCATTATTATGGTATTTTATTTTTATCAGATTAAACTGGTGATTATTCACTGACCCAACGGTTACTTTTTAGTCAATTTGACCGATGATTGAACAGGATGTTTTTTTGGGGGGGACTGGGGGCATTGAATTGCGAAAGAATTTTTGAATTTTAAGGCTATGAGAATATTCAAAAATTTTAAAAATAATTGAATTTGGGCCGATTTTGTGGTCGGATAAAGAGATTCTAGAAATCTTGTAAGATGTAATGATTTTTAAAAATAATGTTGAGCATTATGATGATACCTTGAATACAAAAAATTCAGAAAAAAAATCAAAAAATTAATTTTTTCAGATGATCGAATGATCATTTAAAAAAATCAAACAATTACATCAAAAAATCAATTTAAAAGAATTAATCAAGAAATCTGTTTTCACAATTTAACACAGTAGGTACATACATTCGAAACGACCTCGAAAAGTCAAAGAAAATCATTTCTGAGATAAAGTGGACATCTTGTTGAATGGAAAAAAAATGGTTCACCGACGAATCAATGAAAATCTCAGGAATGTGGAGTAGAACTGGAGGAAGGAGGGCCTCCCTCCGGAAGATTTTTTTGGAGCTAGAGCCGTTGGCATTATTTTGAAAGTCCGGGAGTCGATGAGAGAATGATTTCTTCCGGATGCCTGAGATGGTCAGAAATCCAGAACAAAGTAAGAAAGAGGGAGGACGACTTCCTCCGAACTATTTTTTTTAGAGCTGGAGCCGAAGGCATTTTTCTAAGTCATGGAGTTAAAGGTACTTGAATCATAAATTTCGGAGCCAGAGCCAAAGCTGAAGGGACCAGAGCAGTAGTGTCAGAAAGTGGGATACAAATGAATATAAAATACCTTTCTCCCCCCCCCAAAAAAAAACCTAATGGGGGTACCCAAAACACATCAAATAGAAATTTTCGAAGTACACAGATATCAAAATAGTTTTTTTTTGGGCATTGAGAACTAAATTTTTTCAAAGCTTCGCTCGGGCGTGGACGAAATCATTTGAAACGACAGAGCGAAAAACGCTCCTTTTTGCCCATTCCCCTAAAAACCCTTCTGATAATTTTGAACGAAGATTATAATTGAATGAAAATAACTTACCGAATCAATAATATAAATTACTCATTGATGATGTGACGGTGGAGTTAGCTGCTTCATCAATCGACCAGTTTTGTCTATTTTACCAGTAAAATGCACCAAGTATGGCTGATTCAAATTTAGAGAGTTTGTCCACGTCGCGTCAGAATAAATTGAAAAGAAAAATGGTCTTGATTTCGAAATAACGCGAGACAACTTTTTAGAACTTCATTTTGGCTCATTGTTCTAATCATGACAAATTGATGGGTGAGATCAAATTACAGTTAGGTAGCAATTTGTTTTGCTTTTGCATTGAAAAAGTCAGTCAAAATATCGATTTTAACTGCTATAGCAGTTAACTGTTTTTCGAGAGCAATTTGTTTTGCTTTTGCATTGAAAAAGTCAGTCAAAATATCGATTTTAACTGCTATAGCAGTTAACTGTTTTTCGAGGACTTTTGCGATATTTCCAAAAAGAACCTAGGGCTGCGTTCACTTTGGGTTTGAAATAAGGTATTTCTCTACCATTCCAATTTCGAAAAAATTATGTTACAAAAATAATAAAATTGTGAAAAGTCTACTGCAGTCTGCAAAATCTGTCTTTTTATTCTTTTTTTTTTTACGATTAATGCAATACCTAGGTACGAACTTTTTGGAAATATCGTAAAAGTCTTTGAAAAACAGTGCATTAATAAATCTTTTATGAAAATCTTTTATGAAAAATTATATAAGAATTTGTTTAATATTGAATGAAATCAAAAGTTTCATTTTCCGGATCTTTATCCGGAATTCGGCACCAGTGGAAAAATCGCCATCCTAATTTTCACGTATTGGGGTGCGTTCCATTTGGGATTTTAGGTATGTATAAACATACCTTACACGTCATAATAAGGTGTAAACAAACAAAGTGAAGATCATTTTTTTTGAAAACCACTGGTTACTTACAAGAGTGTTGAATTTCCACCAAAAAGAAAAATGCATACAGTAATTGTTTCATTCATTATAAGTAATAAAATTTTAATAATTTCTTTAATATTTTCCTCCACGATATCAATGTATTTTTCAGAATTGGCGATAATTAAATAATCAAAAATAAAATGGAAAAACTAATTTTTTCCCATTTTCTCTCTATCAAAAGCAACCAGTGATTTTCAAAAAAATAGTGTATGTTTATACATAGCTGTGACGTGTAAGGTATATGTCTACATACCTCAAATCCCAAATGGAACGCAGCCTTGATAAGGTATGAAAGCATACCCTCAATCACTGAGAAAAATTCTCGTAATTTCACAATTACGAGGGGTCAAATAGTCAACGACACTACTTAATGTAACTAACTATACCTATGTAATAAAAAAGTATTTACCTTTAAGACAAATTGGTTGATGATTTCAGAAAAATTAAATTTGAACGTAATTATTAACGTAATAAAATTGCACACAACACAGCAGACAGTCTGACGCCAGCTGATGAGGGCATTACACCGCAAGTATTGCTGGTTGCGGTGAAAAAAGTATCATTTTACAGTAAAATCCACGTTTTTAGTAACGTGACTTGTAGGAGAAATACGCAATCCGCGAGCAAGTATTGCTGGTTGCGGTGAAAAACGTATCATTTTACAGTAAAATTCACGTTTTTAGTAACGTGACTGCTAAAAATTGCAAGAACGTGTCAAACATTTACATTGTCACGTTCCATAAGCAATTAGTTCCGTTTTTTCAGTATCGTGTCTATTGTGTCAGTCACGATACTGAAAAAAAATTTCGATTTGCCAATCGGGTAATTGGGGATAGGAAAATCCTTCATACTTTTTAGAATGTTCTTTGCTCTTATTCGTTTCATATATTTGGTAAAATTTTAGACGAAATCTCGAGAGGAAGGCTCAGAACACCTGGAATAGTCACTGTTTATATCGCTCGTATTTTCAATATAGCAAATGGTCAAAATCAATAAGTTACTGGAAATACACCCAACCACAAAATGACTTTTAACATATTTCTATAAGCGATGTGTACATATATGGTATGTGGTTTGTGACATTTATGAGGTCGTAAAATCACTTGACATGATTTCAAAGAGACCTAAGCGTGGCATACGAACAATTAGGGTATTCGGATGTTCATCAAAAACACGTCGATATCGAGAGGGAAGATGAAAGGTTGTTTTTTTAAAGAAATTGTTCTCGTATAAATATTTTGTTGATAAAAATCAAAAGAATAGATTGTAAAGTGTGGGCTTATGAATGGGTTGAAGTCGACTTCACTAAGGCTAAAAGTCGTAAATTTGGCATTTGCTCTCGGATTGACGTCTGATCATTGTCCAATTAGATCTTCGATTATTTCGGAAAAAAATACTTACTGAAAAATAATAGGATGACTCCAGCGGTGTGGAAAAAGGCTGGAAGGCAGATGTTAGTTCACCGCAAAAAAAATATACTGAGGTTTTGGGGTGAAAAATGTTCATACAAACCAACCTAGGTGTTGGTTCACTACTTACATAAGTATAGTTTTTACTGAAGAGTTGAAGTAATTTTGTTTGAAATTCATAAATTGAGGCAGATGGAATAAGCCTGGGACAAGTCTCTGCCGGTATGATTTTCTATTTGCGGCAATTTTTGTTGTAATGTATCATACTATATAATATTGTACTGAAATGCATTAAATAGACAACCTTCGAATTTTGTGGAGGATAAATTAAAATTTTTTAATTGAAATTTGTTGTTCGGTGTCGAAAAAATCGAACAACTTTTTAAAAAAATCTAAATTAGTATTACAATTTCTATCTATAAAATTTTCATTTTACAATTTGTAATAATTTCATTAATTTTTTTCCAAAGGAAGTTTCAAAACTTATTTCATGAACAGTTCCTTGAAATCAATTTTCAAATCTTTTTTTCTTATCACCTCAACACTGTATCCAATTATATCATAGAGTAAGAATATGATTATATCCACTAGGTGTAATGATGATGAAATTCAAAATTATTACATCTTCTTTTTCCAAACAATCTCCAATTTTCTAAAAAAAAAAATCATTAACTAGTTTTCTAAAAATATAAAGTTTTCAACAACTTTAATAAAAAAAATCAATGGATATCTTAATTTTTCAAAAATATGTTTGCAAATGTTTCAAGAACAACATTTCGTATTGCACAAGTTTTTTAAAAAAATACCTTTACCTACTTGTAGGTAGCTAATTAATTTCTTAACATTTTCAAGAAGAATTAAAACCATTTACCTTGATTTATCAATTTTCCATTTTTTTTTCCTGCTACTTCTATTTTTATTACCGAAATGGGTAAGTATAATAGGTTCAGATTTTTTCTGCTAATCCTCGAAAAAATTCAATGAAAAGTTACTTCCCTCTATATCAATACTGCGAATCCGACTGAAAAAAGTATTCAGATGTCTTCCGGTAGTAGATTTTTTCTTACACATCCATTTTTGAATCCAAAAATGTCATAAAAATCATTATTGTGATCACAATGTGGAAAAAATCCGTTTATAGTGTGTCGAATTTTCGATTTTGATAAAAATACGTTTGAAGTTATTTGGATCCTTTTAGGACCTCAAATTTGCCAATAACTCGTAATCGATTCGACTTTTTGAAACTTTTGACCGGCTTTCCTCCGCACTGGTCACATATCTTTTTCTGTTTTGTTATGAACTGAGGAAAACTACGAGTTGAAGATGAATAATGCGTAATTTGGTGATTCATGTATTCATCCAATTTTTTTAATCCAGCTTTTTGTTTTGTGACTTGATCCGCAATCCAGCGCTGATACGCTATTAGTAGGGTACTAATACATTTCGCGATGTTTGAGGTACAGATGGTTTTGACGCCGTGATCCTAATCAATGAACTTCGAATTGAATCCGAATCAGTATTCAAAAAATCGAAATTGAGCAGTCAAAAATTATATTTTTAGAGGCAACAGAGTAAGAATTTGAGATTACCTGTAGTTTAGATGAATTTGTTATATCTTGTAATACTTTCCGGGTATTTTTGGTATTCAGTACACTGGTACCAGAAACAGAACGTCGACTTATCAGAACGTCATTCTCCTTACCATCTCTCTAAAAATTGAAACGAATGCAAACATAAATAAATGACGACAATTGAAGTTAGCGATGAGGCAAAAAATCTTTGAAGCAAATATTCAACTTACTGAGTTTGTATTTTTGAAGACGTTTGGTTTTGCGTTCGGTTTTGCTTTTATTAAACCATCTTTTCTTTTCAATTCTAACTGATCTGAGAAGAAGTGATCCTAATGAAATCAAAAATTATTAGAATTTTTAATGTGTGACAATGTTTTAATTTTAAAAATGAACACTTACATCACAAATCCGTACATCTCTTTCAATATCAATGTATTCCGAGAATAGTTGGCATATTTCTATCCATTCCCTTCTTCTGGAGATATCCCTCGGAAATCGGAAAAATTTCTTTCCTTCCGAGGGATACTGATTGCCGCATTCCTCAATCACACACTTCACCATTATTCTGTTTTACATTTTTTAACAAAAATTAACAAAACTTAATTAAACAATCACATTAAAAATCTAAAACTTTCGTTTTCGTTATTATTTCAAAATTTTAAAAATTTCCAACTGATTGTGATTGTTTATTTACATTTTTAAACCTTCCTGACGTCACTAATCATACTGCTGAATGTCGTTTCAATGGTTTTTATTTCAAAGTCCAGAACAAGTACGTCATTTTCAAACCATTTAGAATTTTCTGAACAAATTTTCTAAATTTTTTCCTCGTAATTTTTTAACTCTCACTGTTTTTCTCAGAATTTTCTCTACTGAAATTTTTTTCTGATGTTATTTTTCCGTGACCAAATGTTTTTCTGACTTTTTTTTTCATATTTTTTTCAAAAACAATTTTTCCTGAAGAAATTTTCCATTGTTGAACTTCCATTTTTTTCGGAAAGAATCATTTCTGTTTCATTGACGTCATAAAAAATTTTTTCTCACAATTTTCACATCTGAAATTTTTTCTCATTTTTTCTGAAGAATTTCTCTACATCTAAATTTTTTCTCAGGGTTTTTTCAACTTGATTTTTCCCTCAAAATTTTTTATGTCCTCAATCAAACAGAAATCATTCTTTTTGAAAGTCAACAATAAAAAAATTCTTCAGGAAAAATTTCAGGTGAGAAAATTATCAAATAAAATTTGATCTTGGAAGAAAAGTATCAAAAAAAAATTCAGATAAAAAAACAACTTGATCGCGAAAGAATAACATCAGAAAAAAATTCAGTCAAGAAAATTACGAGGAAAAAAATCGGAAAACTTCAGGTTTAAAAATGACGAAAATATTCTGGACTTTGATTTTAAAAAAAATCGAAACCACATTAGCATGAAAGTATTCGAGTTCCATGTTAGACTGTCTTGTTTTCACAGACGCTAAAATAGAAATAATAGAATGAAGAAACAAAAATATTGACTAGAAGTCAACAGATCTAAATCTCGCTCTAAAACCAGTCTCGGTTGAATTCAACCAAAGAATGACTGTATGAAAAGCGGTTAGTAAAGTTGAAATGTCACCAAGTACTATTGGATTTCAACATCGAAGTACCTATTGGCTGAAAAATCTACCGCAATAGGGTGATCGTATTGTTGGAATCCGATATCTTAATATTCAATTGACACCAATGGCAATGCGAGGTCTTGCATTGCCGGACCTTAGCATGCATATGCGATCATCACAACAGCAGGTTCTTTGAAACCAAACTCTTCCATAAAAAATACATTATTGCTGCGAAAGAAAACTAGAAAAATTACACACACAATGGGACATTAGAAAAATTATTTATAAGGGCAAAAGTCAATCATTATTGATACAGAGAGAGACGCATCGAAAAAGAAATAAAGAAAACAAACGAAAGAGTAGTCAAACATGTGTTAATGTCACGCTTTACCGACCAGGTACCGTACTCAGAATCGTGGGAATTGGACGCGCGTACCAGGCGAGCTGCACGCTTGACGGGATGCTGTTCCAATAGGTACAATCTCGGGTTAAAAATATTAGAAAATTAAAGGTTTCCAAATGGTTTTCTCTGATTGTTATAATGTGTATAGAAAAATACACCTTTCTTCTTCTTTATCTTCACTCGTGCAAATAAAAACAATTACGTGTATCGTTTTGTGTGTATACAAGTGAGAAAACTAGATCTGTAAATAATACGAATGTCTTGTTCGGACCTTTCGAACTGTAATCATTGCTAGCCTCTGGTTCTCGAGTTGTTTTTTTTTCTTTTTTGTTCTTTCTCCATCTGTATGTGTATTATGTATCTTTTGTACCATCATTGTATCGTCGAGTGTATTCATTAACCGTGAATCATATTTGTCACGAATAAGTGAGATAATCGGTTACACTCGACTCGACGTTTGTAATGTTCACAGCCAGAGAAGTGTTGAATTTCAACCCGGTTCGTTTCGCTTTGGTCAATTTTTAACCACTACCCTTCTTTTTCCATTGTCGATGTATCGATGTGAGATTTAATCCCGTACAGAAGTAATTTCGATAATTATATCGACGGGTTTTAATATACTATTTTATTGATCTATAATCATCTCACAATGTATTGAAATTTACCTACGAATATCTTCGAACGTGATCTTATCACTGTACCATCGGTTAATACCATCTAAACGAATTTCCCTTCGAGGTTTTTTCCTACGCACCGAACTACTGAAACCGGAGGCGGTATTTTGTCAAAGTGAAAAGCCTTCAAAAGTGGATTGTTCGGCTATGCGGTTGATCGCCTTTTCAATACAATGCGAAAAATTACTATCTTTTTGAATTTACAAAGCGGCTTGTTTGACTTTCTGTTATTCGAAATAATTTGCCTGCCTTTTTTCAAAGGCGTTCTTCCGTCGGATTGAATTATTCGAAATATCCGTAATGCGAAGGCGACATCGATGGTTGAATAGAATCGTGTATATTTTGAAGGACGGCCGAAGTACCTATTCCTCGGAATAATAGGAAAGGTTTTTTCCCTTTTTTGACGAGCGGTATGAGGATTTTTTTGGACGATCGAGTTGTGAAAGAGGAGTGGGTATTGTGCACGTAATCCTTGGGTGATTTTATTGGTTTGAGCGGAATATTTTCAGTCTGTTACCACTTAGCCTTCTCTGGTCTATTTTTGTATTATTTGAATCGAAATAACTATGGATTTATTTCATCGGTCAAAAAATATAGATTTTGATATTATTCTCCACTGAATTCTGTGTAAGTGCATCATTTTCGTCTTAAAAAAAATTAAAATATTCATACAAGCGACCCTAGGGTATTACGAAGTCGAAAAATATGGAAAACAAAAGAATCAGTTATTTCAGAAACAACGTAGGTAAGTCCACGGAGTGTAATTTTTCAGGAGACAAAAAAAACTGTCTGTATGTCCTAAAATGAATAGAGTTTTTCGCTTTTGACGTCATGAACGGTGTAATGCGTGGTTGTCTAACTGGTTTGCCTAAACAACTGGTAAAATGGAATGTTTTCCCTACGTATTCATGACGTATTCCTACCGGATTCCTACGTCATAGCTAATCGAAGGTGTTTCGTTTTCGTTCACTGATAACATTTTACCAGTAATTCGGGCAAACAAATAGGCTACACGCATTACACGAAAAACTCTATGAAAAGTTAGGTTTTATGGTGCCATGTGGTAGAGAATTTCATGCCGAATCCGATTTCAGTGTTGTCCTCGCTCGAAAAGTCTCCAAATTCCCTCTATTTCCCTCTAAAGTTGGTGGACTTATGGTGTTCCGAAACAAACCGTTTTTTTTTTTTTTTTTAAATTACGCTGCAATCGTTACTAAAAAATGAAAATAAAAAGTTTCTGAACTTAATTTTTTTGAAAAAATGAAAATATGACACAAATAGTGTATTTTTTGACAAAATACGAAGTCAAACTGTGAAATATTACGAAATTGAAGTCGAATAAGTAAAATGAAAATATTTTTTTAAAAATAAAAATTAAAAATTATTAATCTTCGCCATCTGCATCCGAATCTTTCTCTTCGACCGTTGGGACTTCCATGTAATCTGTATACACGTCCATGTACTTCGGCGGGATGTACTTCAAAAGTTTTCCGAGGCTTTTTCTCTTTGACTTTTTTATAGGAAGAGGAGTGTCCATGTAAGCTCGCGTGCTTGGCCAACCTGTGATCGGAATCTTTTGCAAAGCAAAGGTGGAGCTGACGTTGTCTTCGATGATCCGTTTGCTTTTCACCTGACCTTTTGCTGCAGCTGTAAATTCGAAGTAATGCAATCCCTGTACTTGAACATATGTTTCTGGCTCTTGCACTCGCTTTCTCACTTGTTGGCGAGGTTTTCTCTTCTTTGAAGCAGCAACTTCGCTCATTTTCGAATTATTTATAATGTAAAAACTTCAACAACAGTTAAAATATTCGACCGCGATACACGAGTCGAATAGGAGAACAATATTTCATAATCAACAATGTGGAATTCGTTATCATTATTCAAAAACACCATAAGTCCGTAAGGACTTATGGTGTTTTGAAAAAAACTCAAGGCGAAAAAAGATGTTTCTGAGCCGAATTGACTTCTAATTTTTTTTTCATCCGATAGAGCGGGTCTCATACCATACGAATCCATCAATAACTCAGAAACCCCATAAGTCCGGACTTACGGTGTTTCTGAAATAACTGATTCAAAAATGAAATCGAAGTACTGAGGGAGGTTTCCCTCTTGAAATTAAAATTTTAACCCAAAAACAAAAAAACATGATTGTACACCTTAAGAGAATCTCATATACAAATATTTCAGATGCTGTACTTCATTTCTCGAATTTTGACGAATTTTTGAAATTTGAAAATTAGCTTACGGTTAGAGATGTAGTTACCTTTTCAGTGAAAAGTGTTTTTGATAAAAGTGAAAAGTTGATAAAAAGTGTGAAAAGTGTGCCTTGTGACATATCATTTTAAAGGGCTTGATGAGATTAGTGATCTTTTTCAGTGATAGAAGCACATTTTTTCGAATTTTCTAACTTTGATTTTAAACCCACATTTTTGGGAAGAAAATTTATAATTTTCCAAGAAAAATTTCCTGCCTGGAAAATTGAATACAACTCAAAAGCTACGATTTTCGGAAAATCCTGCAATGTTGGTAATCCGCGATTACAGGTGCTGGATTTCATAAAAACCATTTTTATGGGCTTTTTTCCAGTGCTGAAAAATAACAAAATTTTCCTAAACGCTAGGAATCTTCTCGAAACCACTTCCAATTCCAATCGTTTCGGTAGGTTGAAAATGAAATTTATACCAAATTTCAGCCTTTTTCGTTATTTAGATCCAATTTTCATATTTTGCAGAGCTATGAGTAAGGTAAAAATGATGATTAAGTATAAAATCTCAAATAATTCTTCAGCATCTAAAACTTTGTACGTGGAGTTCTCTAATAGTGTGCTCCTGTTTTTGTTTTGTTTGGGCTCAAAATTTTATTTTGAGTTGGGATATTTCCCTTTTTGTCACTGAGGATGCAAAATTTTCAATTCAGCCCCATTTTCTTGGCTTTAAGAATCAAGTTTGGATTTGGGGTAAAAACAAACATATGAATAGGTTCCGAAACTGCGAAAATTTCCTTCGAGCAATTGCCCGATTTTTTTTTTTCTAATCGGTTTGCAATATTTTGTTAGATTAGATATTGATACTAGAGTTGTCAAATTATCGATAACTATCGTTAATTATCGATAACTTCTGCTATCGATAACTATCGATAACAAGCCCAAAATTATCGATAATTAAGCAATTTTGAAAAAGGCCATTTTTCAAGTTTTTATGTGTATTTATTCCAAAATTTTCCCCCTCACTTCGCTCGGGCAATGGCATATTTTATATTTTTTTCAAATTTCATTCAATTCCAACCAAAAAATACAATGATTTGAAAGATTTTCACCTTATTCTAACAAAAATGTAACTTAATGAGATAAAAATATTTTTTCGTTAAAAAAATGTAGGTAATTTTAACCCCCTCCCCCCTTGAAAAATTATCGATAACTATCGTTAATTATCGATAACTTTTCAAAATTATCGATAATTATCGATAACTATTTTTGCCAACTTTTGACAACCCTAATTGATACCTCAACAGTTTGTCTCTCAATATCGCCGAATATAAGTCTCAAAATGCAGAGGTATTACATTGTTCTTTCCTACGTAGAATGCACTCCGCTGCATTCTAATTAATCGCTAGTCCAAGAGAATTTTTATTTCTGGCCGGTGCATACACGACCGGGAGAGCGGATTTCCATTCATGGCGGGCACGGCTGCGGTCCATATTGGTCTGTTTAAACAAAAATATTGCCTTACTCATAGATTGATTTAAACTATCCATTATGATATTATGAGTTTTGCAATTTTTTCTCGAAATACAAAATAACTTTTCGATTTGAAAAATTTTGTTATGAATAAATTTTGAAAAAATTTGGAAGGGAAAAGGACTAATAAAAAAAATACATTGAACGCAATTTTACCATTAGAAAAATAATTGAAAAGCGATTTTTCAGGAAAAATTCAAGAGTCGAGTTGTGAAAAATCTTGAGAAAAAATACCCTGAGAAAAAAACTCGACAGTTGAAAGATGATTCGAAAAGAATTTTCAAATTTGGAATAAAGTTTTAATATACCTAATTGATGAGAAAGTACATATAAGAGTTGTAAAATATTTCGAGCAAAAATGAAAAAAAAAACGAGTTGAAACGTACCTATCTTGAGGAAAAGATACTCGACAGTACACTAGAGTTGAAATTTTTTTGAAAATTGAAAAATTATGCTTGGAGAAAAATCAAAATGTAAAAAACTATCACGCGAATCAAATAGGACAGATTCAATCGTTCGCACCATTCCCTGTTGCATTCTGATTGGCTGCCAGGTTTAGTGACGGTCACGACTTCGAATCGTGTAATTTTTTGGTTTAAAATATCAATATTCATGAGGTAAAATAATTTCCCAATACTTCGAAAAATTTTCTACATAGGTAGGTAGTTAAATTTTCAAGCTAAATGGATGAGAGGGAATAAGATTTTTTGTAGCTCGAAGATACCATTTGAGCCCCTTTTCCTTCCCCCTTCTTGACCATTCAGCTTTTGTAAAAAAAATGTTGAATGTTTCTTTCTACTGGACAGTGAAAATCGTTTTATATGCCTCTGAACTTGAAATGTCTGTGAAATTGTACTATAGATTCCTTGGACAGATACGGTTCTAGCCTACCTACCTAGGTACCTACCTACCTATCATTGGGTTGAAAGTATCTTTTCTACCTGCACTAAAAAAGTAATCTTGAATTTTTCACCTCAGGTCCGTATTTACCATCGGTTGATTTGAGGCATTGATTATCAATGAGACCTCTCGGTCAAATTAATAAAATCTCCCATTGAGGATGTCTCGGGGAAAAACGTTGCTTTTGAAGACGTTTGCTAAAATTTTGTTTCCGGGCTGCTCACTGCAGAAACGTGGAGCACGTCGCCTCGCGCACATCGCGTCGGAGGTCGGAATAACCCTTGAAAAAATCATGGATCAAATTTTCCGCTTGCGTTCTCGAGAAACTGTTGTATTCTGTATTTTGCTCTCCTATACAGACCAGCGCCTAATTAGATTCGGATTCGAATCCAATTTCAATTAAATCTGTTTCAACCTTGCATCGTACATAGATTTCACGTCCTCAATATTACCAGATGAATCATAATTTTGTGTTGATATTCTCAATGCTTTCATCTCTCCTCTCCATTTTTCCTACCTTCATCTTCCTCAATCCCCTCTACTCTCTCTTGACCATTCCACCAACCCACTCGATAATTTTTCATTAAAATTATAGAGAAACAGAAATCCACCATCACCAGATCCGGGTGTTAGATCGTAAAAAAAATAAAAGAAACGGAATCTCACCCTTCGTTCATTTCTTCCACCGCATATGCAATATTCCTCCACCCCCTGCCTACCAAAAAGAAGTAAAAAAACTCGTAGAGTCAATATGTCACAAACATTTAACACGGGTACGATAATTTTTCCGCATATCGAGCCGTGTGCTGCACGTCGTGTGTTTCATTTTCCTCACGCTATATTTTCGGGTAAAACCGAATGACATTTTACTGTCAAACGCAGAACGCATAGGATACCAATTTACACTTATTTAGACCTTTGATTTCGCATCGTCGCTCGTGAACAAAGAACAGCTTTTGTATTCCGCTAGGTATGTGTCTGTTACGGAATTTCATTTCGAGATGGAACGAGAGTACG
This sequence comes from Pseudococcus jackbeardsleyi, assembly GCA_038380155.1. Lineage (NCBI taxonomy): Eukaryota > Metazoa > Arthropoda > Insecta > Hemiptera > Pseudococcidae > Pseudococcus > Pseudococcus jackbeardsleyi. The sequence continues at coordinate 46,729,465 of CM076238.1, forward strand.
TTTATTGGAAGGCGAAGAACGGTAGTAAAACGCAGCCCACACTCTTCCTAATGTATTATAAAAGCCAGCCCGAAACTATTACACACAAATTTGTTTTCTTCTCTGCGCAATTATTTCTCACGACGATTATAATTTCTATAAGGTACCTGATGATCTTCAGATACCAGGAGGGCGCTCTCGATATGGTTTTTGGTTAAGAAAAGAAGGGAGGTTTATCGTTCGCGTGTGTTTATTTAGCTAATGGGTTCCAGCACTGTGCCATTTCCTCACTAAATGGTAATTCGACCGCAACGAGCGTGTGCTCGTGAGACAAATTTCAAAGTCTCGGAGCCGTCATTGCGAGAAATGTCATTCGACTGTGGTTAAAAATCTCGTCGAATTTAACCATCTCCAAAATATACCCGAGGCTGGGGTAATTTACATAGTTCGCCAGTCAGCACTTTATAATAACCTTAAAATCCTTTGATCCTTTTATAAATGACCTTACTTAATATATCAACTCGTATACCCAAAATGATGAATTGTAACCGCATTCGAGTATGTGGTGGTTACACAAACAACGGCAACGAGTACATCAGGTACCCGTGAAATCTATTTACCCCAAAAGCCACCGCTATCCGCCTCATCCCCTTTTTTTAGATTTTTCTAAAAATGACAACGCACACGCCCTCCTAGGAAAACGACCGACCGCCTATGAAATTCGATGATTTCGACCGTATTTTTTCCCTCGTATGCGCCGCACGAAGCAGAACAGGAGAGGTGGAAAAAAGTGTAAAAAGATATCAAGTTTAAAAGGTTCACTTTATTATAATCCGGTCGCTATAGCTTACGTCAAGTCGGAGTAATTTACAAGCCCTGTGGGAAAAGGTCTAAGCGCCGCGGTTTTCCCCCCTCCGATGGTTTTTCGCCTGACGGTGGCCAAGTAGGCAGCGGGATAACCTATGTATCACCGAGCTGGTGACAGTTAAAACTGGCTACACTGCTCTCAATTACAATTACATCCCCGGTCTCGTATTTATATTTATAGCCGGACCCGGCAAATACGAACAATCGCTAATAAAACTTGTATTATCTATATTGGTCAGCGAAACCCTTTATGTGGAGGTATCGCATCGCACCGTATGCGTACGTCGCCTCGACCAACGTATTCGCACGAGCTAATAAATCACAGCTTTTAATACCGAGCCGATGGTTGCAGAAAATGTTAATTTAATCGTTAATATTGATGGCGAAAAAAAAGGACTCGTGTTTTAGCCCTCGTCTCTTTTCCTCCCGACTGGATCGACCAGTTGGATTAATTGCTGAATGGTGCCGCACAGGTGATGCAGTTTTAAGTTAGTGGTCGCGTTTACATCGTACGGATTCTAGATGGAAGTTTTGGTCGAATTTTCCTAATGTGGGAAATCATCGGGGTTTCTGTTCGAGGATTATTTTTTCATTCGATTTTTTAAACTTGTATTCGTTGATTGAGCTGAAATTAGACTTCCTTAAAGAGTGTACCGTAGGGTGGGCCGAAATAACAATTATTTTGATTTTCAAAAACATATCCCCCGCAGAAGTTGTTGGGTGATGAGACTTGAAGAATAAAATAAAAAAATTCCAAATCGATTCATATCTTCCGATCGCGCATTGGCGTTAAAGTTTTCAAAAATTGGCAAAAGTTCAAAATTTTAAAAATGTTGAAAAAATTCAAAATTGATTGAAATCTATTTTAGAGCTTATGTAGTGACCACATTAGACCGAAAAACACGTTTTTTTTTGAAGAAATCAACGTTTATAATTTTTTTTGATTTTTCTCTAGGTATGCGAAGAAATAGCAGAAATATAAAAAAGGTGTAAAGCATGAATTTTTTTTCAAAAATTCTGCTTTTTGGTTTGAATGGTCACTAGATAAGGTCTAAAACCAATTTAAATGAATTCCAAATTCTTTCAAAATTTTCTAAAAGTTTTGAAACTATTGGATTTTAGCCAATTTTTGAAAATTTCAATGCCACTGCGCGATCGGAAAATATGAATTGATTTTGAATTTTTTTTTCTTATTCTTCAAGTCTCATCAGCCAACAACTTTTACGGGGTATGTTTTTGAAAATCTAAAAAATTGTTTTTTCGGCCCACCCTAGTGTACCATTTGCATCTTTGAACCAATTTTTTGGTTACAATGATGATTTTTAGATTTTTGGCGAAATAGGATCATAGGTGGATTTAAAGGAATCTATCTGGAAGGGGGGGAGGGTAAGCCACAAATCACTGACACTGGGTGTTTTTTTCAAAAATAGACTGCAAAGTGGGGAAGGAGGTTTGGAATATCAAAAAGCTTTTAGGAGGGAGGGGTAAAGCTTAGAAAATTAATAACAAGTTTTTTTTCCTCGAATACATTGGTAGTACTCTGGCCACTTTTCTGACGAAATTTTCAAGGGCTCTTCACTGAGGCAAGACTACTTCCCACATCGGTGCATCCTGACTTTTGATATTAAGTTAATTTCAAAAATATAAAAATTTATTTTTAAAATTTGAAAATTGGCTTTCAACTCTTTGATATTTTTTCTGTTATTCAGACTTTCTGATATTAGGTCAATTTTCACCTTCTGATGTCTTGATATATGAAAAGTTGATATCGATCTATGAATTTCTGACATTGAGTTAATTTCTAAAATGTAAAAATTTCCAAGTTTTTGATTTTTGGTCGCGCAAAATAAGGTCTTAAAAATTTTGAAATGACACCCCCACACCCCCCCCCCCCCTGGAACAAAATATTCATGTTGAAATTGAATTTTCATTGCTAAAAATAACTGTCCCACAAAGCAAACAAAAAATAGTTTTCCTTGATGAAAACGCACCAACAAAGTGAAACAAAAACAAAACACATCAAAAAGACTTACAAACGGAGGCGTCGAAGTTTTTTTTAATTATCTATTTTTTGATTTAGTAGCTGAATTGTGACTGGGTGCTTTGAAAATCTCACCTGATGTGATTCGGGGTCCTCCCCTCCCCAGAATGGCAAGGGGGTTGTAATACATCTCCTGTGTTTCTTTTTCCGTATTCAATCTTTCGTTTTTCATTGGCACCAGATTTCTCTGTGATTTTTTTAGCATCCATGTCGATATTACGCTTGGTGTTTATAACTGCCAAATTGGAGAATCGAATTTGGAGCATGCTGCTTCGAAGTCAAAAGTTGATATGCCTCAGTAAAAAAGAACCTTTTGAAAGCAGAACCGATTGGAATATGGCACATCAAAGTTGAAAATGTTTGACAATTTTTTTTTTGGAGGGATCTCACTTTTGAAAAGGCCAAGCCTTCCTGGGACCCGCCCTACATCTGCCTATGAACAGGGCAACATCCATTGATGGATGTAAAAATAGAAGTCGAGCGTGAAGCTCAAAACTTCAAAAGTTATTGGATTTTTGGCAACTTCAACATAGAATTAAAATCTGGTTCAGAACAGATTCCTTCAGTATTCTAGTTTCTGATAAATGCAATGTTTTTGTACTCCAATTTATGTTAATATCTAGTAGTAAATCGGGTAAATGGTATTTTCTGACGATTGCCGCGTCTTTGGTACATTCTTGCGAAGAACATTGGCATCTTGATGCAGCAATGGAAGCAATAGGTACTACTGCATTAAAATATGGATTTGCTACTTGGTTTTAATTTGTAACTCGAGGGAAAAAAATAAAGAAAAACTTACCTACGTTTTAAAGTGAAAGAAATAGATATGAAATATTCATTTGAATCTTTCCACAGTGTAGTTTGATTAATAATATATGCGATCAATAATGGATTTGTCCAGAAATTTGAATTATGAAAATGAATATGAGTTAAAAACATTTCTCTTCGAACCAACTGCAGGGTGCTTACCAGACTCCAAAAGCAAAATTCGTGCTTACTATTTTTGTACTTCGATAGCAACATTTTGTGCTGCATGAAAATTTGAACTGTGATCTCCCTCCTCTCCCACCATGAGATTTTCTCGAAAAATTTGGTACAAATTAGCTGAGAATTTAAATCTATTTACTTGCGCTAAAGAATCTCATAAATCTCATCCTCTTTTCTTCAGTTGAGCTCAATCAATTTTAAAAAAATTGATAAATAAAAATTTCATCTGGACATATTTACTTTACTTATTGAGTTTTATCTGTTGTTATCTCAGGGTCTCTCCCGCTTCCCATGAGGGAAAATATTATGCTGTGCCATACATTTTTTACTAATCTATACACTTTATGAAAACAAAAATTTGAGCTAGAGCAAAGGGAGGAAAAAAATTTTGATTCTTTAAATTTTAGTCGGCTGGAAAAAATTAACTTTCCAACCTCCTGCCTTGAAATTTTTTCTGCTCGCAATAGTTCAATTTGTTTGAATATTGTACTTGGGGATGACAATTTTTTTAAGTGAAATATTTGTTCGAAAATTGAATTCCCTTACAATTGAGTCCATATTCAGTTATCAATGAGTAGATTAAATTCATGGATAAATGTTTTCTTGATTCAAGACTTTGATTTTTTCCCCTTCAAAAACAACATAAGATATTTCGGCATAACGAACAAACTTTCAGCCACATTTCCGAAAAGAATTCTTGGAATTCCTTGGTGCCATTTAGCCTGTCATTTTTCTTCAAGATTACTCTTCTTGAAAATCAGACCGACTATGATTACGTTTAAATATTGATGAAGTCCAACAAAAATCATTACTAACTTACTAACCGCATTATTCTTTAATCCGTCAAACTTATCAAGTCTGAGAAAAAAATCAAAAAAAATTTGATTACTTCAAAAAATTATACCAATATTCATTGAGCTTTCTGTTTTTGAGAGTTGAACAAAATATCCGCAATTTAGCGCAATTTTTACATGTCCGTTGTACTGCATCTTACTTACTGTCAGACCGTTATATCATGACACTTTTTGCAGGGTTACCAATGAGCAAAAAGTTCTAAATTTTAGGGATTCTCAAATCTTTGAAAAAATTTATTCAGTAAATAAACAATCAAAACATTTGTTTTCTTTGAAAAATTGAAACAAAATTCTTATTTACCAGCCACCTATTTGTCAATTTTTTGTTGATTTGAGTAATCCTGCAGCTTTTTTTGCCTGCTGGTACCACTGCAAAAAGTGTCATGATAAAACGGTCTGACAGTACCCATCATCCATTAAAAATAATTACGTGGTTTCTCAAAACAAGGAGGCAATTTGAATAAATGTTTTAAGCTTTGCCTACATTAAAACGATGCTTTTTTACTCTTGAATACGAATTTTCGAGTGGCGAAATTTTTTGAATAACTCCTCTGATCATTAATTTTCTACTGTAGATAAGCTCAATTAGAGTAACGATTTGAAATTATATAAATAATTTGTGCTATTCATTGGTACTGCGAATTCGAGTTTCAATTAGATTTATCTATACTCATTCATTTGTACAGATTCTACTCATATTTTTGAAATTCTTTCTCAAAATAATCCATTCCATCATTGGCTCTTCATTCGTCCTCCTCCCCATCCCATCACCATTGACCAAATCGTAATAACACAGCTCCCTGGTTAAACAGACATGTGTAACCGACACGATACTGCAGAAAACTGTAATATCTCACCCATTTTTGGCAGATCCAAGAAAAACAGTATTTCAATTGACCGGATATAATTCTCTCCTCTCTATCCCATCATCGCACCCTATCCCCTTTCCATACGCAATCATCTCAGCCACAAACATCCTGCAATCTTCGTCTTATATACGTACTACGTGTACCACATAAAACCATATACATTTTACGTATGTAACTCCATCTCGGAATTTTTTCCCCCGCAATTTTATCACCCCACGACGGAAATTTATTACGCGATATTTTACGACCGCGTGTACAGATCGTCGACGACAACGACGTCGAAAACGCACCTAAACAGATGACCACGTTGTACGTATACATCGACGGTGTATAGTTTTTATTATCTTTACGAGACACAATATGGTCATAAAGTTTGATAATTTCCTATATATTCGGCCTGCCTACACATATGGGAACCGAACACCTGCCAAGTTGCCATATCCAGTATTTTTATCCTTCCGTAATCGGTGGCTTGTCGGATGTCGATAATTGCGAGATTTTTTTCCACCCAGTTTATGAAGATTTTGGTCGAGCTTGTAAAATTTGATCATCTGCACGAATTCCGCGAGTTGAAAAGAATACATCTTTAATGCTTTACCGCGGAAAAATCAAAAAAGTTTCGTGTAGATATGTAGGTATATGCAAAAAGTGTTCGTTTATTTTATTAGATTCGAACTTTGCTTACCAAAACCAAAGCATCACATTTGAAAAATTTACTAATTGGTATTTTTGTGATTTCTCAAGCACAGTGACTTCCCGATTTTGCATTCTCGAGATCAAAAAACTTCTATGTACCTACCAATTGTTCAATTTAAAAAGACTTTTCTATTTATTGGGATTTTTTGAAATGTAAATATTGGGAAAATCATTGTGAAAAAGTATTGATTAAAAATTGAAAAAATAGCGTATTCGTTTACCAGATGACTAACCTGCAGTTTATTCAATTTTAGACTTAGAAGGACGAAAATGGCGACTTGGAGTGTTTAAATTTCGTTTTTTTCTTACATTGGTTCCTTTAAATTCCATAAATTAGCCATAATTGAAAAATTTCCCTGCAAAACTAAAAATAGGTAGAAACAGCCAAAAAAAAACACCACACGGAAAAAAAGGAAGTTACGAAAACGAATATACATTTTACCCAAAAAATAATAAATTTTACCAAAATAATTAAATTTTATTCAAAACGCATGGTAATTTTTATTCAAAAAAAAAAATAACATGTCCCAAATTTATTCTAAAAAATAATATTTTTTATCAAAAAAACTTTATTGAAAAAAATGATAAATTTCACCTATTTTGTGAATTGGGATACGTTATTATTATTTTTGAATAAATATTATTATCCATTATTATTTTTTTTGAATAAATTTTATTATTTTTTTTCACTGCAGATGAATTTTCTCATAACGAATAATTTAAAAAATTCAGATAAAAAGGAAGCAAATCAAGGTTGGTAAAGAATTTCCATGCTATGCTTCAAATTTTGTCTTTTTGGGGATTTTTTCTACAAAATTGCACGTTTTTAATGTTTCAGCTTATTCGGTGCCAAAATTGAGATTAAAAATTTAGTTTTCAGATTCTACTGGTCGTATTTTTGTATCTGACGATGAATTTTGATCCTTTTTTATTCCTTTAAAATGCTTCGAGTTCCAGCGCTTTTTTGGCCCCTCGCTAGAGAGTCGTAAAGGTCTCTCTAAAAAAGTGGGGGCTATTGCTGAATTGTTTTTTGCATTTTCTTATGTGTTTCGAAACACACCTTCGTAGAAATAACAAGCCGAGAAATTATTCATCAATTTTTTTGTCCAAGTACTTCGGTTGGACTATTAAGGTGTGGTCCAGGTTGAATTTTTTTAATAGCTACAACAGAAACAATGTTGGATGTGACGCATTGAAATTAAAAAAAAAAACTTACTCAGCCGGCGATCATTAATAATTTCTCTCGAGTTGAATTTTCCGCACTCTCACGTTCAAGTTACAAGATATTCCGTGATATCCTCTTCTAAAAGAGTGATTTTTTTTCAAGTTCTTTCAGCATGTTTTCATTCTTATAATGAGAGTGAAAAGTTTTATAAAATGCTCAAATATCGCTGTTGAAGCTGAAAAAAATGTTGAGATTATTGAGACTTCAAATTGTAACTCGAATTTTTGTAAACGCTCTTATTTTTCTAATTCAGGGAGAGTAGTTTGAGCAAAGATGATCTGAGCGAGAAAAGTGGCATAATTTTTCAAAAACGTTTTGAAAAATTTCAATTTTACCATTCTATTCATATTCATTTCGATGAACTCGAAATACCTTAATCTTTCAATTTTCTGTGCATACAAATTGATAGAATAGAAAGAAAATTCTGATCGACGAAGGCAAAAATTTTCTGATAAGTATTAGATAATTATGTAAATTAGGCTTGAATGATAATTAAGTTGTCCAATGATGAATTGAAACAGAACAACCACTTACCTACCCAATACCCATATCTATGCACTTACCTATGATTGAAGATTTTTTTAAATCCGACATTGCCATCGATCTTCTCACAATTTTTTTTTTTCAAGAACTGTCTTTACCATTTTTTTCATTTTTTTACATTATTATTTTTGAAATCAAACCCCTCTCATTTTTACCTATTAAAAGTAGGATCAATTTCTGTTCACTATATTTTCTAAAGGTGCTGATAAATTTCGACCATCTATCTCCCGAATTCTGTCAAATGATGAAAAAAAGACACCATAATCACGTTTCCGAGCTCTAATAAATTAGATACGCTGCACAATAATTATCACGCCAGCATGGATCGTTGTACCGGGCGAAGGCGTGAACATAAAAATTACATTGTAATTGCTGGCAATAGAGATGGCGATTTTATATTTCCAGCGAATTAAATTCAAAGGCTCGTGGCTCGAGGTGGCCTGCGATTTACTAAATTAGAACCTGAATACGTTTCGTATAGTGGTACATTGTTCTTAGACATCCATAAAACGTCATACTTTAAATAAGGTAATAAAAATTCAATTCCGAGCTACGCCAAGGGGGAGAAGAAAAAAAAAGACTAATAAAAAATGAGGGTTTCTATCTGCCGTGTACTCGGCCCCCATATCGGACATCGGTCAGTTTTTTAATACAGAGCCCGCAAAAACCATTATGACCATCATTTAGTATTCCATTACATTGATTAACGTATTGTGAAAATGGTCTCGTTAATTTCCTTAGCTTATAACGCCACTTTCACACCCCTACCTTCTGTTGGTCATTCAAGACCATCGGCCAAAGCTTACCCTTTCAATGGTATATGCAAACCATACGGAAACGACCAGCGTATTAATGACGTCATTACGTAGACACGCGTCGCATCGTAGCAATTCTCGATTAAAAAACAGCTCCGGCCAGGATCCGGTCAAGATTATAATTGCTTCATGATTTACGTCGATTATGCCACCGAATAATGGCTCCGGCCGCGCTATCCTCATCTGCGGCCCGGAATAGTCCGCATTTCTCACGAAACGTGGCGATGATTAAATAATCGACGGACTCGCGAGTCCCATTGGACCGTACAATGGCCGATAAGATAATATATAAACAACTCGAGCAGGTTAATTTTAAAAGCTCGTAAATTCCGGCGAATTCTTCTGTTCTATTTATTCGACCCTAATTTATTCGCCAGCACATTTTTTTACGCGTATATATCCTCGAAACACGAAAACCGAAAGAATTCATTTTGAAAAAAGCTATACTCGGGACGTGTTCCATGGGACAAATTTAAACCATTTTAACGGAATTAATCTTATGTACATTGCACCTCCTCCTCATCGTCGTGTACAGCTTACATCGTTACGATAAAAAATTACCCATTTTTGCCTCGCAAACGAGCAACTTGCTGGGCAATTATCAATTTTCCAACAAGTAGAGCCGCTTTTATCACCCTATTTTTTCCAGTTTAAAAGCTCTTATGGGATTTATGCGCGAGGTATTTTATCGCGTTTGATTTTAAATTTATAGAAACGAATTGCCGAAGGATGGTTTGAGGATGGTGGAAGGAGGGGTTGTGGGATGGTGATGAATATTTGGGATTATTTGGGTGTTCTGTTGCACATCGCTGTATTGGTGTCTTGTTTGGATGGACACTTATTTTCAAATTCTGTGGAATTATTGTCATAGTATTTCGCTTTGCACAATGTATCTCCGCGGGGATGTAGGAAGGGATTACCGGGTGGTACCGGCCCTTTCCCGCGGGGGAGTGTTAGCCTCGTCAATTTACTCTATGCCTAGTCCACATGTCCAATTTGTGGTATCGAGTCAAGCTCATCGATTCGGATTCGTATCACAGTACACTACCGATGATTATTGTATCGATGAGATGGCTAAGCCTTTACACACGAATAATGCTGCAGATCACGATTTCATAAATGCTCTAATTACGTATGGTAGGTACTCATTTCTTTGAAAAAAATTAACTTATAATTTACATTAATTCACATCATTTCAACATTATTACCTAAAAAAACAGGGTTCAACCCATAACGAAACCAATAGAGTATGCAGATTTTCATTTCCTCGGGTAGAGACTAAATCGGTTACTATACGTTCTGTTGAAAAGTCGATACTCTATAATAAAATAATAGGTTTCATTATTTCATCCTGCGTGAAATATAGGGCTGCTTGAGGGTCTAAAATTCTGAATTGGAAATGCTTCGAAATTTTCTTAATTTTTCATGTTACCTAATTTCGAATATCAATTTGATATTTTTCGATGAAAAATATTTACTTACTTACTTACTGCTAAGTTTTAAACCGTGAGTAATAGTTTCAGAATCTGCGAATAATAATTTAAAAAGTTATTTTTCATAAAGAAAAAATTATATTTCAGAAAATACTGAAAAAAATTGCTTAAACAGAGGCTAAACGGAGCGATCGATGTGCTCTAGATATAATAATCATACTTATACAGGTAGGTATGAGTTCTTTTCAACACTTATTTTTTCCACGGAGGCAAAAAGATAATAAACTAAGCGGATAAATAAAATTCAACACACGCCAATAAATCACTCGAATTTTTAACAACATAAGTTATATACCTTTGCCTTTGCCTACCTACGTACATATACCTCGGGTGAGGCGAATATAAAATGAAATGTATTACTCTCAACATCTTCTGCACATTCATCAAAATAAAGAACCTGATTTCTCACTTTCTTCATAACATTGTAAAAAATCTTTCCAAATGGGCTACACTTTCTCAGAGCAGCATTCTTTTCAAATAGCAGCGGTACTGTTGGTTTATCACCATCAGTATCTTTTGAAACATATCCACAGTTTAACGTGTATACTTAATATTCCAAGTTTTCCGAACCTTTTTCACACATTATTTATAAAATATGGAATGATGGAAGGAAGGATGATCTTAAATTCTGTCATTTGATGTTCAAAAGCACCAGTATCACCTTCCCCTGCCCCATAAAGATTTAAAATCAATATTTTTAATAAGAAACTTTCCAACAAATTTTCTGAAAAATTCAAAACCATTTCTCCTATTTTCTCAAAAAATTCCCGCCATATTTTCATGAAGTTTTCCAACTTGTTTTGGAAATTTCTCAATTTTTCTAAATGTTTTCGATAGGAGGAGGGGGTAAAATTTCAAAGGAGTCTTTTTTTACTGATCTTTCAGTTGAAAATCATCCATTTTTTCCGACAAATTGGGAACTTATTGAGGAATAAGCGATTTTTGACTGAAAAATTAGTCAAAAATGATCAAATTTTTTAACAACATGACTAAAATAATGCCCGGAGGCCCAAACAAAGCTAGGGCGAAATTATTTTGAAAAAGTAATGTTTAAAAAGCGAAAAAAATGCACTTTTTAAATATTTTGCAATCAATTTTTTTCCGAATGGTGGTGGGGGGATGAGCCTCCTTAGCCCCCTTGGGTGCTTCTATGGAAAAGCCAATTCGTTCGGTAAAAAGAAACATCCTGAATGCCTCAAGTTGCTAAGTAATTCCAATTTTTTCTATATCACATTTAAAGTATGATCCCGAGGTTGGTTTGTGGTATAAAATTTCATTTCCAGCAAGTCATGATGGAGGCAAGTTATTCAGATTTTTGTAATTTTTTCAGTGTATTGGGTGATTTTTGCAATTCGAACTTTCATAAGTCATCTGTACAAAGTGAAAAATTTCAAATATTACTCTATAAAATGAATATAAAAGATGAACACCAGCAGCTCTTTGAAAACTTTCGAGGTGAAATCGATTGGAAATTTCTTGAGATGCTCTACAAGCTTGTAAAAAATTTTCATTTGTGGTATATCAAATCTCGGATAAGTTTCCTGTCAGCTAAAATTTGAAACTGTATTTTCTGGGGATACAGGTTTTTGAATTGATAACACTAAAGTTCAAAGCTACAAAAGTGAGTTTTTATTGCGAAAATTATACAATTTGTTTCAACTTTGAATTGAAATAACTCGAAATTTTCAGTGAGGACATAGGTTTTTGACGTAAGGAAAATGATCTACGTGAAATTCTCTACAATATGGTGCAATTTTGAAGAATTTTCCGGCAAGCGGACGAAAGTTATTAAGGTTCAAAGTTGAAAAGTGCATATTCAGTGCAACAATTATGCATTTTTTCAACTTTACATTGAAATAACTCGAAATTTTGAGTGACGACGAAGGTTTTTGAGGGAAGGAAAATGATCTACGTGAAATTCTCTACAAGATGGAATAGGTTTGAAAGTTGTCTGGGCAACATCATAACGAGTTTTCGTCATCAGACAAAATCAACGAGTTTTCATCTTCAGGCAAACGCAACGAGTTTTCATCACTGGATGAACGCACATTTTCATGTGTTCTGAAAACTGCAATAAATACCTACCTATTCATAAAATTAATGGGTACCGAAAATTAATTGACTACAATGAAATACTGATCTCAACGGATTAATGTTTGGGAAAAGTCCATAACTTTTTACACAAACCCTCCAGATTTTGATATTATTCCATTGCGCCATTTGAAAATCTTGGATGAGATTATCATTTTAAGCGATTTCAGCTCTTTTCGGTGGTGGGATGAAGATTTACACAAATCCTTCAATTTATTACAAAAATTACGTAATGGAATTGAGAACGCCGACCTGGGAGCAAGATAATATCTTGTGTTTTTTTTTTCAGTGATCGTTTGAAATTATCGCGAATACTTTGCCATTTTTCAAACACTTTTTCTGAAAAATTAGAACAAAACAAGATACAAGTATTTTGTGTCCGAAGTATAAAAAACCTATTTGAATTTCACAGTTTGTAAGTAAATTTTTTACCTTCATCTCCTAGTCCTACTTCATTTAATGATGCTGCAACTTGACTCCAAGATACCTTCCTTTTCTCATTGCTGTAAAAATCTGGAACACCAGTGTTCCACAGACAAGGATGCACTTGGACTGCATCAATCAGCTTTTCGATTTCTCCAACATCTGAAAAAATAGCAATGCTTCGGATGTTTTGAAAATGAAATCATGCTCAGTAAACAATTGTACTTACTAGTCATTATTCAAAATGTAGGTAGTTCTTCTAATGAAAAATTGAAAAATTCTCGAAAACAGTTGAAAATAAATGAAAAAATCAAAATAATCACTAAAAAAAAATTGACAACCAATGATAAATGAAAAAAAAAATGATATTAAAATCATCACAAACTGAACGGAATCAGAATTTGTAATGAAAACGCATTTCCTGAAGTTTGAACTTTTATAACTTTCATTCAGTTGCCGAGACAACTTTCAAACCTATTCCATCTTGTAGAGAATTTCACGTAGATCATTTTCCTTCCCTCAAAAACCTTCGTCGTCACTCAAAATTTCGAGTTATTTAAATGTAAATTTAAAAAAATGCATAATTGTTGCACTAAATATGCACTTTTTAACTTTGAACTTTAATAAATTTCGTTCGCTTTCCGGAAAATTCTTCAAATTTGCACCATCTTGTAGAGAATTTCACGTAGATCATTTTCCTTACCTCAAAAACCTATGTCCTCACTGAAAATTTCGAGTTATTTCCATTCGAAATTGAAAAAAAAATTGTGTAATTCTCGCTATAAAAACACACTTTTGTAGCTTTGAACTTGAATAACTTTCGATCGGTTGCCGGATAAACTTTCAAAAGTATACCATCTAGTAGAGAATTTTACGTAGAATATTTTCTTTACATCAAACATCTATGTTCTCACTCAAATTGAGTCGATAGGGAGAGATAAAAAATTGTAGCGATAAAAAAATCGCGTCGCGACGCGACGCTCCTCTCTACCAGTACAAGTACCTATATTGATGTATTTTGATGCCTAGAATCAGAATTTAGGAATTGAAACTGAAACAAAACAAACACTTTTTATCGACTTTTGTAAGTAATTATTATATTTGTGCTTACAGGAGTATTTTTTTCAAAATAAATTCGTTGAAAAAAAAAAACTTACTTACCTTTCTTCAACATTTGACAAAAGTATCTCAGCTATAAATTAGTGTTAAGGTATCAATTGAGGAAATTTGATTCGGCATAGTTGAACCTCCCCTTCAGCTCCGTACAATGTTTTACTCGATTACGTCACTTTTGCAAAATATGTCCAAACTCTCTAAACTTGAATCAGTCAAAATTCACTGATTAATAAGACAAAAGTGTGCAACTGAAGAAATCAGTGAAAATTTTACCGATTTAATCGGCGAATTTTCATTTTTGAATCGGTAAAAATTGTAATTTACTGATCGAATCAGTGAAAATTTTAATTTACTGATTGAATCAGTGATTATTCACTGATTAAATTAGTAAATTTTAATTTTTACTGATTAATTTCAGTAGTTGAAAAAAGATTACTGATTCAAAAATGAAAATTCACTAATTAAATCAGTAATTTTTCACTGATTGACAGTCAAATTTCACTGATTCATAGTTGCACACTTTTCGCTGTTTAATCAGTGAATTTTCAGTTTTTTGACTGATTCAGATTTAGAGAGAAGAAAAGAGTTCAGAGCAAAAAATTATTAGAAAAAATACTCCCCTCCTATGTCAGTTTCCTTTTGTCGCATAACGACACCTAAGACGTTGGCAAAGAACTCGTAATCGGACCCGTTACTAATGTAGGAAACTCGCAGTCGGCGCCAAATCCCCCGAAATTGGTAATTTTCGCAAAATTTACGATCGAAACAAAGAAGCAAGACTAATGTTCGAAGACGCTTCTAATGTGCGGTAACACGTAAAATTAAACGCAAGATCCGGAATGGTAAGTATAGCAATGTATATGCAAATATCGGACCAGGGGATAAATTACGTCGGGTCAGGAAGAAAAGGGTTTTAACACATTCATGACACTTTGGAAATCCTTTTCGCGTCATTTAGAAACAAAAGAGGGGACGAACGTTTTCGGCGGATGAGTCGAAATAAAACTCAATCATTGCTTTTGGTGGGATGCTCATAAGCTCGTGACGTTTTGCTGCAAATTTTTTGTAACTTCGATTTCTAGTTTATTACCTTCTATCCCTAGCACATATGATGTAAGATTTTTTTTCATATTTCTCAAATCGAGATTTTGGTAGCATCTCGTTACTTCTCCGATCCAAATTTTGATAACCCCTCTTCCCATCTCCCTACTTTTCAACTTCACTATTTTCATCAAAGTTTCACTATGAACTTCTGATGCCAAAACCTCGTACAAACTCGTTTTGAGTAAATGGCCGCCTATTTTGATGAAACTCACCCAACGCCAACGTTTCTTTATATTAATTCCATCTCGCCTCTGTGTCCCATCCTTCGACACGAATCCCTTTAATTTAAGCCTTCCAAAAGGAATTCTGTACGTGATACTATTTGAAATTCGCTGTTATCAAAAAAAAAATGCTCACCCTCTCCCAGTCTCCGTGTTTTTTTCTTTCATTCTTTCCACTATTTTAATCACGCTAAGATAATTTAAAACATTGTAACTTTAATTAAGAATCCATTTTTAGTTCAACACTGTGTCGAATTAAGACTGTGAAGTATAAAGAATGCAACGATGACGTGGCCGCGTCAAAACGTCAACGAAAAAGTTTATTTTAATTAAATTCGGCGTGGCGGTGCCCTTTTTGCAGCGGCAATTATTAGTGCGGATGGAAAAATTAACAAGGAAGAAAAACACGAATAGTGGAATGAAATTCGCTCCGGGTGAAATGAATAAATACCTTTCTTCTTTGGTGGGATTTTTTCATCTGCGGAGCATTTAATTTTTTATCTCATTGATGGCGAAAATTAGTTGAAGTTGAGGGAAAAAAGACTTACCTACCATAATTTTCGGAACTGCAATTTTTTTCTTCATTATTTAAATAACTCTCTAAACTTGAATCAGTCAAAAATTCACTGATTAATAAGACAAAAGTGTGCAACTGAAGAAATCAGTGAAAATTTTACCGATTTAATCAGTAAATTTTCATTTTTGAATTGGTAAAAATTTCAATTTACTAATCGAATCAGTAAAAATTTTAATTTAGTGATTGAATTATTTAGTAATTTATCACTGATTGAATTGGTAAATTTTAATTTTTACTGATTCATTTCAGTACCTAGTTGAAAAAAGATTACTGATTCAAAAATGAAAATTCACTATTTGAATCAGTAATTTTTCACTGATTGACAGTCAAATTTCATTGATTAATAGTTGCACACTTTTCGCTGTTTAATCAGTGAATTTTCAGTTTTTTGACTGATTCAGATTTAGAGAGAAAACAAAAAAAAAAAAAAACAGAAATAATTGTTTCTTTGCTTCATTTTGTCAAACGTGTATTGCTTGTCAAATAATGATAGTGAATTTTCAAACAATTGTATGGCACCTTTGCCCCTCAGAAAGTTGTATTTTGGAACGAAAAATAATCTTGTCCTTTCTTTACCCCTTTCTCCTCGCCGTTTAGTTACCAGAGTCTTCGTTCGATTTTAAATGGATATAAATTTCAAGAATTTGGAAAAGTTTTGAAAAATGAGGAAAACTTTTTTAAATTCATTTTTCATGTTTTACATAATCGCCATCCCTCAAGAAATTCCCCAACATATATTTTCGCCATTGAAGTTATTGTAAATTTTTCATTAAAAAGGGACCTGGCGTTATTTTTAGAAGTTTTGCTGTAAAAAAGGGACTTACCTACTACTTATAGTGTATTTCTTCAATTTTTACACTAAGTAATATTAATGAACATAGTTGAATCCAGTTTTTTTTTTTTCAATAAAAAACTACTTAAAATCAGTACAATAAACGTGATTACATAACTTAATATTGAATTCTTCAGAAAAACTGAAATTTTAGCTCTTTTAGGCGAAGGTTTTTTAAACGGGGAATGACGTTTCACTTCCTTGCGAAGTTCTTCGTTCACTTTTCTTGATTGACCTATTCGACGCCTGTGTCTTTTTTCTACATTGTTTCGGATCAGAAAGCTGTTTTTTTCGTGTAAATACTCGGCATTATTTTTCTACGATTTTTCGGATCAGAAATATTAACTTCCTTTTTGGGTCAGTACTCTGCTTGGCGTTATTTTCCTACGTCTTTTTGGAACCTAATTTTTAGGGTTTTTTTTTGAAGAAGTTGGTACCTACTGGGCGTAGTTGATGTTTTTCCATGATTTTTAGGAGTGGAATTTTTAGGTTCTGCAAAAGTACTCGGAATAGGAATCGTTTTACCGATTTTGTGGCTCTTTTTTTAGTTTTGGTAGTATATCTAACAGTTTTTCCTTTTCGAAATATTCTAATTTTTCTTCGTGAATAAAAAAAAAATAGAAAACGTTATAGAAAAATTTTTTTCAGAGAAAAATTATGCTTTCATCTCTGAATAATCACTAAATATGCTTTAAGATTATATTTAATCAATTTCAAAAGTTTTTTTATTTCTGTGATCTCCCCAACTATCTATTTTTGCGCAGTTATTACAGCTCAGAAATAACAAATTTTAATTTTTTGGGCCAACCTACTGCACATATCGATTATCTAGCACACCACCTTAATATACTTACGAACGTGAACAATAAATTGAAAATAAACCTAATTGGAAAATTCTAAAATACAAATTAAAAATGCTTACTTTAAAAAAAAAATCAGGCATCAAACACGAGGATTAATTAAACGTGAAATATAGTATTAGATGTGTAGCCTATCAATTTCTGCGTTAATTATAAGGTGGGTTTCGATTATGAGATCGATTTTGATAACTACTATAATGACTTCCGCTAATTTTGAGTTGGAACTTTCGAAAAAAAATTAGCTCCTAAATATTGTGGCCAATTTTTAACAAAAAACATGATATTTTTATGTTCAATTCCCCCTCCTCCCCACCATTCTTATCGTCTGAACTCGCGTAATAACACCGGATTTCAAGTGTTTTAGTTTGCACTGTTTTTTAATCGAAGGTCATTCAACCATCTCCAATTTTTTACAAAAGCCACAAAGCGAGAGTTTTTTTGAACCGAAAAATGACTTTTCAACTTTGAGAAAAAAATGTTGTTCAAATGCTGTAAAAAGAAATAACTTTACTTGCTCAATACGAACTTGATATTTGATATTGCGATTTTCATTTTATCATTTCTTGCTTTAATTTCCTACACTGAAAAAAGTGAAATTAATTACAAAAATTTACAAATTTTATCCGAAAAATTAATTTATTCCAAAACATTGTAAAGAGGCCTTATTCATAAATTGATGAAATTCATTCTAAAAAAAACTACTTATTTACTTGGGTGTCGGAAAAAAATGAAAATATTCATCTCATTTTCGTTTTATTTCATCATTTTTTGTCTCGATTTCCTATCCTGAAAAAAATGAAATTAATTACAAAAATTTACAAATTTTATCTAAAAAATTGATTTATCCCAAAAAATAATGAAGAGATGGCGCATGGCGTTCACAAATTGATGCAATTCATTCGACAAAAAAATTAATATTTCTTTGGGTGTCGAAAAAAAATGAAAATATTTATCGCGAAATTTGATAATGGAATTTTACCTAATTTTGCGATAATAAGGGTAAGGTGCCCTATCTCCGACCCCCTCTCGATTTCGTCTGTTTATGATGCAATCTACCGGGAAACATTTTTTTTTGTATTCCTTTATCACAGATAAACGTAATGAGATAAACTCGACGTCTCGGAAGCCAATTTTTTTTGAAAAAATCGAGAAAGTTGAAAATTGAAGTCATCAAACTGTCGCGCGCTGTAAATGTTACGCGCTCGTGGTAAAGCGTTTTTATCAAAAAAATATTTTGAAAATATTTTTTGAAAGTTGGATTAATTGCCCATCGATTGGTGCAATTGGTTTTGGAGATTGATCGCAGCAAGTACCAAAATTTTTTGACTCGAGTTTTCGTTTTATGGTGTCCTAACTGCGACCCCCTATATAATCTGTTGTTTTGAACGCGATTTTGTTTTTTCCAATTTTCTCCGCGAGTTTTGACTGCAGAGTTGTCGTTTTCGACTCATTTTGTTCATCTGTGAGAAAGGAACCAAAAAAAAAAAAAGAAATTTCGACAAATTGCACCATTAACCGCAGGAAAAGGGAAGGGGTCGGAATTAGGAACACAAATTTTGAAAATCGATTTTTGACTTCCTTCGGGAGAAAAAATCGTAAAAAATATTAGAAATTATTTTTGAGCCCCAACCTTTTGGGTACTTGTAGTAGACACTTCAAGGTATCTTTAAAGCCTATTTCGAAAATTTTTGATCCCGAATGGTTCGAAGATAGAGACAGTTTTTCAAAATGGGGGGGGGGGTCAGAGATAGGACACCTTACCCTTATTATTTTTTCAGAATAAATGTTTCCAGTTTTTCGAATGTGGCCAAGTTATTTTCATTTTTTAAAATAAAATTTATAATTTTCGTTTTTTTCAGTGTAAATTTTGTTTTGCATGATATTACGAGTATCTACTCCGTTATTTTCAAATAAGTTTGGAAAATTAAAACTATGAATTTTAAGAGAAGAAATTTTCAAAAATGTAATTGCCAAATTCAATTTCGTGTTCAGCCGGTCGAAATGATCCCCTTTCACATTTGAGTGTCGATTTCGTTCATAGTGTTGAAATTTTTTTTTTCTTTCATAAAAATCAAACACACCACTACGTTGAACTTTGGTTTGGCACATTTTTAGTGGTACTTTCCTGTTGTTGAGGTTCCTAGCAGGTAGCTCTTATAATTTTTTTTTTCGAAAATGGGACGGGGTCTCTTAGTTTTGCTCTTTTCGAGCTGAGAAGCTTGAAAATTTTCTTAGAAACCCACTAAATTTAGAATTTTTTCGAGCCATTCTATTACCTAATGTAAATGTGTCAGTGACTTCAAAACATCGTAGACATCCAATTCGACCATACGGTTTTGGTATTACACATGCCCATGCAACCCCCTCCCCCCAGTTCACGTATGATGTTCCTATGTAATTTGGTCGTATACCTCACTTACTTATACCCCATCATAGATCCACTTACAATTGAAAAAAATAACATTAGAAAAGAATTCGCTAATTAATATTGGTTAATCGTGTTGGTAACAAGAAGGTGCAAATCACCTGCCGTTTCCTTTATCCATCTACTTACTTGTTTATGTACTTTACAACGCTATACCAAACACTTGGAACGTATGGTACCTTATTATCGTAAATAAATAACCCTTTAAGCGTTATAAATATCCATTAAAGAATTACCTCTCACTTACTCTCGACCAAGTTACACATACAAGCGGCTCGACGCGTCCAGAAATTTACACGTGAAATAGCTCTTCCGCGCACGTGAAACGATCCGCTATAAAAATAAAGAAGCGCACGACATGGTGGTGGTCACGCGACATCATCGGTACTCACAGCACCGTGTAGCTGAAAAGTTCGAACTTGTTGTACCCCCCTTAGCTGGGTACTCGGCGGAGGAAATCAGACATTCGGTACACCGAGGGTTAAACTTTGCCCAAGTTATAAATTTTCCAAGAGATTGAGGTGAAGATGAGATTAAGAGTGAGACCGCATCGTTTCGTTGGTTCGTTGGTAAAGAGCTGAAGATTGTCTTGGTCGATGAAATATTTATAGCTTTTATTTCGAAATAAATGTGTCGGGTATTTTGGGCGTTTGATGATGAAGTATCCAGCCATAGAACATTTTTTGGGGGTCAATCTGTTGGTAAAAAAGGTGAACGATTAATTACTTTTTGATCAATTTTATGACTTCTTCAATATTTTCGTTTCATGTGCCTTGGTTTGAAGTTTGATTCAAAATAATGCCGATTTCCTGCCTGGAACACCCAATCCTCACCGTGAAACCGATGTTCGGTGAAAATGACGTTCATTAATGAGCGGTTTGGTCATCTTGACAATCGAGCATCATAGATGCGGGTCTTTAGTTATATTTTCTCATTTCGAGTGGTATTTTTTTCAACTCTTTCCGTTTTTACACCCTGCTCTCTATATTCATCCGCGAATATAAATTCTATTGATGGATGAACACCCTTCACGGCGACCCTAATAGTCCGGTGTCAGTTCAACGTCCTTAATATGTGTTGCAGAAAGCGTACGTCAGTGTGCGAGTTTCAATTTATGACTGTTTGTAAATGAACTTTTGACGCGCGCTGACCATTGTATTCGAAGCGTATATAACGTAATACAATGGCGTAACGTATGTACGACGTATTCGCCTCGTCCATCCAGCATTTATTATTTCACCTCTTCTCCTCCTTTTCGACGCGTCTTACTATGACGACGGCGACTTCGGCAAACAAAAACGGAAGTCGGTGATTTTTTTTCTTTCTACTTTATCGCCACCGAGAGTGATTTTTAAAGTAACGTTAAGTAGTTTTTTTTTAAAAAACGTAGAATGACCTGTGTATGGACGCTGAGTGCATTCTGCGTGCGTAGATTGATGCGAAATTATACGTTCGGTTGGTACGTGGCATAGTCGCGTAATTGGAACATGTACGTAAACTATTGAGAGAAATGCATCGTCGATGCGAGTATTTTGTATGCACTTGGCAGGGAGCAACCGATCATTGGGTAAATGAGGTATTCAAAGTGTAATTTATTTGTTTCTCGCGCAGTGGTTAACCGTTACCTTTTCGATAGCTTGGTTGATTACGTAGTTGTGCTAGAGCATTTTCAATACATTTTTTCTTTATTTAGGTCAGCGGTGAAATTATGTGTTTTGAATGAGATTAATTTTCAAAATTGAGTATGATTTGGAAGGAAAAAATTGAATCAATTTAATTTATTGAAGATTTCCATTCATTGGATTACAATTTAGAATTTTTTGGATTATTTGGGTCATTATTTGCCAATTCCAACATTTTCAAGCTGGGTCGTTAGATTTTCAAAGTATTTCTGCCTGCCAGCCAGAGGCGATTTTGTGGAGGAAAATCCGAGGAAGTCTGAAACTTGAAAGAAACTGAACATTTTTCAAAATCTTCGAATACAAATTTATTAAATTGGAAGACTTTTTGAAAAATAACTAAAATAAGATGTTGAGGAAAATCTTCGAAATTTAGGCATTATCGAGTTGAATGTTTTTTTGAAAAAAGATTCTGTAAAATGTTTTCCTTTGAAATTTCTTCAACTTTGAAATTTTTTCCAATAATTTTGAAATTTTCTTTTTCTTGAAAATGAATTTCAACTTTATGTTTTTGAAAATTTCTTATGAGTAAATAATGTGAAAGAATTTTTAATAACATAAAATTGAAAAACAAGTGGAAAAAAATTTAGGTTTGAAATATTTTATTGAGAAAAAAAATCAAAAATTAGAAATTGGGTAAAATTTTGAAAAAAAATTGAGATTGAAGAGATATGGAAGAAACTCAGACTTGAAAAAATTTGGACTCTTGAAAAAAAGAGAATAAATTGCAACATATCTACATTTACATCGTTGAAATCTTGCTTATGGTCTAATTCCCGGATAGAATTTGATTTGATTTTCCATTTTTCTGGGGAATTTTACCAAAAATTTGGTTCTTGAAAAAAAAATTCGATAGAAGTCCAACTTCCCTTAGAAAATCACATCTGCTGCCTGCGAGAAAACTAAGAATCAATCAGGACATGCTACGTGATATTTTCATGAATGTTTCGTAGCTTGAAATAACTTCTAATAAGTTTAGAAAAGTTATATTGTGGCAAAGGCGGCTATTTAATGTAATCGCCGTAATCGCCGATTACACTGAAAAAAATCACCAAAAAAAGGTTTCTAGTATAATTTAAATAATAAAATCATTCACGACTACGTTGCGTTGTTGATAAATCTGTTCACAAAATCATATAATTCAAAGAATATCCTTCTTGTAATCAGCGGCGGATTTCCCATAAGGCGCGTTAGGCGGGCGCCTAAGGCGCAAGAAAAAAGGGGCGCAGAATTTGTCAAAAAGTTGCCTATCTACACCTCAATATTTAAATTTGCCAATATTTTGAAAAAAAAAATTGTATTTCAAACAAGAAATTGTCTTATTCAAAGTGAATAGAGGGAGGGAGAAATTATCCTGCAAAAGGTTGAAAATGTCTCTTCATTATGCTCGAAAAGTATAGTTCTTTTTTGCTTTCCTAAAATAGTTTTTTGGAAAATTTTCGCCCTCTTTTCGCTCTGACAAATAATTTTTTCACTTTTTATATAAAATATTTCAGGAGTTTTAAGCATCTTTCCCTCCCCAAAATTCAATTTTTAGCAATTTAATGAATTTGAGTGAAATTCTTCAAAATTTTGGATTCTGAAAAATCCAAGCAGTGCCTTAAAAGTTAAAACTGACAATTTTTGGTAAAAAAGCGAATTTGAAGAATTGAAATTAATTTCTTGGGTACCTATATGATTATGAAAAATCGAAATTTTGTCTTCCGAAGCGTAATCTCTCATTTTTAAATCAGTGAAAATAATCAAAATTCACTGAAAAATAGTCAGAAATACAGCTCAGGAATAAATAAAAAAATCCATGAAAAATTCACTGGAACGTTATTAAAATTGAGAATTTTTTCCAAAAATGGGAGAAATTCTTTGACAACTCAGAAAAATTTATTAGAAATGAGTGAATTTTGCTGAATTTTCAAGCTACAATTCTGCCAATTTATCTGCTGAGATTTTTCACTGATTCAAAAAGAAAGTTTTTTTTAATGGATAACAAAAAATCAAGAGGTGGTGGGTCAATTGGAGAGGTGGGGAGGGAGAGAGAAGTCAAATATCTATGTCCTTCAAAAAGGCGCAAGAAAAAATTGTGCCTAAGGCGCAAAATTACGAAGTTCGCCGCTGCTTGTAATTGCGTTCTGATTTTCGTTTGATGTTCAATTGTTCAGATATCTGAGTATCGTTTATAAATATGCCCCTAACACAATATTTTCTCAATATTTCATCCAAATTGAAATTATTTTTTTCAGAATTTGATCCAATTTTGAAATTTTTTATTCCAAAATCTTTCCAATTCGTAGGTAATATTATTATTTTTCAACTATTTTCAAAACTTTTCTCATTTTCTTCATTTCTATACATTTTTTTTCATCATTTTTTTTTCGAAATCTTTTCAGCTTATTTTTTCAATTTTTTTTTCAACCTTTACTCAACCTTGAAAAATTATGATTGAATTTGAAGCTGTTACTGAGACGATTAAAATAAACTGAGGTTGCAGAATGCAGATTCAATAAGTTTCTAATTTTTTCGATTCCATGGCCTGGTCTACAACAAAATGCGATTACTACTTGAAAAACTTACGCGCCGCTACTGTATTGTGGTAACTGTCTATCTCAAAACCTCTGCTTTCGAATGTTGTTGTGAGATTCTCCATATCTTCATTTCTGACGAACGGTGATAACGTTGGGAGAATAAATTGTGTATGTATTCCGAATAATTAAGAGTTTACCTGCGTCTGCTACCTTAGTGGATAAAAGTTGGTTTATTTTGAGATGTTTCTGTTTTCAAAAGTATGTGAAACACGTTTAAAACAACAAAAATAAACAACATACTTTTTCTTCAAAATTTAAGAATTTAAAGTTCGGTCATTGAGATTTCAACTCTTTTTATCCTCTCATCTGAAAGAGTAGAAACTAGAAAGGAAACTGAAGAATAATGAAATGATCAATTTAGATTTAGTTGATGTCGTTTGTACCTACTCTAAATACTTATAGTCGAATTTGTGCAATTTGATTGAACGGAATTCTAAATGAATGAATTACACAGGTCGACACGATTTTTGTTCCTGAGTTCCGATTGCAAAATTTAAGATGCTTTTATGTAACTAATGAAGGGAAAACTTTTTTTCGACAAAGTTTGCTTTGGAAGTGGGGGGGGGGCATGATTTTTCGAGGGCAATAAGCCTGAGCATTTCAAAAAAAAAAAAAATGAATTTTTTTGGACTAATCTAATGAAAAATATCACGACGAATCGAGTGCCGCAAACCGCAGACCTCCGTCTCTTTAAGAAAAAAAGTTACAACTCATTCTTTCCAAAATTCTGTGAAAAAAACGCATTTCATTTGTTCGCGAAAAAGACCCAAAAAATACGGGGTTTTCACAGAGTTTTGGAAAGAATGAGCTGTAATTTTTTTTCTAAAAGAGACGGAGGTCTGCGGTTTGCGGCATTCGATTCGACGTGAAATTTTCTATAAGATTAGTCCAAAATAACCTCGATGGTTTGGAAACAAGTTGGCAAAGTTTGTTTTTCAAATGACCAAGTTCGACACCAGCAACTTATATTATTGTAATGCTGACGAGGCTTATTGCCCTCGAAGAATAAGTTTCTTGCCCCCCCTCCCCCCCAGCAAAGTTTGGAAGTCAGAATTGAGCAAGGTGATGTATTTCGATCTCTAGAATCAGAATTTCGGCATGCGAACCCATCAGAAACAGAGCAAAATTTTTTTGTCTACCTGTGTTATTTCATCACTCCAGTTTTTCTCTACAACATAAGAGTTGAATGCTTTATAAACGAAACGATCCGAATTATTGAGATTATATTGATGAATATTTCATTTGGTAGCTGATGATTAAAATTTTGAAATTGGGAGAGTGGATTGCTGAAGAACAGCGTCCTCATTTTCCACGAAATTTACCATTGGGTTTGTTGAGTTGTGATGGGCTGTCCACAGGCTGAGCCACTTTGATGTATTTTAGTGGATTCGATGGTTTCAGATTTTGAATTTATACAAATATTTTATTATCTGTTATCGAAAATAAATTTTTCAATTCGGCATAAAAGCCCTTGAAATCGATGCGTAATTTATCTATAATATAACATCGAAGTTATTATCCCACGATATGCCAGTGAGAGTACCCATTTTATCCCCGAAGACAATCTTAATATGTGAGGACGTGTGTATAGGGAAGGGAACCGCGTGACAAACTTTTTGTCATTTTTCACATTTTTTGGCCTAATTTTTGAAAAAAAAATTCAAAAAATGGATGGAACTGGTCTTAGACCTATATTATTTTAATTTAGCCCGATATTGAACTTGTAAGCGAGGGATGTCGAACTTTGGGATTTCTAAAAGCACAAAGTTTTTACTTTTTTGGCTAATTTTTGTAAAAAAAACTCTCAGAAATGGAAAGAAACTGGTCCTAAACTTTTGCATTCAAAATTATGCCTGATAGGTATTCAACTTTTAAGTGAAGAAAGTCAAATTTGAAAATTTCAATTTTTTTCGGTCGGAAGTTGAATATATCGTCAAATTTTAAATATAGAATTCTTGGATCAGTTTTATTCGATTTTTAAATTTTTTAAAAATGAAGAAATTGATGTTATGTTTCACTCCAAAATCACAGTTATGTTTCACTCCAAAATCACAGGTTTTTTCAACCTGTTTTGTTTGTTTCTTCATTGAAAATTTGTATTTTCTAATGCATTAGGTAATTTTTTTCGGAGAAAAAAGTCGTTCGATTTTGATTTGATTTATTCTGAGCTAAATTTGTATCATATGAGATTTTTTTGCCTGCTCCCTTTTTTTGAAAAATATCTCAACTAATTATTGCACTAATACATATGTTGAAAACTTGTGAAATAGCAGCCTACTGCTGAACCGAAAAATAGATATTTTACTTACCTTGAATTTTTTTCATTGAAAAGCTATTAAAAAGTTTGTCGTCATTGTTCAATGAGAATAATTCGCAATTTTGTGGTTCTTAGATATTCACGTTTTGCGAGATGAAAATATTCTACGACTTTGTTCGCGATTCCAAGCTGATGTTTTATTGTAATTTGATTTTACAAAAGCTAAAAATAAAAAAAACCTCGCCCCTTCGGGCCTTACCGTAGTATTATTCGAGTCCCTCCCCCCCCGTGTGAGGGACATAACTGAACATACCTGTATTACGGTTGCGTCATATATTCGGTCTTACTAATTAGGTATTGCATTTTTAAACGGAAATAAATTTGATTTCTGGTACCTCGAGTGTTTTTAAATTGAATACGATGTGATGTGGCAGCCAATTTAGTACACGTGTTGCCGGTGTTGTAGTTTCAGTTGATTCACCGGTACCTTCACGTCCTTCTACTGCACTGCTTTTGAATACTGATTTAGAAAACCGAATTCAATTTATTTCTCACTTCTTCACTATTATGTTTCTTTTACTAAACGGTAGTAGCGGCTTTCCTATTATATCTCAAATGATAGACTATCAGGTTACCATAATTACAATGTATTATCGTTAAATCGTGCAATTACCTAGCTATAGCTATGTAATTTCGTTGGGACTTCTGTTTTAGACCTCCTCATCCTCTCCTCAGGCCAATACTTTTTGATTGCATCGTGATCTATTTTCCCAATAAAATTACTCACGTTCGATATTCACTCGAGATTATCATTTCGTTTAGAATTCGGTTATTGTACGTATTGCTCGGAATATCAAACAGGATAGGATAATTAATAAGATTATGTTCTGGATGATGAACCGTCAAATGACCTGTATCGATGGTTCGGTAGCGTATGAAAAATATTACACGCAGATACGTCTGTGGATAATTATAATACTTGGGGGTTTCAATTTAAAAGTGTTGGTGAGCTACTTGGTTTAATTTCCCATCGCTTTAATTTTTTGTTCCATTTTTTGAACCTTGAATTGGTTTTGATGTGCAGCTGACTGCTTTTGCAATTGAGGTAGGTACCTACTTATTTTGTTTATGAAATTGAGATGTTGTTTTTTTTTTTTTTAAAGAAAGAACAAGAAATATTTGAACAAATGGTTTTCCTTTTTCGAATATTTATTTTTTAAATTCGTCTTCTTCTTGCAACAATGTGTTTTGTGTCCTTTTCGCTTGTAGCTAATTATTTATTTAAAAAGCTTTCCTGAATTCTAGCCCTTGATTTTTTTAAAAATCCTTTCAAATTCTCAAACCTTGATGAATTTTGGTATGAAAATGATTGAAATGTGCAAAGAACTGAATTAGAGGGGGTAAGAAAAGAGCATTATTTTAAGAGGTGAGTACGATCTCCCTCCTTTCTTCTCCAAATAGAAGATAGGTCTCTTCAAAGCATTAAAACAATCATTAATACATAAAAAATATCGCTTTTTGAAAGATACCTGCTTGTTTTTGTTGAAAATTTGGAGAACATTTTGCATGTTAAGAATAATGATGGTCTTGAAAAAACACTTCAAAGATAATCAGAATCAAACCAAAAATCCTTCACTGTACGATTTTGCGACTTCATACTTTTTGGGCAACCGATCCCATCCTGTTTACAAACTATCATCTTTTATGTGATTCATTATTTTGAGAATGAAAAAAAATCATGGAATTCCTGTGAATATTTCCGAACATCTGAATTCATGAAGAATTTTCTTCTTTGATGAATAATGTGGGGCGTATTCATTGGGAGAAAGTCATGGACAATTGTAGTGTTCCTTCGATTTAGTCCCATTTTCAATACTCTCGCACTTCATTCCGTGTGTTGTGTGTAAAATATTTCCTCTAATATTTTACTCCAAAATATCGGTATATATTGAATAAGCGACCTTATTAAATATGTCCATATTTTAGGTTGCCCTGGTTACTAAGTTTATCGCATTCTATCGAATGTTTTCGTATTTCTTTGCTGAATTTCTTTATTTTTCATAAATCAGATGAAAGATGTTATACTTTCAGTGAAAAAAAGGCAGATGAAAATCCATTTTTTTAGAAGGACATTTTGTAATTTTCAGAGATGTGAATTTCAATTTGCAGAAAAATTTCAATCTCTTGAAAATAATGGGGCAGCTGCCATGGTTCTGAAAAATAAGAAGTAAAATTGAGTTATTTTGGAAATTACTTTGAATGTAAAAGAATTATGTTCGATTTCACCGATATTGGATCGATTTTTACTCTGTATGGTTAGTGGACGACTCTTCGATTAAATTTTTTAGGGGTCTTCCCTGAGGTAGTAGAGGCGAAAACCCACTTTTTAGAAGGGAATTTTTGTCCCCTCCTGGGGTTACTTCCACACTTGAGGGATGGAACTTTTTGTAAATACCAAAATTCAGCAATAACAGTACCCATTCAGGTTGTAGTACAGTAAAATTAGCTCGAACCTAGCAATAATTCTCAATAAGCTGAATTTTGGTACTTACAAAAAGTTCCATCCCTCAAGTGTGGAAGTAACTCCAGGAGGGGACAAAAATTCCCTTCTAAAAAGTGGGGTTTCGCCTCTACTGCCTCAGGGAAGCCTTGAACCAAAAAAAAGACAAGGATATAAAAAAGGTTCTACATCATCACATTTTCTATCTGACTGGCTTTTTGCTAGTCCAAATAATCCAACCCTCACCTCAATTAGAGCTACTCAAAGTTGACCATTTTCACCTTATTTTTTCAATTGCATCCTGAAAATATAATACCATAATGGATTACAAATGCATTTTAGGAGAAAATTGGTAAGACATAGAACCTTTTCTCGTCCAATTTCATTCCTTAATCCGAATGTGCTATCACGTTTTTCAAAAAAAATCTCAAAATGGACCCAACCAGGGGGTGAACAAAAAATCGAGGGGTGGAACTTTTTGCAGGTTAGATACCTTATAAAACAAAATTCAGCTTATTGGGGATTTTTCCTAGGTTCGAGCTAATTTGATTTAACTAAGCACTCGACAGTTTTTCAAATTTTCTTCTAAAATAGGATTTTTGATATTTACAAATTTCCCTCAAACCCGTAGGTATATTAAAAAAATTATGAATTTTTCGCTCAATTTTCATTTCAGAAGTAATATACAAAAAATTTCAAGAAACCAAAATGCTTCGGTTTATCACTTTTTTAAAAAGTTATCACGATCCTTTAAATTGGTACTTCTCTTTAGTAGAGCACGTACACGTACCTACCTTGAAAGAAAAATCAAAGTTGACCTTGTTTAATGCTTTCTTATGTTTTTTTTTTTTTGATTTGTTGTAAATTATTTATTTCTTTTTTGATTTTCAAACTTTCTGGTTATATCTGTTACTAACTTACTGATGGAACCATGTTTGATACAATCATAATTCATGAAAAATCGCATTCCATTTGATTAATTTATTTCAGATTCCATTTTTTTTACCCATAAGGTATTCAAATCCAAACTCATTTATTTTTCACAAGTTACCTATAATTCACTAGAATGCAAAATAATCATCATAATTTTTCTTCACTTACTTCAGTATTGTGATTGCTCATCACTCGTTTTCTACTATAACTAATATCTTCTTTGCACCTCATTTACCAATCAATTTACGTTTATCGCAAATTCAGACCAATCAGAATCCTTAATATTATTTAGATGCATATTTAAAAAAGTACCCATCAACGAAAACGTGCTCTCACTATCAAAAAAATCTACCAGCAAAAGGCAAAATTTATACCTTTTGTCAACCTCACTCCTCTACCCTTTACAAAAGGGAAAAAACCTGCAAATAAATACGCACCTCTTCTAATCAAATCGTAGAGGGTTGCTGAAAAACAAAAGAAAGTTAACGATAATTTAAAACCGTATGCCGCGAGAAATTTCCAATTTCATCGAGCCCGATATAAAGATAAGTACGCTGGCATGATGCGAGCGTCATTTCCAAAGCTCCGGCACAACGCTGAAAATAATTTAGTTTAATTTCCGGTCTCTGTGTACTCTTTTCGGGCACAACAGGGAGAGAATGTTAACCGGTGATAATTAGATCTCGCCGCAGAAACATCTTCCAACTTGAGGCGCGCTAGAACGTTGGGCATGGTGATTTTGGAAACGTACCCAGCCAGGAAGGGACATTCGGGGATGACATTAGCCCGGTGAAATATGAAAATTACCGAATACGTAGTACGCGATGTACACGGCAGCCGAAAGGGTTAATGTCGCGCTTCAGAGTCGACGTTCGCTCTTAATGATTAC
The DNA here is from genome assembly GCA_038380155.1 of Pseudococcus jackbeardsleyi. Taxonomy (NCBI): domain Eukaryota; kingdom Metazoa; phylum Arthropoda; class Insecta; order Hemiptera; family Pseudococcidae; genus Pseudococcus; species Pseudococcus jackbeardsleyi. The sequence goes on from CM076238.1 coordinate 46,760,320, forward strand.
TGTGTCCTATTACAGGCGCCTTTTTAGGTTATACACCGAATCGCCCTTTGGTGGTAGTTGCTCGCTCTGATACGCGGCCTCCTTTTTATTCGGCGGGTGGTTATTTAATTACCGAATGTATACCATATTATACAAAGAGCCAACCGAACCTCGAAGCTTCGGTAATTGGGAAATTTTTCCGGTGTGCGATAATGTCGCCGGCGAGAGCGCCTTTTTAACGTTTAATGAAATTTTTCTAGCGGTGTGGTACTTAGTTCGAATGTGAGCAGGGAGCTGTGTGGCGGGGCTGTTAATTTGAAAACGAAGCGGAGGTGATTTTTTGTGATGAGATTTTTGTGTCGGAGACAATAGCTGAGGGGTTTCAAATGCGGCCGGGTTAACGATACGTGACGCTGATAAGAGTGCGAGGGTGGATTAAAGTTATGTTGAAATTTGAAAAAGAATCAAGGTGTTGGTTGGTGTTTGGCAAATCACCAGGAAATGTGTGGAGATTTGGTTGCTTTTGGAGATTCAACCTTTTTGCGGTTGGATATTAAACTACATTATTTATGGTGCGGCAAAGTTGACTCTTCGGAGAGCTATTGAAATGATGAAAGAAATCGATGAATTGATACATGTTTTATTTTAATTTTTTGAAAATTGCCGAAAATTCAATTGGCGGATGACTTTAAGATTTTAAAAAGTTCAAAATAAATCGAATGCGATTCAAATCAAATTTGGAGTTCATTTAGTCGCTATTTGTGCTCTCTTAATCACGATTAGTGATTTGACTGTCAATCAGTGAAAAATTACTGATTCAATTAGTGAATTATCATATCTGAAATTCAGTAGGTAGCTGACTTTTAAAATCATGATTTTTGATATTTATTCAAAATTAACTTGATATCACAGAGTCAGAAGCTGAATTTTGAAAACTTACGAAGAAATTTTTGTTTTTGAAGTTGACTTATTAAATATCACGGATAGCCGATTTTTAAATTTGAAAAACAAATTTTTATATTTCTTTGAAATCAACTTGATATTAGAAGTCAGGATGAGAGGTTAAAAAATATTTCGGTGAAAAATATGAAAAATGGACAGAAATACATTTTTCAGGTCAAAATTGTGATTTTTTCTAAATCTTCGTCAAAATTTTCGCATTGTGCCCTGATATTTCGAAATTGTGTCTAATTTAGATCCAAAAGATGAAATAAATTACTAGCATTTTCGAAAAATTCAAAAACTGCACCTCCTCAATCCCAAATGGCACTCATCTCTGCCTAGTTTTTTCAAGAAAATTTGTAAAAAAAAAAAATGTAAAAATTGATTTAGGATTTCTGACCTAGAGGATTTCAAAGGATTCTAAGATTCGGTTGACACTGACTCTCTGACTTCAGAATTCAGTTTCATATAGTTTCCTTCTCCTTCTCCTCCTCCTTCTCCTCCTCCCCCTCCCCGCCCTAAGAACAAATTTATTTTCTTTGCCATTCACACCAGAAATTAAATTTTTCCCTAAAATTGTGAAATGCTTACCTTCGTCAATAATCGGTTTAATTTCGTTGACCATTTTCTTCAGCTCAACCGCTCAACGTCATGCTTCTCCTTCACGTGATTGCTGACGGTTGCGGCGGTGGGCAAAATATCGTTTATGTCAAAATTCTGAGTTTTCAGCTTCGTACCAACTTTAACCAAACACTCAGCCAATTGCTTGAACCCGTTTCCTTCAACGAACCTGAATGATCGTAAATCTTGTGTGCATACGGATGCACATTTCTCTTTGACCTCTTGTTTTATTTCTGTATTGATGGCGATTTTTTTTCCGGCGGGCTCATCTTCATCGGACTCAGGTTTGCTGCAGCAGTGTTTCAGTAAATTTGAAGGTGATGCTTATTTCTCATGCCTTTTTGCTCTACCACATTTTTTACATACCGCAATGGGAAGCTTGTCCCCAGTCTCTGTAATTTTAACTCGGAAAAAATACTTCCAGGCAGGACTCGCGTTCGGGTTTACATTGAAATCAACGTCAACTCGCGAATATTCGCACGTCACTAGTTTTCCCGCGACTTCTATAATTAAAACAACGTTTTTAGAGCTTGGAGGCATAATTTTTAAATTAAACCCGAAAATAGAATTCACCAGACCACAAATTCAAAAAAAATCTCACAAAAGTTTACCAGATGCGTTAGATGTGTTTGCGTATACGTAATGTGACGGCAGGGTGTCGTTTTGTAAGGGTATTTGGGTAACGGGATCTATCATTGGGTGACTTATTGCTTTGCGCACGCTGCCAAACAAAAGTACTCCTATTTTTGGTCAACGATACAGTACAGTATGATAATCAGATTACCGTCACTACGATACGAGTATGAAAAAATTTACTCGTATCGTGAATTTACGATACGATATACTCGTATCGTTTTATACCCTGGTACCTAGTACCTACCTAGTCAGCTATGTCACAAATTCCCCCCGCGAGGAAAAATTTTCCCATATGCTAGGAAAATTTGGACACGGCTATCAATACAAATGTTTCTGCAGATCCCGAGATATGGTGGCCAGTATAGCGAAGTCTGAGACTCCTAACTACGCTGATGTGAAAACTAAAAAACACGAAACAAAATAAGAGAGAAAAATAAAAAATCTGTAATAAAACGTAAATAAAGAACAAAATCAACCGAATTTAGCACTGACGATCGTAAAGAAAAAAAATTAATTAATTAATTAATTAATTAAAAAAAATAAATAATAAAAATGAAAGAAAAAATTAGTGCAGGTACCTACCTAGTAGGGTGGGCCGAAAAAACAATTTTTTCGATTTTCAAAAACATACCCCTCGCAAAAGTTGTTGGCTGATGAGATTTGAAGAATAAAAAAAAAAAATTCAAAATCAATTCACATCTTCCGATCGCGCATTGACATTAAAATTTTCAAAAATTGGCAAAAATTCAATTTTTCAAAAATTTTAGAAAATTTTGAAAAAAAAATTGAAATTTATTTAAATTGGTTTTAAAGCGTATCTAGTGACTATTCAAACCAAAAAGCAGAATTTTTTGAAAAAAAATCATGCTTTACGCCTTTTTTAAATTTCTGCTATTTCTTCACATGAAGAAAAATCAAAAAAAAAAATTATAAAACGTTGATTTTTTCAAAAAAAAATTGTTTTTTGGTCTATGTGGTCACTAAATAAGCTCTAAAACTAATTTCAATCAATTTCAAATTTTTTCGAAATTTTTAAAATTTTGAATTTTTGCTAATTTTTAAAAACTTTAACGCCAATGCGCGATCGGAAGATATGAATTGATTTTGAATTTTTTTTTTTTATTCTTCAAGTCTCATCAGCCGACAACTTTTGCGGGGGGGGTATGTTTTTGAAAATCGAAAAAATTGTTTTTTCGGCCCACCCTACTACCTAGTCAGCTATGTCACAAAAATCTGAAAACCTGCTCAAGCGCTCATCAACCATGAAAAGTTGGAATTGTTGGAAGAAGAAAGATACAGTCGTTCGCATTGTATTATCAATTTTGTGCCTGATAAAGCTCATACGTGTAGTTTTAGTCATAGGTTTTTTTGAAAAAACCCATATACTAATTCCAATCGTAGTGAGTCTCGATCATCGTTTCTATGCGTAGCAAGCGAATCTAAGTTAGCGAAAGTCAAATTGTGATAACGACAAAAACCAGCGATAATGTAAAATTTTCGAGTGCAAACGGTGAGTAAAAAAGTACGATGATATAAGTAATCACTATTTTTTCCTGCTTACAACTTTTTCCAGTGCATTGCTGAAGGAAATCAGCTGACCTAAATAAATTCTTCCTGATACCTACTTGTTCTACTTCTATCACATGTTTGCCTAGTTTCATTACGTTAATTGAATTCTTTGTGAGGAGCTTCGTTTTACTCACCTTTGATGGCTTCAACAAAATTTCGATTTTTCAATATTTCTTTGCTGAAATCTGTTTTTTAACTTCGGCAGCTCCACTGAAATAATGGGCCACTCAATTTTTTCGTATAGAAAGATCTCCCTCCCATTTTTCTCTTAATTTCAGCCCCTCTCTGAAATAATTTCTGGGTTTCTGCATCAATATGGAAATGAAAACGAAGAAAATATCCCAGACCCACATCTCCCAAAATTACCTCCTTTATCGGCGCACTAAATCACACCCATGCAAACCCAATGCTCGTATAGTAAACTGAACTCGCGTTATTAAACGGTTACGAGTTAATAAAATAATATCATCTTATACAGTATGACACAAAAGTCTTGTCCACGAAAAACACTTCATTATATCTCGAAACTGAAAAGAGATATCGGGATGATTCAAACGGCAATATGTTCCTGGAGACAAGGACATTGAAGATTGATAGTCAAATTTTCGGTTCCACCTACAGGGTGTCCACAAATTGAGAAACCGGTTTTGGTTAAAAAATGATGGTCTGGGTTTTTTATGGATTTGAAGTCTACACACTGAGACGATTAAAATGTGATAATTTTTTTTGAAACCGGTTCGATAATTTGCAACCGGTTGTCAAAAATACCCCAAAAATTGGGATTAGAAAAAATTTTCCGAATGAAATTTGTAGAGCTTTGTAAGCCAAACATGGTCAGTGAACTAATTTTTTGAATCTGTTCACTCTCGGCAACTTGACAATTTCAACAACAAAAAAAGATATGAATTTTTTTTTCAAATGAATGTTGAACACCGCACCTTTAAAAATCTAAAAAAATTTCATATCTTTTTTTGGTGTTGAAATTTCAAAAAATGTGTTCACTGACAATGTTTGGCTTACAAAGCTCTACAAATGTCATTTGGAAAATTTTTTCTAATCTCGATTTTTGGAGTATTTTTGACAACTGGTTGGAAATTTTCGAACCGGTTTCGAAAAAAATTATCACATTTTAATCGTCTCAGTGTGTAGACTTCAAATCCATAAAAAACCCAGACCCCCATTTTTTAACCAAAACCGGTTTCTCAATTTGTGGACACCCTGTAGGTAGAACTGAAAATTTGACTATCAATCTTCAATGTCCTTGTCTCCAGGAACATATTGCCGTTTGAATCATCCCGACATCTCTTTTCAGTTTCGAGATATCATGAAGTGTTTTTCCTGGACAAGACTTTTGTGTCATACTGTATACTCGTATCGTTTTATACGGTGGTACCTACCTAGTCAGCTATGTCACAAATTCCCCCCGCGAGGAAAAAATTTCCCATATGCTAGGAAAATTTGGACACGGCTATCAAAATGTTTCTGCAGAGCCCGAGATATGGTGACCAGTATTCGCGAGGTCTGAGAATCCTAACTACGCTGATGTGAAAACTAAAAAACACGAAACAAAATAAGAGAGAAAAATAAAAAATCTGTAATAAAACGTAAATAAAGAACAAAATCAACCGAATTTAGCACTGACGACCGTGAAGAAAAAAAAAATAAAAAAATAAAAAAATAAAATGAATAATAAAAGTGAAAGAAAAAATTAGTGCAGGTACCTACCTAGTCAGCTATGTCACAAAAATCTGAAAACCTGCTCAGGCGCTCATCAACCATGAATAGTTGGAATTGTTGGAAGAAGAAAGATCCAGTCGTTCGCATTGTATAATCAATTTTGTGCCTGATAAAGCTCATACGTGTAGTTTTAGTCATAGGTTTTTTTGAAAAAAATCATATAAGTAATCACTATTTTTCCTGCTTACAACTTTTTCCAGTGCATTGCTGAAGGAAATCAGCTGACCTAAATAAATTCTTCCTGATACCTACTTCTTCTATCACATGTTTGCCTAGTTTCATTACGGAATCTGAATTCTTCGTGAGGAGCTTCGTTTTACTCACATTTGATGGCTTCAACAAAATTCCAATTTTTCAACATTTCTTTGCTGAAATCTGTTTTTTGACTTCGGCAGCTCCACTGAAATAATGGGCCACTCAATTTTTTCGTAGAAAGATCTCCATCCCATTTTTCTCTTAATTTCAGCCTCTCCCTGAAATAATTTCTGGGTTTCTGCATCAATATGGAAATGAAAACGAAAGGATCTTGTCCTAAACTCGCACGTAGGAACGAGTTAAACATTTCGCGAATTTGCGGTAGGGGAGTTGGTTGTGCTGCCGTCAGCACAATCAACTCCTGAAGACCCGCCGCGCGGGCCTCGCGAATCGTGGTCTCGAAACGTTGAGTTATCGCGATGAAATTTGCGTGGCGGTTATTATCTGTCGTCAGATCCGCACTTCCGGCAGAATATATTATCCGGCGCGGTGCCGCCCCCGATTGCCGTACCGCGTGGAGCAGCGCGTCCACGGGTAACAGCGGGGCGTAATATGGATGATCATCCAAATCGGCACACCGCTGCCGCTAAAATATCCCAGACCCACATCTCCCAAAATTACCTCCTTTATCGGCGCACTAAATCACACCCATGCAAACCCAATGCTCGTATAGTAAACTGAACTCGCGTTATTAAACGGTTACGAGTTAATAAAATAATATCATCTTATATAGCTTGGAAATGCGGTTATGATCTTTTATAAATACTAAAATAAACTAAACCGTGATATCGTCGGTGTATTGTTATACCGCATTACTTTAGAATACACAGCGATGGAATTTCGGCTATGGCTTTTCTCGGTAGTAAAATAATCTCCGGGGAGTTTCGTCGAGGCTTCCAGGAGTAAAATACCCCGAAATATTAAGTACACGTATAGCATAGTTTATAATTAGCAATATTTGGACAGTTAACGTTGAACTTGTTTACGTTGATGGGTATGGTCGTCGTAAAACTTGAATATCGGTTATTGTTCTGCCGCAGACGAATGACGACCAATCAAGATATACCGAAAGCATAACAGTTATTAAGGCAGAATGCCTTTAAGACATTAACACACCAAAGTATACCGTTCATATACCAGTATAAGGGCTTTCTCTTCTAAATGTAAGGCAGACTTTTCAAAAGACTATTTGGTCTTTAACGATGTTTCTCTCTTGACAGTATATTTTGGGTAGATACTGCACATGAAACTAATGAAGTCTTAGGAGAAAATCTCTCCTGCACTTGGAATAACCTTACAGAATGTATTGGAGACAAAATGTGCGCTCTGGAGAGAGAGACAGAAAACTACACCAAATACCGCAGCCAACTCGACAATAATTTTTTCTTTTTCTTCTACCAAAAATCATTCTGTTTTATTATCGAAACGTATTTTCAACTTCCCTCTTCCGACATTCTGGAATCTCCCTTCTGCGTCGCGTCTGGACGTCTAATGTGGCTCGTAAACTTGACAAGAAGTGACCCTAATATAATTCGATGCTCGGGCATGCTACAGTAGCGGTTTGATTGCATAGAGTAGCTAACGTTCTCTGTACGTATCTCTATATAGGTCTAGGTACGTCGCATCCGTCTCTCGCGATTAATCCCCCAGAGATGTGCTTTCATATACCGAATGTTCGGATTAATATAGGCGCATCGGCTCGTTTTCCAAGTGTAAAGCTATGAACGTCGGTGATGAAGCGGACTCTCGTATTACGACCCAAGTACTTGTAGAGTGTGCTGCTTGCTGGCTTTTTGGTATAGTCGAGCTTTTGATATTAAACTATACAATAAATAGCGTCGGTACGGTTCATCCATTAGACAGCGTTTAATGATTATTGTTTGCCACATGCTGATTTTGTGTGACAGTTCGGAAATGTTGGACGGTGAACCGCAACGACGTCAGTCTAAAGTAATTAACGAAATTTATTGATATTTCGCCCAAAAACGCGGCGGTATTCGAGGTCTTTGAATAGTTGCGAATGCCATCGTGGTGTAGGAGTATTCGTAAATTAACCGCGTTATCGTTAAGCATACCATTGTCGGATGTGTAACTTGAATCTTGACTCGAGCTTTTGACGGAAGGTAATGTGATATGAAGGTGAGAAAGGAAATGTGCAAATGTTGAATGGAATTGGCATATCTACCTGCCTGGAATTTGACAATTGCTGTGTTCGAGTACCTAATGTTTGCGGAAGATCTTGAAATTGGTTATTTTGAATCTAGTGATCTAGAAATTTCCGTTTCAGTGTGAAAATTTAAACTTTCTCTATAATGATTCTTGCCTCTTACACTACTCAAGACTTGAATCTCATGAAACAGGTCGAAAATTTCAAAAAATCTATTAGGTACCTAATACAGAGACTGGCAGCCAGCCAAAGGCCAATAATTTTAAGGCTTTTTTCCAGCGAGCCAAAAGCCTCAGCTTTATAATTCAGCAGCCAAACCGCCAAAAGCTTCGTTTTTTTGGCTTTTTAATGGATTTTTTCAAAAATTGAACGTTATTCTACTTCCTATCCTGCTTGAATTAAAAATTATTTTTCGTACCTTGTTTTTGTCGTTTTTGGTGTTTTTTTTAATACGTGTGGTATTGTTTTTCTGGCTAAAATTGAAACTTATTGTGAAAGTTGAGAAATTAACACGAAGAGAGCTCCGTAAAAGATGTGAGCCTGTTTTACGGATTCGAAGTGGTTGGTGAGCGATTTTTTTCATTCCCCCCCCCCCCAAGTCCGCCCGTTTTTCCTGGTTTTGCCTGTTCCGACCTTTTTTTCCAACTTCAATTTTTTTTGACGAGGTCTAAATTTTTTCCTCAATTTTTTTTCCAACTTCAAATTTTTTGTCAAGGTTACAATTTACGTCACAGCAAATTTGTAAAACAAGCCCAGGTCAATTTTTCGAGTCAAAAAATTGGCTGGGAAAAATTATTGACTCGAATAATTGCCCTGGGCTTGTTTTACAAATTTGCTGTGACGTGGAAAACATTTTGTTAAAAAATTGTAACCTTGACAAAAAATTTGAAGTTTGGAAAAGAATTTATACCTCGGCAAGAAAAATTTGTAGTTGAAAAAAAAAAGTCCGAACAGGAAAAACGTGTGGACTTGGAAAAAAAATCGCTCACCAACCACTTCGAATCCGTTGAACAGATTCACGTCTTTAAAAGCCAAAATGAAAAATACGGGGGATCTGGGGGCATACCTTGGCAATTGCAGGTAGTAGTCCCGAGTCGCGTTTTATCTTCAAATTTCGGTTTTTCGTTTCTAGTTCTAGAATTTTTTCGGTTAATTTTCTATTTTCGTCTTTGTAGAAATCGAGTTGGGTTGAAATTTCGAAAAGTGTTCAATGGGTCTGCTTTTTTGGGAAACAAAAAAATCAGTTGGCTTTTTGTTGGTATGGATGGGGTATTCACGAAAATGAGTATTTTCGATTTTTGCCGGGTCACTAGGGGGGGGGGGGGGCTGGAGCCTAAAAAACCCCATTTTTTCAAGTTGGCCGGGAACAAAATTTTTTTGCCATTTTGTAGCACATGCTCCTCCGAGTCCGAATATATGTTTCATTTCCTTAGGCATGGTCACAGTGGTCTCCTAGGGCCCCTAAAGTGCGATGATTTTTGGTGAAATTTGGCCATTTTTGGAAGTAAAATGATTGTGTAGACGTCATAAAGCTCGCGGAACAAAAAAAAACTACCTTCATGGGGACATGAAGTCATTCTGAACCGATTGAGCCTAATTTTTTGGAAAACGGCCGGCACAATGAGCCGCAGGCGAATTTTAAAGATGCGCCCCCCGGCAATAAAAATTCAAAAATGCCGATGAATTTTCATTTTGACCCCGTCCAAAAATTTTGAGGGGTGAACTTTGGTCACTTTTTGACCGATTTTGAAAATTGGCGTGTAACATATCAAAATGGGGTGAAATTTCGCGAAAAATTCAAAAATGTCGATGAATTTTCATTTCGACCCCGTCCAAAACCTTTAAGGGTTGAAATTTGAAAAAATTTTCAGTTATTTTAAAACCTATCATTTTACCTATCAAAATGGAGTAGAGCATTGCCTAGAAATTCAAAGATTATAATAAATTTCAATTTCGACTTTTTCTAAAGGTTTAGAGGTAAAATCTAGTAAATGTTTAAACAATTGTGAAAAATCATTGTTACGTTTTGAAACATTTTGAAATTTTAAAAGGACATGAAAAATATACTTTTAAGGATACGTATCACTCGAGCCCTTTTTTTAAAAATAAATTTACCTGCAAAAAGTGCCTTTTGTTTTACTCTCCAAATTTTATGTACATCACGTAATAGTGATGATTGCAAAATTACTTACTGAAAAATTGACCAAATTTTACCCCTTAAAATTTTTAGACGGGGTCAAAATGAAAATTCATCGTCATTTTCGAATTTTTCGCGAAATTTCACCCAATTTTGATATGTTACACGCCAATTTTCAAAATCGGTCAAAAATTGACCAAATTTCATCCCTCAAAATTTTTGGACGGGGTCAGTCAAACAATTTCAAGGTATTCCAAGAATAACAAAATAATCTGACACGAAACAAGTGCTATGAAAACAAAAATATATTCTTAGGTAATTTGCTAAATTATTCTGGTCATAGAATAAAAAACACACTTACCTATTCCACGGTTTCGCTGCCCGACAGCTTCGCTTCTTTCATGATTTTTGTGTTCTTCTCCATGCTGTAGCATCTTCTCATATGTCTTGAAAATCGAGCCATGTGAGAAGATGTTACCAAATAGAGATGAAAAAAGCCAAGCCGTTAGGAAACCACCAAATTTTTAAAATAGGAGATTCTGTAAGACTTTGCGTCTACAGCGGGCCTTGAACCTTGGATTTTTTGTTCAGGAGACCGTAGCTCACGTCAGCTCACTACACCACCGAGCGCTCTCTTCGCTTCATATAGTTTTGTTATTGTCTGATGAAACGTATTATACAATTTTTTGGACATTTCATTAGTCTAATTTTATTGACTCTTGAACCATCATCATTCTAATTCAGAATAGATTTTGATGCTCAAAACCCCTACCTAAATTCTAAGCTTTGAACATAATTTAGGTAATCATTTGAAAATTTTCAATTACGTGTCAATCATTTTGAATGCTCTTGGAAAATATTGAACATCGACATGTTTCTTCAAGGAATAGGTACATTTGGATCTCATTGAAATTTTTTGAATGATTCTAGAGAAATTTTCAATTTAAAATAGGTACACTTTAGGAAAAAAATCTTGAAAATAAATGTGTCAAGATCAAAATAAAATTTGAGAACGGAGCTTTGAAAATTTTACATTTCATTGTAAAATCAACTATCATATCTTTTCAATAACATTGTTCAATATTCGGGTACGAATAAAGCATTTTATTGGATTTCCCTAGTTTTTTAAAATTCTGTCGTTGAAAAAAAAAAAAATTAGATATCTCAAGTTATCTTGGTATCTTTCGTACGAAGGCGTCGGATTCTGTGTTTATATTCGTCTCACTTTCCCTTCCTAAAATTGCATAAACTTACAGTTAGTGGTGAATTGGGAGGAGATTTTTGTAGTATGTAGGTTAATCATTAGGGTGGGCCGAAAAAACAATTTTTTCGATTTTCAAAAACATACCCCCCCGCAAAAGTTGTCGGCTGATGAGACTTAAAGAATAAAAAAAAAAAATTCAAAATCAATTCATATCTTCCGATCACGCATTGGCGTTAAAGTTTTTAAAAATTAGCAAAAATTCAAAATTTTAAAAATTTCGAAAAAATTTGAAATTGATTGAAATTAGTTTTAGAGCTTATTTAGTGACCACATAGACCAAAAAACAATTTTTTTTGAAAAAATCAACGTTTTATAATTTTTTTTTTGATTTTTCTTCATGTGAAGAAATAGCAGATTTAAAAAAGGCGTAAAGCATGATTTTTTTTCAAAAAATTCTGCTTTTTGGTTTGAATAGTCACTAGATAAGCTTTAAAACCAATTTAAATAAATTTCAATTTTTTTTTCAAAATTTTCTAAAATTTTTGAAAATATTGAATTTTTGCCAATTTTTGAAAATTTTAATGTCAATAGATGTGAATTGATTTTGAATTTTTTTTTTATTCTTCAAATCTCATCAGCCAACAACGTTTGCGAAGGGTATGTTTTTGAAAATCGAAAAAATTGTTTTTTCGGCCCACCCTATTAATCATTCAATCAATCATTTTTAAAAAAAGTGCTCACTACCTATCAACTTTTTCTACGGTTTCGTGGTTTATGTGATTTTGATCCTTTATAGCACATTTTTACATAATTCGTAACGATTTCAAATCTTCAAATCTATATTTCTAAGAAGTAAATTTTTCTGGAAAAGTTCAAAATTTCCTGCTTAGAAATATGGATTTGTACTCACGACATCGAAAGAAGGGGTGGAATTCGGGTATCTTAGATCTTACCCTACTCCGTCGACTCCTGGTCGTTAGCTTTGATCTCTTCGTTTACCCGTCTTTTTGCTTCGTCCAGCCACTCGTCGGTCCAACCTTTCGTAATTATCTTGAGTAAGATCTGTTCAACGGCCGCGTGCTTCGTGATCGAGTCTTCGGACTTCAACAACAATTCGGACAAATCTCCAAGTTCTGTCTTCAGGTCGGCCAGGTCGTTTACGAGCTCTACATAACGCTTCATCCACATCCCCTTAAGCTTCGTTACCGTATTTATATTGTTCAGCAATAATTATTAGCACAAAAATCATCTCACGAAAGAAATATCTTTTCAGAAATTTGAGGCTTAGAAAAGTTGCCAATTATTGTAATTAGGATTTGATACCAGTCTACTGTTTGAGATTCAACTAAAAAGAAAAAATTACTTGCTTGTTGCAGTCCTGTACATTAGGGTGGGCCGAAAAAACAATTTTTTCGATTTTCAAAAACATACCCCCCGCAAAAGTTGTTGGCTGATGAGACTTGAAGAATAAAATTAAAAAATTCAAAATCGATTTATATCTTCCGATCGCGCATTGGCGTTGAAGTTTTCAAAAATTAGCAAAAATTCAAAATTTTAAAAATTTGGAAAAAATTAAAAATTGATTACAATCAATTTTAGAGCTCATCTAGTGACCACATAGACCGAAAAACACTTTTTTTTTGAAGAAATCGACGTTTTATAATTTTTTTTTGATTTTTCTTCATGCGAAGAAATAGCAGAAATTTAAAAAAGATGTACTTAAAGCCTGAATTTTTTTCAAAAAATTCTGCTTTTTGGTTTGAATAGTCACTAGATAAGCTCTAAAACCAATTTAAATGAATTTTAAATTTTTTCAGAATTTTCTAAAAGTTTTGAAAATATTGGATTTTAGCCAATTTTTGAAAATTTCAATGCCAATGCGCGATCGGAAGATATGAATTGATTTTGATTTTTTTTTTTATTCTTCAAGTCTCATCAGCCAACAACTTTTGCGGGGGGTATGTTTTTGAAAATCGAAAAAATTGTTTTTTCGGCCCATCCTACTGTACATTTCTTTCTGATACTGGAAAATTAAAATAGGTACTTTCACCCTGCCAATTTACCGCACCATCCTATCTCAAGCTTTTTTAATAAAAACTCACGTGGAAAATAAACGCGCCGAAAATCCCCCAATCACCGAGAGAAATTTTCACATTGGTATTGTGACAATATGATACGCCGGTTTCATTGTTTGATGATATTCGCGAGCTTGGAGGCATAACCGTATGGCTGAAAGCTTTTCCATATTATCGAGCCATCGACGATGGCTTTTAAATGGAAAGCTTAAGCGAACGTTGTTTTTGAAATATAGCCCCGGCCACGGTTTCTCAACTATTTTAGCAACCTTTTCGTAATACAGATGCGAAAATTATGTTAAATAAACGTACAGTGCGAAGTCGACGTTGTACTCCGGTAAGCAACAATATTTTGTATTCATTGGGGTGGTTCAGATTTGCATTCAAATTTCCACTAACAAAGCCGCCGCCGCAACCTCTTTAAGCAGAATAACTTTTCGATTCGGTAGCCTAAACAATTGCCTTGTAGAAGACGAGAGACTGTGAAATGTGAGGTATGCGATTGCGATGTTGTTTTAATACGTTCGTCAAAAATCATAATAGAGTTGGTTTGTTTTTTCTTCCGAGACAATAACCTGTGAAAAGATGTCTGCTTTTTCGAGAGTAAAGATGAATTTCTTTCCGTAATTAATTCGGATTTTTCCTCAAAGAAATAAGAAGAAATAAGTACGACTGCCTTTGCCTTTTGCCCAAAATTTGTTTGAAAACAAATGTACCTTGTTGAAGAACTGCTGCAACTTCTCATTGGCGTAGTTGTTATTAGATTGTTCAAAACAATTTTTTTTTTGATATGCTTCGAAAATTCATGCGGTAGATATATCCAAAATTCCGATGAATCGGGAATTTTCGCTTTTATTTGTTGCTCCCAACGATTTATTTATAGTGTCACAACTTTCTTGAAAAGTTCGGGATAAATCAATTTTTCTACTGCGTTTTGAGTTTCCTTGGCCTGAAATTATCCAGGAAATTAATTTTGATTGACAAATTAATATTAAAATCTCACGAAATATATATATATTTTAAAAAATGGAAAATTCAAATTGGATACTTACTTGGTGATAATTTTCAATAAGTAATGATAAATCAGTATATGTACTTAACCAAAGTTATGTTCAAACCTTTCCCAGCTTCAACTCTGGGTATTGATCCCGGGCAGCACAATGCTGATACCGAATATGGATGTTTGTTTCGTGATTGATGAAGATTTTTTATGAAAAAAAAAACAACCTAAATCTGCATTTTTATTTAGAACCAACATTAAAATAAACGTTGAAAAAAAAATTATAAAGATTGCTTACTTATGTACCTACGTTATTCTGTTTTTTCATTCTTCATTTTGTGTGTATATCTGTTTAATCTTAAAGTTAAGGTACCTTACAAACGTATACCTGTTGCCAATTTCGTTCTTTTTTTTCTGTTGGGTTAGGTACGTTTAAAAATTATCTCAGAATCGGCGGACGATTCTTCTTTAACCAAAGATTCCGATATGCTGAAATTCCGTTTTATCTTCCTTTCGGGATCTGCCGGTGTATATGTCTTTTTTACTACGGACTCCAAATCGATTTAAGCCTGACTTTGAATTTTCATATGCAGAAAAAGCATTCTTGTCGAACCAAATTATACGGTTGAGATTGGTATTGTCCGCCCAATATATCTTGAGACGTCCGCCTAATGCATAAAGTAGGCAAAAAGCGTTACACTCAGGGATTCTCAATTTGGGTTTGAATGAAAAAAATTAGATTACTTTTTAACGCAGTGTTATTTTTATAATGTTTGGTGGCCAATTATTTCTTGATTGTACACTACATTGCGAAACCCTGTAGTGCATTTTGCCTACTCCGGCTTTCAGGCGGACGTCTCAAGATATATTGGGCGGACAATATTGGCATGCTGATGATCAGTTACTAGACCTGCTTCATGGGATTTCAGTTTTTCTACTAGGTGCAAGTATAAATGAAAAAGATCAGTTTTCTGAAAAAGTTGAACATTTCTGGGCATATTCAACCGCTTATCTATTGAATTTTAGTCTGAAAACTCGATCCGTTCTAAATTTTATCAGAGCTTTTTCCATTTCAAAAATGGAAAACCAGCTTGCAATTTAAGGGTATCTAACCACTCCTTCCGGTCCTTATGTTGACTGTAGGGTCCTTCCGAATTCCTTATATTGAGTAAAAAGTCCTTCCCATTTCAAATTTAGAGGCTCACACGCCAAAAGCTAAAATAAATCACTAATAAGTATTTGAAATGTCGCTAGTGGCAACTTTGTGTAAGATGATGAAAGATGATATGGGTGCCTGAAAAAATTCAGCTTTTGAATGCTCTTTTCTACAAAAATGTTCACGCTCCTTTCCCTCGGGCAAACTTCTTCCTTTCCCGGCCTAGACAATTGATATTTTCAAGTAAAAAAAAATTGTATTTCTCCTTTATCAAAGGACTCGCGACTCGTGACGATTTCGATTGCAATTTTCAAAAATGTTTTAATTTTTTGGAAGGACATCAGGAACTATAGATACTGTTTTTTTTTTTCAAAGTCTAAACCAAACACGAAAAAAAGCGCAAATTTTACCTAGTGAAAAAATTTTTAGATTCTGGAGTGGATGCTCTTTTTCAAAAATTTTCGCTCTTGTTTCGCTTAGGCTCAGTGAATTTACTTTTTTTTTTCAGAATTATGGTAAAAAGTCTTCTCTTTTCTTTTCTTCAATCTTAAACAATGAAATATTTTGAAACAGAAAAAATTTGCCCTCATGAAATGAGTTCGAATTTTTTTTTGTGTGTGGGTAGGGTGGTAGAATATTAATTTTGAATAGATCATGCTGAAAGTCCTTTTAAGGTCCTTCTACGGTCCTTCTTTTGAGGTTTGAGATTTTCTTAGACATTCTGAATTTTTTGTGTTCTTGAAAATTTGATCAGTCCAGCGATACAACGTGCTCTAAAGTGAAAACTATTCGGAAAGAGGACTAAATTTCAGTCATTTTGAGATCTTACAAAATATATTGTGTCCAAATTTTTTTGAGGTGAATCGTTTTAAAATCATTTTGTGAAAAATTCTGTCTATCAATAATCTGACGTAGGTGATTTTTCAATTGTACCTAAATCAGTGAAAAACTAAAAATTATCGAAAACCATGAAAAACAGATATGAATTGAAACTCGTAACAAATCAGTGGAAAACATTTCAACTAGAAGCAAACTGTGAAACAATTGCTTGAAAACCAGTGAAAATTCACTGAAAATCAAGGAATTGTGCTGATTTTTTCTGTTACAATGCTGACTTTTTTTTAGCGACTTTTAACCAATTCAAAATGATAAGAATCCTCTCTCATTTCGAATTAGTGACAAATCACTTTTAAAAAAGTCAGAATTTCAGCACTCGAAAAATCAGTAAAATTCTTTGCTTTTTCAGTGGATTTTCACAAATCTTTCAAAAAATTTCAGATGTTTTTTTGTTGATTTCGGTGAATTTTCACTGATTTATTATGAGAAAGTAATATAGCTTTCACAATTTTCAAAATCATTTCCATCCAAAGTTAGACCTACCAAATATTAAAAGGAGCAAAAAATTCACATGAGAAAATATCAGTCTTGAGCACGTACGTTTTAGTACGAGTATGATCTTCATATTGAATTTTCTCACTTTTTTTTTTTTCAATGGTATACTTGGTAAAAAAATCCTTGGCATTATTCCTAACTGTATGCTCTGAGTCAGATATTCTCACTTTTTTTGTTTCACTTGTACCTTGGGTAATTTCAAAAAACAAAACACGATAGTAAATTGGAATTAACTTGACGAATAAAAAATATCAGTCCAAAGGAAAAGATCTACCTACATCGAAAGAAGATGCTTTGATAAAAAAAAATCAACTGAAAGATGTACAATAACTTGATACTGTACAATGCTACTTACACTTTTAAAATTGCTTGGGCTTTCTTTTCCCAAGAAGGGGTACACGAAGACATATGGAAAACTCGTGTTTTTTTTCCATCGTCTATGTAAATGCAAATAAACCTTAGATAATTACACCTCATAAATATTCGTTGCTTCGAAATAAATACCTACCTAGTATTAAAAAGTCAACAAAGA
Source organism: Pseudococcus jackbeardsleyi (assembly GCA_038380155.1). NCBI lineage: Eukaryota > Metazoa > Arthropoda > Insecta > Hemiptera > Pseudococcidae > Pseudococcus > Pseudococcus jackbeardsleyi. Next base: position 46,777,722 of record CM076238.1, read on the forward strand.
TGATTTCGAAAACATTTTTTTTTTTACCTAAATCACCCATATACCTGCAATTGAACATTAAGTACCATCAAGCTATTCGTAACCTATTCCAAATCTAGTATTCTAATTGCTCTCATAATTTTACATCTTATCTTCTTGTTTATAAATAAGAAACGGTTCATCTGGCAAGGAAAAAAAAACATCAGAGAAAAGAAAACACCTAATGTACTTCGCTATGTAACCCTTGTAATCCTTTTTGGAAACCTTCGATGTAATCTGGGTTGATGGTATGTTGCATAAACTACACGTTTCCCACTTCTCTCAGCTCTACGTATTCAATAAAAATAGATCGTTTGCATAATTAGAAGAGATTTTTCTTTCAAAGGTAGCCCGACGATACGTACTGCGGTAGCTGGTTTCAGGTTATTTATTAAATTCGACTTAATGGCAACACGTTCGGGTATAATGATGGCTACCAGAGAACATAACGTTATCAACAAATCAGAATATTCCGCGTTATTGTTTCCAATTGCATTAGACGGTTGGTGGCGATGGCACGAGGAAGGGTAGTCAGCCAACGATATAAACCCAAAACTTACGATCGTGTTGTATGAAAGACAAACATCGTAAACATAATCTCGTTTACAAAATAACAACTTACACATAATTCAGAATAAACTAACCCTCGGATTTTTTTCTTTCCTTTTGAAGTCTTATGGATTTTTTTTCGCGTGCCTGGGCTAATAATTTCAGATTGGGTAACTTGTGCGAGTATAATGAAAGTATAACGGTTTATTTTGTAAGATGGGAAGGAAATCTTTTTATTTCAGTCGAAAATAATAAATTGGTGAATTTGTCCAAGAAGTATTTTTTCAATTCTTACCGTAAAGGGTAATTTTTGATTCGAAATGGCTTCTCCACCCTGTTCCCAGAGGATGTGAACGGATCTTTAAAAAAAACTTTATAAGGAGTTTTGATGTTTCTCTTGAATTTTTTCGAAATTTAGAATGAAATAATGACCAGATGGAAACACGAGGGTGTCAGATTTATATCTTCAACTGTTCAAATGACTCATTTACACCTTTATTTGAGTGATTTTTTTTTTTGCTTAAAACTTGAAAGTCTAAAAATCGACTTTTTTCATTGAGTTTCTTGGTATGTCGTGATTGAAACTTAATGCAGGCAGAAAAGTAAATTTTGAAAATTCATTCATTAAAATAATCTAAAATAAGTAGGTAGTGTACCTATCTATTTGGGCATTTGACATGACGCATTGACCATGAATCCGGCTTTAGTTTTTTCATTTATTCAGTTTTTTTCACGTTATACGCTCGGAGCTCTACATAAAAAATTCCAAAATAAATGAGACTTGGAAAAATATCGCTCAAATGTTGTAGAAAAGGGTCATTTGACCTTCTAAAATTGAAATTCATCTACAGAGCTTTGAAAATCATGTTCTAGGTTGTAAAGGAACCATTCGTCTTTCCAGTTGTCGTGAATTTTGTTATTTCTATTATCTCTCAAATCGTGTAGCATTTCATTGTAATTTTCTGTGTCTTTGCTGTGTTGTTTGTACATTGACTTTTTCGGTGATTCTTTTGGCACAGGATCTTTTGTTACTTGGCTCCAGGAAGATTCAGAAAAATACGAATAAGAAGACAAAAATTCGTGAAAGTAATTGATATTATCGAAAATAATTCAGTATGAGGTTCAGAGATGGAAAAATGGTAACAAAAACAAGAGAAAGAATCGTTCAGTGAACGAATTTATAACCTCATAAATTTGGGCTGCGGAACGTCTCCTATTTTTTTTGAACGCGATTTTCTCATTTTCCCGGATCGTTATTTTTTTCTCTCTTCGGTAGTGAAATTACGGAGAAAAATACAAGTTTGAAAAAAAAATGGGAAAGGGAGGGGTATTAATAATTTTTTAAAGGCGAAAAATTGAAAAATTATCTACTTTTTCACCAAAAATTGGTTACTTTTTCACAAAAATTGGTTACTTTTTTCAGGAAAAAAAGTTACTAAAGTTACTATTTTTTTTCAAAATTTCCGTCCGATGCCTGTGCTTGAAAAAAATCGTAATAATTTGTTGGTGTTCGTGTGAAATATCCTAAAATTTTAATTGATTTGAAAATATAACGACTTCTGACTGCATTTCTTTAGTGTAGAGGCTCTCAAATATCTTGGCATCAACGCTATCAAATGCCATTTCTTAATTGGTGGAAAGGGGGGGTGGGTAGGAGAGTCGTTTCATCTTGAGATCAATGTAGGATTGTAGAGTACTCTCTCATTCTGAATCAGTGAAAAGTCACCATGAACAATCGAAATTGCAGCACAGGAAAAATCAGCAAAATTCACTAATTTTTCAAAAAATTTTCTCTGATTTTTCAGCAAAATTCAAAAATTTTACCAAGTTTTCATTGATTTTTCTCACTGATTCTTTTCAGTGAAAATTGTTTTACTGATTTTCTCCTGTGCTGCAATTCTAACTGTTTTTCAGTGATATTCGGTAATTTTCATTGATTTATAAATGAGAGAGTGGAATTAAAATTAACTTCCCAATATCGATCAAAGCAATGCCATCATACATAATTTCATTTAGCACTGAAATTTCTGGGGAAAATGTGTTTTCATAAACAAAAATCATGAAAATGACCTCTACAGATGAGAAAAATAAAGAAATTTTTTATTCTTCAATAATTTCGAAAAGAGTTTGAATTTGGTATCGAGGTGTGTAAACATGGACCAAAATTTTTTCAATTTTTACCTCGCCCTTTGATAAGTACAACTCCAAAACGATTTTTGCTAATAATAATTTTGAAGTCTGATGTCTTTTATGGTTCCCAATTGAATTAAAAAGAAGAAGGTGTAAAAATTTGAAACGATTCGCTTATTCCAATTTACTTAACCCAGTGATGTGGAAATATGTATTGAACTTGAAATCTTTTTGAGTTGTTACCTTTTCTCTCGTTTTGCGTTGCTTTTTATTGGGAAAGTAAGTAGGTAAGAATTTATTATCTGGAGAAAACTCCGGTAAATAAAAAAGGAATAAGAGGAATATTTATCTATATTAATTTTGTGCAGAAAGGGACTTCTAAAATTGGGCTGTGAAAAAAATCAGTTGAAATACACGATTTCTCTGTTACTAACGAATGTAATCTGAATAAGTGCATAAAATAGACAGAGTTGCCCAAAATTTTTTCGAAGGAAAATTATGAGAAATCAAAAGTACCTAGACGTTAAAAGATGAAGATTTAGAAAAAAAAAAAAATTGAAAATCGATCCATCGAAATTTGCGTAAGTAATGATTTTTTGATATTAGTTGTGTTTTTTCTTTCAACTTTGACAAACGCAACTTTCAAAAAATCATTATCTATCTACTAGAATTCTAATGGACCAATCTTCTATTTTTTTTTTCTAATCTGCATCTATCGACGTTTACTTTTGATTTTTTATAATTTTTCTTCAAAAAAATCGTGCAATTTGTTCATTGGTTCTCCTTACGTTCAAACCCAATTTTTGGATCGAATAGCAGAACAACTTATTTTTGTGATACGATCATATTTTTTTTTGGCGTTTTCTCATGAAATTTGAACGGAATAATGAAACAATGTGTGGATGGCTCTATGACTAAGTCTAAAAATAGAATTAAAAAATGGAGCAATGAAGCGATATTTAAATTTTTCCTAAACATACGAGAAAAAAATGTAGAAATCTAAATGCTGAGAATCTAAATTAATAATACCTTAATACCTACTTACCTAATACGTACTTGTTGAGCCGTTTGCTTCAGCTTCGCGGCAAGGACGGGCTTCTGCTCGCAGCATAAAATTTGAATATTTTCCTATACCTAATATTATTTTTTTCTGAATAAGAATTTCAAGTAATGTATCGAATACTTCCACTATTTGAGGTATGGAAAGGAAAAGTTCACCTAGATTTTCCCATCAAATTTGAAAACATTTTTTAAAAGTTTCAATTAAGAAAATCGTTTTATCATGAAATGCAATCCACCACATTGATCACTGTAACTCATTCTCAACGCCACCTCCACCTTAAATTTCATTCCAATCCCAGGTCGACATTCATATCGAACCATTATACGACCAAAGCAACAACAATACCGATGGCAACGGGTGTTAATATACACAGTTTCCACATTATTTATCTGCTGTCTTCCTATTATACTGCTATACGAAAAGCTGTAAATTGAATTTTTGAATATTGTCGTCGCGTTTTGATACCCCACGCCGAGGTTCAGAAGGGCCTCGTTTCTCCCAAATGTCATAAAACCAATAAAACTAAAAGTTGATATAACGGCGAACGGATAAAGGTTGTAAACATATTTGCCTAAAAGGTTAATAAAATTCGGATATTCGCGAACGAACGTATATCACGTATAAGCTCGAGCAGAGCAGCAAGTTTGCCAGATAGGAAACGTTGATGCATAAATGTCCCTGTTAATAATCGTAAAACGCTTTTATAGGTTGAAAGCTTTTGTTTGATATGGAGAGTTTTATTGCTCCCATATTTTTAATTAATTTCCAAATACCTATATCGAGAGTGTAAAATTTTCGTGTTTAATATACTTTGCGATGGGTGGTTGGATGGATGTATATCCAAAACGAGAGTAGCGTTTGTTGTGCGGATGTTAAGTTTGATAAGCGGTTCGTGAGCAGTCGTTAAAAAGTGTTGCGGTGTGGTGGGCTTTATGGCGTGTGAGATGGTTCTGTTCTTTGTTGATCGGCGAATGCGTTTACTTGAAAGTCAAATTGGTGAAAATTTAAAGACGATTACGTGCTCCTCTTAATTTCGCAAAATTATTATATGCTGGTGATCAGATCTAAAAAACATATCGATCTCATTTTATCGAATTACCTCAATTTACATCGAATCATAGTGAAGGGATTCATTTTTAAATGGGGAAATTCGAATCATTTTAATGAGTGATAACAACCTGTTGATTTTTTTCTGACATTTTCCCTCTCAAGTATACCCTAAAGCTGCAGCGGCTGGCTTTAGATTTTCCTGTGAAATTGTTGGTTTGCGTGATGTTTCTGTAATTTTGTATTTTATCGTCAAGTTTGGTGCCAAATTTTTCTCTTTTCATAAGTAGCTCGCCGAAGCTTCAATTTTCATGTTTTATTTTTCAAAAATTGATTCAAACTTCTATTTGCTGCCATCCTTAGTTCCAATTTTTTTCATTAAAATTGTTGGCCTCTGTATATTCACATCTTGGCCCAAGTCATATACCTCTAAAATGCTGTGAAAATTTTTCAAAAATTCTTGAAAAATGTATTAATTTTTCTCTAGTGTTGCAAAATAATCAAGACAATTGACGAATAAAATGGGGAAAAAAATCAAAGAATGCTGTTCACGCTGCTTCCTTACATTCGGTGGCTGAGAATTTCTTCAATCTTCTCAATTATCTCCTAGGAAATTTGTGAGAAGTACAACTTTCCATAATTTGCCCTTAAAATTCCGTTCGTTTCTATTCTATTCTATATGCTTGGTGCAATATCGAAACATTAGACTTCATTTTACCCATCTATGATTTTTTTAAAACATATTTTCTTTAAACGTATTCCAAGGCGATTTTATGGCATGCATTTTTAAATGTAAATGATTCGTCTCAGATAAAAAATAATCTAAGGATACTCTTTAAGATCAAAAATTGATTTATCACGTTGGTATACCAGGTACCTTTGGGTACCTACCTATAAAAAATAATTACAATTTTTGATATTTACATTCTCAAAATTCTGTATTATCATCTCCAATTGTACAATTCTCTAGCTAGAAACATCTTTTTTATTTTGATTCCTCGATAGTGAAGGAGTGAGGCTCGGAATCGCCATGTTTCATAAATTAGTAAATTTAAACCCTTCGCCAAATTTTCAAATTACCAGTGCAATTATTTAAACATTTTTTGACCTTTGATCTTGTTTGAAAATATCATTTTGAGAAATTGAAATATCAAATTTGAAACTTTCTGAAAATGTTGAACAATTTTATTTTTATTTTGGATTCTTGATACTCTCAAAATAGGTTAATTAGAATAAAAATTTGTAAAATTTTGAGCATTCTTCATTTATCTGAACTTCCTCTTTTCTGCATTTCTCGCCAGTAAAATTCTTCGAACAGAAATGCAGGAAACTAGGATCAAAAAATGTATCTCCGGAGTATTTTTACTGCTTGAGGTGAGTCTTAATTTCAAAGGAAAGCGATAAATATAAGTCATATTCGAAGGTTTAAAATCCTATGTAATTTTTTTGATCTGTATGAATTTTTTTGCATGATTTTGCTATCATTTGCCTGCTACAATTTTTCTGCGAGGGGGAAAACTGTCCAGACGACGGCTCTGTCTGTACAAGTGAATTGTATAATACGACGAGGAGGTTATAAATCAAAAGACTTACTTGCCTAATTAAGGTATATTATTTTTAACCCTTGTGTTACTTGAAATCCGGTTCCATTTATTTGCACGACAAAATAGAGGTTTCGTATGATGAAATAAGAGGATGTAAGCGACGAATCTATTCAATGAACGACGAAAAAAATTAAACACTGTGAAAAAATGAATGCACGACAGAAAAAGAGAATGCACGTCAAAAAAAATGTTCTAGCAGCCAAATTAAGGAATCTCAGCAAATAAAATTATCACGCGATTGAAAAAAAAATAACGACAGTTTTCATCACGACGATTAAAAGAAAACTTCACGACTGCCCTTCTTTCTTCCAATGACGGAAAACTGAAATCGGAACTAGAACTGAATTGTGGAACTAAAACTGAAAAAGTGGAACTGGAACTAAAATGAATTTCAGTTTTATATTACTTACCAGTTCCAGATTTTTTTTTGCAAATTGCAATTTTTCTTTTTTCAAATAAAACTTTTATTCAATTAAAATCATCTTCTCTTACATTTGCTACACTAGAATTTTTTTCGTAAAATTCAAAGTTTTGCCAGCAAATTGTGCAAAACTTCATTTCGACGTGATAGCATTATTTCTTCATTGAATAAATCATTTTTAATTTCTAAATTGCCGTTCACTCTTATTAATTCGTCGTTCATGGTTCGTCGTGCAATTTTTATTTTTTCTGTCGTGAATATCCATTCTTTAGTCGTGATCTAATTGTGCCATTTTCGTCGTGCAAACCTTTTTTCTGACGTGCAATTATACATACTCCCCATTAAAATCTCACTGTTTATCCTACATTTCCGTTCATCGCAAAATTTTTCCCAATCGTATTTTAATTTAGAACTTACTAACGTATGGATTTTGTGGTGAATATAACATATCTTGATGTGTCAGATTAAAATTCATTCGGGATGAAACGATGAAATGGTAATGTAATAAAAAATAGTATAATACGCTACAAGGGACTAAAATGCGTTGTTTCAAAACGAGTGCGGTGGTTACAGCGCGAGCCGCAGGCGAGTGCTGTAATAGCACGAGTTTTGAAACAACATGCATTTTAGCCCGTTGTGGCGTATGATACTTTTTATAATACTTACACGTAACGAGTATCATTTCGTTGTTGTTTTGGGTGTAAAATTATGATTCTGACTGAAAGACTGAGAGCGGGTCAGTTTACAATTGTTGTATGGCAACTGTGCAAATGTATTTTACAATAATTATCACTTCGTTGATAATCATTTACATTATTTTCATACTTTTATTATCTGTTTATTAGACGTGTCGGTAGACGTACACATACAATTGAAAAAACACACTCGTCAATAAAATAACCGGAACATTCACAATATCAAATATTCTTATATAAATTCGAACAGTAAATTCAAAATTCAATTCATAACAAGCAACAAGCTGCTACAAGATCACCGGCTAATGAATATGTTTTGAATTTTGATAAAATAATCGGCACAATTCAAATCAAATACTTAGATAGCGCTGCTTTCAACGAGAAATTTATTTTACTCCCTGTAAATTGTTTTACTCCCTGCAAATATGTTTTACTCCCTGTAAAATAAGTCGTCGCAAAACATTCATTTTACACCCTCAAAACAACAACGAAATGATACTAGTTACGTGTAAGTATTATAAAATTGTCATTTATCTCAGTTTTTTTCAGTTGTAATCTTTTAGGATGATTTTTTCGTACATATGAAAAAAAAACACATACCTTGTTCCACATTTTTACATTTTTAGGAATGCCATAGTATAAACTAATTTCATTTGTTTCTGATAGGTAAATCTGGTACATACATGGAGTTTATACCAATTTTCAGTATCATTCAATTTCCTTGCAATTTTTGAAAATTTTCAATGCTATCTCGTAATTATTTTTGCCAAAAATGAGATCTCGCGATGATCCATGTCTAAAAGTCGAAATTGAAAAATTTCAGTTTCTTTAGTTAGTTATGCCGATTTTCTTTTCAGAATTTTGTCCAATTTAAAAAATTTTCCAACTGTGAAATGATTTAATTCAATTCAATTGTTGAATTCTGGTTTTTTTGATTTTTGAAAGTTTTTCCAATGGTTGATTTTTTAAAAAAATGAGCGGGGTAAAATTTTGAAAAAAGCTTTCAAAATTATTGAATAGTTTTCGACTGGAACAAATTTTTGAAAAACGAATCAAGGTACAATTATTAAATTTTTTCAAGAGTAGAAATTTTTTAATTTATTTTATTTTTCAATTTTGATTCATTTTTTGAAATTTCTTTCGAGTTGAAAATTTAATTTAATAATTGAAATTTTTCCTCGCAATTTTTTTTCAACTGATGATTTTTTAAAAACTGATCGTGGAAGGAATTTTAAAAATTGAAAAAAAAAACAGAAGTAAATAAATAAATTGAATAAAACAATTTTAAGGTTGGAAAATTTTTTAAATTGGACATAATTTTGAAAAAAAAAAATCGAAGTAGGTAATTAAAGATTCAACTTCGGGTGTAAACTCCGCTCGGGCTGATCCTCGGATAAAATCTTTCTCTTCCTTAAAAAATTCGAAAATGGAATAAATTCCGACTATAACCATCTAAATCCCATTTTTTGGTAAAAATTATCAAAATCTAATTTCTCAAACTGAAATTATATCCAACCAAACACTTCTCCAAGACCCGGCATAATAAATTACCACGCCACAAGGTAGGCTAAGCCGAGAAAATGAAAAAGGGTACTTGGCCAACTATGCGGCAAATAAACATAAACGTTGCATACGAATGTTCAATCTGTGCTCATCCAGCAATACCCACCTCCATACCCATTCCATAGGCAAAATCCAACTATAAACTCGTAAGCACATACGTATAGGTATAGGCATGGTAATGGATCCAAATTTGATTACACCGACGGTATATCTAATCAGTTTAAAGGGTGTGATATCGCGAAGTCGTCTGCATTGCACAATGCACAGTGCCCGAAACACATGTTTCGTTAAATGGGACACCGGGTCGTAAAATGCAGCCAGTATATGGAAATGTACCGCGACGTCGACGTCGAAGACTATAAAAACATACACGGCAGCAATTTCATTCGTGGTGGGTTTTTTCTCTATTCTAAAAGGCCGCGTGTGGATTTTCATTGAACCAATATATACGATGATCCGAGCCAGTATGGAAATTTATACCGTAATCGTCGCAGCCCTGGAATGAAATTTTCCTATCTGTCGGGTCCTGGTGAAATTCAAATCCTCCCCTGGTTTACTTCCGCGTTTATTTTCTTCTTCTGTGTACTCGTACGGTGTGGTATTTTCATTATACTCGTAAAAACGTCCCGCGTCCGCGGATTATATCCCATAGGTAGGTAGTTTCACCTCGGATAGATTTTAATAAAGTAAGGATATGAAAATAATACGGCGATTTTTACGATGTCGATGTGGAATATCTTGAAAAAAGGCAACATTCGCACGTGTGGGTGTTTATTTCGTTCTATGGGTGACATCTGTTGCAAACTATTGCCATGTAGATAAAGATAGATGCGCAGAGGAATCTTGATTCACCAGCAACCGCATCGTATAAGGTGTTCCAAGAGTTATCAGAGTACTTACGTTTTAAATATGAGTTTCAGATGATGTGTCTGCGTACAAATGGAATATGTGCTTAATGGCATCGAAGTGTGTATTTTTAAACGTTCTATTGCTACGAGCACATCGTGTTGTCATTTGAAGCTCGACAGAAGGGATTATGTTGTCGAGTTCAACTGACACTTGTTAAAATATTCCTTTTTTTGGCTCCTTATTAGTCGTCTTGTTTTCTACCCTTCTTTTGTTTTCTTTTCGAAAAATGAATGACAATTGACAAGGTGTTGGAACGAATGTCTTGACGGATTGCCTGGTGAAAGTAATTTAGAAATAAAACAAGTAGGTTGGATTTTTGTTTACGATGTACGAGAAGGGTTTGTATTTTGTTTTCAAAATGACATTTTTAGCTATAATTATCATGCCAAAGCATTATCACAAAATGATATTCTTCGATATTTTCAAATCTAAAGTCGACATTTGAATGGATTTTTACCTAAAATGTACCTATGTCCTATATTTACTATTCTAGAGATTAGTAGATTTATTCACCTTCTGAGAATATCAATAAATTTAATGTTGATGCAAGTCGTGTCTTGGTGAAATTTTTAATTTTTATCGAAAACGCGGAAGAGGGAGCTAAATTATGCGGGGAAGGTTTTGAAAATCATTTCTCCTTATACTTGAGTACTTATTTCGGTTTTGAAAATGTAGGTAACAAAATAACAACTTACTTAGGTACTTCGTATTCTGGATTGTTGAAGAATAAGTATAGTTCTCTATTATAAATGTGTCCAGTTTTCACTCATCTGTTAATTTGTTTCTTTAAATGAAATCATTCAAATTATTGATGAACCGATCTACGATTCAAAAATTTTAATTTCCCGCTAGACTCGCATTTTGGTTACCAAACGTATCGATGGAGAAATTGTACCGAATCTTTTTGTAAAAATTTACCAAGGATCTGAAAAATAACCTATAGAATTAGTGAAAAAAATCTAGAAAGTCGAGACAGTTGTCATCTTTTTCAACTCTTTGAAGATTAGTAGGGGGTTAGGGGTTGAAATTTTTTTTAGAATACAGAAGAAAAATACTGATGTTGAATCTTTGAATTTTGCCTGTCCCCCAGCAAAGTTTATTTCTGGAGTCATTTCCCAATGAAAGACGTCAAGTTAAAAATCATGTTTTTAAGAAAAATCCAAAATTTTAACAATTTTTACCATTTTTGTGAGAAATTATTGGGAACATCATATTAATAAATGATTAAAAAATCATCTGAGAAAATTTCGATTATTGATACGATCAAACTAAAGTGAAAATTTTCTATACCAATTTACCTACCTGCTATTAAATTTATAGAATGGTTTGTCGATGTTTATCTTTTTCGTATCACAAAGAACCAGATTCCACCTCATCCCTCTTCTAAGAAATTTTGTAATTGATTCCCCTTCTTCGAAGACCTTTATACATAACTCGTTCAAAATAAAATCAATGTACCTAAGCGTCGTCGTCTTTTTCTTCTATTATCTTCCCCAAGATTACAAAATGTTTTTCTTGGGTTTCCTCTGTTTTCAATTTTTCTAATTCTTGTTTCAGCATTAATTTTTCCTATTTTTTCTTCTCCATAAATGAATATAAATCCTTGAATTCTTGTCTAAATTGATTTTTCAATTTGTTTGGCGAATTTTTCAAAAATTGAAAGTCATATTCCCATTAAAATCGATGAAAATTTGATCTCCAACCTAATATCCACGTCTCAGAACAAAATTTCATTTTTTCAAGCAAATCTGAAGCTTTCAGCGAGATTTAAAATTTTTCGGTGTTTTCAAATTTTTCCTGAAATCGTGTAAATTGAAATTGGGTACCCAGTTAGTCAAGATCTAGTTTTTATTCGAGCAAGTTTGCTGGAAAATCCGTCTGACTTTCATAGGCGCACCGAAGGGGGGCTCAGGGGGCTCGAGCCCCTCCCCCCGGTAAGCCCGGAAAAAATAATTTTTTGCTTCAAAAATGAGAAAAAAATCAATTTTTTTGCTCTTCAAAGTATATTTTTTCAAATAATTTTCGCCCTCGCTTCGCTCGGACAGTATTTTAATACTTTTATTTCAAAACTTGACAATTTTTGATTGATTTTTCAGTCGAAAATCACTAAATTCTCAAGAAATTCTCTATTTGTCAGAAAAAAATTGACGATTTCTGATTGAAATAGGTATCAGTGAGAAATGACTCTATTTGAAATTTGACCCCCTCCTCATTTTTTCTCAAATTCTCAGCCCCTCCCTTAATTAATTTCTGGGTGAGCCTATGCTGACTTTTAGTCATTCGAAATCCTGTGATATTTACATCGGATAATGCCTCACCACTTGAGCATAAGACTTCCCATTTTCATTTCAACGAAGGGTAGGGAGTTGAAATCAAAATATTTAGTTCATGCCAAAAATTTAACGGAGGTATTTTTACAATTTATCTGAAAATAACAAAACATCTCCACGTTTTGTAATTTTATAATCACGTGTCCCGAGTATTTTGAGCATAAGATAAATTTATAAATTTGAAAAAAATTAACGTATTATTTCTTCAAATAATACCCAATAATAATAATAAAAATTAAAAATGAATCGAGCCATCGCTTTCTAGGTAGCCTCGATAAGCAGGCATCATTTGTGATTCGCAAAGAGTTGGTTCGGCTTTAGATCTTTCTCATTTATAATGAATAATTGAAATTCTTTTAACGCAAAAATTTCCGTGATGCGATCACATTCACGTGAAAATTTTGACTGTCGACTTACCTATTATCAAAATATTAAATTCACATTTTATTCATGTTCGTCGATTTATGTACATGCCCAGGCGAAGATTTGAAAAAGTGTCAATTTTCAATGCTTGAAAAAAGTTTTTTTTTTTCATGTATTTTGAAAATCCATTGTAGAGGGGAGGAGAGTGGATTAGATATTTGATTTTTTGACCGCTGATTGGGGAGGGGGGTACTCCTTGTACCATACTTTTCGACGCCGCTGATCAGTGATTCTTCATCACAATCAATTTAATTACTTATTTTTCTTGTGAAAATGTCAAATCATACCCACCCATCGCCTATCCCGTTTTCTTATTCTATTCAAAATGGATTTCACACCTTCCATCCGTATTGTTAAATACTTACACGCGAACTACGTAATATAACAATGAGAAAAACGAAACCGAGGGGAAAAAATTCTACAGATTACGTCGGCTGCTCATAAAAATTTCACTTAAACGTTATTACTTTTTTAGGCGCCAACTTAATCCTCTTTCGCAACTTTTGCATGATGTATTTGCAAAGTTTCTTGCCGAATTTTTCCTAATAATCTGCTCGCTTTTAAGGAATAAGACGAGGGAGCGCGGTAGACTCCGGATTCGCGAAAATTACATCGGAAAATCTTATTATACAAGGTACGAAGAAAATAACGGGGATTATATCGAATTCTTTCCGAATAAAATTAATACCGCGCCGGAGAGACGAACAAATACGTACGAATTATGAAACGAGAAAGACACGGCGTAGAAGGGACAGAAAAAAACTACGAAAGGAAAAAAAAATCCAACTAAATAACAGATAAAAAGGTACAAGATCCTCGGGGGAAAGACAACTTCGCTTTTCATCCCGCGCGTATATACAGTACTTAGTGAAAAAAATTTTATTTTTTCAATTTGTCCCTTATTTTGTTCGTTTTAATTTCGTTTCGGTGAAAAACTTCAAAGGAATACGTATAAAGCGGAATGAGACTAATATTTATAACCAAGGATTTGGCGAGGAAGGGCATACATTATTTAATAGCGAACTTTGCACGCATCTGAATAGAATGATAGGGACAATGTTCGTTTTCAGGGTTCACTCACAAAGGGATTACGCTTAAGGCTGTTAACGATAATTACTATTTCAGGCCCTGTAAACGCCACCAATAAACTAGCAAACATATCTCTGTCTCGCTTCCTCGTTCGTTTTTAGATGTACCTAAATGTACGTGTATGTCGCTGTCGGTTTTTTATGTCCTTTTCCTCCGGATTCAAAGACCTCTGGTCTGCGAGCGTATGTGTATGGTTTCCTGGAGGTGGTAATTCGAGTGAGCAAAAAATACTGAATACATTGAGGGTATGTTATGTTGATCGGTAGTGGACGCTGGACGCGTAATATGTTTTTCTTTGTCGTTAAAAGAACTCAACAGAAATTAAAAATTTTGCTATGAAAATAGTTTTATTGAATTTGCTTGGCATTATTTTCAAAATCCATTTGGTATAAGGTCAGCGTTAGTAGTATAGGAGTCACTTTGGAGCACTTTGGGCGGGAGTTCCATCACGTTGGAGTGGGGGTAAAATTAGACCATTGGGTGTGTCTAGATGATACCCCCACTCTTCAGTGAGTGACGACCCAGTCAAAGTGCTCTAGGAGTCATTTTGGAGCACTTTGGGTGGGGGTTTTCTCATCTGGAGCAGTCCTATAAGTGCATTCCCCCCACCACCACCTTCACCTTCCCCCACCACCTTCACGTTCCCCCACCGCCACCACAACCTTCCCAACTGGATGTCTGTCTTGTAGGAGCTCCAGATGAATACTGACATTATTCATCTGGAGCAGACCTACTTCTGTCAGGCCACGTATAAAATTCCAGAGACTTTATGGCTTCAGCGATGATTGGTTTCTTTTGAGTCAAGTTCAGCTCCTACAAGTGCATTTTAGGAAGTGGTGGGGGTAATGCTTGCGCACATTACCCCCACTCTTGGTTTATTTTAAAAAATTTACAAGTCCCAAAAAAAAACAAATTTTAACAAAAATTTCAACAAAAATTTACAAGTCCCAAAAACGTATTTTTCAGACTTGTAAATTTTTTAGTCAACAAAAAATACCCTCCCACTTCATCCAGACTTGGGACTGGCTGTGTAATAAAAATTACACGGGTGTGGTTATATTTTTTGTTGTTGTTTTTTTATTTTTTATTATTTTTTTTCATTTTTTTTTGTAATTTTTCTATTTTTGCAATTTTTTTTATTTTTTGTAATTTTCATCTTTTTTAATTTAAAAAAAAAAAGTAACCAACGAAAAATATTTACAATAAAAAATTAAAAGAAAATCACAGATAACCTCAAAAATAAAAAGAAAAAGAAAATTACAGATAAACTCTAAAAAATCATAGATAAACTCCAAAAAATCATAGATATACTCTGAAAAATCATAGATAAACTTGTAGAAATAATCGTTAAATTTACTCGTTTAATTAGTTAAGCCGCGTTCAGACAGGCAAGTATACTTGAATCAACTTGAATCAAGTTAGGCGGGTTTTACGTAGGCTACCTTATATTACGACTGTTTTCATTTCCTTTTAAAAGGCAAATATAAATGGCCACCTATTTTAAACAGGAGTTATGTTTATTTAAATAAAAAATATTGATAATTTCCAAAATAATCACAAATAAACGGTAATTACCAATTACGATTTACTGCATCAGTGTAAGAAGTTCCTAGTATCACGTGACTTGATTCAAGTATACTTGACATGTCTGAACGCGGCATTAGTTTCTAAGTTCGATATCTCGCGCTCGCTTTCGTTATTTTAAATTTCCGTTAATTTTAAGCTCGAAATAATACGTGGTTTCGTATTATGTTTATTACTGGCTACGTCCAGAAAATCTTTTTTATTCGTTTAAATCGATCGTTGAATTTTTTTTTGAGTTCATTACCTTGTTATACGTTATACGACGAACGCGAGTGAATTTCCTTTTACGGTCTTAGGACCAAAAATTCTTTCTTTTGTAATTTTATTTCATTAAAATAAAATTACCTACGTTTTATTACGAAAATCAATTTTGAATCGTTTTTATTTCAAAATGCCGCAATTTTGAGCTTTATTTAAATTAAAAATCTACGATTTACAACAAAACTCTAAAAAATAAAAATCAAAAGAAAATAGAAATCACAGATAAACTTTAAAAAACATAAAAATTAAAAAGAAAAAACATTTTAAAAAAACAAAAATTAAACACGACACCTTCGTAATTGCAACTCCACCATCGGGTGGAGTGCACAAACGGCTCTCATTTGACGAACGTAATTCTGTAAACTGGCAGGCAGTTCTGATATGTCTCACTGTTTTCGAATAACAGATTCAACTGAAATTTCCTCGAGTGTTCTTACAGGCGGCCTGGCGATCATTCGCACTCTGAATTGAGGTCTGAAAAAGTTATTACTATAAGTACCTATTTCGAATAATAAAATGACTCAAATACTTACACTTCGTAGATTATTTGCTCTCCAGTATGGAAAACTTTTTGAGGTGGGGGTAAAGCTACCCCCTCCTCAAATTTTACGAGACCTTCTTTCTTCATCCTTTCTGTAGCCTGCTCTTGGTCAAATTCGGGCTCATCGAGATAGATGACCCCATTGACAATTGGGTAAAAACGACTCATCTGTATACAAATTTATCCTCATAAGTAGGTTCACAAGCTCGCGCACACTCACACACGCACGCACCTACCTACCTACCTACCTACCAACCTACCTACGTGCAACTATGTACATCTATTTTTTTCAGTAAGTTAGAAGCTTAAATTTTTCCTCATAGAACAATTTTTGATGAATAATTTTCTCAAATTCTCTCACAATATTTAAACACAATAACTGGGTTTTGAAAACTGCGGGGAAAGTTAAACCTCATGTCATTCAAATCTTTGAATAAACAAATAGGTACTAAAAAATTGAACTGGCTGAAAAAAATTTTCACCCAAATTTCATTTGCTAAATTTGGAAATCCGTCAGTATTTTTCAATATAGTTTTTCATAATTTTTTGATTTGAAGAAACTCGGACAAGTATAGATAGTAGATACTTACCTAAACTTGATAGATGATTTTTTTTTTCAACTTGAGAATGAGAAATTTTTCTATTATAAGCTCGGATTCCTTCTGCATAAGTATTCCAATGCTTCTAGTTCACTTTTTAATTACATTAATTTCATTCAAAAGAGCATAAGGGCCGACTGAATCCAAGGGTTGAAAAAAAATTCAATTTAACGAATTCCTTTTGCTAAATACTCATTCAATGGTACAAGAAACGAGCAAACTTGATACTCGACTTGAGACCGAGTTATCGCAAAGCCAACCCTTAATGGCTCCACTTCGGGTTATAAATTCGTCGAGAAAGTTACCATAGTACCTAGTAATTTAAGATGGCGAGAAAATTCACTTACTTATTTAAGTATTCATTCGAATCGAAATCACTTTTAAAAGAGGAAATATTAAGCCGGTTCCATTGAAGATTTCGTCTTCTTTTTCGACATTTGCCAAAGTACTGGTTTTTTTCCACCCTTGCCTTTCTGGAAAGATATTCTAAAAGAACACCAGACGAAGGGACGGGCCAAAATATTCTTTCGCCGCGCTTTTTGTAATTAATTTAATTTGGCGAAAAGAAAAGATGAAAGGCCTTAAGTGGCAACTTTCACCTTCTTATCCATTCATCGTCTTTTTAAAGCTGACGTCGGGTTCTTTTAATTGGTTATACAAGTTTCGCCACAGCTTCGCACAGTCTATCGTTTTGCAGTGTGTCGTACGTAGCGAAGTAAATTTATAGCACTTTTGACTTCTCTTTAACGCTACCACACCGCGTACCAATCTTTGAAAAAGAAGTTCCCTTTGTACAATGAAGAAATGGAGAAAATACTCGACGAAGATGTAGTGGATTAGAAGTAGCGAAGGAAGAGAAGCGAGGGAGCACGTTCGGGTTATGTGAATTTACACGCGAACATCGGGAAAACACGTCGTCAACAGTTGGTGAATTTTCCTAAGACGATGGTCACGTGATTTCCAAGAGTTGGGAAAATATCGGGTTTGGAAAAGGATTTATGGCGTAGCAGGACATATAACACGAATGACACGAGACCGAGAATCGAATACGAATTTAATTTTTCCCCGAAGTATAGTTTTCAATTTTTTCAAAAGAACTTATCCGGATAATCGATTAGTAAATGATTGCGTGTAATCGATTTTTTACTCGTTATTTGAATAAAATCCGCGATGGAGGTGAATTTCGTCGATCAAAGGATTTAAAAGCGATTTAGAGAAATTGATGGGTTATCTGGTGGAATTTTTTAATTTTGAGTGGTGTTCTCCCGAAATGATGTTTGGCACGGGTGCATTTTTCTCTTTGTGAATTTTGCGTGATACAGTACGCTATAAGCATAGATTAGAGAAGAAAATTAAAACTTGCTTACTGGACGAAAGAAATGTGTGTAACTGTGTACCTTGTAGTTCAGTTTCTTTTCTATTCCTCATATCTTGGCTAAAAAAAATCGACTTCATGCTGGAAATTTGAATTTTTTCCCTTTAATATCCGTATTCGAATCCTAATTTTGGTCCAAAAAATTACATTTTGATGGGCGTGGCATTCAATACAACAGTTATTCACTGTAATGAATCATCATTTGGATTTGAGTTGAATTAGTGGATTCTAGAAATAAATCGAACTACTCTAGAATTTTTTTATGTATATGGAATGAAAAAGTCTACGAATTATTCTAATTACGTGCCAATCGTTTCTCAGCAGTTTGTAAATGCATAACGGTTTACTCATCTTTGACGTATAAAAATGAAACACACGGTCTCCAAAAATATAGTCGTTTAAAGCGTCGTCGTAAATTACTCGACAACGCAGTACTTTGTGCTTACATTATATTAGTTGTAGAACAATCCCGTCTTTGATGAGCCGTGCCCTGCTCGGCTGCTCCTGTAATTGGGTCAATAGCAAGAATATTGCGTTACATTGTTCGATAGATTGATATTGGTTAATTTGACGCTATGCTAATAACATATAACGTATGGATTTTCGTGACCTAGTAAATATTTTTTGATGATACATGCTCATTGCTCCTGTTTTATTTACGATGGGAAGTTGGTATTATGGTTTTATGTTTTTTTCTCCGAGTACGAATATCAAAAATAGACCTACGAATTGGCAATACTTCAGTACATAATTTAATATTACTTACTTTGTCACTTTGAGGAATCCTTCAGGCCTTCATCTGCAACAGCATTTGTTGATTGAGGACTGAGATTGATGTTTCACTGAAAAAGGATTCGTAATCAAATTATGAACCGACGCAGTTGATTTTTTGATTTTTGGCGTATTTTTGAAAATTAATGGGTATGTTGATTTTATCTATTGCAACCATATTCGAGTTCATTTGGAACCTCCGACAAGTGTTGACTTTTTTTCAGCTCATTGGAATAATTGCAAAATTCACTATACCCATAAGCGCACCCTAGGGGGGGCTCAGGGGGCTTGAGCCCTCCCTTAAGCTTGGAGAAAAGATTTTTTTATTGCAAAAATACTAAAAAAGTGCATTTTTTGTTTTTCAACCAGTATTTTTTCCAAAAAATTTCGCCCTTGCTTCAATCGGGCAGTAAGTATTTCAATCTTTTTATATTCAAAAGTGATAATTTTTGACCAATTTTCAAGTCAAAAATCACCAATTTCTCAATAAATTCTCAGTTTGTTGGAAAAAATTGATGATTTTTGACTGAAAGATCAGTGAAAAATGATTAATTTGAAATTTGACCCCTTCCCTGATTTTTCTCAAATTCTCAGCCCCTCCCTTGATTAATTTCTGAGTGCGCCTATGACTATACCTATAATCAATTTTATGAAAAACTTGATATTTAATCGGCAAGTATGAGTTGTTTCTAAGGTTGATATTGAATTCGTTGTTGCTTGATTCAATTTTTAAGTGGCTGAAGTACATTATTTCTGTTTTTGGGCGGTGCCTATGCCTGTTTAGACCATTTGGTTACTAGTCGAGCTCTCTGCGAGCGTGTTCTGTTTATTACTTATTATATTTACCGTTCATGAGAATATCGATCGAAACAGTATCCTACTTCAAAATGTTTTCATCGGCAGAATTGTTTCTAATTTGAATTTTCTCAAAATCTACATAACTTCGATTAATTCAATATTTTTCTGGGTACCTAAGTACCTATTAAGTTGAAAGAATTTTTGAAAAACATGAATTGGAAAAAAATTTTAAATCCTTATTCAGAGTTGAAAATTTTTTTTACAAATTTTCAAGTTGGAGTAATAAAATTGAAGAAAATTTTTTAAATTACCCGAAACAGTTTTAGAGTTTAAAAATTTAAAACATGAATTTGGATTTGAAATTTTTTCAATCTAGAATTTTTTCTCGCTGTAGATTTTTTGAAATTAAACCTAGTAAGTACATCATATTTGAATTTTTTTACGGTTTATTTTTTAAAAATTTATCTTCATTTCCGTTTTTTAACATTTATTTCTTCATTTTTGTTCTTGAACATTTTTATTTTATTTGACTTGGAAAAAAATTTAAATAAATTATAAAAAATTTAGATTGAAGTTTGAATTGTAAATTGATCCCCCTACCCCCTTTGTTTATAAACAAGAAAGAAATTCGTTTTTTTTTTTTGGATTCAATCTTTATACCTAATTTTGCATTCAATTATTTTTTTTATATCGAACTAGACGAAATATGCAGAATAATGAAAAATTGAAAAAAGGGGAAGGAGGAGGGAGGCAGAAATAATCGATTTCGAGGCATCTGAAGTATTGGACCTTTCAACATTCGGTAGATTTTTAATCTTTCAGAACTACTCTACAAACATTTTCTATTTCAAACTTATAATAATTTTCATGTATGTATCAAATACTTGAATCGAGCCACATAAATAATACCATGCACCAATACAGCACGTGTACTCTTCTCGGTATCATAAATATCAACCATCTATTGAAATGATTTTTGACATTTCTGGGAAACCAATGGTCACCGTATCGAATTTTGACAGCCAATCGTAAAATTGCAACTTTACGATCAACGCCACTCGCGCCCTTTACAAATCCAACATTGTTTTATACCCAATTTTAGGGTAGGCTATTGAAACCAGGGATGTGGTCAAGATCGTAAAGTATCTCAGCATATTGTTTTTTTAGACGTATCGAACGTGTGAAAATTCGCCATAGTTGAAAAGATATCGGCTTTAGAAAAACGCTGTGTTTGGCCAAAATCGTAAAACTCGGTGCGGTAAATTAATCGGTTTTTTATAAAGCGCGGGCGCGATCGAAAAGGGTTTCGTGGATCTTGTTGGTTTATTGAATGGCGCACGTTCAATGAGCCGTGACCGGTGGCGAGAGTTTAGGCGATAAGGGTGAGAAGTCGAAGGGAGACCGGTGACGGTTGCTGAATCAATGTTTACGATTGGATTTTGGCGGATTTTGAAAATCCTCGGTTATGCGAAATTTTTCTACAAGAATTACGTATTCTGGGCTGCGTTTACTTTGGGTTTGAATTAAGGTATTACCTTATTTTTAAGGTATGGACAAAGAAATCAGCCAATCAAATTTTTTCGTTTCCGAAAGATTTGTGCTGACCATATTTTTTTCCTTGCACCATAATTAATTAACCACTGCAGGATTATGCTGCTTGAAAATTTTGTTTAATTCATTCAAGTGGAGTAAAGTTGAAAAAAATTTCAATCCTCAACCAGTAGGTTATTATTAAATTATCAAAATCGAAAAGAATGAATTTGTGCGTTATGAAAGTTTGTTTATACCTTGAAAACAATGTAATACCTCATTTCAAACCCAAAGTGAACGCAGCCCTGTTCTGCTATTTATACTTGCATATATTTTTGTTGGTGAGTGTTAGATTAGATTGAATATTACTTACTTCGTTTATATTTTGAGGTAACCTTACATTTTATTTTCTGCCCTATGAAGTATACTCCACTGAAGCCCAGGAAGTTTGAATTGTTTGTATAAGTATCCAACTTTAGATCGAAATATCAAATTTCTCTATTTCAGCCAAAATTTAAATTGAAGTACTTCAATTGGCGGTATTCGTTTTTTATTTTTGAGGTTTGAGTAGATGCCTATAAACGTGCAACATTTCAGGAACTGCACGAACCTAGCTCATTTTTTCATTTTTGAAACGCTGACAATAATGTTAGAATTCTTACACCCCTTTACTCCAAAGTTGAAATTTGGATGCAGTGTCTATAAAATTCGACTTTTTGAACGAACGCCAATGGCTATTTTAATTTCATCCTAGAAAACCTAGAAAAGTCAGAATATTTTGATCGCCTGGAATGGAAAAAGGCCAGTAAAAAGTTGAAGAATTTTGTAAAAATCCAGAAGAAGGATAAATTATTTGAAATATCCAATTTCATTTTATTATAAATTTCCTTCTTTTTTTTTGAACTTGTTCTCCTTGATAAAATGTGATAAAATTAGGTAAGTACATTGATTTAAATTTTTTCTGTTATAAATTCAGGATTTCAAATTTTCATACCAGGGTCGAGGTGGGAAAGAGGCGACGTCAGAAATTTTCAGAACTGAATTCAAGTGAAGATCACAAGGAAAGAACGAGTCAACTGAAATCCAGTGGGTTTTTCGTTCACACGTTTTGATAATACGCGTATGTGGAGTTTGAAATGTTACAGAAAAAAATGGTTCTCTAAGGACAGGTTTGAATCAAAACCCAATCAAAAAATTAATTTTTCTAGTTTCAAGCTGAGGTTCAACATTTTCAAAATTTTGTCAAAACTGTGATTTTGAAAAAAACAGTTGAATCGTTCTTTCGGCGTACTCTTCAAGTTGTTTTTTTGTCCGGTAAAACGAGTATTTAGTATTGCGCATAAATAAAAACCCGTCGTTCTTCATTCTTCATGAAAATCATATTTAAAGGTTTTTGTAATTTTGCATTTTATCGCCAAGTTTTGTAACGAATTTTACTTTTTTCCCTACTTAGTTCGTCGGAAATTCAATTTTCGCGTTTTATTACTTTTGTTAAAAAATTGATCCTTCTACAGGGATAACTGGACTAGGAAACTGTGAGTTGATGCCGATGCTTTTTTATAGAACACACCTGCTATTCGCGCAATCCTATCATCGTCAACTACTTCTACATATTTATTTGCTGGGGTTTTGTTCCTAGTGGTGTAAAATATTTATGTAGGTACCTAATTGGGAACATGCGCAAAGCCTATACCATTTTGCGAATTGACGAATAAAATGATTTTTTTGTGCAGAATGCTGTTTGTAATGCTTCATTTTTATTCCGTGTCAAGTATTTCTTGAATCTTCTCAGTTAGATATCTCTTGAGAAATATATGGATAGTAAGACTCTCTATAATTTACCCTTACAAGTGCAATATCGAAACTTTGACTTCATTTTACCTATTTATAATTGTTTTTATACATCCAAATTGGTGAGATGCACATGGGTTTGAAGTGATACCTACACGGAAAAAACAGAAGATACATTTTACCCCAGAAATAATAAATTTTATCAAAAAAAAAGATATATTTTATCAAAAAAATTAATAAATTTTACCAAAATGATAAATTTTAATCAAAAAATAATAAAATGTATTCAAAAAAAATAATAACGTGTTTCAATTCACAAAATAGGTGAAATTTGTTTTAAAAAATAATATTTATTATCAGAAAAAATAATAAAATTTGTCAGAAAATGAATAAATTTTATCAAAAAAAATAAATTTTATTCAAAAAAAATGATAAATTTTACCTATTTTGAGAATTGGGACGCGTTATTATTTTTTTGGATAAATTTTATTATATTTTTTTTTCAGTGTACTTACTCACTGTCAGATGAAAACTAAGTTAAAGATAGGTCGAGGTAATCTTGATAATCAAAACTTATTTATCATGTAGTTACCTTTCTGAGTAAGTATAAAAAACGATTGAAATTTTTAATATTCAAAATCTTATAATTCTGTATTATCATCTCTCATTGTGTAATATATCTTCCTATTAGAAACAATTCCCTTTATTTTTCTGATCCCTTCAATAGATACTTAATAGAAAAATAAGGTACTTAGATGCGATAATGCATAAATTAGTCAAAATTTGAAGTCTTCAAACCACCAGTAGTGCAGGTATCTTAACATTTTCGGTGTTGCTAGAAAATACCATTTTTGAGGAACGAAAATATCAAATATGCATCTAAATCATCAGACGTACTATCTATCATGGGATGTAAACGGATTAATTCGAAACTAAGTTGGCCTGTTTTACACACTGGACATGGTGATGGAATTGAATTTTCCTTTTGTTCTTCGGATAATTCATACCATGTTTCCGTTTGGTTATTAAACCAAGTTTTCATGCATTTGGCATGAGCAATGTGACCACAAGAGGTAGTCAGCATACCCGTATCTTCGTTTTCTGGGGTGTACTTTGGTCTACGTAAAGAAATTTTATACCTATTTCCAAGGTTTTTTTTTTTCATTTTTTCACTCAATAGAGGCTGAATGAGAAATAAAAATTGTAAAATTTTGAATTTCTTGAAATTTTTCAGCATTCTTTATTTTTCTCAGTTCTTTTTTTTCTGTGCGCTGATTACTCGCGAGTAAAATTCTTCGAATAGAGATGTAGAAATCTTAGATTCAAAAATGTAACTCCGTAGTATTTTTACTGCTTGCGATGAGTCAAATTTAAAAGCATATTGGTTTGAATCTTATTCAGATTGAAACCTGTGAGTTTTGAAAAAATCTCTATAATTTTTTTTACATAACTTGGCAATCGTTTCCCTGCAACAATTTTTTTTCAAAGGTAAAATTGTCTCGACGATTGCAGTGTGGTTCACAACCGAACTGTGTGGGACGCGACGAGGAGGTTAAAAATCAAAAGACTTATCTACTTATTCGATTCCCAGACATTTTATTTATAACGGTGGGTCAATTATTCATGATTATAGGTACTAAATAATTCATATCGATTTCATGAATTCCATTCATCGTGAGGTTTTTTCCGATTGGTAGTATACCTACATATAATTGAAGCCTCCTCAACCTCATTTAAAAAACAACCATAGTCCATAAATGGGATTTTACTGGAGAGTGAAATAATATACTCAACATGTTTCTACGACTAAAAATTAGGTTCGATGAATGTTATTTAATTTCAAAATGTGGATTAAAGGACTATAGAGCAGGTTTGACCGTTCAATTTTTCCTCGTGTTCTCAAAAATATAGAAATTGAAAATTTTCTCATGCGTTTTTAAATTAGTCGAGTCTTCGAAGTTTTCGAGCTTTTTTTGTTTACAGTCCACCAGCTTGATTTTGATTGGTTATTCACAACCAATCAGCGTCAACCTGATGGACTTTGGTTGTTTTTTTAAACAAAAAGCTGGAAAACCTTTTATTTAGAAACACAAAAAAAAAGTTAATGTCTTTTTTAAAATTTTAAATAAATAACACCATCAGTTTTCTCGTGAAATTTTATTTCAAAAATTGTAATAAAAAAAATTCATAAATGTGGGATTGGTTGTTTTTTAAACGGAGGCTTCAATTTAAAACTACGACCTCGCATCTTTAAATTTCTTGCTGTTGAAAGACAAAACATTCTGTGCTGAATCTGAAGCATATCTTCATGTGTCAGATTAAAATCCATTCAGGGATGGAATGATGGAATTGTGATTAAAAAATACTCAACTATTCATCTCATTTTTTCTTCGATCTTTGTAATACTAATTTGAATTTTTTATTCAATGAAGGTCTACACTCAATCTGCGCTAGTCAGTGACGTACCGAAGGCATTTTCCAGCGAGGGGGGAGGGGGGAGGTCTCATGAATATCCTAACTCGAATTCATGAAATTTCCAACTCAAAATGGACGCAACTTGAAATACCAGAAAAATTTTATGCAGAATGAGTAAAAAGGAACCTTTTTTGGCGTTATCGCCTCAAATAGTGCGCGTAAATATGGTTTAATTTATACCCGAGCAAAGCGAAGGCGAAGCTTTGAAAAAATTAGATTTTTAATGCCTAAAAAAGCCATTTTTTCTTATTTTAAGGTTTTCAAAGTTCTTATTTAATGTAATTTGAGAGGGAGTAGGGTAAGAATGTAGCCATTAGATATTCACAATCAGTGGTGTCGAAAGCTTTATTTGGGAGGGTACAAATTGAGAATAAAAACACAGAGTATCAGATCAAAAGTATTTTCAGGGGAATGGATAAAAGGAGCCTTCTTTAGCCCTGTTGTTACTTGAAATAATTACGATTTTGTTCATACTCTCTTAATTTGAACCAGTCAAAAATGCCTGAATTGACTGATGAAATAGTGAAAATCAAGTCACTGATAATCAGTCAAATTCCACTGATTTCCCAGTTAATCAGCGTCATTTTACTACCAATCAGTGAAAAATTACCGATTCAAATAGTGGATTTTGATTGTTAAATCAGTGAAAATTAGTTGACTGATTAAAATCAGTAAAAATTTACTGATTCAAATCAGTGGATTTTCATTATTGAAACAGTGGAAAAAAATTTCACTGATTGAATCAGTAATTAATCAACGATTGAATCAGTGAAATTTTATTTTTACTGATTTAGTAGTGAAATTTCACTGACTGAATCGTACTTTTTTTTTACTAATTCCTACAGTGACTTGATTTTGTCGATTTGAATCAGTCATTTTTGACTGATTCAAATTAAGAGAGTGCCCGAGCGAAACGAGGGCGAAATTTTGAAACTCACCAGTGAAAATTTTATTGATTTCCAACTTGGAAAAATGATAAATTTTCAGTTGGGAAAATGATGAATTTTCAGTCGAGAAAGTGACTAATTCCCAACTGATGTGCTGAATTGCTCAATTTTCCCAACTCACAAGTAAAAAATTTTCTCATGGGGGACGTTCGGTACGTCCCTGGCGCTAGCGTGTAGTCTAAAATTTTTTTGAGTTACCCAAATTGAAAAATCAATTTTTAAACCTTTTTCCTACTCGGCTACCCTTTCCCTCTACCCTCCCGGAACAAAAATAAGAAAATTCGCACGTTATTCCAATGCATCGCCATAGCCAACCCATGAACCATAAAAATCCACACCATAACCAAACCTCTACCTCACCTATTTCCACCGCTTTCTTCCCAAGTCTTCTGAAACATACGTCTACCGTACATCTACAGGGACGTGAGCATTTCTGCTTATACGCTACTCCCGGCCTATTTGTCATTCCGAACATAAACATGACAAAAATGTATAAAGCTTACTCGCGTAGAAGTAATGAAAAGGTATTAAGATTCCGTTCTTAAAGGCGAACGCGTTATATTTTATCCTGTAATTTCTGCAACAAAAGCCATTAAATTTCAAATATTGCTCGTAAATGCCAACCACCCGTATACCGGGCGGTGTCGCTGAAGATTAGAAATTTATATAGCTTTATTGTAATAATAACTCGCCGAACTAATGAGCTTTATGCCCGATACAACTATAAGCAGTATATATTTTACGATATGTGTATATAGTGTATTTATTACACGTACCAATGAGTGCTACCTCGCTTGCATACTTCACTTCGTAGCAATTCTACCCTTGGCCTTTTGGCTTCCCCGTTTGTTAAATCTTTTACAATACTCTTAATCTGCGATCTGTGACTAATTTTAAACCGACATTGTAACTCTTGTTTGACAACGTGTTAAATAGATTTTCCTTATGGTATCTGGATATCTATTTCCGTACATGAAAACTTTACTGGTTTACCCGAGCAGAAGCTGCAGAAGAAGTGCATTAGTCACAATAGGTAAGATCTGCAGGGCGCGGCGGGGAGGAGCAGAACAACGATAAAAATCCGAGCGAAAGAACGTAAAATATATTTTATCGGCGTTCATTATGTATGAAAAAGCTCGCGAATCGAGCATTACTATTAAGAATATGATTAAAATCATACGACGATATCTTTTTACGATATTTGGCGTTAGAGTTTTTTGTCTATACTTTTATTACCCGAGCTTGCTCGTCGTACCTTGGTTTTTAAAGGTTTCTCAAATAACGCAAGGTGTAAAAACTGGCGACTTCGTATGTTTCGATACTGCCGGAGGGCCTGAGGGAGGGGACGATTGAGGAGAATTTTCAATTTCGTACGTTTTCACCGAACAACGAATAAAAATAGCTTTATTTCTCAGCGCGGGTTTTGTTTTCTCCGTCTCCCGTTTTCCTTTCCCATTGCGGATGGTTAAATTAAATCCGAAGGTAAATATCAAGCTTTATGTTGTAATAACGATAGTTTAACTTCGATAAAATTTTCATAATGCATGAATATTGCTGTAAGCTGTCGGGCGTATTGTATAATCTCGGCTCGTTGTTGTTCTTGGCTCAGATTTTTACCCCCCTCGGGCGTGTTACTGTTAGTTTTTACGAGACAGAAATATGGGCCTTAATATTGGGTGTTTTATTAGTACACAGATGGCGTTGGAGTCCCTTTAAGCCCGAAATAAAGACATTTATACGTCTTGCGCTTCTTTTTTCGGTACACTCATTGTTGTACATTCGAAAATGGAAAATGCGTCTGATTAAATCGTAAAATATGTTTTACGAGATTCGTTACAGCGATGACAGATATAGCTCATATTTACTTTCAGTCTACTGTGCTAACTTACTTACGTTTACCTACTTAATGGCGGCACGTATAGGTGATCTTTATATTAAGCATGGGTTTTATACTTTTATTGTGTTATCGATGTATGACGATGTGTAAAAAGTGAGTTTTCCCTTCGGACGATTATTGCGTTTTGTTGTATCGTTTGTGTGGGCTTATGTAAGTTTCAAATTTAGGGGATGGTTGTGTTAAGAGTATGTTTACTGCTGGGTGTTCGTTTTGTGCACAATGCCTGACGGAGCCATCCGTCAGGTCCTTGGGTAAAAAATGTCTCCTTTTTGATTTTTTTCAAATAGTCTCAAGTAGGGGAATTTAAAGTCTCTATCGCAATTTCATTTTTTTTTTGCAACGAATTGCGAATTTTCTCTCGTGAATTCAATTATTTGTTTGGCTGATTGATCCTAAATTATAAGACGTATACTTCTTAAATAGATTTACACAAGGTAATTCGTTTTACTTTCATAACTATTGTAATTAAATTCATCCGCGAGCGAAGTGAGGGCGAAGCTTTGAAAAAATTGGATATTCAATGTCCAAATAGACATTCTTTTCATTGTTTTAGGGCTTCGAAAATCTTTCTGTAATGCGATTTGAGGGGAGGGATGCCTTTTCAGATCATTGATACATGAAAAAATGGTGTGTTTTTTTTTTAGCATCACAAAGACCAATTTTTAAAAAATCTGTGCACTTGCTTCGCTCAAGCGTGAACGAAATTACAATTATTATGAGCTATTCGAGGCAACAATGTGAAAAAATATTTCTTTTTTCCTCCCTCCACCAAAATTAAAGCTTTTTAGGAGGGTACGAAGTTGGTAAGAGACTCGGAATACTAAAAGAGAAGAAAAAGATACTTTTTTTTTGCAGTTGTAGTAAATAAATTGATACCTATGAAGGGTAAAATTTTGAGAAAATTGGATTTTTTCATGTCCAGAAATTTCATTTTTCATCTGAATTTCTTGGCATCAAAAGAGGTAGTCCAAACCCCAACCCCCCCGGCTACGCCTCTGATAAAACTCTATGTGAGTGTGTGCAACTGACGACATCATCTCGTATTACTCTGAATATTTGAATTAAAAAAAAAATCAAGATTAGGAAAGAAGTAAACAAATTTAGAGGTTCAAAAGACTTGTGGAAAAAAATTATTTTTTGTGGGCTGGACCCCCCCCCCCCCCCTCACCCACCCATAAAAATGGTCCATATGAACATCAGCCCCTATAATCGCGGATAGTAGGGTGGGCCGAAAAAACAATTTTTTCGATTTTCAAAAACATACCCCCGCAAAAGTTGTCGGCTGATGAGACTTGAAGAATAAAAAAAAAATTCAAAATCGATTCATATCTTCCGATCGCGCATTGGCGTTGAAGTTTTCAAAAATTAGCAAAATTTTAAAAATTTCGAAAAAATTCGAAATTGATTAAAATTAATTTTAGAGCTTATTTAGTGACCATATAGACCAAAAAGCAAATTTTTTTTGAAAAAATCAACGTTTTATAATTTTTTTTTGATTTTTCTTCATGTGAAGAAATAGCAGAAATTTAAAAAGGGCGTAAAGCATGATTTTTTTTCAAAAAATTCTGCTTTTTGGTTTGAATAGTCACTAGATAAGCTTTAAAACCAATTTAAATGAATTTCAATTTTTTTCAAAATTTTCTAAAATTTTTGAAAATATTGAATTTTTGCCAATTTTTGATAATTTCAATGTCAATGCGCGATCAGAAGATATGAATTGATTTTGATTTTTTTTTTATTCTTCAAATCTCATTAGCCAGCAACTTTTGCGGGGGGTATGTTTTTGAAAATCGAAACAATTGTTTTTTCGGCCCACCCTAGCCCTAGCGGATAGCCAATATTAGTGAACTATGTGATCGATTCAAGCAGAACTTTCCAAAATTTGAAACTTTTGACTTCATATTCATACATTTAGGGTGACAATTTTCCTGCAAAAAATTTAATTTTTTGCCAAAAACTATGGATTTGAATTTAAAGTTGGAAATTTTGTAAAATTCTGCTTTGATCGATCAAATAGGTCATCAATATAGATTATCCGTGATTATAGCTGCTGAAGTTCATATGGACCATTTTACGAGATAGTAATATGTAATTAGTAACTGCAATTTTCAAAAAATTGGTAAATTTAAGGTAAGAATAAGAAGTAAAAATAATCGAACAAAAAAAATGGGAAAAGGAACTATTATTCCGAGTAACTTATCATTTGGCACAAATAAAAATAATAAAATAAAGCACTAAAACTATCAGTCTATCAATCAACATTTCGACAATCAATCTTCAACTTCAAACTCTATCGACTCTTCTACAACCTCAACGTCAACTGGCTCAACATCCAGATCCAAGTCCGAATCCGAATTTTCCTCATCTAAAACGTCACTATCACCAGCCGTTCCCAATTTTCAATTTGAGATATGGATTTTTTATGACGTACTTTCGATTCATTTTTTATTGGACTCAGGATTTCACCTGGAGTTTGAAAAATACCTCCCTTGTAAGGAAACTCGAAAATCAATTTTTTAATTTTCAGTTCCTATTTTCAATCACTCCATAAAATCGCACCTTTCTTGCTCCTATTTTCTTCTCTAAAATTTCTTACCAAAGAAATGGAAACTTCACTGAACCAGTTAAAGAATACCACCTCTCCCATCCAGCTATTTGATGTTACCGAATAATAAATTGTGTTGTCTTGTTGTCTGTTGGATCAATCCAGCTCGACTGTACAGATTTTCCTCTGAATATCACTTGAGGTGGTAACGCAGTACCATCTTGCCCATTTCCCAAATAAACGTGATGTAATCCAGAGCCCTTTCTTCCAATTTCTTTCATTTTCACACGACTTCACAATTGAATCCAAATTTTCGATCGTTTTCATTTTCATATCGAATATCACATTGATCCAGCAAGGTTTCTAGTGTTTTGTAAACATCATATTTTATGTATGGGTTCCTCGCATTTTTTCTCAACTTCTTCAAATTTTGAGCTTTTTTCAAAGATAAACTATCTTTGTGACGATGCATAAATGATTGATACCAATCATTACCTATGAAACAGTAAAAGAAATGAATAGTAACCTAATTTTCAATTTTATTGACCAGGGTGTCCATTTCTAAAAAGTCTAGAAAACCTGAAAAAAGCATCGAATTTTGGAATTTTCTCATGAATTGTTTAATAATTTATAAAAAAATCTAGGGAAGTACAAAATTTCAGAAAAAAAATCAATTTCATGATGAACAATAAAGTATAAAGGGGGGAAGAAAAACGTGAAAAATACAAAAAATTGCAATTTTTCATAAAACAATATACTTAACTTCAATGACCTATAGTTCTATTTTTAGGATTTGATAGGAGCCGAAATTCGAAATTTATGAATTCTTACTTGGAAAGTACCACATATTGAAGAAAAAAAAATCACAAAAATCCTAGATCTTTTCCACTCCAACAACTAACCCTAATTCCCATTCGTTCTCACGCAACCCCCCATTAACCATTTTCATCGGTCATTAGGTACAATTTGGTTGTTTCTACAAGTTCATATTCAATTCGTTCTTCGCTCACAATACACACCACAACAACCCAGAAAAGAGGGAGGAAAAGGACGAAAAAAATTAGAGTATCGAAACGAGAACGCTGCTGCACTCTTGAATCGGCGAACGTCTGTGTCTTAAAGATACTTGAAGAAATGAAAATGTCGTTGACAATATTTTCCCTATGGTTTGTTGTACGCTATGCATACGACGGCGACATCGGTCGGGTAGCTTTTTCTCGAGTGCTTTCCGGGGGACATCGTGTCGTTACCCCAAATACAGAAAGAGTGCTTGTCGTCGAGTTGGCCACTTGATACAGTCAATTTGCCTCTTGAAAAAATGGTTACAGAAAAATTTCGCTTCGTTACGAATAAGCAGCCTGTGACGCTTGTCTAGATCCTATTCGTATACGAATTACGAGTATATTCAACCATTTCAGCGACTTTTTTCGTCTTTCGACAAGTGCCTTACTGTTTAATTTTCCGTCCGCATAAAGTGAGGCGGAGGGCTCGGAAAAAAAAGAAAACGTTTCGAGTTTGTTAATTGAATTCGTCGCTCGCCTCTTTGATGACCATTTTGACGAAATTCAAGGGATTAGGTGTATTTTTTCGTTGCTCGACTCTCTCTGGCGGTAATTTATATCCGATTCGAGAGCCGGATCGCATCGTGTATTAAATATGGGGTCTGGGGTGAATAACGAATGGCTAGAGTGTATTTATTACGTACGGTACGTCATTTAGAGATATTTTTCGTATATTAATTGCGGTACGGAGGCCTACGCCAGTGTTTTTTTCGACTACTTCCTATATTGAAACTTTATTTTAGTGCGATAGTTTATCAATTAAATTACCGCGAGATGCCTGGCGTCTTATTTTATTCGTCGTAGCGAGGCTTAAGTCAACTATTTGTACCGTTTACATAAAGAACGCGTGGTATTAGTGTTCGGATGTGATCTATTATGGCTGTAAAGATTATTTATTCGCGTCTTTTTACATGTTATGAGGCTCGAGAGGCATATTATTATGTCAAGTTTGGTCGATGGTATTGGCTAGGAACAGGTACATATAATTATAAAAGTGCCGAGGGAGGGTCTGAAATTTTTCATGGGTTAGGCAAAGAATAAAAAAAGATGTGTTTTTTTGTGAATTGGATAAGTTTGAGTAAATATCTAATTTCATTTATTTATTTATTTTTTATTTTTTTTAGTGAACAGAGTTTGTTCATGTAAGTAAGCTTAATTTGGTTACCAGTATGTTTTAAAAAATTCCAGCATTTTGATCGTCCGCAGGACTGTTCGAACTTCATTTTTTCAAATTTGAAAGTTTAGTACATGAAGAGGCTTACAATGTATTGAATTCATTTTTTGTGTTTTTAAATTTTTGAATTTTTTGAAATAAAAACTGTACCTTCCCGAACAAAAAATATTTACAATAAAAGGAAGAAAAAAATTGAAAAAATATCACTGTATCTCAGAAAAAAAGAACTAAAAAAATATCACATTACTTACCATAGGATGCACAGAATATACCATCATATCTGTTACAGGAAATGTTGTAAATCCAGTCAATGTTGTCAATGACTAAGAATTTTAGGCAATGTTGTTTTCCTCCTGACATTGCCTAGTCATTGACAACATTGACTAAGATGGTGTAGGCAATGATGATAGAACTGGAGACAGTCGTGTAGAATTTGATCCGTGTTCAGAAAAATTTGTCTATTTGCGAAATGTTCTGATGGGGAAAAAAGTATCATTACGAGAAGCTGCCGGTGATAATCCTTGTGGTGCTCAGGGTTACCAAAGGTGCCACTGTAAGGGAAATTTCGACTCAAATAGGTGCCGCTGTCACGCTGCTAATATTCGTTGCAACTCAAAATGCCATGGAAGTTAACGTGTTCCAAACTTCCAATAAACACGAATAATAATTGCATTTTTTAGGGAGACAATTTCTTCATTCAAAAACTTTGATAAATAACGCAAATGAATGGTTTTAAAAATTGGTATTCATCATTGCCTATACCATCTTAGCCAATGTTGTCAATGACTAGGCAATGTTGTCATTGACTAGGTAATGTCAGCAGGAAAACAACATTGCCTAAAATCCTTAGTCATTGACAACATTGACTGGATTTACAACATTGCCTGTAACATATCCATTTCAAACTATCTCCACTGAATTTCTTATTAAAGGTGGTGGAATGTTGTCGATATTAATGTTTGCACTTTTGCAGAGGTCTGAAAAAAGTTGATGAATTTGATATTTTTAAATAATATAAATGGATAAATTGATCAAATACCTGTATATTCAATAAAATACTTACACATCGTAAATCACCTGTTCAGGTGTATGGAAAACTTCTAGAGGGAGGGGTATACGCATCCCCTCTTCAAACATAGGTAACTATACCATTTTCTAATTTTATTAATTTTTTCGCCAGTTCGCCGCCTTAGGATCGAAGTTGGGCTCGTCGAGGTGAATTACTCCATCCACCTCGAAGTGGGATTTCTTCATCTACATACCTTCGAAAATTCACACTTCATACAAGTATTCTCACACACGCAAAAGTGCATAAGTTATGGACTGAGGAGACTAGAAACAAAAATTTAAATCGATTCTTATCTTCTGATCACACTAGAGCCTTTGTATTTCAAAAATTGTCAAGAATTCAAAAAAATTTGAAAAAAAAAGAAATTTAATTTAATTAATTTTAGAGCTTATTTAGCAACTATTTAAACCAAAAAGCACATTTTTCAGAAAAAATTATGGTTTTAGGTACTTTTTTTCATAGGAGGAGAAACGGCAGAAATTTTAAAAATCTATAAAACATGGATTTTTTTAAAAAAATGTACTTTTCGGTTTGGATGGTCGCTAATTAAGCTCCAAAATCAATTTTAATGAATTCCGATTTTTTCCCCATTTTTTCGATATTTTGAAGGTACTAAGTACAAATTGAATTTTTGTCAGTTTTCGAAGAACTGAAGGCTATTGTGTGATCAAATTCTCAAAATTCCAAAATTTTGGTTTTTTGGCCTATCTTAGTCTTCAAGGTCAGTTATAAATACTTCCAGGAAAAAAATCTTAGTTTTCTTTATATGTACATACCTAAGCCTTAATGAAAATAACGTTTGAAAAAAGAAAAAAGCTTAAAAAATTAATCAAGAGTTCCATTTGTTGCCTACATCTCCCTTAACAACTGATGACTTGAATCAACACCTCAGAGTGACCTTGGCCACTGCTCTTTAAAAAATAATTGTACAGCAAATCATTGGAAAACGAAGGTCTTCAATTGAGTATTTAAAACAAAATACTTTCTTCATGGCAATCTAAACTTGTGATGAATCCAACATTTCGTTGAATTGTGTCCTGGTCTCTAGCTGATCCTTGAAGGTGGTGAGGGGGAGTGCTACGAGAACTCGAACTCCACGATTATAGAGCGTATTTGTCAACTCCATCATGGAATCCGCTAACTCCTCAATTGTTATACGAGGATCTCTCGTCTCCACATCGCCGATGGTGAGAATTAGACGAGGAGGGAGTGTAAATTCCTTGGCACGTTCTATGAGCCGTTTTATGGTCATACCGCGATTGGTGAATTTTGAATTTAACGCCAATGTTGCCAAATCATGCCTTTCGCCTAAGGCTAGGGCAGAGACCACAAAGTTGGTACAGTGAAGACATCCAACGAGCATGAACTCAGCGCAGCGTTGGCATACGCTATGGTGCCACGATTCGTTATTTGGCAAAGCGTCAAGAACGATATATCCGAGAGCTTCCATGGAACCAAGAGCGGGTCTCCAGATTTTTCAGGCGCAAAGGAATTGTCGATCTTTGGTTTGAAGCGCTTGGCCAACGGATCTTCGGCTGGTGGTACATGCCGTTTCTTCGGTTGAGGAGGACCGTGGCGGGATTTGTTTTTGACGGATGGCGGCAAAAAAGGATGGCGTTTCTTTTCCGCGAACGCTGTCTTTGGGAGGTAAACACGGACCTCTTGTAACCGTGGTTTTGTTGCTTTTTCTGGAGCATCGTTGGGCTCCTCGAAGACATTTTCTGCAGGAGGCTGCAAGTACGGGTTGAGATGAGAACTACGTTTTTGGGTAACCGGTAGATTCGGTTGAATCTCGACAAGCTGCACCGTTTCTTCGTCATCGAAGACCATCGGGGCCTGGTTTTGCTCAGTCGTGTTGTCGATGTTCAATAAAGTTTTGTCCGTCACTGTCGCTGTCGTGTCTTCAACATAATCCGGAGGAGTCTCCAAGGTGTTGAGGCGCGCGCGTAACGTCACAACTTTGGCAAAATAGGTGTCAGCATCTCTTTTGAATTTTGCCACATCTTGATTCAGCGAAATGATTTTTTGCTGCAGATGGGCTGTTTCCGCATCCGAGTTGGTCGGATTTTCGGCTGCCAGTTGAGGTTCAATCAAGATAGAGCCGATCGTATTCACGGTGTATCGTAGTTTTTCAATTTTGATTATTTCAACACAATCTTGACCGTCGCAGGAAAAGCAGTTTTCCTTGGCTTCGTCGTCGCGATGCAAGAGGCAGGAGTAATGGTAGAGATGGTCACACATCGCTGGTTGTAAGATTTGTTCTGCAATGTCAACGTAATGGACAAGATACGGTCTGTCGTCAGCAACGTTGTTTTTGCATGTCGAGCATTGGATGATTCTGACCAGTCTGCTACCATCGGCTTTCTGCAAACGTATTTGAAAATTAGAAGGTTGAAAATTGTTTGATAAATTTTCATTTTTCTTACTACGTTTGGTAGGTACCTTCTTTCTCCTTGGTTTAGGAGGAGGGGAGGGGGTATTTGAAGTCGATTGCTGTTGGTTTACAGCAGTCGAAGATTTCCCAGAAGTACCTTTGTTTGAGGTATTCTCTTCCACCTTGGTTTTGGTGGGGGTGAGGGAAATCTGTGGGAACGATCGTAATCCACGTATGAAAATGGGGGTTATAGTCTTTTTAATTCCTGGTCTTGTAGACCTACGTACCTCTCCAGTTTCGGTTGTATCAGCTTTTTCCAAATTATCAGCCATTATGTCATAATAGTGAAATTAAAAAGAGCCGTGCGAATCGTTTTCTGAAAAAGAAAATATAAATTCAATTAGAAAATCAGAGAGATAGGTATTCGAAATAAATAAAATTTCAAGTCCAATTACTTATTTCGGTAGCTAGCGCCAAAGACTGTAAAAATGGTAAATTAATATTATAAACAGGTACACGTGATTGTCCTGTTGATAAAATTTCAAAAATAAGCAACATGTAATTTTGTTTTTATTTATTAAACATGTGCGTAAATTTTTACATACTTTGTATTTAAAACCAACGCGAGGCAATTTGTGCTCGGTTTCGGTTGATGGTAATTGGCGACGATTCACGGGAAGAGAAAATTAATACGTCGTGATTTCGAATGGTTTGCACCGCCAGACCCGCATGTTCGCGTAAGTTTCTTCTTCTATACGCTCCCTTGTAGACAATCGAATAGGTTCCGTCGATATTTATATGTCTTGAGATTATATAGCCGATTCCTTGATCTGTATGTTAGGACTGGTGTAGGCATAGCGGTTGTTATTCCTAGTTTTTGAATGTCTGAAACTAAGAGTTTATATGACGATATATGACGGTGACGAAGAAAAAAGCAATACATTATCACATGAACTCACCAGTTTGGCCCGCAGGTAGAGAGATTTCCGTCTGATTCCGTGGAATTTGTATCGGAAATCGATTCTGTGTGTAACGGCGTCGGCTCTTCGTGAATAATCGGGTACGTAGGATTTCTCAGTAATCTATAGCTAAAATAGATATTACTGTCTATTCAACAAATGAATAATTAAAATAATATCTATTTACCAGGTACGGTCTCGTAGCCTGAAAAATCAAATGGAGCCGTTGATGTGGACGCTGAGAGGTTGCTGTCGAGATCGGAAGCACTATAGACTGATGCCGGAAGAAGGCAAAAATTGGGTTCTCCGCAATGGTTTATAATACAGTCGGGAATACTACAAAAGGTATCGATCTCGAATTCTGTAAAATGAATACAATTTAACGAAAGCTTTTTTAATTACGTTCATTAAAGAGTATGCATACCTGGTTCAGTTTCAGGTGGCGGTTTAAAAACTCGTTCAGTTTCGACTGGTTGACGTCGGCTGCCGAAGATTCGTAAATATTTTTTATCAAGATCGTTGGTATCTTCAAGATTCGATCGTTCGTTCGCCGGATGAGTATCCAATGATTTCGTATCAGTGCCATCGGACGAATCGTTAATTTGCTCTTTCACACTTTCTTGTAGTGGAAAAAAGATCGCAAAATCACACACAAATTCAAATTCACTATTTTTCACTAGTGTGTGAAAAAGATCGCGAACTGCACTGATTTCAGCACTTTCAAAGTGAAAATAGATCGCGAAAACACACGAAATTCACCAATTTCCACTGATTTGTGGAAATTTTTTTTTTAGTCAGAAAACTTGAGAATGGTATTTTCTCAAGTCTGACAGGCGAAAATCGGTCAGATTTTCGACTTACACACTAGTTAGTTTACCTAGTGTCTTTGCAATAGGTATGAGAACGACTCGATACCTAGCAGGTAAGATTAAAAGTATTGGACTTTCACCAACTAAGCTACGAATATTTTTCACAAGGAAAAATACCAGTTACCCGTGGCCACCTATTTGGTCTAACAGGGGCTAAAAAACGTAATTAAACCTTTGAAAAGGGCTTACCTTCGCATGTGAATTCGGGCGCCAATGTGATGATGGTAATCACATTGTTTTACCTCGCCTGGCCAAGGTACTCTTGTGTTACCAATCACAGCTAATTAGTTAAAACTCTAGATCATCCCCGCTATGCGAGTCACGTAGAGGGCTAGCAGAACCTTACAGCAGGCGCTAGAAGTGCACGTATGCACAAAAGTAGGGTCGCTATGCGAGAGCCTGGGAAAACGGTTGAGTAACAATGCCTCCGCGAAACGTTAGAATTGCCACTGACGAGAGCACTACTCGGTAGACGTAGAGTATTCGTATTCGTTGCTTCGTTTATCCGTCCTACAGGGTTGCCACTTCGCAGTGTTGCCCTGTAGAACGGCGGGACAATCCCTACTGTGACAAACTTACTCAGCATCCAAAAAACAATGATTTGTTAACACTAATTCAATTAAAAATTAAAACTTGAAAATTTTTCATTTCTGTAGATTATTTTCAACTGGTTCGGTAGGTAAATGTCTCACTTATCTATGATTGTGAAATTTATTTTTGCCAAAGTTGGAAGTGACCCACACTGAAATGAAAAATGTCCACATTATTCATTTACATCAATGTTTGAATGTCAATGCACAACCTCTAAAAAATTATTGAATAATGATTCGTTGTTCGTTTCTGAAGAAAACATGATTCTTTATTTAAATGACTTACAAATTCAAATTTAAGGCTTCCTTTTCTTTGTGTCTTTTCTACAGTTCTGCGTACATGCCATTCATTTTTCAATCATGGTTTTTTGACAAGACAGAAGAGGAAAATTGTTAACTGTTTTTCGGAAAAAATATTGCGATTTACGTTCGTAATTGTTCAAAATTCTTAATTGAACAATAGATTGTTTCATTTGATGTAGGTAAAAATCAAGTTGATTACTTTGTTCGCTCGTAAATACCTTAAATGTCTGAATCACATTTTTCCAGAAATATTTTATCGATGTCTCATCATTTTTTATGTCACCTCCATACCCTACTGAATAAGGGAATATATTCACCTAAATAAAATGTGTAAGTAGCTATGTTAAAAAATACTTATAGGAAAAAAATACTTACATACATGAATTACAAAGAAATGAAAAATTACTTGAATCACAATGATAATGATGAGAATCGTGTATTTCTTTG
Organism: Pseudococcus jackbeardsleyi; assembly: GCA_038380155.1. Taxonomy (NCBI): domain Eukaryota; kingdom Metazoa; phylum Arthropoda; class Insecta; order Hemiptera; family Pseudococcidae; genus Pseudococcus; species Pseudococcus jackbeardsleyi. The sequence goes on from CM076238.1 coordinate 46,817,523, forward strand.
AAGTGTGCCAAAGAAGCGGAAAGATGAAAAAGCTTTTAGGTTTATGAAATTCATTTCTGAGATTTTTTTCGAGTCTGAGAATATTTTTACAAATTTTCACCATCTCTAGCAAGGTACGCCTTATCAAATTACAAATCATCACGAATAACACAAAAAAATCAAGAAAAAATTATCTTGAGAAAATGTGAAAAATTAGTCTGATGAGGTTTGACAGCTTCATTTTCAGGATTATTTTGACTTCCAACGAAAAATTTCACCGTTCGAGAGGAGAGGCGAACCATAATCAGAAAATTTCCAACTTTATCAAGTGATATATCGAAATCCATTTTTTTTACTACAGAAATTTATCTCTGAAGTTATTATGAACCTAAAAATGAAAAATGAATTGCTTTTAAAAATGAAAGGAGGTAAAACTGAAAATTTTCTATCAAATTTTTTTCAATCAGGTATTTTAAAATTTCGTTTCCATTTCAAAGCATTAACTTTTGTTTTGAGATACAAATGTTTTCAGAAATGGATTCATGAAATCTGAATGTAGATTTCGATCTATCGTTCGATAAATTTGAAAAAATTTCAATTTCGGTCCATCCTTCCCTTTCAAGAATCGATTCGCAGGCTCTAAGTCAATACCTATTCTAATTTCTCAGCAAATGTTTTTTTTTTTGTTGTGCTTCAATCTGTTTTAACTGAGCCCTTACGAGCAGCAAAAATGAAAAAAAATCCAGTTCAAAAAATCAGAGGAACTGAATATCACAACCCCCGAAAGTTTCATTTTAGCGCGTGTTTGGCGCCATTTCAGGCTGGTGACTGCAATTTTCAACCTTTTTTTAAGGGGAGTGGGGGATTTGGTTTGCAATTTATTTTGTCTGTTGGCTCGTGGCTTGAGATTCGAACAGCACTAATGATCTTCATCGTACATGATATATCTGAAAAAGATTTCCGTAAGGTGCTTGATTCTTTCGAACAGACTGTAGCTATTACTTACAAGTCATCATTTAGATTATTCGGAAAATTAATATTGCATTGAAAAAATAATCAGTTGAAATCACGAGATTTACCTATTCTATTGCAATTATATATTTTTTTTTCATTCTCTTTTCTTCTCATTTGATATCTGTTTTTGACTCGAGAAAAGAAACGAATTTCCCTTATTCGACTCCGTCCACCTCCAAGATATCGTCAATATTCAAAATAATGATTGAAATTTCTAATTACCTGCCGCGTCAACACATTCCAAACATCTTTAAAACCCTCATCTCAACTTCTCATTCCACATCATACCGTAAAAAACTAAACTCAACATAAAACCCACGAAAAAATATCCTTACTTATTAAAAATCAGAAACGAATTTCAAGAGCTTTCAAAAAAATCTAAAAAAAAACTTGGCATACCACCCGCGGCCTTTCGAGCCTCTGAAAGCGAATCTTAGACCGAGCCAGCGGGGTAAAAAATATGAAACTTCAATCAAACCGTATGATTACAATCTTCACGAATTGTACGCGCCAGTCTCGATTAAAAAAAAACTACACGACATTCTGGGCGAAATTTTTACCCAGCATCTCGTTCTTTTATAAATTTCAATTTTACTAATGGATAGGAATACAAAAGAGGTTACGTTTGCGTTTTTTTTCGTTTGTTTTTTTTTTTCTTTATTCGTTCTCGTTCCTTCTTTACATTGAAAATAAAAACCTCACCTTGGAACAATCGTTATATTATAGGATATTAAAATATACCAAGATACTCGATCAAGATGGTCTGACTGTAAAGAGCGAATATCTATATTGGTACGTACAAGAATGGCAACAATACTCAGCCGAAGGATGTTTTTTCACATTAAAAAGGAAAAAAATCTCACCCTGCTAATTAATATTTTTTTCGGATGAAAATTCAAAAGAAAGGGAAAAAATACTCTCGGGTTATATTTCTAATTAACGAAAGTGAAGAGAGGGTAGAATTGAGACTGAGAATGTTGAAAAAAGATTTCGTAGGGATACTGATAAAATTGATCTATCGATGTCGGTTTCTCAGGCCCAAGAAAGCGTCGTCGGCTTACTAAATATGCCAAATAGACCTAATATGCGACCCATCCTGGTGGTCCATTTCTATTTTACCAAAGAAGATCGCCTCAGAGAAAATATACCGCCTTATTGTAAAAACACAGCCGCGTTGATGCAACCGAAGTATCATTTGTTTGAAAATCATGTCACCTTTTTTTCGTAGATACCTCGATGGTAACAGACGATGGCGGCGACTCGCTGAAATTGGATGTGTTTATCATATTGTGAGCGGTGATTTATTGGTAATTCGAACAACATGTTTTGTTATACTTAGAATTTTACCGAAACATAAGTTTTCTCTTTTACCACGGAGGGTTCTTTTGCCTTTCGTGGACCGAACCAAAGGTGGAAATTGTTACCTGGCGTGTCGTCGGTATAAATATAGGTATCTATTAGTGTAAATTATTCTTTATCTAAAGCTGATGGCTATATCACGGTTTAATATGATTTTTTTCACCGGAATCCAGGCGGAGTTTTTTTTTTCACCATCCTTTGACTGTTTTTTCTCTCTTTTTGTGCTTCCATTTCCACCTCTGGTTTGAATTCAGACCGCACATTGTAATCGATTTCGAGAGCAGCCTTGACAGAAGTATACTCATCATGTGAGTCCGGTTTACCAGTTTTTTGTCTTTTTTATTTTTCTCTCGAAATTTGTATGCATATAACTACGCCAGTGGTACCTCATGCTGATTGAATGACGCTTGTATAGCGTTAAGGGTGGCCTTCTATGTGCAGCCACTGCCAACCCAGGCAGCTTTTTCGGCACGTTACAAGCACCGCAAACAAATCTATTATTCGATTTTTACGTATTTTCGGAAACGACGTCGACGAGATGCTGTTACAATGCACCTCGGTGGTGTTATTATGTAAGAGTGCTCGGCGACTACGATGAAAAAGATGCGTTATTTGTCGACGTTCGGAATTGTGCAGGCTTTTCGGCGCGTTGTTTGCTGTGTCCGATGGTAGGAAAAACAACAGCGGTGTTGAGACCACCCACGTTCGGCCGAGTATTGTTCGACTAGACGGCGGTGATTTTTTTTGGACAAATTCGCGGCTGAGATGATGACAAAATTTAGAACTGAGAACAATACGTGTTTGGTGGACGATTTAGCGATGTGGAGTGAAAAGTGGACTGATTGGAGGAGAGTTATTTATAAGGATATACTTTGGAAAGTATTGTGTTTTGGGGTGAGTTCTGGAATATATTTTGGAATATATTTATGTCGTAAAGTAGAATTTGTAAGAATAATATTCAAATAATTACCTGCTGCCCAGTGGCGATTTTAGAAAGGAAGATCTGAGGAAGTTAAAACTTGAAAGAAACTGAATATTTTTCAAAATCTTTCAAATAACGAATTTATAAAATGACTAGGTACTCAAAATTTGAATAGGTTCACGTCTCTTGCATTTTTATTACTTTTTAAAATTTCTTCCAATTACTCATTGCGTTAGAAAGAGATTTTTAAAAAACATTGTTGAAAAAAATCTTTGAAATTTAATAGTTTTCGACTAGGAAATTTTTTTTAATCATTCTGTAAAATATTTTCCAACTGTAAAATTGTTTCAAATTGAAATTTTCTCAATAATTTTCCATCTTGGATTCAGAAAAAAAAATCAAAATCATATTTATTTTCTTAAAAATTCTTCCATATCGAAAATTTTTCCAATTATTTTGAAATTTTCCTGCCTATATAAATTTCAACTTCAAGTCGAGTATGTGAGGTTACCTAAATGATTAGAAAAAAAATTCAATTTAAGAAGATGAAATTGAAAAATAAGTGTAAAAAAATCAAGTTCAAGTTTAAAATGAATTTATTGATAAAAAAAATTAAAAATTATTAATTGGGTACAAATTTCAAAAAAATTAAGATTCAAGTGACGAAAAAATATAGTTAGACTTGAAAAAATTTGGACTCAAAAATTGGAATAAATTCTGAAATCTTGTTTATAGTCTGGTTCTAGAATAGAATTTATATCGATTTCATATTTTTCTGGGCACATTTTACCAAAATTGGTACTTGAAAATCTCAAGTTTATAAATTGGTGAAAATTATCAATAATCATTAGAAAATAACCAGAATTGCAGCAGAGTAACAAATCAGTAAACAGTTTTTTCTTTACCGAAGACAAACGTTGGAAAAAATTGCTGAGAAATCAATAAAAATCAAATAATTTTGCTGATTTTTCTATCTGCTGCACTCCTGACTATTGACGACTTTCATGAAATAGTAGATAAGTGTGAAAGGTAAAAAAAAGATTGCTCACTGGGTTGGAATTTTGGTTCCTGATACAAGCTTATTAAACCTTCGATATTAATTTTGGTCCTCTCAAATGCGCAGACCGCTCAAGAAATAAGATGCCATAACTCGGTCGATTTCAGAAAAGCTGAAAGAGCTACTTAGAACCAAAAAATTAAACTATCGGGGAATTCTGCGTATTTTTCTCCACTAATCAACATAGTTGAAAAAAAAATCACCAATTTTTCGAATTTCTACAAATTTTTGATAAAATTCATTCCTATTCTTTTTCCAACAAGCTAAGTTGATTAGTATTTCATGAATTTTTCAAGTTTTCGGCCATCCAAGATTTTTATAAGTTCAACGAAATGTATATTCTGCGTGTATAAAATTATAAATTGATGAATTGAATTTATATTGAAAAAATCGAATGATGAAGTGAATTACCTCACTATATTGTACGCAAAATTATTTCAATTTTATTCTCTAAGTCTAGACATTGAGTGAAGCATCAATATCACTTGTTGAAAAAACAATAGAAATCAATAAAAATTTGAAGTATCCGAAAGCCTGGAATATGTATGAAAAAGTGACCAACTGACTTGGTGAAGAACGAATGGAAAGGAATTTTTTTTAAAATATATGGGAATTCAAAAAATTTATGTTTTGTTGAAAAACTAATTAGGTATTGACAGCAGGATATCGGATTTTGAGTGAAATTCGTTTTGCTGATTCACACCTGATTCATGTTTGGAAAGTAAATTTATCTGCTTGACTTGGCATTCAAAAGCAATATTAGAAAGAAAAAATTCCGCTGAAAATCCTTTTTTTTGCTGCTCAAAAAGTTTGAAATAATTCAACTGAATTTTTTTTTGATTCATGTCTTCAAAACTTAAGGCTAGTTTACTTCGCTGTGCTTTACGATCGTTGATGTACCTAATGAATTTTATGATAGGGAAGTAAATTTACTTAGGGTACCTTTGATGAACTTGAAAAGATAATTACTTATTTACTTATGTTTACTTAACTCTATGCTTGTATTGTAAAAGTTGATTTAATTTTCTTTTTCTCTGCAGGCCAAAGGCATCTCTGTGTCTCGGTGTGGACCGATCTTTTACGTCTTGAAAATTTTGTTCAAGTATGTACTTACAGGTATTGAATTAATCCTTTATTAAGGAATTTAATTGAAAGTTGATAATTTTTTTTATAAATTCATTTTCAAAATGAATTTCATTCAACTTCTATTTTTAAATAAATTTTAAAGGGTTGAAGTACAGAATGAAAAAATTTCATAATTTTTCGATTCTATGGTTTGGTTTACAACAAACTGCCATTACTACTTGAAAAACTTACCCTCTGCCACTGAACTAGAGTATGTAATATCCATTATCTGCGTGTCGAAAAAAAGTCGAATAGTTGAAAAATACCGCACCTTAAATCTAAATAATTATTAAAAGTTGAAAATTTTTCATTTAGTTTTCCGTCAAAATCACAACTCACCTAAATAATTTATGTGATTTTGGCGGAAAACAGAAATAACAGAATAAAAGAATTGCCGAGTTTTATTAATTACCTACTTAGCTTTCTAGCAACTTTCTATTGTGGCATTTTTAAACTATTCGAAATTTTTTCAATTTTTGGGCTCTTTACATCCTATTTTTCAAATTTTAAAAAATATTGATATAATATTGGTAAATATCAACACTAATAGATCCGAATAATCTTCAAAAGAATATCTCAATTTTGGTCATTTTCACCCCTCTTCCTTCTTCGTAATTACCGGATCACTTAATGATGAATAATTCAGGGAATCTGTATCAATCTAAGTATACTAAGATTGGTTATGCACTTGATTTTCTAATCTTGAGGTCCGTTTTAGTCCCCTGAGGTTTTGAAGAAAGTTTAATGATCGACTAATATGTAAAGGGAGAAAAATGAGCGACTTCCAAAATTTTCAACAATTATTTTTCCATTCTTGACTTTGAAGTTTTTTTACTTGGTACTACGTGAAATAATTTTAGTCAATTTTTTTTACCAAAATTTCAAAGTATTTGTTGAATTTCCAAAAAATCTCTACACAAGTTTTTATCAATATGGAATTCAAAGCACCTATAAGTCTCATTTCAAAATTCTTGCTCAAGTTGACTCACGAGTGGTGATGACCAAAAACCAGTTTTAAACGGTTATGCAATTATTGATTTCCTTTCGAGGATTGAAGAAACTTGAAATTTTTTATGAATGGGGTCTGAAGGATACCACTGATGAAAGTGATTGAATTTGGGAATTTTCCATTTTTCTAATTTTTTCGGTAGGTGTTAGAACTTTGGCAAAGAAAATTGATATCATGAAAGTAAAAATTCATCTTCACTTTAAAAAAGAAATCAATGAAGTGTAATAACTAGTAGGGTGGGCCGAAAAAACAATTTTTTCGATTTTCAAAAACATACCCCCCGCAAAAGTTGTCGGCTGATGAGACCTGAAGAATAAAAAAAAAAATATTCAAAATCGATTCATATCTTCCGATCGCGCATTGGCGTTAAAGTTTTCAAAAATTAGCAAAAATTCAAAATTTTAAAAATTTCGAAAAAATTCGAAATTGATTAAAATTAATTTTAGAGCTTATTTAGTGACCACATAGACCAAAAAACAAATTTATTTTGAAAAAATCAACGTTTTATAATTTTTTTTTGATTTTTCTTCATGTGAAGAAATAGCAGAGATTTAAAAAAGGCGTAAAACATGATTTTTTTTTCAAAAAATTCTACTTTTTGGTTTGAATAGTCACTAGATAAGCTTTAAAACCAATTTAAATAAATTTCAATTTTTTTTTCAAAATTTTCTAAAATTTTTAAAAATATTGAATTTTTGCTAATTTTTGAAAATTTCAATGTCAATGCGCGATCGGAAGATATGAATTGATTTTGTAAATTTTTTTTTTATTCTTCAAATCTCATCAGCCAACAACTTTTGCAGGGGGTATGTTTTTGAAAATCGAAAAAATTGTTTTTTCGGCCCACCCTAATAACTAGTGCTTTTATCAATCTTCGCACCTGGTATTTACCTATTAAAACTTCGTCTCCGTTGACGAAAAGAGATTTCAAGTTTGAAAAATAACGCACCATCTAAAGCAAAGCAAAGAGAACACGACGATAAAAATAGATAGAATTTTAAAAGCTACATCAAACCATTCGACACGAGGCAATCGCGTCATTTTCGTGTAAACCATTTAATCAAAAAAAGGGTTGCAACAATATTACGCAGATACGCAGCGTAATGCAGCGATCACACACACGGGTAGCCTACCCAATACACACGTACTCGGGGGGCGATAATTAGAGAAGGAATTTCATTAGGAGTTAAAAACGGAAATACGAACGAACGTAAATTCCTCAATTTTCTTTTTCGCCTGGTGTCACGCGCCCATCAAAAAGCAACGTTTATCGAAATACCGACCCGAAAGGGTGGTCTGGGCGGGCGACTATAAAGTGTTATGTCAGAGTTAGCGACGTGTTCGCTGCTCAGTCATGTGTCCCGATGATGTAGCGCGGCCTAATCCGACTCCGCGTGTTGTCATTTCTTTACGTGCGATTTGCTCGCAATGCTGTGAGTTGTGCCGATGATTCGCCGTCAAATGCGCCGAAATAGATGCTTGGCCTTATGTAATGGATATCCTGTATCCTAGACGGAGTTGGAACCAAACAAGAAGGGATTCGGTGAAGGAAACTCAAAAGGTACACTTTGGGTAGAGTTTAAGGCTCTTTTTTTCATTTTGATGGATTAATTTTTTTTACTTGGAAAAAAGCGAAATTCAAACAACTACCTACTTACTACATACCTATTAAGGAACTTCCAAGATGTTAAATGACATTTGTTTTTGTTTTGATTTGTTTTTTTTTGGCACATACATTCATTATGGAAAAATCGAGCACAACCACACCCACCTCCAGAACATTTCAAGTACCATATCACCTCCTAGTTACTCTGAAAATTAATTTTTTCCATTCATTCGTTCGTTCGTTCGTTCGTTCCAATCAAAGGAACCTTCATGTAATATGATTTGAATTTTTCAAATCATTTTCTGTACTGTTTTCCTCGCATAAATTTTTAAAATAATTTTTGAGGCAAACTTTGAAAACTTGATATTTTTCGTAGCCTGTGTTAGACCTCTCTATATTGTTGAGGAAAAAAATTTGAGGTTAAAATTGTCATTTTTTAAATGCATTTTGGAGAGGGTTGAGAATGATGATTTTCTATGCCTTCAGTTTTCGCAAGCGAGCGAGAATGTTGCGAGGAGGGTGTGGGCGAATTGAGAGATGGATACCATGAAAAAAATTGCGAAAAAGTGGCGAAATTTGATTTTTAAAAATTTGTAGACACCTTAAGTATTGATTGAAATGGAGGTGAAATTTTCAACCCTTTAACCCTTCACTGTTAAATATATTTCAAGTTTTATATGCCCGAGCGAAGCGAGAGCAAAGATTTGAAAATCTTGATAATCTTTTGAAAGCAAATCATTCGTTTTTCAATAATTTGTTGTTTGAAAAAATTCCATTATTTTGGTGTAGAAATTTCGCAACTTTTTAAGCTTTTTAGTAGCTTGAAAAAATGAAATTTATTTTAAAATATTGATATTGATGTGTAGTTCATCTCTTGAAAATTAGGGATTTGCGAATTTTTTTCAAGTGAAGCAAATTCGCAGAAAATGATATGGGGGGGGGGGGGGGCTCAAGCCCCCATGAACCCCTCTATTTCCGCCTGTGGTACTATTTTTTTGAGAATTTTGACTTGAAAAATTAATACCATGAAAATAAAAATTCATCTTCACAATTCATCTTCACCCGGACTACAATTGGTATAAAATTATGTGCGATAAAATGGGGTGTTGCGTTCTAAAATTTTATATTCATTAGGTATAGTAATGATAATAATATAAATTTTTTCATTTTTTCCCCTATAAGTTATTCAAAAAAAAACACGAATAATTTCCCCTTTTTAATCGCAGATGGAAAAAATTTACCTACTTCATGCTGAAGTTTTATACCTCAATTCCGAAAAGGATAGTGATTTTACATCTGACTTCAATTCTAAAACTTCTAGCCGTTTCTTTCAAAAGGGGCCGGGCCGAACAAATTCTCCCTATTTAGTACATCTACATACGTACTATCAAAAAATTCAAAAATAATAAGCGTTGCAAAATACAAACAATGCACAAAAACTTGAAGTTTTTTAAATGTAAATAATGTTTGGAATAGCCCTAAAAAGGCAATAAGTAGTATTCTTTTCAGGGACGTAGCGATAGGGGGGTTAGGGGGAGGTAGTTCCCCCAACGGGATTTTGAGATATTTTGTTGGGAAAATTTGCCATTTCGACCCTAAAGTTGGGAAAATTTACTGTTTTGTACCTACTCAATTACTCATATTTTCCCGACTTGAAAAAATACGTGTACAAAATGGTGAATTTTTTCAACGTAAAAATGAAAATAGCAAGATGTTCCAACTTGGGAAAATTTACTATCTATTACTAATATATTTTTCCTAATTGGGGAATTTTTCATATTTTTCCAAGTTGGGAAAAATTTACCATTTGTACAAATATTCTTCCAAGTTAGAAAATTGAATATTTTCTATGAAAGCCATTAAAATTTTTCCAAAATTTTGATAATAAAAAATGTCGTATTGATGTACGTATCATATAAAGTTGGGAAAATTTGAAATCTGAGTTGGTATTTTCACAAAGTTTCCCCCCTCCCCCCGGCGATATGCCCTCGAAACGTCGCTGACTCTTTTCTAAACATTTCAGATAAAATTAACAAATTTCTTCCTAGAATTCTAAACAAAGCTCGATACTTTTACTACAAATTCAATTTGATAAAAAATGACATTTCCTTTCAAATACGTAATTTTACTCGCAATAATTTATTCGCTTCCAATAAAATTAGTCACTGCGATGAAATGTCGTGACATTGGTACTTGAAATTCATGATCGCGAAAATAAAAGCGTATGAAAAAAAAACGTAGGAAAATAGCAAGCTCTGCGATGAATATAGTACGATAAGGAGGTTTTTATTTCCATCGTGTAGGTATTCACCTACAGACATCGCGATAGTGGTGAATCAGTTGTAAATAAGTATTATTTTTTCGTTGAAATTTGATACGTGTGTAGAAGATTGGTGCATTTCCTAGTTTTTTTTTTCGCTCTGCCAACATTAAGTATAAAGATCTTCTGTATTGATTTTTTTTTCTGGTTGATGTGATGTCATTTGTGTCTTGATATTATGCTACTTTGCCTCTGTGTGACCTTTTTGAGATTTTTTGAGGTAATGGTGGGGCTTGAAGTTTACTTTTTTTTTCAACCCGATTATTAGAAGTAGGTGTTGTTGAAAGAAAACTTACCAATACCTAGATACGTCATTTGCGAATTATTAATTTTTTCTCGTGTGCGGTAATTTTTGTTGACTTTTTTTCTTTTAATAACCTCAGTACATCCTTCTCTCTATCGTGGCACCTCAAAAATACCACCACATTATACCAAAACAGATCGTCGAAGACATCTAGAAAATATCTGCTAAAACGCCTTGACAACCTATTCCTTATAAAATGTTACCCATTTCGGCGCTTATCTTTATTAGCGTCACCGCCAAACTTAAAAGTTGCTTTCAATGACGCGGAACCTGGATATTAAGTTTAATGGAAAACTTTAAACGCTCGTGTATTCCTCTTCGAGCTTCTCGCCGTCTCTCGTCACGTCTTTTATTACACCGAAAGCGTAGAAAATTCTCAATCTCGTAATCAAGCTTCGCACGTACTTTTAAAATAATTATCGAGTTCGTTTACGAGGTGGTTGCTTTTTTTTTTAATTGTCGCCTCGCCTGATGAAATTAGTCGTGGGGGACCGGTTCGTGCGGTTTATTTACGGGGTAGAGTGAGATGAATTAAGTAACGTTGGTGTATTGGTGTGTAGCATAAGCGCAGGCGAGATGTTGTTCAGTGTCAGGTGCATAGAGCGGATTCTCGTATTGCAGGTATGTGATTTTTTTATACGGATTCGAACTCGAAAAATTATTTCAGTTTTATTAGGAAATGTGTCCCAATTTTGAATGTTTTCAATTTTTATGGATTTGAAAAGAAATGGAAATTCTTCAAGGTATACTTGATACTTACATTTATGTATTTTTGAATCTTATTCACGTGTCCAATGAGAAGATACTAAATATCTCGACGAATTGAAATTTTTTCCAAATTTTTGATCATAATTCCTATTTGAACTTACAACATGTTGAGCATGCTGATCGATCCTCTGATCCAAAACTTAAAATTTTGAGAATACTCGTTGGGAACTGAAAAATTGGATTTTCGAGTATATTTTCTTTACTACATAAATGCAATTTTTGCGAATTGAATTCTTCATCCCCGAGAGGTTCTTGCATTCTAGCTTATTATTTTCAAAACTGGACGTGTGTATGAAGAAACTTCGAGAAAATATTGTGGATTTTTTTTTAAGGGCACAGTTCCCATAATTTTTTGCCTGCTCTTCGCCTGCCGATTTACATTGGCCTTATGGGAGTTCATTAAATATTAGTTTACGCATAATGAGAGGGATGAAATTGGTTCAAAGATGATATCTGAAAACGTACGTATGGTTTTCTCGTTATATAGAATATTTTACGAAAAAATTCTATATGTATAACGAGAAAACCATGCGTACGTTTTCAGATATCATCTTGACAATTGCAGATTTACAAATTTGAACCAATTTCATCCCTCTCATTATGCGTAAACTAATATTTAATGAACTCCCATAAGGCCAATGTAAATCGGCAGGCGAAGAGCAGGCAAAAAATTATGGGAACTATGCCCTTAAGAACAAGATCACTCTTAGCCACGTTCATAGTGATTTTTATGGCTTCCAACCGTTCTGTCACTCCCTATTTCGATAGGCACATTGATACAAAAAATATTTTTTTCACTTCTTGGAATTTAAAAAAAAAATTCAGGCGGGGTTCTGAGTTCAAAAAAAAAATTCTCATTTTCCTTGCATGCAAACCACCATTTTCACGCTGGCGATTCCCCCTGTTTTGACTGCTTTTGTCGTGAGAGAGGATACCGGAAAAAGTATCAGAAGATGATCACGAAAACAGGAAATGAGGTTGCGGTGTCAGTGAAGAAAATTAAATGTTATTTGATTAATTTATTTTCATTCGAAATTTGGTACCTTACCTACTAACGATTGGACTAATCAAATGGGTTGAAAAATTGAAAAAAAAAACACATTGTAATTACTTACTTCTTAGAACATATAACATGATGAGATATAGTTTTTTTCTTCTTGCGTGTATCTAATATGCAGGTGCTAAACTTGTGGAGAGGAACACCCCCCCCCCCCGCCAATGCCAGTCGGCAGACAATGAACCATTACAATTGGAACTACATATTTTGAAATCATCAATTTTTCAAATTTTAGCCCTCGTTTCGTTCGAGCATAACAGAGTTTAAAATATGTATAAGAAGTATAGGTTGAAAATATCGCCTCCCTTTAAAAACTAAAACATCAATTAAAGTGAAGAAAATTCAGCTTTAAATGTCTTTTTCTTCTACATTTTTTCGCCCTCGCTTCGCTCGGACTCGGTAATTTCATACAACTTTTTTTTTCTAATTTTCCAGCCCAAAAATACTTTCAAGTAGAAAATTTATTTTTTTCGTAACTGAAAATCAAAAGACTTGGAGACCATCTCAAATGAAAATTTTGCGAATATATTCAATTTTTTGGAAGGAGATGAATTCATTAAGGATTTTTTTTTTTAAAATCAAAAAAGTAGCACGAAATATGAGCAATTTTTGTTTTTTATTTTCAATGCGTCTAGTTGTAAAGTTTTCTGTTTTTTTTAATTGACCCGACCATTCAGCTTCTTCTTCGTCCAAATTCTGAGATGTAGAAGGTATTCTGTGAAAAAACAAAACAAAATCAGACGGATTAAGAGGAAGGATACAGAAAAATATTTTGGATAATAGTGAACTTACGGCTGAGGTCTTCCAACTTGTTTACATGACCTTCCAGGTTGCTTGCAAATAGCACAACCACTTCAAGTGTCTTTGGAGCTGGTAATTTTCCACCTTGGGATCGATCAAAACCTTTTAAAGTTCCACGTATACATTCGATATTTTTCTGCCTAGCGATTCTCATGGACCTGCGGAGTTGAAAGGATTCTTTTTCCGGAATATTTTGTATCGTGATCATCTGAGTTGCAATTTTCACTTCAGTGGGTGTAGCAAAGTCGCGGATTTTTGTGTGCTTTACAACTTCGACCTGAGAGTCATTCGGGTCTCTGACTCCTTCATCTTCCTCTGATTTCGTGTCTGGCTTTTTATTTTCCATTTATGGATCTCGAGGTTCAACGATAACTGTGGTTCTAATATCACCTCGATTTTGTTCCATAACAGACTGAAAAACCTGGGGCGTTTTGGGAATATTTTTAAGAAAAAAGGGTCGATCTTGGCTTGTATGTTCTTTTTTACAGTTGAAAAAATTTCAAAGGGCTAAAACTTCATGAAAAAGTGTACCAATTTTTTTTTTTTTTAATTATCCCAAATACACCTCTACGAGAAGTAACTTCGTGCCAAAGATCAGAAAATGATCACGCAATAGAATGGCCATAGCCTCGAAAGTGAGTTCGTGGGGGGGGGGGGGGGTAAAAACGTTCCCAAACATTTTTCAACATCAAAGGTTACCACTTTGGGATATAGGATTCTCATATGCTTATTTTCCATTTTTTTTGGTACCTTTCTTGTTAGTTACACATCACTGGGTTAAAATAAGAAAAAAATTTTCATCATGACAGAGAATTGATAAAGGGTAATTTTGCCGTCCTGCAACTTTTTAATTCACCCTGGTGGTGTTTATTTTCCAAGATTTGTTTGATTTATCGATTTTTGATTTTTTTGAGGGGAGGGGGCCGAGGTATCATTTTTATTTTGAAAAAGTCGTGCTGAAGGTCCTTCCGAGGTTCTTCCTGTGGATTTTCGGGGTTTGTTAGACACCCTGATGTGAAAATCATCCTAATTTTTATTCATTTTTCTGCCAATGAAACACAGATGAAGTCTAGCCCATATCTAAATATTCAGTAGGTAATAGGTATTCATTTCGATGTGGTGATTTAGTACATAATTTTTTTATCGCCTAAACGTAAACTTTTAGCCGATTATCCGCGTGAATCACGACGACTGAAAATTTAATGTGGCAGTACACGCCGGAGCGAGAGAGTCAGCAACAGCAAATCTACGAAACACTTACGCATCCTCGTTTTCTCGGCAACTCGGTGGCGCTAGGTATACTCACTATTCAGTCTGGCACGCCACGCGATATACTACTCTCCAAAGTAGTATAATCGAGAGGCGCCAATTCAATCAAGGCTAAATCCAGCCATATTTTTAATAGTTGGCCACACGATAAACAGATTAAGACGCGGTTTTTTTCGCATCGGTATCGCGTCCGCTAATATACCCAGCCATAGTAAAAATAATACTCCGGGATCCGAAACTTTACGTACCTACGAGTTCGGTAATGGCTCTAACTCTTCGAGAATATAATGTCAATCCAAAACGGACGTCGTAATTTTAACCCGTATCTTGTCTCGGTGATGGTAATGCACTGTGTATCGTCGTCGTGGCGCTATGTTTGAAATTTACCTACCTAAATAGCGCCAGCGCCGTTGATAGCGATGGCAATTTGCCACACGTATCTTTAAGCTACCGATTGTCATTATTATGCAAGTATTTTGTAATTTTTCTCAGTCTTTCCCCGGTTCCCCGAGTCGTCTTCGGTACCGTACCGTGATAAGGTTCGGTACACTTGTGCCGAAAGATTCGAGGATGTTTGAGAGGAGAAGCGGTGCCGGCGGAAATCACCGAACAGCGAAACGCGTGTTACTAATAGATCTGTGTCGTTTATACGGGCTGCTGAAGTCGGAGAAGTCGCCACCGCTGAGATCTCGCAATGGTGTAATTAATTTTACCAAACGTCGATCTAATCTGTACAGCTTCCTTGATTGGCGCCGTTTTTAAATGTAAACAAAGTGCGGAAATTGAATTGTAAACCTGGGTGAATTTTAGTTTGATCCTAGGTCGTTATTGTTTGATGGTTGACATGGACCGCGCTAGTAATCTGAAATCCGCGATCAAACATAAAAGTGCCCCAAACGAATTGAGCGCTTCTGATTGGTCGTTACGTTATCAAAATGGAGATATTGTTATTATCTACGAAATAATAAATTGTTAACTGAAAAGTTGTGATTTGGGTGTAATTAAATGTTTTTTAATTTATTCCGGCTGTTAGGGGTGTGCGAAAAGTATTACCAGATTGGGAAAAGTTTCAGAATCTAACGATGAGCTAGAGAATGCAGAATTTTTGCAACATCCATTGCAAAAAAAAAAATTACTCTACCCAAGTACGTCGTGTCGTATTCTATTGGAAAAATCACGTAAAAATTGGTTTAAAAAGATACTTTATTTTTAATAATAACAACACAAAATGAATTTGACTCTTATTCGTGATTGTATATGGTGGTTGACGCTGTATTTGTTCGTCTGGTGTATTTTTCTTTTTGGTTTAATTTTTTGCATTCGTGATGTAACCTTAATTCCATATAAATTCTTGCAATCACTTTAATTAACTTCGCCTTATGGTCCTCAAATAACAAATGCTCCGAACAATGAGCTTCCATTTGTTCGGAATTGAATACATCTTTCACAACCGCCAAAAAAAATTTTCGAAATCAACATGTTTTTCAAATTATCTAAGTGGATTAAAGGCTTATACTGCCTAAAAATTTGTTTACATTTCATGGTTATTTTGACGACGTCTCTGGTCGGGTTGAGAAGGTATTTTCTGTTTTTCCTAGCCGTTAAACTTTGGAGTTGAACGAAAATAAGAGGACTTCATTCTGTGATTTACCACAAACATGGCATTTGCGAACCATCTTCTCATTTGAAGTTTGAAATAATTTAAAGTAACATTTTAAAAAAGTTATTAAAAATTCTCTTCTCTCACGAGATCGCAGGAGATTATCCATCTCCTTATCAATAATTTTAGCGGGAAGGCTAAACAACCAATCATCAGAAGCGCTCAATTCGTTTGGGGCACTTTTTCATGTTTGATCGCGATTTTGTTCAGAATCCCGACGGATAGCGCGGTCCATGTTAATACTGTATAGTCAAAGGTTGATTATCAGGCTGAAAAACTATTTGAGATGTTTGGCTCTGATTTAACGGGAATCAAATTTTTGCTCAAAGTTTTGTTCCAGAATCATGGAAATCTGATTTTTATCTGCTCCAGTTGAGTTTTTGATTTTGTGGGCTAATTTTGTTTTTGAATTTGAAAATCATATTTTTAATGAAAGTGCGATATTATTGAAAAATTGAGTGCTTTTACTGTGAAATCGATGATAATTTTGTTCCCTATCTGCATCGATCTCTGAATTTTACCATTTTCTACAGTTTATGCAGAACCTATATCGATGTGTTGATTTGCACCTGTATTTTTGAGTTTCTTCAAAGAACATGAAAATTATAACTCGACGAACTGAAAAGCTGGGTTGTAACCCCCTTTGAAAAAATTCTGGATGGAAATTCCCTGCCCCGGCAAATCCTAGCTTGGTATTCTAAAAATGTTTTCAAACGAGAATTCGTTTTTTAAAAAAATTGAATAAAAATATTTCCTTACCATGTTGAAAAGCCCCTTTTGTATTTCCATTGGGTTTGGTGAATTCATTGGCGGTTCCTCAATGTAATCGCTGTAATCGCCGATTACACTCGAAAAATCAAAGAAAAAGTTTTTTTTTAACCCTCGAAGACCATACGGTAAAAAAATGTCTAATTTTCTGACGCTGGACCCAAGCTTGGTACGACCTTATAACTTCTAAGGGATGTACATGAATATTCAACCTTTCATTTCTCTTGTTGAACACATTGCCTATATCGTTATTTGAAGGGGCAAAAATTTTTTGAAAAAAACCTCATTTTTCGTATTTATTGATGATTTTTTCACACGAAATCAAAAGTGGAGGGGATGAAACTACCACATGCTAGGTACTTGTGTATCTATGTCCTACTGGTTCATGAAAAGCAATTTGCCTACCCTTTTGATTTAAGGGACTAAAAAAAATTAAAATTCATACCGGTCCGGTTTTTTTAAAAAAATGTTTGCCCCTTCAAATGAAAAAGTAGGCAATCTGCCCAACAGCGGAAATGATCGGCTGAGCAAGCGCGCATAGATACCAGAAGACGTTACCACCCGATCACTCCTTCTTGCGAACGCAACGCACGAAAAAACCGGTCTGTTGACAATTGTCACAGGGTATGGTATAGCAGGGTTAATATCGTTTATTCATTAAAATTTCACTGAACGAAGTAGATAATAAAATCAAAAATGTCGATCATCTGTCATCAATATTGAAAAAAAAAAAAAAAATGAAAAATACTCTTCTTGTAATCGCGTTTAGGAACGATTACAAGAAACCCGTTTGAAACCCACGTTCGTGCATTTTCGATTGACGTTCGGCACATTTCGTACGCGTTCGTAATCGCTACGGAAAACGATTACATGCGTACGGCTTTTGATTAAAATAATGCGAGGATTTTTGATGCAATAATGATTTTTTAAATTTCTTTTGGGGCTATTTCAGCCCTTTGCTATCATTCAAAATAAATGAATAAAATATTTTTTACTTTAAAATTTTGATTTTATCAATTAAAACCAAAGGAGCGATTTTAAGGCCTCTAACAAGTGATTTATTCAGGGTGGTGTAATCGCTACTGAGAGCGATTATTCATGAATTCAAAATGAATTTTGAGTCAATCCTTGAAGTTTTTGAATAAAAAGTTTGTAATTTTTCAATGATAAATCAATTTTTGAAAGTCTTGATTCGAATAAAAAAAATTGTATCCAAGGCTTCACATTACCTACTTTACTTACTGAGAAATATGAAAAAGCATCCTCTATGAATATGGCTCTAAAATTTTTCACCTCGAACTCAAAAAATTATTTTTAATGATACTTTTACTCACTGAATTTTTTTGCTGATAAGACGATTAAATTTGACCCAGGCTATATAGGATCAAAAATTGCAATTTTTTTGATCCTATGGTCGAGTCTACAACGAATTACGATTACAACTCGAAAAATTCACGCGTCGCCACTGTTGGTGATGTTCCTCCTTTTGTTTCATTAGTTTATGGCTGTAGATTTTTCACCATAAGTTTCAAGGTTTTTTGGATTTCTTTCTCTTTATTTAAATTATACAGAGAACGTCGGAGCTTAGGTACCTATGTCATCAAGCATCATTTTAATGGCCCCTCACATTCCAAATTCTTCTACTGGCAGAAAAGTTGAGTTGATGAGAAGAAACCCTTGTACTTTTTTGGAATGTTGGTTGAAAAGTTTTCTTTACATTTTTTTCGAACTTTTCGAATGGTAAATTACAAAAAAAAATTAATAATTTTCCTCCAAAAGCTTACAAATATTTTTTTTTTAAATGAAAATTGGCTGAAGTTTATTGGTTCCCTCCCCCTTTCGTTTTTGCTGTTCCTAGAACGAGTATACGAAAACTATACCACTTTTTGTTGAACGTTCAAATTATTGATAGGTATTCTGTTTTTTGTTTTCATCGTTAATTTTTTCATCATCTTATTAGTTAATTTTGAAATCGTTGATGAAATCGTCAAGAAACTTCAGGAAGGTGTATGAAAATTTATTTATTTTTGTTTCCTCAAGCTCAAATTGTGACTCGCAAAAAAAGAAGTCTTTCTTTGAGTCATTTAAAAAGTGATGAAAAAAAATGAATTACTAACTCAAGTCAAGTGATCCTACGTACATTTTTACGTCTGTTAGGTACCTAATAGAGCCAATTTTACCTTCAGACAAATTTTTCGATTGCTGGAAGAAATATAGGGGGTTGAAAAAGTTTCGAGAGAACATTGATAAATTGAAATTGCTGAAGAATTCGGACGTACTTACTTGATACGTGTGTTTCCAAGTTCTAACATCAGAAATTGTCTTAAAATTTTGAGAAATTTTTGTCCACGTGAAAACTCCCATTTATTTTTTTTTAATAGATGATTAATTTTTTCACGTATTTCCATTGAATTGACTTTTTTTTACTGCCTATCTATTTTTGTGGGGGTTTCATTTCAACTCAAGCTCAACCTATCTTTGAGACAAAGAAGGTACCTATAGATGGTGGTTTTTGGTCTTATTTGAACTTGAGAGGTCCTTTCTTCTACTATTTTTTTTTTTCAGATTTGTTAGAATTGTCGAATTTTGAACCCATTCAGCAATATGGTAAAGTTCAAGAAACCCAGAATTTTTACTGCAATCTTACGATGTTATTTCATGATTTTCTCTCAGTTCTTTTCTTCACGTCTCCGTGAAAAATAGAAAATGACCAGGCTAACGGTTCATAAACCTCTTATGCTTGTTCTGAAATCAAATTGTCTCATCGCTTCTAATCACAAAGTTTACTACGTATTGAGAGAAAAAAAAAACTTACTCATTTGGCGAAGTTTCGAAAAAATTTTAAATCCATAATTCTATTACTCGATGACATCGTAAAGTAGGGTACAAGGGGTAAATTTACTCCCCTTCCCAATTCTGGCGGGATGTAAAATATCGTTTACACCTCCAAATTAAGTACGTCGGATAAGAATTTTACAAAGCATTAAAACATGAGAAAAATGTTCATTTTTTTTACCATAAAATACCAATTTTTTAAAACTTGACACTCGCTTCGCTTGAATGTGAACAAAATTATGATTATTACGAACAATAATTAGAGGCAACAATGTGAAATAGAACTCTTTTTTACCTCATTTCTTCGAAAAGAAGCTTTTTTGGGATTGTTCAAAGTAGGTATGAGACTTTTTTGCAGTCACTGCAAATAAAGTAATGTAATAGTGATTTGGTTTATGCCCAAACAAAGCTTTGAATAAAATTGCATTTTCTATGTCCAAAAAAGACATTTTTCGCATAAATTCTTGACCTCAATCGACCTCAGTAAGAGTCCAGAAGCCCCCACGCTCGCCCCTACGACACATCTTTTCTTTCTGGAGCAGGTTCATTAACTCCAGGATGATGACGCGACATTTATTGTACCATAAGCAAAATTATACGTACAAATACAGACACCAGTAAAGCTATACGAAACAGTCGATGTTCGTCGAAATATCGTGCCGCCGTCGTATTTAGGTTGCCGAATTGTCTATGTGTACCGAATGCTGCAAGTACAAAGCTACACGTACGTGTTAATGATTATTAATTGTTTGTTGGTGGCCGACTCGTGTATAAGAGTACGTGCGACACGCTACCGAAATTTCCGCGTTTTTAACTCCGACACCTCATACGCCACGCCAGACGATATTCCAGTTAAATAATTTGGTTACCTGGCGAAAATATAATAAATGATTTCAAGGTCGGAAGTTTTTATCGCCCATCTACAGACGTAAATTTTCGGTATAACCGATAACGTCCAAAATTTCATAATTATAACGCGATCTGGCCGATAAGAAATTTTTCCCATTTACCATATTGTTCCGAATCGAGGGGTGATTCAACCAGGCGACTCATCACGCTAGGTTTTTTTTTCAATTAGTTGGATTATCAGATTAATTCGTCGGGTGTAAAAACATCGTTTTATGGATTCGCCACGACACTTTGTTTATTTTCGAGGAATTTGTTGGTTGGATGAATTTCATATTTAATGATGGGTAGGAAAAAACTGAGATTTTTTTCCCCATTTTTCAAATTGATGGAGGGACCTTTTGTAAAAAAAATCTGTTTTTATTTTTATGTGCTTGGTCCAGATTTGGTGTCAGTTAGATCAAAAACGTAAAAAATGAAACATCGATTTTTTTACACTAGGTCCCTTCTCTACGGCAGGGTCACATATGCTTGAAAAACCGCTAGACATTTTTTAGACGAGGGAATTTATTTAATAAAATTGAATCATCACTTCATCAGTGGATTGGAAGTTTAAAATGATGTGTCTTGATTTACGTTACTCGCCTCAATGACTTTCGAATATTCATTAAAAATTCATCTTACTTGTGAGTTAATGTCAATTATCAACACAATTTATGTAATTGAATTTTGGCACGATGTCTTGTTTTTGTTATAATTTCCTTCCATTGGTTTTTTTAAATCTCAAAATATAAAAAAATTCAACAAATTTTTCATCATAAATCTAATTTTTGTATCAATATTATTCTGTAATGTTTGAGAAATGAACTGTCTTCCATGCAGAGTGAATTTCGATTGATTTTATCGCCGAGGAAAATTTTTTTAGGAAAGAGACGGTTTGAAAATTGATCATGAATATACCTGATCAGTCATTAATAGGTCAATAAAATAGGTTTTCGAAC
This sequence comes from Pseudococcus jackbeardsleyi, assembly GCA_038380155.1. Classification (NCBI taxonomy): domain Eukaryota; kingdom Metazoa; phylum Arthropoda; class Insecta; order Hemiptera; family Pseudococcidae; genus Pseudococcus; species Pseudococcus jackbeardsleyi. Next base: position 46,839,223 of record CM076238.1, read on the forward strand.
ATATTTTCATTGTTGATTCATTGTTGAAAAGCCATTCCTGCTTATCATATCTGCTTACAAGCAGCTAAATTTCTTGTATGCACTTGATGACTTGAACCCGATGCTCATGTCGAAAATTTTTTCTGTGTTCTTTTTTTACAAAAATTCTGGTTACAACAATTTATTACAAAAAAGAATGGATTCATTTTGTTCTCATGATTTTTGTGCCCCTAGTTTATGAATTGAAAAAGTAATGAGGAACCTCCGTAGGTGCATTCAAAGGAAGAATCCTGCAAAAACCAATCGCAGTAATTGAATTTTGGAAACCATTATTGTGAGCCAAGCCAATCTATTATTGTGATTTTTTTACCAAATACATTATAAGTATCACAAAACTGAAACGTGTGTGAAGTGAAGTTAGCATCATTTCTGTATCATTCCCAAAATTGACAACAAACAGCAAAACTGAGCAAAGTGAAGCCACAGTGCAACAAAAATAGGGAAACAAATTGTAACATCAGTAACATAGTTTATAAGGCTTATAAGAGGCTGAATATTTTTTCTACTTTTTCAATTTTAAAACAAGTTATAGAAAATTACCTAAGGCCGTCACTGGGGTTTTGAGTGGTTTGAGAGGTTCCTCTAACCATTCCTAAACACCTCCAGTTGGCCTACCTCTCGCACCTCGATTTGTTTCCTCACAGCAGAGTTGAGGATTTCGTAATTTCTTTTTTTCCACTTTTCCAATTTTTAAATTTTTTTTTGAAAATTACCTAAGGCCGTCACTGGGGTTTTGAGTGGTTTGAGAGGTTCCTCCAACCATTCCTAAACACCTCCAGTTGGCCTACCTCTCGCACCTCGATTTGTTTCCTCACAGCAGAGATGAGTAATTCAACTTTGAGAAAGGCTCTGGTGTGGTAAGGGGGTCATTTGGCCTCTGGTCCAACTTTGGAAAAATTCTTGCGCCATTCGATTTGCCATGGTAAAAGATGATTTTAGAGCGCATGAGCGAATTTTTACCTCACCCCTGGGGGGCTGGGGGGCTAAAATACGCGATTTTCAAGCCGAAAACTCTTAAAAATTCTATCTCCGCGAGTTTTCAACCGATTTTTTCCAAACTTGGCACAAAGGTAGTGGTACTAGAGGGGAATGCCCTGAAATTTTTTCAGATTTTTTGACCACTGTCATGACCTTGAATTCGACTTTGAAGATTTCAAATCGCCCTGGGGGGCACAGCTGGGGGGCTGTCTGAAAAATTTTTTTTAATTAAAATTTTTCAAGGTATTTTACATTTCTGAGAATTTTTTCAGATTTTTTCAGGTGGTGGAAAGTGGTCAAAAGCTCAAAAAACCGCCGTAATTCTTCATTTTTATTGCTTAAAATCAACGTTTTTCTTCAAGTTTTCATTTTTAATAGTTTCCTGCCAAAAATATTATTATTCTATTCACTCTCCGTGTCCCATTTTGACCTTTGTTTGTTCATTTCTCATGACTGTTATCAGTTATGTTCAGAGCAGAAATGAATATCTATGAAAAAAAGCCCCATCCGAGGATTTTTGGCGTAATTGACTCACAAATAATGTGACAAAAGTAATCCTACCGGTTTTTGAAGTTTGCCTGATTCCCCTGAAATTATTAGCCTTCCTCCCCGCTCAGTAGAGGTTTTTCTTATTATTTGAGGAGATGTATTCCATGATTTTACGTCATAGACGGAATAATCCCTCTCGCTAATTGCTCAAGTACTTAAATTCGCGTTTTTCCCCTCTATGACGTATAATATCGTATTCAACTCGGGAGATGAATGATTTTCGACAATTGTTATTTCCCTCGTTTTACTCGGGCAAAAATCTCAAAAATTTCAAAAATCACTTTATCCCCCTTGTTGCACAATATACTATTTGACTATTGGTACATTCAACTTTTCTAAATTGAACCTAGACCTCTTTTTTCCTTCTATCTTTTATTATTATTATTTTTTTAAACTATGGAGGATATTTAAAGTACCTAGGTACCTAAGTTAAATGACACAAAATTCAGAAATTGAAGTTCAACTAATCAGCTATTCCATTTATAAGTATATCACAAAACTTATGAAATATTTTTCTAAAAATCAGAAAATAACGTTAGCGTATAATTAATTAATTGTGCCCCCAGCTGAAATCTTGTACAGAATATTTGACAACGAAATTGAAGATCCAAAAGATAGTAAAGATGATGATTAGATTACAAAAGCATAATTAATGAATTATACGCTAACGCTATTTTCTGATTTTTAGAAATATTTCATAAGTTTTGTGATATAGGTAGGTACTTATAAAATGAATAGCTGATTAGTTGACTTTCAATTTCTGAATTTTGTGTCATTTAACTTACTTAGGTACTTTAAATATCCTCCATAGTTAAAAAATAATAATAATAATAATAAAAGAGAGAACGTAAAATCATGGAATACATCTCCTCAAATAATAAGAAAAACCTCTACTGAGCGGGGAGGAAGGCTAATAATCTCAGGGGAATCAGGCAAACTTCAAAAACCAGTAGGATTACTTTTGTCACATTATTTGTGAGTCAATTACGCCAAAAATCCTCGGATGGGGCTTTTTTTCATAGATATTCATTTCTGCTCTGAACATAACTGATAACAGTCATGAGAAATGAACAAACAAAGGTCAAAATGGGACACGGAGAGTGAATAGAATAATAATATTTTTGGCAGGAAACTATTAAAAATGAAAACTTGAAGAAAAACGTTGATTTTAAGCAATAAAAATGAAGAATTACGGCGGTTTTTTGAGCTTTTGACCACTTTCCACCACCTGAAAAAATCTGAAAAAATTCTCAGAAATGTAAAATACATTGAAAAATTTTAATTGAAAAAAATTTTTCAGACAGCCCCCCAGCTGTGCCCCCCAGGGCGATTTGAAATCTTCAAAGTCGAATTCAAGGTCATTAAAGTGGTCAAAAAAATCTGAAAAAATTTCAGGGCATTCCCCTCTAGTACCACTACCTTTGTGCCAAGTTTGGAAAAAATCGGTTGAAAACTCGCGGAGATAGAATTTTTAAGAGTTTTCGGCTTGAAAATTGCGTATTTTAGCCCCCCCAGCCCCCCAGGGGTGAGGTAAAAATTCGCTCATGCGCTCTAAAATCATCTTTTACCATGGCAAATCGAATGGCGCAAGAATTTTTCCAAAGTTGGACCAGAGGCCAAATGACCCCCTTACCACACCAGAGCCTTTACCAAGTTTTTCAATTTTAAAAAATTCTAGAAAATTACCTAAGACCGTCACTGGGGTTTTGAGTGGTTTGAGAGGTATCCTCTAGACATACTTGACCACTTCCAGTTGCCCTACCTCTCGCACCTCGATTTGTTTCCTCTCAGCAGAGATGAGGATTTCGAAATTTCATTTTTTTTCTACTTTTTTAATTTTAGAAAAATTCTAGAAAATTACCTAAGGCCGTCACTGGGGTTTTGAGTGGTTTGAGAGGATCCTCTAGACATACTCGATCACCTCCGATTGCCCTATCTCTCGCACCTCGATTTATTTCCTCACAGCAGAGGTGAATAATTCAACTTTGAAAAATTTATCAAGTTTTTCAATTTTTAAACAAATTCTAGAAAATTACCTAAGGCCGTCACTGGGGTTTTGAGTGGTTTGAGAGGTTCCTCTAACCATTCCTAAACACCTCCAGTTGGCCTACCTCTCGCACCTCGTTTTGTTTCCTCACAGCAGAGTTGAGGATTTCGTAATTTCTTTTTTTTCCACTTTTCCTACTTTTAATTTTTTTTTTGAATGGAATCCGGTCTCTCCTTCGATGACTGTGGCCCCCGCGGCCTCCTCGGCCACCCCTACCTCCAAGCGACACTTGAGCCGAGCGAGGTGCCGCAGATTGCGACGACGGAGAAGCCGAATTTTGCGAGGTCCGAGGAGCCGAATTCTGCGAGGTCAGAGGAGCTGGAGCTGGTCGTACGGCCGTCGGAGCCGGAGCTGGTGGTGGTACGACCGTCGGAGCCGGAGCTGGTGGTATGGCAATCGGACCCGGAGCTGGCGGTGCGGTCATCGGAACAGGCCGTCCTTGAGCTGTTGCCTGTGAAGGATGCGGCATCATTGGCACATAGTTCAAAATTTGAATCGACGATCAAAAAATTGCAATATAATTATGTTGATCTGAAATTTTTTTTTACTTTTTATTTCACAATTTTTGAAATCCTCGTTGACAAAGTAATGTTTTTTTTTTGTTTTCTGCTTTAAAAATTCCAAAAACGTGTTTTTTAGGTTCAAAAAATCGTAATTTTGATAGACTTAATTTTTAATAATAAATTCATATTCTGTTTCTAATTAATTATTGATAAATCAAAAATTTCATTTTAAAGATTTGATAATTTTAGGTTGGAGATTACGGCATTCTGAAGTTGGAAAAAAGGACTCGTTTAATGTTATCAGGTGGGCATTCAAACTCAGTGAAACACATTTCACACTTTCGCATGCAAGTTTGGTAAGATGAATCATCCCTTACTTCAAACTCGTAATCTTATGAAGACGTTTTTGGTCATTTCTAGTTTTCGTCGCATACAACAACATCATTTTCAGGGATGCAACGATAAGAAACGGGAAAAAAGGGGAGAGAACAGAAGGGAATTTTTACGCTGATACTGCCCGGATCACATATAGACCCTGTATATATGAAACGAGGAAACTTGAAAAAATTTTCACCAAAAAAAAATGTTTAAATCAAAATCACTATTTATAAATTCAAAAAGGAATGCACTAAAAAAAAATGTTCAAAAAAATCATTATTATGAACTCGAATAGAGATGTTTATAAACAATCACACCAACATTGAACTCGAAAAGCTCAACTTTCAAAGCACGAATCGACTTCAAAATTTAATCAGCTCTTCTCCTATATACACCTTCTACTCACCATAAAAATTTCAAGCCGATTGGTCAACTCTACCGTAAATTATCGCGTCAGAACGAAAAGGCTTCAACAAACAAAAAAACAAACAAATCATGATGATTGCAATAGCGGATTCCCGCTAGAGTGGGAAGTCCGCCAAAAACTACCCATTATTATTAGATACCTTAAATAGGTATTTATTTTTCTCTGGCATGTTTTCATTTGAAGCTAAAAAAAAATAAAAAAAAAATGGAAAAATAGATCGTGTCCGAAGAGAAGAGGGTGAAAGTATGAAGATTTTTTGGGTTTTATAATGAGTTTTGAAGTCTCAGTTTATATACAAACGCGAGCCTAGATGTGGGGGGGGGTGTCAGAAATTGGTTTCTGAGTTGAAAATGATTTTGGGACTTTCCGAAGTATCAGAAACAAGTGAGAAACTCTACTCAAAAACCAATTTTCGACCCCAAAATGTGTATGTATTGAAAAAAAATCTGCTGAGTAATATTTTTAAAAAGAATTGAAGGATTTGGAAAACTTGAAAAAAATTTTAAAAATTCAAACATGCTAAAATATAGATTCTTATGCTGAAAAAATTGAGGAATTTTTGAAAAATGGAAAAAAGTGGAATTGAAAAAAATAGATCCTACCGGCATGGGCATTTGTCGTGAAGTTCCGTAATAGGTGCACTGTTCGCCGTTTCACTTCAGATTAATTTTAGTAAATTTTCGTGTGTTTACCTATCCCTTAATTGGCACTATTTTGTTCCATGAGAATAACATGGATTTTGGGTTAGTTGAGCCCCTATATGCCATTTAAGGATTAAATTATTTGATTCAATTCACGTAAAAAATTTTTTGGGATTTTTCATTTGAAGGAATAATTTATTCTGAAAAATGAAAGAACACAATTTGTAAAATATCTTATACGTGTATTGATCTATGTTTTCACAAGAGACCATTTTTACCTTTAATTTTACTGCTAGGCAACATGTTCATCTGCGTTTGAAAAGTCATCGTTGCCCTCGTTTTACTCACAATCAACGAGATGAGATCTGCTTTATACCAGACTCAAAATAGAAAAACTTTTTTCAATTGGAAACTCATCTTTGATAATTTTGGGAAGATGTGACCTTTTATTGAGATATATTACGCATTAAATTAACTATTTCAAAGTAAAATATAAATCTTAACGTCGAAGTACATACGAGATGAGAAAAAATTACCACATATAAATTAATTTATCGTCTCGAACGTTTACTCTTTCGTATACCAGCCGCGTGAACCAGTAGTTCAAAAAATATACTATACTTATGGTCTAGGACGAGTTACGCGAACATAACTAATGGTTTGGCGCTTCGAGTTACCACTCCGGTACTCAACACAGCTCATCTACTCACTCTTCGACTTTACCATCGTCTACGTAAAAGTGACGGTATCATGTACCAGGCACACTATTCAGAAAAAAATCAACGCTGCTTTCAGAGGCCTGTATAAGATGTGACAAAACGCAATAGCTGTATGCACCCGTTGGCTGATGCAGCACACTGCATAGGCCTCTAGCTGTACTGTAGCGTGTGTACAGTACACGTCTCTGGTATCTTCCTCTCGCACTTTACCTCGAAGACTCGCCTCGTGTTTTTTCACTTTGGAATACTAGTAGCGAAAGACAAGTTAACGTCAGGTCGTGATTTCGAATCTTGTTGAACTCTGGAGAGCGAGTCAGGCTAGTTTTGGCCACGTGTTCGATGCGATGTGCGTTTACACACAGATCAAGGCCACTTTTACGTCCATTACTCGAAGACCTCCTCGAGTAACTGTGAGCGTAGTGAAAGAGTAACAGAGATGGATGCATTAAGAAAGAGACACATACGTGAAGAAAAAAAAACCTACTACTAATGTAACCACACGTTAGTGTACCGATGCTGTTATCACGTATATTTGATTCCAGTCCGAGTAGATTTTACGTACTGTACGATGGTTCCGTTTTCATCTGCAGTGTACGTCTGCCTGTCTTCTTTTTAGTTTTCTCTAGCCATATAGTCTTACTGCAGGACCAGAGGATGAGAGGAGAAAATTACTATCGAAAAGTTATCATTATCATGTGTGTTTTTGGTTCAGTTTGGCTTGGCTGGTGTTTATATTGTACGAGGTAAGAGCTGATCTGTATCTTGCTGCGGGGAAGTAATGTAGTCCTTAGGAGGCAACGATGACCCTCAATAACCGTATCTTCTTTGGTTGGCGACTGGCAGTTTTTTAAAAATTGAATCCCGCTCAGAAAATCAAAAATATCAGAAAATACCCTTCTTGGAATCGAGTTGTGATGCTCGTGCATTTTCGTTATATTCGGAATTACTATTTCGAATAGGTACTCGAGTTATCGTTTATAAAATAATGTGGCCCTAACATAATGTTTTCTCAATATTTTATCTTACTTGGGATTTTTTTTCAGAATTTGATCCAATTTTGATATTTTTTATTCTTCGTAAAATTATTTTTCAACGATTTTCGAAACTGTTTTCCATTTTTTCATCCCTGTAAATTTTTTTATCAAAATTTTTCAAAATATTTTTCAATTTAATTTTTTAAAAATTTTTTTAGAACTTTCTCAAACTAGAAAAATAATTGTTGAATTTGAAGCTACTATTGAATATTTTTATTATTAGACGATCAAAATGAACTAAGGTTGCCGAATCAAAAAATTTTATTGGTCCAAGAGCCCACCCACTAAAAATGAACCGAAAGGGACCTGTCTTAAAAGCTGAAGTACGAGCCCCTATTTCGAAAACCATCGTTCTGCTGATCCGCAGCTGCAACTTTTTAAGTACAGTGAAAGCTCAAAAGTTCACAATTTTCATGAACTTTAGCCGAAAACATTGATACCTAGTCGAAATTAGTGTCAAATTAAAAATTTCTTGCGTTGAATCCGAATATATGGGTCTGCCGACCCATAAGTCTTCGTTAGCCTAGAAATTTCATTTTTCTAGAGGCAAGTCTTTTAAAAATGAACTTGATTATTTTGCAAAAATTACTGCAGTTCTTTGTCAGGAAATGAAGGTGCCCTTCCAATAATTCAGTTGATTCTGAATTGACTCAACGTATGAAAAATTTTCTAAAATGTTGCAGGTACATTTTTGTTGAGAAAAATTCAAGTTGACTCATTTTTTAAAGAGCTATCGAATTTTGTAATGTGGTACCTAACCTTTCATTGGCGGACTCCGTATACATTGCTACCTAATAACTGACCAAAAATATCAAAAAATGTAAAAATTTCACTTGATTAGCGAAAAAATTTGAAAAAAAAACCAGATAATATAGCATGATAAGATTTTTAATAATTTTATCACGAAACGCTTGAATTGAAGTATGAATTCCCTTTAAGCTTTTTCGAACTGAATTCTTCATGAAAATTTCCGCTTTTACCTCATTCAAGCATAGTTTCTATCAGTTTCTATCGTCTTCGATCTGACTGCGGCTTCGCGAACTGAATTCACGTGTACATGTCCAATAAATGCACAATAAACCACAAATGCCTTCATACACCAGATTTCACTTCGTTTTTTTGTTTTCCGGGAAGCGAGAAACGATCGAAAAAAATAAGGAAAAAAATGACGACTAGAAGACTTCATGAAGAATCAGAATCATTCAAAATGAACAAAATTGTATCGCAGAGAAAAATTTGAGAAACAAAAATGCGAAAAACTCCCCTTTACGAAACAGTTCGTACTCTGATGTATTTTTCCCATAAAACAATCCAAAATGTTCATACATTCTTAGCTTCAGAAATTCCAACATTTGTACACGCTTGACAAAAAACAGAAACATTGGAGAGAGTCTGTGAATCATATGGAGAACATTTTTCAAAATTTCGAAAAAGTTTCCCAAAAAAATTGAGATGGGTGTTGAAACATGGGTTATCGATCACCCTGATTTCAAATCTTTTATAACCATTTTTGAGTAGGACCCAAATTGGGCCTACGAGGGGGTCAAAATACAAAATTTTTCTTTATTTCAAGATGGGTGTCAAAATATAGGTTTTCGCATGCGCTGATTCCGAAATTTTCAACCATTCTTGTGCAAGACCCAAATTGAGCGCACAAGGGAGGATGAAAATTCAAAATTTTTAAAAATTTCAAGATAGGTGTTGAAATTTAGGTTATTGACCTAAAATTATTCCAAAATGCATATGTGCCCTTTCATTTTCACCAAAAAATTTTTGCAGCCAGTTGCAGCTGGATTTATAACTCGGAATTTATAAGCTTAGAAAACGTGTACACTAAAGGGTATGCGGCAGAATAAATGACCAATTTGGCCCCAAGTAAATGGCCTTCCTAGGGTTAAATTCATTATTTTTCCTGTCATATATCCTTCAGTTTATATGTATTTTACACGTTTTCTAAGTTAATTTCTGAATTATAAATCCAGCTGCAACTGGCTGCAAAAATTTTTTGGTGAAAATGAAACAGCACAATTTAGGAATAATTTTGGGTAATTTTCATTTCCTGCAACATTATGCGTTAGAAACCAACATATTCAATAACCTAAATTTCAACACCATCTTGAAATTTTGAAAAATTTTGAATTTTGACCCCATCGTGGGCCCAATTTGGGTCCTACTCAAAAATAGGTAAAAGATTTGAAATCAGCGTGATCAATAACCCATATTTCAACACCCATCTTAATTTTTTGGGAAATTTTTTCGAAATTTTGAAAAATGTTGGATTTTGACCCCCTCCCCCTCGTAGGGGCCTTATTTTGGGGTCTACTCAAAAATTGTTGAAAGAATCGAAATCAGCGTCAATTTTTACCCCTAGAACCCAAGTTTTTGAATTTTTATTTCAACTGGAACTTATGAAATTGATTTTTGAAACGCTAGATTTCTCATCAGCTGGCCCACTGTGAGGCATAGGCAGTAGGCATGCCAAAATATTCAACTTCATTGAAAATTGATAATTAAATGGCGCTTACCTATAATTTTTTCTCCAACATCTTGTGCGATAGGAAGTTCCCCAATCAAAGCCTTCTAGTAATCAGTCGAGAACTTTTTGGCAAAAAATCTCTGTAAGAATGAAACAACTATTGAAATATTTCAGTTAAAAGAAGTTATTGGGGAAATGACGTTTGTTCTCAAGTTTTTTTCAAAACTCCGAGAAAAATTCTTCATCGTTCGTTTGAATTCTTCTACTAAAGTCCTGTCTGTTGATTTGAAGAATTTGTCTAACGTTATGAATTTTTTCTTATTACCTTTCATTTTCTATCATTTTTTATCTAATAAATAATATCCTATCAACATAAAATTATCAAAAAAAGTGCTGGAAATTCCCTGTGTTACTTTTTTCGGGCAAATCAAAAGCACGAAAAGTGGCGTGAGAATAGTGAAATAAAATTCCTAGGAAAAGCGTGATTTTTTATTTCATAACTCCAGTGCATGCCGACGATGGCAAATTTTCAAATTCATTGTTTTAAATTTTGAAACAAAAATTTTTATTCCAAGCTATGTTGTTGAAGACCTTTGGTCAAATTGCAATTAAAATGTAAGTATGTTGAGTTGAAGAAAAAAACCCTCAAAAAAACAAATTTGTGTCTTACCTTATTAGGCGCAATGCAGAATGAATTCGTTATTGTTCCTAATCTATTCGCTGTCGAATTATTCACACTGGTATGCAACCCGCTTAACAAACCGCAAAAGGTATCTTGAAGAAAATAAGGAAGCAGGATACGTCTATCTTTCCAACTCCCATTCTCCGCCTGACCATCTCTCAACCTTTTAATTAAATCACCCTTAATTCTCGAAATTCTCCGGCTTCTGTATAAATAAGAAGACAACCGAGCCATCCGCATAAATCTGCGTACAAGTAAAATTTCTAATCGTTTCATACCAAACCGGGCAACTTTGTTCACTGCAAAGACTTTCGCATCGGACACGAGAAAGATATCGACATGGAAGACGAGAGGAGGGTAAAATCGTCGCTTATAATTCTAACTTAATTAAACGGTGGTACGCTTTGTGCTCGGCATCCTGCTAAATCGTAAAGTTATCCTCGGAGTTGGAATTCGCAAGTGTTTGACGTTCAACTGACAAACCATGATTGTGGTTTCACTTGTGTCCAGCACCCCTCCGATACAAAAGTGAAAACTCAATCGGTTGGAAATTCAGGTCGGATTATACACTCGGACGAATTTATATGTGTAAATCTTCGGCCGGCCAGATAGATGGACGGGGTAGGGGGGACGTACACATATACAAAATACCATCCATATTATATACCATAAAGTACGTCTCTGGCCCCCCTCGCCTTGCTTTCTCAAAGAGTTTAAATCCCCGTTGAATGCACGATACGGAGATAAAATTGCTTCTCTCTTTTACCACACTCGGATGGTTTGATTTTACTCGCAAAGACGATGTAAAAAAACCCAACCTCGTATCCTTTGAGTGATCTTTGACTATTATGGCGAGATTATTCTTGGCATTTGAAATGAGGCTTTAAACCGGGGGCCACGTTCAAAGTGGTCATTTTCAAGCTACGTAATACCTTCTGAGAGCAACGAAATCTGCACGTAGACCGCATTCGTGTCGAGCTTTTGCATTCAACCATTAAAGAAGGAGAAAAATCGACAGCTTGTTGTTCGCCTAGTTACGCAATCGAGTACGTTCAACCGCAAAACGACAAATTAATCGAAGACGGTAATCTTTCAAATCGACTTCCCTCCTTAGTCTGTCGTCTAGTTTATGAATATTTCGAAAACAAAAAAAAAATTAAAAAAAATTAAATTCATCGATGCGTGCCTCTATTGTACTTGTAAATCGCGTCTCGTTACGTGGTCTTTCATCGGTAATGTAAATGTTTCCTGTATGGTTCGGTTCGACCGATTAAGAAATCTATTACGATAATTTGCATGCGGTCGTTGGTATACATCTTGACCTACGGTTAGATATTTTACGTTGATCTGGGCCGGCTGGCTCGAGCACGGTGCACGATTCGAATGCGAATATTGGTCGAGTAATTTGTCGCGCCGGTACCGCCACTTTGCAAATCAAATAATTCCGGTCTTGATTGATCAGCTAACTTGAGCTATTCGCAGATGGTCTCGAGTTGATTATGAATGGAGTTGAAATAAAGGGTTGCTGGAAGAGGGAGAGGGAGACGGGTACTCGATGTAAATATAAATCTTTATATTTATAAGTATTCGTCGGTGATTTTAATAAAAGAATAATTTTGCATCGTATTGTTCTCGTAAGTACGTTAAAAACAAGGAAGTCGGAATGAGAAATGAGATCTTGACACTTGTCGGGAAGCTGTGACTGATTTTACTGCGCCTTGGAACGATAGGGAGAAAAACCGTTGATCGTGGTTAAATATTCGATTAAATTGGTTACAAATGGTCCGAGTTTCCTGTGTAGTAAGTATTGCAAATGCCATTCATAGGAAAAAGAGGAAAGAGTCATTTGAAGAAATTTTTTTAAAAGTTTTTTTTATACTGGGAGTGTATAATTGCCAAGATTTTTACGCCCTCATTTAAAATGTTTTCTTTCATTTGCACAGATATCAATTTTTTGAAAACGATGAAATTGTCAACTTTTACGAATTGGAGCGTCTCAATATTTCTTCTGGTCCATTTTTTTCTTCAATTCGAAGATGAATTTTTTGGGATCAAAAAATTGAAATTTTTTTGACCAAAATGGAATTTTTCGTGATTTTTACCCAAAGCGCAATTTTTTTCTAGTTTTTTCTCATTACTAGGATTTAGATTTTGCTCATCATTTTCAAAAAAATTTCAAAACTTGACCCCAATTTTCTGTCTTGAAATGAAGCATTTTCATTATTGAAAGTAGGCAAGTTGCCCACCTCCCTCCCAATCATTTGATTTAAATCTAAATACCTATCAGGCAGATGAAAAAATGGAACGGAACTATGAAATTTAATTTCTGTGTCCCAATAAATTTTCTTCAGAATTTCATAATTAAGTAAAAAGCACCAATGTGGTAAATGGGTCATTCTGGCCTGTGCGGTAGAACTTCATACCATTCGATTTGCATCGGTACGAGGAACTAGGGCCTCAAACGATTTTTTCCGAATTTGGGATGTTGCTAGATGTATATACCAGAGGCTGAGTACCCTGAAATTTTTCAACTATTTTGATGACTTTTAATTAGACAAAATCGCCCTGAAGAACACAGTTTTGGGGATGGACAGACAAATTATTACACCTACAAATTGAGATATTTTCAGGACTGATTTTCGGACTTGGAATTATTCGAATTCAATGAAAGAAATCGGAACTTACTTACTTATGGAACAAGAGATGATTACATGTTCATTAGGTCTTTGTTTTCTATTTTTAGAAAAAAGTGACTAGTAACAATAATTTTGAAACATTTCTTACCCTAGTCGAAATAATTGTTTTGCCTCAAAATGTCAGTTTGCCATTAATAAGAAATCTTGTTTCGCAATTTGCATATCAGTCAAGATCAGATTGAAGTCCATGTTGCAAAACTAATGGATGAATGTCCAAAAATGATTTTGCAATCCCTTTTTTTAAATTAAGTTCATGAAATGAAAAATTTTTCTTTATTTTTGTCAATACTAATAATATTACATACTTAGATACTTATCAACTTCATTTTTTCTGTACCTTTTTGTATCTCTGTTACCAATATTTCTTCTTCGTAACTCCTAATGATTTATTTGATAGTATTTTCAGACCCCTTCCTCCGCCATCTCCTCAAATATCGGGAGGTAACAGAACTGTCCCCTTAAAATATTAATGAAAGGTGGTCAAATATGTTGCTCGTAACGCGAATGTCAAAATTCCAAATTGCTGGGTGCCCATTTTGAAAAATGGTCCAACCGTGTGCGATCAAAATTTTGATTTTAATACATGGATTTTCACGTGCATTTCAAATGGGGGGAAAATTTTTTGCTCGGAAATCATCATTTTATGTGACCAATAAATAGTTCATGTAATGTCTAGAAAAACAAAAAATACGATAATATACACTTTTTGCCTAACTTAAGTATTGCAAGGGCTGTCTACCAAATTTTAAGAAATATTGTAAGATTTCTAATTTCGAGTTTTATTTTTTTGCTCCTTCAGAATACAATTTAGGCAAAAAGTGTATTGTATATTTTTCGGTTCTTTCGACATGAACTATCACTTGGTCGCATCAAATGATTATTTCACCGAAATTTTTTTTTTCATTTGAAACCCATGTAAAAAGTGAGGTAAAATCGAAACCTTGATCGCATGGACCTAGACCAATTTTCAAAACGGGCACCCAGCGATCTGGAATTTTGATATTCGCGTCACGGACAACAAATTAGACCACCTTTCATTAATATTTGGAAGGGACAGTTCTGTTACCTCCCCGTTAGAGTAAACATACGACACAGAATTGGAAAAACTGCGTTGTAAGAAAATAGTGATCAAGATTTGTACGAGTTTAATAGCAGGTTCTGATTTCCGAACCGGTTTCACAGCTGACTTCTTCGTATGTATTTATCTTTATGTTGGTCGTTTCCCTCACCGTCGTGGTTCTTTAAATAATAGCTCTTTTCTCGCTGCTGATGCTGCTGGTCCGTTTATATACGTTTAACCTGTTGCTGAAATCATTAAACGTGTATAAGATGACAGCTTTGTTTAAACAACTTTTAACCTTTTTTTATTTTCCTTCTTCCCTAAAGGTTTGCGTCCTGTACACCCACCCGATCTGTAATTTCGACGTACAAAGTTAATAATACAGGCTTCGAATGAAAAAAAAAAAAGGTAAAAACGTCGCGATGACCGTGATTATAACCTTAGACTTGGTCTCCGAGAAATAAATCACCGTGCTATTGAAAATGATCCTTTTTTACGTTCGTCTTTGTATCGATTTCGAGGAATTGCACGATTTGGTGTTTTTTTTTTGTATCTCTGTTGAAGGGTATTGGCATTGGAAGGTAGGAAGAACCTGGAAAAAGGGTTCGATGTACTCGGAAGGGGTTTATATCGTGGTATTGAAATTGATCTTTTTTTTATATTCGTCTTTGTATCAAGTTCGAGGAATTGTACAATTTGGTGACTTTTTCTCCTTTCAAGAAGGGTAGGGCATTAGAAGGTACAGAGAAGCTGGAAACGGGTTCGATGTGCAGAAATGTGGGTTAAATGAGTGGATATTGATTTTGTAATGTGTAATTGAATTGAACGAAATACATTATCGTTTTTTACCGGTACTTAAAAAATAATATAAATTACGCATTGGGTTTAATTCGAGGTAGAGAGATGTTAACTGATGGAAAATTGAAAATGAAATGCTTACTTACTAAACTCACAAAACGATTTGTTTTTTAAAAGAAGAGTTGTAGATGTAAAGTAGGAACCTTGTGTAAAAAAAATCGATGTCTTCATTTTTATGTGTTTGGTTTAGATTCGGTATAATTTGGACCAAAAAAGTGAAAAATGAGACATCGATTTTTTTACACTAGGTCCCGTTTTTAGGGCAGGGTCACATGTGTGGGGAATGTATAGAAGTAGGATTGACTGTGTACAGTGTACACTTTTTCTATGACGTTCTATTAACTGATGGATATTTTTTTTAATTTTGATGTTGAATCAAAGTTGATGAAATAGAATTCCAGGAAATGAAAATTTGATAGGAACCTAATTTTCATTCATTTTTCTAAAGAAGTAGGCAGGGCGCCTTCTCAAAAAAAAAAAAAAAAACAGTTATAGATTACTGAATAAATTTCTTTTACTTTGATAGTGACGAGGATATTATATGTAACCTCACCAAAAAACTGTAACACCAACTTGAGAACCTGAAATTCTGATTTCTGAGATTTCAGAATATTGACTAAAAATCACACCTTCGTTCAAATCGTAGGGGCAGCTCAAGTGGTTCCCTGTAATTTTAAATTGTAAGTTGATTTCGGAGGCTAATTAAATTCACACGACTTTTCCATATTTAGAAAGCTTTTCTACCCTAAACTATTGCGTATATTACCTCCAATTACCTCGATTATCAATGTGATATTCTATTGATCAATTTGAGTTGAGTTGATATGATGGTGCGTATTAATTTGGAGATAAGGTCGCCATCTCATACTTTTTATGAAGGGTGGTGATAATAAGTACCTAATTAGATTACCACACAAAGTATAAGTAGAATTATCTGGTTCTGAAGTTTACTAATAATTGATAAAATTTCATGAACAAATGATTTTACTCATTTTTAAATGGTTTTCTGATAACTTTCTTCTTTTTTTTTAAACATAACGTTTTGAGAATTTTGTAATTCGTTGGTAATTAAATTTATCGATTTATGATTTACTGTATTCAATTATTATCTACGATAAGTAAGTATATCGAAAAATTATCACAAATGGAACCCATGGAACCTTCGAGTAGTTCGTTTTCGATATGTTCGGAACCCTGGTTGGTTGAAATTTAAACTACTTACTTTGGTCGATTATTTCACTTTTGGTGAGTTTTTTTGGTAATTGAAAAAAATATAGTTTTTTTTTTTTTCAAAAAAATGTGATTTGAAAAAATACTTTTACTTTTTAAAACTTGAAGGGTAGTTTTCTTCGTGGATCGTAAACCTGATTGGGTAAGTGAGTATGTGAAGTTCTTAGGTACTTTCATAACTTATTATCAATTTTTTTGGGATTCAATTTTTAATTTGTGTCCATGTTTTCCGCGATTGAAATACTTGAATTTTTTCTCTTACAAAAAGCAATCCAATTTTTCGGAAATTTTAATTTTTAGGTCATTTCGGATACCCTGAATTTTGTTCAGGTTGGCAGGGTTGGTTCGTTTGGAATTTGAAACTATCTATAAAAATTTCAATGCAATTTGGCCGGAGCTGGGAGTGCTCCAAGTTGGGTTGTTTTTGAAAAAAAAAACATGAGTTTTTGCGGTTTAGCCGAAAAACACAAACAAAATTTGTAAATGTTTTCAATGAATAAAAAAATTGTGTGCTGTAAACGACTTTTTTCTTTGAAAATGGTTTATTCATGTCCTCGTACGTCATTTTAGGTCATTGACCCCTTTCAGAAATTGCAAACATTGAAAATAGAGATCATATTTTTTGAGCTAAAATGACATTTTTTCACACGAATATATATATTTTTAAATACTTATACACCACTCTAGACCATTGAAACGATCCAGGAATTTCATGGATTGAAAAACGAAATCATACTATAAGTTGGAAATTTTTTTTAATCGAAATCGAAAAAAAAAAGTACAAAATACCAGTTTTATCTACTCATCTAAATTAGATTACAATAGCTCGTCATAAGTGAGTAGAAACTTCGGAAATACGTTGAAAATGTATATTACTTACCCTTATTCCTTTCAATCACCATAGAAAACAAAAAATTATAAATTTCTCGGTGAATAAAAAATTTTCCGACGTATGGTATAGTTCCAATTTTACAAGGGCCTTCATCAAAACTCGGTTTTTAAGCAAGAAGATGGTACTTGTGGGACTTGCATCCAAGGTTCATGGTGTACAAATCGAAAAAAATCCATATTTTTTTCTTATTTTGCGTTTTTCTCGAAATTTACTTTTCCGACGCATATGGTCGGGTATCCCATATCTAGTGACCACATAGACCGAAAGACATTTTTTTTTGAAGAAATCAACGTTTTATAATTTTTTTTTTGATTTTTCTTCATGCGAAGAAATAGCAGATGTTTAAAAAAGATGTAAAGCATAAATTTTTTTCAAAAAATTCTGCTTTTTGGTTTGAATAGCCACTAGATACCTAAGCCGCTCTAAAACCAATTTAAATGAATTTCAAATTTTTTCAAAATTTTCTAAAAGTTTTGGAAAATATTGGATTTTAGCCAATTTTTGAAAATTTCAATGCCAAAGCGCGATCGAAAGATATGAATTGATTTTGAATTTTTTAAAATTATTTTTCCAAGTCTCATCAGCCAACAACTTTTGCGGGGGTATGTTTTGAAAATCGAAAAAAATGTTTTTTCGGCCCACCCTAGTACCCCTGGCTGCATCATCATCATCATAGAGATGGATTTTTGCGAGCTTACTGAAGTCTCAAATTCAGGATAATTTTAACGTATTTCGATTCCCATATGATCATAGGCGCACCCAGAAATTAATTAAGGGAGGGGCTGAGAATTTGAGAAAAAATGGGGAGGGTCAAATTTCAAATTGAATCATTTTCCACTGATATTTCAATCAAAAATCATCAATTTTTTCTGATAAACAGAGAATTTATTGAGAATTTGGTGATTCTCTATTTTTGAATTGAAGGTATTAAAATACTGCCCGAGCGAAGCGAGGGCGAAATTTTTTCGAAAAAATATACTTTGAAGAGCAAAAAAAATTGACTTTTTTCTCATTTTTGAAGCAAAAAATTATTTTTTCCGGGTCTTGAGGGGGGCTCGAACCCCCTGAGCCCCCCCTTGGGTGCGCCCATGGATATGATGTATTTTATCGTTTCTTTAAGTAAATATTTGATTTTTATTCTTCATTTTTCAATTGTGAAGGATCATGGAGAATTTCGTGTAGCGATAACTACATCTTTTTTTTGAATTTTTTTTTAATGCCACTTCAAAAATATGTTTGCCAACTTACTGACAGATATTCAAAAAATGTTCACCTTAATAACGTTGCTGTTGCTGCAATAATAGTCTACATCAAAAAATGTCAGGAGTTACGAGTTGGCGTTTTTTCAACGTTGAATTTCATTTAAAAAATTTATAAAATTTTTTCGGAAGTTTTCATTTTTAGGCCTTTTTGCAAGGGGTTGAAATAACGATTTTTCAACATTCGCAATTTAGGTACGCGAAATGAAATAATTACCTACATCAAATTTTAAATAAAAGACCTCTCAGTTTTTATTACATGCGGTTAAGGGGGTTAGAAGAACATGATAAGAGGGGAAAGGTTGTTTTTCATGAATATGACAATCGTAGTAAGACCTTATCAAATGGGAAAGAGTGGAGGAGAACGGAAAAAACATACTCTGAATGTTGACGTAGTTCACTGAGATGCTTCGTTTAGAGTTGGAAATTCTTCATGTAAATTTCAATGCCGCCGTAGCTCTGAAGTAAAAAGAGACAAAGCTAGAGATTTTTAAAGTTGGATGGTTTTTGAAAAAAAAAAGTTTCTAGAAAGTAACGATGATGTAGGTATTGTAGGTAAGGAAGAGGAGTAGATTTTTGCCAACTTACTAAACCTTCACAGTTATTCATTTTTTCATATTGTAGTTTTTCTGTTTTCAATTAGGTACTGCTAAAAAAATGTACTTATTAAGAATCTCGTGTTTCGGTACCATACTTATATTTTTTTTCGTATTTTCTTCTAATGTCTCTTCAATAATAGATTTTTTCCAACTTTCTAAAAATGTTACTCGTAGCTCGTACTTGAATTTTCAAATGAATTCAAAAAAACTTGTCTTTTTTGTAAAATTATTTAAAAAATTTTCATATTGTGTAAATATTTCGTGCTTTTTTCGGGTCTGGGTCCATTTTCGACCAAACCTTAACCCTTCCACCCTCCGCATCTCCGCATCCTTTGACTTCAAATAAACTCGAAAAATTGCGCAGTATTTTTCTTTTTTTTTTAAAAAAAAAAAACCCTCCTACGGTCATTTATCGTTCACCTCAGTACGTTTCCATCACGTCTTTGTGGTGCCTGAAAAAAAATCCTGGCTGCCTACACGACTATCCTGCCTCACAGGAATACCATTTAGGTTGAAAATAACCCCAACCTATCTACGCTTCAGCAAATAACAATAGTGGCTCCATCACCGTCTGGACATCATTTTCTCCTTTTTGTTTTTTTTTCCAACCCAATACGAAACGCAAATCGCTCACACGTGTATCAATGGTCAACATCCATTATCGCTTCATCGGTAATTCAATACGAAAAACCTTAACCTTACCGTAGGTAACAATTAGCAAAACTTAATTAACCCGAGTACGAGAATTAATCGACTCCAGAGTCGAACGATGGTGTATCGGTAACCTAGCAAATTTTCAATTGAATCGGCAAAGAAGGAAAAAAAAGACGAATAAAAGAGCAAAGGGAACCGGTTCTTTATTATACAAGTGTATAGTGATCGTATAACGCTGTAGTGTTTTTTGATTGGCGCAATTACGTGTATTGTTGATTATAATAAAAGTGCTTTATTAAAGGTATTGTTTGGTCATGAAGAGTATACTGGTGGAAAAGGGCATGCCAGTCGAGCCGCGAGAATAAAAATAATAATTAATTTCAATCTGGAAATCTACTCTTAGAATCATACGGCGAAGTACAACGATAAAGTTCCTCGACCTTGCAGCTCTCGAGTGTGTATAAAAATCCACACAAGTAGAATAGTAAATACGCTACTGTACGATAGAGCCAGGACGATGGAAGGCATAAAATGATATATAATCTAGATTAATTTCCGATAATGCGGGTATCGGGCTGATCGATAGAGGACTGGTCCATTGCCGGAGTGGTCAACCTATCGTAATGATTATTGAAATCGTGATACTGCATTTACCTCCCGAACCCCCGCAGCCTTCTGGATGCGTATCGCGGTAACCGATATAACCCCAAGATGAGGATTTACCGTCCAATGGCCATTTCCACTCTGCAACTGCGTAGTTTGAAACCAAAAAAGAAAGAGAAAGAGTTGTACAAAAAAATCTCAAATTGCTTCGACACCGGGTATAGTAGGTCGACCAGTGGCAAGTCGTTAGTTGCATGTATAAATTTGACATATACAGAATCATTTGTCATTTATGCCTCTTTTCATGATGTTTTTGGATCTGTCTCACGAGCTCAGACACACGTTCTCGTACTCGACTGTCGATCTCGATTATTGTTTATGTTGGAACGAGCTATACACGTCTCTTGAATGCTTTTTTTTTTGACGTCCAATTTTTTCCAAGTATTAATAAAGATCGCCAAAGACCATCGAGATCGGTGTTACCTACGTGCATCTTGTTGACCCTTTAACAAGTTCTATATACGTAGGTATCTCGAACAATAGATTTTCGTGCAAGCGAAGAGAGAAAGGGTGCAGAAATATGATGTCGACGAGCATGTTTTTTTTCCTACTCTCTTTCTCTCTTTCGTGTTTTGCCTCGGCAATCTTGGCGCGTACACAGAACACTCGTACTATTGTTATAGTAACAAGTTTTGATTTTTGACAACGTATTCCCTACTAACCCTTTTTCCACTCTGGTGTGTTACTTTAATCTAACTGTGGATGTACTATCCGAAGGTGTAATATTTAAACGTTTTCTTTTTAAAGATAAAGTAAACTTGTAGTTAACTTCGGACGGCGGCGTGATCGTTTCGGATTACTCGTGGCCGCAGGCTAAAGATTATTTTTTGGTATAGTTGTATCGCCTTGTGTTCTCGCTCCAAGTACACAACGAAAAGAAATATAAACATGACACGATTTTTCAATAGTTTAATAATTGTATAATTTGAATAAGCGCGAGTCTCTATTATGAAATTACCGGATTTAACGACGGTTTCGCACGATACCCGTCCGTCTTGGACGCAAAGGATGAGAATTTGAACGGTTATCTGCGACTATAGCCTTATACCGAGGAGGTGGGAATATTGGAGCGAGAGTAGTTCTTCAAAGGTGGTTGATTGCTTGGAATCTTTTGAAAATTTCGGTGCGGAAATATGATGTACAGTAAAGTGGCCCGGGGAAAGAAATAGATCCAATTGGATCCGATTGGATGGTAACGGATAATTAACAATATCTGTTCAGACTGATTTAGATCCAAGCAGATGAAGGCAGATTCGCTCAAAAAAAATTTAAATGTGAATTGTATATACCATTCACGAAGTGGCGGATATTCAATGTAATCGCTGTAATCGCCGATTACACTAAAAAAAATTTTCCATCGTCATTTATTATACCTACTCTCTAAACTTGAATCAGTCAAAATTCACTGATTAATAAGACAAAAGTGTGCAACTGAAGAAATCAGTGAAAATTTTACCGATTCAATCAGTGACTTTTCATTTTTGAATCGATAAAAATTGTAATTTACTGATCGAATCAGTAAAAATTTTAATTTACTGATTGAATCAGTAAGTAATCACTGATTGAATCAGTAATTATTCACTGATTTGAATTAGTAAATTTTGATTTTTACTGATTCATTTCAGTAGTTGAAAAAAGATTACTGATTCAAAAATGAAAATTCACTAATTGAATCAGTAATTTTTCACTGATTGACAGTCAAATTTCACTGATTAACAGTTGCACACTTTTCGCTGTTTAATCAGTGAATTTTCAGTTTTTTGACTGATTCAGATTTAGAGAGTTTAAAAAGTTGATAAATCTGTCCAGAAAATCAAAAATTCAAAAAAATACCCATCTTGTAATCACGTTTTAATATGTACATTTTTGTTTGATGTTTGCATACCTGAGTAGGTATCATTTATGAATGTGGTTCTAACGCAGTTTTCTTCAAACTTGGATTTTTTTTCAGAATTTGATTCAATTTTAGAATTTGATACTTATTCTGAAATCTTTACAATTCGCTAAAATTATTTTCTAACGATATTCAAAACTTTTTCTCCATTTTCTTCGCCTCTATAAATTTTTTTATCAATTTTTTCCGAAATCTTTTTCAATTAAAAAAAAAATTAACTTTAACTCAAACCTGAAAAATGATTGTTACATTGAATATTTTTATTGATGAGAATGAGATTATTAATGGTCTACTACAAAATACGATTACTACTTGAAAAACTTACGCGCCGCCGCGCCATCCACCGCGCCACTTTACCGGATGGCAAAATTCATTATGCATATTTAAATTGACTTCTGATGAAAATTTCATCATACACTGTACACAGTTTATGGGGTGATCCATTTTGAAACTATTTTTGAATGTTATAAAATAATTATACGATTGAATCCTTTCATAGTTTTATATATGATTGTATCTATTTCGATCCAATTGGACTTCAAAGGACTCAATTGGATTCTATCTTGAAAAAAAATTACGTTTTTTCTTTGTTTCTAGGGAAAAAATTGTTCAAATTTTCTACTCTGATTATAACTGATGATTAAAATTCAATTTTCACAATGTAAAGAGTTGTATTGAAGTAAAAAAACTTTCATTTCATTGTATGATATGATAAAATATGGTTTGAATAACGCACAAAAATGAAACTAGTTTAGGATTTCAATGAAAACTACTTAAGAAATTAAGAATAAAATATGGTTCGAAATACCTAAACAAAAATAAAATTATTCAGAACTCGGGGATTTCAAATAACGCAATATTGCAACGAATAAAGGTAAGCTTAGCAATAAGTTCTGAAGAAAGTCTTGTTTCTTCTCTTGGATACCAAATAGCCAGTCGATGAAAATATTCTTTCAGAAGGTACCCAGGTGTACAAAAATACATCAACGCGACTTTGTATAACTTGTTTCAGATTTGTTTCAAAACGTAATTTTTGATCCTAAAATTATTTTCAACGTGAAATTATTTTTCCAAATTTTTTTTTCATTTTTTTACCGATCTTATTGGTCCTAAAAATTTTTTGAATTCTTTCTAATTCGCGACATATTAATGAAAAATTTTCCACAATTTTCATTGCATCTTCTGAAATTTTTCCGAAATATCTATTCTAATTATAAAAATTTGAAACTCTTAATTATAAAAATTCGTTTCAAATTTTTATAATTAGAATAGATATTTCGGAAAAATTTCAGAAGATGTAATGAAAATTGTGGAAAATTTTTCATTAATATGTCGCGAATTAGAAAGAATTCAAAAATTTTTTAGGACCAATAAGATCGGTAAAAACAAAAAAAATTGGAAAAAAAATTTCACGTTAAAAATAATATTTTAGAATTAGAAAAAAATCGATCAAAAACTTACGTTTTGAAAAAAGTTTGAAACGAATTTTACAATTATTTTTGAGAGGCACTTCTGAAAACATTGACTTTTCGAAATAATTCAAAATTTAAAACTTGAGAAGTTGAGATTGGGAGCTGAAAAAAAAATTAATCACGCATTTCTACTTTTAGCTAGCGTTGAAAAAATTTTAGAGTTCGAAAACGTCGAATTAGAACGAACGGTGACTCGATATGACGCATCCTAAAAATAATCGAACGTCGATTAATCGATTATTTTAATAATCGATTAATAATCGCCCATCACTAACTCTACAGGCCGAAGTGTTTGTACCTACCACTTCCCTACCTACCAAATTTTTCAAAAATTTGTAAAAATTCAAAAAAAAAATAAAGTTTGAACATCTGGAATTTTGGACCGATGTTCTGGTTGAATGCACTCCTTCCATATTTATCACTCTCATTGATCGTACAAAAATCAATTCTGTTTCGGATCAGAGCACAATCCACTCGTATTAAGAAAAAGTCTTTTTCTTCTGAATCACGATCCTGTAAGTTCTCGTTGGATGCATTTATTTCCATTTTTATCACTCTCATTGATCGTACGAAAATCAGTTCTGTTTCAGATCAGAACACAATCCACTCTTGTAATTTTTTTTAAAAAAAATCGAAGTTTTTTATCATATCAGTTTTTGAGTGCACACGTACAATTAATTCGCTACATCCAGCTCACACATCATATTCCTCTACCCCACATACAATAGGCTACCTCCTTCTTAGATATTAAGACAAAACCGTTCATTAACGATCTACCTGGCTCATCGGGTCCGGGCCCGAACCGCGCCCTCGATCGCCTCAGGTGCTCGTAACGTCAGCCTCAGCACAGTAGCTAACTGGTTATTGTTAAGTCGTGACGAAGGTAATAGAACGCTGGTGCCTGTATAGTAATTATAGTAATAGTAACAACAAAGATGATGACATGGATGATTTTCTCCTACCCACCTCTCTCTCGCCACTTTTACTCTTCTTCTTTTTACCATAATAGTTTTTTTTCACTTCTCTTTTCGAGCAAGAGCAACGAAGATGAAAAAAAACCTACAACCAGCACGAATACACATTACCTACGTACACTCGAGGAGACCTCCAGCACAAAAAAATACAGATTTTCATACTCAATATTATTAGTTGCTCATTAGCAAAGCTGAGCTGTTTTTGAGTTCTCTGCTGGGTCAAAAAAAAAAAGCATACACCGAGGAACCGGTCTTCGTCCAACTTTTTAAATAGTACATGCGTCGCAAATACAACTTGGACGTGCGACTCGGAACGCATTATAACGGGTTACCCAGCCCGCGATCCTCAATCTGCTTATCTTTCTGCATCTCTCTTCACCGGTGTGAGCCAAGCAGACCAGCGAAATGACAGATAATAAAGATGACGGCTTTCGATAATGATTGCGGACGTGATGCCAAATCGTACCATGTCTAAGGTACCTCCTTTACCTGTACGCAGCTACGCACGTGTGTTTTGATTACTCTTCTGACATTTGAAATTAAACACACAAAACTGGAATGGCCTGGAAAGGAGTGAGACGTACACGTATTCAGAAGTCGTCTTGTCGAGTTAATTACTTCATTATCTGGATCTATATTTTGCTCGTGTTTCGCTTCGTAGATATACCTTCGTATGTAATTTATCTCCAGTACACGTCAAGTTGGCTAGAAATAGAAGAAAAGAAGGGTAAACCAGGTACATTTAATACCTACGCAGTCTAAATGGGAACCTGCCTCCAAGTGCTACTAAAAATCAACAATAGACCTTTTTTTTTCACTCATTTGCAAAAGAGAACGTTTTCAGATACCCCGAGAGACGACCTTTTGTTGATCTCCAGCACTCGTCTGGTGACAATTCAAGACGAATAAAGAACCCGAGGAAGAAAAGGGTTAAAAAAACACAGTAGAAAAGTAAATTGTTAAATAATTGAAGCGAAATTACGAAATACCGAGTCGACGATGGGTAAACGCATAAATATACTAAGTACGTACGAGGGGCATATCTAATACCCGACAGAATTATGTAATAATCGTTTACATTATGATAATTACGCGCAATTACTAACGACCATAAACTAGTGCGACTTGGTCTCGCTGGCTTTTTTTTTTCTTAATACGTATCCACAATTCGAGCCGGCGTACAGCATAAGTGCACTTTATGTGCATTCGATCGTGATGCATTTTTACGCGCAAGGTCATCGGCTAATAGTTATTATGCGCGAGCACGAATACGAAATTCAACCGTTTTTCTCCTTTTCTTCTCCAGCCTCTGCGATGCCTATTCCGCGTCTATCCCATTAACGTATTCCAAATGTCAAATACGTAGAAAAATATGTAACTCGCAACCTTTTTTGTGTTGTTAAAATTATTAATACACGGCGACCTGTTGCACGTTTATTTTTTTTTTCTTTGAAATGGGTAAATTGTACGTACGTGGTGATTATTTTGTCGTATCGAGGTGCTGGATAATGCTCGGGTACGATTGCATCGACGATGGCGACTTTGTACCCGATGTAATTTGGAGGACGCGAATTTGCATATTTGCGAATTTATTATGTGTTTTCTACCAGCTCTCTGTGCGATTGCTGGAAAGATGAAATCGAAGGTGGTTTTTTATGATTGGGCGAAGATTGCGTTGTTCTTTGCCGCAGGTAGCCGATGGCGGTTGGATTTTATCGGCGAGAATTGGTGATAGAAGAATGGTCGATGGTTTTAATATGCAGTTGTGCTGATGAAATGGAGATTTGAACTTAGTATGACTGTATGAGGGATGAATAAGTGACTGGGATTGGTCGCTCTGATTTTTTTTTTGTGAATGTAATCGTTGTTTTTTTTTCAAATGGATAGGTACTTAACTACTTACTTGATAGGGTATCCATTTTCTGGAAAACCAAGAAAAGCATAGACGGAGATGGAACATGACTTGAGGAGGGGGAGGGGCTTGAGCCCCAGTTAAAAATGAATGAAACAAAACAAAAATGTTTATTTTCGACTCACCCTCCCCCAAAACAGTTTCATTATTATTATTATTTTGACATTCTTTTTTTGAATCCGTTTTTGGAAACAAAACTTGGACAAAAATCTGGAGGCACGAAAGTGTAAAATTTGTCAACCAAGATTATTAGAAAAGAAAGGATTTGCCTGTTGAAATTTATTTTAAAAAACCTACCTATTCCTTAATGACCGCCTCTCTTTCCAAGAAACTTGAAAATTTTTTGAAATTCTACAAGTCCTCTAATAAAAATGACGAATACAAATTTTTCTCGCTACAAAATACTCAATCATCTAAATGAGCAAGAAAGAGAATTCATACGATAATTTTGAAAAATAATCAATAGGTATTGAAAGTAATCAAGCCCGAGCGAAGCGAGGACGAAATTTAAAAAAAAAAAAAAAAACCATTCAAAATCTGAAATTCTATTTTCAAACTGCATATATTTTAGTACCTATTGAAACGGAGATGAAATTTTCAACCCTTATTATTTCTTATTATTTAAACGTAAGATTTCACATACCCGAGCGAAACGAGAGCTAGGATTTGAAAAAAATGCAGATTTTCAGATAGAAAATAATTCTATTTTCAATGGTTTTTTGAAAGAAAAATTCCATTACTTTCCTGTAAAAATTTTTGTCTTTTTCGAAATTATTCCACTTAATTTCGTATTTTTTTTTTCGTATGTTTGAGCAAAAATCAAAAAATCTGCGGTTTTTTTCTCATTTTGTACGTTTCTGTACTAGTTTGCAAATCAATATTTTAATAATTTTGAAAATTTTCACCAAAAGCTGTGAACAGACACCTAATTATTTTTGTTTTTCAGGAGACCGTTTTAGTTGCTTGAAAAAAAAAAAGAAATTCTGTACTTACCTACATATTGATAATAGTTTATCCCTCAAAAATTACAGATTTCCAAAAAATTTTGAGTTGAACATGTTTACACGAAAATGATTTTGGGGAGGCTAATTCAACATTTTGGGGACTTGAGCGCCCCCCCCCCCAATGCCCCATATCTCCGCCTATGAAAAAAAGTCAGGGAATTCGTAATGAATAGTCTAGAAAATATTTTTTTGTTTATTATAAATTACTTATTCATTTTTCAAAAAAGTCATTATTTGTCCAAGTTCTTAATTTTTGTGCTGAGGAAGGGGAAGGATCGGAAATTTCTAGAACTAGATTTGAGTTGTTTCATGGTCGGAAAAAGAAGCATTATAAAAATCTAGTAAGAAGTAGGTAATGATTTTTCAAGAAAAAAAAAGTCAAGACACCACACATTTTAAATTATTCTTCTGCACAATTTCAACAATTGTAAAAAACTACACCTTTCTCTATGTTTCTTAAATGTCATAATTGAAAGGTGTGGAAAATTTCGAAAAATTGGTCTGAAAACCCTGGAAAAGTTAAAGAAAATAATTTCTGAGATGTAGTGGAAATCCCGATATTTTTTGAAGAAAGAATTTGAATTAAAATTAATTATGAAAATTGAATGGAATAAAATAATCTGTGATGAAATAATTTTCCTATCAAAATTAAAACAATAGGTATTATACTTACTTGATTTTTCTTCAAATGATTAAAATAAAATTTTTCAAATGCGGTCAAATATGGGTGTTAGAAACATATAAATTTTCCAAAAAGTATAATCTATGAGATTAACTTACGATATTAGTTGGTAGAAAAACTGAAAAATATAATAGACTAAGATTAGTTTCGCATTTTACATAGTCTGGCTTTTGTGAAACGTAGAGAAGTCGTCCAGTCTGCGTATTCCAGTGATCCGGAATAGTAATTGTGGAATTTTCAATGCAAAAGCAGGATACAGGAGGATTCTTTCAATCTAGAAATCTTTCACAAAAATTTTAATAATGATTTTGTAATAAAATTTCAATTCTTGAAAATGTGATGTATCTTTTGTTCTTGCTTCATCACAAAAATTTCTTTATAAATAAGAATATCTAAGTAACACTTGAGTAGAACGTTTTTTCAGGATTTCACAATTTCTGGGAGGGAGATTTCTTTTTTGCACCTTTTTTTCATCAGGGTAAAGGGTATAATCGAAAAAATTTAAAATAAAGTGATTCCAAAATTCTTGAAAATTGAGATTGTAAATTAAAAATTTCGAAGCTCGTTTGAAAAATTTAATTTAAGAACAGATGAAGCAGGAAATTAGGTCAAAATCTAAAAACAAGATTGCAGGAGGTCTTGAATTGATTTTTTTTTAAAATCTTGAAAATGAAATTTACCGAAGTACCACACCATCAAAATTTTGGTTACCAGCTTTGAATTTTGGCTCAAAGAATTGGAAAAATCGGGAGTTGGAATTTTTCATTTGGAAAAATTTGATTTTTTAGTTTCATTCTTTCTTGAATCGAAAATACTGAAGCAGTTTTCACTTATTATCAATAATACAATACATATCAATGGTTAAAAGTGGTTACAACCCGGGAAAAAAAATTATATCCAATCGGATCTGAATATGCGCAATTTTTGGATCCAAATGGATCTAAATGAATCCACGTAGATTAGTTTGGATCCAAAAAGTGACGCATTTTTAGATCCAATTTAATCTTTTCAGACTTCTTCTCAACTTTTTATATTCTATTAATTCTTAATGGATCCAATTATATCCAACAAGGTCCAATTCGATCAAAAAAATCCGATTGGATTGCGTCATTTTTTGGATTCAATTGAATCTAATTTTTTCCCTCAGGAACTCGGGAACGAGCAACTCTTCGTTGAAAATTTAGGGGGGAGGGGGCGTATTAAATTATCAAAAATGAAAAAATAATTGAAAAATGTTATTTCAGTAGCATAGCCAAGAGAAGATTCAAAGGGTCCAGACTTTTCACCAGGTCAAAAATTCGCGTGAAAAATGCCTAAAATTTTCTTGAAGTTTCGCCCTCGCTTTGCTCGGGCACGAACAAACTCGCAAATAAATATCGTTGACTCAGGGGGTTCACCGCACCTCTGCTTTCTTGTGATGCTGTTTTCTCCCTTTCCCTAATCCTTCCCCTTGAAATGTTGGTCACTATATAACGGTTATCGACCCTTGCTCATGAATAATTTTCCATCAGTCGGATTCTGACGATCTTAGTTGAAATTTATTCTGACTAAATTTTTCCAAGAACATTTTTCGATTCTACTACAAAAATGCGATTACTACTTGAAAAACTTACGCCCGCCACTAATACATCCAATGTTAAACTTGTTCTACTACCTAGGCAATTTGTGTAGCGAGCTGCCTCAGCTGTTTCACAAAAACTTGTTCGTTGATGTAGCTCTCAACCACTGCTAAAACATTTTCATTTTTTTATTCACATTTTTATTACTGATTAAAAAAGTAAACAATTTTAATAAGAAAGATTTCAGAGCTGAAAAAAGTTGAGAAAAATTTTGGAATTGAGGATTACAAACAATTTTTGAGTCATGAGAAATTTTTGAATAATAAAATTGAAAAACTGTAAATTTTTAAATTTATATACTCATTTCCAAAAAATTTTCATCTTCAAATTCTTAGAAATATTTAGCTATTTGAAATTTTTTCCAATGATCATGCAATTTTTCCTCAATTTTTTTCAAATTTTGAATTAAAAATGAATTTTTATTTTCGTACGTATTTTTAATTTTTTTTCCAACTCAATGATAGGAACAAATTTTTGGAAATATGAAATTGAAAAAAAATCAATAAGTGTTGAAAACATTTTAAAAAATTAGAATTTGAAAAAATTTTAAAATTCGACGCATTTTTTAAAAAAAAAGGCACAATAATCAAAGAAATTTTTAAAAATTTCGAGTCGAAAAAATTTAAACTTGGCAAATAGGACAACAATGGATAAAAATATAAGAAAACAAATTACTTATGTACAATCCAGTGCTATCAACCAACTTCTCAAAAATCCTCCAAAATATCCACTCCTGGCTGGAATAAAATCAACGACGTAAAAAAATTTTCCACCTGAAATCCCGGGTCACGAATTAATATTCGTATTACAAAATACCCCGCGACGGTGGCGGCGTTATCTAACCGCGCTCGTACACATAAGTAGGCAAATGATTGATTTATTCATTTTATATTTTAACGACGACTGATAATTTTATCTCGCCGAGGCTCGTGGTTTTCATAAAATAGCGGTAGGTAAAAAAAAAACGCACATAGTACTCGCGTATTTATAAATACGACTAATGAAATTACTTTTTTTTCTGTATTTCTTTCGTCGTGATATTGGAAGACGCTCGTGCCCCTTTTTCAAGGTCATCGTAGATGCATTGTATATGCATAAAACACATTTCCTCCTGCAGTATAACCCAGTTTTATTCGTTTTACGTTTTATTAATTTGAGAGAAGAAAAAAAAGGACGCGGAGAGCTGGTACTAGATGTGTCGAGAGGTATGCTGTGTGCGGTATCGGTGCAATTTTACGAGAGTTCGGTGCAGTGTTGAAAAAAAAAATTGATTGCTTACTTTGCTATCTACTGGTATAGAATTAGAATTATGCGAAATCGTTTTTGGGGTTCCTTGATGTATAAATTTCTCAATTTATTCGTATGAATGCAATAGGATGCTTGCCAATATCGAAATGATACCACAAAAAGATGAAATGTGAAGTCTGCTCACAAGAAAAACAAGAAGAGCCAGAAAATAGCAAGAATATTGAGGATTTAAAAATCTAAAATTCGAGCCTTTTTCAAAATTTTCTTTTTTCCTTTTTTAAAAAAAAAAATCAAATAAAAAAGAAATTCTTTTTGTGGAAAAATTCCAAGCCAAAAAATGACATAAAATTGACCAGAAAATATCGAGAATACTTTTCAAATCCAGTAGACACCATAAACAAGTATCCATTGGCGCGAAAACCTTTACAATCACCCGATAAAACTAATTGCATTATTAAACCTTGAATAAATAACCCATGCATATACACGAATCTAATTTAAGACTCTTATTAGAATTTTTTAACCTTGATGCAATTTGCACGTGTTGCAGTTTTTATTTCTTCTCATTTTCAATTCGTACATGTACACGGCTTACTCCATACCCAAACAGATAAAACTAACGGTAGGGTCTATGATATAACGTTTTTCTTATTTCGTTGTTTTGTTTACTTGTCCGCGGGACATTTGCATTTCCTTCTCGGTGTCATCGAATAATCAATTCCCTTTGTTCGCATTTCTGCGCCATTAAATTTTTTCGAATCAATTTTCAAAAGTAATTCGGGGTTTCAAGGTTACCAAAGTGAATTTTGACGACGGTATCGTATCGATGCATACGTCGTTCCTATGCCAATTTCGCAATAGCCACCATCGCCACCCGCTTATAAGTGCACGTATTGAAAGGTATCGATGAAATGCGCCATTATAATCGTCATTAATTGGATGAAGTTTTTTTTTTTCCACCGCGGCGTTAATCGTATTCATGAGATGCATTTTAAAATTTATCGCACGATTGAGTGGAGTTTTTTTGTTGCAATTGTTGGTACAAGTTCTATCGTTATTGTTTTTTTACAATCGATCATTGTGAGTCATTTGGTCGAGTTTACGTTAATTGACGATTGCGATTTAATGCGTTCGTAGAATTTATTCAAATTTTGGAATTTTTTTACACGAGGAAGAAAATGTGGTTTTGGGTTTCGTCATTGGAGGAAATTGTGTAATGAGAGAAGTTTATCTACATAGGAAGTTTTTGAACGACTGACCAGGATTTTATTTTGTTTATTTGCAAAATACGGGTGTTGTGATTGTGGAAATATTTGGTGGGCTGGATTTTGGATTACCTGCAGCTAATAGCCTTATCAAAATGATTGGTTGGTGTCGATTTCAAATCGCTGTGCCGGGAATTCAGCGGGAGAGAAATTTTATTAAAAGTAAAGAGCTTGTAATGAGATAGTGAAATCCGCACTTTTTCCGTTGAGGCTGAAACTCACCCAAAATGTTAGTCTCGGTGTAAAACATCCCCAAAAATTTTTTTGGCTCGATTCCCCTACCCCAACCCGAGTAAAATGGCCGTAAATTCCCAAAATTCAAAAATTTATAGCTTTGAAGGGGATTGTTCAAAAATTTTGAAATTTTCACAGAAAATAGTTGATGGTAGGTGTATACATTGTGGACCCTTATTAAACCAAATAGGGCCTTAATCTATAAGCTTTTTTTGGGAAGATACAAAGTGGGAATGGTGACTTAGAATACCAAGATATGGAGGTGTTTTTTTGCATAATTATTTCAAACAATTTAAATGCGAAGCTTTGAGAAAATTTGATTTTTAATGCTCTAAAAAAGGCATTTTTTCACGTAAATTTTTGACCTCATGGGGGGGTCCGACCCCCTGGACCCCCTGGCTACGCCACTGCCTTGAAAGGTGTAAAAAGGGCGAAAAAACGCCAAAACACGTTTTTTTTAATAGTTTTTGATTTTTTTGACCATGTTGCACCCCCTCAAAGGGATCTTTAAAAATACATACATGTTATACCTAAGAGTAATACCAACTTTTTAAAAAAATTCCAGCAAGGCCTCCCCCCCGATTTTTTTTCTACGAATTTTTGAAATTCTCAAACCCCCTCAAAACCCTCTAATATGCGAAAAAAAAATGAAAAAATTTCCACGTATACACCTACCCATCATCCCATCAACTATTTTCTGTGAAAATTTCAAAATTTTTGAACCACCCCCCTCAAAACTTTGAATTTTGGTCATTTACGGCCATTTTACTCGGGTTGGGGTGGGGGGATCGAGCCAAACATTTTTTTCGGAATGTTTTACATCAAGAGTAACATTTTGGTTGAGTTTCAGCCCCAACGGAGAAAGTGCGGATTTTACCATCTTATTATTACAAGCTCTTTATGATGAGTTTGGTAATGCAGTTCAGCTGGAGTGCATACCTAATGTACCTACAATTGGGAAAGGATCAGCAAAAATAACGATTGTGTATCGATTTATCGATATGCATGTTTTCGTAATTCTTGGATCTCCGTAAATATTTCTAAGATCCACGATGCGATGGTTGGAAGTTGCGGATGCGAATTTGTTTGTTCAGTTGTTTGATGTGGAAGTCATCAGTAACAATCTGCTTTATCGGGGCTAATTCTTCCAGGTAATTACTAAGTTCATGTAAAAAGATGGGCGGAATTTTTTTTGTTCGGATAGCGTCGCTTGTTGAAAGAGGAATGACTTGGAATCCAGATTTGATGGTATTCTGCTCAGTTATTGTAGCTTTTCTTGTTGGTGTCTTACTTTTCGGGAGCTTCCGTTTTTGAGTTCTTCGAGGACAGCATTATTTTTTTTCGAAGCCTCTTTTGATGAGAGGGGTAGTGTCTACTGTTTTGCTATAAGCATTTGAAATTATGTGTTGACAGTTCGACGTCTGAAGCGCGAATGAAAATGAAAAGGAAATGAGCTATGCATTCGTGGTGGTTTTTTCAGATTTTAAAATGGTTGCCCTCATATTTTGTTCCTCTCTTGAAAAATGACCTTTCATTTCTGAAGATCAACTTTCAACTTTTCAAAATGTTATATTAATTTTCACATTCATTTTGGATCCAACCAATCTCAAAGTGTGAACCTTCAAAGTTGAGATGTTTCGCAAAAATACGAGACCGCCTCCTCCTCCGCCGACGGATCAGGATTTGAATGACACCGATTCCTTCATTAGACTACCGAAGTTAATCCGCGAATAATCTTGATTAAAATCAAAAGATCTGAGGTCAAAATATAGATGATTTGGCAAAAAATAAACCATTTTCTTCATTTAATTAAAGAACCTATAGACAAATTACGAAGACTTACATATGGAATCAAGATTTGAATTCTTCTTTGGAAGCAGAATGCACGACTTTCCACATTTTTGTAGGTAACTAATAAAAAAATCTTCTTTAGGGGCCCGCATGCAGGGTCTTCTTAATATTAAAAAAATTCGAACCCAGTAAAAATGCATCCTTTGTGCCACCTCTCGCCGGGCCTGAATGAAAGTAAAAAAAAAACCTTTCAAACGAGCTTGACTTATTTTCCACTTTAAGGTGAGTTTTCAAACTTCAAATTTTACTAGTTGGCAAAATAATCATTTCAGTCGGAAAATTAAAAAATCTCGATTTTGAGGCAAAATACAAATTTCCGACTGATCCCAAAATTTTCAAACATTATAATTTTTGAAACAGTTCCTTTCGTGCATTTCAAGTTATCTGCAAAAGAAAGTTAACAAAAGCGAAAACTTGATTTGTAAAACTAAATTTCCTGTTTTCATTTTTAGAAAATAAAAATATCTTTCACTTCGATTTTGCCAACTGGAAATCATTTTCACAATTTTCCGACTATTTTTCAACTATTTGCCAACTGAAACCTGTCTGGGGGTGTAACATCCCCCTACACCCCTCGCTCGAACCGTGCCTGCATCGGAAGCTTTTTTGGGGGTGGGTGTAAAATGAATACAAAGACATGAAAAATTCGAAAGATTTTCGGAGAGGGGTCAAAAATGAGCCTCGAGTAAAGCGAGGAAGAAGCTTTAAAAAAATTGGAAATTTAATACCCAAGAAAGACATTTTTACATTTTTTTAATGCTTTGAAAATTCTTCGCTGATGTGATTGGAATTTTTTGGACCGGGGAAAGAGGGTAAAACGCACCACTTATACCTCACTTTCCGACACCACTGTTCACTAACAACCAGTAAATTAGCGCTAAGTAATTCTTCTGCATTTATCGTATCAATATCTAACATACGTGTACCTGTCAAAAGAATTTTTTTCGCATTATGTACACCTGTTAGTCGTACAAGACTGTCGCCGTCGGCTCGTTCCTGTGTAATATTGGCGTAAAATCTACTGTAAATACAACCATTTCGTAACAATTGCCACTTCACTTCTTGTACCTCATACGTCGTCCAGATGAGGTAAACAACATTTTACTCTGGAAGCCTACTATACAAAATACAAAACGACTAGAAAGTTGATATTCGACCGTTTGTGTAGGGGGTATCGCAATACACATTGAATCGTTTAAAGCTGGATTGATACACCGGCCGTGTACATCGAGAAAAAAAAAAGAAGACTGCGTAGTACTTCGTAGGTAAGCACTACAATGATGAGTCATATCGTGCTAATATACTCGTACCGCGATGGCTCGGTAATTAAGTATTGGCGCGCGTTCGTGTGTACGTGAAGGTAATTATTCAATATACAAACGTGCCTGTGGCCTGTGGAAGGTACCTGCTGGATCAAACCCACCGCCAACGCACGATTTTAGCCAAAGGTTTTGGCCAAAGTGGCAATCCAGGCCTCTACAGTTACCTCAAATCAACGTCGAATTGATTCCTATACAATTTATATGAGCTGAGAGATGTCGGCGACCGAATAAAAAAAAAAGGAAGATCGAAAGAGAGTAAAAAAAAACTGTAATTAAACGACATTTCCAGTTTATAAGTTATAACGGATTGTTCGAGCCGGACTATCCGAAGCGAAAGAAAAAAAAACTCGAGATAATTTATAATGACAAAACGATGGAAGGAAACCTATTAAGAGTCGGTGACCAGTTTATGTGCATTGGCTTGGACGGTTTTGTGTGTGTATGCGAATTATATTTTTTAGTAAGTGAATTCGTACGTACTTCGGAACGTATTGCGAGGGCATACCCGAGTCCAAGTGGAACTGCAGCGCGGTGCATTTTGTGGCCAGATTCTCTCTCTAGGCCGCTCAAACTGCTTTCAAAAACAACCTCGAAGATGTTGGAAAACACATGTACTATATCAGTGACATGATCTAATGATTTGATAAAACGGCGATATAAAATAGAAAAAAATAGACGCCTTGAAATAGGTAGGTATCTGTGAACGTACGCGGGTACCCCTTTTTTATTTTTATTTTTACGTTTATTTATATGCATTATTTCTCGGCGTTTTTCTGTCTCTGTCTCGCTTCAATGTAGATCTGCGAATCGCGAATACGTTGTTAAATATCGCGCCGTTGAACCGATGCAACGCGATGGTTCTGAATGTTAAATTTTATATACTAGTCAAGGTTTGCAGCGGAGGCGTTCGTTCGAGATGTAGCCTTGGAAATTTCATAATTAGCGAAAGGATCTTCCAGGTTGGAAATTTTTTCTCAGCGGTTTGGAAAATTCGACGCAAAATGCGAGTAGAAAACTGTGCGAGGAGAAATGGTTCGAAATAATTTGGTCGATGAAAAATGAATACTTACCTGATCGAGTGAAAGATGATACATTTTACAGTATGAGGTTCATTACCAATAAACATAATTTTGGCGGTTGTTCTTTCATATGCCTACTTAGAAACTATAAAAATTGCGAGAAACATCAAAAGAAGAATTTTTTCAAATTTTAAATCTAGTCCAAGGGCGGAAACTTTCGTGTCGCGACATGCGAAATTTTTTGGCGACATGCCGAATTTCATAGGTGCACCCAAGGGGGAGGGCTCATGGAGCTCGAGCCCCCTCTTAAGTTTGGAAAAGAGATTTTTTTATTGCAAAAAATATTTAAAAAGTGCATTTTTTTGCTTTCCAAACAGTATTTTTTCCAAAAAAATTTCACCCTCGCTTCGCTGGGGCAGTAATTTAATACATAGAAATTTTGAATTGAAATTTGATAATTTTTTGACTAATTTTTCAGTCAAAAATCACAAATTCTTCAATAAATTTCTAATTTGTCGGAAAAAATTGATGATTTGTGATATGACTAATTTAAAATTTGACCCCTCTCCCCATTTTTTTCAAATGCTATGTTTGGTAAATATAAAAATTAAATACCCTACCTGCAAAAAATCATTTTATTTTTATGATTGAAATTTTGCGACATGCGGAAAAAATCCAAGTCTCTGCCTCTGATCTAGTCTTTATTTCGCATTCAAAGTAAATAATTTTTGAGATCAATTGTGAATTGAGAAGAAACTTTCAAGTCATTTGGAAGGTTGTTATACAAAAGTGAACCTTTAAATGCGCATTGTTGCCTAGAATAAGTTTTACACCAATCAGGAACCAGGGCAACAGCTTGGTTTGCAAAGCGAGTCATGCCAGTTTTTTTTTTGAGTAATTTAGAATTTATTTTTATTTCTTTCAACAAATAAGAGAGTATTATAAACACAAAGATTTTTAATTTTAATACCCCCAAGTTCAGTAAGTAGGTTTTCGGTACTATCTCTAAATTCAACTCACATTTGATTATATTTCTAATGGCAGCTTTTTGATTTTCTTGCGTCAGTTGAATTTTTACGGGTAGTCGACCTCTTAGCGTTCTCTTATTGAGGAATCAGGTTCGGGGCAGGATTTTCTGGACCAAACTGTTCTAAAGTAACCGGCTCATCTTGGAGGAAAGACGATATCCGAAAGCAAACATGATTGGCGTCGAAACCAAGATGCAGCATCGTAAATAACATTGATATTTGCTTAATACATTCTTGCTGCATTTCCTCAAATTTGAATACCAATCTTCGAAAGAATAATAATAGTAATAATTAAAACATCAAAATTCAATGAAGGAAATCAGAACTTGCTTACTAATGGATATGGGCCACTATTTCATAAATTTTTTGCTCTTTTAATCGAAATGTTTCCTCTTACCCCACCTCTTTCCCTCGCCCTCTCACTCTTTAATTTTCTTCAATTTTCAAAAAGTACTTACTTAAATTTCAAAAACTCAAAATTCTAGATTTTTCATGGTCGTACGCAAAGATTATTTTCGTTGACTTAATTTCAATTCATCAAATTTGCTGTTTTACCAAAAATCTTTTGTTTGAAAACAAACGTTAAATTTTTCAAATATCAGAATTTTGTAGAACTTTATTCAGATATGAATTTTTGAAAATTATGTACTCAAAAGGTGAAAATTGGTCGAATATTTGGAAAAAAATTGAAAAATTAATGAAAAGCAGTCATTTTAAGGTACCTACAAAAATGATGAATCATGTATATATTTTGTGTATTCGACCAACCATAACCTTCTATTTGACGTTGAAATTGATGACACAATTTTGTAGGTTTTTTTTTTCAAAGTTTTTCAATCTCAGAATTTTTTCAGATTTTTTTCAAGTGAAGGAGGTTGGTCGAAATGTTTGAAATCATAGTGAAAAACTGATGAAAAGCAGTAATTTTAATAGAAATGAATAATTGAGCTGATTTTTTGAATAAGGTATTTGACCATCTTCCACTACTCGAAAAAACTGAAAAAATTCCAAGTGGTGTGAAATAGGATTGAAAAACGTTAAAAAATATATATCTATCATTTTTCTACCCATCCCAAAATTACGTCCTCAGGCAATTTTAAATTTTCCATGTCAAATTCAAGCATCATTAAAGGGGCTGGAAAAATCTGAAAAATTTCAGAGTACTCGCCCTGTAATAGGAATTTACCCCTTTTTTTGGAAGGGTACAAAATGAGAACCAAGACTTTCAAATACCAATTTCCTTTCTGGCGAAGGCAAGTTAAAAATCTCGTCCGAAGATGAAGTTGAACTCGAACTTGTAGGATCTCCAGGGGAAGGGACCACAAAAGAAGCATTTTTTGGCTCTGCCGCCTCAAATAATCCATATAATTGTAATAATTTTATTTTGTTCATATGCCCGAGTGAAGCTTTGAAAAAATTGAGTTTTTAAACCCCCAGAAAGCAGTTTTTTCATGTTTTATTGCTTTGAGAATGTCTATGTATCTGATACGATTTTGGGGGAGGGGGGTATAAATAATGCTTTGTACCCTGTCCAGATGGGGGGGGGGCTTACAATCTATCCCACTTTCCGACAACACTGATTGCTTGTAATTTAAATCAAAAATTTCGCGATGGGTCACTGACTGATTTTTTTCGAATTTCATCAATGAAGAATGAAAAAACGAAAGGTACCTATTGATGATTTTTTTTTGCGAATAGACTACGAGTAGTATCAACGTGTAGTCTAGCGCGCGGGGTGTTTCCAGCACCCGGTCTCAGATCCCTTAAATGTTCATCCTATGCAACCATTTATACATGAAAATTTGACGTGAAGTACATATTTTTTTAAAAATTGAATAAAATGATTAGGTAATTGAAGTATCTAGGATGATGAAAAAAAAAGATTTACTTACTTACAAAAAAATTGTGGTACTATATACATTTTCATCCATCTTTTCTGTTTTTAAGGGGCTGCAGTAATTTAAAATCAACAAACTCCCTCAATTCGTTTCTAATTTCATCACTCAGAGTAATTGGTGGCAAGCCCGAGTTTAAATAATCTTGGGGGAAAAAAAGAGTTTTATGTTACTTACTGGGACTTCTTTTCGAAGTATACAATGCTGCGACGAGAATGTTTGGGTAACAATTGCTGGAATTCGTTATCGACCACAATCAATCTTGCTGAATGGAATCCGAACTGAAATCAAAAAAATATACATATTTCGTAAGGAAAGAATTTAAAAAACACAATCTTTGTCAGGTTACAAGAATAAATTATCAACTTATACAGCAAGCATATTCCAAAAGTAGGCATCTTCGATAGTAGATTCTTTACCCCTTTCTCTCAGCTCATTTTTGGCAATCCTTATTTTAAGTAATGTTAGTTGAATTTAGTTGAATTTTTGTAAAATTCAGTTTTTTTACGTTTGACCAAAATTTTCAATCTTAAGTACCTGAGATGACGGAAAAAATTGCAAAAAATTATGGTATTCACGTTTTGCCTATCATCATTTTGGGTGATTTTGAATTTCGTCAAAAATTCATTTTTTTCCTTCAATTTCATTGAAATTGTAATCACGGTGGCCCCTTCAAAAATGATGATAGGCAAAAAGTGTGCCTACTCTCTTAATTTGAATCAGTCAAAAATGACTGATTAAAATCGACAAAATCAAGTCACTGTAGGAATTAGTAGATAAAAAAAAAGTACGATTCAGTCAGTGAAATTTCACTACTAAATCAGTAAAAATGAAATTTCACTGATTCAATCGTTAATTAATTACTGATTCAATCAGTGAATTTTTTTTTCACTGTTCCAATAATGAAAATCCACTGATTTGAATCAGTAAATTTTTACTGATTTCAATCAGTCAACTAATTTTCACTTATTTAACAATCAAAATCCACTATTTGAATCGGTAATTTTTTACTGATTGGCAGTAAAATGACGCTGATTAACTGGGAAATCAGTGGAATTTGACTGATTATCAGTGACTTGATTTTCACTATTTCATCAGTCAATTCAGGCATTTTTGGCTGATTCAAATTAAGAGAGTATGCCACAAATTTTTTGCAATTTTTTCCCTTTCATCTCAGGTACTTAGATTGATGATTTCGGTCAAACGTAAAAGAAATTGAATTTTACGAAAATTCAAAATTATCTACTGCAGCCTCCAATCGGGTTTTCGGGGTTTACTAATTTGGAAATGTGTCATAGATTATTGATCCACAAAGGCTTAGGAATGTACCCAATTCGAGTCAGCTCACTTCTCCTGGGGTAAGATAAAAATCTGTTTTTGCCCCTAAAATCATCTTCTACCGAGATAAATTGAATAACAAATATTTTGAGCCAATTTCCACCCGTTCAAATGTCTCTCTTACCACTCCATAGCCTTCGCTATTCGTTGCCCAAAATGCAACTCTCCATCTAATTGGTTGTACAGTAGCACTCTTTTGAAAATTATGACCAAGCCCAAAAAATGGAATCTTCCTTCAAACAGCATAACTCAGTCCCTGTAATTCAGAGGGCAAGCAAACATTCACACTTGAACTGATGATAACTTGCCTACTTGATGCTTTGAAGGAGCGCCATCAATTTCAAAACACCCTTCAGATTACAAATATCACTCCATATTTCCATTCCTCATCCTTCCTTTTCATCAGAAATCCACCAATTTCGACCCTGTAGGAAGTGGGGCTCCTATTAAAAAATCCATCTATCCAGGTCACTCCTTACTCTAGACGCGTGTCCCTAATAAAATATCATTTTTTCAACTTTCCCCCTAGCACCTTCTATCGTCGCACTCTTGAGTTAAAAACTGGTCGATGGAGTGGCGCCAAGCGGCCGCTGAACCCGCCAGTGCATCACGCCATCAT
Organism: Pseudococcus jackbeardsleyi; assembly: GCA_038380155.1. NCBI lineage: Eukaryota > Metazoa > Arthropoda > Insecta > Hemiptera > Pseudococcidae > Pseudococcus > Pseudococcus jackbeardsleyi. Next base: position 46,880,983 of record CM076238.1, read on the forward strand.
TTCAACTGGTTATAGGTACACTACACTGTTTGGATACACCATGGTCACTTTTACGTCTCTCGTAGTATACCAATACTTACATATATCTGCGAGTATTATCTATCGCGTATATCTCACTATTTTTTATACACCTTTTTTTGGCGCACGAATAATTTTTTTCATTCGGTTCTCTTCACTCTTCGGTTAGAAATACGCAAACGAGCGTGAGTTTGATTTAGGTTTACGTCTATTCCGATGAAAATGAAGATAAAAGTTCGATGGCCATGTTAATTGTTCTACGAGCTGTGCCATTTTTAATACCTTCTCTCCTCGTACTGCTGTCGCTGCGCTGATGACCTAGCTGTTTTCTTCTTTATTCTTCGGGCTTGCACGAAAAAAATGTCGGTCGACTTAGGTGAATTTTTGCGAACGCGTTTCCTCTCTTTATACGAATACATTTTTTCTCTGAATACAGTGATTAGCTCTGTACTCGTTATAAAAATTTCATTGCCCCGGTGAATTTCACTCCGAGTATACACAGGTGTGCATTTCTTTCCACAACTGTATCCTCCTTTCGACTCCGGTAATATCATACGTAGGTATATGTTGCAGATATACTGCAACAGATAATCTAATTGTAATTACCTCTTTTCCGCCGGCTCGTTTTTATAAGCTTCATTAAAAGCACGCGAATAATAGAGTTGAAAAATTGTTGCACACGTGTAGTATGTTAGGTTAGGTACGCGAGCCAGCGGTATTCTATGCAGGGATCCGCGCGCCCGTTTTAATTACCATACGCTTATTATACGTTGTATTCGTCGTCCGTCGGTCGTACTTTAACATTATAATCATCCGCAGCACGACGGACGAGCGAACGCCCGGCAATAAAATATCAAATATCAGTGTCCATTGTTTTAGATGGAAAAAATTTCTCGGCCGAGCGGAATACGCAGCGAACGAGCAGTTGTAACAATTTTTTTTTTCGTACCGTGATTGTCGTAATTAGTGGTTTTGTTGTGGGCCTCACTTCGTCTGAGTCATGATACGATTATACGCTACAGATAAGATGGTGTCAAGTCGTATGGACACGTGCGTAAAGTAAGTCGTAAGTAGTATGCGCTATTTTAGCCATATGTTTTGTACTACTGTAGAATATTGTGCGCTGCTGGTCGAGAATTCGAATGTGTTGCGGATATGAATTGGCCTGATGAACGAGTCAGCGAAATGCAGAAGTATGATTGAGGTGGTGGTGTCCGGATCGAGTGGATATCTGTGTGTTTTTTGTGAAGTGTTGTGTGGAGAGGGGGTTATTGGGAGATAATGATGCGGAGAGGAGGCGAGATAGATGTGGTTGAAGTTTGAAAATTATTTCAGTAAATATTGGTTTCGATTAATAATTTAAAGATGAAATGAGAATTGACTACTTACTGAATATGATAATTTTGAAAATCTGAAACTAATTTTGACTCCATTAATTTGAAAGAAACGTTTTATAATTTTTTTTGTTTTTTTTTTCATGTGAAGAAATAGCAAAAATTTAAAAAAGGTGTGCAGCTTGCATTTTTTTCAAAAAAAAATCGGCTTTTTGGTTTGAATGGACACTAGATAAGGTCTAAAACCAATTTAAATGAATTCCAAATTCTTTCAAAACTTTCTAAACGTTTTGAAAATATTGGGTTTTTGCCAATTTTTGAAAATATCAATGCCAATGCGCGATCAGAAGATATGAATTGATTTTGAATTTTTTTTTTATTCTTCAAGTCTCATCAGCCAAAAACTTTTGCGGGGGTATGTTTTTGAAAATCGAAAAAATTGTTTTTTCGACCCACCTTACGTGAGTAGTACCTCCTAAAAAAGCAAAACTTTTCTTTTTTTTAAATGACCTCATTTTGAGGTCTTATAAAAAAGATTTTGGACTCACCTGGAGTACCTATGCCGTCAACTTCGGCCGTGTTTACCGATGCGTTCTTATCGCTCGAACGTGAGTTGTGAGGACGTTTACGGGGAAATTTCATCCCTTTGTCAGCGCGTGTATCCTGTCTCACAAGCTTGTATCGCGAACTCTCGACTTTCGGTTTCTCACAAGACCAACTTTGGTGGTCGTTCGTTAACTCCTCGCAATTGTAGCATTTCCATTCTTTTTTAGCTATGAGGAAAAGGGGACTTGATAATTTTTAGGAGAGCTCCCGGGTACCTAGTGTGATGAATAAATTGTCACAATAATGAACTTTCAAAACTTTATTCACTTGTAATGACGAAATATTCATAGGAAACAAAATCAACTCTTCTAAAAATATTCTCGCATCTTTCTCTCTCCTTTGGCATATACCTCTCTCTCTGTAAAAATACCTATTTCTGTCTCTCTCTGTAAACTTTGTCAGGTACTTCTCTCTCAGTTAAATTATTAGGCTATTTCTCTTACTGTAACCTTAACCTGATCCCTCTCTTTGCATAGCTCTAATGCAAACCACTGTTTAGCCATCTTACTACTGTTTCACCGTTTCTCTCCTGTTCCGCCGTTCCATCGGTTGATATTTTTATGAATTATGACCCACGATGACCGATCATGAGCTTCGGGGATACCAAAGAATTTCCTTCTGTTTTTGCCCATTTAAGGCCAATATGGTCTCTATCAAATTATATTAAAAGTCTATCTTAGTCATCACACACTTCACAGGTTTACTCAGTAGAACCTTAATCCAAACTGAGCTTTAATTCATAATGCTACGAGTATTTATATAATATTAATCTTATTCGCTAAGAATGGAAAAATGCCTTTTTGTATGCGAATTAATGTCTAATCATTAGATTGGAATTGTGGTGGCTGGATCAATGCTTATTCGATACATTTCTTCTCGTAGGATTCTAGGTTCGAGAATCTATGTAAAATGTGGACTGAACTTCTACTAGGCATCCGGAAGCTAATAGGTATGCAATATGCATTTTACGTGTACAAAACGTAAACACACTTTACTTCGAGAAAATACATAGTATTTTTATGAAATGCGTTCGAGAGAGATTGAGAGTGAAAATTACATTGGTTATGGATACTGAGACGTTCGATAGGTATATTATGGGTGCAGTTTTATCGTTCAGTGCTATTTTTAAATATGGAGAAATATATTCGTTACACTAGTTGGTACTTAAAGTAAATATATACTCACTAGGGTGGGCCGAAAAAACAAGTTTTTTGATTTTCAAAAACATACCCCTCGCAAAAGTCGTTGGCTGATGAGACTTGAAGAATGAAAAAAAAAAAATTCAAAATCAATTCATATCTTCCGATCGCGCATTGGCATTAATATTTTCAAAAATTAACAAAATTCAATATTTTCAAAAATTTTAGAAAATTTTGAAAAAATTTGAAATTTATTTAAAATTGGTTTTAGAGCTTATCTAGTGACTATTCAAAACAAAAAGCAAATTTTTTTTGAAAAAAATTCATGCTTTACGCCTTTTTTTAAAATTTCTGCTATTTCTTCACACGAAGAAAAATCAAAAAAAAAATTATAAAATGTTGATTTTTTCAAAAGAAAAGTGTTTTTTGGTCTACGTGGTCACTAAATAAGCTCTAAAATTGATTTCAATCTATTTTCAATTTTTTCAAAATTCTTTAAATTTTGAGTTTTGGCTAATTTTTGATAACTTTAACGCCAATGCGCGATCGGAACATATGATTTGATTTTGAATTTTTCTTTTTTATTCTTCAAGTCTCATCAGCCAACAACTTTTGCGAGGGTATGTTTTTGAAAATCGAAAAAATTGTTTTTTCGGCCCACCCCAATACTCACCCTAGGTATTTCATCTATTTCATTAGATAGTTATCAGCTTCGATTCCCTATTCTTTTTTCAAATGTAGTCATATTGACCTATACGTTCTGAAAAAGATTTTCAATTTTTCGGTGCTAAATGATTCTGCCCACTGTCACAGTACCTTTTCAATACAGGTATCTTTTAAAAATAATTCGCATCATCATTCTTCTTCAATTCTTCATCTCTGGTAACATCTTATCTTGACCCCAACGACTCAAACTCGTTGACATTTATGCCATTGACCTTACCATTTAACGTATTTTTCGAACAAGTAAATTTTCTTGTTTCAAGTTCAAAAAAAAAACCAACTGGAAAAATTTGCGGCATCGTAAGTACTCGAAATGTTTAAATAATTTAAAATGAAAAAAAAAAACAAACGAGTTTTTTTACTCTACGGGTTTGGCTTGCGTACTTATTATGCATATTGAAAGTAATTAAAAAAACGTACCTTTTTACGTCTTTATTTTCCAATAAGGTATTCGCTCTCCTTCTCACTATCTTATTTATTATTATTATTTTTTATCCATATCAGCGCACAGACTGTAACTGCGCGACTTGTACATCACAACAAGAGGAAAGGTAAGCGCCCGAAGCACAGGTGTGCATGGATAATACGGTACACAATGCTGTTAAATTATTATTATTACCTTGCCTTTCTTCTCGACTTCGATTCGAACTGCTTCCTTAGAAACAATTAGGAGAGATTGAACAAAGGCGCGATAAGCGAACAGAAATCAACGACCGTCGTTTAATATTCTAATTTAATGAAAAGGGGCTTTTCTTATTCGTGTTTAACGGATAAATTTAAAAGAGTGGTCGTATTACGAGATGAATTTCGCATCTACGAGGAGGTTTTTAAATACATTGGAGTGCTTGAGTGTCGAAGTGTATGTGGAGTGTGATTTTGAACCATATGATGACGGATTTTTGATGAAATGAAAAATGCACATGTTTATGTGGAATAGAATTTTTTCGATGCAAAGTGCATAGTGATTCGTCTCAGATTACGCTCAAATTTCAAATTCTATTGTGGTGGGCCGATTCAAATTTGTTGGAAAATTTTCATGGATGTTCATTTTTCCTTGAATTAGGTATCATTCAATTACAGGCGCTGATCTCGAATAGGTATATACTTGGTTTTTTCATCCGACCCCTCTCTTACAAAGAATAGTCATTAGTTACTACCGTAACTATTCAATTCAGTTTGGCTAAAAAGAAAAAAGGTAAAATTTTGCTTACTATATCTACCTATTGATTTATAATTTATGTAGCCTAAAATTGTGTGTCAGTGAAGGGTTTCTACGTTGATGGAACATACAAACGTAGATATTTTTTTCTAATAGGAATTCGAGTGAAAAAAAGATGTTCGACTCTTACACGTCGTCTCCAATGTAGCTGTTCGAAAGTCGAAACGTAAGGTCTTTCGTCGTTCCTCGTTCCTCGAGACGAACAAAAAAATTATCAGTGAAGGGTTTCCACTGAAATGGATGGAGAGAAAAAAGTCGTTCGATTCCAACACTTCGTTTCCAATCTAGCTGTTTGAAACGTACGGTCGTGCCTCGAGACGAACAAAATAGCTGTCGAGTCAGTGGAGGGTTTCTACGGAGATGTAGCATTTTTTCCCGTCTGTAGGAATTGGAGAGAAAAGATGTGTTCGATTTTTTAACACTTCTCCTCTAATCTAGCTGTTCGAAACGTACGGTCGTTCCTGGAGAGCAAAAAAAAAGTTGGTTGGTAAATGGTATTCATGGCGATGGAGTTTCTCAAAAATTAATTCGCTTTTCGCTATAGTCTTGAAAAATTATTTTGAATATTTTTTTTACCCTTGCAATCGGTATATTTTTGAGATAACGTACTTGATATTTTTGCATTTTGAGCTATTTTTGGCAGAGGCCTTCCGAAGTGATATGCTCTGGGAGGGGGGAGAACTTCAAATTTACCAACTCATTTTTTTAAATTTTCCAACTAATTTTTTTTAATTTGCCGATTAATTTTCCCAAATTTACCAATAATCAATAATTAATATTTTTCAAAATTTTACTTGTGCTAATTTTTCTCCAACAATTGCAAGGAAGTAATACTCATTCAAAAAAATTATTAGGAATATCAACATCAACACTTTTTTTTTCGGTATGAAAACAATTTCAAAAATATCTACTTAATACAAAAATAATATCAGCAAAAAATATTACAATTTTGAATTTTCTTAAATTTATTTAAACTAGAATACGTCTCTTATGACGCATTTCTGACCATGACTTGACAATTTTCTGTAAATCTAAAGTTATGGTCAGATCGTCATTACACCTTGCTAGCATCAAACTGTCTGTTCTCTCGTCAGTTGAAGTTGATCTTAATGGACTTTTGACATTTTTTAAATCACTGAAGCTGCGTTCTGCTGAAGCAACTGAGACTGTTGCTGTGGCAACATGAAAATTTCTAATCAAAAACTTACAACACTCATTTTGAAATTTTGATTTTTTTTCAAGCAACATTTCACAATTTTTCTCAATTTTTACCATTTATGCGTTACTGCCAACTTTTTTCCAACTTCACCCAATTTTTCCAACTGGAAAACGCTTCCCACACCCCCCCCCCCCGCTAGGTAGGTCTCTGATTTTTGGCCGAGTTATGGGCGTTTTTCTTCATTAACTCTCCACGTAGCGAAAAATCCATCTCTCGTCCAAATGCTCGAAATTGAATGATAAAAAAAGCAATCGATTGTTTATGACGAGAGGATTCCAAAAATGTATTTGTTTTTGTATTTTGAGCAATTTTTGGCCAAGTTATGGACGTTTTTCTTCATTAACTCTCCACAGTGCAAAAAAACCATCTCTCGTCCAAATCCTCGAAATTGAATGATAAAAAAAGCAATCGATTGTTCATGACGAGAGGATTCCAAAAATGTATTTGTTTTTGCATTTTGAGCAATATTTGGCCGAGCTATGGGCGTTTTTTAAATTAAGTCTCCGCGTAGTGAAAAAGCCATCTCACGTAAACAGCAATCGATTGTTCATGACGAGAAGATTTCAAAAATGTATAAGTTTTTGCCAGGGTTTGAAACCGCTTGAAACCACAACCATTAAAAACCACCACAACCAATTTTTTTGAAAATTTCAAGTAGTTATCACAACCAATTGGAACCATTTCAAATATTTTGTAAAATACCACTACACAACCAACAACCAATTGATTTTCAACTCACAAAAACCACAACAACCACCACCAATTGAAACTGAAACTGTTTAAAATCCTGCTTAATAAGGATCTTTCATCTCTCAAAATACATTTCCAATTTTCACCTCAGATTCCCTCTCAAAACACTTCTCAATGCATCCAAAAAACCACCTCACATCCGTTGGCCATAGACCTCTCAGGCCATTGATTTGCTTACGCCTCCGCCGCCTAAGCGTATCGTTACACTCCATTCAATAAAATGATCATCGCTGTACTAATGGGTAATAATCGTTTAAACCGTACCGAAACCATACCGGTATCCTCCACCACATACACAAACAATATCACCTCGGATGAAAATTTCATATAATATACCTTCGACAAATACCCAGAACCTCGTACGTTCTGCCATAGGCAATGGTACACCCGCGAAGCACGTATCATGCCCATACATACATATAAATTACACAGCGTTAGTGTGTGCTTACCGTATCGAACGCAACAGACTCCCCATTGAGCGCCAAAAAATTATTGAATCGTAACATACAACAACACACCACCTATACGCAAGAAGGTCCAGGTCCGGAGAGCACAGCGACCATAGAACGAGCGATGCACGCCTCATTTGTCACCGATTTGCGTCATTTTAACACGGTCCACGTATCTTATTGTGTACAGGTGTCTAGTTGAATAGAATATGTTTTTTTTTTTCATTTCATTTTTTTTTTCGAGAAAAAAAGAGGATGAAAAAAAGGCATATTGTTTAGGTACGTACATCTACCTACCTACGGATCTTATACAGCTTCGTAGATTTAATGACTTTTGTATTTATATTATAGAAAATTTTTCAATACCATAGATTCGTAATAATATGGTCGGCTAATACGACTACGAGTACTTGTAATATCTTATTTATAGCTTATCGATTCCAATTCGGTGTATTGTGGTAAAAATCCGAGTCTGGTTAAAGGACAATACAGCTGGACACCGATGATATTTGGCTTTTTCATCGAGCTATTGTCCATGGACCAGTCGAGGTCCGGGGAGGATGTAGGTGCAAAGTGAATAATTGCCATCGGCTCGCTCGCCAGATCCGTTGGTATTATTTTCTTCTTCACGCTCTTGATTTTTTTTTCTTTCTCGGAGCATTTAGGTGCACGACTGTTGTTTTTTTTCTTTTTTTACTCGTAATTATTGGTACATTCATAGGTTGATTATCAATACGACGGTTATTAACGGAGGGACGAGTATAGCTATTGATTTTCATATGTACCGGAACGTACGTACGTATTGGACGAGATCATTGTTAAACAGAGTTGTATTCTTCACCTTTTTTTTTTCACTTCCAAGTGTTTTGTTAACGCGCGGGCTTAGTTATGTCATAAATGTAATTCATCTGTCATTTGTATTTTAGGCTTTTTAAACTGCATAATGGACAATGCGTGAGCATCGTTATCAGTTTATAAAGTCTTTGTTCGTACGTTTGGTTATTGTGTGCTGGAGATTCGAGAAGCGTATTAGTTATTTATCAACAGCACCCCCTCGGACTCCCTTGCTGCCTGGAGCCCTCATAAATCCATCGAGTCGATAGGTAAACTACTATATTGTTTATATAGAAAAGAAATCGTACAATTGGACGAGGATGCGAAACACGAGTGCTTCAGGTACCTCTTTCCGAACGAAGAAAATCACGCCGAGATGATTTTTCAACCTGGTAATTAACCCGATGCTGAGGCACGAGTAGGCTAATTCGTTCGCATTAAATCGCCATCAAGTTTTAATTTAATTTTTTTTCTTCAAATTGTGGCGTAAGAGGTGGACGAAGATGCGACGTGTAGCAGCGATGAGTTTTCAGTTTTTCGGTATAGTTTTTGGTGATGTGATTGACTGGGGGGGAAGGAAGGATGAACGAAAATGACTATTAGCCTCAATTATATGGTTATTGCTGGACTCTGGTTTGAACCTTTTCCAGCTATTATTCGGAAAGAAGATAAATTAACGTCATTTTCTCACTTGGTATTATTGTGAAGAGCAGGTGTCGACGTATTTACCTTGCTCTACGCGGTATTGTTGGTGGCGTGACGAATATAACTGATTTTTTTTTCTCGTATTCCGTACTCGAGTCGGTACGTAGTCGTACGTAGGATCGGGTTTGGGGATATTAGAGAGTTTTCGGGTCGAATAGTTCACAGTTTTGGTGTAAAATGAGCATCGAGTGTGAAATAGGGTTTCTTGGAGGAGTGGAGAAGAAGAATGATGTTGGTTTCAATTTTTAGTCAATTTTTATGCGATTTGAAAAATCATAAATTGCTACAAAAAAGCATCGTGAAAAAAAACGAATTGTTTCGCAACATGGTCTTTCTAAAGTTGAAGCTAAATTTTAAAATCTTAAAAATTGTAACTCTTGATTTAATCCTTGTTAGTGCCCAATCATCTCTAATATTTGACTTTGACAAAAATAGAAAATTTTCAAATAATCTTGGATGCAAAACAGAGATAAATTATTTTTTAAATGTTCTATATGTGACACGTATAGAAATCATTGACTGCAAAGTGCAAATAACTGCTTTTTCGAAAAAGAAAAAAAAAATCATGAATTTTTTCCGAAATAGAGGAAATGAAGCAAATCTGTTTCTGATGATTTTACGAATAAAACCATCTAAAAATATTTTTTTGGATTTTTTGTAAGTATGAAATTTTAAGAACACGAAAATGTAAAACGAGAAGGGAAGTCTTTTGGGACTTTGAGGTATAAATATCTACATTCAAATCATTTTTGAAGAAAAATTTTTACTTTTGTTTTTAAATATTTGTAGAAAAATTTAAGTCTTGGTACGTAGCTCGTTCGTTTGCTCGCTTTTAAAACCCATCTTTAGGTAGCTCGAGGTGAAGCAGAAAATTACCCCGATTCGTGCTTCGCCAAATGAAAGATAAATCGGCAAAAGGTATCTACTGTTCGCAGTCGGCCGATAAATTAGTTTAAATTCATGCCCCAAAAGTTATTCTTTTTTTTCCAAAGCCTTTCTAGGAAATACATATTTTTGATGGAATTTCTCTAAACTCGACGACGAGCTTTTCTCATATAAATCGTCGATTTTCTTTGAAACCGTGTATACAAGTTTATAATTCAGTTTTCTATTCTGTGAAAAAATCACATTTTTGTGTCTTTCTCACGAAAAAATGAAATACGATTTTCTTACGGAATTTTGGAAAGAATGAGCTGTAACATTTTTTTCTAAAAGAGATAGAGGTACGCGGTTTGCGGCATTCGATTCGCCGTGATATTTTCTACAACTTCCATCATGGTCATTATGGCCCATCGATGTTATGGCCTTAAAACCCTTATTTTTCTCTCAAATTTCACTTTTTTGCGAAAAATACGATTTTTTCACAAAATTTTGGAAAGAATGAGTTGTAACTTTTTTTCTAAACGAGATGGAGGTCTGCGGTTTGCGACATGGGATTTGTCGTAAAATTTTCTATAAGATTGGTCCAAAAAATTTTTTTCAATTTTTTTTGTAATGCTCAGGCTTATTGCTCTTGAAAAATCAGTTTTTGGCCTCCCCCCCCCCTGCAAAGTTTGGTCAAAGAAATATTTTTTGTTCATTAGTTACATAAAAGTAACCCAAATTTCACAATGAGGACCCAGAAACAAAAATCGTGTCGACCGGTGTTATATATACTTTGAAGAAGCGTTTCAAATTGACAAATTTTAAAATTGCGCTCTATTCACTCTCAATTTTTCCATTTGGTACCTATATTCCTTTTTCATCAACAAATATAATTGTGTGTGATATGATCTTACGTCGATCACTTGCCTGAAGCTGGAAAATTTCACTTCAAATTTTGAAACTTGAGTATAACTAGATAAATCTGGCCTCTCAAATCCATGTGCAATATTGATAGATACTTTAAGATGCCTCGTTACAACTGCTAGGTATACTTATCATCAATGGATGAGGAATAAATAAAACGAAATAAGTAGAAATTTCGTTGAATATGAAAACTGAAGAACATTCAAATTAGTTGAATTGTTTTTAGAAAAAATCCTTCCCTCAATTAGTGATTGAAAAAAATGAATTTACCTGTTTTTTTTGTTTTTTTTTTGTTTTTTTCAACTCAACTAGTACGTCGTTTTCATTCAGGGTTGGACTGTGCCCCGTCATTTGGAGCGATAACGCGCGATCGTGACTTCTTCAAGTATTTAGTTTTCATTTTCCATTTGCACGTCACGTCGATTTTGCATTTTATGTTTTTAATTCAATTTTTTTTTTGATTTACCGAACATTTGATGTCCACGGTGTGAATATTAATTGCTAAATATGTAAAGACACCTTACCGACCAACGGTTTTGCAACAAGATCTACATCTGTGTTATGATGGGAGAGTCATTTTTTAAATCGCGAGTAAAATTTTGAGTGGGGTTGGGCGTGAAGGTAAAGACTAATGGATGCGATATCAACTGCCCCTTCCTATTTGAAATTCGAAAAAATCAAAACCATCTGCTTCATTCAGTTCAGATATTTTTTATTTTCAACCTCCCAAAATTATTGAAAACTGTTTCAATTCGATCTGGAGCATCTAAGAAATTTTGGAATTTTCGCAAATTGAAAACCTCTGGAGAAAATATAAATTCAAACTGAAATTGAGTTATTTTAAGAAATCGGATTGAAATCGATCGAAGGAATCTCTAATAATTGGAATCCACAATCAAAAAATTTCAAAGTTCATTAAAATATTTCTTATGTGTGTTTTTTTTTTTTTTATCTGCAATATACTAAAATTCTTTGGAAATTACCAAACTGCTTGAAATTCATCTTCTAATCAATTTGGTAGACCAAAAATAGGATAAATGTAACAAAGTTCATCTTTATACTTGGACGAGATCAAGTTTTAATCATCTGTATAGGGTAATTTTAAATTTTTAGAAATCAACCCAAATTTTAAAAAATGAACCTGAAGAAATTTTGGAGTGTACCTCGTACTCTTGAATACTCTTTCGAGTGTCCAAGTTTCCAGCCATCTTTGAAGGAAATCTGTCACTTATTCAGACTAAAAAATATAAAATTGACGATTTTTGCGAATATTGTTTTCTAGCAGATTCCATGCCATTGTAATTGGTATGGGTTTCCCCACGAAACAAAATTCCACGACCAAAAATGGTTTTGAACGACCAATGAATAAACGGGATGAATAATCACAAACTACGTATTGCAAAATGAACGACAATAAATTAAAAATCACATCAGTGCAAGACAAAAAAATAAACGGCGAAAAAGTATGAAAAAAGTTGGTTATTTACATAGGCTTGACTGGGGCCTCTGAGTAAGGTGTGCCAAAACTTTGGGTCCTCCAATGAAATTAATTATTAATTTCAAGTTGAATCGGTAAACTTTTTTTTTGACTTGGTGTGTCTTCCTCTTTGGCCTATAGGAATGCATTTTGCCTCCTTAGGTACCCCTACGAGGCAAAACAAATACACGGAAAAAACAGCAGTTACGAAAATGAATACATTTTACCCCAAAAATAATAAATTTTATCAAAAAAATTGATAAATTTTACAAAAATAATAAATTTTTATCAAAAAATAATAAAATGTATTCAAAAAAATAATAAAATGTATTTCAAAAAAATAATAACGTGTTTCAAAAAAATAATATAGTGTTTCAATTCACAAAATAGGTGAAATGTTCTAAAAAAATAATATCTATTATCAGAAAAAATAATAAAATTTGTCAAAAAAAATAATAAATTTTACCAAAAAGAATAAATTTTATTCAAAAAAGTGATAAATTTTACCTATTTGGAGAATTGGGACACGTTATTATTTTTTTGGATAAATTTTATTATATTTTTTTCAGTGTATGCATGCCTGCTTTGTGCTTGTATATTTCGTTTTTGGCATAGAAGGGACAACTTCATTTCGATTTCCGGACATCACTTTTGCATACTGTAATACGCCAAACACCATCCATTTTTTCCCGAATTCATCCAAGGTTTTCCAGAAACTGAATTTTCAGTTAGGTTGGTATACCTATCTTCCCTTCACATGTCCAAACTGATCACTTTCTTCACTCCAAATGTCAGAATTCCCATCCACACAAGCGTCTATCTCATTGCATCGCTCGGATGAACAATATAAACTCGACTTTTTCCACCGGCTGGAAAAAAAAATGAAAAAAACCGAACGCAAATGAACTACCGGAGGCCCGTGATCGTCGTCGCGAGTCCGAAGTCCGCCACAGTTAACGTACACGTGGTTCACGATACGCTGTCACTCTTCTTCTTTGTATTTTCCACTTTTTTTTTCTCCATCTCGCTTCCCATTATCTCGTCTGCGTTGACCAAATTGCAGGTCATACCACTTTCTTAATGTCTATTATTCTCCGAGTTTTACACGTATCGCTACAAATCTTCCAGTTTATCGACGTTAGTATTTTTTGGAGACTGATTACTCCGGCGGAGGACGGCGGGGCCTTAGCCCGCGCCTCGATTGCGGCGCGTATCACGGAACGAAAGTGTAATTCGACTGTCCTCGCGGGTATATCAGGCTCTGTTTATACAGAATCGATTTCACGCGGTTTAATCAACGGATAAAACACCACGGGTTAATGGCTGCATGAGTATTTTTTTTTCGGCGTGTTTTTCTGCTACATCGGTCGTCTAACGACGCGCGCGGCTAGACCGATAACGTTTCGGAAGCTTTGGAAAATTAAATTTCCCCAAGTGTGGAAAGAAAAACGACCGGCGTAAGGTCGAGAATTAAGGAGTGAAACGATTTGTAAAATCTTGGAGAGTTGAACGGTTCGAGCGTCTACTTTAGGCAAATACGACATCATTGGCTTTTTTCCTTTTGTGTTCTCTTTTTTAGCTACCTTGGCTAAACTGTACAGAAATATAGGTACACATAATATTGCATTGTTTTACAAATCTAAGAAAAAATTCGAGGTTGATATTTTTGGAGCAGAGTTGTGTGAAATAGGTAAATTTTTCTGTTGTCTAGAACACCATCAGAAGGTATAGAAATGGAGGAATTTATATGCTAGTTCTTCCTCCCCTCCCATGATATAGGGAATCGGGCTCAAATATTATCACCCATAGCCTTTTTCATCCCTGCACCCTCCCCATTTGATTTTTTGAAACCAACAAAACATGATTTGGATACCTACCCAAGATTTTTCAACATCACCCTCAGAAATTGAATTTTTCACAAACTTGATACAAACAGAAAGAAACTTTCTCCGAGACGAACCAAAATTGGCAGGGTGAGGGAGTTGAAAATTTGCCACCGAAATGTTTTGTTTTTTTTTAATTCGGAGAAGATTTTCTCCATTTTAATCATCTATCTGTTTTGCACATCTACCTAGATCAGATCAAATACGATAGGTATTACCAAACTGATGGATGAATTTTTTTCAAAATAAATAATTCAATTTCTCATGTTTAATTATTGGAATATGTAAATTCGTGGATGAATATTCTTTTCTTTTCTTTGTCAATAACTATATCAGACACTTATCAACTAAAGTAAAAATCATGTTTTGAAAAATGTTGAAAAAATAGTTATTACGCCTGGGTAGGAGGGGTTGCGCTTAAAATTAAAATAGAAATACTGATCACGAAATTACAAAATAACAACATGAACTAATTTAACAAGTAAGCATCCTGTTCAACTATAAGCTGTTGAAATGAAATGAAAAAAATTCAAAAGGCCAATTGAAAATCTTCAAAATATGCACTAATTAATCTTAATTCAATTTTTTTGAAAAAAAATTAAAATAATTACTTACCTAAGTAATCAATAATTAAATAAACTGGTAAATTAAAATTTCCAAAATTAATACCACATAATATCTAGGTATAATTGAGACATTGAAATAATAGGCGAAAAGAAATCCTCGATCAGTTCTTTCAAAGGTACAAAAGTATAATAAACCGGCATCCTCAAAAACTCGGAACTACCTGTGAACATTTCCTTGAGCACTATTCCTAGTGCCCAAATGTCCACGGGCTTGCCGTAAAATTTTTTCTCGAGCAACTCTGGTGCCTTGAATTTTAAGATTAGGTAATTAATATTAATACATACCTTAAAACTTCTGGAATCGATTTGTTCTCTGAGCCATGCAACAAAATTATTCTTTCGTGAACCTTAAATACGAAGCAGCCCGCCTTATCTGGGCTTTGTCTAGACCTAAGAAATAATATTAGCAAGGGAAATAGATTATTCATGAATAATAAATTAAAAAATATATTTACCATGTATGGGATGGTGCCAACTTGCAATCTAAATTTTCGGTCACCTTTCACAATTGTTGAGAGTCCAAAATCGGCTGTAAAAACTGAAATAGTAGATAGGTACATTGTAAGATATTTTTCTTTATACACTTAAAGAAGCTTTTTTAAAAAATTCTATCAACATTCTTGTTAGTTTTTTTTTTCAATCAAAAACAATCAATTCATAGAGTGCGCTAGTCTTCAGTGATGAAAAGTAGTACTTTTCATCACAGTGTGATGAAAAATACTCTACTCTACAATGATATACTTACATATGCTACGGAACGGGAGCAATGTTAAACTTTCACAGCGTGTATATAGAAAAAAGTATTTACAATTTTACATGTATAATATTTTAGTGCACTCAAGAAGAATTTTAATTTTTAAAAGTTTTATTATATGTACGATTTTCATCATCATTTTAAGCCCCTGACCAGAAACCAAAAAAGGTGATTTTTTGATTTAGGAAAAATCTTAGCCAAATCCCCCCCCCCCCCTTAAAAAAAACTAAAATTTACAGAACCATCGGAAAATGATGGAAAATTTTGAGTAACGAGTATATTATGAAAAGTATCATTATGTATAAACTTCATTTTGTTGAAGAGAAATGTCGATCTATTCTTTAAGACAGCATGACAGCATCCATGAGGGAATTTTTTACCCAGCAATATGACGTAAAGTTGAATTTGTGTGAATAATATTCGAATAATTACCAGCTATCTACTCGTGTTTATAAATTGGTGAAAATTATCAAAAATCATTGGAAAATGGTCAGAATTGCAGCAGAGTAGGTAATAAATCAGTAAACATTTTTTTTTACCTAATACAAACGTTGGAAAAAATTGCTGAGAAATCAATGAAAATCAAATGATTTTGCTGATTTTTCCATCCGCTGCAATCCTGACTAAGTATTTATTGATGACTGTCATAAAATAGTAAACGTGAAATGTAAAAAAAAAAAGATTGCTCACTTTGGTTGTTGATAATATAATAACTCTTCACCATTACTTTCATCGAGAGAACCATTTTCTTTGTATTCTCATCGATTGTATCCTTAAATGTCTTATCCTCAAATTGATGGATAAATTTCTTCGGAAACAGTTTATTTTGGTCCGTAAAAGATTCTGTTTTTTCTTTAAACATTTCCAAATACATTTGCTTTGTCATGGCGATTTCAGCACTCACATTCGTGGTGGTCAAAGTTTCTTTTACTACAATATCATAGTCGATGTCGACATTGATCGTATTCGCAATGATCAACGCACACCCGGTTCAGGCAGTTTATCCGCATCGTCGATGATGGACGGCGATGTGTTGGACTACCTGCTTCGGAGATAATCGAGATTTTCCCCTTGACAGCTGCGGGGCACCTCTCGGTCCAAACTCTTATCGTCTCGTGACCTTTGAAAAAACCTCACTCGACGAGGGGGCAATGAAGCAGGACAGAATTGCGCCGCCGCAGACCGCATCAACCGAGAAGACATCTGCAGATTTTTGGATCATCGTCGTGCCGCGCCTGAAGTCTCTGACATCACGAGTGTTCGTGGTGGGAGATTTGAGTAATTTTGAAAAGGTAAGCAAAAACTGGTACTTATCTGAAAACTGTCTTAAAACTGCATGGATACAGATATACGAACTTGTATCGAAGATAAAGAAGAGGAATTTTTGGAAGGAAGAAAGCACAAAGGGTTTGGTAAACTGGCAATTTGGAATTAAGTATTGCATTTTAGAAAGGAGAACAGAAAGTACTGAAACTGAAACAACTCAAGCTACTGCAGAAGAAAACCTTGGGCGAATAGTTTGTAGACAGTGGCGGATATTCAATGTAATCGCTGTAATCGCCGATTACGCAAAAAAAATCACCAGAAAAAGTTTTCCATCGTTATTTATTGTACCTATATAATTTAAAAAATTGATAAATCTGTCCAGTAAATCAAAAATTCAAAAAAATGTCCATCTTTGTAATCACGGTTTAATATTTGTACATTTTTGTTTGATGTTCGCATACCTGAGTAGGTATAATTATTTATGAATGTGGTTCTAACACAATGTTTTCTCCAAACTTGGATTTTTTTTCAGAATTTGATTCAATTTTAGAATTTGATATTCTGAAATCTTTCCAATTCGCTAAAATTATTTTCTAACGATATTCAAAACTTTTTCTCCATTTTCCTTCGCCTCTATAAATTTTTTTATAAATTTTTTCCGAAATCTTTTTCAGTTGAAAAAAATTAACTTCAACTCAAACCTGATTGTTGAATTTTAAGCTATTATTGAATATTTTTATTGATGAGAATGAGACTATTATAACGGGTAGAGGTTGCAAAATCAAAAAACTTGAATTTTTTGATGGTCTACTACAAAATGCAATTACTACTTGAAAAACTTACGCGCCGCCACTCTAGTAGTAAAGCCAAGTTCTCCAGCACGTATACCTGGAAAAACCAGATCTGGAAAAGATTTTTCAGCTTATAGAAATTCAGATTTTCCAAAATTTCCAGAAAATCAAAGTACTGATAAAAATCATAAACAATCCAGTAGTAGTTCTATCGATAGCCATCAGGAGCTCTCGTTACAAATTGTACCAGTTGAGAGACAAGGGGACACTTCTCATGCACTAAACGGGAGGAATAGTCAGGGAGAGAGACCTTTTGGCTAACCTGAGGGAAATAAAACTCATAAGATACAATGTTCACGGTGCATGTCCTTCGACTTTTCTTACTTGGAATTCCTCGAATTCTTGGATATAATCTACATTCTCTGTAAAATGCCCCCATGGCATAAGTCTCCACGCTGATGTTTTCCGTCGATTTTAACATACTCGCTGATCGCTCGATGTCTCTTCTCGTTTGACTTTTCCAATTGGATTTCCCTCGTGGTAACCTCGCCCAGGTTATAACTTTTGATTTTTTAATCTTATCTATGATGATTTTGAAATTTTTAAAGGGGGTCCTGTTTTCTATTTCAATCATTGATTCTTGTGGAATTTTTTCTATCGAACAAACTGTTACTTTATGATAATTTTTCATAATTTTTTCACACTGGTCTTCCGGTAGGAAGTTGAGAAAAACTTCTTCACCAGTTTTCATGCAAACCATACATTTTTCTCACATTCGTGTATCGATATGATTCTTATACATGCATACTTAATCCGTTCCTCCTCAGTGGATTCCTGTGCATTGGCTTTAATCTCTTCTCCTACTGTACGTCTCGCCTCCTCGAACCATTCATCCGTCCAACCTTTCGTTATAATTCGCAGTAATAACTGTTCCACCGCCGCATGTTTTGCCATCGGATCGTCTGATTTTAGCAACAGCTCGGAATTTACCAGGTCAGCGTATCTTGACATCCACATGCCCTTTAATTTTGTTAGGGTGTTGATGTACTTGTGTAGCTCGTCCACTGTTTAAAATTGGAAAATTTTGACACACCTAAACCATTTCCGAGAAGTTGAAAATTGTATTAATTTTTTTTTGGGGGGGAGGGAGAGGGGTTAGGAAAAATAGTTGGGAATTTTCCGAGAAATTAGTTGGAAAAATTTGAGGTACCCCCCCCCCCCCAACAGGACATATCACTTCGTCACGCCACTGCATTGGTAAGGTAAATTACACTTTTTCCAATCATTTTTTTGATTGGTTTTGGTGGACGAAGGAATATTTCGAACCAGATTGAGCAGTCGGAAGAGCAGAAGAGGTTATTTGTCCTCCATTATTGGCGCGTAAATAATTTTTCAAAAAAAAAGTTTTGAAAATGTGGTCTTTTTTTGAAAAAAATTTGTTTGGAGATAAACTGAAAAAAATCAGTTACACATTCAACTAACCATCTTTTTTGAAAATTTTGGTGTTGTCATTTCAATGAATTTTTTGTAATATCTACGAAAATGGAAGCCATTTTGAGAAATTTTAAGAAAATTTATTGATACCTAGGCACTAAAAATTTCATGTTCTATCTTATTCCTCGATTTTTCAGCGTTTTGATGAAGTATTTCGAGCCAGATCAATCGAGGGAGGGGGTTGAATTATGTAACCGGGCTCCCTTAAATGAAACCAGAACTACTTCTAAACTTTTGGAAAACAATACTCTGATGGTTCCGAATATCGAAGTCCAGCTGGAGCAATCTCAAAGATGAATTAACTAAAACGTAGTTGCCCGGTTGAGTTTTTGATGACACGATAGATGGTTACAACATCTCCGCCGTTGCCTCCGTCATCTTTAAGACCCGGCGATGAACAAATCTCCGATAATTCGACCGCTTAATCCGTGCACGTAGTAACCGTGTCACGTTACCGTATACGATATCCATCTCGCCACTGCCTCCTCCACAGCCTCCGTGACCGTGGCCGTAGCCCTAAAATACACGTACGTACGATTTCCTTTCTATTTGGTTGTGTTTTTTTCCCTCTTTTTGCCGGTACTCTTGATGCTACGCAGCGTTTATACGTATGAAAGATATGACTAAACTTGACCCTACACTCAATTAAATCCTTACGATTATAAAGTGTGTTTGTTTTGGAATTTGGATACTGTTCCGCAAACAAGATAACCGTTAAGATGATCGGTATTGAGATTTCGGTTTATTTGACTTAGTTTTAAGCGAAATAATAGTGAGGAACCGGTTATATATCTAGGATGTGTTATTATGTCTGTCGTTTATATGGTGTTTGAATAGGATTTTTTTTCTACTCGACTTTGTTGCCACGAAGATGTTGGGGTGATGGAATAAGGAAGTGATGGCGAATGTGGTCGAGATATTTGTGTGTTGAATTCGATTGTATGACTCTGTGGAGAGTAATCATAGGGTGTTCAAATTTCGATTGGAAACATATTTCTATTGATGGTTGACGTTAAGAGCTTTAAAAATCATCGTAATATTGTACTTAATTTTTCATTATGAAGGGGTATAATACTATACTTTGGAAATAAAGATTGCAATTTTTCATTTTTTTTCTCTGAAAATGTTTCACTCTGTTCGGATTGAATGATATGGATGCTGCTGTGCCCATTCGAGATGATTTAAGAATCAAATTTTTTCATGAAACTTTGTGGGAAAACCCCAGAAGCTGGATTCAATTTTTTTTTTAAATTTGAAAATTTTGATACCCCTTCTCCACCATTTCTTCCATCTGTGAATTCTAGGAATTGATAGAGTCTCTTTCAAAGCGAATGAAAATTACGCGAAAAATACTAAGGATGACAGAGTTGTGAACTGAATTTATTCGTTATAGTTGATTTGAGAGATGCTGATAAGTTTTCAGCTGCAAAAAATTGATTCATTGTATCCACTTGCTTTCTCGTTCTTCAATGGAACAAATTCCAACTTAAATCTGCTTCGAGTAAAATGAGTTGTACTTACAAGATGAAAATATATGTAAGACTTACTGTAGAAACCACTCTCGGGTGAAAAAAATTGTTTTTCAGTTGAGGTTCCTCTGGGATTCTACTCCCGAGAGACTCAAAATCAGGGTCAACTCAAAAACCAATTTTTTGCAAGGTCTAAGGGTGGTTTCTATATTTTTCAGGTTCGAGTATGGCAAAAAGCTGACGTTTTCACTTCGGGATAAAATAGGCAAAAATGTTGCAAATATTTAGTCTGAAATTTAATTGACACTCGGAGCTGAAAGTTCGTTTTCTAAGTTGATTTTTTTATTTAGGTACCTATTCTAGTTACTTACTTACATCATGAGAATAAAAATTAAATGTTCCTCAACTTCTCTATTTTAAAACGAATAATTGTTCAAATAATAAATTTTAAAATGAGTATTTCAAGTAGGTATAGATATAATATTTTGTAGTTTGATTTAAAAAAAACTTGCCTCGCGTAAGTACCCGATGAAAAATTTTTAGATTTTTTTGGATCAAATTTTATCAAAACAGATGAAATTTGATCTCAGAAATGTCCCAATCAAATTATATCTAATTACATCTGATTTTTTTTTTTAGATATGACTTGATCAAATTAGATGTCATTTGGTCACATCATATCAAACTGGATCTGAACTTCATAATTTTTTTGAGATATGATTTGATGTAATTTGATAAAATTAGATTGGGACATTTTTGAGATATGATTGGATGTCGATGAGATTAAGTACTTACTTGTCCTCGGACACTGACGATCGGCACATCTCAGTTGAGATGTGCCGTTAGCCAGTACCCTCGACCTCCTGTATTGGAAATTCGCTAAGAAGTATACATTCGAGTTTCCTGGTGGCTGAATAAGGCGTTCGATAAAAACCATATTTCTTTAAAATTTCTCGAATAGTCGTATTAATTATTAAATTAGCTGGAAACGAAAAGCACATGAGCAACGTTAGATATACTCTGAATTCATCGAGTTCGAACATCGATTTAAAATTTAACTGATTTTAATTAATCAATCAGAATACGCCTCCCATGGCTATTACCGCACCCTCATAGTTTGTTCAAGTTTTTTTTTTACAAATATAAATTAGCCTCTTCAGTGATTATTAAAAGCATATTTTTTATCCTGAAAGTGAATCAAATAAACTTGACTTATGAAATAATTTGTAATTAAAATGTCTTTCGAGATTCTCCGTTAGTTTAAGTGTGCTTTAAGCGTGGTTTATAATCAAGAGAATTTTGACTTATTCTGTAGAATATGGATAAATTGATATTCTAAAGAATGAGTCAAAAATTTATTTGAAGAAGTTGGTGATTAATTTTGATTGAGAACAATATTTAATACACAAATATATAATCAAAATTTCATTTACTTTTACTTATTCTTTAAAAATTCGATTCATCCATATTTTAAGTTTAAAAAATCTTCATTATAAACCACCCTTTTTGGATCTAAAATTTTTTCATCGGGTAAGAATAGCCGTTATCTTTTTCATTTATTGTTTGGGTTGATCTTTATTGTGGGTGAAATTTCTACATGAAGGAACTGAAAATAAAAAATTACCTACTGCCGATGAACGATCAAACAGGATTTCTTATCTGTCGAACCCGTAAGCGGATTTAGGAAAATGGATCCGGGGGGAGGGGCCAAGCCCCAGGTTAATGGCATTAGAAGATTTTTTGCAAGGGTGAAAACTGCAAAATAGATACAAAGACTAAAATACCGGGAAAATGTTATGAAGAAGTAAAAGGGAGCCTTATTTAACACTGTAACCTAAAATAATTATTTTAATAATTGTGATTTTTACCCGAGCAAAACGAGGGTGAAGCTTCGAAAAATTTAATTTTTACAGGCTATAAAAATGATTTTTTGTATATTAAATGATTTCACAACAAAGAGGCACGAAATTTTCTAGATTCTTCGGCTTCCTCGTCATATTTTTTTAGAATTTTTTCTTGGAAATCCCTCTGCACCTTAGTTTTTAGAATGATTATTCGTTCAATTTTTTCACATTCACATTTCAAAATTCTTCATTAAAGCTTTTATTGGAAATTCCGAAATTCCTATTTGATGTTACGGGGGGGGGGGGGGAGGAGGAGGGAATATTCGCTGTCAGTAGCGTTGGAAGCTTTTTTGGGAATACAAATTGAGGAAGAAAACATGAAGTACCGGAAGGAATTTCGGGGGGAAGGAGCCTTCTTCCTCAACGTTGTCTAAAAATAATTTGTGAATCGTGATTTTGTTCATGCTCAAGCGAAGCAAGGGCAAAACTTTGAAAAAATTTGGTATTTAATGCCCAGAAAATACTTTTTTTTTTCATGGTAGGTACATTCGAGTTTGATTGTCAAACAGTTTGACCATCAAACACGAATTTTTTGAGGGGGGGGGGGGGCTAATTTCACTCTTGGGGGAGATAAGCCCCCGCGCCCCTTTAAATCCGCCCATGGCCAACCATCCTGAAAAAAGTAATGAAGCATACATTTTTTTGAAAAAAGTTGTACTCTTCAGTCTGGACACGAAAATGGCTTTAAAACTTATTTAAATCATTTTTTAGTTTTTTTTTTTTTTTCAGAAACTCCAGATTAAATCATTGCAAATTTATAAAGTATTTATGAAAAATGATTCAAATTTTGAATTTTTCATTTTTACATTAGTAAGAAAGAGGAAATCTTATGGGGAAAAAGCTGGGACTGAACTCGAAATTTCTCAAAAACTATGAAAGTTTCGCCCCCCCCCCACCATGAGAAATTTCTAGCTAAAATTTGTCCCATATGAAACTTGAAACTGAAAATTTTTTGAACATACGGTACATAATTTTTAAATTATATTTCTCAATTTCCATTACCAAATTTATTAATATCTGCTCCTCTAAAATCAAATTCATTTATAAATACCCAGGTACCATTTTTGCCTTGGGATCCGTTCTCAATCTTATAAAATAGAAACCTCCGCTTTTACAGCGGGTAACCATTGTTTTTTTTCCAATTCGTGAGATTATTCGACGAAACCGATTGATTGGAAGTATGCAAAATCATCAGTCGATTACTATTTGTCATTTTGGTTAATGGTAGGTAATGATCAGATTCTTAACTTTGTAATGACAGGGAGGAAGGAGCCTACATGGCCATTGTAGGGCTTATGGCCTTACCTTCTCCTGTTTACACGTATATCACAATTTATGACCCCGATGGTCATCAAGACACTTTTACCCGTAAGGTACAGAACAAACTCAACACATTACTTGCATTAAACATTTATTACATAACCATGACCTACCGATAAGGCTACGGTTCAACAACTATACCCAGGTACGTTTCCATACACTGGGAGTAGATACGCGAACACCTGGCCCAGTGTTACCACTAAGCAGGTGAGGACATTCCCTCCGTGACATATGCCCCTTTCACCCCTTAGCAACGACCAACCAGGTTGAGCCTTTGAAAAGGGTGAAATGACCTACAACACAGAGAGGGATGCACCCACCAGATTAGGGTAACTACTGCCCCCGCGCTTTTAAAGGGCGAGCCTGGGCCATCGTGCGAAACCTACCCCAGCAGATGGAAACGTAATCATTTGAAGGGTATAGCTGCCAAAATCTTTTAGTCCCTACGTGACATGAAAAATTACATCGAGTAAATATTCTAACAGGTATCTAAATAGTCTTAATAATAACCTGAAACAAAAGAAAAAACAAACAGGGACAAAAGAATCAACAAAATTTAAAAGAATAACAATCAAAAAAGAGAAAAAATAGAGAAAAAATAGAAAAAATTTTACAAAAAAAGTTAACAGAACCAAAGTAGAAAAAAAACAATTCAAAACGATTAAATTTTGCTTAATATCTAAACTTAAAAATAAATAGTTGCTGAACATCTGTGGCGGAGTCATTATATCCGAATTTAGCCGACTCGAAGATTTCCGGAACAATCGTTTGAAAATCCAATGTCTTCGTAGCTGTCCTCAAAAGTAATCGATTTAAATACAGGGTAATAAACGCAATTTTTATAAAACATTTTAATAAATTAAATAAATGAAACAGAATATATTTAAATACGTTACGTGGCACCACTTGCGGTCCGAGTCCAGTATTGATTGAAGTTTCCTCTGATTGCAGGTTTCCGGTGAAGTTGAAGACATCAATCGTTTGGCAGAAGTAATTCATGACATTCAATAGTGCGAATTAAAATGACACTCAATCTGGATCACATACGAGATGATACTATATTCAAACGACATGGAGCAAGACATATTCAGGTCAAGCTGATTCTTATAATTTAAAAACAACGTTAACGTGTGAACAAAACTGATATGTATCGTTGTTTTGTTTGTTGACAGGAGAGTTCATCTCAAAAGTGTCAAATCAGCAACTCAAGACTAACTAGATGTGCCGAGCATCGCGTCCAGCTTCGTCAGAAGTCATAAGATTCAACCAACGATAAATAAATCGTTCGAGGTACTCAAATTAAAGATCATATCGTTTGAAGATGGAAAATAGGTAAATATGACATCGAAAAATTCGACAAATTCATATTTTAATCGTAAATAAGTACCATACAAAAGAATATCATTGAATTATTTTAAAATAAAGTGCCCCATTCGTCTGAATAATCTCTGTGCTTGATCATCATTTATTTCAGGTCTGACGTATACAATTTCTAGTTTTCCGCTGACTAAGCAGAGGGAAAACGAGCCAGCGAAAGGACAAACACCCGCAGGTATCTTCGCGAAGGAAAACCAGCACTAGACTGATGGCCTTTCAATGCGTTCAAAATTGGACAGACAAACGTTGAAAATTGCAGATACCAAGAAATAATTTACAGAAGTCCACCGAATGAATCAATTTAGCACTGATGGTAAGAAAAATTTGATCATTTAGCTCAAAAATACATAGAAAGCACATCAGGGACACAGCTAAGCCACACGATGTACCGGCTGCAATTTGAGTCGATGTACGGGATGCAATCACTCTGTCACAGGGTAAGACAAGCAAGACCCATGTGACTCTAGGTGGCACCCCTTAAACCGAAACCCATCACAGTCGCGTCAAGCATGGAAAAAAACAAAGACATGCCCCTGAGCACAGACCAATAAAATTGACCTAAAAAATGATCATTTTGATATTCTCGAAAATATACTTTTATATAATTCAACGTTGTCCTTTTTCTGATTCGCAAACTGAGCATCTTGAGTCATTCAACATATTTCACTGGACCGAATCAATCACTGGAAAGAGGAAACATCATTTGTTCAAAATCGAGGTAAAGAAGTAGTCATTGATGTGTAACCATGTATATACTTTATTGATTAGAAACACCTGTAATTATATTCAACAACGAAATGTATAATTTTAATTTCATACAAAATTAATAAACGAGATCAAAGTTCACACAATCAAAATCATTAAATGCATAATCAAAAACAGAAGAAAATAAATTGTGCATGATCAAGACCAATCAAAAATAAAAAAAATCATTGACAAAATGATCGAGAAATATCTGTCCATGGCAAAATCAAAAATAATGGAAATTTGATTCATACCATGCGTATCGAAAATATATATCTTGAAACAATCTTTTTGTTCTTCAAGCGAAAAGAAAGAAAAAACTGTCCCGATCATATCGAAATTAAATTAACGAAAATTGAACACTATCAAAAATAAACAAAATGTCGATGAGGATTTAACTCGTTACATCAACATAAACATATCAAACATGGTTACATATTCTGGATCTTTCGCATTAGAAAACATAAATTTGATCGTATCAAAAATCACCAATCAAAAACAAAGAAAAAGTTGATTATTTAAACTAACAGAAAATATCAGCAAGAAAAATATCGAAAAGCTGTTTGAATGTATCAAAAAAAAAAAAATAATCAAAAGACATCGACTAATTACGAAAATCAAAAACAACAGGTTTATACTTTCGTCTTTTTATTGTTCCATCGTTGCGTTTTGTTCATGATTTCGAATTTTAAATCTACAAACAACGAAGCTGGATAGGTGATGAGGCCTGAATTCGACGTACACATTCTTTCGCGGTGGATCCTTTGTAGGTTTTTGAATTCACGATTTAAGTATGCATACCCCCACTGAATATCTCCGGTTCCTTCGGTTCATCGTCAAGATCAGGAAGTACTTCGTATCCCAATTCCGGATTTTCGTGTAATGATCCTTTTGTTGGAGTGGGGATAGGAGTGTATGGGAGAGGATGAGCGATGTAGGTCTCCGCAGGTTGAGAGAACTTGATTGAAGGAGCAATGTAACTTTCGGAGCGTAGAGCAGATGTTGCGATATTAGGATGAGGGGTTACGTCTAGATCCGGTAATTCGTCAAATTCAACCCTTTTCCATACTGTTGGTTGAAATTCGAAATCATCATTTGATTCGTCTGACGATTCAGTAATATCAATATGATCTTGAACCTCATTATCCTCTGGAATATCCTCCAGACCTTTGTTTGGCTGAGGATGAGAGATGAGCGGTTCATTTTGACGATAAATTGGAGCTTGATGTGAAATAGAGTCATCAATGGAGGGGGGAGGTACCCCAGTATTTGGTGGAAAATCAGGAACAATAGGTCGAAAGGCAGACTGATTTATACTATCAGGTCGCCTTACCCTAATATTAGAATCTTTTGATTTTTCTACAACTGGCGCTTTATTGGCATAAATGCCTTGTGGAGGGTTCGTAAATCCACGCGCGACGAGAGGAGGTCGTTGAGAAAAATGATCATTAGTCGAAGTCGAGATCAGCGATTCAATTTCATTGTTGGTGGCGAGATTTTCGAATTCGCGTGTCCAGGTATCCACAGCTTGATCTAATGCTTCGTTGTATTCATCTGATCTATGGTGTGGAGTCGGAGCACGCGATGATTTTTTAGTAGGGTGTGGCGGGAGGGAAGCTGGTGCTCGATCTTTTGAGACTTGAGCTGCCAAGGTTTGAGCTGCGCGGGCGGCCTTCTCCTCGGCCTCTCGAGTCTTCTTTTCGCGATCCCTAGCTTCGCGTTCTTCTTTTTCTTTCCGTTCGCCCAAGATTTTCGCCTTCTTATCCTTTTGGGCCTGCAATTTGGCAGTTTCGGCCTTTTTACGATCATTTTCGGCCTTCTGTTTTAGAGCTTCGGCCTTTTTACGCTCGTGTTCGGCCTTCTTACGCTCTTCTTCGGCCTTCTGACGCTCTTTTTCCATTCGAATTCGTTCAGCTTCTTCAGCCATGAATTTGGCAGCATCGGCATGAGCTTGAGCCGCGGATACGTCAGCTTCATGTGTTTGATCTTTTGACACACTGACAGCTTGATTTTCTAAATCATTAGTATCCGGTTGAGATGGCGGTTCGGTGGTATCTTTTGAATCACCGTTGCCATGTGGCTCATTATCATTTGCCATATTGGAAGAAAACCCTATAGAATTACGAAAATATCGTTCTGTAATTTTCTGAATACGTTTGCAACGAGTTAACGGTGTACGTTCGGGTCTCTGATAAGGAGATAAATCCGACATACACTGTTGCAATACGCAGGTTAATTTATTCAAAAGATAAGCGAACGGCGCTACGAATTAGATCGTTTGGAAGATAACAATAGGAGAAAAATTACGTTACGTTTGGTAGGTACCAACGTAAACGTAAGATAGGTAATGGCGTGAACGAAAATTACGCGAGAATAGCGATGCGATCGTTTATACACTATCTTTTGAAAATACAATGCACAAAATATACAGCAAAAATATGCAAATTAAAAGCAAGAGAGAAAATTAAGGTGTTTTTTGAAAGCAAAAACGTATTAAAAAAAAGGTTCTGAGCTAATGACAGCAGAAAAAAGTTGTGCTTATAAAAAGCAGCAGAAAAAAGAGTTCAGATTATTCTCAAAAGAGAATCAAAAGTTTGCAAAAGCAAGCAGAAAAAATAGGTTTGGGTGGTACCCCGCTTACCTGACCATCAAAAGTTTGAAATCCGCGATTTCACATTAATGGGGTTGATCCCCGGCCCTGCAGCAGGAGCACCACGTGCAAGGGCGCCAATGACAGGGAGGAAGGAGCCTACATGGCCATTGTAGGGCTTATGGCCTTACCTTCTCCTGTTTACACGTATATCACAATTTATGACCCCGATGGTCATCAAGACACTTACCCGTAAGGTACAGAACAAACTCAACACATTACTTGCATTAAACATTTATTACATAACCATGACCTACCGATAAGGCTACGGTTCAACAACTATACCCAGGTACGTTTCCATACACTGGGAGTAGATACGCGAACACCTGGCCCAGTGTTACCACTAAGCAGGTGAGGACATTCCCTCCGTGACAGTAATATTAATATCGTCGTTCTTTTTCAAAAACATTAGGTACCCTCTCACCATTTTCCCTCATAAACAGCGCGTATTCTAACGTGCAGCTCCGCACATTTTGTGCAGCTCCAAAAAAAATTGTGCAGTTTGAAAAATTTGAATATTTCAAAAATTTTGTGTTATATTACTCAAACGACAAAAAAAATAACAAAAATTTCGAAAAATTATGCGAGGTGACAACATAAAAATTTAAAGAAATTTTTTTTTGCTCTTTTCCTCATTTCTGAATCAAACACAATGACGTCGAAAAGTGGCCCGCAAAGAGGTACAAGGTACAATTGTATCCCCAAAATTCTGGCGAGAGTTCAAAGTATTATTTGAACATTCCACCCTTCCTTCTGAATCGCATCAGATGGAGATATTCAAAGCCTCAAAACACGAAAAAAATGATTTTTTAGGGCACTGAAAACTAGATTTCCTTGTGTCGCTCGGGTATGAACAAAATTATAGTTGTATGAATTATTTTAGGTGAAAAGATGAAAGTACTTTTTGCTCCCTGGCTCGAAATTCCTTCTGCTATTCCAAGCATGATACTCATTTTGTTTCCACCCAAAACAAGTTTTTGATGATGTAACTGGTCAATGGTCTCTCCATCTTCCACTCTATTGACCTCTTCAAAAATAAAGGTATTGTAGGCACTCAGGAGTCAGGACGCACCCAAGGGAGGTGCTCAGAGGGTTCGAGCCCCTTCCTTACCCTCGGAAAAATTTTTCATCACAAAAATATTTAAAAAGAGCATTTTTTTGCTCTTTAAATTACGTATATTTTTCAAAAAATGTTCCAAAATTGTCAAAAAAAAAAAAAAATGACTGAAAGATCAATATAAAATGACTGATTTGAAATTTGACCATTCACCCCTATTTTTCCTCGAATTTTGAGCCTCCCCCCTTAATTAGAAGAGCAGTAAAACGCAAAAAAAGTTTTTAATGAAACATGACTGCGTAGTTTCAAAATTTTCTTAGAATACGCCCTGCTCATAAAGTATGTTTTTTATGGTTAAAATTTTCTTTAATAAATCGAAAAGAAGTATTCAAAAAGTACTAACAAGTGTAATAAATTGATGAAGATAACGATTTTAGAGATCCTTTCATGTTGTACCTTGTATTTAACAGTTTATGGCTTAGGTATGGTTTTTTCTTTTTGAAAATTTTCTTCTCATCATATTCAAATTTCATCTAGGAAAATAATATTTCGATGAATCTTCCCGATTAATCCATTACACCTCTTCCACCACACATTCACATTCCTCTACACATCCGTACACAGAAACCAAAAAAAAAAAACCAACGAAGGGGACCAAGAAAAAAAACGTCACTCATCTCGAAACACGAGATGGGTACCTATAGCATGATTTTAAAAATGAATAATGCAAAGAGTTAACGATATCACAGTTCAATACTTTTTTCATAGGACGTATTTCTTTCTTCCTTTCCACGCTATTTTCTTTCTTCTTTATTATTTTTTTTGCACGTCATTGTTGACGCTACTATCGAATATACACCCTGGTATAGGTTACACAATTCATTAATTCTGAAAAGCCATCTAACCCTTTTACGCACCCCGGAAGATACATAAAATTTTTTTTTATTTACCAACTCTACCGCAGTGACGCGATTAATTTTTTTCTCTTCTCGGTGATGAGGCAATTGGCGACCACAGCCACAGATGCGCTCGTTTCATTAGAAATACGCCACATTGCCATTGTAATAATCGATGTTATCGAAATCGATTTCACTCGAATCGCTAAACCTGGCGATTACAAGGGGATAAGAACGCTTCCTGGTTTTTTCAGTCGAATTTTTTTTTACACTATGTCAGTGGGTTAGGGTGATGACTCTGGGGTATGGAAAAGTTAATTTCAAAGAAAAAAATAACCATTTGGATTGCTTGCTTGGTGTATTTGCAATGCTGGAATGATAAAACGATCATTAAACCAATGATTATTGTCGTTTATGAGATAGCGAAAAAACGAAAAATATAATGTTCCAGTCTTCCCTGCCAGTGGCGGCAACTTGCGTGTTGCTCGGATGCTCGAGCAACACATGAAAAAAAAATAAGAGGGTTGAGCAACACATGAAAAAAAAAAATTGTGAAAAATGCTCTGTAAATTGGGTACCATATTAAAAACCTATGTTACAAAATATACCTAGACCTACCGATCTTTTTAAATATTTAAGAATTGAAAAAATTGCATATCTATAAAATTTTCAACGATCAACGTTCAGAGGCGTAGTCAAGGGGGAAGGGTGTCTAGACCCCCCTTGAGGTCGAGAATTTTTTTGAGAAACTTTTTTTTAGGCATTAAAAATTCCAAATTTATCAAAGCTTTGCTCGGGCATCAACAACATCATTTAAAAAGTACATTTTTAAGCATTAAATATCTAATTTTTTCGAAATTTCGCCCTCGCTACGCTCGGGCGCGAATATGAACTATTCAGAGCTGAAGTACGAAAAAAGGCTCCTTTTTACCCTTCCCCTCCCCCAAAATTTCTCGTTTTTCATATTTCTGTACCCATTTTGCAGCCACCTAAAAAAAAGCTTTCGACATCATTGGTTGACCCCCCCCCACCCTTCCCAAGGGCCCCAAGTGAGTTTCAAAATCAGCAACACATGACAAAATGCTAAGTTGCCGCCCCTGTTCCCTGCCATCTCTGCGTATCGTCGACGGCAAGGGACTTGGATTTTTTTCAATGCGGCTGTGTTTACCAAACAGAAAAAAAAATGAAACGTATCCCTACCATAACCGCAGCACAGTTTACCAAGTGTAAAGAGTATAGTGTTTCTGTAAACATGGGTCATGCATCATCGCTCGTAATAAAATCTGTTCGACTGGTGCTATATGTCGAATGCACCTTGTTCTCCAACCCATCTTCAGCAACTCTTTTCCTAACACGTTGGTAAATTGAAATAACCTACAGATATTATCATTTCACGGGGCAAAAATAACCAACAATAACGCTAAGCTGGCTCGTGTTCGTTATTCCACGAAATATTAGTCATTTTGTCTTAGACCTAATTGAACGCAGTTTACCAAGTACATTGCAATTGCAATATTATCTCAATCATTTCCAGCGTCGTACGTACGAAGGTCAAAGTCGTATGCAATTATTGCCAATCGAATACCGTAAATTTTTCATCGAATAGTTCACCGCAGCACGTTGCACGGAGATACCTACGAGAGACTAATCGTATACGTATGGACAATTATGACATAAAAATCCATCCTTTTATTCCGATGGAACGGTTCAAAGAGTCGTGAACGGAAAAGGAAGAGACGTCCATTAGCAAAATACACTTTCGTTTGGTAAACATTAATAGACATGGTGCTGCTTTTTTTCATTATTTTTTCGTACTCGGCTGCGAGATATAATTATGCATAACGAATCTTTCATTGGTCGTTATCGCGTATCAGAATCGAAACACAGGAAAGTGCATAATGTTCCGTTCAATTTGTGTTTTCAACGATGACGTTAGTCAAGCGTCTGAAAAATTTACTCGAGCGAATCTAATTTCATTAGGTTTCAACGA
Organism: Pseudococcus jackbeardsleyi; assembly: GCA_038380155.1. Taxonomy (NCBI): domain Eukaryota; kingdom Metazoa; phylum Arthropoda; class Insecta; order Hemiptera; family Pseudococcidae; genus Pseudococcus; species Pseudococcus jackbeardsleyi. Next base: position 46,913,465 of record CM076238.1, read on the forward strand.
ATATTCAAATACCACCCGTTTAATATTAATCTATTATCTAGTGATGGGTAGCTGGAGAAGTGGGCTGGATTGGATTGTGTTTGTATTTTAGATGATTTTTTTAGACGAGTTGGAGTGAAAAGTGATTAAATGTAAAAATTACTTGGTAGGATGGATCAAAAAACCAAAATTTTTGATTTTTGAGTCGTATAATATCGCGCAAAGACTGGAACTGAGGATGATAACAAAAAATCAAAATCAATAAAGAAGTGTCTCGATTCTTTGAAAATTGTCTGAACTGCAATTTTTAAAAGAAAAACGAAAATTTAAAATTGAATAAAATCAACTTTAGAGTTTATTTATTGTCTATTTAATGTAGACCTGAAAACATAATTTTTTTGAGGAAATCGATGCTGTATAACATTTTAAATTTTTCTTGGAGAAGTTGAAAAAAAAACATAAAAATTTATTTTTTAAAAATTGTATGTACTCCTTGGTCTAGATGGTCACTAAGAAGCACTAAAATTGATTTTATTCTTTTTTTTTAATTTTGAAAAAATATTGAATTTTTAAAATTTTTTGAAGAATTGAAAGCTCTTGCGCCTTGGAAAGATACATTATCAATCGATTCTGACAAATTTTTACATTTCTTCACTTTCTCTGCTCTTGTATTTTGTGCGATATTACCTACAACTTCTAAAATTGAACATTTTGGTTTTTCGGTTCATCTTATTGCGAACTCGGTAAGTAAGTAAGGAAGCAATGTGTGAACGTAAGTGTGAGATTTTTAAGTATTGTACCCTGTGAGAGTTTTTCTTATTCTGAAATAGAATTGAAAGAGAATTTTTATATCGAATTTTTTCCAACACCTGCTCTTTTTTTTTTTACTATTTTCATCCTAATTTAGAAAAATTGGAAGTAAGACCTGCTCTCGGTCTTGAATTTCGGCAGAATTTTATCGCTTAACTGAATCCTTCTCACATAGTCGCATATGGTGAAACAAAAGGCAAAAAATTTCAAGATCGAAATTCGAGAAAAATTACTTACTAAAATTCGATGAGCGCATATTATAAAAGAAATGAACTATGGGTTAAGTTTTCTTCACCTTGGAGTGGGAGTAAATTTAGACCATTGGTTGTGGTCAAGATGGTAGCCCCATTCTTCAGTGAATGATGACCCAACCGAAATTATCTAAAATGACTCCAGTGCTCGGGTAATGAATGTTATTACACAATCACACACTACCCCTCCCCCATACCCTCTTCCCATCGCAATTTCCGCCATTATTGTTAACTTTTTCATCTCCTCCCGACCCCAGCCTGAAATGTCACCATCATTGCTTACCTTTACCCACCACCATCCCCGTCTACCTTCCAACCGGACATGTGTTGTGAGGCACACGTCTGTTTTGTAGGAGAAGTCCCATTATTTTTTATAATTTTTTCCTTTTTTTTGATTTTCATCATTTTTTATTTTTTTTTTATTTCTAAACTAAACCTCACAAATGAACTCACACACATGCAGCGGCGGTTATTCAATGTAATCGCTGCAATCTTACACTAAAAAAATCACCAAGAAAAATTTAATGTCTGTTTGAGGTAATTTCATCCAATTTTTCACACAAAATTCAAATAAATTGAAAAATGACCCAATATTTTTGTGTGCTCTCACTGAATAATATCAGACGTCAGAGCAATTTCGTACCGAGTATAAAATTACTAGTACATTTGATCAGGTATTAGGTACAATGGCCCAAAAAATTGCACAAATTTCAAGAATATTCCATTTTTCAGATCCAGCTAAAGTAGACACCACGAAAACTCGACGATATTCTACAAGAATATTATTCGTGAAATCGTCGTATAGCAGCTTGGCCTAGGTCATGGTATCTGCATGTTCCTTTTTTGAAAAATTCATGGAAAACTTTTCTTAGAATGAATATTCAAAGAATAATAAACGATTTTTTACAGTATTTGACATTTCAAAAAAATACACCTACCAAATTTTTTTTCAAAGAGAAAAAAATTCATTTTTAAAAAAATTTCTAAATTTATCAAAAAATACAAATTTCTGAGAAAAAGAATTGCAAAAAGTTCAATTCTTTTTGACAAAGCTTGATGAATTGAAATAACTGTTTTGAGTCATTGAGAAATGGCTAAACAAAAATTGAAACCTTTCGAAAGCTATTACGATTCTGTTTCACTTCTGTAGTAAACTACATCTAGTTCAAGCATCATGGCAGAATTGAAAGACACTTCCACCTAAGCAATACTCCGTCCTAATTACAGTACATAAAATTACATTACATTTACTAACTCGCCTCGTATGCTTCTCATAATTTTAAAATAAGGCACTTACGGCTTGTGCCGTTTTTTCGTTGTAGTGTGAGTAAAAGTGCACTTTTACTCACATTCGCGTATTGCTCTAGTGCACAAACTCGCCTTTCACTCCCCCTACATCAAAAAATATCGTATGCAACTCGGGAGATAAATGATTTTCAACGAATTTGAATTATTTCCCTCGCTTCGCTCGGGCAGTAAACCTCAAAATTCATCGAAAATCACTTTACTTTCCTCATTGCATAATATACAATTGAAGCACCTGGACATTAATTATGAATCTGGCTGAACATAAAGTCTCAATGTCTATTAAATTAAAATTACCAAATGAAAGCAAACTAGCTGCAAATTCTCGAGCAATACGAGCTCTCGTACAATTAATACAAACCGTATTTTAAATCCAGCATTAATCTCACAATCACAGTCAAGGTTTAGGTCATCACAACCTTGATCTTGATTGAAAAATCTAATGAAGAAAAAAACGACTTCCATCGAAGCCCATATAGACCACTAAACGAAAGCAAGTTAATGTAATTCCGTATTAGATCACATATTACAACACACCAGAGTCAAGAAGCTCTACCCATGACCATGTTCCATGCATAAGAACCTGTCAAACGGTACGAGTTAATGAAAACACCACGATCGTATTGTTTCTAATTTACGATCATCGTTTCGCTTCTTTCCTTCTTCAATATTTATCCGCAAAAGTGGTTTTTTTTTTTGTAAAAAAAATTCACGTATTTGTATAATTTTTCCCTCGTTTTTTTTTTCTTCTTTAATTCTACCTACACACCATTTCATCTCATTCATATAAAAACAGCAATGGTCACCGAACTAAAATTACTCCTTGTTAATATTCGGCCCGAGGAAGGGGTAAACTGCATTGGCATTAATGGCTCGCGTATTTTCTGCGTATTTATAGTTTATGTAATTCATTTATCAGTCTAGCTCAACATCCTCTCTTCCCTTTGCCACTTTTAAGCAAGATTTATATGAAAAATGCTATAGATTTACCTACATACTACGTACGTTTTATTAAACCGCCGAACACGATCATTTATGATCATTTACTTCTTATTACCAACTGATGCGCGAGTTTTGCGAAATCCATATATGGAGAACCGGTTATATAATGGTGTATTTATTATTAGCCGGCTTAGCCCCCCTCTCCCTCTCAATCGGGCTCCTGCTTGCGATTTTTTCTCTCGTTGGCATGTGAGATACACTGTTCGGTGGTAAACCGCAAATCGCGAATTTCGATTTTTATAATTTTATAAATTAAATCGTTTTATTTTCTCGAGCGAAACCGCAAAGATCGGTCTGGTTAGTGGTTTTTTTTAACGAGGTATTTAGCAAATTGTAATTAACCTCGTGAAAAAAATATAAAAGGAAACCGTTGCAGATGAATTTTGGCAGCTCGTGAAAGTGCATTTTTGAGGATTACCCGTACACGAAAAAATAATAAAAACTGAGAAGAAAATAGAACATGGGAGTCGGGTAGACTTGATAGTGTTTGAGAAGACAAAGAAGCAGAATCTGTAATCACAGGTCGATGAAAAAAACGCTGTTTCAAGCTTGGTAGGTGATTTTTATAGTATTTTTCACGCTGATCGCGAGAAAAAAGATGGAAAAAATCCATCTTAATCAAATATTTTTCACACATTGAATTTTTTTGATCAATTTTTTACACTTTGTAATTTTTTGACAATAAAAGTCAATTTTTTGAGCAAAGAGGGGTTCGACGAAAAAAAATGAACGAAACAGGAATTTTACCTTGAAAAGTTCAAATTTCAAAAGTATCTCAAAAACCAATCTCTCAAGGCAGAATAAGTTAGACCCCACAAAAAGAGAATTTCATGTTTTACGATTATCCAAGATTCTATTCCTTTTTTTGAACGTTTTCTTTTCGCAAAAAAGTCAGTTCCAAATTGAAATCATAATAAAACTCAGCACAAAAAATTAGGTCTGAATGGCCGATTAGAATCAAATACACAGGAAAAATTAAAATTTCCAAGTTCCCATTGAAATGAAAATCCAAAAACTTGAGTGTAGGAGTAAAAATTGACGCTGATTTCGATTCTTTCAACCATTTTTAAGTAGACCCCAAAATAAGGTCCCTAAGAGAGGGATCAAAATACAACATTTTTCAAAATTTGGAAAAACTTTCCTAGAAAATCAAGATGGGTGTTGAAAACTTGAAATATAGGTCATCGATCACGCTGATTTCAAATCTTTCAACCATTTTTGAGTAGGACCCAAATGGGCCCACCACAGGGTCAAAATTCAAAATTTTTCAACATTTCAAAATTTGTGTTCAAAATGTAGCTAGTTCCAAAATTTTCAACCATTTTTGTGTAGGACCTCAATTGAGCCTTCAAGGAGGGGATAACATTTTTGGAACTTGACCCCCTTGTGGGCCAAATTTGTTTCCTACTCGAAAATTGTTGAAAGATTTGAAATCAGCGTGATCGATAATTCATATTTAAACATCCATCTTGATTTTTTGGGAAATTTTTTCCAAATTTTGACAAAATGTTGGATTTTTACTCTCCTTTTAGGGGTCTAATTTTGGGATCTACTCAAAAATGGTTGAAAGAATCGAAATCAGCGTCAATTTTAAGCCATACACCCAAGTTTTTGGATTTTCATTTCAATCCGAACTTATAAACTTGATTTTTGAAACACTGAATTTTTCATCTGGCCCACTGTGCATACTTGAACAATTTTTCAAAAAACTTTCAACGGAATGAATCGCCCTAATCAACCGTGAAATCAAAACTTACTTACATAATGAAATATCGCAAATCATGAGTTTTTTGATACGTATATTCTTACAGCATTCCATTAATCAAGATAATCTTCAAAAAGTCGGGTTTAAATTTTTCGTCAATATTTATAACGAAGTCTTCTCCAGTTCTGTTTATTTCAATTTCTGGATACTGCGAGAAATTCTTGAACAGGCAATAGGGTGAATTTTCTGTTTTATACGGAAGCGCAGGAATATTTTGTTCAAACTTTCATGCTCAAAAAATTTACTTGAAAGATCAGAAGTTGAAATAAAAATATCCAACACAAGATTCAAATCGTGAAAAATCCTTCAATGATTGAATTTTTCTGATCAGCTTGAAAAATACATGAAAATCACCCATCGAACTTCAAACAGCATCTGAAAAGCTTAAAAACGTCTATCCCATGTAATCGGCGTCAAAGCATTGAAAAATAATCGATCTCGAAGACTCCCCGGACAGGAGGAGGGTTAAAAAGGCACGCAATCGGCATACCCAGCACAGAAGTCAATTTGACGTCGAATCGCAGGGTGCTGCGCGATTATTACATTTACAATAGTGTTCTTAAGCGCATTGTTTCTGTCAAGTAGAAATTACGAGCGTAGGCAGCTCGGTGTAAGACCGAGATAACGGACATTATTCAACCGGCTGATGGACAAGGCCAGGTTGTTAAACGGCTCGCCGAAGGGAAGCTATTTGTTTTTACGACGAGCGACAATGACTTTCTGGGTCGGTTGGACGCGATTACAGGAGGCGAAATGCCGCCCAGCCGAATATCAGTTGCCTTTCTCGGTCTCGGTTTACTCTTCTCTCCGGCCCTAACCCTATTTCGCTATTCGCAAATTTTCTCGTTTTCCGTTACTGTGGCAATCCACCTTTTACTCTGGACATTGGTATTTTGGCCTTTGCAGTTATAGCTGAATAGCCAAGCTGTTACGTGGCCCTTTCGTTCGATTATATTTTCCATCACCCTGCTGCCCCATTCTAGCGAAGTGCAATCTGAACCTCCCCCTTGCCCCTGCCATCCATTTTTGGTATCGTTGACCAGTCCGCGTACTACAAGTACATAGAGTACTTACGCGAACCCTCCTCGGTCAATATACAATTAAAGTTTTCTCGCTTCTCGGTATCTACGCCTCTTTAAGTGAATGATCTCGAACCTAATGTATGCTAAATGCTCGAGCCAGATACCTTTTCAGTGCTCGGTGTAATAGAAAGTAATGGTCGATTGGCGAGTATTACGTTTATTGTTTTATTCTCGATGCCAAAGTACCTCGTTGGTATCATTTTTACCATCCAAATGATACCTTTTATAATTCCATTCGTCGGCAGCGGGCTGCCAGACCCTTTGTTGCTATCTTTGGTCGAAGCGATTTTCACTTATTGTCTGTTTGTATGTGGTATTCGAGGTAACCTGTGAGGGATGTTGCAAAGTACTTGACATGATGAGAAAAACTATTTTCATCGTGGAAGATATTCTCCCCTTCTTGTTTCTCTCCCATCACATCTTCAAAACTCATTACCTTCGGTGCTATTATCTGATTTAAAAACTGTAAAAACTTACCCTGTCTGAGTAGTAGTATATATTAGGATGGGCCGAAAAAACAATTTTTTCGATTTTCAAAAACATACCCCCCGCAAAAGTTGTTGGCTGATGAGACTTGAAGAATAAAAAAAAAAAAATCAAAATCAATTCATATCTTCCGATCGCGCATTGGCATTGAAATTTTCAAAAATTGGCTAAAATCCAATATTTTCAAAACTTTTAGAAAATTCTGAAAAAATTTAAAATTCATTTAAATTAGTTTTAGAGCTTATCTAGTGACTATTCAAACCAAAAAGCAGAATTTTTTGAAAAAAATTCAGGCTTTACATCTTTTTTAAATTTCTGCTATTTCTTCGCATGAAGAAAAATCAAAAAAAAATTATAAAACGTCGATTTCTTCAAAAAAAAAAAAGTGTTTTTCGGTCTATGTGGTCACTAGATAAGCTCTAAAATTGATTGTAATCAATTTTTAATTTTTTCCAAATTTTTAAAATTTTGAATTTTTGCTAATTTTTGAAAACTTCAACGCCAATGCGCGATCGGAAGATATAAATCGATTTTGAATTTTTTAATTTTATTCTTCAAGTCTCATCAGCCAACAACTTTTGCGGGGGGTATGTTTTTGAAAATCGAAAAAATTGTTTTTTCGGCCCACCCTAGTATATATATGAGTCACTTTGGAGCACTTTGGGTGGGGGTTTTCTTCACAGGAGTGGGGGTAAAATTAGACGTGGTCTAGATTATACCCCCACTCTTCAGTGAGTGACGACCCAACCAAAGTGCTCCAAAATGACTCCCAGTGTTTGGGTATAATGAATGTCATTACCCAACCACACACTACCCCCTCTCTCTCCCCCCTATTCATCTGGAGCAGACCTACACTACAAGTGCATTTTAGGAAGTGGTGGGGGTAATGCTTGCGCACATTACCCCCACTCTTGGTTTATTTTAAAAAATTTCAACAAAAATTTACAAGTCCCAAAAACGTATTTTTCAGACTTGTAAATTTTTTAGTCAACAAAAAATACCCTCCCACTTTTATCCAGACTTGGGACTGGCTGTGTAATAAAAATTACACAGGTGTGGTTATATTTTTTGTTGGTTTTTTATTTTTTTGTAATTTTTATCATTGTTATCTTTTTTTAATTTAAAAAAAAAATTGAAAGAAAATCATGACAGGGAGGAAGGAGCCTACATGGCCTGTGTAGGGCTTATGGCCTTACCTTCTCCTGTTTCCACGGTAAGGCTTTGGTTCAACAACTGTGACCGTTACTCACTCCTCATACTGGGAGTAGATATGAGATCACCTGGCCCAGTGTTACCACTAAGCACTCGTAAGCAGGTGAGGACATTCCCTCCGTGACAATCAGTCAAAATAAAAATCACAGATAAACTCTAAAAAAATAAAAATCAAAAGAAAATCAGTCAAAATAAAAATCACAGATAAATTCTAAAAAACATAAAAATTAAAAAGAAAAATTGAACACGACATCTTCGGAATTGCAACTCTGGGTGGAGTGCATAAATGGTTCTCATTTTACCATACGTAAGTCTGTAAGCCAGTAGGCAGTTCCGACGTATCTAATTGCTTTCAAATGACCTATTTTACCAAAATTTCCTTGAGGCTTCTCATCTAGAGCAGTCCTATTCAGAGATTAATTTTCATAAATTTTCTATTCTCTTCAGGCGTAAGAACTCGTTTACATTTATTCAAAACATCTGAACAGTTCGTGATGGCGGCGCTCCTGGATCCTAGACACAAGACAACCGCGATTGGATTCGATACCGACTTACCGAATGCATTGACTATTTTCTTACGAGTACTTAAAAGAGAATCTCAAATCGGAAGTATTGTGTTTACATTTATTCAAAACATCTGAACATTTCGTGATGGCGGCGCTCCTGGATCCTAGACACAAGACAACCGCGATTGGATTCGATACCGACTTACCGAATGCATTGACTATTTTCTTACGAGTACTTAAAAGAGAATCTCAAATCGGAAGTAATGTTGCAAGCAGCACGGAAAATGAAACGCAACAAAGCACCGGTAGAATTCGTGTACTGTCATACGCCCAAAAAAAAACGATCGTCGCGTGGTGACCACGCGCAAATGTTTAATTTATATGTGAAATATTTTCCTTTTTCATTCTTTACAAACTTTGAATAAAGAATGAATATTTTGAAAAATTCATTAGCTAAAAGTAACAAATTAAATCTTTATTCTGTTGAAACAAAAATAAAATCCACTTCTTACGTATTATACGTCGCTAGGAGCGTTGACGAAGAAAATAGACGTTTGGAATCTAAGCTCGTCAGTCTTACTGTCCAGTACATGAGTGCCACCTTCTCTCTAAACTTGAATCAGTCAAAATTCACTGATTAATAAGACAAAAGTATGCAACTGAAGAAATCAGTGAAAATTTTACCGATTTAATCAGTGAATTTTCATTTTTGAATCAGTAATCTTTTTTCAACTACTGAAATGAATCAGTAAAAATTATAATTTACTGATTGAATCAGTAATTAATCACTGATTGAATCAGTAATTATTCACTGATTCAATCAGTAAATTTCAATTTTTACTGATTCATTTCAGTAGTTGAAAAAAGATTACTGATTCAAAAATGAAAATTCACTAATTGAATCAGTAATTTTTCACTGATTGACAGTCAAATCTCACTGATTAATAGTTGCACACTTTTCGCTGTTTAATCAGTGAATTTTCAGTTTTTTGACTGATTCAGATTTAGAGAGTTGTGAAAAAGTAAGAAAATCTTGAATCCATCAGGAAATGCGATCAAAACTTCTTTCAGCTTGGAATAACGAACTTTCAGTAATTTTCAATAATGATTATGTTGCCGGAATTGGATATGAATGGTGACGTCGTGGAATATTGGAATAGCTATCCAGATCCGATATTGAAAAACTCTCTAAACTTGAATCAGTCAAAATTCACTGATTAATAAGACAAAAGTGTGCAACTGAAGAAATCAGTGAAAATTTTACGGATTCAATCAGTGAATGTTCATTTTTGAATCGGTAAAAATTGTAATTTACTGATTGAATTAGTAAATTTTGATTTTTACTGATTCATTTCAGTAATTGAAAAAACATTACTAATTCAAAAATGAAAATTCAGTAATTGAATCAGTAATTTTTCACTGATTGACAGTCAAATTTCACTGATTAATAGTTGCACACTTTTCGCTGTTTAATCAGTGAATTTTCAGTTTTTTGACTGATTCAGATTTAGAGAGCAAGTACCTATCATCGAATTCACTTCTTTGTTATAATCTGAAAGTAAATACTTAAACCACCAACGGCAAAAACTACCGTACCAAACACGAATATAATTTCACATCGCAATATAGAAAACATCAATCACATCAATTATTTAATTATTTATTAATTCTTTCAAAGACATGTGGAGATGAAAAGTTAAAATTGATTTTTCAGCGTATCAACAGCTGAATATTCTGCAGAATTAGTGCCTTTAAACCAAATTTTTCGACCACGGAAGTATCCTAACACTTTTGAATCCGAAATTAAAAAACCTTTTTGGGCCTAAACACACATAAAAAACAGTGATAATATAAGATTGAAGCAACCTAATCTTTAATAGAATATATTGTCACGACTCACGAGCAATCTGCATATGGTCAAAATCAAAAAGCTTAAAATTTGACATTTTCAATGAATTTTCGTCAAAATTCATTATTTTTTTTTCATCTAATTCAATTCGTTGCCTTCAAAGAACCAAATGACATTTACTGATCAATTTTCCAATTTTGGACTTTTTTTTCGCGAAAAAGGCGAATTTTAAAAATTTTGCCTCCTACACCTGGTAGGCATAGTATTTCTATTCAAAATCATGCTATGATGGAAATATGAAGAAATTCATCTCGAGAGTTTTTAAAGGACCAAAACATTTTAAATGAGATCCTGATTGAAATTTTGAGCACATGGAATGAGATTATTAAACGGTTGAATGCTATGGAGGTAGCATTTCACATATTTGATTTTTCACCTGACCGGTAAAATAAAGGTGGTTTTGACAAATTTCTTCAGGGGGGCAAATGAATGTTCCAGGGAGGCATTGCCCCCATTTGCACCCCCCCCCCCACCCCGTAGCTACGGGCCTGTAAAAGTCCAAACCAAAGGAACTCTATACCAAGTGAAACAATCTTCCTGTTTTACGCCTAATACTGTTTTCTATTCCTGCGGTCGACCATCTTTCGGTACATAATTAGTCCTCTAGATTTATATTGTATCGAAAGCACGACTGGAATTTGACAACATTGTTATCTCTTTTTTAGGTTACTTTGTTTTATATTTATATCGGTAAAAATTTTCAATCGCTGACACATTGATCAATTGCTAGATATAGAAGCGACATAGTTCAAATAGCGATCTTCGAACACCTTTCCTCGTACCTCCAAGCTCCTCCATTATCTTACCAGAAAAACACGACCTTCTTGGAATAAGCGTGTGCGATAACGTAATCTCATAGCCATCCGTACAGAAGTGCCAGTGAAAAAGTGACAATAAATTAAGTCAAATTTAGAATCAATACGAATACGACAGGCTTCTTTTCTCGCGTGCTCATCGTATCGCCATCCCGAACTTCAACCATTATAAATAGGATACGTAATCGAATAGCAACAATGTGTGAAGAAATCGGTCGCAAAAGCCGCGATTTACACAATTTCCAAAGATTGTTCACTTATTTACTCCGCATGTACGAACCAACGCATTAAACCGATTTTTAACACGTGTCGTTGAGCTATAAATCACATCGCAAGCTGCCCGCCTTACGACCAACACCGTCACCACGTGCGTAGTGACGAAAGAACCATACAGATAGAGAGATCCTCTTCTTAACTATAAATAAGTAATTTACTACCAACAAATGCGTATTGATTATGGGATTTTTTTGTCTACTAGGTACATAGACATTTTGCCCCTTTTTTTTCTCTCCATCTTCCAAACATAAATTAGCCTAGAATATAAAACTCCTAATTACGAAAATTTACAATGTATTTACGATCTTTTCTTTAGCTTTGTTATGTTTTTTTTGCCCTCTCTTCTTCGTCTCCCGACGAAGACGCTGGTCGAGGTGAAATACGTCTGAAAAAAAAAAGTAATAATAAACACAATGTTAGGGCGTATACGGCCTATTCACGAGATATTTATTAAAACGGCCTGCCGTATATTTGGAAGTGGTTTCTAAACTAATTTTTACCAAAGTGGTGTTGGTTTTCGCGCGCTGCCTCGCTCATCTTCGATGTCGAAGTAATTACCGCGAGAAATAAAATTAAAATCCGAATACCGAGACGTGTTATTGTCGTCGTACGTATAAATTGCGGTTTTTTCTGTTTTATATTTAAACTTATACGTGGTGCTGCGGTGGTATCTTGTGGATTTTTTTCTAGAATTTTTTTTTTTAGCTCTCTTATGTACCAGTTGCGCTATATATTTCACGTAACCGAAAATAGGATATATTTTATGCTGACAGTTAATTACCTTGTTTTGGTGGTTAAGAAAAAAATAGAAATGTTCATTAAGTAAATTTTTTAAACACTTATTGAAACCAAATGCTTGATTTATTCACAGCCTGTGGTAATCGTAGCATAATCTTGCCATTGATGAAATTTTAATGAAACCTTGCTCGCGTAAATCTCGACGAATTTATTTGTTTCATCTCGAAAGTAGGTATTTTTTTTTTCAGTAATGGATGAGTTTGTCTTGTCTGTGTGTACTCTCTTAATTTGAATCAGTCAAAAATGACTGATTAAAATCGACAAAATCAAGTCACTGTAGGAATTAGTAAAAAAAAGTACGATTCAGTCAGTGAAATTTCACTACTAAATCAGTAAAAATAAAATTTCACTGATTCAATCGTTAATTAATTACTGATTCAATCAGTGAAATTTTTTTTCACTGTTTCAATAATGAAAATCCACTGATTTGAATCAGTAAATTTTTACTGATTTCAATAAGTCAACTAATTTTCACTGATTTAACAATCAAAATCCACTATTTGAATCGGTAATTTTTCACTGATTGACAGTAAAATGACGCTGATTAACTGGGAAATCAGTGGAATTTGACTGATTATCAGTGACTTGATTTTCACTATTTCATCAGTCAATTCAGACATTTTTGACTGATTCAAATTAAGAGAGTAGGGAAATAGTAAAAGGAAGGTGGAACATGAGACGAAATCTGGTCGAGAATTATATTGATTTAGACTTTAAAGGACCAGGGTACTTATGCCTTTGGATTGGAATCTGTGAAACTTGAATGTCAATCAATTTACGATTTTTTATATTGAATGTTGATGGGGTTTTCTTCATAATTTCTAGGAAAATATTTTCAGGGTGGTGCACTCCACAAATGAAAAAATATTGAAAAATCTTGTAATTCGAGAAAAAAGTCTTACTTACTTCCTTACTTACTTACTTACTTACCATTAATTTTTCGCAATGCTCATGGGTTTCATATTCGTCCATTAATACCACTATTTTTGAAAATGATTTTTTTTCATAATTGACATGAATAGAGTAATTATAGATTATTTCCTCATACATATTTCAAGACTCATCAACAGAATTTGATCATTACAGGTTTAAAAAATCAGTTTTATAAAATTTCAAATTACCCTTCTTCTAATCATCCTTGTCGTCTTGAGGGTAATTTTTCAAAAACAATTCAATATCGGGGGGGGATAGACCCAATTGAATCCAAAAAATGGTGCGATCCTTTCGGATCCAAGTGAATATATGTGGATACAAATAAATACAAATTAATCCAATTAAAGACATTTTTCTCCCCGAGGGGAAAAATTAAATACAATTGGATCTGATCAGATCCAAGTGAATCCGAAAAATGGCGCGATCCAATTGGATCCAAGTGGATACAAGTGAATGAAAATGAATCCAAATTGATCCAATTAGAGACATTTTTCTCTCTAAATTGAAAAAAATCGGATCTATAATTGTATATCTTTGGATCTAATTTCATTTTTTTTGGATCTGATCATACTTTTTTTGAATCTAATTGTATCTTCTTGGATCCAATCGGATAATAAATTTGGCAGAGTTATAAAATTGGATTCAATAGGATCCAGTTGGATCCAAAAAGATCTGAAAAGATTCAATTGAATCGAATTTTTTCTCTGCTTAAGGGGGAAAATGTCTTGAAGTGGATCAATTTGGATTTGTGTGGATCCGATTGGATCGCACCATTTTTCAGATCCAATTGGATCTAATTTTTTTCCCGAGTCTTTATATTGAAAAAAATCTGATCTAATTGAATCTTTTTGGATCTAATAATTGGATTACAAATTTGGTAGGTTGTAAAATTAGAACCAATTGGTTCCAATAAAATCCAATAGGATCCATAGGCGTGACTGGGGCTTCTGAGTAGGATGTGCCAAAACTTTGGCCCCCCCCCAATGAAATTTAAAAAATCGATGTCCAAAAAAATTTATATTAGAATAATAATAACAGAGGGCTAAGCTTGTAAGCTTTGAAACAAGTAAATTTTCAGTGTCCAAAAAATTCATATTTTCAGGTTTTAATGATTTGAAAATTCAAAGTTCCCATCTGATGTAATTGAGGGGAGCGCAATGCATCTCTTGCTCTTGTACCTCACTTTCTGACGTCACTGGCAGCTCTTGGAGAATGGTCGCCTGGTGGCAGTGTACGATAACTGTTTGCTGTCAAAGTCCGACTAGATACATGACGACAATTCGGCGTTCCTGATGTCCGTGATCACCATGATCACTATGGCCGCCGCGACCACGAAAGTAAAAAATAAAATAATATTTAAATAAAAATCATATTCAATTATTTAAATCAAATTAATTTAATTTTAAAAAAATTAAATTAAAAACTTAATTTTATTTTTTTTAATTAACCACGATAGTCGTAGCCACCGCGACCACGATCACGATCATGACCACCATGACGACTTCGTACCAGTTCGACTCTCCAATCCCTAGTTTCCTTAATTTTTTGAGCTCTTTCGCAGTCGTCCTGAAAAAAAAAAACAACTCTATTAGTTTTGAAAAAATGAAATGAAGTGAAGATCCATTTTTATCTCATTTGGCGACTCGTTTCGATTTTTTTTCTGTAAATAAAAATAATAGATAATGAAAAAAATCAATGATATAAATGTAGTATACCACGATAACTTGTAACTCAATTTTAACAAATAATTTGTAACTTTGAGCAGGATGACGAGGTGGAGGAGCTGCCGCTGGTGTTCCATATCCGTAATTGAAATTTTGTATGTTCTGTAGCATACAAAAAAAATAATTAAGTTAGTACACATTAATTGGCGAAGCGTTCTACACTTGAAAAATTTAACCAGTATCAATTTTTTTCCTTACCCAAAAAATGGAATTTGGGAAACGGGTCCCTTTTTTCATAGATGGTCTCCAATGATGATTTCAAATCGTCCAAAGAACTTTTGAAAATGGAGTTGGCAAGGTTTTACTTCACAAAATGGAAATGAAGCTTTGGAGTACCAGCTGTAAAGTTGTGAAGCATTATAAGGAGGATGAATATTTTCGAAACTTTTCCCCTCAATTTAATAATTTTTAAATTAATAAGCTTGGAGCATTTTAAAACTTTTACAAGTCCATTTTACAAATATCTACTTGCTGTGACGTCGAGACATCTTATAAGTCCTTCCTCGTAATTTCAGTTTATTTTCTCGTTGAGAATTTGGAGCGTCTACATGAAGCTAGGTAATGTAACTGAATTTTTTCTCCTGCAGATTGCAAATTTTGCACTCCAAATCAGAAGTTCATCACTCTTCTCATGCACGAGGACACAAGGCTTCGTTTGCTTGTATCAGCCTCTGGTATAGCCTGATGATAGATGTTTCGAAGTGAACTAACTCCTGTTCAGGGAGATGTAGAAACTCAATCACATCTTTTGAATGCCTTTTCAAAACACTCCCGCTATGTTTTGAAGTAAAATGTATATCATACAATAACCTCATATCTAAAATTTCAGGTGCTAATAAAATTCATTTCTTGAATTTTGATGAATTTTTGGAAATTTCAAATTATTACTTCATTGACCTGCAAAATATGTCAAGATCTAATCAACGAAAAAAAAACTGAAATTTGGTGTATGCCCAAATTGTGACCTTTCTGATCGACTGGAGGCAATTGTCGATATGTTTTGGAGGCCCCTGGAAAATTTTGGAATTGTTCAGCACTGAAAAAAGTTCGTAAAAATGGTCCATACGAACTTCAGTATCTAAAACCCCAGATTACTTGTATTAAGGACATATTTGATCGATTGCAGTACAATTTTCCAAACATCGTGAACTTGCTGGATTGAATTACCTATTTATTTTGACTGTTTTTTTTTTTTTTTGAAAATATTCAAATCTGTCTGGGTAATCAAAAATTTGAAAATTGCCTTTTCATTCATCAAATAGTTCATCAATATCAGTGATCTTGAGTTTTTAAATGATGTTACTTCGTATTGGTCATTTTTATGAGCTTTTCATCAACGTTGGAAAATTTTATTTTTTTTTTAAAGGTTTTGAAACGTCATGGGAGTGGGGTCGAAAATAGGAAATATACCTAATTTTATTTTTTTTTAATCACTAGATCAAATTTTAATATTTGCAGGGCGATAGGATAATTTTAAAATTCGAAAAATTCGCTAAAATTCAAAAAATGAAGCACCTGAAATTTTGGATGAGTGGTTTTTAGCGTACTTCCCGCTCTAGCGGGAATCCGCTATTGCAATCATAAGGGTTTATTTATTTATTTATTTATTTGTTTGTTGAAGCCTTTCTTTCTAACGCGATTTCTCTCGTTAAACTGAACAGATCGAGCTGAAATTTTTACAGTAGATGCAGATCATATAGGCAAAGAGCTGATTAGATTTTGGTGCAATTCTGTGCAGAGAAAGTTGAGCTTTTCAACTTTAAAGCTCATTTTTGGGACTTTTCTTTCTAACGCGATAACTCACGTTAGAGTTGACCAATCGACTTGAAATTTTTATGGTGATTAGATGGTATATGGGAGAAGAGCTGATTAAATTTTGAAGCCGATCCGTGCTTTAAAAGTTGAGCTTTTCGAGTTCAAAGTTCAGTCAGTTTTTCGAAAATATCTCACGAACGGTGGATTGTAGAGAAAAACGGAGGCCAAAAGGATGGTCAGGAATTTCAAGCTCTACAACTTTGGTTCTCATAAATTTTTCTTAAAAGCGCACCATTTTCGAGAAAATTGAGTTCAAAGTTTGAAGGCTTGTGATTGGTCAGTTCCTGTGATATGTGTTTTCTTAATCTTACTGGTTTTTCGAAAATATCTACCAAACGGTGCATCGTAAAGAAAAACGAAGGCCATAATGATGGTCAAGAATTTCACTCTCTACAACTTTTGTTCTCATGAACTTTTCTTAAAAGCTCACCATTTATGAGAAAACTGAGTTCAAAGTTTGAAGGCTTGAGATTGGTCAATTCTGGTTATAATGTGTTTTCTTAAATGAACTAATTTTTCAAAAATATCTCGCGAACGGTGCATTATAGAGAAAAACAGAGGGCAAAAGGATTGTTAGGAATTTCACGCTCTACAACTTTGGTCCTCTTACATTTTTCTTCAAAGCTCACCATTTGTGAGAAAATTGAGTTCAAAGTTTGAAGGCTTGTGATTCGTCAATTCTAGTTATAATGTGTCTTCTTAATAAACTGATTTTTCAAAAATATCTCGCGAATGGTTCATCGTAGGGAAAAACAGTGGCCAAACGCATTGAAAGTTGAGCTTTTCGAGTTCAAAATTTATTTCTGTTTTTGAAAATATGTATTTCGCACGAGCGATGCTTTGTAGGGAAAAACAGAGATTAAAAGAATAGTTAGGATGGATGCCAAGAGAAAAGAATTGGTCTGAAAAGCTCACAGTGTTGGAGAAAAATGAATTAAAAGTTTGAATTCTTGCGATTAGTCACCAGTTTGTATATGTTAGGAAGTCCGCTCTTTTGACACAGTGTGTCTAGTTATGATTTATTTTTGCTTTATCGCATAATCTTTCTGTCAGTTGATGTACTTATGTTGTCAGGAAGTTTAAGTCGTGTTATGTTAGAAGAACTTCTTGTTTTTTTTTCTTCAAAAATGAACCGCTGTCTCAGACCCACTTTGAGGTAAGAGATTTAAATTTTTTCTGGAAAGTCCTTCACTCAAAGTGTATTTTTTTCACCAATTTTTTTGTAAGTTAATCTAGGATAATAATTATGTTTATTCTGTGTTCAAAAAAAAAAAAAAGAAAGAAATAGACTTACTTACTATGTTGTAAAACGTCGCAACAAATGTTACGTGGAATCCATAAAGTGGTCATTTTCATTAATTAATTCACCATCGTGTTTTAAAAAAATCACGCCTAAAAGAATTACTTCTGTATCAATCCAATATACCCACGAATCAAATTAATTGTCTCGGACATACCCCGAAACCCGAGGGCCGGGGAGACCAGTCAGACTCGTGCATAAGGGACGAGATCCCAATCATTGCAACAGATTTCCAAATGAAATCATAGTATCGGTTTAGGACAGTACGATAATAAATTAGATTTACAACAGACTGGACATTGATTTGCATTTTATATGTACACGCATCGGTACAGTATAGATATAAATGTACGTACGTATCCCTCATATCGGAGCAAACGATCTGGTATGCAAATTGAGTTAGTAGGTTTGTTTCGGTCTCGGTGTACGTCCAATAAACCAACATTAAAACTAGGCGCACTGATGGAATAGACCATATGACGCACTCTGCGTACATATTTCGGATATTGGTATAATATCGTCCGAGTGACAGGTGCTACCTAATACAATGTGGTATATGCGATGCAGGTTGCTTTTAATACCGTTTTAAAATTCCAAAATCGCGTGTCTAACTCGGTCCCGGTGTTCCAGCTTTAATTAGTCGAGGTGGTTTCCGAAATTTCTGATAGACCGGTCGATTATTCGGCGGTGGCTTCGAAAAATCGTACACGAATTAGAAGATGGTTGGTTTAATATGACTAGTTGTGTTCTTTCGACAGGCGTACGAAGATGCATTAATGCAAAATTAATTTAACCAGAAATGATGAAATCAAATTACAAGATACCTGCATCTCACTTCTCTTGAACGGGGCTGTAATGAACCAATTTCATTGGGAAATGAATGAGATTTTGTTCATTCATATGCGTAAAATATAATTAAACTTGCTTACAATTTTTCTTATCGGAATTTTCCGAAAGTTGTTGGAATTATAATTGTTTGTATTTGATCGTGATTGTACTGGTTTCTGAGTTTTTGGAATTAGTTTTGGTATTGATCTCGGCAGGGATCCAGAGAGGCGGTGAAGTTGGTCCCGTAATACATGAAAAAAAATTGGCTGTTGATGAATCGATTCCCAAGGTAATAATTATATGAAAAGATAGGTGATTTGATGCCCATTTTTCGGGATGCATACGAATCGATTCCCTCATTTCCTCAAAATTTTATTTCCACTTTGAATTTTTGGCTCAAAATTTTCCCCATCAACTTTCAATTTTTTATAAAAATTATTTTCAACCCAAAATTTTCTCCGAATTTTTCACGAGTCTGTATATTTCTTTTGAATTTCTTCTCAAAATTATTGTTTTCAATCCTAAAATTTTTCTTGAATTTCTTTCACATTTTCTCAAATTTTGTTCTAACTTAAAATTTCTTTGTATAGGTATTTTTTTGAATTCCCAACTTTTTCCTACTTTTTTTTAACTCGAAAATTATTTCCAAGGGATTTAAAAACAGCATTTTGAAATTCAAAGTTGATCTTTACCTGAAGATTTTTGAAAAAAATTCAAATTGAATAAAAAGTATTGGATTGAAAAAAATATGAAAAAAATCAAATCCAGCTATATAGAGAGGTAACTCAATTCAATGTAAAATTTTGAAACCAAACAAAAATAATTTGAAAGTGGTTCATCATAACTGACCCCATCATATCCAAAATCTCAGATGCTGAAATTTTATTCTCAAATTTTGGTAAATGTTTGAAATTTCATATTTATGTATGTACATACTTCCTCGCTTTACAAAATATGAAAATTTGATTTAATCAACAAAAAAAACAATAGTAAATTCAGTGTAAATACTCCATTTTTGACCTGCCAAATCTATTGGGACCAGTTTCAAGACATTTTGGAGTCATCAGAAAATTTTGGAATTTTCCAGCGCTAGAGAAAAGTCCATAAAAATGATCAATGTGAAGTTCAGTTCATATAATCGCGAATAACCCATAAGTATTGATAACTTGTTTCATCGACTTGAGCACGATTTTCTGAAATTCGTAGGTAACTCGAAAATTGAAATAAATGTTTTGGCAAAAAAATATTCACCCTGCTAAAAAAAAATATATAAATTTCAACTCATAGTTATGAATCTTGGAGAATTGTTTTAAGCGATCAAATAGACCGCCCACCATTTTGAGTAATCTGCTATTATAGGTGCTGAAAGGCATATGAATCATTTTTATGGACATTTCTCCAGTGTTGGGAAATTCTAAAATTTTTTAGTGGCTCCAAAATGCCTTGAAACTTCTTCCAAAAGATTTGGCGGCTTGAAAAAAAGGTATAAGGTAGTTTTCAATTTTTTTCGTTGATTGAATCGAATTTTCTCATTTCGCAGGGCCATTGCCATGAGGTAATTTTGAAATTATTTCAAAAATTCTCCAAAATTCGAGAAATGAACTTCAGCCCTTAAAATTTTAAATATGAGATACTTTTGTAGTGCACATTTGATTTTTTGGAGGGGGGGGGGGTGGCTCAAAATTTCATTTCGAGTTGAGATAATACTCAAGTTGGAAAAAGTTTTGGTGTTGAAATTGGAAAATATTTTGAGAAAAAAATTAAATTGAAACAAAAATCAACTTCCTGAGAAACAATTTTAAAGATGTACAAAGTACAAATAATTTTTAAACATACCCTACCCTATGTCAAGGTAAAACAATTCTTTAAAAATTTGGAAGAAAATGAAAAGTTTAAAAAATTGTGGGTTGACTTTTTTTACGAGGCGAAATCGATTTAAATTACATAATATTCCTATTTTGAACAAAAAAATCCGAGTTGAAAAAATTTCAACTCGAAAAGAATATTGAAACCCCCTTTTCGTATGTTCAAAATCAACTCGTACATGCCTTCAAAAAAAAAAAAAAAAATGAGACTCAATTTGTACATACTCCGCGAAAAATGGGAATCAGAACGTGCCCCCTCCCCCCGAATCAGTTCACACATTTCTAAATTCATACCGAGAATCAACTCACCAACTCCCCAAAAAATACCCCGGATACCGTCGAATGACTGACATTGTATGTGAATACACCGGAGAGCATAAAACGTTGGTGCCAAATGCGCAGTCATACCAGTGTATTTTTTGCCACTTGGATCATCTTGGTGATGTCATCTCCCGCAGAGCTATTGTAAATACGTATCACCTCGACGATGATGAAACTCTCCTATCGCACATGAGTTTTTTTCTACGTTTTTGAAACAACCAGATATACAAATAGAAATAATTAATTATTGAAGAAGCGTCGGTCGTTATTAGAGGATGCATCTGCAGCAATCCGTATCCAACAATTATTCCGATGATTGATACAATGCACACGAGATGTATTCGTATGTAAATACACCTCGTGAGAAAAAAAATTTTCCTCCTAATATGCATAATTTACATAAACAACGGACGATTACGCTTATGTTAATATTTATTTATCATAATAATCGGTATCCTTTCTTTGGAGAACATCTCGTTGAAATTTTTATTAATCGTAATTTTTGAATGACAACCGAATACATAATCGATTTGAAAATCCGGTTGATAAAACTATACGAGGAGAAAAAAATTCACCGACTGAAAGGATTAAAACGAAGGTAATGACTTTAGCAATTAGATTAAGAATTGGTTAGTTAGCGATGTGTTTTTTTTTCTTGTCTTCGTACGAGTCGATTTCCCTCGTGCCATTCGGTTTGTGAATCGTTAACCAACTTGGCTAATCGATTTTTGTAATTTAAATTTGTCAGGATTAGAGGTATAAAAAATTAGGGTCGGGATGGCGGTCTTTTCATTGATGTAGCTTCTGAATGACAACGGAATCCGTTTTTTTCGACGTCAGTCTCGAGTCGAAAACTTTGCGTAATTTTATTAACGGTTCGGTAATTACGTAATTACCGATAATGTCGTGTTATCTTTAGAACGTCGATATCAGACGTGATTTATAACGCTGATGTCTAATTAGACTCGTTTGAGAAAGATTTTCTTCGCGGAATGTCGAAATTCAGCGATAAAGAATTTGGAAATTTTTCATTTTTTTAATACAATAATATGTCGAAAAATTTTGAAATTCATCTTACTATATTACGATTTTAAGAACCATCGCTTTTTGCTGTACGTAATGAATCGGAGAATTCATCCCAAGCCCTATCAAGTCGCATACTTAATTAAAACAAATGAAAATTTTGCACTCCTTTGGCCAAAAGAGGAAAAAACACAGCGAAATAATTAAACCAGACAGTGGTTATAAATAAGTCAGAAATAAATTCTACGAGGTTTTAAATTTTAATTAAATACGTGTTGCCAGATTAAGGTGGGAAAAAATAACTCGCCCAAGTATATACCCAGAAAGAATTAAACGCAGATAAGAACGCGAAATTACCCGGTCATAGAGCTAGGTAATTTGTTAATTCCATGTTAACGTATTATCCAGGCTGGAAATTATACAACTTGTTAATAAGGTGGGAGGGAAAAAAAATGAAAGAAAAAGTTTGCTAATTTCTTGTGTAAAGCCGTGCTGTGCTTTTTTTTCCTTCCCTGCTTGTTTTTCATTTCTAATTTATGAACGTTTGTTAATTCTTTAATGAGTTAGTTGGGGGTAAAATTGTTATTTATTATGGTGGTCATTTTGTAATTAGATTGCGCCCGGAGTGAGCTCGATGAGGTGATGATTTGGTCTTGTGAAGGATTGGTTGGAAAGTTGCGGCGAAATTGTCGAAGGCAAAGCGTTTCTGTATTTTGAAGATTTTCTTGAATGAAATCTAGAGATGAACAAGAGTTATTAAAATTTCATCAATTGATGAAGTAAGAAAAAAATACTCGATGCAAGTGAACATAAAATGAATTTGTTTATTAAAAATTTTCAGATGAGAAATAATTACTTGGGTATTATGAGAATATTACCGAATTTTATTGATGAATTTGAAAAAAAAAAATTACTTACGTGACATATGTATTCAAAATGAATACTTATTTAGATGGTCAGTAATGTAATGCCGATATTTTGAAGATTTTTAAATGCTGTAAGAAGTTTAATAATGGTGATTTTTATTGTACAAACATTTTTCACAATTTTAATTTTTTGTTGAACTTTTTTCTTTCATTTTTTGATAGATTTCAACTTTTGTAGTCAATTTCCTGAGCAAAGAAAGAATTGAACAAAAATATGATTGGAGGAAAGCTTGAAATTTCATTTCTGTTGAGTTCAGTCGGAGAAAAACGATATTTTGTAATGAACCATTATTTCAGAATTTCTTTTTTAAAAGAACGAAAACACCAAAAGCCAGCAAATTAACAATTTTTTCCTACGTAATTCATTTTCATTGATGATTCTGACCTATGTACCTATTTTCAAGTACTGAGGTCAAATATGATGGTATCAGTTTTACTTCATGACCGCAAGAGTCTTTATACCTAATTGGAATTCTTTGTTGAGAATTTGTTTTACAATTCTTGATATTGCTTTTCTCCCTTTAGAGTTGATTTTCTGAGCAGAGAAAGCGTTCAAAAAAAAAATGAATAGAATATTGTAGCATAAAACTTCTTTTCTTTAAGACTCGATTAATTTTTTTCTAGGAGGTTTAAATTTCGAGATAAATGTATTTCTATTAAAAAAATTTCAAAAAACTCTGAACTTACCTACTATTAAAATATCCCAAAAGGTAAGCCCCCCCCCCCAAAAAAAATAATAATAATAATAATTGAATTCTACAGAAGGAAAAATTTTTTATTCGAAATTTCTGTTCTAAGTATTCATTTTTTCTTTGAACGTTCAGTACTTCCTTTGCTCAAATATAATTGAATTTATGTGTCAAAACTCACGAAAAAGTCTGGAAAAAATTGTTGAAAAAAAATTCAAATTATGAAAAAAATTTTTAGCGATGAATTTTTTTGCAGAATTTTTCGTGATCATCACAAAAAATAATCTTCAACCCGTAATTTCTGCGTCGATCTACTTTTTTTTTTATTTTTCCCGAGTGGAAATTTTCAAAAAACTACTTACCTGTCTAATTTGATTTATAGAGAACTGAGAAAGAATTTTTTCTCTCTTTCATTTCTTATTGGAAAATCAAAGGATGAGTCCATTTTTATGATACTGCAAGTTTCTTTAATTATAACTCGTTTACACTTTAAAGTGAAAATTTTCTAAAAAAAAAAATGGTCCAATGCGTTTGAAAAAATATATATTTTTCATTTTTTAACCTTTTCTTGATATGACTACTAAACACTGTGCAAAAACGAAGAGAAATGAAATAAAAAAAATTCAAAAATTTATTGACTGTCTAAATCAAAAATCACCAATTTTTTTTTTGAAAAATTCCATGTTTTATAGCTTTTTTAAATTTCTGCTATTTTTTATCTTATGAAGAAAAATTTTTAAAAATTATGAACTAGTTTTTTTCAAAAAAAAAAAAAAAAGATGCTCTTTGGTCTATATGGTTAATAAATATTGATTTTGATCAGTTTTTATATTTTCAAAATTTTTTGAAAATTTTAATGCTAATGCACGATTGAAAGATATAAATCGATTTTGAATTTTTTTTGTTTTCCAAGTCTCATCAGCGAACAACTTTTGCAGGTATATGATTTTAAAAATCGAAAATATAGTTTTTTCGACTCTTCCTGATGATTACGTTGAAAAAAAAATTGGCCAACGTATTTTTTCAACGAATAGTCTACCTACTACATTGCTGTATACCATTTTCAGGGGAAAAATTGTGGAATGAATAGTATAGAAAACCTAGAATCGTTTTTCTTTATTTTTTCATTTGAGCTTTATTTTTTGGTGTGACCTTAGAAATTCCAATTTGTGCCGATTGAAAAAATGTTCATTTCTGTAAAATACAAATCATTCAAAAATCGTTGAAACATACTTATTCAATGTTTCGAAGCTTTTTCCTTTCAAAAAAATTTTCCTTTTTCTTATATGAAAATAAGAATTTGAGAAAAAAATACTTACTTCGCTCTAACCGCCATAAAAATTTTAAATCGACTATGAAGTAGGCCATACTGGATATTTTTTTGAAAGAAAGTACACTGAATATTCTACAGACCATGCAACATAAAAACAGGTAAATTTTCACCAAATGAACCAGATTAATCCTTCCCTTCGTTTATTCCAAAATTTCATATTATATTTAAATTCAATTTCGCGAATTATAAACACATTAAAATTCTTGCCCGAAAAAACTTCTCTCGACAGTATTGTTTACCCTCAGACACAATATTCTACAGGGCACCAGCTCGAATAATCTAACAATACGAATAAAAAATAAAAGGTAAAAGAACCCAACTCTGTACCAAATTCCCTCGCACGCGCTCCATTCTTCTCCGATCAACATCTTGTTTAAAACTTTAAAAAATCGAAAGAAACAAGATTAAACATCCCCTTATTGTCGTCGAACTCTCTCTAAAAAAAAAAGCCAAACAAGAGCAACTCTTCTCTGCAACGTAAAAAGACCTAAAAACCCCCGTCGATTATAATTCTCTTACTCTCGAATGAAAATTCCACCTGACGATGCTGCCGTACGCAACAATACCATCGTCGAACAAAAACAAATAACTTTTAATTATTATACGAGTTTGCAAAATTTTACAAGAGGTTGAAATCTCGAACGAGCCAAATATTCCAAAGAATTTTTCTTCATTCTGAAATCACGTCGATTTTGCTATAGGTACCTCGACATAATACCATTTTTCGCTTCGACGAACGCTTTAATTATCATCGGCGGGTTTTTTTCTAGCGAAAGCGCCATCATCGAGACTTAGGGGTCTTGAAATTATTTTAGCCCTTTTACTGCTAATTAGGCCCAGTTAATCCTGGCTCGTATTGAAATTGGGGTTCGAAAAGCTACGCAGAGTAATCCGCGTTAACGTGATCACATCGGATACGATTTATGACACTTGGGTGTTTTTTTCTGCTGCTCTTGTTCGGAGCTTTCGAGAGTCTTTATGGAGACAGATTTTCCTACAATTAAGGGTTGGTGGTCTATGATTATTAGGTTATTCGTTTGATTTATCTGGTACCATCGATGCGAGCTTAGATGACAGGTGTTCACTCCTACTTGTTGGCTGGAAAGAGTTGGCCTTTTTTTAAACTCTGAGACCCCCTGCGACGTAGGAGGTGTTATAGTTTTTCCAGCTTTTTTCCATTCAGCATTGTCGACCAAGATTAGACTTCGTTAAATTTATATGCTCGGATGGGCAACAACATTTGACATTTGGATGAACGACTATATGGATCTAGTTGTCAGCGTTTAACATTATTACGAATTTTTTTTTCCTCCGTCGGTGGAACTTCTGGTGGGTATATTTACGTCGTTGGGTCCATATATGAGGAGTCGCTGTACCTATAATACGAGCTGGTTTAATTACATCGTAACTTATAATATTTGTTTTACAAACTGCACACCATTTAGTAATGTAAAAATATGTTTATTACCGGGTTACCGTAAGATAAATACATGTTAATAATAAAGTAATGGTAATATAAAACGTTAATAACTTACTGTAAATGAAACTCATTTTGGTTTAAAGTACTGCCAAGTCTTTATTAATTATATTTCAAGAAAG
The DNA here is from genome assembly GCA_038380155.1 of Pseudococcus jackbeardsleyi. Taxonomy (NCBI): domain Eukaryota; kingdom Metazoa; phylum Arthropoda; class Insecta; order Hemiptera; family Pseudococcidae; genus Pseudococcus; species Pseudococcus jackbeardsleyi. The sequence continues at coordinate 46,940,017 of CM076238.1, forward strand.
GGTCGTCGATTTACCCTCCGCGTATGCGAGCTCGTACAGCCAGGGCACACTACTTATATGCAACCGCAATATAACACGTCTAAATCCAAAAAGGGTTACAAAGGTGCTGGATTAAAATTGGGGCCATATTTTTAGAGACACTTTCATTAAGTTTTAAGAGTAATGTGTGTAACTGGCATAGCACGGGCACAGGGTCCTCTCTCCGTGCGTTTTATACGTATAAGAATACCACCATTATCTTCTTATACTGTGCCGGATACAAAAGGAAATTTAACGCATGAATCCCTATTAACTTGTCTACTTATTTGGTACCTAGTTGTCAAAAGATAATACAATGTTTATCCCAAGGTCGGCCCGTAGTGCTCGGTTTTAATCTCGATAATGGATTGCATTTTGGAGAAAAATTAACATAAACGAATGCCAAAATTATTATCATTATGGTACTTTGTAATGAAAATTAACGTTTTGCGAGTAACAATCCTAAAGCGTGGTTTATTGTTTGTGACTGGGAATAGCCGAATAGGGAAGGGACCAGGGTGTTTGGCGATTGTGTTTCTGTTTGTATTTTTCTAGTATAGTTTGAGTAACTTCTTGGAAAGTTTACAAGATTTGAGAAAATTATTTGATTTTACCGAAAGATCTAGTTGTCTTTTAGTAATCCGAGTTTTAAAAGAAAAATAAAATACAATAATACAAAAGTTAATCGAAAATAATTAATGATGTCTTACCAAAGCTTGTGTTTATTTCTCATCTTTTTCACGCTGTATACGAAAAGGGGTTCTTGCCCAAGAAACGTGTTTCGAAAAACACACGTTTCAAGTTTTGAACGTTTTTTTCTCTTTATTATTCGAATTTGAAGGATCGGCGGGAATTTTTTTTAGTTCTATGTGACCTCGACACACTCTAACGGCATTTGGCTGAATCATTCGCGATTTTTCCATCACTTTGAAATAATATTTCTTCTGAATTTTTGGATTTTTTATCTTCTTTTTTCAATTATTTCGGAAATCTTTTTCCCCCCTATTTCGAAGGGAATAATCGACTAGGCGATGGTTTTTCTGGAACCTGCATCAGATTGTATGCCCAATCAGTTTCATTTTTTTTGAACTTTTGTCCAAGTTATGTCAAGGTGCAGTCGGATCGATGTTCGTGTTCGTTGTTTATATTTTCTCATCATTATGGATACCGGCGTTTGGTTTTTGATGTAGTGGAATAAAAATTAATTATTACTTACTTACTTTCGTATTAATAGATATAGATGCAATTAAGGAAAAGAAAGAAATTTTTTTGAGCATTTTTGATTTTTTTGCTTTTTTAAAAACCATTTCTCGGCGTTTTAAAGTTGAGTAATCGAACTGGCGATATTTTCATCGGATTCTACGTGCAATTTTAATAAGGATCAGTATTCAACTGGAAAGTCATTTTTTGGGTCAGTGTCCCCTTTTCATATGCGGCGTCACATATTTAAATTCTTTCAATTTTTTTTTTCAATTACTGGCTTGAAGAAAATGTCGAAGAACTTGAAATTTATTATTTTACTTAAATTCAAAGTTGAAATTGATGCAAGAAAATTTTTTAAATATTACGAAAAATTTTGAGTAGTAGAAAGTTTGAATGATGTCAGTTTGAAGAACATTTTTAAAAATTCAAGCTGGGAAAAAAATTGAGAAAATTACAGTTAAAATATTGGAGAAATTTAGTGGGTTGGTAACGAACATTTTTCCAACTTTTAATTTCTTCAAAATTTTCTCAACTTCATATTTTTTTTCTCAAAATTTCTTTCAACTCAAAAATTTATTCCAATAATTTTAATTTTCTTTGAAAAATTTGAATTTTTTCTAATTTTTTATCGAGTGGGAAGAAATTTTAAAAAATAGAATTTTAAAATTTAGGATTTTAAATTAGTTAAAATTTAAAAAAAAAAAAAAAAAAAAAAACAGAATTCTGTAAGTATAAATTTGGACTTGAATTGGTAGCTCGTGCCACGCCATAAAATGCTAATAATGATTAGCACCGATGATTAGATACCTCAAAAATCATCTATGAAATAAATTACCTAATGAAACTAAATCAGCTTTTCGTCATCTTCACGATGTAGTACCTTTAAAATCTTTGTATTGTTCATTTTCGGAGAAGTTGGAGGAACGCGCTCAAATGGCTCTTATTTGATTTTTAGCCTTCTTCAAGGGCGATTTTGACTATCATTTCTCAATAACATACCGCACTACGTGATTTTTATGGTGATTCTTGGACTGTTTGTTTTTGACTCTTGGTATTTTCAACCTTTTCGAACATGGCCTTAATATAATATTTTATTTCGGCTAAGGCGATGAGGTGTTTTTCCAATTCCACCTACTTTTACATCTGAGGCCCTAGACTCTCGTGAGCGAAGCTTTAAAAAAATGAGTATTTCAAGCCTGAAATAGTATATGTGACCCTTCCGTAAAGAAAGGACCTTGTGTAAAAAAAATCGATGTTTTTATTTTTATGTGCTTGGTCCAGATTTGGTGCCATTCGGATCAAGAACGTGAAAAATGAGACATCGATTTTTTTTTACCGTAGGTCCTTTCTTTACGGCAGGGTCACATATTATGCAATAAAGATGATGAAATGATTTTTGACGAATTTTGAGGTTTATTGCTCGAGCGAAGCGAGGAAAATAACTCAAAATTGTCGAAAATCATTTATCTTCCGAGTTGCATACGATATTTTTTGTTAGGAAGAAAAACGCGAATTTAAGCACTCGAGTGATTCGCGAGAGGGAGTAAAATAGCGTTTTACTCCCTGTATGACGAAAAAAGTTTTTTTTTTTTTCATTATCTTGAAGCTTAGAAAATCCTTCTTTGATGTAATTTGTGGAGGATGGGGGTGGAGTAGGGGTGCTTATGAAGCTGTGCACCACTACCTGAATTAGAGGAGATTCAGTGCACTTCTTGTACCCCACTTTCCGACGCCGCCGCGCCGCGCCGCGCCACTGAACCCGACGGGCGACGTGTGTCTTCTTAGTATTTTGAATCCGTGAAAAATCGCTTAAAAAAAGGTCAAAATTGCAGCACAGGAAAAAAAGAAAAGTTCTTTGATTTTCAGTGAATTTTTAATGATTTTTTTCTAAAACTTTCATTGATTTTTCAGCAAATCTTTGTTATTTTTCTGATTTTTAGTGAATTTTTTTACTGTTTTCCCCGCAACTTTTTTCACTATGTTTGCTTTCAGCGAAGTTTTTTTCACTGATTTATTCTTGTGCTGTAATTCTGGCTGTTTTCCATCGATTTTCGGTCATTTTCACTGATAAATGAAACGAGATACCTAGTTTCCAATCTACGACCATCTCGGACTAAAAATCTGAATTTTTTAAAAGTTCACTTCTATGTACGTGATTATCTGTGGAAATGTTGAAATTCTGAAGTTTGTTTGAAATGTGTAATGAATCTGAAAAAGATTATATCATTGAAATATGAAAAATTACTTACTGTGAAACATTTTATCATCCTGTTAATTTATGGATAAACGTTATCTTAGTCTAGGATTGATTTCAAATTTATTCTGTAAGTAGTCATGTCACTCGATATTACGTATAGAGCGAACATAGGTTCATGTCGAGTTTTCAAAATTAGAAACCGAATACTTAACGCAGAAAGTGCAACTCATTTTACGTCTTTAACCTATAACCCTCAATCTTGCACCTTAACGTACTTATATTATACATACTATGAAATAAAATGATTTTTTTACTCTTGTAAAACAATAATTAAAAATTTGAAAATATCGGTTTTCTCCTTTCGAATGCGAATCTTGCTCCTGGTGCTTTGAAAATATCCACAAAAAATAAAAACTGCTGGTACAATTTTTTTTCAAAATCTCATTTCCCATCATTGATGTTCGATTTTAGTAAAAAAAAAGTTAGTGCTATTCTTTGAAAAAGTATGCCTGCTTTCAGCTTTCTATACTTCAATGCGTACACTATTAACGTAGTTTTCATTTTTTTCATAAAAATTTTCTGCCATTCAATATGAATTTGACGCAGAATTTACGGTAAAATTGCACTTAAATTGATCAATTAAATCATCAGTATAGGTGACCCTGCCGCAATGAAGGGACCTGATGTAAAAAAAAAAGCTGTCTCATTTTTCACGTTCTTGGTCCAAATGACATCAAATCTAGACCAGACATCGATTTTTTTTTACACAAGGTCCTTTCTTTACGGCAAGGTCACATAGGTCTATGAGTTTTCAAGTGCTAATGTTCATATTGAGTCATTTTAATGGGCTTCTCGTTAGCATTGGAGAATTCTAAAATTTTCTAGAGGCTCTAAAACGTTTCAAAACCTTTTTCAATCGATTCTTGGAGTCGAAAATATTAAGATGAGTATTAGGGTGGAGTGAAAAAAAAAACATATTATCTTGGATTTTAACTAAATTTGGTGGAGTTATTTACTTTGAGTGGGAAATCTCCCAAAAAATTTTGAGCCTCCCAGGTGCAAAGGGAGGGGATCCGGGGGTGCTCAAAGTGCACCTCCTTTTGAAAAAACGTCGTTTTTTGTTTTTTAGAAAATCAAAATTGTGTGAGAAACCGTCACAGCACTTGAAAGATGCGATTTGAGGTTCTACATTTCCCTAAACCATCGCAGACTGCTACCAGGGGGTTGAAAAGTTGCAGATCGCAATATTTCAATGTCTCCCACTCAAAGTAAAAACTCCACCAAATTTGGTCAAAATCCAAGATATGTTTTTTTTCATTCCACCCTAATAAGTATATACCTATCAACATTTTTTGATAATTAGATCCAATTTTCGTAATCATTTTTCGGAGGAATGGAGCTATTTCAAAATTTCAAAAAACGCCAAAATTCGAAAAATAAACTCGAGCTGCTAAAATTTTTGATTTAGGCTTGTTCTATGCTAAACTTCCAATTCATTTTTACTTGAGCCCAAAATTTTGCTGCCAGTCCCTCCTCCTTGTAAGTGCATTAAATCTAGAGTAATTTTCTTCCAATCGAAAACCCACGTTTATCCCTTTTCGAACCCAAAGGAATAAAAAATTGAGCGAATTCAACTCCATCCGATTGACTGGGCATTCATAAGCGTTATCGACGCGTGAAATTCGCGAATAATTTCAATCGACGAGGCGACGCGTCGATGATGGCGTTCATCGTAACGTAAATAAAATTTAATTACTCGTGTACACGCGAATATTAATTGATGACACATTAATTGAATCAGAGTACCGCTCGGCTGGGTCATTTGGCGATAATTATATAAAAGGTAGGATGAGAATACCTCTCGTCGAGTTTCCGCATAGATACCAAATGGGAGGCTGCTGAAGGGGTACACGAGGACGAAATGCTGGACGAAGGAAGCATAAGTTGGCAAGAATGACATTTACGCTGAGAGGAGGTTTCGCAAATGCTGCGTTTATGGTCTCCGGCCAAAGCGCCATAATCCCAGAATGTCGACGGTGTTTTCTATGCCATATACCTATATCCTGTGTACGGGAAAGAGAGAAACGCCTAGATACACGTATGTGCGGAGATCAAAGTTGGTATTTCGGAGTAATATTAGAGACCGGAGCCGGGAATGGTGAACGGATTCCTCCAAGAGTTGAAATATAGCCGGTCCCGTCGTCGGTCGACGTTTACAGTATTAATGACAGGTTTGATTTTAATTAAATTTGTCGCCCCAGTACGTCCTTTAAAACGTTTTCAAACATCAAACGGTTTATAGTTATAGTATACGACTGCGACGCGTATATTATAATGAACGTATGCTTTATTGTAGGTACCTAGCTACCTACGTGGATCAAATACATACGTATTGTTTTTGATATCGAATTCGAGACCAGAGAACGAATTTAATTCTCTCCAGAATACGCGTGCCTGGTTCACGTGTGGCAAACCGTGCCCTGTATCGCTAAATGTATATCAATTGTAATCCGAAATAGTCGATTGAGTATGCAAAGAGGTTTTTTTTTCGGTGTGGTGTTTGCTGGGTGTTGTTTTGTGGTCTCTTTAAGTGTTGAAGTGAACAGTTTGTTCGAAGGAGTGGAACAGGGGAAGATTTTTGGAGAGCTTTGGATCGAAATTATTCGAAGAATCATTATACTTACTTGAATTAATTAATTCAAAGTGTAGGATGTAAAATTCTGTTGCATCCATAGGCGTAGATAAGCGGGGCATGGGAGGGGTGCTCGAGCCCCCGAAAATCATTTTCGAGTGTATATTTCACTCAAAAAAAATTTGTAAATATGTAATTTTCGAGGGATAGGTAAACTATTATCAATTTACCGAATTTCCTATTTTTTTTCAAGCGGCCAAAATAGTCTCCTGAATATTGAAATGTAGGTGTCTGTTCACAGCTTTTTGTGAAAATTTTCCAAATTAAGGCTATCAAAGAACTGAATTGAAAACTATAGCACAAAAACGTACAAAATGAGAAAAAAACACAGATTTTCCAATTTTTGCTGAAAAATACGAAAAAAAAAAACACGAAATTAAGTAGAATAATATCAGAAAAGACAAAATTTTTGCATCAAAATAATAGAATTTTTCATTGAAAAAAATCATTAAAAATACAATTATTTTATATCTAAAAATCTGCAATTTCTCAAAATTTTGACCTCGCTTCGCTCGGGTATGTGAAATCTTATGGATACATAATAAAAAATGAAGGTTGAAAATTTCATCTCCTTTTTAATAGGTACTAAAATATTGTAGTTGGAAAATAGAAAAATTCCAGTTTTTGGATGGTTTTTTTTTCAAAAATTTTCGCCTCCGCTTCGCTCGGGCTTGATTACCTTAAATACCTACATTATTATTTTTCAAAATGATGGTATGAGCTCTCTTTCTTTTTCATTCAGATAATTAAATATTTTGTGGCGAGAAACAATTGTACTCCTCATTCATTAGAGGACTTGTAGAATTTCAAAAAATTTTAAAGCTTTTGGAAAGCGAGGTGGTCATTAAGGAATAGTTTTTTGAACGAATTTTAACAGGCAATCTCTTTTTTAAATAATCTTAGTTGGCAAATTTTTCCTTTTCATGCCTCCGGATTTTTGTCCAAGTTTTATTTCCAAAAACGAATTGAAACTTCTTTTTTTTTCAGAGGAGGGGGTGTTGAAAACATGATTTTTGTTTTGTTTCATTCATTTTTAACTGTGGCTGAGCCTTCCCCCCAAAGTCATGTTCCATCTCCGCCTAGTTGCATCGTATGATTAAAACCTTATTTTGTACGTTTTTTTTTTCAGATCGTCAGATTTTATATCCTTCCAGTACATTTGAAGAAAAAATCGAATTAAGGTAAGCAAATATTAAGAAAAAAATACTTAGCAATACAAAAAAAGTAATCATTGCTGCGTTTAGGTTTGATTATTCAAATATGAGCCTGGGATGATTTTTGAATGAGAATCAATCTTAGGTATACCGAAAAATCATCCACAGAATAAAAGTCAGTTTCACAAATCATCCCACGCTTTACCCGAAAGTAAGATTGCTTCTGTGATGAAAATTATTTTCACGAATTATCCCAAAACTTTTCCGTGCTTCTGAGGCTTGAATGATTTTTATGGGGAAAATCAATTTGAAAAATCATCCTATAATTTTGCCAAGATTTTGAGACTGGTATGATGTTTTCGAGTATTTGAGGCTGTATCATTTTTGGAATTAGTAAATTTCTACCTTAAAAATCATGCCACCATTTTTGTAAGCTTTTGAGACGTAGTTGTTTGGAATAAAATAATTTATTTTTCAAATTATGCTACGCTTTCTTTGAGCTTCAAGTTTTGAGGCTGTGATGATTTTTGGGATGAACTTTCATCCTAAAAATCATCCCTTCCTGTAATCAAGTTTTTGAGGCTGAAGTGATCTTTGGAATGAAAATTCATCTTTTTAAATCATCTCAGCCACAAAAACTCAGAAAACGGTATGGTTTTCACCACATCCTGAATTGAGTTCCTGATAAATTTGGAGCTTTCCAGTTCAAACGAAAGTCGATTTAAGATACCTCAAAATGGGATCATGTGGTGAGCTTTTTTAAAAAAAAAAAAAAAAAATACAGACTTCAAGTTAAAATTTACTTTAATTATCTGGAATAAAAATCACAATATTGAACTTCTACCTAGACCTACACTGCGCTAGACATGAGAACGGCTGAGCCTTTTTATAATCACTGAATTATGTTTGTTTTATAATTTTTCTGGGTTAGTTTGGCCTAGATTAATATTGTTCTACCTATTGCTTAAATGCAAGTTTGAAAGGTATGTTGTTGCCAAATTATATTTTTTGTTGATTTTTTTTTTGCTAAAAAATACATTAGTGTGCCATAATTGTATGTTTGAAAAATCTGAGGTTTTCCATTTTTCCGTTTTGTCACCTGCTGAGGTGCCGAGTTCCTCAAAAAATCCCCTAACATGTGTGATTTAGGTTCTACGCTTTCCTAAATGTATTGAAATGTGGCAAATTAAAAATTCGAGGAATTTTCTAAAATTGTACGCTTCTGCACAATTGAAATATTTGAAAAAAAAATTGAAATTGAAAACCCCGGGAACATTTTTTAAAAATTAAAATTGATATTTTTTTACTTACCCTGTGATTTTTTCAAATTAAATTTTTTGTCAATTTTTGCCAAAAATTACATTTAAAAAAAATTGCGAAGGAGAATTATTTTACCATGGAGATTTTAATAAAGCTTCAAAAAATACTTATATAATTTTATAATTTCATTCAATTCCTTCATTATTATATTAATTTTTTTCAAAAAATCTCTAAATTTTCTTTTCTGTCACACCGTTTGCTAGTGTAACATTCTTCAACGACGCAGGATTAGTCAGTCCTCAGTAAAAGGCTGATCTGCAAAAGAAAATTCTCAAATTACATAAATTCAATTAAACAATTATAATCTAAATGACATTAAGCAGATGGAGAAAAAATATTTGAATATTTTCATCAATAATTTCCAAAATTTCCCCCTTTTTTTTCTAGTTTTTTCGGCTTTTCCTAAATATTTCCAAATATGTTTCGAATTTTTCGCATTTTGCGAAAGGTAACCCATGGTTTTCACGGGTAAATAAATAAATGAATTATATTACCTATTGATAGTAATTTACGATTTTTCGTGTTTTGTTTTCGCTCTCAATATACTTTTGCTACAAAAATTTGCCAGCTCTTTTCCAGACGAGTAAAATGATACCCATATTGCATTCGAATACTTTTGAATATTTTCAAAATTTTTCGAATTTTTTTTGGCAATATTTTACCTCGTGAAAGTCAATGAATTGAATATTTTACCTTCTCAAAGATCATATTTTGGGTTGCCCTATTCATCAATGAGTGAAGAATGTAGGTACTTGAAAAGAAAATTGTTGGAAGTTGAAATGTTAACTGAGACCAAACGAAAATGAAAATTCATTGGTTCGAGAAATTATTCAATTTTTTTCTTTCATTACGTACTTTTAACAAATTGAAATTGCTCGCCCGAACGTTTTAAATTCATATGTTTCCAGATTTGTGTCATTCAAAATGCAATTTTCTCATATTTGAAACCAGCACGTCTAATCCCAAAAAAGCGATAATTTTAAAAAACTATCTTACATTTCATAGTTATTTTCGTTCAGAAAATTTATACTTTTATAGCAATGACCAATTTAATTAATAATCATTTCGAAATATTTTTTGATGCTCCTTACATCTCCACAATTATATCTCAGAATAGTCCAAGATTTCTCGACTCATTCTTATTCGCCTTCAGCCCAAATCATCACCGGCCATCCACACCCGTTAAAAAAGTGAAATTTCTCCTTGTCCTTGATCTTGTGCATATGCACCGCGCAGGTAACTCGTGTGAGGTTTATTTTCCCTCGATTGATCAACTCTTTAAAAATGTAAATGTTATAGGGGCCTAATGAAACCGAGCATTAGATTTTATCTTGTTACGCATCGATTGTGGATGATTAATTAAGATCGAGACTTCAGATAAAGAAGCAACAATGTGTTTTTTCTCAGTAGGGTTTTCGATGTGTAAAGCAAACACTACCGTAGAATTTAGCGAGCTCGGTCAACGTGAACGAATATGTTTGGCATTAGTGTAACAATATGAATCACCGCTGTATAGTAATTATGTAAATAAGTTATCCTGCGATAAAAGCGATGAAAAATGTTCGATCGCTACTGCGCCGTTAATAATAATCGTCTTCTATCTACCTAGTGTGGGTAAGGTGAGCACCGAGTAAAAAGTACATTACATCGATATACAACATAGTCATTTTATACTTTACCAATGTCGATGGCATGGTACATATTACAAGGTGTACTATGAATAATATCAGTACAGATAGATCTACCGCATTGGCACACCCTGCTTTCGCCTCGCATCGGGTTAAATTTACTTTCGAATATTTCGGACTATTTTACGATAATCGAGGAAAAGCTTGATGGGTATTTCGTGAAAAACCAAAGTACTTTTGTCACTTTTACGTCAAAGCGTATGGATATAGATAGAGCTCGATATCTTTGCTCTTTTTTTTCCTCCTCTCGTTCCTCTTTAATACAATCCGGGCTGGAAAATAAGAAGAGGCTCGCGGATCTCGTTTCGAGCATACTAAGTTTAAAAGTACCTGTCAAGCTCGGTGTTTATAGTCCACTTTAGATAACTACGCCAGATACCGAATGGTCGTAAAAACTGGTACCACACGCGCCGCGCCGAACGCCTTCTCTGGGTACCGTATTACATAATAACATAAGTATTGTCGTTCTTATGGAAATATGCCGCCATCGATGTCTGTTCGGCGTACAGCGGTATTCTCGCGAGGGATCAGAAAAATCTAAAAAGCTTCGCATTTAAATGAAATTTCTCTTATCTTCAAACGATACTACCGTAGTGGAAAGCTTTTCAAGCGAAAAATACACAATAAAAAGACGTTCTAGTTATCTGACTCGTTTAGAATAATTTTTTGCGCTCGGCTTCGCCGCTTATTTCTCTGTGTAGAGGATTTTGCTCGGTGTGGAGTGTGTAGGTCTGTGCGATGTGCGGTTGCGAGCGGATTTCGTTCGATTTAAGCTCTATGAGGTATTGAAAAAAAAATGATTTGTGGAAGTTTTGTTCTCACGAGGAGATATCTTAATTGACAGTGAAATTTCTGGCCTGCCCGATGAAAAAATTTCAGATCTGATCATATCTCAAAAATGTCCCAATCTAATTTTATCAAATGATTAATATCTGAGAAAATTATGAAGTTTCAGATCCAGTTTGATATGATGAAATGATGATGTGATCAAATGACATCCAATTTGATCAAATCATATCTAAAAAAAAATTAGATGTAATTAGATATAATTTGATGAGGACATTTTTGAGATCAAATTTTATCTGTTTTGATAAAATTTGATCTAAATCAGATATGATTTGATACGATTTTATCTAAAAAAATTTTCATCGGGTGAGCAAAAACAAATCGAAGGTAAATCATAAATGTATCGAATTTTCAAAATTTCATAAACTCGGATTGATTCTTCAAAAATTTTGGAGAATTTTTGAGAATTCAAAAGTAAATTACATACCATTGCTCTTCAAATTATCAAAATTTGATCCAAATCGACGTAAAAATCCGAAATTAGGTACGACACCTTACATATTTAGGAACTTTCGAATCGATCTGAAACGATTTTGAGACGTTTTGGAAAAATATAAATATTTTTAAAAAATAACAAAAACTATTTATAAAATTATAATTTTATTTTTAATTTTACAAATTATATTTCAATTTGAAATTACATAAAAAGTGCTTACCGATGAAATTTTCTATCTGGTAGAATTGCTTAGATTTTTCTGGAAGGCGTAGTTTTTAAGATATTTTCAAGTATAGGAAAAAAATAAATTTTCGTTTTATTTTTTAATTGTCTCCACCATTGTTCAACTTTACTCGAAAATATCATGAGAACTATGGCTCCCAGAACTCTATTATACAATTTCTGTCTGGGTCATTTTTGTTGTAGACGCTTAGTTTGCTCTGAAATGTCATTTTTTGGTGGATATAAGGTACTAAAAATGAGTTCTTTTTTTTTCACAGAATTTAGAAAATTCCAAGTTTTAATTTTTTTTTCTAAATAAGACGAGAGGTTTGCGGTTTGCTATATTCGATTTGCTGTAAAATTTTTCACATGACTGGACCCCAAAAAATTGAATTTTTTTCAGAAACATGTGTTTATTGTTCCTGAAAAACCACATTTTCCGATCCCCACCCTCAAAACCAAACTTTAGTCAAAAAGATACATGAAATCGACCAAAATTTGGCAATCGGAACCCATCAGATAGAAAAATCGTGTCGATTCGTGTAATTAAATCATTTCATTTTAAACAGAAAAAAAATTTACCACCTCCCTACCTACGTGATACCTAAATTCAACTCCATTTTTTGCAGACCGGAAGGTAATTTTGAGATTGAAAAATTCACCATACTTCAAAAATGAACTTCAACTACCCACTGAAGTTTTGGATCAGTGATTCTTTCATAAATTGAAATTCTTTGATGTATTTTTAATTCGACCCAAAATTTAAATGCCGGTTGGCATAACTCTCTTGTCCAGTGTTGATGATTCATTTTTGAACAATTTATTTTTGAACCCAATAACAATAATTATATCTGTCACTGAAAGAATGAAAAAAACGTATTAGTTACTAATCTAAAAATAATGAAAACATAGATACAGTAAGTGACCAGATTTTAGTTTAACCAATGACCTGTCATAAATATCTTGAATTTTTTCTCAATAACAAAAAAAAAATGTATCTGAGGTTTTTCGAGCATGATATACATAAATCACATTCCTCGGTTTGAAAACCTTCGCAGGCTCAAAAAAGAACCGGGAAAGAAAATTATGAAAAATTTTAACTTGCCTACTCATCTCTTATAGTTTATTTTATGTTTGTCTTTTGTATAATAATTTTGCCATTTGAAATTCATGGTTAATGAAAATTAGTCGACTGAGAATCACGATGCAATTGGTAAGTAAAGCACAACGATGATTTTTTTTTTGAAAATTCCATCGAAACTCGTTTCCAGTGATTGTATTGTTTTAAAACTCAATTTTGAGATGCTGAGAGTTAGTAAATGATTTGAAGCTGGGAGGGACTGGGAGGTGTAGTGAAATACAAATCTCACTTTTTCAAAATGTAGCCAAATTACAATCCACTGATGGACTCTCCAATTTTCTCGTTCCTTATGTTAAGCAGGCTTAATCTTTTCTGTGAGTTTTTTGAATTACCTACTTCATCAATTTTCGTCAAAATCCATATGATGTATTTTTTTATAAAATCGTCCTATGTTCATTTCAGTTCAGATTTCCTGAAATTTTCTCTCAAATTTCATAGGTAAAGATTGCGGTTTACTTTTGGTAAATGAAAGTGGTATTTAAATTTGTGAGTCATTCCAATTTTGAAAAGAAAAAATAGGTATGATGTAATATCTACATTTGATAAATTTTTCAGTAATTTCAAGTTGAAACACATAACCGAATAGATTTCACGTATATTTTTTACGACTAAATCTCAAATGTACACTCATCAGTCAAGTTTTTGCCCTTGAAAAAGATTTTATTAAATTTTCAGATGCGTTGGCATCAGCGAAAAAAAAATTATGCGTCATTCATCGTCTTCATACCGTCGCTGAAACGTCATTCATGTGGGCTTCGATAAAATGCAAAAATTCATAGAAAGCCTCTACATCAAGTAACTGTGCAATTGTATTTTATTCGAAGATGATTTTTTTCTTGAATATTGAAAAGTCGAAAAAAGAACAGAAAATCATCTTACCAATTTTCAGCCAATACTAGCTAAAAATATCCCCGGTAGAGTTTAGTTTTTGCTTTCATTTTTGGATTTTTTGAAGAAATATCTGAAAGGAGTCAAGAACTTCCGATAACTCTTTGGCGATTTTCAGTTGGTACAAACCAATTTAAAAAATAAAAATACGTACCTACCAAATGTTTTTTTTAAAAAAAGTTCTTACGTGCTATAAAAATTATATCTTGTCGTACCTATTTGGGTAGATGAATTCTAGAATCGCGCAATTGGACTGGGAAGTATTTTTTTGGTTGATTAGTGATCAAGAACTCGAAGATGAAATATATCAGACAAGGGAGGTATCCCAATTTAGTTTCGAGCCCGAATTAAAAAAAATGAGAGTACGTCACAAGAGACCTCTTATTTTTATCTGATATTTCAGGTGCTAAAGAGCATTTCTCGAATTCTGGCGAATTTTTGAAATTTCAAAATTCACATGAGCCTTGCAATGTACTTATGAAAATTTTATCTAAGTAACAAAAAAAAAAAAAAACTGAAATGGTATAAATCCTACTTTCGACCTACCAACTTGATTGAAAGCAGTTTCAAAACGTTTCGAAGCTACCAGAAAATTTTGAAATTTTCCAGCCCTGGAGAGAAGCCCATGAAAATGGTCCATGATCTTCAACGCCTCTAATCGCAGATAACCAATATTGATGACTTTTGTGAGCAGGAAATTTTTCTGAAAATAATTTCCTCTGTTTTGTCAAAAAAATATGGATTTGATCTCGAAGTTGAGAATTTCGTAAATTGCGCTTTGATTGATCAAAAAGGTCGTAATCCACGATTGTGGGTGCTGAAGTTCTTATAAACCATTTCTTAGGTACAGAACAAATTCAAAACTTTATAATGGGTCTGAAACGTCTCCTCTCGAAACTGCTTCCGATCAAGTTGGTGGATCAAAAATAAAGTATATATCAAATTTCAGTGTTTTTTTGTTGATTAGATCAAATTTTCATGTTTAAAATGCTATGAGATAATTTTGAAATTTCAAAATTCGCTAAAATTCCAGGAATGGTGTAAAGAATTTGAAATTTCGGGTCTGGGATTTTCTTATGGTTTACTTTCAATTTTTTTTTGTTTGGGCTCAAAAATTCACTTTGAGCTGAGATACCTTCTTTGTAGGTATTTTTCTAAATTTCTCTTGTTTTACGGGATCTTATTTTTTTCCTCTTCTTTCGAAATTTTCCCAGAATTTCAACCCAGAACCAACAATTACCATTGAAAAATTTTCTAATTGCAGCCTTAGAATATGTGACAGGGGATCTGTTAGACCAGGGAAGTAAATTCCAAAGCAGATTTCAAACTTCCAAATGATAATTCGATTAATTACTATTCATCTTTCCTTTTCAATGTTTCAACTTCTCTAGTTATCAAGCGGGTTATCTATTTCATCAATTCTCATTCTACAGAAAATGACTGAAAATCCTTCCATCTACAGCCTACTGATACCTTCAAAATAAATTTGTATTTCGACTCATGAATCACCGCTGGATCGAGTACATTGTACGTACCATTTCATGAAGTAACATCGTGTTGTCACCCGATAGCCACCAATATGTCACGTTTAATGTGAAATCGAAACATTTTTATGGTTAATAAACCATCCACACCGAACCCAGAATGTCACCGTTTTTTATTTTATTTCTGTATTTAACGAGATGGCCTCTCGAGTTTCGTAAACAAGATTAATTATAGATAGGCGTACATTTTGTATCATCCGAACGAGTTTTACGCAACACCAGAAGCTCCTCGGTGGCGTTGCTGACCACGATTCTCATCTTTACCGTATCTGTCTCTTCTCACATTCTCCAAGCACCGTCGAACTCAAAATCTTTGCCCAACACGTCCAAAGTGTCGTAAGACGCGTTATCTTAATTATCGTATTGTTTCAACCAGCCGATTACATTTCACGATCACAATCGGACGCGTTAAGATAACAAATTGGAAATTTACGATCCGATGATGGTCGCAATTCTACGTACGCTGATTAGCAATAGTCGAGGGAAAATCCGTTTGGTCCAGATGAATGTGTCGAATGACGTAAAACAATGTACCCAACGATACTCTTTCTTTTACAGCGGGTAATTAGTATATAATTATTTTAATACGAAATGATTCATGGGCGAAAATTATGCCGGATTGTTTGGAAAACGGATGCGTATGTGATTTACGTGTTTTTTTCTTCGCAATCGCGCAATCGATCGGCTGAAAAATGTTTTCTCGAGGATTTCCAGGTTCGGGGAAAGTGCAAGTATGAGTACAGTGGAAAAAAATGCGCGATCGCGTGTCATATTCCTCGATACAACATTTTTTACAACGTATTGTCTTGAAATATTACTCACTCGAATGGAATGCGAATATCGATCGTACTACTCGAACCTTACTCGTAAATACCTTATCCAGAGTAAAAATTTAATTTCTCTGAGTCGATGCAATGGCCCTACTGACATAATTTTTCAGCCTGCTTAATGCATCGGCAGTTTTCCTGTGTGCATCGCTGCATTTAAGGTATTTTCAAACTAATTCTCGTAGATTTATTACCCAAACGTGCGAATTTCTTTGAACGAGTAAATCGCCGGAAATATTTAGCCACGGGCCGGAAACCTCTCCTTGCATAATACGACCAAATTGTTACTTTGTGTAACAATTATTTGTTATTTTAACAAGTATTTTACTAGCTCATTAGAATATTTTTAAGCTTTACGACCAACTGATTAAAAAACCTGTAATTTTAACGTCGTCGTGATAATACGTCAAAAGTGAAAGGAACACGTTAAACGGGACCCTTTTTTTGTACGGTTCCCGCTTCAGCGCCGGGCCAGATGTTCAAATAGCTTAATAGATGTGTAAACTTCCAAAGGGATGGATCGATTAGGCTCGATCGAGTTCATATATCAAATTTTCACTCTCGCAGCCAATAAGTATAGGTATCGGTGATGTGTGAAAAATAATATCGATATAATTAACCGCTTTGGTACTTCCTTTGGTGTTATTAATCTTGATAGAGAAGGGGTTGATTTGGTGGTATCTTATGTCAGTTGGATTCCCTGTATTTTGAATTTATTGCAGTTTAATTTGGAAGATGGCTCGATTTGCGAAAACTTGTTTGGTGGCAGGTGTGAGAAGTCGGTTCGGTATGAAATGATGTGGAAATATTTTTATAATGAGGGGCTACCTGATCGGTTTTGGGTTCAGATAAATCATCGGTGGCGGCGGAGTGTAGTTTGGTAAAAATGGACATGAGTAGAGGTGCAGTGGTAAAACAAACTGGGATGGGAAGAGACTAAACTTGGATCATTGATGGTTTTTAAAAAAATTTTGAGAACACGATTTTCATTTCATATTTGGTAAAAATCGTAATGACAGTTCAATTTTCGAGTAAATAATAATTTTATCCGAAAATTTTTCCAAGTTTTGAATTCAGTTTCAAAACCGATTTTTGTAAATTGATGGTAAAATTTATAGATTTTTTTTCAAATGGTTCGAATTGTGATCTTGGAAAGTTGGAAGTTCAAAGTTATGAATGGACTTGAAAACTTACCAGGGCGGTCTTTTTATGTTCTTGAAAATTTTCTTTGATGTGGATGTAATTGTTTCTTCTTTTATTTCAAGTGTTAACATAATTATGTTCGTTTTTGACCAAAAACGCCGGTTTTGCGGATATATTTCGGTTTGTGACGTTAATTTTCACTTTTTCAAAGATATGGACAAGTCCGAACCCCATTTCCCAATTTCAGGAGTTTTCAATTGTTTTTGCATCAACGTCATTCGACAACATCATCTTGTGATTTAAAATTTGACATTATTCTACAGCAATTTGAGAATTTCCTTGGAGGAAAAAATAAGATCTGAGTTGTAGGTACAAATTCATGGGTTATTCATTCATCCAGAGTGAAAATGAACTTCACAAAATTGATCAAAACCTGTCTAATTATTGGTTATATTCATTTCCAGAATATTTCTGATAAAACATTGTTCTTGGATATGCACATTCAAAATCGTGCAACTACCCCCCTCCCCTCAAAAAATCCCAAGAAAATGAGAAATTTTTTTATTCTTCTGCAATCATAATAAATGACTATCCATCTACAAAAAATGTATGAAAAAATGTAAATTTTGATACTTGGAATTTCTGCCGAGGTAAGAGGGAGGGGGTTGGATGGATGAAAGAATTTAAAAACTCTACCACGTATTTTCGTAGTTGTTTTATAATAACTATTTATGTCATTTTCAAAGGCTCTATAAGTATATTTTCATTAATTTTTACTCATCGATTCATGCCGGTGGATAATTATCTATTTATTTTAGAATTTGAAAGTAATCTTTGTAGTTTTCTGAACAAACGACAAAAAACGACGGATATACGGTTTTTTAAAATGGCCTTTTTGTTGTTTTTCGAAGGAGATGAAAATAGTTGTTTTTCGAAGGAGATGAAAATAAACGACGAATTTATGGCGTTTCAAAGTAGTTTTTTCTGACTTTTTTGAAAAAACAATCAGAAGAAACGAGTTTAAAAAATTGGTTCTTTGCTCCTGATCCTATAACGAGGAATATCTCTTCAAGCACGTATGCAGATCTATTTTGTTCTTGAAGTTGGAATCCAACGTCAGTGTATGCATGCAAATGCATTTTTTCAAGGTCTTTCGAGTTGAGTTTTTCTCGATTTTCCAAATTTGGTTTTCTTGAAAAAAATTATACCTCAAGTCCAAACTTTTTCCGTGTTCGACGAGCCCTTGTTCTAAAATAGATGAAAAATCATCGTAAATAAATATATAGGTAATCCATTTTCTTCGATGGAATTTTCTCAGATTGAAACAAAAAATCGTTGAGTCGGAAAATTTTTCACCGTTGAAAAAATTTAGCTATAAACAAATTGTGAAAATTCGAACCGGAAGTAAGTATTTTAAAAGTCTTGAAAAAATTATTAAACTTGAGGAAGTTCTGAGAAAAATTCAAAAATTTCAATTAGGTAATTTAATACTAATATCAAATAACAAGAAAATTAAATCAGTAAAACTTAATCATAAAAATAACTTGAAAATTTCATTACCTAATAATTATCTACATGAGTAGGTAAATTTTTTTACAATTCAAGCTTTTAAGTTAAAATTGAACTTTAAAAATCTTAAAGAAATTTTAAACCCAAGTACTTACATTGAGAATATTTGGAAAAAAATAAAAAAAACATTTTACCTCCGGAAGTCTATGGAGCTGTGAACAAATTTCGAAATTCAGAATATATAGAACTGGATACCTATAAGTATTTTAAAAGTCTTTTGAAAAAATTATTGAACTTGAGAGGGTTCTGAGAAAAATTTCAATCCATTTAGTAATATTAAATAACAAAGAAATTATCAATAAAAATTAATCATAAAAATAACTTAAATTTTTTTATTAATAATTATTAAAATGAGTTGGTAAATTTTTTAATAATTCAAACTTTTAATTTAAAATTGAATATAAAAAAACTTAAAAAATTTTAAATCCATCAAGTACTTACATTGAGAAAATTCGGGGAAAAAAATTAAAAAACCATTTTACCTCCGAAAGTCTGAAAGGTGGAAAATTTTCGATGGATATCGAATGAGAAGCATATAATTGCAATAATTAATCATAAAAATAACTTAAATTTTTTTATTAATAATTATTAAAATGAGTTGGTAAATTTTTTAATAATTCAAACTTTTAATTTAAAATTGAATATAAAAAAACTTTAAAAATTTTAAATCCATCAAGTACTTACATTGAGAAAATTCGGGGAAAAAAATTAAAAAACCATTTTACCTCCGGAAGTCTGAAAGGTAGAAAATTTTCGATAGATATCGAATGAGAAGCATATAATTGCAATCAGATTAGAGCGGAAAGACCTACAAAAATTATATAGCAATTGAAAAAACCTCAAAGGTACCTAATCTACCTATACGGCTGCATATTTCCGTCTCCAAGTCCTATCTACGCTTCGGTTTGAAAACCCAGGATCCGCAGTCGGTCCAGTCAAATCATTAATTCTTCGAAAAATCATAAATCATCCTTTTTTTTCGAAACACTTCGAACAATTAAAGGGTTCAACCAGCAAAAAGAATAAGGAAACCAAAATAGAAACACGACACTAAACAAAGGCATCTGTAACCCATGTCCTTCTCGGCGATTCGTCGTGAAAAGATAAAAGATCTAGGCCATTGCACAATCCCTCCCACACCCTTCCCACCATTTCCGCGTTTTTCGTTTTTAAAATCCGCACCAAATGTGAAAATTATTCCAAACCGGACAAAAAATTTACCAAAAGGCAGACTAGCTTGAAATCAATTTAGGAAACAATAAATTAGAATTATAAAGAAACCTTTGGGATAAAAGATGAAAATACCGAGCTGATTTTCGAGCCAAAGGAATAATCGAATATAATATATTCTTTGACCCTGCAAACACGCCAGAAGGGGGAGAAAAGGCATCACAAAAGAGAATAGGTCTACGTAGAATAAACATAGTAACTTGACAAAAAAAAAGAGCGAACGAGAAGATAGTAAGAGCGAAAGAAACGAACCCAATTTGATCTAGGTCGAAAGCAAATAATACATCTGGGTTTAAACCAAACGAACACTTTACAGATGTTCAAGTAACAAGTGTAGACGTATACACCTGTGTTTCGCAAGAGCTCCTTGTTATTCACAAGCTTTTAATAAAAGATGGCATTAAGGCAGTACTGTTTCTTTTGTTATCATCACGAACTAAAGGGATCCTTTCTTTAAAACTATAGTATTACAAAAACGTGTACTGTGCTTTCCTCTTTATCTTTAATCTATGTACTCTTTATCGCGTTTTGCTTTTTTACGTTTTTCGTTTTATCATCTTCTGAGTATTACGAGTATGAAAATTAAATAAGTGTTTTGTCCCTAGTCGCGTATGCCAGATCAACACCTAATCCTATTTCCATGATCTGAATAATAATTACCTATGCATATCGTCAATATGTAATATTCTTTAAAACTTGGATAATCGAATCAGTATCGATTGATCTTGAAATTGACCTCAGGATAGTTCGATTCTTCTGGCTGGTAGGAGCTAATGATTCAAGACGAAAAAAAAAGATTACCTACTTATACGCAGATTTGTGCTAATTTACAAGGTTAAACAGAGGAGCGTGTATCTGGTGACCTGCAAGTTTGACAAAGAGTCACTGAAATGCATACAAAACGCATTATATACCTGCAATAATAGTTTTTCAAAACTAATCCCCGTTTCATGGACAAATAAAAACGGAAGGAAGGTCAACGCTTAGAGATTGTTTAGGTAATGGAAAAAAAAACATGTGCTTGACTACTAAAACAATTAACATTGTTAACTGCTGATTAAGTGTCAGTGTAGAAAAATATACTCGATATTTAAGTAGATATAAACATGGGGTTTTGAAAAAACCTGGCAGTATAAAGACAAATTAGCTTGGCAAGAACATTGACATGACTTGAGTTTGGTAATTATAGTGTTAAGTGAAGATTAAAAATGTGTATTTGAGAAAATTGCGGATAAAAAGGGAATTGAGAGGAAACTGCTTTCATTTGAGGCAGACATACAACGTACCATTCAAATAATTTCGTGGTTGCGATCGATGTTATTTCGATATTTTTTTGTCGAGAAAATTCTGTGTTGGGTTGAATTTGGACATTTTTCACCTATCAGGTTAGTACAATGCCTGGCTGGGGGGGAATGTTTAATGTATAAAAGAGTCATAAAAATGTGGTGGAATAAAATGAATCGGAAATCCTTTAAATCGTGAGTTATTTTCAACATTGATATGTTTTTCTTCTGGAATGGGAAGGGGGATTCGTTTTTTTTTTTTAAATAGAGTGTTCAGCTCTGCTTAAGATTTGGGGTTCTGACACATTTTTCTTGATCTTCAATGCTATACAATTTTTGTTTCAACTTTTTTCCTTCAAGTGCGTAATTTTCAAAGTTATAGCCGAAAAATAGCAAAATGTGAGACCCTCACTTCACTCCCTCCACAGCGAAACAAAATATGCGCAGATTTAAGAAAAGTTCGAGAATCTTAAACTATACATATCTTACAGAACTCATTCACGAAATTTCTCTTTTCTGCTAGGAGGGGGGGGGGGGGTTACGGTCAAAATCTAAATTTACTGTATTGACAATCTATGTACTTAGGTCAGGAATACTTCACTTCTGCACTTTTTGAACCAGAGTTGACCGAAATACCAAAGTTTGAGCCCCTTGACTCCCAAAAAAGAAAACAAAATATGCTCTGATTTTAGGGAACTGTGGGAATTTTAGAATAGATACATACTTACCTCACTGAGCTTATACACGAAGCTTTCCCTTTCTGCTAATTTTTTGGGGTTATGGCTTGTTATTTAGTTGAATTGACTAATGACTACTTACTATGCTACCATATGTTATTTCAATGGTGTAAATGGTAAATTCATGCAAAACATGATAGTCATAAGAAATAAATAAATAAAGGTCGAAATGAGGCACGGTGAGTAAATAACAATATTTTTAGCTGGAAATTATATAAAATTAAAAATTGAAGAAAAATAATGGTTTTAAGTTATAAAGATGAATTACAGCAGCAGTTTTTTGAACATTTGACCACTTTCCACCACCTGAAAAAATCTGAAAAAATTCTCAAAAATGCGAAATTCATCGATAAATTCAATTAAAAAAATTTTAGGCAGCCCCCAAACCCTGTCCCCAGGGTGATTTGAAATTCGAATTCAAGATCATTAAAGTGGTCAAAAAAATCTGAAAAAATTTCAGGGCATTTCCCCCTAGTACCGCTACCTTTGTGCCAAGTTTGGAAAAAATCGATTGAAAACTCAAGCAGATAGAATTTTTATGAGTTTTTAGCTTGAAAATCGCGTATTTTGGCCCCCCAGACTCCCAGGGGTGGGATAAAAATTCGCTCATGCGTTCTAAAACATGGTGTCTACAGGGCACGCAAAGCACGAAAAACATGAAAATAGCACGAATTTCGATAATTTTACTCACAAGAGCACGAATTTTCAACATTTCGCTCTAGAATTTTAATAATTTCGTTTAAAACGGGGTTGTAACTTTTTTTTTTTATTAAAAAAAATTCATCCTCGCTTCGCTCGGAGAATTTTTCAATATTTTACCATTTTCCTTTAAAACAAGTATACGCAGGGGGGTGTCGAAGAATGCATAGGCGCACCCAAGGGGGGCTCAGGGGGCTCGCCCCCCCCTTAGGCCCGGAAAAAATCATTTTTTGCTTCAAAAATGAGTAAAAATCAACTTTTTTGCTCTCCAAAGTATATTTTTTCAAAAAAATTTCGCCCTCGCTTCGCTCGGGCAGTATTTTAGTACTTTTATTTCCAAGCTTGACAATTTTTGATTGATTTTTCAGTCAAAAATCACCAACTTCTCAATAAATTCTCTGTTTGTCAGAAAAAATTGGTGATTTTTGATTGAAATATCAGTGAAAAATGACTCAATTTGAAATTTGACCCCCTCTCCATTTTTTTTTCAAATTCTGAGCCCCTCCCTTAATTAATTTCTGGGTGCGCCTATGGAAGAATGTGCTTGAAATTTCCTTTAAAACGAGTATACGCAAGGAGGGGGGTAGTTTTAGGCAACTTTGAGCACGAAAAAATTGTATTAAAACGGCACGCAAAACACGAAAATGGCACGATTTTTCATTTTCAAGATCGAGTAGACACCATGTAAAATCATCTCCTACCATGGCAAATCGAATGGCGTTAGAATTTTTCCAAAGTTGGACCAGAGGCCAAATGGCCCCCTTACCACACCAGGCCTTTGAATTTTGGCAGATTTCATATCTTTGATAACAAGAGATCAATTGAAAGCAATTTCAAATGTAGATTAGTAGTCTCGTATAAATTTTTTATCGAAAATTTTTGTTGGATTGAAACTCAAATTTGACCCTGTAGCTATGAATTTTAATCGAATAGGAAGGTCGAAAATAGAGTATTTCGAAGGTCATATTATTTGAATTTTCATTTATTCAATTCGATCAAAGTTTCATATTGTGTAATTTTTTCAGGCCATGTGATAATTTTAAATTTTCAAAAATTCTCCAAAATTGAAAAATGAACTTTTTCAAGGGAGTAAGGTTATTTTTATTTCAGTTCTTTTTTATTGCAGGTTGAGATACCTACTTCATCTACCTTCTGTATGAGAACATTTTCAGAGCAGAATTTTAAAACTGAAGAAAAAATTATTTCTTTTTTCTGATTTATGGAAGGGTGTACATACATGATTTCAATTTATGATGGGTCATTGACCAAAAATGCGGTTCAAGAGTGTTCTCAAATCACCTTAAAATAACTTTAATACAAGATGATACGGTTTGATGACCTTAATGCAATAAAATTTGAGAACTACTAAAACGGGGAGTCAAAATCGGTCTACACCCTTCTAATCGTATGTAGAAAAAAATCTATAGGTATTGATTTAAAAAATTAAAAAATCACTAAATCGGAATTAGGAGAAAAGAAAACTTACCGCTTTCATCTTAATTGATGCAATGTATTATCGCTTTTTTTCATCCTGTTGTCAACCGAATAAATAGGTATTTTATTTATCTTTTCCTAAAATTGACCACATTTCAACAATTTCTGAAGTAGGTATCTTCACTTCAAAAAAATTTCAAACGATACAAGTTCCACATTCCTCCTCTCCCTCCCCTGCCTATACTCATTACTCAAATTAAAACGCCCGATTTTAAGTACCTACCCGTTGTTTATTTTTCTTTCATTTTTCTCGAGATGAACTCGACGAACGATATTGTTATTCGAAGTAAAAAAAGAGCCAATATTACAGCCTGTTGATAAACTACAGAACCGACCTATGCAACGCGAACCTTCCCAGTCTACTTACCCTTTGTTTGATATTTTACCATGCACAGTCCGCTCTCAAGGCACTCTACAAGTATTTTTTTTACTCCAAACCAAAGACATAATGGTTTTGATAAACAAACGAATCACGATTAACCCTCGAAGGGGTTTTTTAATTAAAAATGTAAAGCAGCTTTTACAATAAAACAATTAAGTATCACGTTACCGAGTTCTAAAAGTGAATTTTTTTTCAAAATATACTCGTCGAGCAGCATATACCCAAACGTCAAAACGATTTTAGGAAATAACAAAACTTTATACCTACTCAGCTCGATGCAATCGGCGCGCGAAAAAGCAAATAATTAATTTTTAATTAACATTCCTGTTTTTACCCTTTTGGCTGCCGAAAACTAATTCTCGTCTAATAAGTCTTCGTTTCGAGAAAAGTGTCGGCTTTTACAATGCGAAAAAGCTGTTTTGATTTAATTTCTCGTAATAGGAGATTTTAATTGTGAAAGCTTCTCTCAGCGTGGTTTTTTTTCCACTCTCGAGAGTTTTTCAAAAAAGGTAATATTAAGAATTAAATAGCGGAGGCTCTTTTTAACGTTGCGTATGAATAATTACGCGACTAACTCGCGTACTTGGCGTTAACGGATAATGAATATTACATCAAAGCTCATTTCCTTCTGTTTAAAAATTCTTTTGTTGCGAGCAAAAATCAAAAGTAATTTGTATAATCTGCGAATATCGTTCGAAGCGGAGGAATTACAATTTTCAGCACATACGTCGAGAAGAGGAAAAAAAACCACGTACGAAACGAGTAGGTAATTTTTTTTATTTTAAATTTTAATTTAAATGCTCAAAGTGTTTCGACTACTTTGTTATAAACGGGTTGAAAAATTATTTACCTTGATGGATTTTTATTGGTTTTAAAACTCATTTTTGAACTCGTCCCCTTTGGGAATATTTCCGCTTATGATGTTGCTCTCGTCAAAGTAATCCATGACAATATTGTAACGCTCGTTTCCCTTTTTTTTATTCTACTTTTACTCGAGTAATATTCCCCGAAGGGATTAAACACGTATAATCATTTTTGTCGAGATACGTGAACGAATATAATGGCCATGTCTTGATTAAAATCTCCATATACGAGTTCAAATATCACTTTTTTTTATTTGTATAAAAAATATCACGAATCTGGATTTCGAGCCTATTTACATCGGAGGAGGGTTTTTTTGGGGTATTAGGGGAAGGGAGAAACTGTGCCATTGTAGGGTGATCGTGGTCTCGCGGAGTCACCACCTGCGTTATCATTTTCCAATAAATGCCGATTAACATCCTGTCTTATGGGATTTGTAAATGTCGGTGGGACGAGAAAAATAACCGAGGTCTATTATTACCCGCGTTTAATTTCAACTTATCGCCGATATTAATTAATATTAGCGCGTATTTCCTATATCTCATTGTGTGGGAATCGGAATCCGTATTCTATGATTTCCCCCCAGCGAAGTATACGTATTTTTTTTTTCGTCGACTAATACCACTGTAATTAGCGGTACTGCTTCGACATCCTCTTGTGTGTGAACAAATCAATCATTTAGCAGGTTCGCCTTAATTATCCGTGTTTTTCGAACGGTTATTAAAATAAATTAAGGGGTTGGTCTGTGAAAAGTGTAGCATTTTTGGTAGTGAAAAGGGATATTTAAATTTTAGGTGTTTCTTTCCTTTCCTGAAGGGATTGTGTGTCGTATTAATTGATATAATTGTAGGAGGAGAAGGTTGACTGGATGTATCGAGTTATGTGACTTGCAATTTTACTGTGAGTTTTTTTTCAATATTTAAATAAATTTGCTTGCTGTTTCCTATTTGTTTTGGCGAAAAAATAACATAGTTCTCGTCACTTTTCGTATACATTTCATCAAAATTATAAAATAAAGTAGCTTCGCTAAGATTCTGAAGTGATGCACTTACCCATTGTTTTGGTCAATTCGGCCACCTTGAAAGCTCGGTTTGTCCGCACGTCTTCAGTGAATTTTCATTATTCATTTTTAAATTCAATTATTTTGTTGTAATTTTCATACCTATTTGACCAATTAAATTATTTAAAACTAAAAACAAAATATTTTACCAAAAAATTAAAATCAGAATTGTTCATCGTTTTTATTGTTACTTGCGGATGACCTCAGAAAAACTTCATACTTATCTAATTCTCATTTTTTCATTGTTCTTTTTTTTTTTCAATTTTAGGTACCTGCCATAGGTACTTCCAGGGTTGTACTGATTCGAATCATCTAAAAGCAAATGATTCGTGATTCGTGATTCGTGATTCGAATCATTTCGAAACTTTTCGATCATATCACGAATCATCTTATTTTTTTGAAATTCATTTTGTTTTGCTCATTTTCGCGCTTTTTTTGGCATAAATTTTCGGATATTTTACTGGTAGACGTGAAAATACACAAAAAATGGCCGAATTTTGGTTTTAAAACTGAATTTAATGTTGAAAAAATATCCAAAAACGATAATATGCCGTTTTTAAGCCAAAAAGTGACGTTTTTGTGTGTTACAAATTTGGTAGCAAAGTATATCCGAAAATTTACGTCAAAAAGTGTCAGAATTTGGTGGAAACAAAACAATTTTAAATACATTAAATGATTCGAAAAATGATTCGAATCACGAATCACTTTTTAGGAAAATGATTCGAATCATTTTTTTGAACATGATTCGTGATTCGTAATTTATTCGAATCACATCGATGATTCGTGATTCGTGATTCGAATTAAAAAAAACGTGATTCGGTACAACCCTGGCGTACTTCAAGCGTTGAAAAATTTTGAAAACAAAAAAATTGAAATTTTTTATTAAAATACCTAAAACCTTAAAATTGTTATATATTATTGAAAATGGAATGACGCTTTTTTCGCTGTTTCACATTTATATTTTTGTGTGTAGGGAGGGGGGGGGGAGAAAATTATTGTTTTTTCTCGTATTCTCAAATTTTGTGTTTAATAAGAGGAAAATATTTTCTGAGGTTTTCTTCTCAGAATGAAGCCAGTTTACTTGCATTAGATATATTTACATAGTAATCCTAGCTGATATGGGCTCTAGTTAGTTGCAATGAGAAAAACACATTCTTTTAGTTCAACATTCTAAAATAACACAGATGTTATCTACCTTAATAAAGTCAATCAAACATCACACGGATTCATTTTTATCATATTTATATTTTTTCTCCTGACTGAAAAATCGATATCCCCAGGAATTCATTTTCTGTGAATACGCTTCTTTCTCATGGTAAATTAAGCGATCAAAAAATCTAATCTGCGTGGATTTTCCTTACTAAAGGAAGGATAATTTTTTCGTTTATGGTTTTTTCGACTTGAAGTTGAAAAATCCGAAGTTGAGATTAAGGATTTGGAAATTGGAATTTGAGTGAAAGAGAAAATTTACTGAAGTTGAAAAAAAAATGAATTAGAAATTTGAAAGTTGAAAGTTGAAATTTTGAATTTTAAAATACCCAATTGAAAGTTAAGGAGATAAAGGCTCGAATTCCAATTCCGAATCTAAAAATTATAGTTGATTTTAAAATTCTATTTTAGAAGGAAATACGATGTAGAAATAAAAAATTAAGATTGAAATTCATGTTTTGAAAATTATTAAAAGTGTACTTACTTGGAAATTGAAATTTAGAAATAAATACTTACCGCAGTACTTGATCATAACTTGAAATAAATAAAACTTAGAACTTTGAGGATTGATTTATTCATTTTTACCTCATCAGTCTAAAATATAACATGAGGTTACCTAGCATAATTTTCAAATCAAATTAGGCATCCTCATTTCCGAAGTTCTTTCTCAGGATTCCTTCCTATAGGACTTTTGGAAAATATATTTTCAGCTTTCTGTTCTAAAATATTGGGAAAATCTTCTATTCCCACTAGATCAATCTTCTCGTCTAATACATGCTCCTTTTACTTCACTTCCACCGAAATTAAAAATTCTTGAAAATGGTGCAGGAGGATATCAGCAATTTTTCCAGGTACATCATGGTACACCAAAGGAGAAGTAGATTGAAAATTGAAGCGACAAAGCCCAATTGCGCACCTTTTGAAATTTTAGAATTCCTTTCGAGCGTTAATTTTCAAAATACCCACTCGGTCAGAGTTCAAATTGTCATGCACTTATCTTGATAAATGACCATTCTTTGAATTTTTTTGATTTTTTTTTCGAATTTTGCTCTTGAATTTTTTTTGCCAAGGTGCTTTTTTTTACTATTTCGTAATTTTTTTGGCTCTCTAAAAACAATTGTCCATTCATAATTTCTTTCTATCTGAACAAAATTTTTACTGATGATTTTTTTCTTATAGCGGAAGCAAAGTGCTACTTTTTCTCCCTCTCGCGAAACGCTCTAGTGTTTGAATTCGCACTTTTCTCCCGCGATAAGAAAAAATATCATTCAGAACTCGAAGAAAAAACAATTTTTGCTCTCTCGTTACAAAATTTATTTCGTCACCTTGGAAATTAATTTTCTCACTACCAAAATACCTACATGTGAGCAAATTTTTTTCAATTTGAAACTTCTTTCTTCCTCTCTTCCTCTCTTCCTCTCTCATCTGCGAAAATTATTGAATATCATTGAATAACAGTCAAAATTGCAGCACAGGAGAAAATCAGTGAAAAAAATCACTAAAAAAATCATTAAAAATTCACTGAAAACGAATCAGTGAGAAAAATCACTGAAAAATCAATCAAAATTCACTAAAAAATCAGTGAATTTTTGAATTTTCTAAAAATTAGTGAAAATCTTTGAAAAAATAGCGAAAACCTTTGAAAAATCAGTGAATTTTGCTGGTGTAATGACGAAATATTCATAGGAAACAAAATCAACTCTTCTAAAAATATTCTCGCATCTTTCTCTCTTCTTTGGCATATAGGTACCTCTCTCTCTGTAAAAATACCTATTCCTGTCTCTCTCTTTAAACTTTGTCACGTACTTCTCTCTCAGTTAAATTATTAGGCTATTTCTCTTACTGTAACCTTAACCTGATCCCTCTCTTTGCATAGCTCTAATGCAAACCACTGTTTAGCCATCTTACTACTGTTTCACCGTTTCTCTCCTGTTCCGCCGTTCCATCGGTTGATTCTTTTATGAATTACGACCCACGATGACCGATCATAAGCTTAGAGAATACCAAAGAATTTCCTTCTATTTTTGCCCATTTTAGGCCAATATGATCTCTATCAAATTATATAAATACTGGAAGTATGAGCTCCAATGTATGCAGCTAATGTTTAGTATTGTTCAGTAATGTTCAGTACCTCACTTAGCCGATTAAGCTAGTAACTTAGAACTTAGTCAATGTAAATATTCAAAGAATAAATTACGTAAATCGCGAAAGTAATTTCTGTTTCATTTAAAAGCCTATTTAAGTCATCACACTGGTTTTTCCTGTGCTGCAATTTTGACTGTTCATCAGACAAGGACATTGAAGATTGATAGTCAAATTTTCAGTTCTACCTACAGGGTGTCCACAAATTGAGAAACCGGTTTTGGTTAAAAAATGGAAGTCTGGGTTTTTTATGGATTTGAAGTCTACACACTGAGACGATTAAAATGTGATAATTTTTTTTCGAAACCGGTTCGATAATTTGCAACCGGTTGTCAAAAATACCCCAAAAATCGAGATTAGAAAAAATTTTCGAAATGAAATTTGTAGAGCTTCGTAAGCCAAACATTGTCAGTGAACTTATTTTTTGAATCTGTTCACTCTCGGCAACTTGACAATTTCAATAACAAAAAAGATATGAAATTTTTTTTCAAATGAATGTTGAACACCGCACAGTTGAAAATTTAAAAAAAAATTCATATCTTTTCTTGTTGTTGAAATTTCAAAAAATGAGTTCACTGACAATGTTTGGCTTACGAAGCTCTACAAGTTTCATTTCGAAAATTTTTTCCAATCTCGATTTTTGGGGTATTTTTGACAACCGGTTGCAAATTATCGAACCGGTTTCGAAAAAAAATATCACATTTCAATCGTCTCAGTGTGTAGACTTCAAATCCATAAAAAACCCAGACCCCTATTTTTTAACCAAAACCGGTTTCTCAATTTGTGGACACCCTGTAGGTAGAACTGAAAATTTGACTATCAATCTTCAATGTCCTTGTCTCCAGGAACATATTGCCCTTTGAATCGTCCCGATATCTCTTTTCAGTTTCGAGATATCATAAAGTGTTTTTCGTGGACAAGACTTTTGTGTCATACTGTATGTAAGTAGGAAAAAATTGACGCATAAGTTTTTATGGAGAAGTAAATCACGGCCACTAAAAATATTTGGGCAATTTTTTTTCAAAAACAAAATTTGAGAAAGTTTGAAATTTTATGCACACATCTTGATCTCCAAAAACCGTATTTAAAATGGCATGTCTGAAATATAGGCATCTTGAGTTAATATTTTCATTTCCATAATATCAAATTTGAATGCAGCATGGAAAATTACTTACATTTTGTTCCAAAAATTATCATTTCAATTTCAGTTTTTTCCACCAAAATTACCCACCAATCCCACCTTACGTTGCGTCACTCGAAAAGACCTATGTACATATCTTGATAGTGTTATTTTTAAGTTTTTTCAAGTTGCTCCCAACTGCTGCCGATTTCATCATTCAACTCCTGTATTACCAACCCGATCACGTTCCAATCAAACACGTCTCATTTTCTCCACCTCGACTCAGGTCACCGATAAAATCACCATTAGAACACCTGTTGACGATATTTGGTGAAATATGTTAGTATGACATCTGTGCTCAGCACCGCCATATCGCAGGTAGACGTATTTGAAATCGTATGGACAATATTGGAAAGAAATTATCACGAACTATGGTCGTCGTCGTCGACGACGTGACCTAAATATCAATACCTACACACCGAAGTTAATTAACCAAAGTGCCAATAATTAGTCATATCCTGAACACTTGCTCATATACACACCATAATACCTGAATTCTCCTACGTTACCAATTTTCAACTGAAAAAAAATCATTATTACAAATATTTTAATCGTTTTTACAAAACGAGAAATTTTTTTCGCTCAAGTTCATACAAAAATAAATCATCGAATCATCCAATACAGCTTACTGCTGCAAAGTGATACGAAAATTCCACCATTGCCAAGGTCAATGGTAATTAAGTAAACTAGAGTAGGTAAAGGTTAAAGTAATATTTTCTTTTTACATAATCTATTTATCTTTGTGATGAATACGAAAAAGTGAAATAGCAATTACCTACTCGAGTCCTCTGTGTGGACACCATTATAATGTTTTATACGGAAACAATATTAATAGAGACCGCAATTCATATACGAATGCTTTGAAGAGCTAAAGGTAACCCGTAAATTACCTATATATTGACAATAGGTTCCAATAATACATTAAAGTGGTAGATACGCTTAACAAATAAACGTCTAGTTATCGACATAAACGAGTATTTTTTCCTTCATAATTGATATTTATTCCGGAAGCCCGAATGATATGTTTACCAAACAAAAGCATTCATTTTACCCGTATACCTGATCCTAGGCTCAAGTTAAGTTATAATCGTTGCCCAGCATACCTCTAATTAACACTAATACCTTGTCCAAGTATAATCCACACAGAGGTACACAGATCGAACCACGCAAGCCAACTCTGTGTAATATTTACTCGGTACAAGTGTCATTAAAAGCTACCAATGTGTGTATTTCAAAAAAAAAGGGTGGTAAAATGATTCACCGAGTTAATATTAGGTACCTAGTACACTGTAATTGCCACTTTTGTACCATATGGTATAATTTTTGCTCGTACGTAACCTTTGGAAATACTCCAATGACTAGACGCAGCATTGGCGAATTTAAAAATACAGCTCCCTTTTACGATCCCGAGTCGACATGACGAGTGATGTTGAATTCCCAAACGCGGATAAGTTTTAATTGTTGGAAACTTGCCGCCGAACTATGACGAGCTTTTGAATAAGGTGACTTTCGTACCTAACCTAAGTTTTCTAATATATGCAAATGCTTTTATAATTAATCATTTATGGCAATTAGGCGTATATTTTATACGAGTTTGTATGTCGACTAAAGGACTAGGGGTATGTTCGATAATAAGCCTGAAAGGTGCGAACAAGGAATATTTTGACTTGCAAATTCGGCGGCGCCAGCTCGCCCCCGCCTCATGTTCGCGAAAGGGTTTTTCAGTCTGTGTCTCTTCGCCACGTATAGTTCGCCGTATATGCCAATTAACTCGGATAACGTTATTATTGGAAAGACCCTTATATTGCGGATTGAATAAGCGTTCGATGGTTCGAGCCAAATACCTCCATCGTCGTAGCAATACAAAGTTTAATTGAATATGGTAATTTGAATCGAATAGGGAGTATGTTTTCAAAAGTGGCCTTGAAGTTGTGTTTTGCTCGAGTAATGCTTTTTGCGCCATCGACTTGACAACCCCTTTTACTACCCAAGGTTTTCATAATTGTTTACACACATTAGGGATTTAATTCGGTTACGTCGACGGTTCGATTCCATCTCGCATATTGTTTTTCTTATATGGATGGTCAGTTTTTTTTTTCGCCGGTTGCCGTGGCGACGAGACGATGTGTAGTTGTAAGGTTTTATATATTTTGTGTTCACTTTGCATAAATCAAGAGCTGTGTAGAGGAAATTCGGGATCGGGGAGGAGGCAATTCGAAGAGGAAAAAAAGTCCCCGATGAAAAGAGGGTTTGAAAATACAAATTTGTGATTTTTGATTTACAATATTGTGCAAAAAGAGGCTTTGGAGCCTTGAAAATGAAAAAAAAATTAAAATCGATTAATATCTTCCAATTGTGCAAAAACTATCAATTTTCTAAAAATTGCCAAAAATCAATGGTTGAGTAAGTATTTTCAAATTTTTTTTTCAGTTTCAAAAAAAATTCAAAATTCATTTTATCAATTTCAGAAACAATTTTTTGTAATTTTGTAGACTAAAAAACACTTTTTTTTTGCAAAAATCAAGATTTTATAGCTCTTTTTTACTTTCTTTTATTACACTTCATTTAATTTGAATTTAAAAAGTTATAAAATGGTGATTTTCTCGAAAAAATCGAGTTTTTTGGACTTTATAGTCGTTGGAAAATTTCTAAAATTGATTTTGATAATTTTTGAATTTTTTGAGAACATTGGGTTACTTAGAATTCGAGCTTTTTCATAATGAAACTGGGGTTTCCAAATTTTGCTCAATTTTTTTTTCAAGTTCCCTTTGATGGTCTATTTTCAAAACCACGATCAATTCCTTTCTAATCTTAAGCGGGCTGGAAGGGTGAGCCGAGCAATTTGAATTCTCATGTATTTGCGATTTTTCGCTAAATTATCTGACTTTGAGAGATCATATTTCAAGATCGGTTGTCTGAAAAGCTCAAAGTTGAGCTTTTCAACTTTGATAATAAGAACAGAAGACGAAAGCTACCATTTGGAAATCTGAAACAATTACGGTAACAAGCCTCTTTTCAACCTTTTTTCAACCAACAAATTTTCGAGATGTCAACTCCACACCCCTGGGGCATGGGGGTATAATAAAGAGCCAAAATTTTAACCAAAATTTCAAAAAAATGAATAATATAAATTAAAACATTGATTTATTCCAATTCGAAGGCGCTGAATTTGAATTACTTATGTATTTAGTTTTTTCATCTGACCCCTCTGAACCTCCCTATCAGCTCCTTTGCAAAGGTCAAAATTCAAAAAAATGAACAATAACGTGTGACCTGTCGTTTGTTAAGTTTTTTAGGGCACTAAATTCGAATATTTGCTCATTTTTTCAATTCGACTCTTCAGTGTCCACCTAGCCCCCAATTTTGGGAAAAGTGGATTAAGTATTTTAAAAAATGAGAAAAATGTGTGGCATATCAATTTTCACTAACTTGAAGGGTGGAATTCGAATATCGATTTACTGTTTGATTCGACCCCCTCCCATCGTAAAAAATCTCATCTTTCACTCGGTTAGTGTGTGGGGAAGAGTTTGGTGGGGTCGGATGAAAAAACTGAGTGCATATTCGAATTCAGAGCCATAAAATTAGTAGAAATTGATGTATTACTTTATCTTTTTATTTTTTTTTTTTAAATTTTGTCCTCAATTTTAGTTGTTGTACCCCCACCTGGGTATAGAAATTCCATCTTGAAAATTTGTTGGTTAAAAAAAGAGGAAAAAGGGCTACTTGGTGTTAATTTTTTCAGCTATTCATGTGGTACCTTTCATCTTTTGTACTTATAATGAAGGTCACCAAAGTTTAATGTTGAGTTTTTCAGAATTTGATTATAATTTTTGAATATACCATCGATTCAGTTTCAGACCCCAAAACAGTTTTTCCCGAAGTACGACCCATCTCGAGATATGAGCCCTCAAAGTTGAGTAATTTGGCAAAAAATCGCAAATGCTTGAAAATTACGTGTACCAACTCCCAGTGTCTCAGCTCCCTTGAAGGATAGAAGGGAAATGATCGTGGTTTTGTGAATTGACCATCAAGGAGAACTGGTAAAAAAATTGAGGGAAACAAAAAACTCGATTTCGCTTTTGATCCAAATTAATATGGAAAAGCTCAATTTTCAAAGGATTGAAGGCTCTTGTGCGATCAAAACATTTTTCAAGTGAAATTTTCTGCGTGATTTTCGTGCTGAACCAAACAGTATATCAAAATATAATACTAAATAATTATTAATCCGTACATGATGAACTTTATATTAGGGTGGGCCGAAAAAACAATATTTTTGATTTTCAAAAACATACCCCCCGCAAAAGTTGTCGGCTGATGAGACTTGACGAATAAAAAAAAAAAATCAAAATCGATTCATATCTTCCGATCGCGCATTGGCGTTAAAGTTTTCAAAAATAAGCAAAAATTCAAAATTTTAAAAATTTCGAAAAAATTCAAAATTGATTAAAATTAATTTTAGAGCTTATGTAGTGACCACATAGACCAAAAAACATTTTTTTTTTTAAAAAATCAACGTTTTATAATTTTTTTTTGATTTTTCTTCATGTGAAGAAATAGCAGAAATTTAAAAAAGGCGTAAAGCATGATTTTTTTTTCAAAAAATTCTACTTTTTGGTTTGAATAGTCACTAGATAAGCTTTGAAACTAATCTAAATGAATTTCAAAATTTTCTAAAATTTTTGAAAATATTGAATTTTTGCCAATTTTTGAAAATTTCAATGTCAATGCGCGATCGGAAGATATGAATTGATTTTGATTGTTTTTTTTTTTATTCTTCAAATCTCATCAGCCAACAACTTTTGCGGGGGGTATGTTTTTGAAAATCGAAAAAATTGTTTTTTCGGCCCACCCTACTTTATATCCTCCTTTAATTAATCAAAACTATATTTCATTAAATTTTATTATGATTTTTAGTTTTGAAAACTCCTCGTTTTTCCCCATAAGGGCCCCGCAATAAATTCGGGTTTGGGAAACCCCCTTTTCCCTTCCTTCTGCACTTGCCTAATCAAAAAAGAAAATTACCTC
The DNA here is from genome assembly GCA_038380155.1 of Pseudococcus jackbeardsleyi. NCBI lineage: Eukaryota > Metazoa > Arthropoda > Insecta > Hemiptera > Pseudococcidae > Pseudococcus > Pseudococcus jackbeardsleyi. Next base: position 46,976,207 of record CM076238.1, read on the forward strand.
GATGACTTCGATGGCGCGTGATTCTGAATGAAAGGGCGAAATTTAAATTGACCTTGAAAAAAGCAGTTAGAATTACGTCGATGACTGTATTACGTTGCATGCTTAGTGTGTGTGTTAATGAACGGGGAAATTTTACCATGTTTTTGAAAAATTAGGTCGATTAGGTCTTTGTGTCGAGTTCGAACAAAAAACTGACGTAGGTGATTTATTGTGAAAGTGCGAAATTCATGAATGAAAATTTTCACCGCTTATGGATCTTAATTAAGAGGGTATGATTTCATGTTTTTTTCACTTTAATTGCGTCAATATCGTCGGGTTAAAAATATCCGAGTAGAGTGCTCCGTGGTTATTTTGAATTCATCAACGGGATCGGATTACTCACGAGGACAACCGAGTCAATGAAATTTTCCCCATTTGTATGGTTTTTTTTTTGTCGTCGTTGCGAGTGCTTTTTTGGCGGCTATTTTTCATTGTGTGAGTAATTTGGTGATGAACTTTTGTTTTTTTCGAGTAATTATGCGTCTTAATATGATTTTTTGATTGAAGTCTGGGTGACGTGGAGTCGATTGTTGGAGTTTTTTGATCGACTGGCGACGAATTTTAATGCAGAAGGTCAACGTGGGAAATTCATGTCCAGGGTTTCCTCAGAAATGGTCAAAATGACCTCTTCAAGAGGAAACAATAATATTCTAAAAGTGACGTTGATTACAAAGAATAAAACTTAGAAATTCCAAATAAATAAAAACAAAAAAATAACAAAAATAATGATTTAGTATAATTTTTTATACGCTTGGGAGCCCTTACCAAAAAAAATCCGAAAGTATTGAAAGCCCCTAGGTATTATCTAAATTGTTGATGTATGAACCTTTATTTCGAAAAACGATCAACTTACCGATATCCAACTGCTGTTTTCCAACAGAGCAAAAGCTCGTCATTTTATAATTACCTGAACTTGAAGCCGAAAAATTTGAGTCAGAATTGGTGTCGAATTACAGAATTTTTTCGTTGAACTCAAATATGTAGGTTTGTTGGTCCTCAAGTACAGCTAAAGAGTTAACGTACGGGGTACAAGGAAAGAAAATTCGAAAAATTTGCAAATTTTTGATAAAATTTATTCTTGAGCATTGCTAAGAACCATTTATTAATTCCTTTCAACTCAATTATGTTACTATTACTTATTAAAATTTACCAAAAATTTGTCAATGTTTAAAATTTTTTCCTCTTTTTGCTATGTCTGCCAATTTTTTGACTGCACTGGAGGATCAGAAAAATTATATGCTCAGAATCAGTGCAAAAAAATACTGTAGATGTGACCCTGCTGCTGGGGGGGGGGGGTATGGGGTATAATTACCCCCCCGACAATTTTCAGTCGGCAAAATCGGCAAAATTTTGGAAATATAAGGTAAAACCAACTGTAAAAACTTCAAAAAATCAAGACTGACATTAAAATCCAAACCAAAATCATCAAAATTAACGAAAATTACAAAATTCAACCCCAAAAACAACATGGCATAATCATTTTGCAAATATACATTTACAAGAATACATTTTTTCATTCCAAATTTCCGAACTTCGAAACTTAAAACAAAACGAATGTTCATAAACAAATTTTTCAACTTGATATCAGAATATTCATAATTCGAAAACACATGACAATTTTCATCTTGCCAAATTTCATTAGATAAAAAATTACTTGAATTAACACAAACTGGATTTTCAGCCATAGAAATCATCCCAAATGATTTTTCATCACAGGATACAGAGCTTTTCTTTTCCACAAACGATGAGAAAGTTTCCGATTTATTCTCATTAAAGGACAGCAACGATACATTTTCCAACTTTTCACCAAAAGGTAACACTGGCGACAGCAACTTTTCTGATTTTTCCTCTAACAAGGGCAACGTCCTCAAATTTTTTTTTGAAAACCTCATTTCAGAAATCAAATTCAACTCTGAAATTATTCCTCAAAATCACAAATCTTCAATCCACTACTAAAATTACCTCCCAAATAGAAATTTTTCAAAAACTTTGACCTCGCGCAATAATTTTTTAGGTATCTAAAACACTGTTTTATTGCACCTTAAATTTCAGGTTTTCTGAACCCCTGTAAAAAAATCCAGTATTTTGATACCCATATGTTGCTCTCAAATAATGAATTGAAATGAAAAAAAAATCCATTTTTTCGGACTTTTTTGGTCCGGCCATCAGAAGTTCCTAAAGTTATTTTTTTCAAATTTTCGCTAGGATTCCTACATCCAGATACATGTACCTCTTTTATTTATTTATTTTTTTGCGAGGAAATGGGTTAATTTGCAGTACCCACTCGTATCGCCAACTTTCAGCTCATTATTCTGCATCTAACTGTAAAAAAAAAAAAAAAAAAAACGATTATCTCTAATCCAGGAAACGAGTCGAAATCAGAGTACCGCAGACTTAGGGCTCGGCTCCATGCTCGCGGTGCGGTGCGGTGCGGTGCGGTGCGGTGCGGTGCGGCGCGGCGAGCTGCGGTACGATGCGATTTTTTTTAAAATGAGTGTATATAAGAAAAGGGACCTAGGTGTTCTGAAAAAAAGTTATACCTGGGTACCTTTTCTCATGTACGTACATGAGAAAGGGTCTCTGTTCTTTTTTTTCAGAACACCTAGGTCCCTTTTCTCATATACAGTGTTTATCGGTTATAAGAACTCCGGTTATAAGAAAATATTGCTTATAAAAACCGATTTTGAAAGTCCCGGCAAAACTCCCATAAGACATAATGTTAATTGTAATCGCTTTTAAGAACATTGGTTATTAGAACATATCGCTTTTAAGAACCAGATTTTAGGTCCCTGCAGTGTAAAATATCGTATATAAAAACATCAAGGCATTAAAAACCTTTTTTTTTGTGAAGCCTGAAGTAACTCTGGTGAACAAAGACTTCAATCTTATGAATGTGTGGACAAAAACATGTGGAAAAGTACAGTAGAGTAGAATGGGACCAATTCGTCACGGATATTAGTGTTTTTAATTTTGTCCCTAGTTGTAAATCTTGGGTTTTTAAATGTTGATTTGATGGGTGGCGAGCACTGTACTCAATCTTTCTTTAAAAAGGACCCGACTACTACCGCTTTGGTCATTGAATAATTGCCTTATGTCTAAATGTGTTTGAAAGCCTAAAATAGCTCTTCTTCAATCAGTAACACTTCCTTTAAATTTTATATACCCATCCCCTCCCCCTCCCCCACCAAATATCCCTCTAATAACGAAAAAAGGCATTTCTGGTTATAAGAACATATCGGTTATAGTGACGAAATCTCTAGTTCCCTTCAAGGTTCTTATAACCGATAAACACTGTACACTCATTTTAAAAAAATCGCATCGTACCGCAGCTCGCCGCGCCGCGCCGCACCGCACCGCACCGCACCGCGCCGCACCGCGAGCATGGAGCCGAGCCCTTACTCGAAACTCCGATCATTAAGTTTGGCCAACCTGGATCCGCCATCGAGCTCAATTTCAGTCTGGCTATTCGAGTGTCGAATCGTTCCACATCCATTCTCTAACCCTACACGCTGCCAGCTGACAATTAAAACTCATTATGATTCATCTCATATCGGATGTATTCACGCCATCCAGCGTATAATTTGGCGAAGAAATTACACCGAATCGAGTCAAAGATCTAGACGTATCGAATCGCATTAGTATCGGTTTATAAAAGCTAACGAACCTGGTACCTACGTACCTCGTATTTCATAATAATCGCAATAATTGGCGAATACTCGTTAAATACCGTCCACGTCGCGATAATTACTATCGCGCTGAATATCAACCATTTCCTTTTTTTCTTTTTTCTTTTCACGTCAACCCAAAAAACTCTAGTGCCCCTTTCTTTTTATTTTCGTTTATTTACATATTGCATCATATCAGGTATACAAACCATAAGTAAAAGCAAACTTGTTATCGCAACCCACACAATGTCTGGTTTTTCGGCTTCGAGACTCTCGAGTGTCCGTGTCTCTTACGTGTAATGATTTGTGAAAAATGAGTCATTTTCACGCCGCCTAAAGCCACCCAGAATACACGTATGAAGCGATGGTACATGGTACCTGTGATTTCCATGCATCTCACGTACTCTTCGCTATATCTAATCTCAACCCGAAGTCGAAGGGAACCCGGTATAAGGAAAAAATCGGCTTCTGCGCTTTTATTGTTGCGGTGGACCGGACTACGTTCGGTTCTCTTTTGGCGTATAAAATTATGGGTAACAAAAGGCACCAAATAGGGAAATAGTATACCTATATCGAGCGAGAAAGGTAAGGTATAGGTTGATCAGAGAGAGACAACCGGTGGAACTGTCTTCTTCCAGTGAGTTTGATGGGCATAGGTGACTCATCCATTCCCACTATTGTTATCATATGTCTGATCCTGCGTTGTCAGATGAAGAATGACTCACGGCAGATGAGGACGCCACGATACGGTCTATTAATAGAGAGCAGCAACACTGACACTGACCGTGTATAATGGATGTAAACTTGGCTCGCCGGAGCCGCATAGGTACAAACCGTTTGTAATAAACTACCTGTTAACACCGGTTCATTGTCTTTCTTGTAATTAAAAAATTATTACATGTAACCATATTAAACGTGGCTTTGGAGAGAGAAAAAAAACGTATGAGGAAACCGGTTACAATATGCTGTTTTATACGGTCAATTGGTACCCTAGTTATGTTGGTTTGGCTTCGATCTTTGGAGAAAGATTTCGAGGTTTTTTCGCTTTTTTAGGATTTGGATTTTTGAAATTGGGTTGAGAAGAATTTTCGGTTGATTTGGGTTGTGGAGAATTTTCGGATGAATTGAGTTGAAAGTGATTTTAAGATGATCCTAAGTCCTACTTTCAATTTAGGAACAGTGAGGAATTAAATTTGGCGAGATTCCATTTTTTTGGACTTATTTTCTATTTTCATTTTTTCTTTTTTGAGTTCTACGTTTCTGTGGATTTCAATCTGTATTATTTTTAATGAAAAAATTTCCACAAGAAAATGGTAGATTGAGAATATACATGAAAATGAAGTGGATTGAGAATGGTTGTATGAAAAAAAAAAAAAATGAAGTTTTGAAATAAAATTACTTACAGTATCAAATAATCTACAGTAGTACCATAACGGGCGACGAACCTCAGTATCTGTCGATGACTGGTTTTAGACCTTGTGTAGGTAGCTCCAAAAATCTGTTGGGCAGCTTCGAAAAAAATGGAGCGATTCCGGAAAAAGTTCTGAAAAACCTCCCTTTCAGTACTAAAATGTTGATTAAATAAACGAGAAATTTTCAACTTTTAGATGTCTTTTACCTTGAATATCACGTTCTATTCCCTCGTAGTCAAAACTTCAATGCACAGGTGGCAAAGAGAAAAAGGTCAAAGAAAGCAGGGGCGCACTTAAGGGGGGGCTCAGGGGGCTCAAGCCTCCTCCTTAAGCCCAAAAAATGTGAAAAAATACACTTTTCGCTGTTCAAGCAGTATTTTCTCGCAAAAATTTCGCTCTGTAATCATTTTATTTCAATAATGATTTTTCACTGACCTTTCAGTCAAAAATCACCGATTTCTCGATCAGTTTCCAATTTCACAGAAAAAATCTAATGATTTTTGATTGGAAAATCAGTGAAAAATGACTTATTTTAAAATTTGACTCTCTCCTCTTATTTTTCCTCTATTTCTCAGCTCCTCCCTTGATAAATTTCTCGATGCGCGTATGAAGGAACGTTTTGGCAAATTCGACAGAGAGAAGCAGGCGAGGAAAAAAATGATCTTGAAATTTCCTCGCGTAGGGCGTTGAATTGCTGGAAAATAAAAACTCGTCGATTTTGGATTTCGTTCATTTTTTGATTTTTCAGTTAAAAATCAGATTTTTTTGACAAGAACGAAATATTTTTTAAAAGTGAGCGCGGTTTTTCTTTTAACCTAATTTTATGAAATTTCGGCGTCTACAGAACATGAATCTTTTTTCCTATTTTTTTTTTTTTTTCAAAATTCTTCAGAGAAAGTCCAAATAAATTTAGGCAGCTGAAAATCTAGTTTTCGCTTAGTTTCGATTTTTGACTATGATTTTACGTAAAAATTTCAACTTTTGTTCAATTTCTATAGAGAAACTGTTGGATGACGTATTTTTGATCAGCTAGATAAGTATCTAGGTTAGTATTGAATTGAAAAAAATTCGAAATTATCGAAAGTTGTCCAATTGTCGAACCTCACCCAATATCACGTTCCTGAAATCAAATTTGATCATTTTCAGATATTCTGGATCTTCTTGACCGTCATTTTGAACTTTATCCAAGCAAATACATAGCTGGTAAAAATAAAAATTATTTCTCAAGGTTTCGCCTGGTATCCGAGTCACAAACAGATTTTCTCGTTGAATTATTGTTGAAAGAAAGCGAAAAATTCAATTTTTTAGCTGCCAAGATTAATACGTATATGTGTGTTTTTTAATGAAATGAGAAATTTAAAAAATTATGAATAAAACTGACATTGTGCTGAAGGCTTCAGAATGGCTGGGGACGAAACCGAAACGTAATCAAATTTAGCTGTGAAAAATTGACATAATTTTATCTTCAGAATAGAGTGTTGTGGAACATGTTGTTTCCAAAAATTACCTGGTGTGATGACAGAAAATAACCGAAGATTTAAAACTTTGAATTTTAATAAAAAATTCTACCTTCTTACACATTCGCTTCTCTTATCAGCTTATTCACCATAGGTACCCTCAAAAATAATATAAATATCTTATGTACACCATTCGTTAATTCATAATAAAGAATAATATTAACTTCCTACCTTACCATTCGGTAAGAATAATATAAATTTTTTATGTTTACCATTCGTTAATTCATAAATTTTAATATAAATTTTCTACCTTACCATTTGATAAGAATAATATAAATTTCCCATATTCTTTAAGAATATTTTAAGCTTGTAATATTTTTACCTAGCGACACCAAGTTTATAAAGCAGTTTAAATCGTGTACTTTAAAAGAAATACATCCAGTTTTGAATTGAAAAAACTGTGTCTAATTTTCCATTTTCCTGTCACCACACCGAGGTATCGCCTCAATCGAAGACAGACGATCACTTAGCTTTTCTGTTAGACCACTTTTCTAAATTGAATCAGTGAAACTTTAATACAGATAGAATACATAACGAGAATTGATGAGTCACTTCAGAAATCAATGAAAAACTATTGATTCAATCGATGCATTTTCAATTTTGAATCGGTAGATAATTTTTTTTCATGATCGCTAATTCAATAAGTAAATGTAAGATTTTCCTGATTTATTTCATTTTTTTCCCGATTTTTTGGATTCAGACCTCAGACCATGAGGCTATGAGCCCATGAAACGGGGTAGGTCTAGGTACTAGGTTGGTAGTCTTTAAAAAATGATTGATTCAAAGATGAATATTCAATGAATAGTTTTCCATTAATCGACGGCGAAATTTCACTAATTTAAATTAAGAAAGCGGTAGATATAAATTTCTATTGTTAGATGATAAAAATGAATCAGAAAAAAAGGGCTGACAGTAGTGACAGTTCCAAATTTTGAAAATCAGTCAATTTGCAATTTTTTATTGGTGATTTTTTTCAGTATTGAAATATTCAAATTTATTGGACTGAATATATTTTGGGAACGAATATGAATCAGAAGAGAATTGATAAATCGACATCAAAATTTGTTGACCCAGTCCCCTCATTTTTTTTTTCTTCATTTATTCATTCGAATACGTTTTAAAATAAGTATCAATTCAATAGGTATCAAAATCACAAAAAATTTTTAAATCAATGAATTTTGAAAATTTCGAGACTACAGCTCATTCCTCCTATCAATCCGCACGTGTCCAAATTCATCATGATTTTAATTCAGAGATCAGAAACCTTCAAAATTGATACAGGAAAGTGTTTTGGCCATTTTTATTCACTTTGAGAATCCTTTTTTTGGATCTCGATATTTAGTTAGGAATTAGGATCTAATACTGTGCTTAAGAGCTCTCAGTACCTTACCTGAAGTGATACCAGAGATCTGTGCTGAAAATTAATTTTAAAAAAATTAATACCCTGAAAATTCAGAATGGGAAAGACTCGAGTAAGAAGTAAAAAAGACATTTCAAAACAAAATGACTTACGATACCTCATCTGCAATACATGAGTATAAGTGCAATTTCTTGTTTATCCTAGGTTTTTGCTAGGCTTAGGTAGGTAGTATAGGTAGCCAGGTACTTACAATATACTCGAATAAACGATTTAATTGACGCGATGAGACGATGATCAAATCAATCATCACCAAATATACCCTCAATTTACTCTCAAAGCTCGAATATTTTCACACCTTCCGCACCTGAAAAATCTCAATCCTCAAAATAATCATTTCACCTCCTCACATCCCGAGCACTTCTGAAACAGCAACGTGCACACCCGTAGTAAATTTCCGATGACTTTTACGCATCCAAAAAGTGGTCCGAGACGGCTCGTAAAATTTAGGTTTATAGTGTTACACGATGTCGTTCACGACACCTGAACACGACCGAAGAAAAAAAAACAGATACTCGACAATTCTTCTATAGTAATTTTCAATTTGTCGTGTTGCACACACGATTACCCTACTCGTTTACCGGTGCTTGTAAATTTAACCGGTTTTCAACGGCGCGTACACCGTACAGCGCAGAAGAAAAAAAATAATAAATATTAAGCGCATAATTAATTATTACTTCAATTATGTTATACGTCCTAATCCGATGAAAATATATTATTAAATCGATGGCTATAATATCAGTAATCGCGAAACCGGTTCCATGAGCAGCGTTTCTCTGCAGCGCAGTGAACGAAGCCGTTGCCGTTAATCATCTAAATAAATCGAAGCATAAGTGCAATCTGTAACGCCTTCGTTTTGCCTGTGCACCGAGTTTGACCACTGGGTGATCATAAAATGCTCAAATGGACGAATGTTATTTTGGTGGGGTTTTAATTGCTTCTGATTTTATTTTCGAGTTGTTTGAAGTTTGGTAAATTTGCAAATAATCAAGATCTGTATTCTGACATTTGAATGAGTGATCTGATGAATGATGATTTTTCTCCATTGAAGATCAATTTTACGCAATTTTATTGATATTGGACCATAAGGAATGAATATTTAATGATGGAAAAACACGAATGTGGTTTTGCAGTGCAGGCATCGAGAAGCATTTTTTCAATTTTGTAAGCTTCATCGAAAAAATAATTTTCAGAAGTCAAATCGTAAAAATTTTAATACAACTTACCATTATTTACCGAACAAATTTTCAAAAATTAAAATTGATGAACCACATAATACTATCTAGAATTTCTATAGAAAACATTTACTTAATTTTTTTCTCTTTTTCTCTCTCAAAAAAAGAAAGATAGATAGAGAGATGGCAATAAAAATACATAGCTGTACTCATAATATAAATTCGAACCGATGGGAAAAGTGACACCAATCATTTTTCAACACATTCAAATTCTGACCCAATCTCACATCCGTTCGAATTTTCTTCTTAATCCTTCCGCAGACACCCTTTCACATGACGTCATATATTTGGCGCCAGAACGACGCCCGTGGTGTTCGCAGCCTTCGATATATTTTCCATATTTCCCGCATTTTCTTATTCAAATCATTTTGATTTGATTGAAACATTTCATTCCATTTTCCACTAGATTTGTGATGTGATAGCTGTGTTCCGTAGGAAAGTTGTTTTCTTTTATTTTTCTTTCGTAAATTATGTCATGTAATGTGTGTAACGAGACGGGCGTCTCTTATGGTAATAAAGGGTGATTTCGATCCACAGGTCTACCAGTGTAATTTCCTATTTTCATTTCTTATTCCCTGCAGTATATTTTGTATCAATTTTGCTTATACAATGGAGCCTATTATTATATTCTGCATTATGTGCACATTTACGTCACATAAACAATTGCTAGGTACCAAGTGTAAAATTTTATGGGAGTGAGGGTTTTTTTTTGAAATAATTGACTCGATGGTGGGATTGGAGAAATGAGAATGCTATTGTCGAGATTTTTGGTTTCATTTCTTTGCTGGAATGGAAAATATGTAGTTGATTTATTTTTTGATGCGTAAGGCATGAATAAGAAATGAGTATAGGTACATACATGTAATAAGATTAAAAAACCTAGCAAAGGAAAAATCAGAAGATTTCAGGTTGTTTTTGGTGATTTTTGATAATTTTTACTAACTTATACGAATGAGAAAAAGGGTATACTCAGGATTGAAATGAGACAAAAATTTATTTACTAGGTATATCAATAAGGGTATAGTTTTCATTTTGATTTTATATCCTTATTAATTAATTATACTTACTTCAATTTTTTATGGATATAATTTAATTATTAGTTCTGATTTTAAAAAAAATTATAGCTCTTTCTGATCATTCTCGATTTGAATACTTATCGGGCATGATTTTTTAGTAAAGTTCAAATGGATAATAAACGTAATTTTTTTCTGAAAAAATTTCAGCATTGAGGAGGATTTTTCTCTGAAAAATCATCTTCGAAAATACAGCTGTCGATGTCGGTCAATTCCATTACTAGTTTGGGTTCTAATTGAGATTTGTAATTTCAAGAAAATCAATTATGTATTTCATAGAATAAATTCATGTTGTTCATTTTTGAATTGAAAAATGAACCAAATTTTCCTGACCATTTAAATCAATTTCTTGGTCATTAAAATGGAAATGTCAGAAATCGAAGTACAATTTTAAGCCCTGCCATGCTATAATTATTTTTGGTACATATTCTCAAAAATTTTTCTAGATGACCAAAAAAATTTTCTGTCCGTATAATTGAGTCATTCGAATGAATGATTTCATTTCGGTAAAAAATTTCATTTACAGTCCACAATTTTTTAATCTATATTTTTGAAAGACAAATTAAATATCAACATTAATTATTCAGCGAGGTATAACCCTTCTATGTCACACTTGGTGAAATTCACCAAGTTTGAAGTTTCAATAACTCGTTCGACAAAATAATGAGCGGCGGGTGGCTCAACGCTGGGGCGCTTCAAATTTCAACTCTTTGAGAATTATTTGCCGGCAAGTACCATTCAAAGAAATTTTTTTTGTATGCTGTACGAATTTTTTAAAAAATTGGATTTTTTGGGGGAGAAATGAAAAAAAAAATAAAAAATCACAAATGACCAATTGAAGTGGTAGACCTTGTAGGAAATAAAAAATGCAACAAAAAAAGTGATATACACGTTTTGCCTATCTCAATAATTGAAGGGGCTATTGAGGTTTGAAATTTAAATAACTCTTTCTTTCCAAGTAAATCATGTTTTTTTCTTTTGTTGAAAAATTGAAGCGCCCGTTTAAAAAACAACCATAGTCCACAAACTGTACATGAGAAAAAGGACCCGGGTGTTACCTTGTTTTCGGTTCACGTATGTCCTTTTTCTCGTATACAAATTTTGGACTATGGTTGTTTTTTAAACGGACGCTTCAATTACTATTCAAAACTAAATTCTCTACGTCGTTGTACCTACTTCTAAATTTTATTTTCTTTCCATTTTATTTTAAAGAAATAGATTTTCAATTAAAATTACCTCAATAAATAAACACAATCAGTATTGAATACAACAGTACTGTTGAACTGCCCCTTAAATTTCAAGATATGCAACCATGTCCGTAAAATGTTTTTTTCAACTTGAAATGAACGCAAGCAACTCGCTGAGCAAATTTGAGACCATTAGAAGTTGGTACGACACTTATTTTTCAAAAAAATTCAAATTTGGTGAATTTCACCAAGTGTGACATACGTGTACGAAATACAGTGTGATACAAGGGGGATAAAAATTCATATCGCACTTTTTGCGGGGGGGGGGATTTTTTTTTACTCAAGTGCTGAACTCGGTGCCCTGAATTTTAGTTGTTTTGTCTTTTTGTTTTACAAGTCGACATGACATTTAAAAAATTTTAAAATTTTGTTTTAGTTTTGATCGTTCTTTTCAGCCAATTTCGCCTTAATTTCTATAAAATAAAATCTTTTTCACGTCAGGTTTTTTTTCAATTATTTTTTGTTGAATTTTTTTCACACTTTGATATTTTTTGACACTAGAAGTCAATTTTCTGCACAAAAGAGATGTTGTACGAAAATTTTTGTGAAACAAAAATTATACTTTCTTCTATGTAAATTCGAATTAGTTTTTTCTTGAGGTATTTAGATTTTGAGATATTTTCAATAAAAATAGAAAGTTGAACTTTCAACTTCAAATTAAAATATCTGGAAAGATGATATTTTCTTCGAAAAATCCAATTCGGCGACTTTACGCTTACAGAATGAAAATTTTTTACTCCATGATTGTTTGTTTCATTTTAATTTTTTTTGTCGAGTTCTATCTTTGTCGTCTAGAAAATTGACTTCTAGTGTCAGAAGTGAAAAAAAATCCAATAATAAATTCAAACTGAAAAATCTTGGCTTGGTAGATATAATTTCATCTCAATATGTGACTCTGCCGGAAAGAAGGGACCTTGTGTGAAAAAAAATCGATGCCTCATTTTTCACGTTTTTGATCTAAATGACACCAAATCGGGACCAAACACAAGAAAATAAATACATCGATTTTTCTTACACAAGATCCCTTCTTTCCGGCAGGGTCACTTAAGCTCACGTCATTTGTAATTTTACTATCTTCAATTCTTCATCGAATTTTATCCATCCAGCATTATTTTCCGAACACCCGGTCAAGATCACGATGATTTTTCGCTTATTTTATTGCACCTTTACTATTTTCGTAATGTATCATTATCTGGTAACAATTATTACTAGGTTTCGTATTGTTGAAATTTCCGGTTCTCTTTTCCCTCTCGTTGCAGCACGTATCCTAAACCCGAACTTATCTCATTCTATACCACCATTAGAGCCCACGCATAGCAACTTCGTCCCAGGGAATCATCGCACAACAAAAAAGTCGCTAAATTAATTTTCCACGGCATCCACTTGAAATTTTATGTATCCGAGGCAAAGTCCAAGACCATATTGCGAATAAGTTTTTATACCGGCCATCGCGTCGCATTTAGACGTACGCATGGGACACACCTATATCTCGGGTTAGATTTATCGAGTAGCATAACACGCTTAGAGTCTGGTTTACACAAAGTTCTAGAGGACTTTTTTCCTCCCCCTTCGTCGTCTTCCTGCTTTCTTCTTCATTCGCCTGTGTACTCATTAATTCGCGTTTCTTGGAATATACTTACTCGATGGTGTAGATCGTATCAGTTTGGGAGTTGATGAGTAAGATGTTAATTTTTACTGGAGATGCCTGAGGACTCGAATGAAGATCGGGTTAAAAATATACCAAAATTATAGGTGTCGCGTTCTATCTTTTACCCTACATAAACACGAAGGCAGTAGCTGTGAAAAATCATCGAGCTGACCCCCTCGATTTTTGGTTTCGAACTCAATGATCTAAATTCGAGATTACTTACAGATTATTTCGAGATTTGATTCAAGTACTTCTGCCTTGTGCTTCGCATGTTTCCTGAACAAATATACCGATGGAGGTTTTTCTTTATCTGGCGGGTTAATTATGGCGCCTGTATCGATTTATACTTAGCCCAAGTTGTCTGCATTAACGGTTATTGCTCGTATTTAGGTAGAGGTACTTCTACCTATGTATGTGAATTTACGTAATCGCCGAAAACGCGTTTTTATATTTAGCAGTTGGTTTTTTTTTTCACAAATGTAAGAGTTCAAAATACCATTAGCGATTTATTTATAGAATGTCTTAATTTATATTTTATGTCGGCGAAATGATATCGGTGCAGTTGTAAAGGGAATATGAACTCGAAGCCGGTTCGACGACGTAGGTAAGCTACACACGTGCAAATTCTGCACCATATACCTATGTAATCGAGCTCGCTGGCGTACATTTATAATATGAGGTACCAATACCAACGTACGGTAGGAAACACCATAATGGTGATGAGTCATTCGCAACGGTTTAACTTGGTTTCGTATGTGCACCGTGCATCAGGTGTTCTGGTGTATTACCTTTTTTTTTATCCAACTGGCGCGTTATTTAATCGCCTTCGTGTACTTATACGTCTACGTATCTGTTAATCGACGTGATTTTCCGTATGATTATTTGGTGGATATTTGTCATTCTCGATTCGGAGGAAGTCGACCGCCATTTGTTATTGTTGACCTCTTCAACTCGCCAAATCGAGGTCTCGGTTGAAAAATATGAGAGGGGCTGTTTAGGTAGGTTTTGGAAATTGGATTTCGTGGATGTGATGGCTGCAGGAATCGAAATAATAACTTTGAAATGAAATATACGAACTCGAAATTATTATTTTTGAATGTAGGCGATTTTAGTATAAAATTTAAGTTAAAATTTCAAGGTTGACGATTGATATAGGATTTTAATAAATTTCAAAGTTGACAAAGAAATTTTTGCTTTGTAAATTCGGGTCTGTCTATTCTCATAGTCGCATGAAATGAACAACAACATGTAAATCGTTCGCTCGAATCGTAAATTCGCAACCTGTCTCTTGACGTGTTGTAGGTATAACTTCGTAAACGTATAAGATATTTGAAAATTTGAAACCGAAATCAACAGTTTTTCATCCAATTTTTTTTGTCTCAAAACATTTTCAATTTTTTAATCCCATTTTCTCTAGATATTTTGCAACTCTAAAAAATTTTCCTCAAAATATTTTTCTACTCTGAAATTTTTTAATCTGGAATAAATTTTTACCAAGCCTGAAATTTTTTCCTTATAAATTTTTTTCAGGTTGGTGTAAAAATTTTCAACTCTGGAATTTTTTCTAAAAATACATATTTTCAATTGTCTTAACTCTACACATTTTCTCAAAAAAATTTAAATCTTTTCTCAAATGTTTTTGCTATCGAAATTATTTTTCAAATTTTAATTTTTACACCTTTTATGATTTTGCTTCTCAAAATTCCATTTATTTTAGCTCAGCTGAAATGTTTTTAGCTCTAAAATTTTTAAATTAAAAAATTGGGTTGAAAAACATTTTTAAGAATTTAATGGGAGGAAAAAATAAGTTTTTAAAAATTTTAAGATCAAAGAAAATTTTAGCAAAAACCAAAAAGTAAAAATCGAAGAAATTGAAAATAAATCTTAAGAGCTTGCAAAAAATTTCGAAGAAGAAAGTTCAATGGAGGAAAAAATTTATTGGAAGAGCTGAAAGAATTGATATTAATAGGTATAAGAAAAAATTCAAAAGCTGAAAAAATTAGGATTTCGAGAAAAAGGTACAGTTCAACATCTGAGATCATGAGATGATCAAAGTAGCAGTGAAAATGATGGAAAAAAATGAACGAGATTGCGCATGATCGAAATTGGGGTCAAATTACAGTTTTTTTTAAACGCTGATTCCGAATATGTTGGGCTGCAGAATCTCAAGTGCTACCTAAGCCCCTGGCTGGCAGATTGGGTAAAGGGGGATAAAAATTCGAAAAATTCACATATTTTTGATAAAACCTTCATAAAAGTTGCAAAATTGAGCTGAAAACGGTTTATAAATGGTTCAGAGCATTACTCAGGAATAAGGGTGAATTTTTAACTTGAAAATTTTACAAAAATGTAATATTCAGGGGTGGGGCTTAGGGGTGCATTAACAAACTCATACTTATGAGCATTTGATATATCAAAATACAAGTTTTCTGGGTTGTAGAACTCGAATATATTTTTTTCATTGAGGTGAGGGGATAGTATCTGTTTTCATGAATTACAGGTAGGATCACAAATTAAAAATTTTGATTTTTGAAAAGGTAAGTACTTGGTGCAAAAATTGTACGCTGAGGTGAGACTAGAAAATACTGAAAATCTATTCATATCTTCTGATCAATAATGCCAGTTCTTCAAAAATCGCCAAAAATTAAAAATTTAGAAAATTTCAAAAAATTTGAAAATTAAGTAATTCAAGTTATTTTATCTAAAGCTTAATTAGCGACCATCAAAACCAAAAAGCATGGTATTTTTAAAAAATTCGGATTTTACTTCTTTTTTCAATTTTTTTAATACGAGAAACATGAAACATAATGACAGGAATAAACTCTAAAATTGATTTATAAATTCTGATTTTTTTGAAATCAATTATCGAATTTTTGTCAATTTTCGAAGAACTGAATGTTCTAGCATAACTGAAATATGTGAATCGATTTTGATTTTTTAAAACAATTTTCCAGTCTCTCCAGCCAACAATTTTTGCTTAGGGTATTTTTTCAAAAAATTTTGGTTTTTCGATCCACTGTTATGAAATGGTCAAGTTTCTCAAATTACCCATGAATTTTAGACGTTTGTTGCAACTTTTGAAATGACTTCGCATACTTAGTCCATTTTACTCAACTTCTCACCACGTCCTCCCTTCTCCTATAAGGTACATTCAAAATATTGAATGTATTCAATTGCACATATCAATATTTAAACATTTTTTAAATAGTAGAAATTGGCGAATTTTCCCGACCGAATACTGAAATTCTCGTTAGGGCGAAGAGTTACGGTATTTACCACGTCCCTATCGATACTTCCCATTGAAAAACATTCATTGTTCTCGACTCCCCATTTTTTTTGGGGGGGGGGGGGGGATATTGTATGAAATTGGAAATGAATTGTTCTTCGCCAGAGCCGAATTTGGAGTTTGCCAAATTTAAGAATTAAGCAGATATAAACCTCAAAAAGGTCAGCAGTTTTCAAACAAAATGACTTACAATGTTCATCCAATGGAATTGAATAATACGACGTTGTTAAACTTACTTACTTTTAAAAACGTGATTATCGGATAGGACTAGACCAAAGCTGACGAACATAATTTAACTCCAAGAGTATTTTAGAAAATTTCACTCCCACCCCTCCTATACTTACTCCAAAAAACGGCGAAACTTCATTTTTAATTGAATTTATCGAATTTTGAGCGAAAAAACCTAGCTACCTACCTATAACCTATCATGTAAAAAAAATCGCCATGAATTCCACTCGAATGATCTCGTTAAAAAAGAAAAATTTTAGTTTAATTGCAAAGGGATCGCAAATTTGAAACATTCTCATTTTGAAGATATTTCTCCCTTTGCTGTTTTTCCTAAAAATACGTAGAAAACATTTTTATGTATTTTAATCTAACATTTCTTACTGAAAGCGTAGTTTTTCAAAATTAGAGTAGATGTTCTAAGCTGTTCTTCTGCTCTGCTCGGTATAGCTATGCTCATCTTTAGATATTTTTTCTTCTCTCATCTTCTCTCTACTGAGATAAAGATATTGTGTTCCTTGGAAAAATTATTCAAATACAACTTTGAAAATTTCTATTTTTCTTATTTGTGGAATAAAAACCCATCTTGTTTTTGCTGAATTGTATTTGTTGATGATGGACTCTAGTTCCTATCTCCTGCTTCACTGTGGCTATTTTTGAAATTCATTCTTAGAAGTATATAAAAATTCTGAAGTGTATAAAGATATGAGATTACTTACTACGATCTGTTGAGATTGTGTGAACTTTCATTTACAGGTGTAATCGGAATTAAAAATCTATTGAGCCGTTCAAATAAAATTCAACTTGAAGTCCTTACACGTCGAACAGTAAGTTTACATAAATTAGATTGCATATATTTTTGTACCAAGAGAGAGGGGAGAAATCAGAATGAGGGTAACTTAGTGAAAAAAATTATAAAAAACATCAATTTTTCAATTTGGACAGCAACAAACTTTTCTGATACATTTTGCGTTGAAAAGTCTTGGGCCACTTTTTCACTACCTACGTGACTTGAAATCCGCATCTTCGCATTTTTCAAGGTCATTCCTTTGCAGCTTCATTACCAGCTCAATACATTTTGGTAATTTTTTCGTAAATTAATTTCTTTCAACTGGAAAAAGAAAACTATTCGAGTTCAGTTGGCATTTCGGTGGAAAATTTTTACTAATTAATTACCAGATTTGACCCTCCACCCTGCTGATTTGTTTAGTAATACACACATGAGCCATATAACCGTTTAAAATATATTTTTCACCATCGTTTGACACATGCTGGCGTATTTCTTTTACTTTAGATGACGACTTGTGACAACTACATCGTGTATGGTGCGATAAGCCTAAAGATAACATACACGGCGAACTTGGCTAATTAGCGAACGAAATACGAGAAAGCCTTCGGTGTTGGACTCGACATAAGATAATCTATTGTAACGAATTAATCGCGTTGATTGACACGAGTCGAATTTTCGTTATAACCGCGAGCATGTGCCATACATTAGAGAATCCTCCGTATGGTAAATCCATCGACGCGACGTCGACCTTTTTATCCACATAACTACGTATGTAATTATCCTGGCGAACCTATTCGAGATATGGATTTAAACGCTGATTTAGAATTTATCCAAATTGTTTACACGTTTAGCACGTTCGTTTATTTTTCCTTTCGAATTTACTTACGTTTTACCATTATAATGTAATACTTGATTGAACCATTCGAAACGATAATTTTTTTCTTACCAACAATAAGTAGGTAACCTTTAATCATTAAACATTTCTTTAAAATCGTGATGGAGACGTTTGCTTTTAAATGAATTTTTCTATTTCTTCGCCAGATAATTCGGCTGGATAAGATACCAAGGGTAAATACCCTTTTTTTCTGCTTCCAGGTTTACACTTCACCAGTGTCGAGTCTCTATATTTTATCTTATCTCGATTTTACTTTACTATAAGAGTAAAAGTCAAGATATCGGGTTACCAAATGACCCCCGATTTCACTTGCCAGACCCGTCGATATTTCGAAATGTCAAATCAATTTGCTACACGTACGTTGGAATAGATTTATTTCGAATATCCAATTCGTTAACGCTGTTGGGGTTTCGGTGTAGAATTTGTTGTCGTTTTTTATCGTGTATATTTAATGACAGACGAGTGATAATGTGTGGTGTTTTCCAATTGGCGACTTGGTTGTGTTTTTTATTTATCTTAGGTACGAGATTGTTTGATTTATTGATTAAGTATTCTATATTATTTGTAACTACGATTCGGTAGTTTACATTGTTTGGTTAGGTAGCTTACTGTTTTTTAGACGATTTTTTAAAAATTTTGTTCATCATTGAGATTTGGATGGTTATTTTTCATAAAATGAAAATTTAAATAAAAACTACTTACAGTCAGTTCAAAAAATTTCGAACTCTTAATAAACTAGGGAACTACAAAAGGGGGTATGCTGGACCGCCATATTGTGCCTTAGAAAACGTCCGAACGCTGAAACTCGTTCCACGGCGTTACGCGAGACGTTCGAAGGTGACGGGCTTGTTCAAACTTCCACGTAACGTCGTGGAACGAGTTTCAGCGCTCGGGCGTTTCTAAGGCACAATATGGCGGACCAGCATACCCCCTTTTGTAGTTCCCTAATAAACAATGTTTTATGCTAGTCGAATTTTGAAAATAGAGCCTTTGGGCTCGACGTTTTTTGAAGATTTTTTTCTGTCCAAAGGGACAAGTTCAAAATTTCAAAGAAAAATTATTCGAAAAAATTATAAAAATGAGAGATTTTTTAAGCTTTTGAATCCATTTCTGAGTTCATTATGACCCCAAACCTAACAGGTCACCCTCATATGCGGTGGGGGAGAAGGAATCAAAGTTGAAAGACTTTCAACTTTATCTCGAGTTTAAATTCGAGTTTTTTGAATTTGGATTCCTTACACAGAAGTGGATTTTCGAGGTGACGGATGAGAGATTATTGTAAATTGAAAATGCTTCGATTTTTACCTAGGTACTTATGAAATTCCGAATTACCTGCAATATTTTTCAAATCTTTGAACTGTTTTCAGAGATCATTTTAACCTCAAACCTTGAAGTCTATAATTTCAAAAACAAAGATGGAACCGAAATTGAGAATTTTCTGAACAATGATAATCAATTTTAAAATCTTCTTTTTACCGAAAAGGGGCTGACTTTCTGGTCTTTTGGGGCTATGCAAAAATTTGCTGATTACGTAGGAAGGAACCTACTTATTTCAACCATTTTTGGATTAGACTTTATACTCCCTGATGAATGCTTGAAATTCAAAAAGATCTCAAAAATCACTTAGCATGAGTAATGATTTATTTGGTGCTCATAAATTGTGAACTCTTTCTCCTCCTCCTCCTCCTCCTCCCCACAGTACATGATAGAATAGTGTACAAAAAAGTCCGAACCCAAATAAATGAATAGAATTATTTACTAATAAGTACCGAGTACTTACTTACTACATGATAACTTATGACAATTACTTATACACCTGTTGTAGGAAATCCTCGATTGTAGAGAAGGAAGAAATAAAGGAATGCCTCAGTTTGGGATGCCTGGTAAAATAATTTTTTGTTGCTCTTCGAATTCTTCAGTAAAAAAATTGAGAATAATAATTTGTCGGAAAAGACGTTTATTGTGATGATGCGATTCGAAATTTGAACGAAATTGAAACGTGCACTTTGTATTTTAAAAATACTGATAATGATTTTGATAAAATTGTATATACCTAACTACAGAATCATTAATATCTATTGGCAAAATTCACACCAAAATTCCCACTGGAGAAAATTTTGGTGGAAATATTGGAAAAATTTATGCCCCGACGTGACGGCAGAATTAAATTGTTTCTCCGGACTGCGAAGGATCATTTTTTTTAGTTAACTTTTCATCGTATACCTACCCGGGAGGGGAGGGGGGAATCCAATTGAATCCGAAAAATGGCGCGATCCAAGTGGATACAAGTGAATGGAAATGAATCCAAATTGATCCAATTGAAGACATTTTTCTCTCTGAATTGAAAAAAATCGGATCGATAATTGTATCTCTTTGGATCTGATTTCATTTTTTTGGATCTGATTGTACCTTTTTGAATCTAATTGTATCTTCTTGGATCCAATCGGATAATAAATTTGGCAGAGTTATAAAATTGGATTCAATAGGATCCAATTAGTTCCAGTTGGATCCAAAAAGATCTGAAAAAATTCAATTGAATCGAATTTTTTCTCGATTTAAGGGAGAAAATGTCTTAAATTTGATCAATTTGGATTTGTGTGGATCCGATTGGATCGCGCCATTCTTCAGATCCAATTGGATCTAATTTTTCCCCCGGGTACTTAGATTCGATATCCAATTTTTTTTACTTTAGATCCCATATTCATATTCGCTTCCTTAACTTCATCTATATCGTTTCGTTTCTAGACCAATGCTTTTTACATTTTTTTTTTTGAAATTTTTCTTAATTTCTTCAACTTTTATTTCATGTTCTAATCTTCATTTGTCAATGGGAGTGGAATAATCTAATCCTACGAAATTTCCTCAAAAATATTTTTTCCAGAATAAGAATAAATGAGAAAGAGCATTGCCAAGTATTCGTTATTGAGTGAAAAGAGGTAGAAAATGACTTTAGAATACCTGTGCTAATTTTTACCTCACCCATGGGAGGCCCAAAATACTTACATGATATTCTAACTCAAAATTTTGTCTTGGCGAGTTTTCAACCGTTTTTTTTTCAAACTTGACACAGAGCTAGAAATACTGGGGGGGGGGGGTATTCTGAATTTTCCCAGATTTTTGGGACCATTGTCAATGAACTTGGTTATTATTTTCGTTTTTCAAAGTCAAAATAATCAGTTTGAAAGTCGCTTGTTCCAAAATTACACCTTTATCGAAGTTTTTTCTCTAAATCTTTTATGCAAATTGTATAAGAACTTGATAACACCCGTGTAATTGTAATTTTTGACACATTTACCTATGGATGAAAATGTTTCAAATTATGAATTTAATTTTCTCATAGTGTATTTTTTTTTGGGAGGGGAAAAATGGTGAAAGGTGAGCTAAAAATTTCTCGAAAAAATTCGGAAATTCGGACACCCCCCCCCCCCCATGAGAAATTTCTGGTTACGCCACTGGGCTGAAACATCCTTTTACTTACAACACCAGATCGTACCTATTGAATTTTTCCTAAAAATGTTTTTCCAAGGCCCAGGTTTCTCCTCGATTATTTCCCTTCTGATCTGAAGATCTAAGATGCTAATTTGAAAAAAATTGAAACTTTTTGGAATAGAAAAAATTTTGGAAGAATTGTGATGAGCTCATGACCTCATCATTTCATTGGTTTACAGGCGATTTGTGTCTTTTATAGGAAATCTTCTCCGTCGTCTATCATTTTTGATTCTTTTGAACCAATTTTCCGCATCAGACTTACTCCCTCCTCTCTCAAAAATTACCCAATACTAAAAAATTTTCTTACTTCAATCAAAATAGTAAAAAAAATTGACTCATCGAGCAAATTTATACCTTTTACGCAACATCATTGTTTCAAATTCAACCATCACATACATCGAAGTGTACATACGTATCTCAGATATCGCAATTCAGTCTAGACGTGTTTATGCAATTTTGTAATTCGATCCATCGCAGAGGTAACTCCAAATAGCAGTTGTTTATTCTCGACATTATACTAAATTTCATTCGATAAATCTAACCGCACTTTCGAATTCCCAGCGTCCAATTTATCACAATCCAAATCAAAACTATTCGAATACAAATCTGTATATTTATACGATTAACTTATATCGCGGGGTGCTATTTACACAAAAACGTAGTTTTTCCAACCCTTTCTCTATACAAACATAGTAAACAAACCATGCCATTAGTGCATCCACTAAAACTCGTAATTTACTCGCTAGACGAGTATTCAACCCTGAAATTCGTTTTCCAGGTCGATTTCACTGTACAAACGTTATCATCGGCTTTAGGTTAGTTTCGTAACACGGTTTAAAAATTACGTCGTACGAGTGCTAATCGCGCGTACAAATAATATACAAATGAGGTACCAAAAATAGAAAAAGAATTGTTTCAAAATGACTCGAATTATCTTAAAAATTGATATTGCTTATCGATTGATCATTACGGTTGCCTGGGATCATCGGGAGCATCCAAAGGTCTCCATTCAATTGATCCAGGACGAGATGGACCGGATGCATAAATAATTAGTCTCGGGTACCTGACAATCTACTTACAAAATATTGATTTATCATTACGATTTCTTTATTTCCTCGGTTTACTGATCGTCGACGTTAACAGTGTTTATTTACATCGTTATCAATACACAATTACAATTTGTGTAGTAATACTACCGATAACGGTCTCGAGGATGGAAAGCTGGGTGCTGGGGGACCGGGGAGTATAAAAAAATCGTATGATATTAACTGCTGCGTAAATAGTGTTATCTCGCGGAGAGCCTAGAGCTCTGCATAATCGTAAATATAAAAATATAAATTGATAAAAGAGGAAAAAAAATCTCTCAATTACCAACTCTAGAGCTTGGTATTGTGTACATATCACGTAATTAGGTATAGGTTACTGGAGAGCTGAGAGAAGAGAGTAAGCTGGAGTAGCGCAGCACGTGCATTTTAAGCACGGAACTTATTGCTTATCAATGTTATTGTCGATAAGTATATTGTGCAATTTGTGATAATTATAATTAATTTGCGTTTTAAATATTCGCCTCTGTGTTGTCGTCGTTTACGCATTTCTCTCTCGTCCGACATGACGGGAACCAGTGCGCAAAAAATTAACGAGCTGGTCTTTGTGTACTTGGGTAAGGTAGCAAGTAGGTATTTTTCGACTCGGTGCGATGATTCATTGCCAATGACACAGAAAAAAAGCATATCGTTCGGAATACCTACCTTGAACCTTTGAATTGGTTTGGCGATGAAAGTTAACGTTGGAGGTGATGAGTCAAAGTCAGGTGTATGCTAAATGATGGTATGGTAAAGGTGCGAGAAAAAAGTAGTTTTCAAAAAGGGAAAAAAAATATTTGAACAGAACATGGTGTATGATGTACCTATGTATAATGCATGAAACTTTTCCGAATTTTCAGGATTACTTGACAGACACCTTTTATAAATCTAAAATGAGAAATTCAATTAAAACTCAAAAAAGGCCTTACCATCTTTTTACAAAATCTAGTATTTTTCTTCCGGTTTGTTTTGTGTCGTTGAGTTCTTAATCAATCGTTTTGTCCTCGCATGTAAAATGTCATTTCTTTAGACCTGAAAAAAATTAAAAATTATAAAAATTGAAATGATGTGAAGGCCACCCTTAGGTGTAAAAAATTGATTTTTGAGTTACTGATTTCGGGCCTTTCAGACAGAATAGAATCGAAGGGGAACCTCAACACAGAACCAATTTTTTACACTTGAGGGTGGTTTCTATAATCATTCCAGGCTCACATATTTTTTCGAACATGAAAATTTTCGAAACCAAATCATACTTATCAAGCAAAGTCGTAAGTCGAAATCAATGATTGCCTTGCTTCAGCCACAAATTTTTTCAAGTAATTTTTACCCCTTTCTATTCTCTTAAATCTGGGATCCTTGTACCTCATTAATGTATGTTTGATTGTAAATCGGTGATTTTTCTCTTGCTTGGGATTATAGTTTTAGTTTACTTTACGTTGAACGTAATATTTTTTATTTTTATTTTTGAAGTTGACAGATGGTGAAAATACTGGAGGAGAGTACCCTGAAATTTCTCCAGATTTTTCCAACCTCTTTCATGTCATTGAATTTGAAACTTACAAAATCGTCCTGAAGGATACAATTTTCAAATACGCAGAATTTTTTTTTCTAGAATATTTTCAAGTAGGTGGGAATGATCAAATAAGTATTCAAAAATCGTAAAAAATTGATGAAAAGCAGTAATTTTAAGAAACCAAAATAATTAATTAGGTACTCCGAATTTTCGAATTGACGATCCGATCCTCCATTATTCGGAAAAATCTGCAAAAAATTCTGAGATGTCTTAAACTTTGATTATATTTGTACATATAAATACTACATAGGTAGGTAGGTACTATTTCAATAATCAAAGGTGTGAAATAGAAGTTTTCCAAATT
Source organism: Pseudococcus jackbeardsleyi (assembly GCA_038380155.1). Taxonomy (NCBI): domain Eukaryota; kingdom Metazoa; phylum Arthropoda; class Insecta; order Hemiptera; family Pseudococcidae; genus Pseudococcus; species Pseudococcus jackbeardsleyi. Next base: position 47,001,104 of record CM076238.1, read on the forward strand.
TTTTCCACGTAATTTTTTAAACTCTTAATTTTTTTCTCAGATTTCCTCAACTGAAATTTTTTACTATGGCGTAATTTTTGTATATGGTCATTGGTCAAATTGTTTTCTCATATATTTTTTTCAACAGTAATTTTTCTGACGTAAGAATTTTTCCGTTGTTGAATTTATACTTCTTTTTTGAAAAAAGTAATTTCTGTTTGATTGACTTCATAAAAAAATTTTTCTCCCAATTTTCACATCTAAAATTTTTTTTGAAGAATTTCTCTTCGTCTAAATTTTTTTTCTGTATTTTTTCAACCCGATTTCTTTCCCTTAAATTTTTTTGACGTCAATCAAACAGAAATCATTATTTTCAAAAAATATGTAAGTAAGTTCAACAATGGAAAAATTCTTCAGGAAAAATCTCAGTGAATAACAATTAGGTCAAGAAAATTTCCGGTGAGAAAATTCTGAAAAAAAATTTAAGCAATTGTGGAAAAGGAAGAATAACATCAGGAAAAAAACAGTTGAGAAAATTACGAGGAAAAAAATTAGAAAACTTCTCCAGAAAATTCTAAACTGTTTGGAAATGACGAAAATATTCTGAACTTTGAAAAAAAAAAAAAGTCAAAACGACATTAGTGAAGTCATGAAAGTATTCGAGTTCCGGGGTTGACTGTCTTGTTCAAATCCTTCCTCCCTCTCCTTTGAAGTGCGTGCCTAAGAATTCTGAAACCTTTTGGAAATAGGTCACTTTTTCAATAATTTAATTTACCATTCAGTTATCTCATTTACAAAGCTTCTTCCATTCAGAGACCAGAAGCCTAAAGATAAAGCTGAGCTTGTCCTTCAAATCCTTCGGGTAAGAGATCAAGATCAACAGTCGAATTGGATGCTGCTGATCCTGTTGATGGTGGTTGCGAAGGGGGTTTAGCAGAGGAAACCGATAGCGATGGCGCCAAATCGCACTTGCATCTAGGTGAAAAATTATCATTCAACATCTATATTAATTTTAAATTCCATCTCAATTTTTCATACGTTGAAATATCAAAATTCAATTTTTTGAAAATGATAACCGGTTATTAATAATTTTTCAGATTGGAAATTATAAAACTGATAAAGCTGGCTTTTGACTGGTGGGAAAATACGGCTTTTTTGGCTTTCGGCTTTTAAAGAGCTTTTTTCATGTTTTTTCGCTAAAAATTTCTCAACTTTCACAATGAGTTTCAATTTTAGCCAGTGTAACAAACGTGAGCCCGTTTTACGGATTCCAGAAGGTTGGTGAGCGATTTTTTTCTACTTGTTTTTCCTGTGACTTGGTCTAAATTTTTCCCTCTATTTTTTTCGACTTCAAATTTTTTTGACGACGTCTAAATTCTTTTCCAAACTTCAAATTTTTTGTCAAGGTTACAATTTTTCAACGAAATGTTTTCAAGGTCACGGCGAATTTGTAAAACAAGCCCAGATCAATTCTTCAAGTCAAAAGTTTTTCCCAGCCCATTTTTTTTTTTTTTTGTTAATTCCAAATAATTTTTACAACAGATGTGTTGAAGTTCGAAAATATGTTAGGAGAAAAATGAAAAAAATTAGTACCTTCAAATTTTATGTTGTAAAAATTATTTGAAATTTTGAAAAAATAAAGAAGAAATTGGCTGGGAAAAATTTTTGACTAAAAGAATTGATCTGGGCTTGTTTTGCAAATTCTCCGTGACCTTGAAAACATTTTGTAAAAAAATTGTAACCTTGACAAAAAATTTTGAAGTTCCTTTGGAAAAAAATTTAGACCTCGTCAAAAAAAAAGTTGAAGTCGAAAAAAAAATAGAGGAAGAAATTTAGACTTCGTCACAGGAAAAACGTGTGGACTTCGAAAAAAAATCGCTCACCAAGCTGTTGGAATCCGTAAAACAGACTCACGTGTGAACAATTACAATACCATACCTATTAAAAAAAAAAAGAAGACAAAAACGAGGTACGAAAAATAAATTTTAATTCAAGTACACGGAAAAAACAGAAGTTATGAAAATGAATACATTTTACCCCAAGAATAATAAATTTTATCAAAAAAAAAGATAGATTTTATCAAAAAAATTAATAAATTTTAATCAAAAAATAATGAAATGTATTCAAAAAAATAATAACGTGTTTCAATTCACAAAATAGGTGAAATTTGTTCTACAAAATAATATTTATTATCAGAAAAAATGATGAAATTTGTCAAAAAAATAAATAAATTTTACCAAAAAGAATAAATTTTATTCAAAAAAATGATAAATTTTACCTATTTTGAGAATTGGGACACGTTATTATTTTTCTGGATACATTTTTTTTTTTTTTTCAGTGTACGATAAGAAGTAGAATAACGTTCAATTTTTGAAAAAAGCCATTGGAAAAGCCAAAAAAATAGAGCTTTGGGCTGGCTTTTGGCTGGCTGGAAAAAACCTTAAAATTATTTACTTTTGGCTGGCTGTCAGTCTCTGCTTCCATTTCACTTCTTTTCGCGTTTTCGGAACCACTGAATTTTTCCACACCTATTCGAACCCCGTACATTTTTCAACGCAAAATTCCCTCCAAAAAACGAGGTCACCACGTCCAAATGTCTGCCGTCTGCGTCTTCGACCATCGGTAATTTCTCATCAATTCGTCGACATCCTCGAGACGCCTCGATCGTTAATATCCCTCGGAAAATGCACGGTGCTCGGTAGCACCGGCAGCGGCATCGTACAAAGATTACGTAATTGCGGCGATATTAAAGGTTCAACGTACCTACGACCACGTCGTCGGGTTGGTTAAATCAACAAATTCAATTATTGCGTCAAATTCGTTATTAATGACAGTATATCTTTAAACCGCCATTATATGCAAAATGGAATATTCTTGAAAATTGATTCGGGTTTTATTATTTTTGCATCTGACGCCGTTCTGATGGTCGTGGTGCGAGAAAACACCGACGCTTGAATAGTTTACATGATTAATTGCACTCGTTTAAAACCACCGTATTAATGGTAACCAACTTTTAAAAGGTGGAAACTTTCATCAAGCAAATGGACGTGTGCAAGTAAAAACAGACGGTACCCGTCCACGTTTTACTGTTTAAAGAGACGAGCTTTAGCGCAATTTGATTTTATTTCTAATTATATTTTCCTCTCCTTAGTGTATTTTCAGCGTTTTCCTAATAATTAATTGTTTCAGAGAGAAACGTTTAATATTAATTAATCTAGTTGCCGTACGTTGACCTATTATTGTTTTTTATTTAAATTGTACAAATAGGTAACAAAAAATACGTTGTGCTGATAAACGAGTTGGCTATTTTTTTTCTTCTCCTTTTTTTTTTTTTTTGAGAAAAAATTCGGACTAGACGGTTTTTGTAGATACCGCACGTCGGTAATTAACTCGTTAATGTTAAATGTCTCTCCAAGGTTGACAACTTCGCAGTAGTACAAAACCCATTGTGTGGTTTACATTTTTACAACAAGATGTTCCTATGTACATAATGTTGTGGTATTCACAATGTATAGTTCGAAGAATCGCTGAATACATTCGGGCCAAAGGATCCTGGATTTTATAATTTTTACCATTTCGTCGAAGGGTTTTTTGTCATAATTTACGATCGACGGGGTTATGGAAAGGCTCTGGAAACACAGCGGGTAGAATTTTTAATGCATATGCAGCCATGGAATGGTCGCTGGTTGGACACTGGGACGACTTTCTACATCCTAAAGACAGTGGCGCCTTAAGTGCAACCATATCCATATCGTTTGAGACGAAAACACGGTCACGGTAATTTCTCAAAACAATACCCCCGAATAAAAGGGTGAAGGAAAAAACAGCGCCGTTTTAAATCACATTACAATAAATCCTCCAAAAGACCGGTTGCTAATAATCAGTATCACAGACGGAACCAATTTCAGGTCATTTTTCTCCTCCACTCGGGCCCTCGTGCTATTCCTATTTTAAAAGAATAAAGGATATTCGAGAAAAAGAGCTAAATGAAAGCATTTATATTGGGTTTGGAAGATGGTACTGAATTTGTATCCGAATGCCTGGGGTTGTCCTACATCTTCTTTTGTTGTAGTATATTGGCTTTATTTAGTCTGGAATTTCGCTCGTGTAATGGTCCTCGGTGTCGTCGTTCGATGTGCTGTTTTTTGTTCTTTTTTTTGTGACATGATTTTTGTCCAGCATCCTTGAACAGGGTTTATCGATAAGGATGAAAGAAGTCAATCAACCAGTCCGTTAGTTGTTTTACGTTCCAAAAAGCGAAAGCTGGCATTTTATTGCCTCGAATGTGTTTTAACAAATAACTGATAATAAGCGTTCACTAGGAAACGAATTGGAAGGATGAATCTGCCTAAGTGGGTATTCTTTGCACGCGAAAATTACCGGCTACCTGGTGTGGTTGGTCATTGTATGGTGAAAATCCCCAAGCCTACTTTAAAATATACCCTTATTATGTTTGTATTGAAATGGAAATAGCTTAGATATGGTTTCAACTTCGAGGAAGGAGCAGATTTGGGTTTGTTTTCACTTTTTTTTTTTTATTTACCTACGATTTTCTACTGCGTAGTAGAAATTTGTTGGTGTGGTGAAAGAAGAGATTCAAGGCCAAGGATGGTCCTGAAATGGGGGTAATAAAGTGTTCGAGGGAATATTTGGTCGAGTGGTCATTAGAACGCGAACGAATCCTTTTAATGTGAATTATTCTTACTGGCCTATATTTTGGTACCGGTGACGAATATTAATGGCTCACGGTTACACTTACCTCCCATCAACAAATCCGATCTCTTTTCGATTTTTGCCAATTTTACATGATCTTCTTCGACTTTTCTCACGAACTCAGAAACTTCATTCTCTTTTTGAGAAGATATTTTTTTAAGCTTCTCGTGAAGCTTCCGAATCGCTTGATTTCAATTTTCCTTTCTCTTCGCCATAATCGTCCTAGCGAGGGTATCAGGTTTTTGAAGAAGAGAAATCGTGAATGCAGTCGTGCGATCTCGAATATTTTCATAAAAGGATGCTGCATACGGAGAAACTAATTCTGCGAATTTAAATGGTGGTCCTGGTGTGTTGAGAAGGTATGTGTGTTTTTTAAAAATAATTTTTGGTTCGTGTACTGATCCAAATGTGAACGAAAGACTATAGAAAAGGTGATTTTATCTTATCAATGCTCAAAGGTCCAACACTTTTTGCAAATTCCTATGTAAATGGAATTTTGATGTCGTAATGAATAAAAATTGGGACAAGATGAGGAATTAAATGTTTAGGATTTGGCTCTTTATTACCCATAGTGCACTTTCAAGGAAGAATTGATTGTTTAAAAGTACACTTCAGCTCCTAATTATTTTTGCCAAAAATGAGATTTTGACGATGACTTCGACATTTTTCTACTTAATCTTTCTTTTTTCCACTTTCTTAAATTCTATTTTTTGACAATTTTTTTCCGATTTTAAAATCTTTCATCGGTTGGTAATTTTTTTTAAATTTGAATTTTATCAAATTTGTTATTTTGATTTCCAAATTCAATTTTTTTCGATTTCTTTGATTCTGTTTTTTTTTCAATTCATCTGATTTTTGAAGTTTTTCAACTGCGTAAAACTTTGAAAATTCAATTCTAATTGTGATTCAAATTTTTCTGAATTTCTTCGAATCGTTGAGTTGGAAAAAATTTTTGAAAAAAAGGAGTCGAATTTTTAAAAAATCAATCATCGAAACTATTTTCAAGTTGGAAAACATTTTTTAGAAATCTGAATCTGAAAAAATTGAGAAAATCAAACGAAAGAGAAAATTTAATTTCAATAGTATTAAAAATTATTGCAATCTGTCGGCAAGGATTTGAAAAATGAAAATGGATAGTATCTACCGGGTTTCTATGTAGTTTGTTAATGATATAATAATGAAAAAAAAAAATTACTTACTTTGATAAACTTACTTTGATAAAAATAATGTTACAGGTGGGTTTTGATGACGATGCTTTTTCGATTCGATCCGAATCAGTAAAAATTCACCGAAGCATTTGCCACAATTATGCATTTTACAGAATTTCATTGATTTCGATAAAAATTTGTATCGATTCTCGAGAAATGATTATTTGTAGTAGATTTCCACCACATTGCCAAATCATTACGATAATTCATGTTGTTTCTAAAAAATATCCGGAATCTGATCCTACGTCGATTTTATGATGGTTTCTGTAAAAATTAATGAGAATTTGGTTCCTTCCAAAATATTAACTTCAAAACTGAATATTTCACAATTTCCAGCCATGAGCCTCTAAAATGATTTTGAAATATGTTTGGAATTTTTCTAGAAGACCTGAAAATCAACTTGAATGACTGTACCCTTCGAGTAATTTTGTCGATTTAGAAGCAAACTCGTTTTTAAAAACCATAGAAAATTTAGACTTTCTTTGTTGTCTGGCTCGAAAGAAAACGAGAACTTGATGTTCAAACACCTCGATGATTTTTCAGGCTTTCTGGAGAAAAGTGAAAATACCGAGAAAACTTGAGTTCCGTTAGGGGTACAATATGGCTGGTAATGAGTGGAATTTTGTCTCAAAGGCTCAATGTACATATTTGGTAGGAATGTAATTTTTAATGATTTTTACATAAAAATGGAATATGTCGAAAAATTGATCTTTTGCTGGCATGATGATTGAATTTTATACAAAAATTCATCGAAAATCGACGTTGGAGATTGAAATTTCAGTCATAGAAGTTCTGAAAGATACTTCTTATAAAATCTCATTTCAATTCTTATCGAAGGTGGTGTTTTTGAGTGATAACCTTTGAAGTTTGAACCCTAACTGGAAGCTGACCTTTGAAATTAATGGATTTCAAGCATCTGTTTTTCATTTACTTAGAATTTTTTCTTTATATTTTAGATAAAGGTTGTTTTTCTTCTCTAATTGAGTGGACTATTAAGACACAAACTGCGCAGTATTTTGTCGATAATTTGAGTTGAATTGATACGTGAAGATATGGTCACTATCTCACCCCTTAGATCGTGTAAGTTATCGGATCACCATGAAATTAAATCCAATTATCTAACACTGGAGTTTCCTCAATCAGTATTCGATGAAACTTCGTGAGCTCGATAAAGTGATAAATCTGTTTTTGTAAATTTTTTGACACCTTTCGATAACCTCCTTTTTTTGTTTTTGAACGTGATTAATGAGAAATTTTCCAAAGTGTAAGATATCTTATCATGTTGAGGTTGACTTGACTCAAATTACTATCTTTTTCGTTTATCGTATTTTGGTTGTTTTTCAAAAGTAATTTGGTTTCTTTTTCATCAGTTTTTTAGTTGAGTTAATTAGTTCGATGAAACATCCAAAAAACACCTCTAAGAATTTTCAAAAATTGAATTCATTTTTTAAAATTTGGCAACTTTTTGAAAATTTCAACTTGTTTTGTAAAAAATTGAATATTTTTGATCTAAATCAAGGTAAGAAATTGGAATCTGATGGGTACATTTCCAGTTTCTGATCTCTCAAATTGATCGAAAGCCGTTTTTGATCTTGAAAAAAGGAGTTAATCTTGCAATAATAAGTTTGTAAAACCAGTACTTGAATTGATTAAAAGGTGGATGATCCCTGATATATTTTTCTACGGTGTTTTTCAAAGCTAGAGAGCTCTGCAATTATCCGTTGGGCCCAGATCTGCTTGAAACTGCTTCCAACCGATACAGAAGTTCGGAAATATTGTATGCACTGTACAATTTTCTTCGATAAAATCGTTTTTATTCTCATTTTATGCGGAACACTAATTGCCAAAAACTAAAAAATGAACTTCGGATATTTGAAATATTGAGAGTTAATTTTTGGATGCTGCGTTTTGTTCTTCACTCTCTCCCATGTCCTGAGCCTTCATCCCACTGTTTTCCATTCTTGTATTCATCGTGTGACGTATCGTTCGCTATGTTTTTTGGGAAGCTGAATCCAAATATGAGCTCAAACTTTGAACACGATATCACCAAAATCTCTTCCGGTTGATACAGAGCCGGCGAAGTAAATTTCTCCGATGTGTAGCAAACAAAAAATTGCTCAGCCCAGGCCAATATTACAACATGGGTGTCAAATTGCAGGGTTTTTTCTGCTCCGTCCCCTCCGGCCAATATTAAGACATGGGTGTTAAAATGCAGGGTTAAATAAAAAAAAAATTATATTTTTGAAATTAACTTAGTATCAGAAGTCAGGATGAGAGCTTTCAGAGGAAACTTTACTTCATTTTTTTTTTACTGATCTTTCAGTCAAAAATTATTAATTTTTTCTGGCAAAGTGGTAATTTATTGAGGAATCGGTGATTTTTGTCTCGAACATTGGTCAAAATTTATCAATTTTTAATATAAAAAAATTAAAATATTGCCCGAGCGAAGCGAGGGCGGAAATTTTTTTGAAAAAATTCTGCTGTTTGAAAAACCAAAAAAATTCACTTTTTCAAATATTTTTGCAATAAAAAAATCTTTTTTCCGAGCTTAAGGAAATTTGGGAGATTTTTTATCCCCTTAGTCCTCCCTTTTCGAGAAATTTTTAGTTTTAGAGAAAAAACTTCGATTATGGTGTAATTTTGGAACAAGCAACTTTCAAACTAATCATTTGGACCTTACAAAACGAAAATAATAACAGAAACTTCAAGCAATAGTGTCAGAAGCTTTATTTGGGAAGGTGTAAAGTAGGTATGGAGATTTAGAATACTAAGAGGGAGCCCTTCTCGCATAATCATTTCAAATAATTAAAAAACTGAGATTTTCTTTATGCCCGAGCGAAGCGAGGGCGAAGCTTAGAGAAAATTTGATTTTTAATATCTTAAAAAGGCCTTTTTTCACGTAAATTTTTGACCTTATGGGAGGGAGGGGGAGGAGGTTCGAACCCCGCTATTTTCCGATGTGTAGCGTCGCTACACACGAGTTCTCCGATGTGTAGCATTTGCTACACACGCTACGCTGTAAACGCCGGCTATGGGTTGATACGAACAACTAAAACGAGAAATTCGAAGGTCTCGATATCTCGGTTTTTCGATAGCAGTTTCCTTATGAAGCTACCTACGTTAAGGTATTATCGCAAAATTCAGCCCCTCAGCTGTTTTTTTTCCTAAATCTTCAGACAATGATGAGATAAAAGATTAGGTATACATCCTTTGATTTAAAAAAAGTAAGAACAATGAATATTGGTATCGAGATACCAATTTTTCATCATTAGTGGAAAAATCACGAAATCACGATAAAACTCGAATAATTTGTAATCTGTATCGGTTTTTGTAATTTCCCAAGTTTTAGAACATGGAAAGATATTTTTCCATCCTCATTGTTACACCAGTTGCGGTTTTAGGTACTTATCGATAGCAACGATAACGTTATTCTAAAAAAAGAAATATCAAAATGAAACCTTGAGAAAAGACTTTGAACAATTGAACATGTAGGTACCTCTACCTACCTACTTATTCTTTCCAATCCAAAAAATTTTGGTATCTTTAGATTTGTTTGTTATTTGACGTTTTTAAAGTAATATGTACATAGAAACAAAAGATAAGAATGGTGGGAACAAATCCAAAACTAAAAAATATCTTTTTAATCCTCAAACAAAACTATACTTGAACAACGATAACAAAATAGCATTCGATCACGTACTTCCTTTAATTTTTTTGTGGTAGGTAATGTCGAATTCTCTCAGAAATTTGAGAAACAAGTTGAAAAAAGATTGTCGTCTTTTAATACGTTTTTAACCATTCATCCTGAATTAGGTAGGGTTTTACCATTATCTTTGAGCTTATCACGTCTTGACTCAATTTGTCTTGAGAAAAAAATTGAACTAGGTATACCTAGGTATAATTAAACAGGTATTTAATAAGTATCTTCACATTAAAAAATGAAACAAAAAACCTGAACTAATTTCTTTTTTTAAATTTCAATACTCCCTTCTGTTGGATAATTTTAAAATCAACAAGTAAATCCTAAGCAAAAAATTTTTTGAGCAATAACATAGTAGATCGTTGCTTCATCAAATTTGGGATAAAAAATCGTGAGTGGGACTGGGAGACTTTTCACCCAGAAATAAGCCTCCGTCCAAATCCGAAGAAAACGCAGCTGAGAAACCTTTAAAAAAGACCATGCACTTCCAAAAAAAAACACGGTTTAATGCCATTGCTTCATTCTGCACAGATAGATACATCAACTCGAACTAAAATTAAGTCAGGTCATCCGATTTCGCTCAATTTTTTTCACGGGATTCTCTTATATAATGGTGTATTCACAGATCCGCCGACATTTCCTTCAAGATTGGTAGTCTATAGGTGTACACAGAAGGGTCCAATCCCCCCCCCCCAAAAAAACCCACCAAATATTCAAGCTCAGTGGTCTCGAAAAATTAACCAACGACACGTCGCAGTTGCACGTCATTTTTTAATTTTCTCGAATTTTGACCTTGTTAAGGGACCAGATGGGGAGGGGGGTGTCAGAAAAGTTGGATGAAAAAACTGGATAAATATTCGAACAACAGTGCCTTTGTATTAGAAAAAATCGATTTTAAAACTTCTGTTAACTTCTATAGCCCTCTTGAAAATTAGAAGGAAAATATTGTTGATCATGTAAATATATATTAAGAACTTGTGAAAAAAATTTGCGAAAACGAAAAACCCGATTTCATTTTTAGTTTGAGTTGATGTAAAATCACTTATTTTAAAATATTTTGGATTTTTTAAAAAAAAGTTGAGATGCTCGAGTCGATTACCGTGCAGTTTCCAGAATCCACTTTTACGAGAGATATTTTCCTCACTGAAAAAAGTAGATGCGTGGATTTTTTTTACCTTCCAGTGATCCAAATTGTTATTCCGATGAATTTATTTAATTTTTCAATCAATAGGTACCTAATTGGTGAAGAAGAAGGAATGAGCAATTTTCTTTTAGTTGGCAAACTTTAACATCGAGTTGTAAAAATCAACTTCTTGAGTGAGGAAATTGATAAAAAAGTTTACTTACTTTCAGCTACATAGAAAATTTTGTTTTAATTTAATATCACATTCTTCTGTTTGTGTGATAGCGTAAGTCAACATGAAAAATTCTGTTTCAATTTAGTGGATGATTTTTATGTTCGAGTTGATTACGAAACATGTACGATGAAAAAATTTCATCATCCCAGGATTTTTCACGATTTGAATTTTTTCTGCACATCCTTCTACATCTTTTGGTAATTTTTTTGTTGAACAGTTCTTTCGCTCAGAAAATTTTTTTCGAGTAAGTATCTATCGAAAACTATCAGAAAAGTGTAAAAAAAATTGCTTAAAAAATTCAAGTTATAAAGTAAGCAGGTCAAGTAATTTTTTCACGATTTTTTCAGTAATCAGTGCGGAAAATACCTTTAAAATCATCCATTCAGCTTCTAACAGCATTTTAAAATAATTATAGTGTCGACCTTTGCAGTAAAGTACCAACTTCAAACAATTTCGAAACAGATCAAAAAATTAAAAAATTAGGACAAAATGGATAAAATTCTACCATCCACTTGTTTTCCCACCGGAGAGCAACAGCTCCACATGCAACACTCCTGTAATCCGGAGACACTGCGGCTCGGCTCAACTTTTCACGAGTCACGATGACGCGCCTATACAGCATAATTAATCCGAAAAAGCCACCCGTATGGTTCAATGACCAAAATATAGAGCGCACCAGCGATCAAGTTCAACGCCAAAAGCAGCTCGACCCTTTTTAGTTTTTACCATGAACCTCGTTACCTCTTCCATCCTTCTCCCCTTCACCAATTGCCATCAACATCGTACATTCGAATCCAGCATGAACCCAACCCGAGTACAGAGAATACTTGACAAAAAAATAATTATTCGCGAGTCGCCAGACGCATTTTCGTCTATCGCTTTCGCGTCGTTTGTAAATAAACCTCTCCTGTCCCAGTTTGGCACAGATTTGTTAATTTCATTAACCCATCAGCGGCCAAAATTCACGTCCGAGAACGAATGGCGAATCGGTGTTGATCGACGGACCGTGCTCCTATAAAAAAAAGCCCAGAACCGGTTCAACAGGTAAAATCCAATCGGAAGGGCAACGGAGGTTTCTTTTTTCCTATAGGTATATTTATAACGCGGGTAAATAAATTCGGCGTAAGTTTTTACAATATCCGATAGTAATTTTTGGGCGGATCGTTTGTATTGCTGATTGGTAGAGAAATTGGCGGGAAAAGCTGTGCGCATGCGCGACCCTTCGTCTCGTCTCGTGTCGTTCGCCCCTAGCATCCGAGATACTCGAGTCAAACGCGTGCTGTTGAACACAGTTATACAAGTTGTGATGGAAGAATGTTGTTGAATCGATTGCTCGCCGTTGTTTAGATAGTTCGAGTTCATGTTTATTTACGTTTATTACGAATTTTCTGTTCCGGGTTTATATTTCGTCGCCGAATTTTCGTAGCTTTTTTTAAAACGTTTTTTATACTTTCGTATAATTCGATTTTTTCACGGTTTCGTTCCGCGAAAGCATTTATGTTTCGACTATTTTTATTTTCATTTTCGAATTTTTTAATGAAAAAGAGTCAAAATGGCTATCGCGTTTAGTTTACCGTCTGACGAGGACACTCTGGAGCATTACCGAAGAATTCAGCAATTGTTGCTGGATCTCATTAATTTGCTTAGAACGCTGATTACTACCGATCCGACCTCAATTCCTACTCAGAGTGAGTAATTTTTACCTGATTTATTTATTGTTTTTCACTTGCTTGTAAAATTTTATCGTTCGTTGGAAAAGTGTCGTGTTGCGGGATTTTTTGCATTGTTTAAAAAATTCAAGTGTAGGGGAAAATATTAATTTTTTTAGTGTTCTAAAATCGGAACAAAATTTTTTCAAAAAAAAAAATGAAAATTATTGCATTACCTTGAGAATATTTTTTTGAAAGCACAAAGTTTTTATCTGTCAGATTACGGAATCATTCTTAAATTTCATTAATTTTTACGAATTCAATAAATTCACTAAAAAAATTTCCAACATCTGTTTGGAAAAATACTACATTGATTTGGTACCATTAAATAGATAGAAAAATTAAAATTCTGAAAAATATAATTTTTAGGTGATATGCCTGATTTTGATTTTTATATGATAAAATATTTTTTTCGTGGCATCGAAACAATTAAAATTTCATAAATTAAAAAAATTAAAATGTTTTAAAAAAATCACCCATTATTGTATTCCAGACCTTGAAATTTTTTTACTGATGATAAAAAGAAAAAAAATGGAAATCGAGCAGATTTCCCAAGTTTGATAAAATACGCCACAAATCATTTTCATTCGTGTTTAAGAAAATGTTGAATACTAAAATCGTATTGTTGATGCTGATGAGTTTCAAATCTGGAATAAGTTGAGCAACAGTATTTTTTGCGTATTTCGAATCTAAAACATTAAATTTCCAGACTCTTGACAATTGATATCTAATTACAATAAATAAACTCTACATTGTCTCGAAAATATTTTTACTGATGGTGAAAAAAATTTATTTTGGATAGAACTCAACAAAATTGATGAAAAAAAAATTATCAAAATATTTTTGGGTACTCAGTTTAAATAAAAATGTTGGCTAATTTTACCACCACCAACGTAAAGATTTATCATCTTAGTGAATTCAAACCTTTTAAAAAAATTGAAAAACACGAACTAAAAAAAAATTATCTATAATTTTAATGAATAAAAAACGAGATTTCTCAAAATTTGTCAGTTTAAAATTAAATTTCGATTTTTTTACTAATTTTTTTTTTGAAAAATTGCGGTAGAAATAGTTGGAAAATCGATAGTGAAATTTTATAATTTTGATAATGTTTAAATATAGAATGCAAAAGTGATGTAACTCAAGGGCAATTGCACTGTTGCATATAATCAGTGTTATGTGACGTGCATAATTGCATACAAATGAAGTGAATAATTCTGCTATCTCGATATTTTTAAATCATCCAATTATTTTTGTCAGACATTTTCGAACTATAAAATAATTCTAAATTTTTTCGAGATCAATGTAGACTGAAAAAATTGAGTTTTTCGTGATAACGTGTTTCAAATTTTAGAACAAGTTCGGTAGCAATTTTCGACTTGTGTTTCGGATCTAAAATTGAGATTTATCATAATCTCATAAAATGTTCAAATGAATTTCAAGTTTTATCGATTAGAAAAAAATTTTCTAGTGAATTTAGACCTTGAAATAAGAAGTAAAAATAGAATTACGGGAATATTGTGAATTTTTTTTATTTTGAAAAAAAATATGTGTCAAAATGTACGCCATCTTCATTTTAAAAAAATATCCTATCATTTTATTAATTCCTTATTTATAATCCGCAAAAAAAAAGAGTTGATTTTGATTTGTTGAATATGAGCTCTTGGAACAGTGGTTAAGAATAAATTGAATTTGAGAAAATAATGCATCTTAACAAATTTTGCGATAATATGGATGAATAATTTTATTTAAAATTCAATTTAATTTTGTATTTTTCATCTATCTACTTAATTCAAAATTATCAGTAGTATTTTTTAAGTTGGTCTGAAATGATGCAATTATTTTTAATTCGATATGAAGTGTTGAATTCGAAAAAAAAACTTCCCTTGGTCGTACAAATGATCAACGTTTTTTCCAGTCCATTTCTGGTCTTGTTTTTTGATGTACCATAGTCGAATACAGATTTCGTTTCATTATTAATTTTTCATTTTTTCATTTTCAAATGATGAAATTATTTCGAAAATACCTAATAGGTATTCACGAATGATCATTCAATTTTTTCTCATAAAGATGTTCATGATTTTTCAATATTTCAATTCGGTGCATTTATGAAAAGTGTAGTGTCAATGAATGTTGATCTTTGAAATTTTTTCAAACATAAGGTATCAGTACGCTTTTAAAAAAAACTTCAGTTCACCTCATTTTAACTTTTGGTAAATTTATTCGAGAACTTTTAATTTTTATAGATTTTTTCGATTCATTTTCATAACATTGATGAACCATTCGGTACTTTAATTATTAACCCAAAGTGTTGATCTGTGAATTTAAAAAAATCATTTCATGTTTTCAATTTTTTTTTATTGAAAAATTACTCAAAGAATTTTCATTTTAATCAAGTACCTAAATTTTTTTCTATAATAATGATGAGCTGTTTAAAACATCTAAAGGTCATGCATATCTTGCATTTTTTTTTTCAAATTTTGAAATTTGAATTGAATTTTTTTTTCAATCAATTTTTTTGTACTTTTTATAAACACTTCACACGAAATCTTCGATTTAATTATCGATCAAAACAAATAAAAATTTCACAAAAATGACAAATGCAATAATCGATACAACGTACTCCTACGTATCGTAATTTTCGAACAAAGTAATCCCGAAATTCACTCCAAATTATCTTCAGTTCGAACTAATAAAATTACACCCATATTACCCAAATAAGCACTCAACTTTACATGGTATTTCGCAACGACACACATAAAATTAGTAATTTAATTCGATCCATCGACCAAATCATCTCTCCGTGAACAATACAAAAGCCCATAAAAAAGGTTGAAAAATTATCCTTATATCGATGACAGTCCTATTTGATTTCATTTTACGATTACATCGTCCACAGTGTTTCGCAGCGAGTACCAAGAAGGACATAATGTTTTACGACATTGTCGATCGTACTACCCCTCCTAACGATATTAAAATCCAAAAAAGGGGGTCCAAAGTGATAATAAAAATTTTCAAGTACCTAAAATATGGCAATTTTTAGTCCATTTGTTTCTTTACACGAATTACATAGTTTCAACGAGCTGTAGATATTTCTTTCCTCTAATCTAAACGAGGTTTCCGCTTCGTGTAGCGATATTTTCGTACGTAGAGATAACGAAGGTCAAGGTTTTGAGCGACTTTCGAGTGAAATTGTAAAAATTCAGATACTAATTACGTTTTAATTTTTTTCCAACTCGAGTTATTGTCCGGTATATTTACTACGTATTAAGTATTGTTCGACGAACAATACTGTACGTAGAGTGGAAAAAAAAGAAATGTTATCAATTTTGCGTTGCGATTACGTGTTCGGCTTCGTCTTGCTGTTGCGTTCGTTTGGCCGATGACGATTCGTAATCTGGCGTGTGTTTTTGGAAATTCTCGAATCCACGTGCGTTTTCTTGCACATGTTCGAATATACCGAGGGTTTATTTTGTCTCGGATTCAATCGATTTCGAGATTGTGGAAGAAATAACAGGGAAGCGTTGAGTTTATTATCGCTACGATAATGTTTTATTCTTATTTTCTGTCAAATCGTACGATTCGAATTCGATGACTAATTAGTTTATATTTCATGAAAGATATTGCGTCAGAATACGACAAGTTATATTTTTATTTTTCGCCCGAGGTGTTAAATTATACCTACTCGTACATGTCATCGACTTCTCTTTCAGATCCGCAATAATAAGTTCAAGGCAGTTCATCGTCGTGGGTTTCCATTCGATTGTAATTTTACACTCGAATCTTCCACTTTATCGGTTCTTTTTCTTATCTCTTCGATAATTTTTCGTTTCCATCTCACCTCGTTCGAAATCGACGTATTTACCCCTCGAGTTCGTTAATCCGGATAAATACGTATGAAGAAATTAGCTCGTAGGAAGGTCCCTAAACACGATTTATCGAGCAGTTCTCCTCCGTGATGTAGTGGCATATGAACTCGAGAATCCCTTCGCTCTCTCCAGAGACGGTTTGCTGCCGTTTAAAGCGCAGTGAGATACGAACGTGCGCAGAAAACCAATACCATGTTTTCGAGTATTACGCAACAAATTAATTTCCCATATTCCGGATTCGGTCGATAAACGGTATGTCTCGTGGCTCGAATTCAACCATGTCCATTGCTATAGGAAAATATATTGAAATTGAGAATTTTCAAGTCGTGAAAAATTTTAGGAAAATAAAAAAAAATTGGTTGAAGGATTTTTGAGGAATTTTGAGTCGTGAAAAATTTTAGGAAAATCAAAAAAATTCACGTTGAAGGATTTTTGAGGAATTTTAAGTCGTGAAAAATTTTAGGAAAATCAAAAAAATTTATACGTTGAAGGATTTTTGAGGAATTTCGAAAAGATTACGAAAAAGTAGCTAGAAAAAATTTTTTCAAGTCGAAGGTCTCAATTTTATCTGAATTTTCTTCCAGATTTTTGCCTTTTGTTCTAATTTTACAAAAATTTGCCAAATTTTAGCCCAAAAATTGGCTAAAAATTTCTAAAATTCGAATCATATCTCTCCTCAATTCCAAATAGTACTCTAAATTTGTGCCTATCTTATTGTGAGTAACAGAAAAAACGTAAGAAAAAAGAACGAAAAATGTGATTTGGAGTAAACATAGTTCATTCAATTATTTTTTCATGTTATTGTTTCATTTTTCTCGGAATTAGATTTCAAGTAACGTTACGAATGACGTCATTTTGAAAAAAAAAAAGGTCAATAATATCCAAAGAATTTTACCCAAAAATATTTCAACTGTTTTGAAATTTTTTCCTTAATTTTCTGCTCAAATTTCGTCGAACTTTCTGTACGAAAATTTTACCAGTCGACTCGTCGGAATCCGACTAGGTTTATTTTTTTTCGTCGAAAAATAAAGGTGACTGTGTCAGGCGAAAATTAAACCGCGGCGAAAAATTCGTCATCGATAAGTCATTGAACGGTGTCAAGGTTTTTACATAAGTTTGGTCTGTTTGTCGGTTTTTACACGGCTCGAAGTCGTCGTACGAAGCTCAGACAATGTCGCTGACCTAGTGGGCGACCGAGGGGGCCGGGGGGCATGCGCGTGTGATGAATTATACCTATAAACTCGTGTACGTAAATATGGTTGCCTAGTTTTCAGGGGGTTGATGGGCCTGCCCGAGCGTATGAAAAGTTCGATGCATTAAACTTGGTTTCACTGACCTCGTTCGTTGGTGGCTCGAAATCAATACCTTGGAAGTTTAACCCGTTCGTCGAAGGTATTTCTTTTCTCGTCGAAGAGGGTATTCATCTCGAGTACAAAAGGTAATCTGCGCTTTGACCGGCCCTACCATCAGCTGTGCTTTTCCCTTTTTTTTTTTGTCAGCTGTGAAACTTCGTAGAGCCGCAGCCGGGGTCCGTATTGCGCAACGTAGGAATTTTTTGCGTATTAGGAAATATACTCGATTCCACCGCATCCACCATCCGCAGAATCTAGATGCGTATTTACCTCTCATGGCAACGTTGCCGCATCCGAAGGGTAGTTGGGTTCGGCAGGGGTGTATCGGAGAAGTCGCAACGTTGCCTGGGACCAGAAACGAAGGGCAGGGTTGGGAAATCTTATAATGGGCACTGTACGACTCTCGAGTCGATAAATTACGACGTTTTTAAGCCCAAAAATGGCAAACCGAACTGAGTTTTTTATTACCCATAGTGGAAGAAAAACCGCGAAATACGTTGTAAAAAAAATTCGCCCAGCGATCTGAGACCATGTCTAGTGTTTTTACCTCGATCGAGAGGTAATAGAGTTGTTGGCCTTTTTTTTCTTCAAGTTTTATTTTCTTTTTTTTCTTCTTATTCGGTATTGTTTTCGGGAAAAGGGTCGAAAGCGACTGCCAAGGTGACAGTTTTTTTCATCGTTATTGTTCGCATTTATCGCGGTTTTATATTTTTTTAACTGCGTCGAGAAGTGTCGACTCGAGTGCCATGATAAGAGGGTAGAAGGAGTCGTAATTTTACGACTTTTTTCTCGCTTTATTTTCTGACTGATGCCGGAGCTGTCCCTTTTTTTCCATCGTTTAATTGGTACCGAATTGGCGTGTGTGAGGTACAATGTTGCTGAAGGTATACGAAGGGTTGAAAAAAATTACACCTAAGGATGGTTTGTTCTGTTTTGGAAGGTTTCGAATCGATGTAGGTTCCTGTGCGGTATTGTTTAGATTTTTTTGACTCGGGTCGATGAACTTTGTTAAAAGTGGGTTTTTGAAGAAGCTAACAGTTGTTTTGTGTAAATTTTGTACTTATTTTTTACGCGTATGAGTAAGCTAAGTCGTAAAATATGACGAATAATCGTGTATTTTTATGAATGGAAATTCGACGAGGTCACCAGGGATTATAATTTTCCGACGAAATGAATGAAGTTTTTTGAGAACCGGAATGGAAATCCCAATTACGAGTGAAATTGTCGGGATTAATTAATTTTCGCGTTATGTTCGAGGTCGTTGCAGTTAATTGAGTACTCGATCAGTTTTCCTGGTATGAGAAATTCTAATAAATTTTCTCGAATTATGATCGGATTTTTATCAATTTTTTTTATTCGAGGGAATAAAAGAAGAGAAAACATGGATGAAAGATGAGGGGAGGGAGTAAAATCATCTGTTTGATTTAAACAAAAATTAGTTTCAGGGATGAGTATAGGAGAACTTGGTAAAATAGATTGATTTTGAATAATGTGATTCATTTTTCGAATTGAATCGAATTTTTGTATTCAACTCGAGGAGGAAGGAGAATCAAGTGAAGGAGTAGGTATAACTCCCAACTATATAAAATGGATAATTTGTTGAATTCAAATAAATTTACTTACTTAAAAGTGAAGTGAGGAAAAAGGGATTTGTATGTAGTGTCAGTGTCTGGAGTGATTTCTTTTTGATTGAAGTTATCAGTTTTTCCAATTTTGTCCTAAAATTTTCGAAAGGAATATAAAAATAATCTGGATCTTTACGAAATGATGAATGTTCTAAAATTTCCTCCAAGTTCTATTGAACTTTGAAATTGTTTTGCCAACTTTTACTCGCTCAGGTGATTTTTATAAACTGAACTGGAATTTAAGAAGAGCGAGGAAGGGGAGGGGAGTAGAATGTCTAATATTTATTGAAACGATAAACTTTTAGGGGTTTTCAACTCTTAACTTTTTTTGTCGGTGTTTAATCGATTAATCATTAATCAAGCTACCGGGGTAGGTGGGGTGAAATTGAATAGTTGATTCTGATGAAACGACGAATTTTTCAAATTTTAGTGAAATATTTAAAAGAAGTGAAGGAGGAGGATAAAACAATCCAGTTCATCAGAATAAAATAAATAATTTTGCAATTTTTATAAAAATTTTGATAGAAAGCTGTTTGAGAAAAAAATAAAAAAGGTCTGATTTTAGTTAAAAAGTAATAAAAGTATTACTGTTTTAGGTTTGATGGAGTTTTTTGAAATTGTTTTCCAGCTGCTATTCGACTGATTTTTTTTTATAAAATCGTTTCATTTTTAATAATTGAAAATTGAAATTAGTGGGGATGAAATAATCAATTTTCAAAGTTCACTAAAAAATACGTAATGTTTTTTTTCTCAAGTTTTGTCATATTTCCATAATTTTTATCAATTTTTGTGCCTCTGAAGTCCAGTCTTGAATTGATGCGTGAAGAAAGGGGTGAAGGAGGGAGGAGGGTAAAAATCCAATTCTGGAACTAAAATTCGAATTTGGATTAATTTTTGTGAATTTTTTAATGCATATGTTTTTTTCTGGTTGTCGTTTTCGTTCATTTTGAACTTTTTGAGCTATTTTTTCGATTTTCTAAATTCGAAGATTGTTTGAATCTTTGCATCGAATGATGAATTTTTAAAATAATTTTTTTCCTTTAACGAAATTATTTTCTCACACGTTTTGTCAGTTTTTAATTAAAAATCTGTTCAAATTAATAAAACTGAAAAAACATCTGCCCAACATGTTCAAAAATATTCGAATTTGTGTTTTGAATTGAAACCAGTCATAAATCACGTGAAACTTCTTCCATTGCTGGAAAAATTCTGTCTTTTTCGGTGTTTGGTTTAATTGTTTTTTCTTAGGTAATGGAATTTTTGCAATTTTAAAATCTAGAAATGCATAAAATACCTAAAATGATCATTTATCAATTTTCAGGTTTTTTTTTATCATCTAAAAAATCTTAAAATTGAAATATTAAAGAAAAAAATTTTCTTTGAAAATTCATCAATATTTTCTGGTTTTTGAATTTTATCTTTTATTTGATTTGGTAGAGAACGATTTAATTCTTCTCATTTTGAAATATTGATTATCGTTTCAGTTTTCTGATGATAAATTTCTTAAAATTATGATTTTTTCAAATTTCTCTCCGGTAGAGATCTCTTTTTAACCCTATATAGACCACCAGTGCCAAAAACGGCACTACAATGCATTTTTCGAAAAAAAAACCACCTGGTGCCAAAAACGGCACTAAATGTATTTCCTTAACATTGTAGTGCCGTTTTTGGCACCAGGTGGTTTTTTTTCTTAAAAAAGCATTGTAGTGCCGTTTTTGGCACCAGGTGGTTTTTTTTTGGTGGTCTACCTAGGGTTAAAAATTCTCAACAAATTTTATGAAAATTGAAACCAATCACGTTCGTTTTCATCGAATGAATAAATTCCGCCAATTCTGCTTCTGGAATAATACTCGTAAATACGCCATATTTTTTCCAATCTTCGACTCAGTTCCAATTCAAAGTTCAAACCTACCCACGCCTAAAAATACATCCACCCAGTCCATTGCCCTCGTCCTGCCTATCTACCCAAACTCACGATATACTTCAATACGTAAAACCTCGCCTGAATTTCGTATCGGAAAATACACTCGGACGATGATAAACTTACACTCGGCAAGAAAAATACACGTCCAGAGTGAATGAACTTTACCAACGCGCGCAAGTCGATTCGCTAAAATGCATATAAAACGACGACCAGCAGCACGACGATCGAAAGAGATGAAGAGAGAACGATAACCCCAGAGCTCGAGCGAGTGCGAACACGATAAAGGTTGTAGGGTAGGACATCGTCGAAGGGCAGAGGGGAAGACGAGTGACTGAAAACACTACGCATTACTTTTTTCCTACCTCTTTACCCTTCCATCGTGTCATCTTATCGCCCCATAGTAGTCATCGTAGTACTACGAGTAGATGCTGCAGGCCAAGAGAAGGCAAGCTGTGCGGTGTAATGCACATGCAGATGCGTTACGCTGCACGGCGCATAATAAAATACTACTACACGTTTAGAAGAGGAAAGATTATAGTAAGAAACCGAGGCTGGAGAGGAATCGAGGTACCAGAGCGAGAGACCAGATCGTCATAGAGAATTGGAAAAAGAAAGACGATGCTATTGAGATGAAAGATGAACGTGAAATAGAAGTTGCTGCCGATTCATGGGCGGGGGCCAGGGAGGGTAAAGACTTGTTTTCTCTATTTACATTCGGTTGTTACATGTACCTCGTACACTTGGGTTACCTTACTCGCATCTACGAAAGGTTGCACCGTACGACACCGTAGATTATGCATTTGTACTCGAGGCACAATACAGGCCTAGGAAAGGGTTGCTAGGGCAGGTTTTTATTTTCGAAAGTTTACTCGGGTTCATGGTCGAACGGTGGCACGGACCGTTGCGGTATCTTACGATATTGCTAGAAACTCCAATTCACTCGCCGAACCATCGATAGAGTGCGCTGCAGTCGTGGCGCGCGACTAAATCCCAGAGACGGCTTGTCTACGCGTCGTATATTTGAGGTTAGCCACCTTTTAGCCTGTTGATCGTAGACCCGTCCCCCTTCCCCCCGATCCGTGGTCTTTACCCAAAGCCACGCGCAGCTCTACTGTTTTTTTCCTTCGCTTAGGCCTTCCACTTCCGCAACCCGCCATTTTCTCCTTGTTTGACGGATTTTGGCGCGAAAAATTGATCCGCCGGGTAATTCTGGTCTGTGTTTTCTCAGCACTTATGTAACTGGCCGAATCGACGAACTGACCAGTGTAATGTTTGTTGTGTTGCTTGAGTGTGTATCGAAGCGTGCTATTGTCCGCCCAATATATCTTGAGACGTCCGCCTAATGCATAAAGTAGGCAAAAAGCGTTACACTCAGGGATTCTCAATTTGGGTTTGAATGAAAAAAATTAGATTACTTTTTAACGCAGTGTTATTTTTATCATGTTTGGTGGCCAATTATTTCTTGATTGTACACTACATTGCGAAACCCTGTAGTGCATTTTGCCTACTCCGGCTTTCAGGCGGACGTCTCAAGATATATTGGGCGGACAATATTTCGTCTGCTTCGTACATTTTTGTTTTACGATCCAATTGACGTATTAAGTGTTTACCGTCTGAAAGTCTGGCTGGTGGAATGCCCGCCAAACCATACCGAACCCAACGATAATAATTTAATCATTGTACGACGTGCTGGTGTTTACTTACTACAATGTGTATTATCATGGCAAAGAGAGAGTACCTTGATCGAGTTTGAAAATGGCGGCCAGGATGCGTCATTGGTTCGGAAAAACGGAACCAGAATGGAAATTTACATTTTTATAGAGGTAGTACCTCTAGCTTGCCTCTTCGTTGGAATATTCGACGTATTGATAAGTGCACGTGGATTTTTTCAAATTAAATTCATCGCTATTACTTATTACGTTGTAATTGCACGCGTACGTCGGAGTCACACATCGTATATTTTTTTTTATTGAATTTCTAATCGAAACGTTGCTTGGATTTGTACTCGCATATGTGCATAAATACAACGTCGAGTCGTACTATATTAAAAAATCAGTAACTGAATTCCATATAAATAGGTACTTTATTGTTGCAAAAATATCCTCGCGATTGGATTTTTTTTATTTTCCGATGGACTTGTTTGAAAACGCGTAAATGCAGGTGGTCCGAAACAAAACCGAGAGTTCGGTCTGCGAAGTATAATATAAATGTCTACGTATTATCGCGTTTTATCGCGACTTCTATTCGCGGCCGCGTAAACAACTCACGAGCTGGATCGAGTAGTGAAAATGATAACGACCATAGCGACGACGGCGATGAGTCCGATGATGATGCAATAATTAATACGCGTTACGAGTGCAGCGTAGAATGCTGAGATGTGTATTTTTTATGAGGGTTTTTGCATGTCGAAGTGAGAATTTTTCCTCGAGGATGCCAGCTGGGCTAATTTGCTGTAATTAGACGGGTTTAATTTGGATGATGTAAAAATTCGATGATTTTTTCCAATTGGTCTGGTTCTGTTGTCTTCTTTGCCTTTTTTGCGTTGAAAATTCGATTTATTGTGGCTGAAACAAAACAGGTGTGGAAAAATTACAAAAATTAATGATAATTTCTTATTTTTGTACATTTTTTACCTAAAAAATTCGAATTGTGGAAAAAATTTTTTTAATCTCAAATTCAACATCAAAACTCATGAAATTGCTTTTTGAGATAGAAATGTTTCTTTACGATTTTTTCAGTTTGCGTTTTTCAATAATATTTTTTGGTCTCCTCATTTTTCTCCGATTTCGAATTCCAACCCCTGAAAAAAATTATAGAAAATTTAGATACTGTTTTTTCAATTGTAAAATTCGAATTGGACAGTATCAAATTCCAATTTTCCACCCTCCCCTATCTTTGTAAATCGACGTCATTTTTGTTAAACCAGAAAAGAGTTATAAAACCCCTGAAACTTGAAATTTAAAAAAAATTACCTCATAGAAACAAAAATTTCTCAACTTGGCTGATACAATTTTTACTTGAGAAAAATTCAAACGAGCGGTGATAAGATGTAATTGATTTGGAATTTCAAATTCAGGTTTATTTTTTAAATTATTTTTTCCTTTGTTTTAGATTTTTATTACCATCTCCCCCTTCCCCTTCCTCATATCTTATCCCAGCAATCCAACTATTCAAAAAATTGATTTTCAAATGTTGAAATAAAAGTCTACTGAATTTTGAGAAAAAATGGAAGAAGATTTGAAATTTTTCAAGTGTGTTTTTTTAAAATTAAATTTTATCGATGGACAAAATGATGTTTTGAATTTCACTGAAATAAAATAGTTCATTTTCTCGCTCTCTGATTACTATCGTGTTCTGAAAATTCAAAGTTTTTTTTTTCAATTTTTTTAAATTATTGAATTGCCCATGGGGGGGGGATCTCTAGGTATCGTTTATTTACTTAAAAAGTGAGAAAATCTCACTTTTTATGAACTTCATTCTGTTTTTAAAATTTGAAAAAATTGAGAAAATTTCTCATCAGTTTTGACTCGATAAAGAATATGAAATAGGTATGAAGGTCCTAGTTCTCCTAATCTCAAATTTCTTCTTCACTCCTTCTGCTTACCTCATGAAATAATTCTTTGTTTTTTGTTTTGAAAAACAAGATTGGATGAGGCTGAAATTGAGATAAAATTGAGAAACGTTCTAAATTTCACTCAATGCCTAGTCTTAGTTTTTCATTCAAAATCCATTTTTTCTCTTATTTTTTTAGATTTTTCAATCGAATTTTGAAATTCTCATCTAGATGAGTTTTTATTGAAAAATATTGACAAAATCTTTTTAAACATCAGGAAGCTTCCACAATTCTTGCATTTCGATTTGGAGAAATCGTCAAGTCTCGTCCAAATTTTCACCTTATTTTTTTTATTTTTCAGAATTTTTTCATCTGCATGAGATTTCTCTGAGTGTTTTATGATTTTACTTTTTCCCCTGTCAATTTTCTGATGGTATGTTGAGCCCATTTTTTTTTCTAAATAGCCCAAAAAACGCATTAAAAAATTTCTTCCAGTATTATTACCAGATTCGAAGAAAAATCAATTTTATTTGCTTTTTTTTTGCTACTTTTTATCATTTTTCAAATTCAAACAAAAATATGAGTTTCAGTTGCTTTTGATTTTTCAACATTTTTTGCCAAAATTGGTGACTTGAATTATTTGAAATAGTGAAAATTGAAGAGGGAGGAGGTGTCCTTTAAGTTTGAGAAATGATTTTTTACGGATTTTTACGAGTCTAGAGAGAGGTTCCCCGCGCAGAAAAACTCGAAGACATCTCTTTTCTCACCTATGATCCTATTTGTATTTCACTCTTCCCTAATTACGAATTTTACTCAATTCTGGACCATCATTTTCCACCCTTTCCCCCTCCCACCTTCCTAAATCCTCTTTCCTCCAAAATAATCACACTAAACAAACTCTAGAATAAAACCAGTCTACTATTTCTGATTCATCATCTATGTTTTGCTTCTGCTGGATCACCACATGCGTTAAATAATACCTACGATCAAGGCTATACGACATCACCCATCGAAATATTTACTATTCGCGTTAACCACCATGTCCCGGTACAGTTCACCGCATCTTCATAGCATCTGACAGCAAATTCTGGTCAGTCGAGCTCGAGTGCAACTATACGAGATTATCGATAACCAACGTTGATGGTTTTGACACATGAGTCAATCATCATAGCTTTAGAAAAAAATCATCTCTTTCTATGACCGGGGACGAGGCAGAGAGGCGTGTTACGGGTGCAGGTCGCGAAGCCTCACGCAGGTGTACGTGCGCCCTACTCGGTATATCGTGTAATCGGTGCACAGAGAGGATGAGGAGGAGATTTGGGTTACGCAAACTCGTATAGGGTGACTATAGGTACGTAACCGATTTGAAAAACCTGCAACTAGTACAACGAACCGGCGAAGGCGAAAGGGGGAAGATACGAAGCTGGATGCGTAGAATGGGGTATTATGATTACAGCACCAAGAAGACGAAAGAGAGATTCGAAGATTCATCCGGAGAGTGCACGGTTAACCCCAGCAGGTGTTCGAGACCTATTGAAACAGGTGTGGATGAGGGTCGTATACGTATTAGTGGATCTGTGTGGTGTGTAGTGTGTATCTGTATGCACATGCACATCGATCCCGTACTCGCTCGTAGTTTGTAGACCAGATTTAAGAAAACTCTTAAGCCCCTTAGGTTTTTGTTCGGCTGATTTCAGCCCTCCCCTTGCGTCATTCTGCATCGGTGCGTGAGTCTCGGGTCGTGATCCAGCCGAGAGGTAAATCGGTGAAGGGTACCAAGGTGTAGACACCTGTGCTCCCAGTGTGCCGTATGTGCTTATAATATACCTAAAGATACATGCGATTATAATGGATCCAGGACCAGTGAAAGGGGGAGGGAAATTGGCTTAGAAAACGTAACTTTAGCTATAATATATTTTTACTCTTAGAACTGTACCAATATTTCATTCTCTGATTGATATTTTCAAACTTGTTCTAATTTCTGTTTTTTTTTTCTGTGCAGGTCCAAATTCCCCGGTACCAGCCTCCGGATCGCATTTCGGTTTCCCGACGCCTCCGAGCAGCGTACCCAACTCGCCTTCTCCATTTTCGCCCAACGCCACATCGACCACTTCGGCTTTCGTTCTGCCCGACGTCATCACCAGCGCTGCGTCCATCGAGGAACTTCGTAACTACTTGATCTCCAGGAATTCCTCAGCCATGGGACCAGTCTCGGGCCCATCTCCGGCCCCATTCGCACCAGTCACGCCCTCAATTCTACAAGAACAAAACGACCCGCAAAGGGTACCAGTCTCGCAGTCATCCGCCGAACCAGTTCAAATTCGCGCCCCGGCATCGTCGGCGGCCCACAAACTACGTAAAAGAAAACGTGCCAGGATATCTCGCAAAAAGAAATGCTGCGGAGAATGCGTCCAAAACGAATCTCCCGCCGGGATGCCATCGTCGCCTCAGTCTCTTCAATCGGCGACGGCCGCTGCATCGACGTGCTGCCAAGATAAATACCGTAAGATCCCCAAAACCCAAGAGTGTTCCTGTAACGATCCCAATACCGTCAAAACGACCGGCCCGTGCCATCGACATCATCACCGAATCACGCGAAATTACGTTCCTAGCGCCGCCGATAGCGAATTTTTCCCCGATCCGGCGTACTACAGGCGATTTGCCCAGAATACCGATACCGATACTGCCAACGATGATTGTAAATCGCTGAATTCGTGGATGTACGTCGGCGAGGAACTGAGAAAGATGACTGATGGATATCGACATACGAATAAGAAAGTGAGTTGAATGGTTTATTCTGTTTTTAGGTACTGATTATTTTTATGGTTATTTTAGTGGGTAAATTGGATCGAATTGAAGATTTTTTGGCCTTTTTTTTGGTCAATTTTCTGAAAATTTTCAATTTTGAGGTTTTTTTTGTATCTGCGAAAGTTGAAATTCATCTCTAGCTTTCCATTGGGTGTCTTAAAAAAAAAATCAGTTTTTTGAGTTCCCACAATAATATATCGAAATAAAGTACAAATTCAATTTGAGTTGGGAAGCGTGAGGGGAGGGAAAGGGAAGGGAAAAGGTATACCAACAGAAATTTCTGATCATTTTTCTTCTGACTTTTCGAATTGGTTGATCAATTTTTCATTTTCAATTTGTGATCATTGGTTCATTGCAAACTGCATTTCAAAAAAAAAAAGTTGGAGCATTTTTTGCGACTCGTACTATTTGTATTTTTTTTATTTTCCTGACTTGTACTAATTTTTACAAAAAATGTTTCCCCCTCCTTGTCCCTATAATAGTAAAATTGGATGTTTAAATTATTCTGTTTTTCAAATTTCATTTCGAGTTGAGAAAAAATGAAAGTTGAAAAAATATTAAACCAAATTCTATTCGTCTCTGATTTTTTTTGGTCAGAATTTTAATTCATTCTTGCTTTGATTTTATTAAAAAATATGTATGAATTTTCCCCCCTGTCTTTTCTGGAAATGTGTCTCGAGTAAGTATCAGAAGCAAAGGGAAAAAGGAGAATTTTTTTCAATTTTCATGTGGTTCATTTTTCAATTCTAAATGGTCTCTTTTCAGTTTCGAATTTCAATAGAATTACTCCCATTTTTCTGCATGATCGACTCGACGAAAAATCCACTCTTTAATCAATTTTTTCCAATATTTTTTTTGAAGGAGGTATTTAAGGAGGGGAGGAGAGGAGGGTGTCAAAAAGTAGATTTTTACCTATACTTTCAATTCGAAAATTTCGTCAGAATTGTCTACATTTCATCCTCAATTTGGAATTTCAAAAGATATATCATTTCTTCAAAATAATTCACGAAAAACACTTGCAATAGTTTTTCAAATTTTTCCACCATTTTGTTGAATTATTCTCTTGAAAGGGGTGTAAATCGTATCTCCTTCCAAAATAATTGCCGAAAAAATACCATTACAAATTTTTATTTTTATTTCACGATTTTTGGAAAAATGTACCCAAGGGGGAGGGGGTAGTCTTTTTCAATCGAAGTTTTGTTTTTAACTAAATTTGAAAATCAGAGCATTATTTTTCTTCAATTTGAATTCGAATAAAACCAGTCTCCTCTTAATAATTATATTTTTTGGAAAATACAAAAGGTATGTGTGCTGATTGGGGGGGGGGGTGAGGGGTCAGTTTGCGGAAAGGTGAAAGAAAGTAATGATTTCGAACTCGATGAATTCAGTAATGTAATTTCTCATTCTGTCTTGATTTGAAAATATCAATTTTTCGATTCTCCCCTCCTCCATATCTCTTGAAAATCTTTTGAAAATACTCTTTGGCGGCGGAGGAGTGGTTTGGTATGCAAAAGGAGTACAAAAATAGTATTTTTTTTCTCTATTCATAAAATCCAGAAAAAATTTCCACCAATTTTTCAATAAATTTTCTGACTGATTTATTAATTACTGTGCTACAATTCTGACAATTTTCCAGTAAATTTCACATAATTTTTCTCTAATTTATAAATGAATTTCTAAATTTTTGACATTTTTCGAAATAAAACTTTTCAACTGAGAAGTCTCAGAATCTGGACCTAATCTGCTCCAAAATTTTGAGTAACTCCTAAACCTATCAAATTGAAATACTTGATGTACCCATTCAACCACACCGTTTCGTCCCATTGTACTAATTCTTTCCAATGTTTTCATAAATACACCCCGTTTACATATTAATTCGCATTTAAGTCTCGGTTCGACTAACGCTACCGTCGGTTTCAGCGTCATTTAGCCAACCGAGCGTACACTAATTGACAGAATTATAAAAAGGGTGACTTTTACTGTCACGTCAGGTTTTTGAAGAGTGAAAAATCTGCTCTCTCGTCGCACGCAGTCTTCTTTTCACGCCGGGCACTATGCATTAGACCCAGTCCACCGATCCCGATCACACATGCACCATGCTTTTATAAAAATACCCCGAGACAAGTGCAAGTGCATCAGGCATAGATCGCGAGATACCTTACACGACTCATCGTCGGCAGCCTGAATCTCTGCGATGCTTTTATTTGCGTCGTAATGTCTAACATCTGGCCCCCTTTTTAAGCGACGATGATATCTGTCCATATGGTGAAGTCATCCAGCCAACGAGAATAAAAAGGCCTATACGAAAAACCCAGAACTGAATTTCGTCTCGTGCGTATGGCAATGAGCGTACACTCGCGAGTAATTATATTTACTCGTTTATCGAAAAAATTTATTCGAATTCCTCAGCTGGCTATTTTTCTCATGCGCGACTTCGTTAAACCAGAATTATGTCTTTTTTTCACCGTAAAATGTACGTTTTTCAGAAAAGGTCCCCGGGGGGGTTCTGCACACATATGTGAGAATTCGATTCGACCGCAACACCCCGAGATGAAATATGTCAACGAGCTCTGTTAAAGTAATAAACCCTTACGAGACGTTGAGTCAAGTTTACGACGATCGAGTCATCATGTCAGTAAAAAAAAGATAGAAAGTCTCCAAACATATTAAAACAACCTACACCCTCAAAGAACTAAATGAGTAGAGATAGACTGAAAAGCCTGCTAACTTCTTTTAGAAATAGTTTTCATTCTCCAGCTCACTCGTAATATCAAAGGTAACCGAGAAATCACGCCGACTAAGCGAAAACACAAAACCCACTCGATAGACTTGACCAAAATACGTTGCCCAAGAATCGAATAAAAATTTCATTCGAAATAAGAAACCATCTAATACCCGACCAACCCTCAATTTTTAAGGCGAAAGCGCAGATTTTTACTAGTGCAGCGTATTTTATTGTGCATCCAATAACGTGCCAATCACATTAAACCAGTGTCAATCTGTTCTCGCGAGTTAAACGGATCGCTATTATGAAGGGCAGCCAGGCAGACCGAAGGGTAGGGTAATTTGTTCCACATGACAAAACTGTTAATACAATGAATGTAATTCAATTGGTAAAATGACTTGGCGCCCTTTTTCTCGGCAGCAGATTACTTTCCTAAGTAGTGACGACCGAATACCTATTCGACATTCGTACCCTTGTGGCCGGCCGGAATTTTCTTCATAAATAGTATTTCGGAGCAAGTGCAGCATTTTTCCATTAACCTTTATGTACGTGGATGGACGCAGAGATCAGGGGAGGGTTCATTTATCGCATGATTGGGTTTCGTCGGACCGAATACGTTGGCTCGATTTTTTGTTGTGGGAGATGGTTCTGTGGGTAGTTTTCGATTGTCATTCTCGATTTTCATATATTTTTCTTTCAAAAAGCTCGAGGAAATTGAGCCAACTGAATATACGAAATATGCTCTCATTTCTAAATCAGTGATATTTATCGAAAAAAAAAGTCTGAATTGCAGCATAAAGGATAATCGGTAAAAAATTTTCACTGAAAACAAATCTGTAAGAATAATAATTGAAAATCGGTGAAAATTTTCGAAAAACTAGTGAAAATTTACTGAAATATTAGTGAAAATCTTCGATAAATTAGTAAAAGGTTTCAAAAATTCAGTGTAAATTCATTTTGAAAATTAGTGAAAAATCACTGAAAATCAATGAAAATTCACTGAAAAATCACTGAAAATCAATGAAAAATCACTAAAAAATCAGCAAAAATTCACCAAAAAATCAGTGAAAATTCACTGAAAAATTGGTGAAACTTTTTAAAAAATTAGTGAAAATCTTCGAGAAATCAGTGAAAATCGATTTTAAAAATCAGTTGAAATTCACTAAAAACCCATGAAAATTCACTGAAAAATCACTGAAATTCAATGAAAAATCACTAAAAAATCAGCAAAAATTCACCAAAAAATCAGTGAAAATTCACTGAAAATTAGTGAAAATTTACTGAAATTTAGTGAAAATTCACTGAAAAATTAGTGAAACTTTTAAAAAAATTAGTGAAAATCTTCGAAAAATCAGTGAAAATTAATTTTAAAAATCGGTGAAAATTCACTAAAAATCGATGAAAATTCACTAAAATGTATGAATTTAGCTGAAAAATGAGTGAATTTTGCTGGTTTTTCCTGTGCTGAAATTCTGACTGTTGATCAGTGATTTTTCACCGATTCAGAATGAGAGAGTAATAATTCGGAATATTTTCAAGTAAAAAGGCAACAAATAGGCAATTGTAAAGTTGATCAGGACAAGAAAAATGAACCAAAAATTGATATTTTTAGACCCTCCTTCACCCTTTCCACGAATGAAAAGAACGATTCGAGGAGCATTTTTAAATCAAAATTAGACTAAGCTAAAATATCTAAAATATCATTCACCTACCTTTAATTTATCAAATATCTCCATACTAATCAACCCTTTTTCTTCTTTTTCCCTCCAGGACGAAAAACTCACCGGAGACATCAACGAAGGTGGTAAAGGCCTAAACGGTCTAATATCCCAATGTGGTCGAGCAGTCTTCGCCGCAACTCTGCTGGTTCTCGGCTGGAAACTACTGAAGCAAAATTAACACCGTCTGCTTTGCCATTCGAAGAAAACACGAAGAAGAATTTTCTACAAGTAAATATCCAAAGATTACCAAAACTATGATTTATTGATCTCATGCTAGACAGATCATTATGAAGTCATTTGATACCAATTTAAGGTATAGAGTAAAGTTAAGAAGAGTTTTGTTTTTTAAGCATTTTATAAGTGTTTACTTTTTTTTTAACGAATGCATTTTTGTGTGGTTTTTTTTTTAAAGAAAAATTTTTCTCTTTACTCTGTAAGGTAATTTTTAAGGGAGTTATGCTTAGATACGATTACTTTCGGTCTCGTTGTGGTCACACGACGAGCTCACGATCTGATGATCAAATTAATAGTTTGAAGTTCGTCGATGGTGCAGGCGTTTACATTTTTCAAAAAACTCTAAAAACAGCTTCTAACCACGAACCGATGTCTTTCTGGTTATTTTACGGCCTATTTTTCGTATACCCTTATGGAACGCTCAATTGTTGCTGGTGTTGTTTGTTGGTTTTTTTATATTCATCCGTTGATGAAATTTTATCAAAATTGTGAGGAATTTTTTTCATTTTTTTACTTTTTTAAAAAAAAATTTTAACCGATGACTGGTATTTTTTAATTATGGACTTGGGATTTATACTTGGAAAATTACTAGTTTTTCATTTTTTTACATTTTTTTTTTTAAGACAATCAATCGTAATCGAGATGGATTTCTGGGGTTTATTTTGGAGAACGTTTTTTTTTTCACTAGTTTCAACGATCCATGACTGAAATATTGTAGATGACGATTTGCCAACATTCCAATCTTACTGATTTTTTCACTAATACTGCCGAATCGATGTTCATTTGCTAGTTCTCTTTTTTCCCATTTTTTCTTTTTTTTTTACATTGTTTTGTTTATATTTTTTATATTTTTGTATATTTGTATATAAAGCATGTATTCGCCATGTTATATGTTTTATGTCCCAATTTTTTTTTATTATTATCTTTTTATAGTTAAGTTGGTTTTTTTTCTTGGTTCGGGTGTACATCCGTATTTAAAAGTTTTCACTATGATCTCTTATGGATATTTCACTAAGAGGACTCACACGATTTTTTTTTCATTCTCGTCGGATACTTTTTTTTTCGCCTAAATTAAGATATGTGTAGTTTTTTTTTTTCATTTCGTCTCGTATTTTATAATCAAAACAATATTCGCATTATATTACGTTTTAAGTAGAGGTCCTCTGTTCGTTTATTTATATTTTATCATTAAGGGTTTTTCATATTTGGTACAGCGAAATTTTTTCCACAGGTCAATACACTTATCACCCTCTGGAGATTAGCTCGTATTGCTGTTTGACCTCTCCGGGCAGGTGTGTTTTTCACAAGTGTCGATGGTGATTGCCGCATATACATCTCGATGTGTATTACTAGTTACCCCCGTGAAAAACACACCTGCGCAGGTGATAGAGCGATCTGAGCTATTCTCGTAATTTTAAGGTATTAATAAGCATTATGGTTTTTGGTTGGGGAAAATACCATCGTTCTTCGATACCGAATCGCCCATCAAAGCGACTCTGTGATTTTGCCAAAGGGCAGCACAATTTTTTTTCATGATGATCTCACGTGTTTTTCATTTTTTTTTTTTTTTTACTTAAATATTGTAAGCCGTTGAGAGGAAAAACGAGAAAAAAAATTTGATACTGAGAATCAAATTAGATTAAGAATTTTTCAACGTAAACGTACTAGTCTCGAGTAGTTCAGGAAAAATTGTTCAAGTAGACTGATTGATACCTACCAAAAGTCGTAATCGGGAGAAATTTCAACGCTGTCCTTTGTTCGTTAAATATTTAAGTGCTTGGCCGTGTCCGGCTCTTCAAAGCGATTGTGATGTTTTGTAAACTGATCCTTTTATAAACTGTTACTCCTTGTAAACGTTTTCTTTTTTAATACACGATACCGAATTCGAATTATTGTGAAATACATACCACGGTACAATAATCGTTTTTTTACGAAAAATTTTTTCAAATTTTGGGGAGAAAAATCAACGAAATTTATCCAACTGGACCAATTTTTATTACGGACCGGAATTTTTTGTTTGTAGCTTCAAGTTTTTTTCAAGTGCCGCTTGTCTTTCATTATTATTTTTAATATTCGGTAACAGTGTAGGATTATTGTGTAATACGTAAGGTTATATCAATAGGAGTAATATATATAAATTTAGAGTATAGAATATAAGCGAGGGTTTTTTTTTTTTTTTCAAATGACGAGTGTTACGAAGAATGAACGATTTTGAGGAGATGTGTTTTTTTTTTAATAATTAATCATAATTCGCTTCTCATCTCCCAACTATATTATGGGAAAGATGGCTGATAACTTCTCGAATACTACCCGATAGTCTTTCAATTCGATGAGCATTTTTCGGCTCTGTTACAATATTTTATATACGGCTTTTTATCTGTATACTTTAAATAATTTTTTCGTTTTGTCGACTTCTTGATAATGATGTGTACGTATTTCGATTCTTCTTCTTTTCTTCTACTTGATTTTGTTTTACTGATGTATTTTGTAAATAGTCGCGGTAAATACTTTTGTAATTAAGGTTCCTTATTGTAAGTCGTTGTATTTTGCGTATTGAATTTATTATTTTTTTTTCTCCATTTATACTGTATTTTGTAAGAAGTTTGAAAAATAAAATTTTTACCTATTACGAGAATCGTTTCGGTGTTTTTTTCTGGTCGTTCCGGTAGCCTCGGGGTGTCTCTTTCTGCTACGAAGATGCTGTGAAAAAAAAATATTCGAGACGTAAAATGCGAGTTGAGACTTGTCCAGGTATCGAGTCGATCTAAAGACAACGTCTAGCGGAGACCATCGATCGGTCCGCGCTGCGGTAAGAGTTGAGATAAACCAGGTAGAAAAAAATACCGTCGAGAAGGTAACAAAAAGAAAGAATTGAACTGGTCGACGTATCGCCTACCGTGAAATTTAACCCATATTTGTGGGTTAACCTTGATGCTAATCGAGCTTGGGAAGAAAAGGTGAAATAATGTGCCGATTTGCTCGATATTTAGAAAAGGTAAAGTATCTTGATTGTATATCGGTTGATGTACGATGGAAATCGAAAGCGAATTAAATCATCAGATTGAGGAAGCGGTCCGGGTTTCGGTAAGTATTTTGATGGTTTGATAAGGTAAGTTCGATTATTTTAGTAGGGACTGGAATGAGAATGCAAATGAGGTTCGTTTTATAATCTAGTCGATAGTTTTCAAAAATGATGGGTATTTTTCAAAATTCAGTAGGTACCTACCTTTTTATTGGAGCAAAAATATCCGAATGTTACCATCTGGTCATTGGTCAAATGCCTGGACCACAAAAATGATTCATTTTCTTCGAAGTTGAAATTTTGTGCGATAAAGTTCATTAGAAGTCTCCTTTCGGATATTGCGTGGTGGAAGGGAGAGAGAAAATTTTCCAAAAATTATTTTACAATTTTACATGCCTGCTTTGGATTAATTTGAATTTCCTTCAGCTATTACGATTCTAGATCGCATTTGGTAAATAAAAAAAATCCATCGAGATAGTCTAAATAAAGAAGAAAGGGGAGAATAAAAATTCTCTCACCTCTGATTTTCAAATAGGTTTTAATTATTTTGGAAAACGAAGTTAGTACGTACGTAAATAGAATTTGAACACCTGATTCAAGTCGGGGAGGGGGAGGAATTGAAGGGTATAATAATCTTGAAATTCGTCTTATCTGGAATTTGAGTTTTTACCATAAATCGAAAATCAAAATTCGGACTGTAAATTACCAATAATTCTCGTATTTTGCTTCCTAAGAAGAACGAGGAGGAGGATTTGTCCGAAAATTGAATAGGTACCTATTATTTACGTAGAAATGTCTCCATTCAACTTCTACGAATTTACATCGATTCTGGAAACAATTTAAGGATGGGAGGAGAGGGACGAAAATTCAAAAATTGTCTAAAACGTGGTTGCCTTTGCTGAACTTTTTAGGTTTTTCTGATATCGCTGAAAATTCGAAAAACTTAGCACTTAGCTGAAAGCCATATTATGGCTTCAAGCGCCTCAGAAAGAGCCTCGAATTCCAAACATTCAAAATTCGAATTTTTCAAAGCTCAAAACGAAAATCTGGAGAAGATTGGTTAAAAGATCGAATTATGCCTCCAAATGATTTCAAAAATGCTCCAAACCCCAAAAATTTGAAAATTTTGAAAAATAGGAAAGGATTTCTGGGTGTTGCGTAGGAAAAATAAAACTTCTTACGTGGCCTGTTATTAACCTCATTGAATTTCTGCTGATTTGTATTTTCAAAAACGGATTCCATTGGGTTTCATATTCATGAAAAGGGAGGATAAAAACGTAAAAAATCATTTAATGACTTCATTCAACTTTTTATGGTGAATTAAAATTAAGCGATATGAAAATACGTTCCTTGGATGTCATTTTCAATGGATCGAGTAGGTACCAAAAATCAATGAAAAAGATGAAATTTACAAAAAAAAATTCAAAAAATTTGAAAAATACGGAGCAGAAATAACGAGAAAAATTCAGATTGAAAAAATGTTTACTAATTCACAATGGTTATAAGACGACTAAAAATTGATAAAATTTAAGAAATATATGTATAAAATTGAATTAAAAAAGTAAATATAGAAATTTGGGTTTGAGAAAATTTTTTGGAGTGAACAAAGATTTATTAAAACCAAAAGTTGGTAACAATTTTGAAAAAATTCAAATTGGATAAAATTTTTGGAGCTTAAAGAAATTTTTAGAATATCATGTCGATAGCATCTGAGAAATTTTAGGTACATCTGAAAAAATTTTTTAGTCCAGACAAATTTTAAAAAACTGACTATACTTATTGCTTTGGCCAAACTTCTTTGGATTTAGATTTTCGCAAAATGAAGCCCTTTGAAATTCATATTTAAAAATGAGGAGAGGGGAGGGAGAGGAGGAGACGTGAAGAAAATCAACAGAATATTCAGATATCGAAAAATTAAAGTTAGTAGGGCGTCACATCAATGTGAAGAGAGTTCTAATAATTTTTTCAATGATAAAATAAAAAATTTTCATCGTGGTCAGAAAATGGGAAAATTTTGCAAAATTTCCAAACCTTTAATTATTCATCCTCAGCCTACATTAGGCAATTTTTCACTAAAATAGGTCATCAAATAATTCTGAAAGGAAATGGAAAGAAAAGAAAACAGATCGGTTAAAAACTTCGACTTTGAATAAAAAAAAAATAGAAAATGATTTCTTCTTTTTTTTTTACAAAAAAATTTAATGAAATTTACTCTTGATTTTCAATTTGAAAATTCATCTCGAATTCATCTCAGAATTTACATTCTTCTCCTCTTTTGCTTAGAAAAAAATATGAAATCAGCCGAGGCGGAAAAAATGTTATTTATTAAGGGACGAATAATTGCGTCTTCAATGTCGACGATATTTTTAAACCTCATTTTATAGCTTTATATTATGTCTGAAAAATCTCGAGAAAAAATTTTCAAGGTTGATGAAAAACAAAGTTGACATTTTCTTTTTCGCCAGTTCTTCTGAAAATCGCATTAAAAATTCTAAAATCAGACATAATTTTAAAATTTAAATTGAGGCCTGTGGTGTTTCTTTTTTTTTTTTTAGAAATTTGTAAAGTTAAGGGGAGAAAGGTGTTGCCAACGAAATAATCACTCATTTTTTAAAATTTCTTCGATAGTTTTGATATGTATTTTAATCTAGTTTGATTTTTTTTCAAAGAGAGGGATGAATGCAATCCCTATTTTATTTTTTTTTCGATTTTACTAAATGTGAAAAAATTGGAAAATCGGGTCAGATCAAAGTACCTACTTGGAAAATTTTTAGTGCAAGAGATCCACCCAAAAAATATTTTTATTTTCGGAAAAGAGAAAAAAGATGTGATTGAGTAAGTACAACTACAGAATTTTCAGCTCATCTTCAAATCTGGACAATATCTATCATCCAAGTTCAGAATACCATACAAATTGACATCTATGTTGAGTAATTTAGATTCGGACTCGATGTCAAGCAAGTAGGTACATTTCCAATAAAAAATATTTTAAACAGGTACCTAATTCGTATTTTTTATTACAGTGAAAACGCGAAATAAATAACCTACATAACCTATCAAATCGAAAAATTGTCTAATCGGATGTGGATGTCAATTTGTTTCCTCTTCACATACGCATTTTTTGTAATCACGTTAGCAAATAAATTATACTAGTCGATAATTCGAAAAAGATGACGTATAGTAAGTTGTACGTACACGAGAGTATACCTACTTTACGTAAACGTATTGTTATCTTTTGAACGATGTTAAATTATAGATAATCACCGCAGTCTTAATTTATTTATACGCTGCGATAGCGATATCAACTAGATACGTTGTGTCTATTGAAATAATTAGTTAGGTACCCACGAAGTTGAAAAAAATCGTAATAACTAATCGCAGTCTTGCAAAATTTACTTCATTTATCGTCTTTTCTTTTATGAATTACATATTCAATTAATCAATCTACACCGTCCAATAATAATTGAAATAAAATATCAGCAGAATTATAGTTCATGTTTTAAAAATTTTTCTACTTCACATCGTAAGTAAATTTCAATATGAGAAAAAAAAATCGCAGTCTTGCATTTATGTATTTAATTTCCTAGAATCTACTGCTTGAACGACTTTTCGTGATACACTGTTTTCAGATTTTAATGGATGGTCGCTCATTAAAATTGCTTATTATTCATAAAATGTACTTTACATCTTCAATTAGTATAAAACAAACTTAGGTATTCGAAACAATTGTTTTCTTTTATCGAGATTTACCCACACGTATCTGGCTTGGCGTGATACAAAAGCAACCGAAATGAAATTGCGATTCAGTAATTAAAATTTTTATTGGAAGTGTGCGCTTATCTTGTTCTCGTATATGTTTATTTGATTGTAATGCGATTACCCAGACTGGTCTTGAATCCGTTTCTAAGTTAATCGTAAAATTTTAATTTATACAAGGATAATAGTTTTTACTAGACACGTGTCTGATTTTCATAGGTTATTCCGTAATGGGTCAAATAAAACGTGAATTTTTTGTAAACAATCGAGATGTACGACTGGGTACTACTTAGTTAATTGTGTTTAATGGATCAGGATGTAGAAATCGATGTATTTCTTTTTCTATACCCGGATTAAGACGTATTGGAAATTGAAAGAAATAAAACTAATGCGATTGTGGTGCATGTGGGCTCGAATGACGACCGTAATCGTAGGCTATTTTCGTTCGAGATGCAGTGAATTGCGAATATTCTGGTGATCATTAACCTGTTGCGCAATATTACAGAAGGTAATATTTTTCAGGTCGAATTTCAGGTGTTTAGGTACCGTTGGTGATCCAAAGACAATACTTGTCTCCTTTTTACATCATATCCGGTTATTGATCTTTATCTTGAGGTCATTCGATTGACGTAGGATGTATGAGTATTGGTGAAATTGAAAATGGACCAATATCGTAAGTTGACTGTACCTATACCTACGTGGACATGTGCGTCGTACGAGTCATTTTATTTCTATTTTTGTGGGTATTACGTCCGTTATCTCGATGTGTTGGTATTTCGATATTGACGTAGAGTTTTTTTGCGAAATAATTAGAAATGAAAATACGTAAATATTGGTTCGTGATCGTAGGAAATTTTTTCTCGGAAGGATAGGTCGATGAATGATGATGAAATTAACTTGACAAAAAATGTCTCCACATCTATTTCTCTAACAAAGAGAAAATTTTTTAAATGAAATCAATTGAAAGTTTTGGTAATTTTCTTTTTAAAAAATTTATTTTTTTGAGTTTACTTTTTGAAAAATTATGGAAAAACTTTTCTCTGTAAAACCACTTTTTTTCTCTCTAATCAGACAACAGAAAAATTTTCCTCCTGGAATAGAAGTTTGTTCAAAATTTTTCCTCCAGTACCTTCGTAGGCATATATCGGTACTCGATGAAACTGTAGAAAATGAAATATTTTTTCGATAGAATGAAACAAAACGTGTGCTCCTTTTTTCTAAAAGTAATGTTGAAAAAAATTCCAAATCAATTCGAATTTTTTCAATATGAATCAAGTCAAATACTTAGAAGACTTCTCTTTTCAAAATACATAATTTTTTCTAGGAAAATTAATTTTTTTCGGAAATTTTGTTTTCAAATTTTCTCTGCTGAAATTAAAATTTAGAAGAAAAGAAATTTTTCCAACAAAAAACCCCTCAATTTTCTAGATAAAAATCCATCTAAAATTATAATTGGGAGCTTTTTTGACCAAAAATATCCAATTTGAAAAAATTCAAATACCTTCTAGCAAATTTTTTCTCGTCAATTGCATATTCTGCTGAAATCTAAATTTTTTCCTCTTAAAATTTAGTAAGTAAATAAAATAAATATTTTTCCAAAACAAATTAGTAACTCACACAATTTTTCTGAAATGAAAAAATTATATTCATTCCTGTCGAAATTAAATAATAAATTCATAATAATAGGCAAGCTACATAGATATTGGAGAGGGGGGGGGGTTATGGACAGTTCGAAAAAATTTACAGAAATTATTTTACACGACCGTACTACATATAAAAGATGAAATTGAGAAATTTTGATATTACAATGCTGGAAGGAAAAAAGAAAATCGTGATCCAAAAATTGGTTTCGTTCTCATCAGAACCGAACAAAATACCACTAGACGGTCAACCCTGGAACTGGAATACCTTCTTGATGTCACAACTCTTACCTCTGAATGTCGTTTCAACTTTTTTCTTCAATTCTTCAAAGTTCATATTATTTATGTCATTTTCAAACAGTTAGAATTTTCTGAAAACGTTTTCCAATTTTTTTCTCATAATTTTCCCACCTAAAATTTTTCTGACGTAATTTTTCCTGAAGAATTTTTCCATTGTTGAACTTACATCTTTTTTGAGAAGAATAATTTCTGTTTGATTGACGTTATAAAAATTTCGGGGGAAAAATCGAGTTGAAAGAAATACTGAGAAAAATTTAGACTTGGAGAACTTCTTCTTCAAAAAATTTCAGATATGAAAATTTCGAGAAAAAAATTTTTTATGACGTCAATCAAACAGAAATTATTTTTCTCAAAAAAGATGTAAGTTCTACAATGGAAAAATTTTTTAGAAAAAAATATTAGAAAAAATTTGGTCATGAAAAAATTCCATCACAAAAAAATAATTTGGCCGGGGAAAAATACAAAATAACATCAGAAAAAATTTTCAGCTGAGAAAATTGTGAGGAAAAATTAAGAGTTTAAAAATTTAAGAGGAAAAAATTGGAAATCTTCTTATAATCTGGAAAGTTCTATGGATTGACTGTCTTGTCAAAAAAACATCTAACTACTGTTCCATTCCATCAGCCTTCCATTTTTTTGTTTCATAATTTTTGAAAATTTTGATGTAATTTTTGAAAAATATAAATTTCCAGTTTCTTTTGTATTCTTCGTCCTCATCAAGTTGAAGGTTATTCCATTTATTTAGTTTTTTTCTCGAAAAGATGAATCATTTTTCGATTGTCAAAAAATGGATAAATTCTCTAGGTAACTAGGTAATCGAGATCAGAATTTCAATATTCGCTTTTGCAGAAAAAATTCTCATTTAGTGAAAATTTGCAAAATTTTACCCAATTCTACCTATTTTTCCCTTCACATTATTTGAACCGATATGTATGATAAACAATAACTCTCTTTGGTATACGAGTATTACATTAACAGCAAATAATTTTCCGTACGAGAAAAATTCTGAAACCCTCTTTAAATCTACTTCCAATCGTTTGAAAATTTTCCCTATTCGACAATTTCGAAACCCATTCGATTCGTATTAATTGCGCAATATTACACTGTTTTTCATTTTTAACATCCGGTTCGGCTGATAACTCTTTCAAGTTGAAAAAAATTGGAAAAAAAATAAAACGTAGAGAAGTTCATTGTTTCGCAGATAAGACAGTTGACACATGTACATCTATATTATTTTTAACTCAAAAGAGTAAAATCGTACAGATAGGTTATTTTTTCCGGTAAACTTGTATGATTTCATACTTACGATCGACGTCCATCAAAATGGACAACGCTCAGATATTTAAACAGGTCAACGCCGCAGACGATTTACGACCAATTTCCTTCAATTCTTCGTAATACAACACCACGTCACATAAATTTCGCCGAATCAACGGGGGTATGATATTTTCATTAATTCTCGTATCCGCGGATTGAATTTCCATCCTACGCTGTCTCGCTGAATCCTCTTCTTAATAAGTTTCTTACCAAATATGAATTATTCTCCTCCCCCACCCGAGCTTTCTTCGGGATGAAAAAAAATTTCTTAATTAATTACGCGAAATGTTATCGGTTTCGAGTATTTTTTTTTTCACCAATGCTTTTCTCGATTCTCGCCCGTTGCTTGATAAATGAGCAGATTCTGTTTATAATTTATTGTCGCGAAGATAGTAAACCGTCGGTTAAGGTTTGCGGGTATTTTTTCGTAAATATAATGGAATAAATTCCCCGTAGAATTAAACTAATTGCGTTCTACGTGGCGAACTGCGAATAGGGCGATAAAATTAAGTGTCGCCCTCATGTATATACCCCTCCGATCCAAAAACCGACTGCTTTGCATAAAATTACATTAATCATTGGTATTCCGTCTGTCTTGACAGTTCACCCCCCGAACTACCTGTACACTTTTTTCGTCTTCCTTCGATTGCACCGAAGCTTGTTTTATCTGCGTGTAAAATTAGTGGTTCTCAGCGAGTTTCGGGCGTAGGCGCTGTTTCGTACACAAATCACGTATCTGATAAATTGGTTGCCTATCCAGACGTTCGGCAAATTTTATCCGAATTTTTTCGACATATTTGACGAGTTTACGTCGATCTAGACTTTTTTCATCCATAAAATAAGATTTTTGGATCCGGTACGGTCTGAATGACTCTATACCCGGATCGGTTGTTTGACGTCATTTGGACGATGGAGGCGAAAAAAAAGGAAGCTATTGTTCGTTTGAGCATATCAGTCTAAGAATTTCTTCGACGTAAATGACCATTCCACCCACTTTTCTTATTGACGAGAGAATATCTTTTAATAAACCAATTTCCCGCTGGATTTCTTTCTTTTTTCATATCCAATGAGTCACTGGCAAGCATTGACGTCAATCCTGGACTACTTTCCGATTACTTGATATTTCTCCTTCGCTTTCGTTACGAGTAGAGTTGTAATTCCAGATTTTTATACGTAGGCATTGATGTTTCATCGTTACCTCGTTGGTATTCGCTTCGTTGCATCATTTTATGCAAAATTTCTCTCTTCAATGCAACAATTTAGCAATCGAGACCACAAAGTTGAAAAAAAAATCACCGACGAGATATTCATCTGCAATAATTTACACTGGTCTTACGATCTAGGTATTTTTATCAATGCAGGCCCGCATCTGTCGTCGGTTTCCAGAAGTACCTTGAATTGTTCATTTTTTTTTCGCGGTTAATGAATTTTTCAAGTATCATTCCGAAATGTCAACTGATATTACAATTCCTATTTTTACAATAAATAACTTCCTATCTGGATACGAAGCGAATAAGTTGTGGAAATTCAAC
This sequence comes from Pseudococcus jackbeardsleyi, assembly GCA_038380155.1. Classification (NCBI taxonomy): domain Eukaryota; kingdom Metazoa; phylum Arthropoda; class Insecta; order Hemiptera; family Pseudococcidae; genus Pseudococcus; species Pseudococcus jackbeardsleyi. The sequence continues at coordinate 47,045,149 of CM076238.1, forward strand.
CCTTACGGAAGTTAATAACTGACACCGTGAAGACATTGAAAAATGTTTTTTAATATTTGCTATGTTGTTATTATTGTAATTTTTTTTGTTTTGGTCGTTAACTGTCGTCGGTGTTATCTGAGTTTCGGATTGTGGAATGGATGAGAGATTCGCAGACCACCGTACGACCGTAGATTATGGTGGCGTTGATAATATTTTTGAATTTAATTCGCTACGACCAATTCCAGTTTCCGGAATTGTTCGAAAGCGTAGGAGGAAGTGTCGGTTTAAACCGATAGTGACATATTGGCGATAATTACTTGGCACGGGGAAGAGGGGTGGAAATTTGAAAAGAATTTTGTTCGATGTGAAGAGAATTCTGTTTCGGTTCGGAACGATTTTTCGAATCAGTAATACTTACCTAAGTACTTACTCAAACATAAGTATTTGAAAAGTGGAAATTTGATTTAGTAAGTACGGTTCACCAAATTTGTTTCAGGTACTTTGGGAAACTGTGAAGAATTATTTTTTCAATTTCGAACATTTGAGAAATATTACTTTAGAAGAGTTGATTATGAATGTTTTTCAACTGTAAAATTAATCAAAAATGGATTTTCGGTGAGAAAGAAAATTTACCAGAAATTTATTTGATTGAAAAATTAAATAGATACATTGCCTTTTTTTTCGAAAAATTGAATCTCAAAAATTTCAATTTTTTGTTTTTAAAAAAATTCTTCACTACGAAGTTTTGCAAACTAAAACAAATTACCTACTTCAAAGTAGGAACTTTCAAATGATGTAAATATGTATTTGGATTTTTCTCGACTTAAAATTGAAATTGAAAAAAAAATGCTCGTTTCCTCAGCCTCTTTCCCACCCAAAAAATACAGGGATACCGGCCCGCCCGAGTCGAATGCCGAAATCGGCGCGCCGCTGCGGTCAATTCCTGCGGCGTAAACCGCAAAAATCGGTGGAATTGACCAAAAGTCAAAAGTGACCCCATCAAAATGACCGCGTCGACGAGCCGAGTCGAATGCCGCAATCGGCGCGCCGCTGCGGTCAATTCCTGCGGCGTAAACCGCAAAAATCGGTGGAATTGACCAAAAGTCAAAAGTGACCTCATCAAAATGACCGCGTCGACGAGCCGAGTCGAATGCCGCAATCGGCGCGCCGCTGCGGTCAATTCCTGCGGCGTAAACCGCAAAAATCGGTGGAATTGACCAAAAGTCAAAAGTGACCCCATCAAAATGACCGCGTCGACGAGCCGAGTCGAATGCCGCAATCGGCGCGCCGCTGCGGTCAATTCCTGCGGCGTAAACCGCAAAAATCGGTGGAATTGACCAAAAGTCAAAAGTGACCCCATCAAAATGACCGCGTCGACGAGCCGAGTCGAATGCCGCAATCGGCGCGCCGCTGCGGTCAATTCCTGCGGCGTAAACCGCAAAAATCGGTGGAATTGACCAAAAGTCAAAAGTGACCCCATCAAAATGACCGCGTCGACGAGCCGAGTCGAATGCCGCAATCGGCGCGCCGCTGCGGTCAATTCCTGCGGCGTAAACCGCAAAAATCGGTGGAATTGACCAAAAGTCAAAAGTGACCCCATCAAAATGACCGCGTCGACGAGCCGAGTCGAATGCCGCAATCGGCGCGCCGCTGCGGTCAATTCCTGCGGCGTAAACCGCAAAAATCGGTGGAATTGACCAAAAGTCAAAAGTGACCCCATCAAAATGACCGCGTCGACGAGCCGAGTCGAATGCCGCAATCGGCGCGCCGCTGCGGTCAATTCCTGCGGCGTAAACCGCAAAAATCGGTGGAATTGACCAAAAGTCAAAAGTGACCCCATCAAAATGACCGCGTCGACGAGCCGAGTCGAATGCCGCAATCGGCGCCGCGCTGCGGTCAATTCCTGCGGCGTAAACCGCAAAAATCGGTGGAATTGACCAAAACTCAAAAGTGACCCCATCAAAATGACCGCGTCGACGAGCCGAGTCGAATGCCGCAATCGGCGCGCCGCTGCGGTCAATTCCTGCGGCGTAAACCGCAAAAATCGGTGGAATTGACCAAAAGTCAAAAGTGACCCCATCAAAATGACCGCGTCGACGAGCCGAGTCGAATGCCGCAATCGGCGCGCCGCTGCGGTCAATTCCTGCGGCGTAAACCGCAAAAATCGGTTGAATTGGCCAAAAGTCAAAAGTGACCCCATCAAAATGACCGCGTCGACGAGCCGAGTCGAATGCCGCAATCGGCGCGCCGCTGCGGTCAATTCCTGCGGCGTAAACCGCAAAAATCGGTTGAATTGGCCAAAAGTCAAAAGTGACCCCATCAAAATGACCGCGTCGACGAGCCGAGTCGAATGCCGCAATCGGCGCGCCGCTGCGGTCAATTCCTGCGGCGTAAACCGCAAAAATCGGTGGAATTGACCAAAAGTCAAAAGTGACCCCATCAAAATGACCGCGTCGACGAGCCGAGTCGAATGCCGCAATCGGCGCGCCGCTGCGGTCAATTCCTGCGGCGTAAACCGCAAAAATCGGTGGAATTGACCAAAAGTCAAAAGTGACCCCATCAAAATGACCGCGTCGACGAGCCGAGTCGAATGCCGCAATCGGCGCGCCGCTGCGGTCAATTCCTGCGGCGTAAACCGCAAAAATCGGTTGAATTGGCCAAAAGTCAAAAGTGACCCCATCAAAATGACCGCGTCGACGAGCCGAGTCGAATGCCGCAATCGGCGCGCCGCTGCGGTCAATTCCTGCGGCGTAAACCGCAAAAATCGGTGGAATTGACCAAAAGTCAAAAGTGACCCCATCAAAATGACCGCGTCGACGAGCCGAGTCGAATGCCGCAATCGGCGCGCCGCTGCGGTCAATTCCTGCGGCGTAAACCGCAAAAATCGGTGGAATTGACCAAAAGTCAAAAGTGACCCCATCAAAATGACCGCGTCGACGAGCCGAGTCGAATGCCGCAATCGGCGCGCCGCTGCGGTCAATTCCTGCGGCGTAAACCGCAAAAATCGGTGGAATTGACCAAAAGTCAAAAGTGACCCCATCAAAATGACCGCGTCGACGAGCCGAGTCGAATGCCGCAATCGGCGCGCCGCTGCGGTCAATTCCTGCGGCGTAAACCGCAAAAATCGGTGAAATTGACTAAAAGTCAAAAGTGACCCCATCAAAATGACCGCGTCGACGAGCCGAGTCGAATGCCGCAATCGGCGCGCCGCTGCGGTCAATTCCTGCGGCGTAAACCGCAAAAATCGGTGGAATTGACCAAAAGTCAAAAGTGACCCCATCAAAATGACCGCGTCGACGAGCCGAGTCGAATGCCGCAATCGGCGCGCCGCTGCGGTCAATTCCTGCGGCGTAAACCGCAAAAATCGGTGGAATTGACCAAAAGTCAAAAGTGACCCCATCAAAATGACCGCGTCGACGAGCCGAGTCGAATGCCGCAATCGGCGCGCCGCTGCGGTCAATTCCTGCGGCGTAAACCGCAAAAATCGGTGGAATTGACCAAAAGTCAAAAGTGACCCCATCAAAATGACCGCGTCGACGAGCCGAGTCGAATGCCGCAATCGGCGCGCCGCTGCGGTCAATTCCTGCGGCGTAAACCGCAAAAATCGGTGGAATTGACCAAAAGTCAAAAGTGACCCCATCAAAATGACCGCGTCGACGAGCCGAGTCGAATGCCGCAATCGGCGCGCCGCTGCGGTCAATTCCTGCGGCGTAAACCGCAAAAATCGGTGAAATTGACTAAAAGTCAAAAGTGACCCCATCAAAATGACCGCGTCGACGAGCCGAGTCGAATGCCGCAATCGGCGCGCCGCTGCGGTCAATTCCTGCGGCGTAAACCGCAAAAATCGGTGGAATTGACCAAAACTCAAAAGTGACCCCATCAAAATGACCGCGTCGACGAGCCGAGTCGAATGCCGCAATCGGCGCGCCGCTGCGGTCAATTCCTGCGGCGTAAACCGCAAAAATCGCTGGAATTGACCAAAAGTCAAAAGTGACCCCATCAAAATGACCGCGTCGACGAGCCGAGTCGAATGCCGCAATCGGCGCGCCGCTGCGGTCAATTCCTGCGGCGTAAACCGCAAAAATCGGTGGAATTGACCAAAAGTCAAAAGTGACCCCATCAAAATGACCGCGTCGACGAGCCGAGTCGAATGCCGCAATCGGCGCGCCGCTGCGGTCAATTCCTGCGGCGTAAACCGCAAAAATCGGTGGAATTGACCAAAAGTCAAAAGTGACCCCATCAAAATGACCGCGTCGACGAGCCGAGTCGAATGCCGCAATCGGCGCGCCGCTGCGGTCAATTCCTGCGGCGTAAACCGCAAAAATCGGTTGAATTGGCCAAAAGTCAAAAGTGACCCCATCAAAATGACCGCGTCGACGAGCCGAGTCGAATGCCGCAATCGGCGCGCCGCTGCGGTCAATTCCTGCGGCGTAAACCGCAAAAATCGGTGGAATTGACCAAAAGTCAAAAGTGACCCCATCAAAATGACCGCGTCGACGAGCCGAGTCGAATGCCGCAATCGGCGCGCCGCTGCGGTCAATTCCTGCGGCGTAAACCGCAAAAATCGGTGGAATTGACCAAAAGTCAAAAGTGACCCCATCAAAATGACCGCGTCGACGAGCCGAGTCGAATGCCGCAATCGGCGCGCCGCTGCGGTCAATTCCTGCGGCGTAAACCGCAAAAATCGGTTGAATTGGCCAAAAGTCAAAAGTGACCCCATCAAAATGACCGCGTCGACGAGCCGAGTCGAATGCCGCAATCGGCGCGCCGCTGCGGTCAATTCCTGCGGCGTAAACCGCAAAAATCGGTGGAATTGACCAAAACTCAAAAGTGACCCCATCAAAATGACCGCGTCGACGAGCCGAGTCGAATGCCGCAATCGGCGCGCCGCTGCGGTCAATTCCTGCGGCGTAAACCGCAAAAATCGGTGGAATTGACCAAAAGTCAAAAGTGACCCCATCAAAATGACCGCGTCGACGAGCCGAGTCGAATGCCGCAATCGGCGCGCCGCTGCGGTCAATTCCTGCGGCGTAAACCGCAAAAATCGGTGGAATTGACCAAAAGTCAAAAGTGACCCCATCAAAATGACCGCGTCGACGAGCCGAGTCGAATGCCGCAATCGGCGCGCCGCTGCGGTCAATTCCTGCGGCGTAAACCGCAAAAATCGGTGGAATTGACCAAAAGTCAAAAGTGACCCCATCAAAATGACCGCGTCGACGAGCCGAGTCGAATGCCGCAATCGGCGCGCCGCTGCGGTCAATTCCTGCGGCGTAAACCGCAAAAATCGGTGGAATTGACCAAAAGTCAAAAGTGACCCCATCAAAATGACCGCGTCGACGAGCCGAGTCGAATGCCGCAATCGGCGCGCCGCTGCGGTCAATTCCTGCGGCGTAAACCGCAAAAATCGGTGGAATTGACCAAAAGTCAAAAGTGACCCCATCAAAATGACCGCGTCGACGAGCCGAGTCGAATGCCGCAATCGGCGCGCCGCTGCGGTCAATTCCTGCGGCGTAAACCGCAAAAATCGGTGGAATTGACCAAAAGTCAAAAGTGACCCCATCAAAATGACCGCGTCGACGAGCCGAGTCGAATGCCGCAATCGGCGCGCCGCTGCGGTCAATTCCTGCGGCGTAAACCGCAAAAATCGGTGGAATTGACCAAAAGTCAAAAGTGACCCCATCAAAATGACCGCGTCGACGAGCCGAGTCGAATGCCGCAATCGGCGCGCCGCTGCGGTCAATTCCTGCGGCGTAAACCGCAAAAATCGGTGGAATTGACCAAAAGTCAAAAGTGACCCCATCAAAATGACCGCGTCGACGAGCCGAGTCGAATGCCGCAATCGGCGCGCCGCTGCGGTCAATTCCTGCGGCGTAAACCGCAAAAATCGGTGAAATTGACTAAAAGTCAAAAGTGACCCCATCAAAATGACCGCGTCGACGAGCCGAGTCGAATGCCGCAATCGGCGCGCCGCTGCGGTCAATTCCTGCGGCGTAAACCGCAAAAATCGGTGGAATTGACCAAAAGTCAAAAGTGACCCCATCAAAATGACCGCGTCGACGAGCCGAGTCGAATGCCGCAATCGGCGCGCCGCTGCGGTCAATTCCTGCGGCGTAAACCGCAAAAATCGGTGGAATTGACCAAAAGTCAAAAGTGACCCCATCAAAATGACCGCGTCGACGAGCCGAGTCGAATGCCGCAATCGGCGCGCCGCTGCGGTCAATTCCTGCGGCGTAAACCGCAAAAATCGGTTGAATTGGCCAAAAGTCAAAAGTGACCCCATCAAAATGACCGCGTCGACGAGCCGAGTCGAATGCCGCAATCGGCGCGCCGCTGCGGTCAATTCCTGCGGCGTAAACCGCAAAAATCGGTGGAATTGACCAAAAGTCAAAAGTGACCCCATCAAAATGACCGCGTCGACGAGCCGAGTCGAATGCCGCAATCGGCGCGCCGCTGCGGTCAATTCCTGCGGCGTAAACCGCAAAAATCGGTGGAATTGACCAAAAGTCAAAAGTGACCCCATCAAAATGACCGCGTCGACGAGCCGAGTCGAATGCCGCAATCGGCGCGCCGCTGCGGTCAATTCCTGCGGCGTAAACCGCAAAAATCGGTGGAATTGACCAAAAGTCAAAAGTGACCCCATCAAAATGACCGCGTCGACGAGCCGAGTCGAATGCCGCAATCGGCGCGCCGCTGCGGTCAATTCCTGCGGCGTAAACCGCAAAAATCGGTGAAATTGACTAAAAGTCAAAAGTGACCCCATCAAAATGACCGCGTCGACGAGCCGAGTCGAATGCCGCAATCGGCGCGCCGCTGCGGTCAATTCCTGCGGCGTAAACCGTAAAAATCGCTGGAATTGACCAAAACTCAATAGTGACCCCATCAAAATGACCGCGTCGACGAGCCGAGTCGAATGCCGCAATCGGCGCCGCGCTGCGGTCAATTCCTGCGGCGTAAACCGCAAAAATCGGTGGAATTGACCAAAACTCAAAAGTGACCCCATCAAAATGACCGCGTCGACGAGCCGAGTCGAATGCCGCAATCGGCGCGCCGCTGCGGTCAATTCCTGCGGCGTAAACCGCAAAAATCGGTGAAATTGACTAAAAGTCAAAAGTGACCCCATCAAAATGACCGCGTCGACGAGCCGAGTCGAATGCCGCAATCGGCGCGCCGCTGCGGTCAATTCCTGCGGCGTAAACCGCAAAAATCGGTGGAATTGACCAAAAGTCAAAAGTGACCCCATCAAAATGACCGCGTCGACGAGCCGAGTCGAATGCCGCAATCGGCGCGCCGCTGCGGTCAATTCCTGCGGCGTAAACCGTAAAAATCGCTGGAATTGACCAAAACTCAATAGTGACCCCATCAAAATGACCGCGTCGACGAGCCGAGTCGAATGCCGCAATCGGCGCCGCGCTGCGGTCAATTCCTGCGGCGTAAACCGCAAAAATCGGTGGAATTGGCCAAAAGTCAAAAGTGACCCCATCAAAATGACCGCGTCGACGAGCCGAGTCGAATGCCGCAATCGGCGCGCCGCTGCGGTCAATTCCTGCGGCGTAAACCGCAAAAATCGGTGGAATTGACCAAAAGTCAAAAGTGACCCCATCAAAATGACCGCGTCGACGAGCCGAGTCAAATGCCGCAATCGGCGCGCCGCTGCGGTCAATTCCTGCGGCGTAAACCGCAAAAATCGGTGGAATTGACCAAAAGTCACAAGTGACCCCATCAAAATGACCGCGTCGACGAGCCGAGTCGAATGCCGCAATCGGCGCGCCGCTGCGGTCAATTCCTGCGGCGTAAACCGCAAAAATCGGTGGAATTGACCAAAAGTCAAAAGTGACCCCATCAAAATGACCGCGTCGACGAGCCGAGTCGAATGCCGCAATCGGCGCGCCGCTGCGGTCAATTCCTGCGGCGTAAACCGCAAAAATCGGTGGAATTGACCAAAAGTCAAAAGTGACCCCATCAAAATGACCGCGTCGACGAGCCGAGTCGAATGCCGCAATCGGCGCCGCGCTGCGGTCAATTCCTGCGGCGTAAACCGCAAAAATCGGTGGAATTGGCCAAAAGTCAAAAGTGACCCCATCAAAATGACCGCGTCGACGAGCCGAGTCGAATGCCGCAATCGGCGCGCCGCTGCGGTCAATTCCTGCGGCGTAAACCGCAAAAATCGGTGGAATTGGCCAAAAGTCAAAAGTGACCCCATCAAAATGACCGCGTCGACGAGCCGAGTCGAATGCCGCAATCGGCGCGCCGCTGCGGTCAATTCCTGCGGCGTAAACCGCAAAAATCGGTGGAATTGACCAAAAGTCATAGTTGACCCCAGCAAAATGACCGCGTCGACGAGCCGAGTCGAATGCCGCAATCGGCGCGCCGCTGCGGTCAATTCCTGCGGCGTAAACCGCAAAAATCGGTGGAATTGACCAAAAGTCAAAAGTGACCCCATCAAAATGACCGCGTCGACGAGCCGAGTCGAATGCCGCAATCGGCGCGCCGCTGCGGTCAATTCCTGCGGCGTAAACCGCAAAAATCGGTGGAATTGACCAAAAGTCAAAAGTGACCCCATCAAAATGACCGCGTCGACGAGCCGAGTCGAATGCCGCAATCGGCGCGCCGCTGCGGTCAATTCCTGCGGCGTAAACCGCAAAAATCGGTGAAATTGACTAAAAGTCAAAAGTGACCCCATCAAAATGACCGCGTCGACGAGCCGAGTCGAATGCCGCAATCGGCGCGCCGCTGCGGTCAATTCCTGCGGCGTAAACCGTAAAAATCGCTGGAATTGACCAAAACTCAATAGTGACCCCATCAAAATGACCGCGTCGACGAGCCGAGTCGAATGCCGCAATCGGCGCCGCGCTGCGGTCAATTCCTGCGGCGTAAACCGCAAAAATCGGTGGAATTGACCAAAACTCAAAAGTGACCCCATCAAAATGACCGCGTCGACGAGCCGAGTCGAATGCCGCAATCGGCGCGCCGCTGCGGTCAATTCCTGCGGCGTAAACCGCAAAAATCGGTGAAATTGACTAAAAGTCAAAAGTGACCCCATCAAAATGACCGCGTCGACGAGCCGAGTCGAATGCCGCAATCGGCGCGCCGCTGCGGTCAATTCCTGCGGCGTAAACCGCAAAAATCGGTGGAATTGACCAAAAGTCAAAAGTGACCCCATCAAAATGACCGCGTCGACGAGCCGAGTCGAATGCCGCAATCGGCGCGCCGCTGCGGTCAATTCCTGCGGCGTAAACCGTAAAAATCGCTGGAATTGACCAAAACTCAATAGTGACCCCATCAAAATGACCGCGTCGACGAGCCGAGTCGAATGCCGCAATCGGCGCCGCGCTGCGGTCAATTCCTGCGGCGTAAACCGCAAAAATCGGTGGAATTGGCCAAAAGTCAAAGTGACCCCATCAAAATGACCGCGTCGACGAGCCGAGTCGAATGCCGCAATCGGCGCGCCGCTGCGGTCAATTCCTGCGGCGTAAACCGCAAAAATCGGTGGAATTGACCAAAAGTCAAAAGTGACCCCATCAAAATGACCGCGTCGACGAGCCGAGTCGAATGCCGCAATCGGCGCGCCGCTGCGGTCAATTCCTGCGGCGTAAACCGCAAAAATCGGTGGAATTGACCAAAAGTCAAAAGTGACCCCATCAAAATGACCGCGTCGACGAGCCGAGTCGAATGCCGCAATCGGCGCGCCGCTGCGGTCAATTCCTGCGGCGTAAACCGCAAAAATCGGTGGAATTGACCAAAAGTCAAAAGTGACCCCATCAAAATGACCGCGTCGACGAGCCGAGTCGAATGCCGCAATCGGCGCGCCGCTGCGGTCAATTCCTGCGGCGTAAACCGCAAAAATCGGTGGAATTGACCAAAAGTCAAAAGTGACCCCATCAAAATGACCGCGTCGACGAGCCGAGTCGAATGCCGCAATCGGCGCCGCGCTGCGGTCAATTCCTGCGGCGTAAACCGCAAAAATCGGTGGAATTGGCCAAAAGTCAAAAGTGACCCCATCAAAATGACCGCGTCGACGAGCCGAGTCGAATGCCGCAATCGGCGCGCCGCTGCGGTCAATTCCTGCGGCGTAAACCGCAAAAATCGGTGGAATTGACCAAAAGTCAAAAGTGACCCCATCAAAATGACCGCGTCGACGAGCCGAGTCGAATGCCGCAATCGGCGCGCCGCTGCGGTCAATTCCTGTGGCGTAAACCGCAAAAATCGGTGGAATTGACCAAAAGTCAAAAGTGACCCCATCAAAATGACCGCGTCGACGAGCCGAGTCGAATGCCGCAATCGGCGCGCCGCTGCGGTCAATTCCTGCGGCGTAAACCGCAAAAATCGGTTGAATTGGCCAAAAGTCAAAAGTGACCCCATCAAAATGACCGCGTCGACGAGCCGAGTCGAATGCCGCAATCGGCGCGCCGCTGCGGTCAATTCCTGCGGCGTAAACCGCAAAAATCGGTGGAATTGACCAAAAGTCAAAAGTGACCCCATCAAAATGACCGCGTCGACGAGCCGAGTCGAATGCCGCAATCGGCGCGCCGCTGCGGTCAATTCCTGCGGCGTAAACCGCAAAAATCGGTGGAATTGACCAAAAGTCAAAAGTGACCCCATCAAAATGACCGCGTCGACGAGCCGAGTCGAATGCCGCAATCGGCGCGCCGCTGCGGTCAATTCCTGCGGCGTAAACCGCAAAAATCGCTGGAATTGACCAAAAGTCAAAAGTGACCCCATCAAAATGACCGCGTCGACGAGCCGAGTCGAATGCCGCAATCGGCGCGCCGCTGCGGTCAATTCCTGCGGCGTAAACCGCAAAAATCGGTGGAATTGACCAAAAGTCAAAAGTGACCCCATCAAAATGACCGCGTCGACGAGCCGAGTCGAATGCCGCAATCGGCGCGCCGCTGCGGTCAATTCCTGCGGCGTAAACCGCAAAAATCGGTGGAATTGACCAAAACTCAAAAGTGACCCCATCAAAATGACCGCGTCGACGAGCCGAGTCGAATGCCGCAATCGGCGCGCCGCTGCGGTCAATTCCTGCGGCGTAAACCGCAAAAATCGGTGAAATTGACTAAAAGTCAAAAGTGACCCCATCAAAATGACCGCGTCGACGAGCCGAGTCGAATGCCGCAATCGGCGCGCCGCTGCGGTCAATTCCTGCGGCGTAAACCGCAAAAATCAGTGGAATTGACCAAAAGTCAAAAGTGACCCCATCAAAATGACCGCGTCGACGAGCCGAGTCGAATGCCGCAATCGGCGCGCCGCTGCGGTCAATTCCTGCGGCGTAAACCGTAAAAATCGCTGGAATTGACCAAAACTCAATAGTGACCCCATCAAAATGACCGCGTCGACGAGCCGAGTCGAATGCCGCAATCGGCGCCGCGCTGCGGTCAATTCCTGCGGCGTAAACCGCAAAAATCGGTGGAATTGACCAAAAGTCAAAAGTGACCCCATCAAAATGACCGCGTCGACGAGCCGAGTCGAATGCCGCAATCGGCGCGCCGCTGCGGTCAATTCCTGCGGCGTAAACCGTAAAAATCGCTGGAATTGACCAAAACTCAATAGTGACCCCATCAAAATGACCGCGTCGACGAGCCGAGTCGAATGCCGCAATCGGCGCCGCGCTGCGGTCAATTCCTGCGGCGTAAACCGCAAAAATCGGTGGAATTGACCAAAACTCAAAAGTGACCCCATCAAAATGACCGCGTCGACGAGCCGAGTCGAATGCCGCAATCGGCGCGCCGCTGCGGTCAATTCCTGCGGCGTAAACCGCAAAAATCGGTGAAATTGACTAAAAGTCAAAAGTGACCCCATCAAAATGACCGCGTCGACGAGCCGAGTCGAATGCCGCAATCGGCGCGCCGCTGCGGTCAATTCCTGCGGCGTAAACCGCAAAAATCGGTTGAATTGGCCAAAAGTCAAAAGTGACCCCATCAAAATGACCGCGTCGACGAGCCGAGTCGAATGCCGCAATCGGCGCGCCGCTGCGGTCAATTCCTGCGGCGTAAACCGCAAAAATCGGTGGAATTGACCAAAAGTCAAAAGTGACCCCATCAAAATGACCGCGTCGACGAGCCGAGTCGAATGCCGCAATCGGCGCGCCGCTGCGGTCAATTCCTGCGGCGTAAACCGCAAAAATCGGTGGAATTGACCAAAAGTCAAAAGTGACCCCATCAAAATGACCGCGTCGACGAGCCGAGTCGAATGCCGCAATCGGCGCGCCGCTGCGGTCAATTCCTGCGGCGTAAACCGCAAAAATCGGTGGAATTGACCAAAACTCAAAAGTGACCCCATCAAAATGACCGCGTCGACGAGCCGAGTCGAATGCCGCAATCGGCGCGCCGCTGCGGTCAATTCCTGCGGCGTAAACCGCAAAAATCGGTGGAATTGGCCAAAAGTCAAAAGTGACCCCATCAAAATGACCGCGTCGACGAGCCGAGTCGAATGCCGCAATCGGCGCGCCGCTGCGGTCAATTCCTGCGGCGTAAACCGCAAAAATCGGTGGAATTGACCAAAAGTCAAAAGTGACCCCATCAAAATGACCGCGTCGACGAGCCGAGTCGAATGCCGCAATCGGCGCGCCGCTGCGGTCAATTCCTGCGGCGTAAACCGCAAAAATCGGTGGAATTGACCAAAAGTCAAAAGTGACCCCATCAAAATGACCGCGTCGACGAGCCGAGTCGAATGCCGCAATCGGCGCGCCGCTGCGGTCAATTCCTGCGGCGTAAACCGTAAAAATCGCTGGAATTGACCAAAACTCAATAGTGACCCCATCAAAATGACCGCGTCGACGAGCCGAGTCGAATGCCGCAATCGGCGCCGCGCTGCGGTCAATTCCTGCGGCGTAAACCGCAAAAATCGGTGGAATTGACCAAAACTCAAAAGTGACCCCATCAAAATGACCGCGTCGACGAGCCGAGTCGAATGCCGCAATCGGCGCGCCGCTGCGGTCAATTCCTGCGGCGTAAACCGCAAAAATCGGTGGAATTGACCAAAAGTCAAAAGTGACCCCATCAAAATGACCGCGTCGACGAGCCGAGTCGAATGCCGCAATCGGCGCGCCGCTGCGGTCAATTCCTGCGGCGTAAACCGCAAAAATCGGTTGAATTGGCCAAAAGTCAAAAGTGACCCCATCAAAATGACCGCGTCGACGAGCCGAGTCGAATGCCGCAATCGGCGCGCCGCTGCGGTCAATTCCTGCGGCGTAAACCGCAAAAATCGGTGGAATTGACCAAAAGTCAAAAGTGACCCCATCAAAATGACCGCGTCGACGAGCCGAGTCGAATGCCGCAATCGGCGCGCCGCTGCGGTCAATTCCTGCGGCGTAAACCGCAAAAATCGGTGGAATTGACCAAAAGTCAAAAGTGACCCCATCAAAATGACCGCGTCGACGAGCCGAGTCGAATGCCGCAATCGGCGCGCCGCTGCGGTCAATTCCTGCGGCGTAAACCGCAAAAATCGGTGGAATTGACCAAAAGTCAAAAGTGACCCCATCAAAATGACCGCGTCGACGAGCCGAGTCGAATGCCGCAATCGGCGCGCCGCTGCGGTCAATTCCTGCGGCGTAAACCGCAAAATCGGTGAAATTGACTAAAAGTCAAAAGTGACCCCATCAAAATGACCGCGTCGACGAGCCGAGTCGAATGCCGCAATCGGCGCGCCGCTGCGGTCAATTCCTGCGGCGTAAACCGCAAAAATCGCTGGAATTGACCAAAACTCAATAGTGACCCCATCAAAATGACCGCGTCGACGAGCCGAGTCGAATGCCGCAATCGGCGCGCCGCTGCGGTCAATTCCTGCGGCGTAAACCGCAAAAATCGCTGGAATTGACCAAAAGTCAAAAGTGACCCCATCAAAATGACCGCGTCGACGAGCCGAGTCGAATGCCGCAATCGGCGCGCCGCTGCGGTCAATTCCTGCGGCGTAAACCGTAAAAATCGCTGGAATTGACCAAAACTCAATAGTGACCCCATCAAAATGACCGCGTCGACGAGCCGAGTCGAATGCCGCAATCGGCGCCGCGCTGCGGTCAATTCCTGCGGCGTAAACCGCAAAAATCGGTGGAATTGACCAAAACTCAAAAGTGACCCCATCAAAATGACCGCGTCGACGAGCCGAGTCGAATGCCGCAATCGGCGCGCCGCTGCGGTCAATTCCTGCGGCGTAAACCGCAAAAATCGGTGAAATTGACTAAAAGTCAAAAGTGACCCCATCAAAATGACCGCGTCGACGAGCCGAGTCGAATGCCGCAATCGGCGCGCCGCTGCGGTCAATTCCTGCGGCGTAAACCGCAAAAATCGGTGGAATTGACCAAAAGTCAAAAGTGACCCCATCAAAATGACCGCGTCGACGAGCCGAGTCGAATGCCGCAATCGGCGCGCCGCTGCGGTCAATTCCTGCGGCGTAAACCGCAAAAATCGGTGGAATTGACCAAAAGTCAAAAGTGACCCCATCAAAATGACCGCGTCGACGAGCCGAGTCGAATGCCGCAATCGGCGCGCCGCTGCGGTCAATTCCTGCGGCGTAAACCGCAAAAATCGCTGGAATTGACCAAAAGTCAAAAGTGACCCCATCAAAATGACCGCGTCGACGAGCCGAGTCGAATGCCGCAATCGGCGCGCCGCTGCGGTCAATTCCTGCGGCGTAAACCGCAAAAATCGCTGGAATTGACCAAAAGTCAAAAGTGACCCCATCAAAATGACCGCGTCGACGAGCCGAGTCGAATGCCGCAATCGGCGCGCCGCTGCGGTCAATTCCTGCGGCGTAAACCGCAAAAATCGGTGGAATTGACCAAAAGTCAAAAGTGACCCCATCAAAATGACCGCGTCGACGAGCCGAGTCGAATGCCGCAATCGGCGCGCCGCTGCGGTCAATTCCTGCGGCGTAAACCGCAAAAATCGGTGGAATTGACCAAAAGTCAAAAGTGACCCCATCAAAATGACCGCGTCGACGAGCCGAGTCGAATGCCGCAATCGGCGCGCCGCTGCGGTCAATTCCTGCGGCGTAAACCGCAAAAATCGGTTGAATTGGCCAAAAGTCAAAAGTGACCCCATCAAAATGACCGCGTCGACGAGCCGAGTCGAATGCCGCAATCGGCGCGCCGCTGCGGTCAATTCCTGCGGCGTAAACCGCAAAAATCGGTGGAATTGACCAAAAGTCAAAAGTGACCCCATCAAAATGACCGCGTCGACGAGCCGAGTCGAATGCCGCAATCGGCGCGCCGCTGCGGTCAATTCCTGCGGCGTAAACCGCAAAAATCGGTGGAATTGACCAAAAGTCAAAAGTGACCCCATCAAAATGACCGCGTCGACGAGCCGAGTCGAATGCCGCAATCGGCGCGCCGCTGCGGTCAATTCCTGCGGCGTAAACCGCAAAAATCGGTTGAATTGGCCAAAAGTCAAAAGTGACCCCATCAAAATGACCGCGTCGACGAGCCGAGTCGAATGCCGCAATCGGCGCGCCGCTGCGGTCAATTCCTGCGGCGTAAACCGCAAAAATCGGTGGAATTGACCAAAAGTCAAAAGTGACCCCATCAAAATGACCGCGTCGACGAGCCGAGTCGAATGCCGCAATCGGCGCGCCGCTGCGGTCAATTCCTGCGGCGTAAACCGCAAAAATCGGTGGAATTGACCAAAAGTCAAAAGTGACCCCATCAAAATGACCGCGTCGACGAGCCGAGTCGAATGCCGCAATCGGCGCGCCGCTGCGGTCAATTCCTGCGGCGTAAACCGCAAAAATCGGTTGAATTGGCCAAAAGTCAAAAGTGACCCCATCAAAATGACCGCGTCGACGAGCCGAGTCGAATGCCGCAATCGGCGCGCCGCTGCGGTCAATTCCTGCGGCGTAAACCGCAAAAATCGGTGGAATTGACCAAAAGTCAAAAGTGACCCCATCAAAATGACCGCGTCGACGAGCCGAGTCGAATGCCGCAATCGGCGCGCCGCTGCGGTCAATTCCTGCGGCGTAAACCGCAAAAATCGGTGGAATTGACCAAAAGTCAAAAGTGACCCCATCAAAATGACCGCGTCGACGAGCCGAGTCGAATGCCGCAATCGGCGCGCCGCTGCGGTCAATTCCTGCGGCGTAAACCGCAAAAATCGGTGGAATTGACCAAAAGTCAAAAGTGACCCCATCAAAATGACCGCGTCGACGAGCCGAGTCGAATGCCGCAATCGGCGCGCCGCTGCGGTCAATTCCTGCGGCGTAAACCGCAAAAATCGGTGGAATTGACCAAAAGTCAAAAGTGACCCCATCAAAATGACCGCGTCGACGAGCCGAGTCGAATGCCGCAATCGGCGCGCCGCTGCGGTCAATTCCTGCGGCGTAAACCGCAAAAATCGGTTGAATTGGCCAAAAGTCAAAAGTGACCCCATCAAAATGACCGCGTCGACGAGCCGAGTCGAATGCCGCAATCGGCGCGCCGCTGCGGTCAATTCCTGCGGCGTAAACCGCAAAAATCGGTGGAATTGACCAAAAGTCAAAAGTGACCCCATCAAAATGACCGCGTCGACGAGCCGAGTCGAATGCCGCAATCGGCGCGCCGCTGCGGTCAATTCCTGCGGCGTAAACCGCAAAAATCGGTGGAATTGACCAAAAGTCAAAAGTGACCCCATCAAAATGACCGCGTCGACGAGCCGAGTCGAATGCCGCAATCGGCGCGCCGCTGCGGTCAATTCCTGCGGCGTAAACCGCAAAAATCGGTTGAATTGGCCAAAAGTCAAAAGTGACCCCATCAAAATGACCGCGTCGACGAGCCGAGTCGAATGCCGCAATCGGCGCGCCGCTGCGGTCAATTCCTGCGGCGTAAACCGCAAAAATCGGTGGAATTGACCAAAAGTCAAAAGTGACCCCATCAAAATGACCGCGTCGACGAGCCGAGTCGAATGCCGCAATCGGCGCGCCGCTGCGGTCAATTCCTGCGGCGTAAACCGCAAAAATCGGTGGAATTGACCAAAAGTCAAAAGTGACCCCATCAAAATGACCGCGTCGACGAGCCGAGTCGAATGCCGCAATCGGCGCGCCGCTGCGGTCAATTCCTGCGGCGTAAACCGCAAAAATCGGTGGAATTGACCAAAAGTCAAAAGTGACCCCATCAAAATGACCGCGTCGACGAGCCGAGTCGAATGCCGCAATCGGCGCGCCGCTGCGGTCAATTCCTGCGGCGTAAACCGCAAAAATCGGTGGAATTGACCAAAAGTCAAAAGTGACCCCATCAAAATGACCGCGTCGACGAGCCGAGTCGAATGCCGCAATCGGCGCGCCGCTGCGGTCAATTCCTGCGGCGTAAACCGCAAAAATCGGTGGAATTGACCAAAAGTCAAAAGTGACCCCATCAAAATGACCGCGTCGACGAGCCGAGTCGAATGCCGCAATCGGCGCGCCGCTGCGGTCAATTCCTGCGGCGTAAACCGCAAAAATCGGTGGAATTGACCAAAAGTCAAAAGTGACCCCATCAAAATGACCGCGTCGACGAGCCGAGTCGAATGCCGCAATCAGCGCGCCGCTGCGGTCAATTCCTGCGGCGTAAACCGCAAAAATCGGTGGAATTGACCAAAAGTCAAAAGTGACCCCATCAAAATGACCGCGTCGACGAGCCGAGTCGAATGCCGCAATCGGCGCGCCGCTGCGGTCAATTCCTGCGGCGTAAACCGCAAAAATCGGTGGAATTGACCAAAACTCAATAGTGACCCCATCAAAATGACCGCGTCGACGAGCCGAGTCGAATGCCGCAATCGGCGCGCCGCTGCGGTCAATTCCTGCGGCGTAAACCGTAAAAATCGCTGGAATTGACCAAAACTCAATAGTGACCCCATCAAAATGACCGCGTCGACGAGCCGAGTCGAATGCCGCAATCGGCGCCGCGCTGCGGTCAATTCCTGCGGCGTAAACCGCAAAAATCGGTGGAATTGACCAAAAGTCAAAAGTGACCCCATCAAAATGACCGCGTCGACGAGCCGAGTCGAATGCCGCAATCGGCGCGCCGCTGCGGTCAATTCCTGCGGCGTAAACCGCAAAAATCGGTGGAATTGACCAAAACTCAAAAGTGACCCCATCAAAATGACCGCGTCGACGAGCCGAGTCGAATGCCGCAATCGGCGCGCCGCTGCGGTCAATTCCTGCGGCGTAAACCGCAAAAATCGGTGGAATTGACCAAAAGTCAAAAGTGACCCCATCAAAATGACCGCGTCGACGAGCCGAGTCGAATGCCGCAATCGGCGCGCCGCTGCGGTCAATTCCTGCGGCGTAAACCGCAAAAATCGGTGGAATTGACCAAAACTCAAAAGTGACCTCATCAAAATGACCGCGTCGACGAGCCGAGTCGAATGCCGCAATCGGCGCGCCGCTGCGGTCAATTCCTGCGGCGTAAACCGCAAAAATCGGTGGAATTGACCAAAACTCAAAAGTGACCCCATCAAAATGACCGCGTCGACGAGCCGAGTCGAATGCCGCAATCGGCGCGCCGCTGCGGTCAATTCCTGCGGCGTAAACCGCAAAAATCGCTGGAATTGACCAAAAGTCAAAAGTGACCCCATCAAAATGACCGCGTCGACGAGCCGAGTCGAATGCCGCAATCGGCGCGCCGCTGCGGTCAATTCCTGCGGCGTAAACCGCAAAAATCGGTGGAATTGACCAAAAGTCAAAAGTGACCCCATCAAAATGACCGCGTCGACGAGCCGAGTCGAATGCCGCAATCGGCGCGCCGCTGCGGTCAATTCCTGCGGCGTAAACCGCAAAAATCGGTGGAATTGACCAAAAGTCAAAAGTGACCCCATCAAAATGACCGCGTCGACGAGCCGAGTCGAATGCCGCAATCGGCGCGCCGCTGCGGTCAATTCCTGCGGCGTAAACCGCAAAAATCGGTGGAATTGACCAAAACTCAAAAGTGACCTCATCAAAATGACCGCGTCGACGAGCCGAGTCGAATGCCGCAATCGGCGCGCCGCTGCGGTCAATTCCTGCGGCGTAAACCGCAAAAATCGGTGGAATTGACCAAAACTCAAAAGTGACCCCATCAAAATGACCGCGTCGACGAGCCGAGTCGAATGCCGCAATCGGCGCGCCGCTGCGGTCAATTCCTGCGGCGTAAACCGCAAAAATCGGTGGAATTGACCAAAAGTCAAAAGTGACCCCATCAAAATGACCGCGTCGACGAGCCGAGTCGAATGCCGCAATCGGCGCGCCGCTGCGGTCAATTCCTGCGGCGTAAACCGCAAAAATCGGTGGAATTGACCAAAAGTCAAAAGTGACCCCATCAAAATGACCGCGTCGACGAGCCGAGTCGAATGCCGCAATCGGCGCGCCGCTGCGGTCAATTCCTGCGGCGTAAACCGCAAAAATCGCTGGAATTGACCAAAAGTCAAAAGTGACCCCATCAAAATGACCGCGTCGACGAGCCGAGTCGAATGCCGCAATCGGCGCGCCGCTGCGGTCAATTCCTGCGGCGTAAACCGCAAAAATCGCTGGAATTGACCAAAAGTCAAAAGTGACCCCATCAAAATGACCGCGTCGACGAGCCGAGTCGAATGCCGCAATCGGCGCGCCGCTGCGGTCAATTCCTGCGGCGTAAACCGCAAAAATCGGTGGAATTGACCAAAACTCAAAGTGACCCCATCAAAATGACCGCGTCGACGAGCCGAGTCGAATGCCGCAATCGGCGCGCCGCTGCGGTCAATTCCTGCGGCGTAAACCGCAAAAATCGGTGGAATTGACCAAAACTCAAAAGTGACCCCATCAAAATGACCGCGTCGACGAGCCGAGTCGAATGCCGCAATCGGCGCGCCGCTGCGGTCAATTCCTGCGGCGTAAACCGCAAAAATCGGTGGAATTGACCAAAAGTCAAAAGTGACCCCATCAAAATGACCGCGTCGACGAGCCGAGTCGAATGCCGCAATCGGCGCGCCGCTGCGGTCAATTCCTGCGGCGTAAACCGCAAAAATCGGTGGAATTGACCAAAAGTCAAAAGTGACCCCATCAAAATGACCGCGTCGACGAGCCGAGTCGAATGCCGCAATCGGCGCGCCGCTGCGGTCAATTCCTGCGGCGTAAACCGCAAAAATCGGTGGAATTGACCAAAACTCAAAAGTGACCTCATCAAAATGACCGCGTCGACGAGCCGAGTCGAATGCCGCAATCGGCGCGCCGCTGCGGTCAATTCCTGCGGCGTAAACCGCAAAAATCGGTGGAATTGACCAAAACTCAAAAGTGACCCCATCAAAATGACCGCGTCGACGAGCCGAGTCGAATGCCGCAATCGGCGCGCCGCTGCGGTCAATTCCTGCGGCGTAAACCGCAAAAATCGCTGGAATTGACCAAAAGTCAAAAGTGACCCCATCAAAATGACCGCGTCGACGAGCCGAGTCGAATGCCGCAATCGGCGCGCCGCTGCGGTCAATTCCTGCGGCGTAAACCGCAAAAATCGGTGGAATTGACCAAAAGTCAAAAGTGACCCCATCAAAATGACCGCGTCGACGAGCCGAGTCGAATGCCGCAATCGGCGCGCCGCTGCGGTCAATTCCTGCGGCGTAAACCGCAAAAATCGGTGGAATTGACCAAAAGTCAAAAGTGACCCCATCAAAATGACCGCGTCGACGAGCCGAGTCGAATGCCGCAATCGGCGCGCCGCTGCGGTCAATTCCTGCGGCGTAAACCGCAAAAATCGGTGGAATTGACCAAAAGTCAAAAGTGACCCCATCAAAATGACCGCGTCGACGAGCCGAGTCGAATGCCGCAATCGGCGCGCCGCTGCGGTCAATTCCTGCGGCGTAAACCGCAAAAATCGGTGGAATTGACCAAAAGTCAAAAGTGACCCCATCAAAATGACCGCGTCGACGAGCCGAGTCGAATGCCGCAATCGGCGCGCCGCTGCGGTCAATTCCTGCGGCGTAAACCGCAAAAATCGGTGGAATTGACCAAAACTCAAAAGTGACCCCATCAAAATGACCGCGTCGACGAGCCGAGTCGAATGCCGCAATCGGCGCGCCGCTGCGGTCAATTCCTGCGGCGTAAACCGCAAAAATCGCTGGAATTGACCAAAAGTCAAAAGTGACCCCATCAAAATGACCGCGTCGACGAGCCGAGTCGAATGCCGCAATCGGCGCGCCGCTGCGGTCAATTCCTGCGGCGTAAACCGCAAAAATCGGTGGAATTGACCAAAAGTCAAAAGTGACCCCATCAAAATGACCGCGTCGACGAGCCGAGTCGAATGCCGCAATCGGCGCGCCGCTGCGGTCAATTCCTGCGGCGTAAACCGCAAAAATCGGTGGAATTGACCAAAACTCAAAAGTGACCCCATCAAAATGATCGCGTCGACGAGCCGAGTCGAATGCCGCAATCGGCGCGCCGCTGCGGTCAATTCCTGCAGCGTAAACCGCAAAAATCGGTGGAATTGACCAAAACTCAAAAGTGACCTCATCAAAATGACCGCGTCGACGAGCCGAGTCGAATGCCGCAATCGGCGCGCCGCTGCGGTCAATTCCTGCGGCGTAAACCGCAAAAATCGCTGGAATTGACCAAAAGTCAAAAGTGACCTCATCAAAATGACCGCGTCGACGAGCCGAGTCGAATGCCGCAATCGGCGCGCCGCTGCGGTCAATTCCTGCGGCGTAAACCGCAAAAATCGGTGGAATTGACCAAAAGTCAAAAGTGACCCCATCAAAATGACCGCGTCGACGAGCCGAGTCGAATGCCGCAATCGGCGCGCCGCTGCGGTCAATTCCTGCGGCGTAAACCGCAAAAATCGGTGGAATTGACCAAAACTCAAAAGTGACCCCATCAAAATGACCGCGTCGACGAGCCGAGTCGAATGCCGCAATCGGCGCGCCGCTGCGGTCAATTCCTGCGGCGTAAACCGCAAAAATCGGTGGAATTGACCAAAAGTCAAAAGTGACCCCATCAAAATGACCGCGTCGACGAGCCGAGTCGAATGCCGCAATCGGCGCGCCGCTGCGGTCAATTCCTGCGGCGTAAACCGCAAAAATCGGTGAAATTGACTAAAAGTCAAAAGTGACCCCATCAAAATGACCGCGTCGACGAGCCGAGTCGAATGCCGCAATCGGCGCGCCGCTGCGGTCAATTCCTGCGGCGTAAACCGCAAAAATCGGTGGAATTGACCAAAAGTCAAAAGTGACCCCATCAAAATGACCGCGTCGACGAGCCGAGTCGAATGCCGCAATCGGCGCGCCGCTGCGGTCAATTCCTGCGGCGTAAACCGCAAAAACCGCTGGAATTGACCGGAAGTCAAAAGTGACCCCATCAAAATGACCGCGTCGACGAGCCGAGTCGAATGCCGCAATCGGCGCGCCGCTGCGGTCAATTCCTGCGGCGTAAACCGCAAAAAACGCTGGAATTGACCGGAAGTCAAAAGTGACCCCATCAAAATGACCGCGTCGACGAGCCGAGTCGAATGCCGCAATCGGCGCGCCGCTGCGGTCAATTCCTGCGGCGTAAACCGCAAAAAACGCTGGAATTGACCGGAAGTCAAAAGTGACCCCATCAAAATGACCGCGTCGACGAGCCGAGTCGAATGCCGCAATCGGCGCGCCGCTGCGGTCAATTCCTGCGGCGTAAACCGCAAAAATCGGTGGAATTGACCAAAAGTCAAAAGTGACCCCATCAAAATGACCGCGTCGACGAGCCGAGTCGAATGCCGCAATCGGCGCGCCGCTGCGGTCAATTCCTGCGGCGTAAACCGCAAAAATCGCTGGAATTGACCAAAAGTCAAAAGTGACCCCATCAAAATGACCGCGTCGACGAGCCGAGTCGAATGCCGCAATCGGCGCGCCGCTGCGGTCAATTCCTGCGGCGTAAACCGCAAAAATCGGTGGAATTGACCAAAAGTCAAAAGTGACCCCATCAAAATGACCGCGTCGACGAGCCGAGTCGAATGCCGCAATCGGCGCGCCGCTGCGGTCAATTCCTGCGGCGTAAACCGCAAAAATCGGTTGAATTGGCCAAAAGTCAAAAGTGACCCCATCAAAATGACCGCGTCGACGAGCCGAGTCGAATGCCGCAATCGGCGCGCCGCTGCGGTCAATTCCTGCGGCGTAAACCGCAAAAATCGGTGGAATTGACCAAAAGTCAAAAGTGACCCCATCAAAATGACCGCGTCGACGAGCCGAGTCGAATGCCGCAATCGGCGCGCCGCTGCGGTCAATTCCTGCGGCGTAAACCGCAAAAATCGGTGGAATTGACCAAAAGTCAAAAGTGACCCCATCAAAATGACCGCGTCGACGAGCCGAGTCGAATGCCGCAATCGGCGCGCCGCTGCGGTCAATTCCTGCGGCGTAAACCGCAAAAATCGGTTGAATTGGCCAAAAGTCAAAAGTGACCCCATCAAAATGACCGCGTCGACGAGCCGAGTCGAATGCCGCAATCGGCGCGCCGCTGCGGTCAATTCCTGCGGCGTAAACCGCAAAAATCGGTGGAATTGACCAAAAGTCAAAAGTGACCCCATCAAAATGACCGCGTCGACGAGCCGAGTCGAATGCCGCAATCGGCGCGCCGCTGCGGTCAATTCCTGCGGCGTAAACCGCAAAATCGGTGGAATTGACCAAAAGTCAAAAGTGACCCCATCAAAATGACCGCGTCGACGAGCCGAGTCGAATGCCGCAATCGGCGCGCCGCTGCGGTCAATTCCTGCGGCGGAAACCGCAAAATCGGTGGAATTGACCAAAAGTCAAAAGTGACCCCATCAAAATGACCGCGTCGACGAGCCGAGTCGAATGCCGCAATCGGCGCGCCGCTGCGGTCAATTCCTGCGGCGTAAACCGCAAAAATCGGTGGAATTGACCAAAAGTCAAAAGTGACCCCATCAAAATGACCGCGTCGACGAGCCGAGTCGAATGCCGCAATCGGCGCGCCGCTGCGGTCAATTCCTGCGGCGTAAACCGCAAAAACCGCTGGAATTGACCAAAAGTCAAAAGTGACCCCATCAAAATGACCGCGTCGACGAGCCGAGTCGAATGCCGCAATCGGCGCGCCGCTGCGGTCAATTCCTGCGGCGTAAACCGCAAAAATCGGTGGAATTGACCAAAAGTCAAAAGTGACCCCATCAAAATGACCGCGTCGACGAGCCGAGTCGAATGCCGCAATCGGCGCGCCGCTGCGGTCAATTCCTGCGGCGTCAACCGCAAAATCGCTGGAATTGACCAAAAGTCAAAAGTGACCCCATCAAAATGACCGCGTCGACGAGCCGAGTCGAATGCCGCAATCGGCGCGCCGCTGCGGTCAATTCCTGCGGCGTAAACCGCAAAAATCGGTGGAATTGACCAAAAGTCAAAAGTGACCCCATCAAAATGACCGCGTCGACGAGCCGAGTCGAATGCCGCAATCGGCGCGCCGCTGCGGTCAATTCCTGCGGCGTAAACCGCAAAAATCGCTGGAATTGACCAAAAGTCAAAAGTGACCCCATCAAAATGACCGCGTCGACGAGCCGAGTCGAATGCCGCAATCGGCGCGCCGCTGCGGTCAATTCCTGCGGCGTAAACCGCAAAAATCGGTGGAATTGACCAAAAGTCAAAAGTGACCCCATCAAAATGACCGCGTCGACGAGCCGAGTCGAATGCCGCAATCGGCGCGCCGCTGCGGTCAATTCCTGCGGCGTAAACCGCAAAAATCGGTGGAATTGACCAAAAGTCAAAAGTGACCCCATCAAAATGACCGCGTCGACGAGCCGAGTCGAATGCCGCAATCGGCGCGCCGCTGCGGTCAATTCCTGCGGCGTAAACCGCAAAAATCGGTGGAATTGACCAAAAGTCAAAAGTGACCCCATCAAAATGACCGCGTCGACGAGCCGAGTCGAATGCCGCAATCGGCGCGCCGCTGCGGTCAATTCCTGCGGCGTAAACCGCAAAAATCGGTTGAATTGGCCAAAAGTCAAAAGTGACCCCATCAAAATGACCGCGTCGACGAGCCGAGTCGAATGCCGCAATCGGCGCGCCGCTGCGGTCAATTCCTGCGGCGTAAACCGCAAAAATCGGTGGAATTGACCAAAAGTCAAAAGTGACCCCATCAAAATGACCGCGTCGACGAGCCGAGTCGAATGCCGCAATCGGCGCGCCGCTGCGGTCAATTCCTGCGGCGTAAACCGCAAAAATCGGTGGAATTGACCAAAAGTCAAAAGTGACCCCATCAAAATGACCGCGTCGACGAGCCGAGTCGAATGCCGCAATCGGCGCGCCGCTGCGGTCAATTCCTGCGGCGTAAACCGCAAAAATCGGTGGAATTGACCAAAAGTCAAAAGTGACCCCATCAAAATGACCGCGTCGACGAGCCGAGTCGAATGCCGCAATCGGCGCGCCGCTGCGGTCAATTCCTGCGGCGTAAACCGCAAAAATCGGTTGAATTGACCAAAAGTCAAAAGTGACCCCATCAAAATGACCGCGTCGACGAGCCGAGTCGAATGCCGCAATCGGCGCGCCGCTGCGGTCAATTCCTGCGGCGTAAACCGCAAAAATCGCTGGAATTGACCAAAAGTCAAAAGTGACCCCATCAAAATGACCGCGTCGACGAGCCGAGTCGAATGCCGCAATCGGCGCGCCGCTGCGGTCAATTCCTGCGGCGTAAACCGCAAAAATCGGTGGAATTGACCAAAAGTCAAAAGTGACCCCATCAAAATGACCGCGTCGACGAGCCGAGTCGAATGCCGCAATCGGCGCGCCGCTGCGGTCAATTCCTGCGGCGTAAACCGCAAAAATCGCTGGAATTGACCAAAAGTCAAAAGTGACCCCATCAAAATGACCGCGTCGACGAGCCGAGTCGAATGCCGCAATCGGCGCGCCGCTGCGGTCAATTCCTGCGGCGTAAACCGCAAAAATCGGTGGAATTGACCAAAAGTCAAAAGTGACCCCATCAAAATGACCGCGTCGACGAGCCGAGTCGAATGCCGCAATCGGCGCGCCGCTGCGGTCAATTCCTGCGGCGTAAACCGCAAAAATCGCTGGAATTGACCAAAAGTCAAAAGTGACCCCATCAAAATGACCGCGTCGACGAGCCGAGTCGAATGCCGCAATCGGCGCGCCGCTGCGGTCAATTCCTGCGGCGTAAACCGCAAAAATCGGTGGAATTGACCGGAAGTCAAAAGTGACCCCATCAAAATGACCGCGTCGACGAGCCGAGTCGAATGCCGCAATCGGCGCGCCGCTGCGGTCAATTCCTGCGGCGTAAACCGCAAAAAACGCTGGAATTGACCGGAAGTCAAAAGTGACCCCATCAAAATGACCGCGTCGACGAGCCGAGTCGAATGCCGCAATCGGCGCGCCGCTGCGGTCAATTCCTGCGGCGTAAACCGCAAAAACCGCTGGAATTGACCGGAAGTCAAAAGTGACCCCATCAAAATGACCGCGTCGACGAGCCGAGTCGAATGCCGCAATCGGCGCGCCGCTGCGGTCAATTCCTGCGGCGTAAACCGCAAAAAACGCTGGAATTGACCGGAAGTCAAAAGTGACCCCATCAAAATGACCGCGTCGACGAGCCGAGTCGAATGCCGCAATCGGCGCGCCGCTGCGGTCAATTCCTGCGGCGTAAACCGCAAAAATCGGTGGAATTGACCAAAAGTCAAAAGTGACCCCATCAAAATGACCGCGTCGACGAGCCGAGTCGAATGCCGCAATCGGCGCGCCGCTGCGGTCAATTCCTGCGGCGTAAACCGCAAAAATCGGTTGAATGGGCCAAAAGTCAAAAGTGACCCCATCAAAATGACCGCGTCGACGAGCCGAGTCGAATGCCGCAATCGGCGCGCCGCTGCGGTCAATTCCTGCGGCGTAAACCGCAAAAATCGGTGGAATTGACCAAAAGTCAAAAGTGACCCCATCAAAATGACCGCGTCGACGAGCCGAGTCGAATGCCGCAATCGGCGCGCCGCTGCGGTCAATTCCTGCGGCGTAAACCGCAAAAATCGGTGGAATTGACCAAAAGTCAAAAGTGACCCCATCAAAATGACCGCGTCGACGAGCCGAGTCGAATGCCGCAATCGGCGCGCCGCTGCGGTCAATTCCTGCGGCGTAAACCGCAAAAATCGGTGGAATTGACCAAAACTCAAAAGTGACCCCATCAAAATGACCGCGTCGACGAGCCGAGTCGAATGCCGCAATCGGCGCGCCGCTGCGGTCAATTCCTGCGGCGTAAACCGCAAAAATCGGTGGAATTGACCAAAAGTCAAAAGTGACCCCATCAAAATGACCGCGTCGACGAGCCGAGTCGAATGCCGCAATCGGCGCGCCGCTGCGGTCAATTCCTGCGGCGTAAACCGCAAAAATCGGTGGAATTGACCAAAAGTCAAAAGTGACCCCATCAAAATGACCGCGTCGACGAGCCGAGTCGAATGCCGCAATCGGCGCGCCGCTGCGGTCAATTCCTGCGGCGTAAACCGCAAAAATCGGTGGAATTGACCAAAAGTCAAAAGTGACCCCATCAAAATGACCGCGTCGACGAGCCGAGTCGAATGCCGCAATCGGCGCGCCGCTGCGGTCAATTCCTGCGGCGTAAACCGCAAAAATCGGTTGAATTGGCCAAAAGTCAAAAGTGACCCCATCAAAATGACCGCGTCGACGAGCCGAGTCGAATGCCGCAATCGGCGCGCCGCTGCGGTCAATTCCTGCGGCGTAAACCGCAAAAATCGGTGGAATTGACCAAAAGTCAAAAGTGACCCCATCAAAATGACCGCGTCGACGAGCCGAGTCGAATGCCGCAATCGGCGCGCCGCTGCGGTCAATTCCTGCGGCGTAAACCGCAAAAATCGGTGGAATTGACCAAAAGTCAAAAGTGACCCCATCAAAATGACCGCGTCGACGAGCCGAGTCGAATGCCGCAATCGGCGCGCCGCTGCGGTCAATTCCTGCGGCGTAAACCGCAAAAATCGGTTGAATTGGCCAAAAGTCAAAAGTGACCCCATCAAAATGACCGCGTCGACGAGCCGAGTCGAATGCCGCAATCGGCGCGCCGCTGCGGTCAATTCCTGCGGCGTAAACCGCAAAAATCGGTGGAATTGACCAAAAGTCAAAAGTGACCCCATCAAAATGACCGCGTCGACGAGCCGAGTCGAATGCCGCAATCGGCGCGCCGCTGCGGTCAATTCCTGCGGCGTAAACCGCAAAAATCGGTGGAATTGACCAAAAGTCAAAAGTGACCCCATCAAAATGACCGCGTCGACGAGCCGAGTCGAATGCCGCAATCGGCGCGCCGCTGCGGTCAATTCCTGCGGCGTAAACCGCAAAAATCGGTGGAATTGACCAAAAGTCAAAAGTGACCCCATCAAAATGACCGCGTCGACGAGCCGAGTCGAATGCCGCAATCGGCGCGCCGCTGCGGTCAATTCCTGCGGCGTAAACCGCAAAAATCGGTGGAATTGACCAAAACTCAAAAGTGACCCCATCAAAATGACCGCGTCGACGAGCCGAGTCGAATGCCGCAATCGGCGCGCCGCTGCGGTCAATTCCTGCGGCGTAAACCGCAAAAATCGGTGGAATTGACCAAAACTCAAAAGTGACCCCATCAAAATGACCGCGTCGACGAGCCGAGTCGAATGCCGCAATCGGCGCGCCGCTGCGGTCAATTCCTGCGGCGTAAACCGCAAAAATCGGTGGAATTGACCAAAAGTCAAAAGTGACCCCATCAAAATGACCGCGTCGACGAGCCGAGTCGAATGCCGCAATCGGCGCGCCGCTGCGGTCAATTCCTGCGGCGTAAACCGCAAAAATCGGTGGAATTGACCAAAACTCAATAGTGACCCCATCAAAATGACCGCGTCGACGAGCCGAGTCGAATGCCGCAATCGGCGCGCCGCTGCGGTCAATTCCTGCGGCGTAAACCGTAAAAATCGCTGGAATTGACCAAAACTCAATAGTGACCCCATCAAAATGACCGCGTCGACGAGCCGAGTCGAATGCCGCAATCGGCGCCGCGCTGCGGTCAATTCCTGCGGCGTAAACCGCAAAAATCGGTGGAATTGACCAAAAGTCAAAAGTGACCCCATCAAAATGACCGCGTCGACGAGCCGAGTCGAATGCCGCAATCGGCGCGCCGCTGCGGTCAATTCCTGCGGCGTAAACCGCAAAAATCGGTGGAATTGACCAAAACTCAAAAGTGACCCCATCAAAATGACCGCGTCGACGAGCCGAGTCGAATGCCGCAATCGGCGCGCCGCTGCGGTCAATTCCTGCGGCGTAAACCGCAAAAATCGGTGGAATTGACCAAAAGTCAAAAGTGACCCCATCAAAATGACCGCGTCGACGAGCCGAGTCGAATGCCGCAATCGGCGCGCCGCTGCGGTCAATTCCTGCGGCGTAAACCGCAAAAATCGGTGGAATTGACCAAAACTCAAAAGTGACCCCATCAAAATGACCGCGTCGACGAGCCGAGTCGAATGCCGCAATCGGCGCGCCGCTGCGGTCAATTCCTGCGGCGTAAACCGCAAAAATCGGTGGAATTGACCAAAAGTCAAAAGTGACCCCATCAAAATGACCGCGTCGACGAGCCGAGTCGAATGCCGCAATCGGCGCGCCGCTGCGGTCAATTCCTGCGGCGTAAACCGCAAAAATCGGTGGAATTGACCAAAAGTCAAAAGTGACCCCATCAAAATGACCGCGTCGACGAGCCGAGTCGAATGCCGCAATCGGCGCGCCGCTGCGGTCAATTCCTGCGGCGTAAACCGCAAAAATCGGTGGAATTGACCAAAACTCAGAAGTGACCTCATCAAAATGACCGCGTCGACGAGCCGAGTCGAATGCCGCAATCGGCGCGCCGCTGCGGTCAATTCCTGCGGCGTAAACCGCAAAAATCGGTGGAATTGACCAAAAGTCAAAAGTGACCCCATCAAAATGACCGCGTCGACGAGCCGAGTCGAATGCCGCAATCGGCGCGCCGCTGCGGTCAATTCCTGCGGCGTAAACCGCAAAAATCGGTGGAATTGACCAAAACTCAAAAGTGACCTCATCAAAATGACCGCGTCGACGAGCCGAGTCGAATGCCGCAATCGGCGCGCCGCTGCGGTCAATTCCTGCGGCGTAAACCGCAAAAATCGGTGGAATTGACCAAAAGTCAAAAGTGACCCCATCAAAATGACCGCGTCGACGAGCCGAGTCGAATGCCGCAATCGGCGCGCCGCTGCGGTCAATTCCTGCGGCGTAAACCGCAAAAATCGCTGGAATTGACCAAAAGTCAAAAGTGACCCCATCAAAATGACCGCGTCGACGAGCCGAGTCGAATGCCGCAATCGGCGCGCCGCTGCGGTCAATTCCTGCGGCGTAAACCGCAAAAACCGCTGGAATTGACCAAAAGTCCAAAGCGACCCCATCAAAAGGACCGCGTCGACGAGCCGAGTCGAATGCCGCAATCGGCGCGCCGCTGCGGTCAATTCCTGCGGCGTAAACCGCAAAAATCGGTGGAATTGACCAAAAGTCAAAAGTGACCCCATCAAAATGACCGCGTCGACGAGCCGAGTCGAATGCCGCAATCGGCGCGCCGCTGCGGTCAATTCCTGCGGCGTAAACCGCAAAAATCGGTGGAATTGACCAAAACTCAAAAGTGACCCCATCAAAATGATCGCGTCGACGAGCCGAGTCGAATGCCGCAATCGGCGCGCCGCTGCGGTCAATTCCTGCAGCGTAAACCGCAAAAATCGGTGGAATTGACCAAAACTCAAAAGTGACCTCATCAAAATGACCGCGTCGACGAGCCGAGTCGAATGCCGCAATCGGCGCGCCGCTGCGGTCAATTCCTGCGGCGTAAACCGCAAAAATCGCTGGAATTGACCAAAAGTCAAAAGTGACCTCATCAAAATGACCGCGTCGACGAGCCGAGTCGAATGCCGCAATCGGCGCGCCGCTGCGGTCAATTCCTGCGGCGTAAACCGCAAAAATCGGTGGAATTGACCAAAAGTCAAAAGTGACCCCATCAAAATGACCGCGTCGACGAGCCGAGTCGAATGCCGCAATCGGCGCGCCGCTGCGGTCAATTCCTGCGGCGTAAACCGCAAAAATCGGTGGAATTGACCAAAACTCAAAAGTGACCCCATCAAAATGATCGCGTCGACGAGCCGAGTCGAATGCCGCAATCGGCGCGCCGCTGCGGTCAATTCCTGCAGCGTAAACCGCAAAAATCGGTGGAATTGACCAAAACTCAAAGTGACCTCATCAAAATGACCGCGTCGACGAGCCGAGTCGAATGCCGCAATCGGCGCGCCGCTGCGGTCAATTCCTGCGGCGTAAACCGCAAAAATCGGTGGAATTGACCAAAACTCAAAAGTGACCCCATCAAAATGACCGCGTCGACGAGCCGAGTCGAATGCCGCAATCGGCGCGCCGCTGCGGTCAATTCCTGCGGCGTAAACCGCAAAAATCGCTGGAATTGACCAAAAGTCAAAAGTGACCCCATCAAAATGACCGCGTCGACGAGCCGAGTCGAATGCCGCAATCGGCGCGCCGCTGCGGTCAATTCCTGCGGCGTAAACCGCAAAAATCGGTGGAATTGACCAAAACTCAAAAGTGACCCCATCAAAATGATCGCGTCGACGAGCCGAGTCGAATGCCGCAATCGGCGCGCCGCTGCGGTCAATTCCTGCAGCGTAAACCGCAAAAATCGGTGGAATTGACCAAAACTCAAAAGTGACCTCATCAAAATGACCGCGTCGACGAGCCGAGTCGAATGCCGCAATCGGCGCGCCGCTGCGGTAAATTCCTGCGGCGTAAACCGCAAAAATCGTTGGAATTGACCAAAAGTCAAAAGTGACCCATCAAAATGACCGCGTCGACGAGCCGAGTCGAATGCCGCAATCGGCGCGCCGCTGCGGTCAATTCCTGCGGCGTAAACCGCAAAAATCGGTGAAATTGACCAAAACTCAAAAGTGACCCCATCAAAATGACCGCGTCGACGAGCCGAGTCGAATGCCGCAATCGGCGCGCCGCTGCGGTCAATTCCTGCGGCGTAAACCGCAAAAATCGGTGGAATTGACCAAAAGTCAAAAGTGACCCCATCAAAATGACCGCGTCGACGAGCCGAGTCGAATGCCGCAATCGGCGCGCCGCTGCGGTCAATTCCTGCGGCGTAAACCGCAAAAATCGGTGGAATTGACCAAAACTCAATAGTGACCCCATCAAAATGACCGCGTCGACGAGCCGAGTCGAATGCCGCAATCGGCGCGCCGCTGCGGTCAATTCCTGCGGCGTAAACCGCAAAAATCGCTGGAATTGACCAAAAGTCAAAAGTGACCCCATCAAAATGACCGCGTCGACGAGCCGATTCCAGAGGCACCCTTGGTTTTTCGATCCGGCCGATTCCCGCGGTGTTCCAGGCAAAAATCGCTGGAATTGACCATGTGTCAAAAGTGACCCTACCAAAATGACCACGTTGACAAGGCGAGTCCAATGGCACCCACGGCTCGTCGATTCGCATCATTCCAGCGGAGTCCCAGGCGAATTTCAAAATCTGGAATTCTTTGATGCCGGTCAGAGTCCAAGGAGGCCATAGGACTGAAGGTGAAATTAAAGGCTCTGGTGTGGTAAGGGGGTCAATTAGCCCTTGGTCCAACTTTGACCAAATTCTTATGCCATTCGATTTGGCATGGTAGAAGATGATTTTAGAGCGCATGAGCGAATTTTTACCTCACCCCTGGGGGGCTGGGGGGCCAAAATACACGATTTTCAAGCTGAAAACTCTTAAAAATTCTATCTCCTCGAGTTTTCAACCGATTTTTTCCAAACTTGGCACAAAGGTAGTGGTACTAGAGGGGAATACCCTGAAATTTTTTCAGATTTTTTCGACCACTCCAATGACCTTGAATTCGACTTTGAAAATTTCAAATCGCCCTGGGAGCACCGTTTTGCCGCGGGGTATAAAGAAAAAATTTTTTTCATGTTTCCCACTCCATTTTACACCACTCAGAATTTTTTCAGATTTTTTCGAGTGGTGGTTTACATGTGGCGTCCGAAAAACTGATAAATCGGTCGTTTTATTACTTTAAAATTATGCCTTTCCCATCAATTTCGTATTTTTCATTTTTTTTCTCACTAAAAATACATTCATGCTCGCTTTTTATTAAATTTTGATCAATATTCACCCATTTCCCATGACTACGACATTTTGAAGAAAGGGTATATCCCCGGATATGATAGGCGAATCGGCCCAAGAGCTACTTTTTGAAACTAACCAGCAGACATTATTAAGGACCCCAAAAAATGAGTTTAGAAAATTTTTTCCACTCCCTAACTCACCCTACCCCCTTACCCCCGCCCCCAAAATAGCGAATTTATGTCAAAAAATCGTATCTCGGAACCTAATGGACCAAAAATTCCGAAATTTATGTGGTGTATATAGGAAGTGGTGACCAATTTTTGAGAATTTTTTCAGATTTTTTTTGCGATGCATTCTATTCTAAAAAACCACCTTAAAAACTTTGAATTGCTCAAAGGGTCTGGCCGGATAAGGGGTGATTTTAGCCATGGGTTGGATTTTCGCGTTAACCTTCCCAAAGGGTACCCTATGATGTAAAAAAATCTGAAAAAATTTTCAACCTCCCCCCCCCCTTCTATTTCTGAGTTATGGCCATTTTATTGCTAGATTTTCAACAATTTTTAATTTCAACTGTTGTGAAGGAAATTTTCTGTTCTTTGGCACAAAGTTACCTATGTCTCGTAGTCTACAAATTATGAAAGAAAGTTTTTTTTTTTTTTATTTCATCTTAATATTTTGCTCTTGTACTACAGTGCATTTTTTGTCATGGGCTGGGAAATGAAAATTTGAAATTGAAAAAAAAATCCAAATTATCTACATATATAAAAATGTTTTTAGCTGATTCTTTCACATTTTTCAGCATTTCGTGCAGAAAGAAATGATCACAACGTCGAATTTGTATTTAGCTGTCCAAAATATCTAGATAAACTCCCTTTTCGCGATCGTTTCAATTGAAATCTCGAAATTCGCTATTTCTGTCATAAAAAGTCAGTGAAAATGGATTTCTGAGAATTTTTCAGTTTTTCTTTGCGATGCATTCTATCCCAAAACCCACCCTAAAACATTGAAATTGATCCAATTCCAAAACTAAAAGACATAAATTCTTTCTTTTTGATATAAATGCAACTCGCCTTGATAGGTACAATAATTTGAATTTTTTTTTCAATTTCAAATTTTCATTTCCCAGCCCATGACAAAAAATGCACTGTAGTACAAGAGCAAAATATTAAGATGAAATAAAAAAAAAACTTTCTTTCATAATTTGTAGACTACGAGACATAGGTAACTTTGTGCCAAAGAACAGAAAATTTCCTTCACAACAGTTGAAATTAAAAATTGTTGAAAATCTAGCAATAAAATGGCCCTAACTCAGAAATAGAAGGGGGGGGGGAGGTTGAAAATTTTTTCAGATTTTTTTACATCATAGGGTACCCTTTGGGAAGGTTAACGCGAAAATCCAACCCATGGCTAAAATCACCCCTTATCCGGCCAGACCCTCTGAGCAATTCAAAGTTTTTAAGGTGGTTTTTTAGAATAGAATGCATCGCAAAAAAAATCTGAAAAATTCTCAAAAATTAGTCACCACTCCCTATATACACCACATAAATTTCGGAATCTCTGGTCCATTAGGTTCCGAGATATACGATTTTTTCAAATAAATTCGCTATTTGGGGGGCGGGGGTACGGGGTTCGGGTGAGTTAGGGAGTGGAAAAAATTTTCTAAAATCATTTTTTGGGGTCCTTAATAATGTCTGCTGGTTAGTTCCAAAAAGTAGCTCTTGGGCTGATTCGCCTATCTTATCCGGGGGTACACTTTGTTCAAAATGTCGTAGTCACGGGAAATGGGTAAATATTGGTCGAAATTGAATAAAAAGCGAGCATGGATGTATTTTTAGTGAGAAAAAATAAAAAATACGGAATTGATGGGAAATGCATGATTTTAGAGTAATAAAACGACCGATTTATCAGTTTTTCGGACGCCACAAGTAAACCACCACTTGAAAAAATCTGGAAAAATTCTGAGTGGTGTAAAATGGAGTGGGAAACATGAAAATATATTTTCCTTTATACCCCGCGGCAAAACGGTGCTCCTAGGGTGATTTGAAATTTTCAAAGTCGAATTCAAGGTCATTGGAGTGGTCGAAAAAATCTGAAAAAATTTCAGAGTATTTCCCTCTAGTACCACTACCTTTGTGCCAAGTTTGGAAAAAATCGGTTGAAAACTCGAGGAGATAGAATTTTTAAGAGTTTTCAGCTTGAAAATCGTGTATTTTGGCCCCCCAGCCCCCCAGGGGTGAGGTAAAAATTCGCTCATGCGCTCTAAAATCATCTTCTACCATGCCAAATCGAATGGCATAAGAATTTGGTCAAAGTTAGACCAAGGGCTAATTGACCCCCTTACCACACCAGAGCCTTTTTTGGTAAGTAATGCTTTTATCAATGAATAGTTTTCGATAGAAATTCGAAAGAAACATCGTGATTTGTTGCAGGTAAGTAGTTGAATTTACATGTGAGCATTTTTTTTTTTCGAATTGTATAATCTTTTTTTTGAGAAAAAAATGTTCCTATAGAATTTTTGAACAGTTTTGTTTCATTGTTGAATAATCATCCGAGGCAACCACTCGAATATGGGAAACACTATTCGTGGTTAATTTAAACTTGAAGATGGTTTCAAAATATCATAAACTAATATTTATAAATCGATCAAGACATTTTAAAACGATTTTGAATGTTGTCTCAGTGGCCTTCAACTTGCAATCAGTACCTAGTGTCTAAATAATTTTCAATTATTTTTTGGAAAAACGAAATTCAATCCTGTAATGAGCAAAACTGATTCAATTTATTTCCCTTCAATTAATACCTACCTAATGTACTTATTTGCCACTTTATTAAAATTTTTCCGCCTATCAAAAAATCTGCCTAAATTAAATTTTTTTAACCTTACTAAAATTCCATTCGACGCTTTCCACCATTATTTAATTCTTCCTCCAAAGATAGGATTTATTCGTAACAACATTTTATTTGGCTAAATTTTACGTAACACTATTTTTTCGCGTCTTCAATTCCTTCCGCACTTTACCACGCAACCAAAAGACAATTTCGTATTACATTCATACTCCTTCGTAGGGAAAGCTCGCAACACAAATGGAGTGAAAATTGTAAATGAATTTAAGGTTAATAAATCAACCGCGACAACAATGACAGCTTTGTAATCTGTTTACGATGTGAGGAGCTTTTTTTCATGCTGCGTTGAAAACTCTGAAACTCGTTTAAATTCTTATCAAGTTACCGTGTCATAAATGAAAGCTCGAATGTATTTCGTCATTTGAATTGAACATCGATGATCGCTGGAGTAAAAAAAAAATGTAAGAGAAAAATAATTCAATGGAAACACGTATCTAGGCATTATAAATGTATATTTTGATTATCTTAACACAGCACATCATATTACGACTTACATACAACTAGGTATCTATTATTTTATCGATATAAATAATGCAAAAAAATAGGCACCTAATCAATTCATGGCAATTTATTCATCTTCGGGGAACTTCATTACATGTTCGTTATCCAATAAAAATCTTACTTTACCTTTACGATTAACATTACTTTCCGGAGCAAATATAACTTTATAGTTGCCCTGAGAATCGGCACTCAATATCAAATTACCAGTTCCAGTCCTATCTGGGAATATCATACCGGTTGATTTGATCGATTTATCGGATCGATCGGGAAATGAGAATCCTTTACCGTTTCGTACAGGAAACACGAAATTATCGCTATCAGCAGATGCTCCCGCTGAAGTAGCTGATTCCTCCTTAAAAAGGACTGTTTTCGGGCGTCTTTTTGTGTATCCTGATCCAAAATTGTCTGTTTTTGGATACCTATTTTGATATTGATACGAAGGAGTCGTGCTGGTGGGAATTTCTTCGATGTTGATAGGATTATTTAAAATACGTGAGGTGAATCCTGAAGTAGGTTGATAATTTACAGTTTTTACTTTATATATTTTATTATTATTGGTGGGGGTGGTAGAGGTATCTTGTTTAGGCTGTATTGATTTATTGGCATCGTTCAATTGCAGGTATTGAGGAACGTATTGAGGTTGCTGGTAGAGCTGCTGATTGAAGAACCTGAAGAATCCGCCGTTGTGGTTATTTAAATAGTTGACCAGCTGATCTGGATCTCGAGGACAGGTCGGATATGCTGCCAGACACGATCGGATGTCTCCTCTGGAAGAGTATCCGAGCAAAGCAGCTCTGGCGAATGATAGTACCGGAGAATCGTCTACGAAATTCAGCACCGTCAATAATCTGTGAAAATATATTGAAACATAAGTATTAATAAATATAAGAATTCAGATTTTGTTAACTCTAAAGGACAATATTTTATTTTTTCAAAAATCATTTTGTAAATCATGAGAAAGAATCATTTACGAACAATTTTTAAAAAAAGTGTCGTTATGTAATATGTATGATTCTGCCAATAAATGAAACCCCATTCATCGAATATTTGATCGAAAGATTCGGAGTTGTTCACGATTGAATTGTCGGATATGAAAATTAATCATTCGCGAACGATTTGATCATATGAATTATTTTCAAACTATTGCAGACCTGCAGACGAATCGTTTACAAATGATTTTTCCGAAACGAATCGTTCACCACTGATTCATTTCCATGCTAAAATCGTTCTTCACTGATGAAAAAATTGAATGCCACTGATTCGTTTTTATGAATTTATTCGTTGGTGACTGATATCGAAAACATTCGATGTTCATAAAAAAAATTATTATTGAAGTAGAATTGAATCATCTGTGAACGATTTGATCAAAAATGAGTCATCCATAAACATTTGACCATATTCAAAGAAATCACTCCAGATCGAGAACGATACGACCACATGCGAGTTGATTATGAACGATTTCATCGGACTTGAAATAAAATCGTACTTAGAAAATTGATCTAAAAAAGGTACCTAATAATTCGTGAGCAATTCAATTCAACAGGGAAAAATCGATCATGAAGAATCTCATCGGAAATTGTAAATTATTTTTTAACTAAAATCGTTAATACATCATGAATCAGTTCGCCTATCGAAAAATTCATCATAATTTGCAGTGTTCAACGATACCTACATAATCTTATTTTGAAAAATCTTCAAGTTATTTTTCACGTCGAGTACCTACTTTTCACGAAAAATTCAGATCCCCCTCCGCCACAACATTACTCAAAAATAGCATTAAAATTTTTCATCAAGTATAATACTTTTTTTTTTATAGCTTTCAAGCAGAATGCTCTGAGACTCTGTGACCTATTTTTAAAAAATACTTGGGTAATGCTCAAAAAGTAAAAAATTTCTCATTTTTTTCAATAGATAATGCCTTATAAAAATATAATTTTTTTTATCTTTTTCATCAAATACTTCCACTGAAATTTAGACGAAAATTTTCAGATAGGTAGTTTTTTATTTTCCTAATTTCAAATTCCAAAATCGCAAGGAATTTTTTTCTTGTGTATTTTTTTTTTTTTTTTTTACAAATGGACAAAATCTCTCCAAATACAAAGGAGTAGTTATTCATTGAAAAAAAAAACTTTTTTGGCATAAAATGAAAAATTTGAAATCCGAAAAAAACTACCAATCTTGAAAACATACTCGTATCTACTTATAATCAATTCATTCCTTAATACCAAAAATTTTAAACATTTCTTTGTGGAAAATTCTAATGATTTTTGAAAAAAAAAATTCATTTTTCTAGCGTTACCTATGATTATGAATAGTAAAAATATAAGAACGGCAGTTTACTGCCAAAAAATTGTATGTTTTCAAAGAAATTTGTTTCCTTTCTAAATAACTTTTTTCGGGTGTGCATTTCTCTGACTTGGAATGAATCAATGGTGGAGGAGGGGAGTGGGTGTATTTTTCAATTTTCTATTTTAATAAGCTGGTATTTTTTCTCAAATAATAATAAAAACTATTGAAATGACCTTGTTATAAAATTTGCCCCTTTTTTGCTTTAGAAAATTCAGAATTCGAAAAAAAAAAACAGCAGAAAATGTAGGTATAAGAAGTTCTGTGTTCTGCTGTCGTATTTTTGGACAGTTTTGGGATTTTGGAATCTCTGAAATTATTGTGAAGTTGCATTTAATCCAAAAATCAACTTACGTGATAAGAACTTCTTTCGAAACAAACGGCAACTGCCCTTCTTGCTTATACCCATCAGGTCTGCGACTGGCAGTAACTTCGCACAAGAGCCTCGGGACACATCTCAAATCATCATACCTCGATATCGACCCCAACGCTCCAATGAAAGAATTGGGCGGATAAAACGGATACGATCCGAACGGTGGCCTATACACCGGTGGATAGGGGCGCCCACCTGGCCCAACTGGTCCACCTGGTCCACCTGGTCCACCTGGTGGCGGAAATCCCCCTTCAGGAGGATATCCCGGACCAGGAAACCCTGGCGGTGGACCTTGAGGACCAAACGGAGGCCTGGCAGGTCCTGGAAATGGTCTCCCTGGAGGTGGAAATTGTCCTCCA
Organism: Pseudococcus jackbeardsleyi; assembly: GCA_038380155.1. NCBI lineage: Eukaryota > Metazoa > Arthropoda > Insecta > Hemiptera > Pseudococcidae > Pseudococcus > Pseudococcus jackbeardsleyi. The sequence continues at coordinate 47,084,602 of CM076238.1, forward strand.
AAATCCGGTTGCAGTGGCGGTCCAGGAAGATCCGGTTGAGTGGGAGATCCAGGGCGTTGATTATTTGGTCTCAACGGTGATCCATTTTGCAGATTATTAAAATGTTGGTTGATCGTATTAAGGTAGTCGTCATTTAGATTCTTTTCTCTGGATAATGGGAGATTGGTCAAATACGCATTGCCTTCGTTGAGCAACGACGTGAAATTCCTGCAAAGATGAATGGATTCGTTAGCACTACGAATAAGTCGTCGCAAGGTGAGAAATAAATTGCCAAAGTGGTCATAATTTGTTAATTAAACGGAAATTCGTTCCAATGTCACACGTTCAATATACTTGAAAAGGCAACTAGCTATTCAATGGGAAGATGCGTATGCTGTGGAATGTGCGGTGGTTAGTTTTTTTTTCACAAATCTAATTATATCGGTTACGAGTGAAATATTTTCTGGCATTGGACTCGTTATCGTCACAGGGGGGGCTACTCGAAAAACTTTTTAAAAATTGCAAAATTTCGAAAATTCGAAACTTACCCAATAAAATCCTGAACGCTGCCTTGTTCTTGACCATTCCTAATTCCACCGACGACGGCCACACACAGCACCAATATTCTAAATTCGATTTTCATCTCGATTCGACGCCGCGTCAAAGTGCACGATCACTACCATCGTATCGGTTTCGCACGTACAGAGTAAATTTCCGAAGACGAATTTGTACCGCAGCCGACTTTGGTACTTTCTAAACCTACACTAAAACTGCAACACCTACGGTAAAAATTAAAACTCGTATTAAAATTTCTACCCACTGTTGGATGTTTATACGTGAAAGTGCCCTAATCAGATGCGCCGATCGCCAGCAACCGTATCGGCGAAGAGGCGATCGCCTGAGAAAAAAAACCTATGACAAATTTCCTCCTTGATAATGGTAAAAAATTTACCTATCTTTGAAAATTTTTACGGTCGTGAGCACACGTTGGCGTAACGAACCCAGCAGCTAGACGCAGATAGCATCGATTAATTTAATTTCGATTCCCTTTCATGCTTCGATATCAAGCAATTGTTATGATTCGATGCCAGAACGCCTTCGAGTTTTATCAATCCGGTAGTCGATGACGATGATGTGCTTATCGAATATACAGAGGTACCTTTTTTTTTAAATCGGAGTTTCTTAATTAACGGCGTAGTTATCTGGTTTAAAATATGTAATTACCGGCGATTCTTTTCTTTCATCGGATTGCCGTGGCGTCGGTTCTTGTTTCTGTACAGACCACGAGGTGAAAATAAACGTTTTCAAATTTAACCTTCGCCTTGGTTAATTAAATTCAGTGGCGTAAATACGGGGGGGGTTTTGGGTACAAAACCCCCCCCAGACACCCTTCAAAAATGAATTTTTTGGACATCAAAAATCAAATTTTTTCAAAGCTTCGCCCTCGCTTCGCTCGGGCGTAAGCAATCAACCTTTTTATTGATTTTGGCTAGTTCAAAAGTTCAATATGTAAGCCTGTGGCGTAAATACCTCCCTCAAAACCCTCAAAAATGAATTTTTCGGGTATTAAAAATCAATTTTTTCAAAGCTCTGCCCTCGCTTCGCTCGGGCATAAAATAATCCCTATTTAAATTACCAACGCTGTTCGAAAAGTATGATACCAAGGTTCTGTCAACCCCCCCCCCCCCCATTATCCCAGATCTTTATGCCCATTTAGTATATACCTAAGAAAAAAATTTTCACCCTTCGACTTCTGTCCCCCCCCAGAGGGAATGTCAAGTTACGCTACTGATTAAATTTAGCGTTTTGTACTTGTGTAGGTAGCTAGGTACCTATTAACATTTCCATTTTACGTCGACTACCTAAATTTACATGTGTTACCACGTAATCTTTAATTGCACTTGGAGTCGTCAACGTCAGTCGTGTCGGTCTACTTATCTTCATTTAATTACCTATGGTTTCGACTTGTGTCGTCTGATGGCTATTTACCTAAAAAATGACGCGAAGATTTTGGCTGAAAAATTTTTTCGTTGTAAAGAAGCAACAGATAAAGGCTGAATTGTTATTTTTTTTAAATCGAAAGAATGAAAATTTTTTCAAGAATTTTCAATAAAATTAACAAATTTTCGATTTACCTACCTATTTGAATTCAATTTCAAAAATTAAAGTCCAGCAAAACTCGATTCAAGTTTAAACTTTTTATTCTCCGCCCCCCCCCCCAAAAAAAGCAAGTTATGAGTTCTTTTTAATTTTTTTTATCTTTTGAAAGTGCGCAAAATTAAATCGATTGATGGCGAATTTTGATCGTTGTAGCTTGTCGTAGTTTCAAAAAGTAATGGAAAAGGGTAATAATTTAATCGAATTTCAGACTATTGAGAACTTTCATCAAGAAATTGGGTACTTCTTTTTCATGAAATTTCATCACTGATAGTTTTCAATTGAGTATAAAATTCATTTCTTGAGAAGATGATGAGAAATCCAAAAATTGAAGTAGTAGAGGGGAAATCTGAAATCCAAAAGGTTTTAAATTTTGAAGCTGTGAAACCAATTTTTGAGCTGAATAGCTTCATTTCTCAATTTTAAATTTTTTATATTTTGGAAATCCTTGAAAAGCTAAAAGACCGCAGTTGACTGAAAAATTTTTCCAACATTCGACTGCACTGATCCCAAAACTTGATTTGAGCTTTTCATTTCATGCGAATATTGGCTAGAGGTATTTTTCAGGAGGTCAATTTTTGGTATCCCTAAAAATAAGCGAAGAACCCATTTTTCAAAGTTGAAGGTTAAAATGCTTCGAATCTGCATTTTTTCTGAGCAATGCATCAAGTTGATTTTTCTAACCAATTTATTAATTTTCTACTTCAAAAAAATCGAATTAAAAATCTGATCCATCAGCTTTAGTGGTAAAAATTATGCAATATCTATCGATGAGAAAAAATGAAAAATGAATCCCACATTTCTAAAAAAAATCAGAAACACTCCCAAATTATTCAAAAATGGTGACTCTCAAAAAATTTAGTCTGACTGCATTCATTTGTTTACCTAGAAAAATATTTTTTTTAATTTTTCACGATTCGATTGACCCGAAAATTACCAATTTTACTGACTCATTGACTTAAGACGTTGCGTCAAGTCCAACACCACATAAGTATATCTGTTTTGAAGTAGATATCAAGTATCTCATTTGAATTTGAAACTGATGCAAAATTGGGTTTCGGAATTCAAACTGATGGATTTAGCGAAAAATTATTGTGATTTCGCTCCTCTCCTTTTTGCCCTTCTCTCCCCTCCCCTTCAAAATTCCAAATTTCAAACTTAAAATTTTTAAAAATACTTTTTTTTCTATTTTCTTTTTTAAATCGCAATTTATGTGTATAAACAAACATTATCCTTATTTTTTGATTTTCAGGCAACTTTTGCCTCCTCTACCGCTCTCCCCCTCATCCTCTCATTTCCTTCAAAACTCAAAGTTTTAACTTTTAAATTCAAAGTTTTCTAAAAAAAAATTATCTGCTGTTTTTTTCTTATATGTACAAAGGTGAGTCAATGTTTAAGTTTCCCATCGCCATATCTCTCATACAAAAAGAGCTATCGAGCTGAAATTTTCAGGCAACATTTATACCGTTAATATGTACCACCCTATAAAATTCTGTTCAAATTGGTGCAGTAGTTCGTTTGTTATGCGCATTTTAAGATGTCGGCTAAAAGTAAGTGCGGGTCCGAGGTTCGAGTGGCCCAATGGGTAGTAATTCAATTTTTAAAATTTATAAAAAATATTCTAATGGAAATTTATAGGCATCTTCTGATCAAAAATGATGGAAAAACAATTAATTTTCAAGCTGTGTAGAAGTGGTAGCCCGAATTGAGTCGTGATCGCATGAGCGTAACCAAGGTTTTTTATAGAAAGTGAATAAGGGATAGGTTAATGACTGTGTCCTCAGCCCATTTGGTGACGGAAACTGACAAATTCTAACATCATACTCAAAATATTGATGTCTGTGATACTCACGAATGTGATTCCTCTGGCAGGATAGTTTTTGACCCTATAAATAATTTGAAACTCCAAAATATTTTTATGCATGGATTCTGCCACAGCTGATTAACAAGAACCACACCAAATTCCCTGATCTATGCTAACTTTACTTGAATGCTAATAGTATAACTACTACCTAGCCTATGCAAAAGCCCATAAAAGTCCATTAGAGCAATTTTTGAGAGAAATTTCATAACTGAATGCCGAAAACTGAATTACTTCTTGTTGCGCTACGTCTATGTCGGACCCGCATCGTATCATTTTCACATTTTTAAACGCTCATAACTAACAAACTACTGCACCAATTTGAACAAAATTTTGTAGGCTGGTAGATAATAACGGTATCAGTGTTGTCTGAAAATTTCAGCTTGATAGCTCTTTTTGTATGGTAGTTATGGCGGTGGGAAACTTAAACATTGACTCACCTTTGTAATTACAATTCAAGAGTAAATAAATCCTAGAGTTTTTCTAATTTTTGACAAGAGATATTTAGGTATGTGCTTTTTGAAACTTCATAATATGTGACCCTGCCGGAAAGAAGGGACCTTGTGCAAAAAAATATCGATGTCTAATTTTTCATGTTTTTGGTCCAAATGACACCAAATCTGGACCAAACACATCATAAGCGCACCCAGAAATTAAGGAGGGGCTCAGAATTTCTGAAAAAAATGGGGGAGGGGTCAAATTTTAAAATCACCATTTTTCACTGATCTTTCAGTCAAAAATTATCAATTTTTCCTGGCAATCGGAGAATTTATTGAGGAATTTGTGATTTTTGACTAAAAAATCGGTCTAAAATTATCAATTTTTAAAATGAAATGATTAAAATACTGCCCGAGCGAAGCGAGGGCAAAATTTTTTGAAAAAATATTGTTTAAAGAGCGAAAAATGCACTTTCCCACTTTTTGCTAAAGGAAGGTTGTTTTAGGTCCATTCGAAAATGATCTAATGATTCTTTTATTCAATTCCAAAATAGGTACCTACCTCTAATTTGTAATACGACGCATGACTAAAAATATCAATGAAGAATAAAAATCGATGATTTTGAAACAATATACCTACCTATGTTATTTTTGCTTTTAATGTTTTTTTGGGGGGGGGAGGCGAGGTAAACATTTAAAAAAATATATCAAATTTTTATCACATACTTTTGAGGCCATTTTACAAAATTTTTGTTCAAGATTCATCGAAATTATAAACAAGTTGAAAAATAACTAACCACTCTAATCCAGACTTTTCTCTATTCCGATTCAAAAGTAGGTAATTTTTCCAATTTTTTCCCCTTTTATTTAATCAATGCTGTAGAATTTTCAAAATTTTCTCCCTTGAAAATCTCTATATTTTATCAATTTGAACCTAATTCTTCCCCTACGAAAAAAAATACCTACAATTTTGTTAGGATCAATCGAGGATCCAGTTTCCCTTCTTCTTTTGCCATTTCCAGCATATTTTATGCACGTAGGTATTGTATTTATTTTCCTACGAATCAAGATGAGAAATCCTCAATTTCTTCTCTATTCAAGTATCAACAATTTCAGAAAATTTGTCAAGAAGAAATCCCCAATCTGATCCTCTTTCTTCGAATATGAGCTCGATATTATAATTTGTCAGGAGCATATATCGACTCGATTTGTGCGTGCTGCTGTAAAATAATCAGTAAATATTACGCAAGCAATTACCAAGTAAGAAGGTATAATGATATAAATATAATTCTGATCTTGATAATGCAATTCGTACGTAACTAATATACTTTCGTTTCAAATTATCATACGACTAAATTTTCGTGATTTTCAAACGTAAACCAATACTGCAAACGAGATAACGCAGAGTCCAATTACCAATAAGAAAAAGATTACACCATCTAAGTAAACCACGTACCTATCACGTACCACTTACGTCCAAATGAAAAAACTAAGTAAAAACGAAAGTAAACAAATATTATCGTAAATTATTATTAATAATTGATAACAGAGAGCTAATGTACCTACGTTTAATTTCTCGCGGTTTTTGGCGTTGAAAGCAAAAACCCTCATCACATTTCAACCTAAACTCGACTCGACGTCATCAGTCACATTGAATTATTATCATACAATACCGTACCTACCTCCTATCTATGAATTATTTCACTACAATATCTTATGGCCGTTTAAAAATGAATCGTTTTCACGGACACGTTTCCCACATAACAATACATTAGAATTTTTTTTTCAGTTTCACCGTTAATCGCATTTAAAGATCATTATTTCTTACTTTATAGACGCTCGCTATACCTTTAACCTTTATTATACGGCGAACCTTTTAACGGTCGCGGTTGTGAATTCCTTTCACCTCTCGCAACTATTAACGAGACGCGAGCAATATAAACAAGCAATATCTGAAAAATCATGCTCTTTAGGTCTCTTTACTCGGGTGCCAACAAACGTTCGGTTTTCAAATGTGTATTAGAGGTGCTCTGTTACAATCTAATTTTATTGAACGTTTTGCTCTTTTTCTTTGTGCACCGTGTGGAGACCAGATAGGTACCTATTACACAATGCATTATGCTGGCACATCCGCACATCGTATGTTTTATCGCCATTATAAAACCCATAAAGTATTAACCTAGTAAGTTAAAACCTCGACGAAATACGAACTAGACGAGTTATTAGCGTAATTTTTAAATGTGCTCAGTTCGCGATCGTTTTTCACCTCAGCTCGTATTGTTTAGGTACCTCAGCTCACCTATCTCTACAAATACAACGTTTTTATGCCCCGTTTAGAATCATAATAATACAATAGTTTCGCATATTTATAGCTTATTCTCGGTTTTCAAATGTAAATAAGGGAGAATAGCTCTTCGATATTTACTTTTTATTACGAACGATTAAAAATACCTATTTATGGGTAACATTGTAACATAAATATAGTTCGACATGGAGCTGCCAACTGCTCGGACCATCATCGACGTCATCCGTAGGTACATTACCGCATCGGATTATAATTTACACCGGTATTTAAATATTTGACTTAACAACAAGCTAAAATAAACACAAACCTGTTATCTCCGACGACCGATTCTCGAGTACCTATAAGTACTCAAATAGCGAACAAAACCGCACCGTTGACACGTCCAGTTATACGTGCTAACATTAGGATACATTACACATTACAACGATTCGCAATTAAATCCCGTCGCTGGGTACGAGGGACCGCAATAAATTCATTTTTACGCTTTATTATCGCCGCAAATAAACAGACTGGAGAACTCGGCGGAAAAAAGTGATGGCTAATCCGAACATTGGAGTATTGAAGAATACACCAGAAACAGTATGACGTAATATGTACTTCGTTGGGCAGTTGGGTTCGTGGAAGGTGTTCTCATCCAGCGCGAAATTTACAATTAGGTAATTGTGAAATAAATTCTATTGTTTTAAATGCAGAATGCAGAATGGATGGAGGAGATAACGGGAATTTGGGCGGAGAAAAATAAACGTTTTACTTTCAAATTTAGGTTTATTAGGTTTCGTAATAATAAGCTATATGATAACACCTTGGAAATTAATGCGAGCGTATGTGGGCAATGGAGGGAAAAATCGAACTGGTTGAGTTTGGTGAAGAATTTTATTGGCGTGAGAGTCTTTTTAAAAGGGTTTCGTAAGATTTGAACAAATTCTCGTCGATTAGCCAAAGCTAGTGATTTAATTTTGATCGAGGATGGACCGAAGTTGGTATTAAAAAGAAGCAAAACTTTGAAAATTTCGACTGAAGATTTTTTTGATTTTTTTTTGGTCATTTTATAGCTAAATTTCATTTTGACAGAGGCAATTTTGAAATTTCAAAAATATGATGGAAATTTTTGAAAATAGGCAAACGTTCCAGAATTTGAATAATTGAAGTCTCCCAAAGTGAAAATTTGAAATGTTTCGGTTTTTTGTAGGCTGAAAAAAGAAGCAATGACGTTTCGATGACATTTTTTGGATGGAGCTAGGATGGGTAAAATTTGTGAAAATATCAACTCAAATTTTCTCGAAAGTAAATAATCATTCAATTCTATTTCCTCGATAAATAAAACATGAAAAATCAAGTGCTCAACTATATTAATTTGAAAAAACCTTACGCATTCTGCGTAAGGTAACCGACTTTTCCACAAACGTCGGTGTAGAAAATTAAATTAAATTTCGTCCAACTATTCACAAATATTGAGTCTATTGAAGAGTACCAAACTCGAAATTTTGGACTCCTAGGCACCCATGTACACTAGGGTATCCAGGGAAGGGGCTCAAATCGAAATAAAATAAGATTTAAAAAAATACCAAATTCGAAATCAGCGATCCAAAAAATATCAAACTGCGCCGTTTTACTAACTTTTTAATGCCAAAATGTAAATTTCGATTCTTAGACCTCCTTTTGCATCCTTTGAGGACCGTTTTCGAGCAAAGGAAGGGCCTTCCAAAAAGAGGCTGTACAGCAAGTTGTAGAGAATTATTATTAAATTTGTGTTCTATAATGTGTCATTAGATTTTTTTTGAAGAGCCCTAGTTTTTATTCAAATTATTTACGTTTCAAGCTTGCATTAAGAAATTAAAAAAACGGCAGTTCACAAATTTTAAGCCTACCGAGGGACGACTTAGGAACATGTAGAGGATTCAAATCGAAAAACAAAGAACTAATTCGGAATCAGCGACCCATAAATCATCAGTTTATGCCCTTTTACAAAGTTTTTTTTACAAACTTTTTAATGCCAGAATGCGTTTAAGCCTACCGAGAGACGGTGCACCTCAACCGATCGGGCTGAAAATTTTTCTGTAGGGTCCTCAAACCTTTCTTTGCCAATCCTGAAAATTTCAGCTCAATCGGTTTAGTAGTTTTAGAGAAATCGAAATTTTAAGCGCAATGCAACTTTTACCTTGGTTGTTTCAAATTTCGGCTAAGTCCCACCTCCAACCCCTAAAAAACAAAAAGTTCAATATCTCGAAAACGGCTGAACCGATTTTAAATCGGTTTGAAAATCTCAAAACTACGTAAAAAATGCTATCTTTTGGGATCATTGTCCCCTTCTGGAGCTACACATCTTTTGAGTTTAATGCGAATTTCGAGTATTGGACCCTCCTTTGCGTCCTTTGAGGACCGTTTTTGACCAAAGGAGGGGCCTCCCGAAAAACGCCTGTATAGCAAGTTGTAGAGAATTAAATTTGCTTTCGACAATGAGTGATTAGATTTTTTTGAGGATGCCTAGTTTTCAAATTATTCGAGCTTCAAGTTTCAGTAAGCTATTGAAAAAAACTGTTTACACATTTTAAGCCTACCGAGAGACGGTGTACCTCAACCGATCGGGCTGAAAATTTTTCTGTAGGGTCCTCAAACCTTTTTTTGCCAATCCTGAAAATTTCAGCTCAATCGGTTCAGTAGTTTTAGAGAAATCGAAATTTGAAGTGCAATGCAACTTTTACCATGGTTGCTTCAAATTTCGGCTAAGTCCCACCCCCCAACCCCTAAAAAACACAAAAAGTTCAATATCTCGAAAACGGCTGGACCGATTTTAAATCGGTTTGAAAATCTCAAAACTACGTAAAAAATGCTATCTTTTGGGATCATTGTCCCCTTCTGGAGCTACACAGTTTTCGAGTTTAATCGCGGACAAAATTATACATAAACATATAAATATATACATTTGTCTATGGTCAAAGTGGCATCTTTTTTTTTCGTCTACAGGTAAACTTTTTTCAAAGTGGAAAAATTCATAATCATACTGCTCAAAATTCTTTTTCAAATGGTTTATTTTTTTGGGGAGGGGGAGAAGGAGAACTAAATTTTTTTGTGTTTATTTCCTACTTTGAAAAAAATTAAATTGAGATGTTTCAGTTGAAGAATTTTAAAAATTCAAAATTTCAACGTATCTGTCAATGATTTTTTTTTCATTTGTTTTGGAATTTCGAGCCAACTTTGAACTTTTTTTCAGCTACTTGTCTCGAAAGAGTTTTTGGGAGGACAAAAAGCAAAAATATTTAGTTCATATCAGAATTTAAATACTCACTTCATGATTCCCGTTCCCCTTCGACTGATGAAGAGTTTACACGGCGTCTTAACTTTTTCCAAAAGCTCATTGGCGATTTTACAATTTCATGAGCTAGAGAAAAAGATTCCAAAAGATGAATGGAAATTTGATGAGAAATTTCACACACGAGGACAGAAAAAATCCGGCAGAAAAATTGGAAAAATTATGAAACGATTCAAGGTATCTACCTAATTTTGAAATCATTTTTTTTACAACAACATCTACTTACCTCGAATTTTTTGAATTATACTTGTACGAGGAAAAAAATGAAGATTGGAATTTTTGATTAAATTGCCTCTCCCTGCCCCGATAAATTACAGTTCATTCAGGAACTTATCTGCATTTCGTGAAATTATTTATTTTTTCGCATAAAGACGCAAATCCAATAAGAGTCTCTCTGTAAATTCCTCAAAATTATTCATCTGTAATTTCAAACACGAAGAAATTTTAAAAATTTCACCTATCTCAAAGTATCAGAAAAATCTGCAAATCACAAATTGTAGGTAAAACTTTCTGAAATATTTTCAAGTTTTAAAAGTATTCAAGTCAGAATTTGTAATTTTTCAAAGCTGAAAAATTTTCACTCTTTAAAATTTAAAACGTTTTTGTGTGCGTTTAATAGTTTTCATTTTTTCAAAAATTATAGTCTTCCATTTTCTATGAAATTTTTGATATTGAAAATTTTTTTTAATTTAAAACTTTTATCTGTCTAATTATTATTTGAAAATTTTCTATTTTTAAGCATGAGAAAATTGTAATATTTCGGAAAATAAAAAAAAAATTACCGAGAAATATTTGGGAAAGAAAAATTATCTCTCGAGATGAAAAAAAATCAGCTTTTCGAAAAAATATCTAGGTACATATATTCTTCGAACAATTTATTCAGAATTTTAATTGTTCCTACCTAAAAAAAAAAAAATCGATGAAATACAATGTAATTTTATAATAGGTAAGTAGAAGTACCTACAATGTATTCTATAAGAGAATAGGAAGAGGTAAGTAAGTAAATAGTCTCGAAAATCTGGTTCAATTTTTTCCCCGTTCTAATTTCAATTTCAAATCGATCAAACTTGAAAAACCAGACATGAAATAAACAATCCAAAAAAAAAAAATCACACCATCTTTAGGAGTCAAAAGGAGCAAAAGAAGCCGCAATAAGATTTTCCAGAAACCCTCACCTCATAACTTCTCACCATATTAAAAACTTCACCGAACAGTACATTTTTTAACATTTCAAACACGCTGCTCATTCGCCCACACTTACGAATCACCATTAAAATAAAAATTATAATCTATCAGTCTTAAAGTATTACCATACACGTTTAAAAACTCACAGATGTTGACGTTCGAGTAGATACAGCAGCACAGACCACACGATCATCATTATCCAATAAGCCAGCAGCCAGCAGTCAGAACGTCATAAATGTTATAAACGTGTATGTATTTACAAATTATAAGTTACACTACACACTTATTACATTTTCATTCGGTGAAAAGCTTTATGGTACTAGCGCACGTGTGACAGGTGACAGAAACACGTACACGTGTATTTCGAATCACTTACGAGTAAGTACGTATAAACTTATTACTTACATACAATGTACCAAGCTACCTACGAAACTATTTCAAAGTACCTATCTTTGGAAACATACCGACAAATTAAAATATTAAATACGTACTTCCATAATCGTATATTAATGTTATGCCTAAATCGTGTACTTGCCTAATGCATTTCGTAATGGCCTTGCGCATTCGACCAAAAAAACTGCCTATTACGAATATTAGGCAGCAAAATTTGAAAAATGTTCGAGATTTTAGGCTACCTTCAGAATTAAAAAGAAAACCAAAGAAGAGATTCTGATTTGATAGTTTTGAAAAAGTTCAGTAAATTTCCTCATAAGTATTATTGGTTTCATAGAAAAATTTCTGATCTTGAAAAATTATGATGATCTTTCGAGTAAAATTTTGGTTCGAAACAAAAGCATGTGAGCCTGAAAATGAAGAAACTATCCTTAGAGGTCAAAAAATAGTTTTTAAGATGAGGCTCTCTCTTGTTTCTTCTTCTAAAAGATCCAAAATCAGTCGCAACAAAAGCATGTGAGACTGAAAATGAAGAAAACCATCGTTAGGAGTCAAAATTAGTTTTCAAGATGAGGCTCTCTTTTGATTCTTCTCCTAAAAGATCCAAAATCCAAGTCAACTCAAAAATCAATTTTTGACTTCTTAAGTGGTTTCTACATCCAAACTCACGTATATCAAAAGTACTACATCATAAAGAATCTGATACCCAAAAATTTCATATGTTGATGTTCATTTTTTGAATTTTGGAAAATTTTTGACAATTCAAAATTATTCCATTAAAAAAATGATACAAAATGGTACCTATAAAAATTTTCTTTCATCAACGAAAAAAATATGAAAATTGGTAGATACCTTATTTTTGACTTTCCGACGTGAATTGGAAATGGTTTCGAGACGATTTGAGTCCTCCAAGTGTAGATATTTTTCAATTTACTCCAGGAAAAGTTTTTGCCAAAAATATGGATTTGAAATGATAGCGAAAAAAACTTGAAAAATTGAAGTAGTCAAGTTGACAAGCACATTTTTCATGAGCTTTTATTCCAAAGCTGGAAAATCCCGAAATTTTCTGGAGGCTCCGGAACATTTTGAAACCACTTCGAATCGATTTATAATATCAGAAATAGGATTCGTCTACTTTCATTTAGTGTGGTTTTTTTTTTTTTGTGATAAGAGCCAAGTTTTTATGCCATTTCAAACTCGGATTTCAACATTTTACACAATTTCGTACATTTTCAGCATTTGTCTCAATTTTGAATTTATTTCTTCAATATTTCCAACCGAGGACTAATTGAAATTAATTATAAAAATCTCCCATCATGATGCATAGAAGCTTTTGTTGTCATATTCCAACGAAGATAAACAGAAAAAAATTATATCAAAGGTTTTTAAAATTGATTTGATGTTGATTAAATTGGCCTTCTCTTAATTTATTTCAAAATTTTTCCCTGATCCAAAATTTTTCCTCAATTTTTAAATTTTGATTTTTCTTCTGAAATAATTTCAGTTCACTTATCATTTCAGTTTTCGCAAATTCTGTTTTCTCAATTTTTAAAATTTTTTTGAAGTTCTAAAATTTTCACAATTTTTTTCACAATATTTTTTAGAGTTCAAAGTCATTTTAGATTTTTTTGAAGTTCTAAAATTTTCACAATTTTTTTCACAATATTTTTTAGAGTTCAAAGTCATTTTAGATTTTTTTGTAAGCTGAAAAAATTGAATTTCTTGGATTTTTTGGTCAGAGGTTCGAAGTTTTTCAAAATTATACCTACATTTTTTTCAGTTTTTGTTTTCTGTTCAGAATACCTACCTATATGAAGATGTGACGGCATAATGCATGTTCAATTTGAGTATAGAAAAATTTGGGAAAATGATGTATCTACTACAGGCAATTTTTCAAAATAAAACATGTAAAAAGTTCAGTGAAAATTTTCACTCAATTTTTTTAATGAATTCAGGAAATGAGGGAACTTGAAAAAAATTCAGAGAATTAATTAGTTTATTTGGATTACACAATAACTGCAATCTTTTAATTTTTGGATTAAGTATTTGGTCATTTTCATTTTCTTCATTAGATTCGGACTGTGAAAAAAACAAGTGCCCCATACGAAACAGAATTATCCCTCCCTTGAGAATAAATATTCGCATCTTTGAAGTTCCAAACAAAATTAATTCCAGGCACCCCTTGTCACGTTCTCTGAGCCTCGCTAGTTCATCAGGACTCATTTATAGAACAATTTTTCAAAATTTGAGAAACTAACGCAACGATGTATTTATGGAATAAATAGAAGTAGCCTAAACCTCAAATTTTTTCCAAATTTTCTAGCCTAAAACACACAAATAGACAGGGTTTTTTTATTTATACTTTCATCATAAATAGGAAAAACTCGTACCAACAAAGAAACACGACAAACGACACATAAAAATATATAGTAATAGGTAATTCTGGGAATTTGAAAATTCCGCGCATTTAAAAATAAAACCACTCGCGACGACCTTCGCGTTAAATTTATATAAAATCTGTACAATATTACACGAATCGATTAATAATACTCGATGAAATCTCAGCACGAAGGCTATTATTAGTCAATTGTTCCAGATACTAATTTAAAATCTTACAAGTACACGTAAATATACCTACGCACATCTTTTCATCTATCACCATTACATGACATACCTAGGTATAAATATACGCGAGTTTGAAGTAATCCACACGTAGGTAACGTGTACCTACAACACGTAGATATTCCAGCACATAGATACTAAAATAAGTAAATTTCGTCTTCGTTTCATTGAAATTCCATCATCGTACGCGACTCTACGATGTTTACTTTTTCAAGTGATTGAAAACGCCAAGCCGAGTGTAAGAGATCGTTATTATGAATATTTAATGGCAAATACGTCCAGTTTCTGTAAAATGTTGACATAGCTTCGCTGATCCTATTATATCTCCCAGGAATACGCTCAACAAATAGAACTGCTGGTTGTTCTGGGGAAGATGACTATAATCTCTGTAGAAAAAAAAGAAAAAAGCAAAACAAGATTCTTTTTATCTTTCTAAATTATACACATCATTTCTTATTTAGATTTTATAAGGTAACGGGGTGAATTTTTATTAGGCTGGTGAATACGAGAGGGGTGGAGGGGGAGGTAAGATTGAATCAAGTATACATTTACTTACGCTTAAGTATAAATAAAGATTGTTGATAGATATCGAGCTTGGACTTTTTTTTTCTCGCTGTAAGAATTTCTTGGTAAATTGCTTGCACGGGATTTTAAAAATTCATGAAAATGGATAATAGTGTTTGATATTGCGAATTAATGCGGCGGTCGTGAAAAAAATATTTTTTTGGATTGACTTGAAAAATTGCCGAAAGCGTTAAATTACAAAGTATGAAAATGAATTTTATCGTATATAAAAGAGCTCGTAAAAATACGACAATCGTCGAAAAAATAAAGTTATAAATTAATTCCGCTACACGTTAATAATTTACGTGGGAAATTTTCTGAAACAATGTACGTAAGCAAAATCGTAAAATTCGTTATTAGAAACGCAACGTACCTATAGCAACATTAATCTAATCCTTTGTTTTTTTAAAATTTCACAAACATTATCTAAGAATGATTTTCAAATTTTGATTTTGATTTTGAAAAAAAAACCTTTCAAAATGTGCAGACTTTGATCTCAGATTTTTCAATTTTCGTCGTGAAACTTCCTTCAATTTTCACTAAAAGTAAGCACCTATTTGGAATTGTACTTTTCTGAAAGTTATTCCAGAATTACAAATTTTCAATTTCCAAAGTTTAATCTCATTTTAAATTCTGACTCGCAAATCTTCTTATTTTCAACTCGAAAATTTCAGAAAATTAAGATCATCGCCTTCAAATTTTACCATATTTTTCAAATTTTGTCTTGGTGTTTGATTTTTAAAATTTTCTAAATTCTGAAATAGACAGCTTCGAATTTTCTTTTAAATTTTTCTAGTTTTGGACTTTTCAAAGTTTTTGTTTATAAATTTCTGAATTGCAATTTAAATTTTTCCAAGGCATGATGAATTGACGATGAATGGTTTTAAACAATTTTTCATCCAAAATATGAATTGCAGGTTCCCCGACGTTTAAGATTATTGTAAAAAAAAAAATGTTCACGTCCTTTTAGCTCGACCTTCCACCAATGTCAACTGAAAATTGCCTTAATTTTGTTTTGAAAATATTCAAAACAAGATGTTCCTAATTTTTAACACGAGTTTTTCTCTATTTCTTACCAAACTATTGACATTTTCTACGTTATTTTGTTCCAAAATTTTATTAAATTTTCCCAATTTCGACTCAAAGGGTTAATGATTTGTGTTGAAATTTGTGATTAAATAGATTTTTTGATTTTCCATTTTTAGTTCAAAATTTTTGAAATTCAATTTCATAATTTTCTATATACCGACGTTTCACTAAAAAAAAATTGAACCAATTTCCATCATCTGTAAATTTTTTAATAAATTACAAGTTCTGTCTCATACCTACTTTTTTTTTATAAGCACCCAAATTTCATCACTGAAGTTTCATATCAAAATTTACCAAGTTTTTACCGAAATTTCGATTTCAGTTTTGCATTTAATCAAGTTATGGTTTTTAAAATTTCCCATTTTCAATTTGTTTTTTTTTTTAAATTTTCATTTCAAAATTTCCTAGGTTTTGCATTCTTTCTCAGAAAGTCTTCTCACGAGTTTTTACATCTTTGACTAGGTATTTTGTTTTAACTTCCCAAAATCCATTTTTGTTATTTTTTCAAGGTTTGTTTTGAGTGGAAATAATCGAACACGTTTCTTAAGATCATTTCAATCTTTGACTCTGATTTTTTTAATTTTTGACACAATATTTTCCACTTTCTGATTTTCGTGACACCAATACCTTTCAAAGGTTAACATTTCTCCAATTTTTAATTTCATAATTTTCAAATTTTCTACTCAAAAGTTTTTCATGTCCATCTCAAAATTTTTTCATTACATTTTCTACCCAAAATTACAAATTTTTGCTCAGATTCCTTCAAAGATTTTAGAATAAAAAAATCATTCAAATTATGACTCAGAATTTTTAAAATTCAGTTTTCAAACGCAGAATTGAAAAATTTTCTGATTTTCAAATCCGAAATTCTTCAGCTTTTAATTCGTTATTTTTTACTCGTTCAACATACTTAAAATTTTCTGAATTTACTTCATTTAATAATTTTTTGAATGTATTCCCTCCACTTATTTTTTGAACTTTTATTGATTTTTGCCTTAGAATTTCCCAAAATTTATCAAACTTTGCTTCCAAAAATTTCCAGATTTTTAATTCATTTTTTTCATATTTCTGTTTCAGTTTTGTACCGAAATTTAATCCAAGTATTGGTCAGATTTTGCAAATCGAAGAAATGAAGAATTCAATCCAAGCCTCATTTTGTCCAATTTTCTGACACCTTCATTCCAGAAATAATGAGATAAAATTATTTCAACATAGAGTTCGTATGCACTTCAATCACTAAAAACGAAAGTCAAATTATTAACAGGTACATAATTTAAGGTCACAGATCACCAATTTGATAGGTAATCATTCCGATGGACACTCGAGCTTCATAGTCAATTTTTAGATTGGCTCGTTATTTTCATTCCAATAACAAAACTATCGAAATTTCGGGAGGGGCAGTCATCGAGGCAAAAGGCAAAATAACCTTAAAATTCTGTAAACGTAAACCTATAATGAGAAAATTCCACCTAACTCGTGAAAAAAGAATATTAAAAGACGCGTCAAGAATATCACACATACCTTCAATTTCACATTACGTAATCAATAACACCATCGATGATGGCATATATTTCACGTTATAACATCAGACCGAGGCAGGTATCGGTATTCGGTAAATCTTACACCACAATATCAATTCGTAACAATACAGTCGATATCATATCTATCGATCATCCTACCTTATTATTTTCTCCCAATCCATGGCACTCTTTGTTCCGGAAGATTTCACGTGTTTCAGGCATACATCTTCATACACGCAGAAGTTCGGGCCGAGTTGTTGCAATAATTCGTTATCAGCTTTGGCCAAATTTAGAGGTGGTTCTGTTACGGCAACTCCTCTCGTTCGTCGTACGTTTCTTCGGTAGGTATCTGAAATCAAGAAAAAATATCAATTAGGCAGGTATAAGGATAAATTTTTTGATAATCGACGAATTGCAGTTTAATTTTATTGCAGGTTGAAAATGTATTTGGTTTCGGTTGAAATGTGTTATAAACCGCAGATTGTTTAGTTTCAAACGATTTAATCCCAAATTATATGTAATTTTATCAAGGTGCTGAGAGCACGTGACGACCAAAACAATATCTTCGATGTTTACTTTTTAAATGTGCTGATTCGTGTAAATAATGTGTAAGTTTTATCAGAATAACGGATTGGCAAGCTTATCAATAAAAATATCTTGTTTTGTTTCAGAATCCAAACAGATACTTACAAATATTACAAGTGAATAAACGCACAAATCGTATTATGTGGCATGTTACCAGCATCATCTTCAAGCGTAACGACCTTCAACGAGATCACTTTCCTATCTGCGATGCAACGATGTTTTCCTACTTACGATATGCCTTTTCGAGTTTACCATCATTTACCTACTCATAATAAATAATTAAGCTATTTACTGTTCACACCTCACGAATGTAGCTGACGCAAGCAATAACGTATCAATGGGGTATTTTTTTTAGGAATTGAAGTTGGGAAAATTCACCATTTTTTAATCATGAGCTGCAAAAATTTTCCATCTGTACTCAAATTGTTCCGAGTTAAAAAAAATTCATAATTTTATTTGGTTGAAAAAATTATATTTTTACCTAACTTCATTTTTCTTGATTGAAAAAAAATTTCCCCCAAGTTGAGCAACTTTTCTTTCTTCCTCGAGTTGAAAAAATTTTCATATTTTCCCAAGTTATGTATTTTCAAGTTGAAAAAAAATTTCAAACGCAATTTTTTTAGGTTAAAAAATTTTCATATGTACTTTCCCAAGTTGAAAAAAATTTCATATAAAATTTTCAAGGTTGAAAAAATTTTCTTACGTATTTTCCTAAGTTGAAAAGATTTTCTCATTTTCCTCGAAATTGATGAAAGAAATTTAATTTTTCCTCTAACTGAAGAATATTACCCAAAATGAAAATACTTATGCATTTTCATTTTTTTCCAGGTTGGAAAAATCTTTATATTTTCCCAAGTTGAATAAAATTCATTCTCCCCAAAATTGAAAAATTTCTCAAAAGTGAAAAAATTTGGTAAAAAAATTTTTTAATGAAGGTACCTACTACCTACCTACCTACGTTTCAAAATTGAAAAAAATTCAGTTTTCCTGAAGTAGAAAAAATCTTCATATTTTCCTGCTAAGTATGTGAAAATTTTTGTATGTATACTTTCTTTAGTTGAAAAAAATCACATAAATTTTCCAAGCTTGAAAAAATTTTTATATTTTTATTTTCTAGACTAGAAAGATTTTCTCATGTTTCCCCAGTTTGCAAAAATTTTCATATTTTGCCAAGTTGGAAAACCAAACTTGGTTGAAAAATTTTTCAGATGCAGGTAAGTATTTTTCAAAGTGGAAAATATCTTTTCATTTTTCTCCCAAATTGAAAAAGTTTTATTCCTCTCCCTTCCTCCCCCCATTTAAAAAGTTTTATTTTTCCCAGAATTGAAAAAAAATTACTCAGTTGCACCTACCTACCTGTGAAAAAAATTTTCAGATTTTTGCAAATTGGAGAATTTGAACAATTATACCTACTTTCAAGTTTTTTTTTTTTCTATGCGAGAGTAGGATTAACTGATTATTTCATGTAGAGAGAAATTTATCATCTGAATCCAAATTTTTTCGAGTAGGTAAAATTAAACATTTTGTACATTTTTTTTTAAATTTGAAAAAAAAAATCAAAAACTTTGGCTTTGCTGCATCAAGCTTTTTTACATTTCTTCCTCCTTTTATAGTTTTAAAATGATCCAAAAAATATTTATTTATTTTTTTTGTATTTTCCCTTCGAATCACCTATTTCAACTAATTTTTCATCTGGATACCTACTTAGACCTTTAAAAAAAATCATTCTTGATTCTTGAAAGTCAAATTATTTAGAAGGCTTTTCTCGCTGCCTTCAACCTTACCCATCGTATTTCTCCTCTAATTATTTTACTCCAAAACATTGTTTTACTGCCTTGAATTTTAGGTTTTCAAAATTTTTCACTCTCACTTCCCCCTCCCTTAAAACCAATAAATTGGCAGTTTCGTATGTTTTTTTTTTTAAATGTGGGTACCTACTACGAAACAATAAGAAAAAGGTTTGAAAAAAGAATGGAATTTAGAGAAAGCGATGAAATCAATAAGAGGGAGAGGGAGTCAACTCTTTTTAAAATTCAATTTAGTCTGCGAATTCTCGATCTAAACAGACAGTCTCTTTCAAGGGCCGAGATCTGATTTTCGAAATTTTCAATGATGTTCTCTACTGCAGCAACTTTCTGCAAAGGCTTGCATTCAAAAAAAAACTAAAAAAGGTACCTTAAACCAACATCAATGAGACTTTTTTTTTACTTTCTCACAATTATCTTTTTCGAAATTCACTCACGCACCAACACTGGGCCGGCCGGCCGGCTCAACGGTTGAACTTCAATCTATATTTTTTCACCGATTTTACACCCCCCCCCCCCTCAATCAGAAAATATCTTTCGAAACGTCACTAATAGAATCAAAAAATAATTTAGAAATTTGTAAACCTAATTTAGTAATTTTAATGAACTGTCGAATCGACGAATAAATTTCAAAATACGACTTGTTTTTTCATCCTGATGTATTAATCGCAAATTTACTAGCACGACGACGATTTCGAGAAAGTCGGCGATGATGGGCGATTACAATGCGTCGGATTGTTGAAATACCTCGTAACTAGGCTATTCTGCTTCTAAGGAAGTTAGATACTAGTTCTGTGCAGTTTACAGGAATTCGCATCGTTCCACATAATAATTAGAATGTTACCAGGTTTGCAGTACAATCAGTTAAAAGGGTTCGTAATGAAAATTAGTTAAGCTTTGGATACCTCCATAAAACTATGCGTTTCCAAGTATTAAAAAGCTCTTCGACAGATAAATCGTTCCTTGAAAGAATTCACTTTAGGGAGGTATACGATACTTTAATGACAGGTAATTAAAACTCGCTACAAATCCTAAATACGAGCTAGGTACTTACATCGCAAATGGGAAAACTTGGTTTTACGTTGGGTTAGATTTACACGCGTAGATAGTAAATGCCCGGTTTCTACATACCTTCCACCTCGACATTATAACTTTCACGAATTCAAGGAATATGGAAAATTTTCCGAACCCAGTAAACAATAATCTACCTTGATACTTGACCAATTGACCAGTTTAATAAAAACTAAAGCGTCGTATTGTGCCGAATGCTTTCATAAATAATGCTAATTTGTTTGACAATGCTCCTGTAACGCGCGATACCGGAGCAAGGACAATTTTTATAATTTTATTTTGTTGATAAGTGGGTAAATTTTCAACGTTTTGTTATCGTCGAAAGCGACGAATCCGGTGTGGTAAATGAAACGTTGACGTAATTCGCGAACGCGTGAGAATACGTAAACTCATCGCGAATTGTGTTGCAGAGCTGATAAGGATGCGATGTTGCCGTACCGAAGAGTATGTAAATAAACAATTATACTCGTGTATTACGCACGTCGAGTACTGATTAAGAGACAGCAGAGAGGAGGGACAGGGAAGGTGACAGAATTGCCTAATTTTTTTGCTTTGGACGAGTTACGAGGTTCATTTTTCCATTATGGCTTTCATATTTTGTAGGTAGGTACCTATCTTCTTGGGTGTTCGATTTTCAGTGAAGGGTTCTGGTGCAGATTGGGAAAAACGTCCATTCTTGTGGTGTCTCTGGTCTTGATCGAGTTGTTACAAAATAAGACAATTGTTTTAGAAGAGATGTTTCGTTTCGATCTGGAGAGAACGTTGGCTTTACACAATCGACCTTGAGATACGTTATGTCGACCCACTAATTCTAAAAGTGTCTAAGTGTCATTTTTTTTCAAAATTGAGATTTTGAGTGTTTCGAGTTTAGTGAGTCAGGCTGCATCGATTAAAATTCAGAATAATCAAAAATAATTAATTTAAACCTCATCCAGAAGAATTTGAGATCTGGAATGTCCATAAACGCAATGTACCTAAATTTTGTTACGTTTTTTTGACCTTCCTGTAAAAAAAAAATCAAATTGGCACTTTGGACACTTTTAGAATTAGTGGATCGATGTTTCATTGTAAAGTTTTTTTTTGCACCAAAAAAATTTTCTAGAAGTTGAAAAATATTTTCCGAAAAACAGCTCAAAAGAAAGGTTCTTACGAATTTTTCTCTGAAACCGAAATTTTTTAAATAAAAAGTCCAAAATGATTTATGTGTAGACAAATGATGGCCATTCTCATGGTTCAGTAGGCATTAAAGTTTTGTAACAACTGAGGCTACTGTTTTTTTGTTTTTTTTTTTTTTTTAAATTGCAACATCTAATCCGAACTGGATCTCATTTCTTCCCCATGATTGAAAAAAATCGTTTCTCAATCATTTTCGAATCCCCAACATAACTTGAAGGGTCAAGGAGAAAGTGGGATTTATTCAGTCGTATTTTTTTGTAAGAATAAGAGTTCTTTCAAAGCATCGATCTGATTAAAAATCAGAAATGGACCAGAAGAAAGGAGAAAGGGCAACCAACTTCAAATAGAGCCAAAAATGCACCTACATATAAGTTTTTGGAAAAATCAGATCAAAAATTGGGAAAAGCGACCATTTTCTTTGAAAATTCCTAGATGGAGTAGGAAAAATTAGAAAAAATTGTATTTCAAGTCAGAAGAGTCAAAACAAGTGTAATTTGGATGGAGAATTTTTATCATTTGTTCCTCATCGATACCAAAAATTGACGGCAAATTGCATTTTCTTCGCCATTTTGACTTGTGACTGTGATTGAAAAAATTGAAGGAAAAAAATTAATTTAAAGGATTTGTTTTCATTGAGAACGAATCTGCGAACCAAAAGTACAAACAAAATGAAACGAGAATGACTGGGTCCAAGCACATGTAATGAAAAAAATGAATTGTGATCCAGGTTTTTTCGAGTGAAAAATGCAAAAATAAACAAATTTTTTTTTCAACTTTCGAGTGATGTCAAATCAATATTATTTTCGGGATGGTTAACGTAAGCCTGGACAATAATCGATAATCCAACGTTTACGATGAAAATTTGAAGAATATTGACATTTTTCCAACTTTGAAATTTTTGAGTCAAGTTCAGCAAATCAAATTCAAGAAAAGGTATATCTGGTATTGAGCTATTGCAGTAGTTGGTTCAAAAAAAGACAAAAAAATGACTCTTTTACCTCGTGGTTTTCAAATTTTTGATTTTAAATGGAGCTAAAGGGTTTCGATTTGCTCAACTAGAACTCGAGTAATTTTTTTTTTACGACTTCTATTTTATCCACGTTTTAGAAAATTTGAAAAAAATGGCCGCATAAAAAAATATGCACCAAATAAGGCCCTTGAAATTAAATTTTTGTGAAGTTTCAATCGCCATTTATTTCTTTTGCTGTTCAAAAAAGTTACCAATACATATTTCAGGGGAGAAAGGGAGGGAGAGAGGAAGAGAAGGAGGAGGAGAGGTACAAAGGTCACAAAAAATCACTGATATCATCGGTAATGGCTCGAATCAGAAAAGTAAGTATCAGCTTTTTTCATTTGAATTGAAATATTGCCAAAAAATGAGTAGGTAAATAGGTAATTAATTTCTTTAATATTGGTGAATTAAAAAATTTTTTCATCCCCTCTCCTCACTCACACGCCGGTTTACATCATAAAATAATCGTTTTTTAAAACTTGAATTTTAAAATTTGGGTTGCTATGTGCAAAATTCCGGACTTCCTGAATACTGAAAAAATGGAGTTGAAAGATTACCAGGTAAATTTTGCCAAAAAATTTTTTCTTTCACCATTATTTCAGGATTACCTATTGAAAATAAAGGCTACTCCTAGTCTATAAATCAGAAAAAATTACTGGAAAATCGTCAAAATTATAGCACAGAAATAAATCAGCGAAGAAATTTCACTGAAAGCAAATGATGAAAAAAATTACTGGAAAATCAGTAAAAATTGACTGAAAATCAAAGAATTTTACTGATTTTTCCTTGTGGCATTTCTGACCTTTTTTCAGTTACTTCTTCACTATGAACAATAAATTATTGTCGGAGGAAAACATTACCAACGATTTTTTCAAAAATGATTCAATCATCAAAAACCTATTCAGAAACATATTTTTCATCCTTCACGTATATACCTAATCCCCAGCCAATTTTTCGATTTCAAAAATGCCTATAGATCTGGTTTAAAATCTCTTCATTTCCTCTCAAAGGCCTTTTCTCTTTTTTAATTGGAGATTTAAATCACTTAATATCAGCTCTCATCTAAACTCAAGATGTCTTCAAGGTAATCAAAGCTCATACAAAACAAAAATAAAAAAAAAACGTCGCAGATGCTTCATTTTTTCTTTTAATCAACCACATAAGCACTAGAAATCTTTGGTGAAGCGAGAAGAAAGGCAAAATTTATGAAAAATAGTCGATAAACAAAATCTCATTGTTACACCGAATCATTCCCTAACTTACTGGCATTTTTTCAAAAATTTCCACACAGAAACCGACAACCGACTAATTCAGTCAGAAAACATCACGAATTCCATGAATACAAAGAAATCCCAAAAAAATCAAGTCAAATTCCCCTCAGAAACCTGAAAAATATCACCAACAACCCAAACGAACCCAGCCAATGCCACATCCATCTTTCGCAAAAATTCAAATCCTGCAATTAAAATAACCGAATCTACACGATACTCACTCGGATTAAGAGAATACGCCAATTTCTTGACAAAATTCGACATCCTGACGGCCATGATGATCACAGGAAACCCGATCAGCTGTACCGGTAACTCGAATCCGCCATCTTGAGCTTGCACTTGCCGACACGTATCCGAAGGAGCAAATATAACGACGAATGTGCTTAATACGATAATAATTGAAACTACACGGTAGAGGTTTTTGAACAGCAACATATCCAACAATAGAGATACGTACGACAACCTTAACGATAAAAAAAGAAGCGTTTAATCAACCAAAAATATGTAACAATTACCCAGCACTAACTGCACAGCCGAGAGAAAGTACTGCCGGAAGAGTCGAGCATAGACTAAAAATCACGTAATAGCGTCTTGATACGCACACATAACCGATTCCAAGCCCTTCTCGATGGTACCCGGCGAAAGTGGTCCATGACGTCAGAGTCGATTACGACATTCTTCAAGCCCATGCCATCTTGGTACCCGATGCCGTTGTCTGGAGATGGACTAGCGTTATATTACGGCCAAGGTTGTTAAAACACCATAAACAGTCCGAGATTACTCTGGTTTTTTTCGCCGGCGCGGGCGCCACCCCCCCACGCCATTCTTTTGGTCGCTGGAACTCTTCTCGAGGGGAAGAAAAAAGGCGAGTAAATAAAGTGGAAAATAATAATACGGTAAAATCGCATACCATGAAACATACACCTACCAGTTGGTAATATGTAAACGTTACAATACCACAAGGAGGTCATCTCTTGGCCTATATTACGTCTTCGACCGTTCCTAGGTACTGGTATTACTAGTAAATTGTTGACATCTTTCGACGTTCGTGCAATTTGTAATTTTCAATCTGTTTTTCATACGGTTGATTTTAATTGCACGAGACATAAACGTGGAAATTTTAAATTACGAATATGTAGCAATTCTTGATACATAAATATCGCATCCGCCCTGTCAATCTGGTAATTTTTTTCATCCGTTTTATCACTTACTTGGCATAAAAAACAAAACCATCGAATTGGAATTACATTCCACCGACGCGACGCTGAGTCAACAAGCGATAGATAAAAGTACCGACTTCGCTAATGTGTGGTGTTCAGTCTAAACAAATTTATCGCGAAACTACATTGCTGTGCTCATGTGCTGGGAATAATTTCAACGTGACGAAAATTCATTAATGTTTCAATGCCATTGGCTCGAAAAAATAAAGTGTAGGCACTTAATCGCAAGTGTAGATGGTTTTACAATTTGCAGCTATGAAATATGCGAAATTGACTTTCACGAGAATGATGTGGAATATATCAGGGTTGTTGGTGAGGAAGGCCAAGAGGGCAAATTTCCTCAGTTCGTTGATCTTCTTGAAGTCCCTGAAAGAAATTATCGACCAAGAGTTTCGAATTTTCTATCAGATGCAAAAGATGAAGTTGAGATATTTAAAGAGAAATTGTTCAAGAGTCTTGATGAAGAAAGCAGAAAAAAATTTTCTTTGATTGAAAAATATTCAAGGAGACAATTTAAGCAGTTTATAGAAGGAGAGAAGGGTAGAGCTTTGAGAGCCACAAACAATTCCAAAAATTAAAATTCTAAAATAAACCTGAAAAATGTCAATTGGTGTCTATTTTGTAATATTCTTGCCCATATTCAAGTTAATCAAATACCTCGACTTCGATTATTTTTTTTCTCCTTTCTGTTTAAATGTCTCTTTTCCCTATAAAAGTTGGAATAGTCGCGATGTGTGAAGCACCCACGTGTCACCAGGTGACTCGTATGGGGCTCCACACTGTCGCCTCAATTCTAACTTATGTACTTTTTTTTTCTCAGTAAGTACCAAATTTCCAATTACATTATTCATGATTTTACGTCTGGATGGACATCGGCGCCTTAAGCTGCCGATACATCCATACGTAAAATCATACAAATGATATAAAATTGAGATGACAGATTAATTCAAATCTAACAATTTTCTAAGTGTTTGATGAGTACTCAAAGAAAACTTGATCAGTTTTCTTCTTCAAAAGTATTAAATAACTTTCTTTTTTCGATATCTCAAAAAATATCTCTAAATTAGAAAATAATATTCGTCCAATTTGGAAATTCAGCTTTATGGTTGTGGAAGTTTCATTTTTAGTTGTCACTTCTTTTTATTCATTTTTTTAAATGCCTACACATTTTTACCTTCGAGAAGAAAATATCTTGTTAAACATTTAAAGCACCCAATTCAAAGATTGTGTTTTTCTGAAATTTCGTTCTTCATGATTTTTTGGACTTGATGACTTCAAAACTACTTGAGAGGATGTCAAAAAACATACATTTTAATATTACTTACCTACATCTTGAAATTATGAAAAAAATTGATTATCGCTCATACTGCTAGAGGGACCAGTTTTAGTTTTTCTAATTGAAAAAAACCACACACGTAAAGAGCTCAAAACATCAAAAAACATCTTTCTGATGTGAGACTCAAAATTTCAGAATCTATTGATTTTCGTTTCGACTTTTTAGAAGTAGGTATGATTAATTTCGACCATTCAAGTCAACTAACCTGAGAGCTCAAAACAAATTTTTGATTCATGACTTTTGAAGTTGAAATTTCAGGTATTAAAAAAAAATAATCCAACTTTTCAAGACCAAGCTCAAGAGGTTAACAATTATAAAATTCTCGACACATTTTCTGATTCATCTTTCCATCTATTGAGTAGGTAATTAATTAATTTTAGATTTTTATTTTGATCTTTCAGGGGACAGAATTTGATTTTTTTCACGGCTTTGAAAATAGGATCAGAATGATAAAAACCAAACTTTTTGAAGGACGACTAAATGTTTGGAAATTTTTTGAATGTCCTCTCCTATTTTTTAAGAAAATAATATTTTAATTTTCTTCATTGACCATTGACTTTTTAGAGGCAGAGTTGATTTTAATTAAGCATTTTGCAAATAACGTAACCTCAGAAATCAATGACTACTTACAGAAAGTCAAAAAAAAAACTTTCGATAGACGATTCAAAGTTCTGGAACATTTTGGACTCCTGCTCGCTCACATCTTTTCAGGGGTCAATTTTGGTTTTTCGGCGAAAAAATCCTAAGAAATTAAACGAGGAGGATACGAAATCTTGATTTTTATGTACTACCAATATTCTTTTGGTTTTCATTTTCATCCCTTAACAGACTGAGGTGATAAATTGGCCTTTTCAAAAGCTACCTAGGTCAATTGATTTTTCTTATTCCATAGATACCCAATTCCACATAGGTAATTTCGGATGATTAAAAAAAAATTATGCATGACTCAGGTTTGTAACATTTTTAGATTTTAGATAAAGTCTCTTCAGGGATCACATGGTGCTGAAATAAAACGAAGAGATAAAAAACATCGCTACGCACTCATTTTGATGTCTGATTTGAAATTTCGGAAAATTCTTCATTTTTGCACCTCCTAATCAATTGTGACTTTTCGAATAAAATCCCTCACCAACTTTAAGAATAGGCCACGACAGTCAAAAAATACCCTTACATGGAATTTTTTCCAAACTTTGGGGTCGATAACACCTTTTCCCACGAACGTTACTTCATTTTCACAGATTTTTGTTCGAACTTCCAACTCTGAAGAATTTCCTTGATAAATTTATTCCTTGCTTTTTTCAAACATTCAACAAATTTTTCATTCTTCCAATGGTTGGAAAAATTCTGATCAAAAACACATTCATAAAATTTTCCACGGAATTCGATACCCTCATCTGACATAAAAACACCAGGCACATTCATTTTCATATTTGGCACGACGTCTGAATGGTAGTAATATGTACTTCGAAGAATTGTAAAAAAAAAAGGAGAGGGAAAGTTTATTCATCCTAAAGTGACAAAATTGCAAGTTTTGAACTCGAAAGTAATGGATTTATTTTTGGGAAATTTTTAGTTTCAAGTTTTGAGAATTGTAAATAATGGAGTTGGGGATCTTGAAGTGAAATTTTCGATTCCCTTTTCCCACCATGATGTTATTTCCATTTTTCCTCGAAGTTGATTAATTCCTTCATTTTTTTCGTGCTTACAATTCATCAGCATTTTTCCTGCATTTTTTCATTATTCAGATTTTAAACGGGATTAAAATAAATCTTCGAATGTTTTTCCACCGGTTCCCACATTCGTATGAATTTTTTCACATTACAAAAAAGAAAGGTTTCTTGGCGAGAATAAATTTTTTTCCATTTTCACGTATTTTTTCTGTGCCTATCAATATTTGTCTGAATTTTCTTCATCGAAGTCTTACGTCCTTTAAATTTTTACATTTCCAAAACAAAGTGCGCTGTTAAGGTCTCAACAATATTTCCATCGAGTTTTCACATCCCTAAAATTTCTTCATCATTTTTATCAAATTCATCTGGGTAATCCAAAATTATGTATTTTTTTTCTGTCCCTCTCAACAAAGTTCACCGGCCAAAATTTTTAATTTTCATCAAACATCAACAAAAATACCACAAATTCCCTTGAACTCTGTTCTCCCTTCTTCCCTCACCTAGCCACCTAAATAACCCTATGAGAACCTTAGGATCGATTTCGCACGCATGCATATTCCCAGCATATCTAAGGAAAATATAACCTCGTCGATTCTCTTTAAATAGGTATAAAATGTACTTACTTGTACTTACGCAATTTGAATTTTTTCCCAATATGATAAACCATAGCCTACAGGTCGTTCCCATTCTACCGTTGGAATTGTTCGGTGAAAAATAAAAGTAGAAAAAAACGCAAATGTAAATAGCGCTACTGCGGCATTACAAATGTAAACTAAAACGACCTTCGTAATAATCAAACGTTGTCGTTGGCTCGTTGCGTACGATTAATTCAGACATTCCTCTCATTAAAAACATATTATCGTACTCGTCTACTTGAAAAATTTCCAACCAGTAATTCGTAATTCGTCGCTCCAAAAAAAGAATCGAATCGACCGCTACGCTGGTCATTTTATAAATGTGCGGGCGAAAGTGAAAACCGTTACATTAATTACCATCATTTTTTTCACCCAAAATTCGTTAATCATTAAATATCCGTTTTTCATCACCGGAACCACAAAGACAAAACAAATGGAAAATTCGAAATATTTTATTATTCGAATTCGCAGCACAAATTTTTCACATTATCGCATTAAATAAAAAGGAACAAACACAAGGTAAATCTATATGGTAACTTATAATATAAAAATTTTCAGTCTGTGTGCATAATCGATACTTATAATACAAAAAAAATAATAAACACGAAAGGTTTCGTTTTTCTTCTTAATAATTTTTCTCGCGAGCGACAAAAGAAAATAGAAATATTTTGTATAACAAAACACAATAAATAATACAGACATGTTCTTAATTACGTAATTATTTTAAAACACCAGAGTGAAAAAATAATCATCGAATGTTATTTAAATTTAACGCTTTTTAATAGCTGAGATACACGGAATCCTGGTAACGGGCAATCCGGATAGAAGTTATGGCATCCTGTACCTTCAACGCCGGATATTAACTGTCCCATGTGAGCGGCGAAATGGTATTTCGAAGTTATCTCGGCTGTCGCGCTGATACTCGTGTCCCTGTGGAATAAGTACAAATG
This sequence comes from Pseudococcus jackbeardsleyi, assembly GCA_038380155.1. Lineage (NCBI taxonomy): Eukaryota > Metazoa > Arthropoda > Insecta > Hemiptera > Pseudococcidae > Pseudococcus > Pseudococcus jackbeardsleyi. The sequence goes on from CM076238.1 coordinate 47,114,755, forward strand.
TAATTACAAATATGTTTATGTAAATGTGAATCAATATGAACTAAAATACATAATTAGTTTTGGAAACGATCGTCTATGGTGGCCGAATCGTTCAAGAACGATATTTTCAATTTTATGGATATAACCGAAAAGGGAGGGTGGAGACTGCAAATCATAAAAAGAAATTGATATTGTTTGGTTTTTCTATCCTTCCATGATAAAAAAAATTTCAGAGCCATTTCTGTTGGGGAATTCAAGAGTTGAATTGCTCTAAAAATGTCACAATAGATTCAAAAAATGTTTCCATAAAGATAAATTTCAAACAGAATTTGTAAAGAAAATTTCCAAACTATTTTGGTAAATTTGAAATAAAAATTTCTTGAAAATCAATCGAAAAAATATTCAGGGTTGAAAAAGATTCAAAATATTCTAGAGATGCGGATTATTTTCAAGATTCTGTCTTTTAAGAAAAATTTAATAAAAAAAAATTCTAAAAAAGATGACTTCCAGAAAAAAATTCAATTCTAGGTGATTAGGAAAACATTAAAAAATCGTAAAAATTTGATAAGTATGAGATGAAATAACTCAATGATATCTGTGTTTGGAAAATTATTTATTCGAGGAGATCTATTAATTGAGAAACAAAGCAAAAATAATTTAAAGAGAAATTGAGGAGTTTCATTTCAAAACGCAACAAAAAATTTGTTTCATGTCAAAACGCAACATATTTTTTGTTTTGCCCCCTCTCCAACCCTCCTTGAGGTACAAGTGCGAAATGACCCCAAAATATGTAGCTGGGGCCCTAAGCTTTCCAATGAGATCGCCCCGAGCCAAAACCCCCAACCCAATTTTGAATAACAATTTTTTTGCGATTTCCCAAAAATCAGGTTTTTGGAGATGTTGCATTTTGAAATGAAACTCCTCAATTATTGAAAATTTTCAACTTAACTGGTATTCACATTTTGTAATTTTTTATAACTCACAATATTATTTTTCAAATTTTTTAAAATGAAAATTCGCCTATTTTTAAACTTTTAACGATTCGAAAAACTTAATCAATCGACATAGAAAAAAATTAATTTCAGATAGGAAATTTTACATGAATGGTAAAAATCAAAATTTTTCATGTACAGCGAAAAACGGAAAAAAGCTAATAGAATCTGCCCCGTTTCAGTCCCTTCGCCTCTGTACAACCACTTTGAAAATCACTTTTTCAATTTGAGTCGCGAAAAACCATAAAAATTTGTTTTTGAAGTTTGACAATTCTTGAGTAAAATTGAATCAATGAATTTTTTTCATTCCCGAACAGCAAAGCCGATCTTGGCTTTTTTAAAGGGGGAGGAGGATTGAACACCCAAGAGTTCATCTTAAAATTTTATCATTCATTTCATAGATTTGACCCTCCCCCCCCCAAAAAAAAATGAATAACAACAGAAATATTGATGTTCAAGATTGGTTTTTACATTTTTTTTTTCAAAAAAATTTGTTTACGAGATGAGAAACTTCCAAAAAATTAACTTGAAACATTTTTGGACCAAAATATGTAGAAAAATCTGAATCTTCTCAGGATTTCGTCGAATTGAAAATTTTTGACAATTTCATCAAATTAAATATGTAATTTGAAATTCAACCCAACCTTCTATTTTAAAAAAATGAAGGATTTTGTGACATCATGACACCTCCTCTCACACTTTACTCCAGGACTTCTTTTCAAAATCATTGGAACAATTTTTTCTTGCCAAGAACAAAGGTTTCAAATCTTAAATATGTTTTGGAGATTTTTATAATACTTCATGTGAATCTATCACCTACTTACGTAGGTACCTGCTTTTTTATATCATTTTTTATTTTTTTTTATTAGGTATTCAATTCAACTTTGGATAAGTAAAAATGAACAAACAATAATTTGACGATTTAAATTTTACACATTTACTAAAAAAATATCAATTGATTTATGACTTTATCGCCAAGGGAATACATTGTCGTAACCAGAAAAAAATCTAATGGTGAGAGGGGTATGACTTCTTGCCAAAAAAATCACAGAATTCCTAATTTTTGAAAAATTTCGAAACCAGCCCATTTTAATTTCATCCAGAACTCGAAATGAAATGAATGCGGACAAAACTTTTCAAAGAACCCCTTCAAAAACTGAAATTTAATCATTTTTCAAAATATCAGTCTAGGTGGAAGGGTTTAGACTCCCTATTCCTCCAATACGTTTTTGAGAAGCTGAAGTGTCGATTTTAGACGGGTGACAAAAATTTTCATTGATAAAAAGTAAGTCGAAATCATTGCTTCTCTCTGAATGGTAATCCCACGTAGGAATATTCCACTATTCAACCAAAATCAAAAAAGACGAGTCACACATCAAAAAATCCTTCATAACATACACATTCAAACAACCAACATTGTCAAATTACAAGCAGCTTCTTAAATCCCCACCAACTCTCGCCGAAAAAATTATCCATTCCAATCAATCACTTTGAACACTTCTTTCCCGTAATTATCTCCTTTAACATGACGACTAGACAGCCATAAATAGCTCGATAATTATATCAAGTTATCAAAAACGACATTACAAACCACGAATTGGCCCTGAACATGCGAGACGTTCGCGGTTATACACCTCAATCACAGACCAATCGCAGTTCTACCGCACAAAAGGTTATAAATTTCATTAATCACATGTTCCTCCGGTAAGTAAAAAGTAACCAACATCTTCTACTCACTCGTACATAATTCAACCTCGAAACAATTCCATCAGCTATATGGGTTCAAGTAGCGAGAAAGAAGGTGGGTATTTGTGACCCAAATTCTCGTAAATTGGAATGCCCAAATTATGAATTTTTTAAAACTTTTTCGAGGGCGTGGGCGATGAATAAAATTTATTCATCTTGTATACCTAGGTATGTAGCAGGTCTAGCGGTATAAGTATAGTTGCAATTTTTCCTCGTTTTATAAATTTCAAGGTTGAGACGTAAATGAAATGTCATAATTCAAGTTGCTGTTGATCTGGTGTAAATAATTTTGAGTCTAAGTACTTTTACGTGTTACTTTGGTACAGTATGACTTACTATTATTGTTGTTCCGAAATCCAAATAACACCTTTACCCTCCCTTCTCCTTTTCCTTCTTCTGTTGAAATCATAAAAACAATTCAACTACATTGATCTCGAAACTGATTTTCCATATTTATCTAAATTAAAATCATAATGAGCTCTGATTTCAAGAAAAAAAGTAAAAAACTAGAAATCATTTTCTGAATTTAGAAATTGGCCGAAAAATCCAAAAAATTGAATATTAGAAGGTCAAATTTGTCCTTAAGTGTTTCAAAAACAGGCCCAAGTAGAAAATGTCCAAATATTTTTTACCTTTGACTCTGATACAGGATGTCTAACAAAATTTTTTGAGAAAAAATTGACCTTTTGGATTGACCTTTTTGACAATCCCAAATTTTTTGACCCCTCCCCTTGCGTGTATTCGTTTTACAGGAAATTTCAAGCATTTTTTCTGCCCATTCTTCGAAAATCCTTTTTTTTTTTCATAAGAAATTTTCAATATTTATCAATGTTCAGTGGAATTTTTATGATTTTCGACATTTTTTTAAAAAAAGCTCGACTTTTTAGGATCAGCTTGACCAAAAGGCAAAAAGCTTGACTTATTAAACAGCTTGACCTGTTAGACACCCTGTGATATCATCGCTAAAAATACGAAAAAATCAGCAGAGAGCTATATCATGGTTTCAAGTGTTTCAGGAAAAGCCTCGAATTTCAAATATTCAAAGTTATGATTTTTTTTCAAGTCTAAAATTTAAGAAAATTTTTTTAAAAAAGGTCAGAAGGTTGGATTATGCCTCCAAGTGCCTTCAAAAACTTTCCAAATCCCAAAAATTTGAAAATTTTCAATTTTTGTAGAAATTTTCAAGATTTGGGCCATTTTGGAACACGACACAGCCTTCAGAATCATCGAAAAAAATTCCCACCAAAATACGACCAATCCTTCTCCGAAAATTTCAAACTGATTCTTTTCAAAAAATTTACTTTCACAATTTGACCTCTTTTCTCGATATTAGAGCACGTGTACCTAATACCTCCATCGAAATCTTAATCTTACCTGATTAAATTCAGCAATGAGACCTCCGACTGGGACAAATTCTCCTTATTCGGAGCCGCGTTCAACTCGCAAATCAACTTTGGCAAGCACGAATTCTTCACGGCGTTCAGTATTTTCTTCCTAGCCAACATCAGCGTTTCTGAAACAAACAAAAAAAACAATCCGAATTAAAATCAAGTCTCCACACACAAGCCACGTCGAAATACATCATCGTCAGTCGCAATTACATAGCACGACATGTATCGTCATAGGCCACATTCTGGGTCAATGCTCAATATAAAAATTATATCGGTACGGACGTCGACAACATTGAAATTACGATAACGTTCGAATACGTCACCAATTCACTTATCCGTAAATAGCATAAATCTCATTAGACCCCCATAAGAGAATAAAATCCCAACAAAAATGAAATCAGAATTAGGCCTCGGTTCGTCAGCTGTTCGATAATCAAGATGAGATCACCTTCGACCAGTCACATGATCATCTGAGATGGAAATCGAGGGAGAAACGTCATCGATCGATTAATTAATCGAATAATTAATACGATTTGCAGGTAGGAAAATATTCCATTGGTCTGGTTCACTGAAACGAATAACGAGCTCGAAATTTCCATCGTTAAAAAGCCAGATTTACTGGGACGATTGGTAAACGCGAAAATTTCTAGCAAAACCGGATGGGGACAGGTACACAAGGTCACCTTGTTTGATAAATTTCGTATTTTTTTATCTACCAGCATTTTTTCGCAATTCGTTTTCACCACTTGGGTTCTTTTTTTACATAATTTCATGTGCCAGATCCATCGTCTATTCTTATCCAATAAACCGAACAGCTGTCTTGGGCTACGTAATCTTTCGACTACCATTCGATTTCATCGGATTCAACTTCGATACACACCGAATTAGGCAACTCCACCTCATCGGCGGATTATTTGCCCAGCATAAAAATATCTACAAAGCGTTCTCCCCACTCGTAAAAAATAATTTCTAATATTGTAAGTCGCATCAGCACACACGACATTAAAAAGCTTTCTATGGACGAAATTCTGTCCGTTGTCATTTTCTAAAACTAACGAGCCACGATCCATTCCCATAACTCGCCAGACAGGAAGACGGAAATAGAAAGTTATATCCACTTGGTAGCTCTAGCTAGATCGAGTGACGTAACCGAAACGATCGAATCGGGCACCGAATCGTTCACCAAGTTCTACTCCCGGAGAGTTTCGGTGAAACTGAAACGAAACATCGATTAATTTTTTTTACCAGATCGTCGCCGATGTCTATTTCGTCGAATCAATTTCCACCCGAGTCGTAATTCCCCCAGACTCCGTATCGAGGTTATTACACATTACGACGATGTAATTTACATTAAAACTAATGCGAAAATCTACTTCCTTTATGGCCTCTTCCTTTTTCGGCTAAAATTACTTACATTATTTTAAATTACCAGAGTATTCGACTTTACGAGCCGTGTACCTAGTCGCCCATTCCATGGCGGAGAAATGCCAGTTTTTTTTTTTTTCGCATATTACGCCATCTCATTCGCAATCCACACTCCACAGCGTTCTCCTTTTCGTGTCATTATTGCTGTGAAGGAAAAGCATGCTACGTACATCTTCCTGAAATGAGTATTTCGACCTTGACAAATCAACTAGCCCGGAATATTTGTCTCTTCACGAGCGAAAAAACATTCAACCTCGTAGGCAAATCATACCGAGAACAATCCGACCAAATGTTTTAATTAAAATAAAAACTGTACCGAGGAGAAGAACACAATTCGTCGATTATATAAGACTTTGAGGATCGATGAAGAGTAAATCACGATTCAGGAAAAACCAGTTCGCTAATGAAAACAGACGTGATACTTGGAACGTGCTTCTTTTCTTTTATACGAAGCGTGGGTTAGCTCGCGTACTGTATTTTACCAGTACGAGTTGTAAGGTCGCATAATTTGATGACAAGAAGAGCAGCTTGTAATGTGGATGAAGCTTGTCAAGTGCTTGGTAAGTAGTATCGTATGATCGGTGGCTTACATTGAATTTTGTTGAGTTTTCTCTTGAGGAAAATTATCAATATTGATTGGAACCGTGTTCGGGTGAAAACTCGAAGTGATTGTGTCAACTCGAAAACTTGAAAATTGATCAAGCTAGTTGTTTGTAAAGAAAGGAAAAAATCAATATTGACGATTTCGAAGCATTAAGCATAATCGAATTTTTTCACAGCATGAATTGACGTCATGATTTCATTCTGAAAGTTGTGATTTTCGATTTCAAGAAAATCAGGGTGTCTTACCAGTCTCGAAAGTTACAAAAAATCCATAAAAAATTTAAAAAGAAAATTCACATGTTAGACAAAAATTATGATTTTTTCGTGGAAACTTTCCAGAGCTCTCAATTTTTCAACTTTTTCATTTCCTAATCCTCCCAAACTAAAAACAAATTAATTAAGCCTACGATCTTGAACACATATGCCAATTTTTTCAATTTTCCCAGGTGATTTCTTTTTTTTTCTAAAAAATAAAACTCATGAAAATTGAAAAGGGCGATCCAGCAAAGACCCTAAAAATGTCAAATGAGGAAAAATAAGTTGAAAAAACTTCGTTCAAATTTTCATTGGAGAAAACGAGGGAGTTGGGAAGTTGTACAATTTTACAGATCTTAAAATCATATCCACTCTTTGCTCACTCTCGATCATTCAATTATTCATGAATTGTGACAATCAATATTCGAAAAATTTTGAAAAACAAAAAACAAATTCTGAAAAGTATCTCTGAACATAGCCTGATAGGTGAACCATTCCGCAGGACCAGTTTTAGATTTAAACTAGAATGGGATTTTCTTACATAGAAATAACCTGCTCAAAAATCCTTGAAGCCAAAATTTCAACTGCACAAGTTGATATATCAATTTATGAAGATTTTTGAGAAATTCAAAAATATAATTTTGGTGAAAAGAGGAAATTTTTTAGAAAAATGAATGAAAATTAGATCCTTTTGCAGCAGGTAGATATTGATCTCGCAAAACCAAATCCCATTTTTACTCAATTTAAAACTTTCAACGAGACTGTCAATTTTTTCAAAAAAAAAAAAAAAAAACACATCTGAGGTGCTTGCTAGGAAAAGAGCTCCTAAACATACCTAATGTGCTCAAATTTTCTTAAAATACTTGAAAGGATTTAAAAACTTGAATATTTTTGATATTTCCAAATAATTTTCACGACAACATAAAAAAAATTATCAGTCTCCAAACTCACATAAAGTTATGAACTCGGTTTAAAAAGGCATAATTTCTTTAAAAGTAGAAAAAAATTATATGTTTTCTCAAAACTAGAAGTAACATTATTGCTGAAAAATTGAATTTCAAAAATCGACAAACTCACTTATAGGCAGCTAAAATTTTGCTTACAAAGGTTTTTGTAGGTATTTGTATGATATGACATTTTCAAGAAATACAATTTCGATTGATTTAAAGTAGGATAATTTCAATACTTTCGATTTCAAGTGCAAAAAAATATCATCTACTTATTGTTTTACAGCGGTACCAATCACTACCGTCAGGTATTGTCATTTTTTTTTTTTAAATGCGGAAGAAATTATTTTTGTAAAAACATTTCTTACCTCTTTTTTGAATACAAAAATAAAAATAGCCAAATCGATGACTTTTTTGAGTACTTAGGTAAAATTAGGTTCCATATGGCTAGGTAAGGTATCCTTAAAAATTGGGTAGAGATGAAAATCGTTCCATATTTTTCATGTTTTTGCAAAAACGATTTCAAAATTGTATTAGAAAATGCTTAATTTTTACGGACCAACAGCTACGACGCGACGCAACGCCAAAACCATAATTTATGTACCTGCAATAAGTAAGTTTCAACATTTTCATGTTTTTACATTCCATTCCATATGAAGAAAAGCCACGCACGCTTTTTTGGGGAGCGAACGTAAAAAAATTGGCTATTTATTTGCTTGGATTATTTTTAGAAAACGACACAAAACAATACTTCAATTTCAACGATCTACAATTTTTTTCAAAATCTGTACTTTTGAAAAAATTGCCAAAGTAAAATCATTGTGCATGGCCACTAGAAGGAAAAATTATTACCAGAAATACATAAATCTTGATTTTGGCCAGTGGCGGGGCGTAAGTTTTTCAAGTAGGTAATCGTATTTTGTAGTAGATCAGGCCATAGAATCGAAAAATTTTCAAGTTTTTTGATTCTGCACCCTCTGTTCATGTCAATAGTCTCATTCTTATCAATGAAAATATTCAATAATAGCTTCAAATTCAACAATCAGTTTTCAAATTTGAGTTGAAGTAGAATTTTTTCAAAGTTGAAAAAGATTTTGAAAAAATTTGATTAAAAAAATTTATAGAGGTGAAGGAAATGGAGAAAAAGTTTCGAATACTATCGTTGGAAAATAATTTGGCAAATTGGAAAGATTTCAGAATAAAAAATTTTAAAATTGGATCAAATTCCGAAAAAAATCCAACTTTGATGAAATATTGAGTTGAGAAAAGACCTACTCACAGATATCGATACCCAAGGTATCAAGAATGTTTTTTTTATTTTATCAATTTAAAAATTCGAAATTATATACTTGAGTGATTTTTTCTCAACCTTTCACAAAATTTAGATTTTTTTATTGAAATTTGAAAATAGTAATCTATTAGGTAATACCTAATTTTTCCAATTATTACATTTCAAGTTCATGGAACATAATCCTTTAGGACGAGGAAGTGGAAGCATACCGAACTATAGGTTCAGTTGTTAGGCCCTATCTGTAGCACGTAGAATTGGATGAATGGCACAAAGTGGTCTGAAGACTCATCAAATCAAAGAATAAGACAATGGGGATCAATCATAAAATGCTTTTGTTCATTGAAGACTGTTGATGAAAATTATTTCATTTTCGTTTCACTACAAGAATATAATTTATTATAATATAATACCTACTTCGGATTAAAGTCTGAGTTTTTCAAATTCTAAACTGTAATCATACACTGAAACCTTTAATAATTACAAGAAATTGAATCAAATGAATGCACTTTATACCTACGAGTAAGTAAGTTTTCAAATTTCATCTCTCCGTTTTCCCTAACAATGTTGCCTATTTGTGGTATATTCACCGGAAATAAATTATGGAAAATCAACTTTTATAGCATTCCTTATAAAATCTCTCGACCCTGCTTCCCACTCCCCTCTTCTCATTCGGATCTAAATCATTTCCATCAAGATTGCCATCATATCAGATCACATTTTTTACCTTCGTTGCGTCATGCCTCACTGTATACAAATGAAAAAGGATACGCATGTGGATTACATGGTCAATTACTTCCACGTGATCAACAGATTGTCATAGTCGATACGAGTTATTTTAATAGACACGAGTATCTATATGAACTTCAGACACACCGGTAATATTTCAAAACACCTGCCTTGATTCGGAGAGAAATTTTTCACTCAAAAAATCAGATTTCTCTGATCAAAAAATATCGCATTCGAAAAAATTCCGCGGTGTGGCTTTTAAACCACACCTAACTCGATGCAAATTATCCAGTTATGATTGGCGAGAAATAGGTAAACATAGCACATTCCGAACGAAACTTTATCGGTACAGGTGTAACAGAAACTAGTGTTATAAAAATTTCTATTCACACATCAGTGAAAGCGTTGTGGCTCTCTTTGGTATGTTATCGATACAGAATTTCCTTATTAGGTGTGTTACTGTTATGTGACATAATTAAACGTACCTAACCAATTGGAAACTGAAAAATGTGTCGTGTGCTCTTTTAAAAGTACACCAAATTTAAAAAATAATATTACTCTGAATTTCTGCAGTTTTGATTTCAATTTTTGGTAAGGCAATCATTGCTTTTTGATTTTTGAAATTTGAACATGGAAAGGGAAAATATACCTCTTGGGATACGAATCTCAAATAAATGATTTCTGGTTTGGGTTTGAACATAGGCGCACCCAGAAATTAATTAAGGGAGGGCTGAGAATTCGAAAGAAATAAAGGAAGGGGTAAAATTTATAAATAGTCGTTTTTTACTGATATTTCAGTCAAAAATCATCAATTTTTTCCGACAAATTGTGAATTTATTGAGGAATCAGTGATTTTTGACTGAAAAATTGATCAAAAATTATCATTCGCTCGGGCGAATTTTTTTTTGAAAAAATACTGTTTAAAAAGCAAAAAAGGCGTTTTTTTAATATTTCGCTGGGGGGGGGGGCCTCAAGCCCCCTCAGCCCCCTGGGTGCGCTTATGGGTCTAAAAGAAAAATCGAATCATGACCAGAAAAAAAACAAAGATAATTATGTGCCCTATGCATATTGTTGGAATAGAAAATATGAATCGAGGGGGGGGGGGAATCCGCCCTGATAAAAATTTTAAAACAAAATACTGAACTTGAGCAGGATTTCTACAGAATTTTTTCAAAAATTTATTGGAAAATTTTAATGTTTTGCAGACTTAAGTATTCAAATTTTTCTCATCGATTAACGTATGATAAAAAACAAACGGAAAATTGAAAAAGTTGAAAAAATTCATATTAGTCATCTTAAAAACCTAACATCTGAATATCACTTCAATAACATCAACATGGTTGCTGACCATGACATTTACTTAGGTAGGTACATATAATCAATCATAGGTATGCATTGGAGCATCGGAATGTCTGTATACTTAATTATGTTGATTCTCGTGCAGAATTATTATAGAAGTCGATCAATAGAACGAAAAAAAATTACAAAAAATTGAATAAATAAAAAACTGAAAAATCTGTCTGAACGAGAGACAAATTGAAATTGGAATTGATGAGGGAAGGGGTCCTCCTGATTTCAAATGTACTAATAGGTAAAATTGTAGAGACTTTTTTCAATTCGAATTTAATTATTCGACTAAAAATGTAACGGTTTTGGGCAACTGTGATTTTAAAAGGTCACTCGGCCTGTTTGCGCCTTTGTACTTCCTGCTGAAAATTGTAATCATTACCCTATTTGAATCAATTCATATGGTTATCAAGGAATCGAAGCAAACATACTCATATCGTGCTTTGAAAATTTATATGCTCCAAAAAAGTCAACGAAATCATGTAAATTCATACTATATTTTTTTTTAAATTTAGAACTGAATCAGTAGGTACGAATCATGACAATGAATAACATCAGATGAACATCGCAAGCAAGGTAAAAGATATTTAGATCAAATTAATTTCATCTTTATCATCTCCAAGTACCATTAAATAGAAGAAATTCGCGATAAATAGGTACCTACATATATGATTATAACGAGTCAATATCAGAGTCACTGGTTACCATCTAATAAAGATTGTTTATCAGCTTTTAAATAATCTTCATTTCAAGAAATGAAGAAGCTAATCGAGATTAGGCATGCTTTCGAAAAATGTAGCAATATTTTAGAAATTATTAGCAATAGTTTATTTAGGTACCATATTCATAATGAACCAGGAATTGGACTAGAGAACGCATGAACTAGTGCTGGATTGAATAGAGTATCTACAATCTACATAGAGGACAATGTCTCCCAAAAATGAAAAAAAATACGTTTTTATTTGGAAATTTTTTGAAAGAGAAGATCCTTTTTTGGGAGAGAAAATATCATACTTTTGAGTCGAAAAAGTCATTTTTTTAGACCGGAATTTCGACCATAGACTTTTTTTCCCCAACATAAACCGACTCTGTTTCAGGAATGAATTCAAACTAGACATAGGTACCTACAAAAACTTCAATTTCACAGCGAACATTACTATAATTTTTAACGAAATATATAAAAGTTTAGATAGATACCTTCATTTCAGATACAGACAGATCAAATCAATGTTAATTTTTAAGGAAATAATTTTTATTTTCTAAAGTTCACATAACCAAATAGGTTTTCAAGGTCAATATCGATATCCACTTCTGAAGAATTATCCGCATTTTGAGTTCTTACAGAATTATAATCTATGTAGATCGCAAAATCACCTATTTTCTTGTGATTGATAGATTTAATCAAATTTTCAGTCCAGAATCGATGATGGCTACTAAAAAAAACCGTTGTAATTTTCAGGTTACTCGTGAAATTTTAATCTTTAATTAGACGCAAGTATGCACAATAGGGTGGACCGAAAAAACAATATTTTCGATTTTCAAAAACATACCCCCACAAAAGTTGAGACTTGAAGAATAAAAAAAAAAAATTCAAAATCGATTCATATCTTCCGATCGCGCATTGGCGTTAAAGTTTTCAAAAATTGGCAAAAATTGAAATTTTTAAAAATTTTAAAAAAATTCAATAAAATAAATTTTAGAGCTTATTTAGTGCCCACACAGACCAAAAAACACATTTTTTTGAAAGAAACAACGTTTCATAATTTTTTTTGATTTTTCTTTATGTAAAGAAATAGCAGAAATTTAAAATAGGTGTGCAGCATGTATTTTTTTCAAAAAAATTCTGCTTTTTGGTTTGAATAGTCACTAGATAAGCTCCAAAACCAATTTAAATTAATTTTTAATTTTTTCAAAATTTTCTAAAATTTTTGAAAATATTGAATTTTTGCCAATTTTTGAAAATTTCAATGCCAATACGCGATCGGAAGATATGAATTGATTTTGATTTTTTTTTTATTCTTCAGGTCTCATCAGCCAACAACTTTTGCGGGGGGTATGTTTTTGAAAATCGAAAAAATTGTTTTTTCGGCCCACCCTAATGCACAAGCATCAATTTGTGGAATCAGAGGTAGGGACAAATTATTTGAATATATCCATTATCCCTAAAAAAAATAGGTAGGTATGCTTTTTTTTACTTTTCAAAGCTTTATATCAGTGTTAGGCGAATTCCTAGGCGAGAACAACCGGAATCTTCAAAGTAAAATATCATAAAAAATCTTTTAAAAATGACCTCGTGTCAATACTTCTTCCTCTCCTCAAAGAAAATAAAGTAAAAATGACACGACGTACCTTCACTTAAGAGAACATCATTACCTATCAAAATGTGATAAACCCAATTTTTTTTAGAAAGCTCAGTCCCTTCCTAATTGAACCAATCGAAAAATTCAACATGGTTAAGTTTATATGTACCTATGTACATATAATAATAATTAAATTAAAATTTATTCTTCTCTAAAAAATGTACAACCAAAAAACATTTTTTCGCTCAGATAATCAAATTTAGTGAACTATTTTGAAAAATGCTTCCAAAAATTGTGTCATTTTTCAAATTGTTTAATCCTATTTTTTTGAGTTTCTGTCCAGAAAAAATCAAGAGGTAAAAGCACAAAGATTGTAGATATTTCATACTTGGAAAATTTCGTAGGACGAGGAGAAAGTGAGGCTTTCACAGGGTTGTACTTTTTCTATTTTCCGAAATCCTTTTTTTTTGTAGTCGGTATGGTATACAACAGTAACAGAAAAGGCGATATTTATCGAAAAATTAAAAGAACGAAAAGCTTTGCCTAGTTTCCTTACTGTGAAAATTTTCAGATCCAAGATTCAACCTCTATACTTTTCCCCCTCGAAATTCAATGCATAAAAAAATGTAGGTACTTCAGAAACGTACAAAAAAAAAATCCAATTGGAATAATTACTTCTGATTATTTTGGCGAAATGAGAAAAAAGTCATGGAATGGTGCTCTTGCCCTCTCACACACAGGCATGTCAATACTTGGGAAGGAGAAGATAAAAGTGTTCGACTTTATATTGATGATGAAATTTTGAAAAAATGGCAAATTTCAGCTTTTGAATGGTGAATTGAATCACTATTTTATGAACTATTCAAGACTCAAGTGCGAAAAAAGCCTCCCTCCCCCAAAAATTTCTCGTTTTTCAAGTCTCTGTACCCATTTTGCGGCCACCCCAAAAAAGCTTCCGATGCCAATAGCTCAGACCCTCCCCCTTTCGGACGATGCTGGCTACGCCACTTTCTGAATTCCTTCATATTCAAAACTGTTTGACCTTACTCTGTCTAAATAATATTTTTTCTATCAGTCTGCCTTTAAGTATTAAGCTGAAATTTAGCTCATTGAAAGAATATATCACCCACACCTCAGAACCAAATTTTACACAGTCGAAGTTGATTTTTTCGATTTTTTTTTTCTACATGATTGAAATCGACTATTAATGCATGGAAAGTAAATGATGAAATAAAAGATTAAAAATTGGTTCAACCTTGAAATTGACCCTTCCAAATTGATTAAGATAATTTTCAATCCAATCTGGAGCCTCTGGAAAGAGATGATTTTACTCTAGGGCACTTGAATGAAATTGTCCTACAAGGCGATAAAACCCAACCATGAGCGTTGAGAATTTGATTCTGAGGTCTCAGCGATAGATTCTTTTCACAAGCTAAATTTCCTCTCAATTTGTATGGATAGTTAGTCTATATAAAATTTTCCTTCGTGCAATTGGTACAATTATAATATTTGATCAAATTTTATATAGATTCACTTTTTTTGCAACCTTTTCCCTCCAAGATATGTAAAATTATAATCCTCAAAGTTTTCTTTAGCCACTCACAAAAAAATATTGTGAAACACATTAATTGGGTCTATGAAGCGAATGATCAGAATTGAATGCTTAAATTTTTTCCAGAACTCACTATGACATAATTTCTCATCAAAATTGGACTGCTCTCTTATTTTGAAACAGTAAAATCACTGAAAAAAAGATCAGAATTGCAGCACAGAGAAAATCAGCAAAATTCTTGATTTTTATTGATTTTTCAAAGAATTTTATTGATTTGTCAACGAATTTTATTAACTGACTTTTCGGTAATTTTTCACTGATTTTGCAGATTTTTTTTTCGCTTTTTTCTTTCAATCAATTGGTTTTTTCTCAGATTTATGACTGCTGCAATTCTGATTGTTTTCCAGTAATTTTAGATCATTTTCATTGTTTTACCTTTGTATTGGTAATTGAAAGAGTACTTTGCATATTAGGCACACCCAAGAGGGGGAGGGGCTCATGGGGCTCGAGGCCCCCTTAAGTCCGGAAAAAATAATTTTTTGCTTCAGAAATGAGAAAAAAAACAATTTTGGGCTCTTCAAAGTATATTTTTTCAAAAAATTTTCGCCCATAATTTTTGGCTGATTTTTCAGTCAAAAATCACCTAATTTTCAATAAATTCTAAGTTTGTCAGAAAAAAATGATGTTTTTTGACTAAAAGATCAGTGATGAATGACTTAATTTGAAATTTGAACCCCTCCCCCATTTTTTTCAAATTCTCAGCCCCACCCTAATTAATTTCTGGGTGCGCCAATGGTACTTTGTAACATTCCACAAAAATTTTCATCCAACTCGATCAAAGAATTCGGGTAGACATCTGCCAGGCAATAAGGAACTCAATTCAATACCTCTAGAACATCTCAACTTAAATAGGTAAGTTGCCAAATCTAGCCTGAGAAAATCCACTTTTCATAACTAAATTCACCTAGCCAGCTTCCAAATTCATCTCTTTGATCATTCCCGATTTCAAAACGATCCGGAATGCCAATTCAGCTCGAACGAATTTCACAAGCCATCGTGGAAGAATGCCACAAGTAGACAAAATTCGTAAACTTTTTAATCAACGAAGGCGTGAGAAATTGGCCAAATTTTCTAAATGTAGGTAGCTATAGGCATCGAGTACATTTACATAAGTTACGGTAGTCTACGCAGCGCCATGATTCACAAACAAATTTGGCATAGTTTCACATACGTCTACCAAGTATCATACATAAAATCATCATTCTTATAATTAAACTACTCTGTACGTACATTCGAATAATAAATCTACTCAAAAAGACACACATCGAATTATTCCCCATCCAAGGTTAAATTATCAAAGTGAAAACTTGCCATTCTAAAAAAAAACTCACTTTCGTTATCATCCACTTTTAATGTATTGTGCTCGATTTTTTCGACATTTAGCTTCGGCGGAGCAATATCGACTTCATTGCTTTCGGTGTCATCTTCGGTATCATCGAAGATAGGTATAAGTTGCCTCACAACTGCCGAATAATCACTCGATAGAAGGAAGAACAACGCTATCAGCAACAATATCCGGACAAGATTCGCTTCCATGTTGAAACCGAGGCAAAATTCGTAGCCTTAAGGTAATCACCGATAAATTATCACATTTCGACGCACTTTTCGGCGAAATTGAAAAACCCCACGGTTACCGGGTCCAGCGCAGCTCGCGGGTAGAAAAATATCCGATATCGGAGCCGAGTCGCACATAAGCGTCGAAAAACAAAGAAAACACCAGCCGAATGTTACAATACGAATAACGATGAGAAAAAATTACCACGCTCGTGTAATAACACTTTACTCGCAGTAACGAAAACGAACGTTGTGTTCTATATTCCGTCTGTGCGGCGTCGTGATTTTGTCGTATCGCGTACCCACCACTTCGCACAGTCGGTGAAAGTGAACGGACTGGTCCCGCCGGTAATTAGTAGTCTATATCCTTGGTAAATACGATTTTTCGGCGAGTTGGACAAATTTTTTGACGTCATTCGAGATGAGATTATTAAATTGATTCGTATACGAGCTGAAATCATTCTGCATTTATTTTTTTCACAGCTTTATGTCGATGCGCACGCCTATCCGAGTTACCCATACCACCAGACCATGCCGCACTTGGCATTCTTTCGAGCACCGGCATCGCCGAACAGGTGATTAATTACATCTTAATTTCGGAGCTCAGACGTCTACAAAGTGCTGCTGTCAAGGTAGCCAGCTTTTTTCGACCATTTGCATAATTGATAGGAATTATAGCGTAGGCCTGCACGTGGATTCTTTACCGATTTTTCATACCAGCACAGCCCTCCGATTAACCGATATTCCGCAGTCTAGACCTCATTTTCGCGCCATGTCCCTGTCCGCCAAATTCAACGAGTTCGCTGCCTGGTTACGAAATTTGCGCTCCAAAAAAATTTTAAAATATTATAGCCGGAGGTTAAATTTCGTCATTTTTTTAGGCTATTGGGAGGATTTACCCGTCGAGTTTGTTCTTCCTTTTATACAGGGTGTCCGGTGAGTAGGTAGGGTTAATTTCAAGTTGGGATGTAATGGGGTATTACTGAAAAACCTCGTTTACAAACATGTCTGTTTTGAAATTTGAAGGAAAAATGCCTACAGTGAGCAAAAAATCTGATAAATTTTTTTTGAACCATTTAAAATTGCAAAATTGTTTAATCTACGATTTTTGGATCAATTTTAAAATTTGAGGACGGCAATGATTCAAAAATCCCCTAATAAAAAACTGTTACATCTGCGTTGAAAAAAGAGAACATTTTTCTAGGTAGACTTTTTGCCTAACATCAAAAATGAAGGAGATACCCCCACGGATCGATCAAAATAAATACCAGCTCCTAATCACTTGAGATAACTATAAAAACTGTATACGAGAAAAGGGCCTTGGATGTAAATTTTTTCTTGAAAAAAAAAATTGAAAATTTATACCGAGTCTCTTTTTTCGCGTATCCACGGTTTTTGTGGTTAGCTCGGTTTGGAAAAACGCCCCTCCTTTGATGCAAAAGAGATTTCAACGATCCAAGTTCGATTTTCTTAATTTCTCTAACTCTATTTTTTCTTTTTCAAAACTGTATCCAATTTTAAAATTTTCACATTGGTAAAATTTTTCTGGTTCGAATTTTCTCAAAAGTTATTCATTTTTTCAATTTTTTTCAATTTCATATTTTTATTTCTTGTTAAAATACAAACTTTCTTCCAATCAATTCGAGCTGAAATAAATTTTCAAAAAACATACCGCAAGTCTAAAATTTCTTTAAAAATTCAAATTTAAAAAAATTCAGTAATTTTTCAATTCGAAGCATTTCATATTTATGGATTCAAAAAAATTGAAGAAAGATTCCAGAATTGAGGAAAATTTTTCAAAGATATGAAGTTGAAAGAATAAAGGAATTGAAGTTGAGAAATTTTTAAATATAGGTAGCGAAATATTTTCCAAATTTAAATTTTTTTCCATGCATTGTGTCTACTGGATTGGTAAAATGAAAATTCATGTTATTTTCATGTTTTGTAAGCAATTTTTTATGCAATCAATTTTTTCATGCTCCAAATTTACTCGAAAAGGCACCCTCGATCCCTCTCGTGTATTTTCGTTTTAAAAAAAATCCAAGCACTTTTTCAACAGTTTTATTCTGATAAAATACAAATGTGACACTGCCGGAAAGAAGGAAACTTGGGTAAAAAAAATCGATGTCTTCATTTTTATGTGTTTGGTCCAGATAGGGTGTCATTTGGACCAAAAGCGTGAAAAATGAGACACGTCGGTTTTTTTTTACACTAGGTCCCTTCTTTCTGGCAGGGTCATAAATAATAAGTACTTATAAATCCATGAGCGAAATTTAAAAATTTAAGGGGCTAATAACCTTTCGAAATCAACAGGCAGAATTTTAACAAGACCTTTCAAACGAGTTTTATGGAAATTTTTCCCAAAGCTTTGCAACAAATAATTGTTTTCTAGGTAATTATCTTCTCTTCTTTCTTCTCTAAAGATTGTCTATGACTTTGGCTGAAACCAAGACAAAAATTTTAAAAAATGAAAATTTTAAATAACAAAAAATACTTTTGGAACGAATTTCTCGGATTTTTTACCTATATTCAATTTTAGGAAAAAAAATTTCTCAACACGAAGGACGATTTTTTTTCAAAAAATAGGAACTCTAACCCATAAATATAAACATTTAGGGCGAATTTCATGACTTTTTTCCCCCATAGAAATTCTACAACTTTCCGAAAATGAACAAGAAAAATGATTTGGATCAAACGAGACCAGAGATACAGGGTGAATATTTCTTTATCCGAAAATAATCCGGAGACATTTTAGGTAAGCACAAAATTTATCAAATACGACCATTGGTGAAGTCTGCTGAAAGAAATTGAAAAAAAAAATCAGAAATTAAAATTGGACAAATTTTGATCAGTCGTCAAGTCAACTGAAATAGAATTTAAAAAATCAAAATTGGTCAAATTTTGAGAAAATTGGAGCTTCAACTGTTGGAAAAATGTTTACCTAACATACTGGATACAATTTTTTCAACATTTGAAATTAAAGAAATTGAAGAAAAAATGTGAACTTGAAATAAATTTGGACTTTGATGGTTGAACTCCCATTTGGGTACTTACCTGAAAAATTAGGAACCAGTAAAAAATGACTAGGCTTAAAAAAATTTAAAATTCTTCCAATTATGTACGATATTAGGCAAAAAGTACACAGGGTATCTCAATTTTTTACGTACACTCCATTTCCTTTATTGGTTTTTCTTTTTTGGAGGGGGGGGGGGGGTGTAATAATTTTTCTCCTGTTATCTGTTAAATTTTACAGCTAGGTAATAAGTTAAAAGGTGACAATTTTTTTAAATTTCAAAATAATTATTATCGGTGTTATCCATTTCTACGACTGAAAAAATTTATACCTGATTTTTTTTGGAATCCTTTCAATTTTCAAGTCAGGCTACACAATCATCCAAATTTTTTCAATGATACCCAATTACATCTAAAACCAAATTTAGCCATCCTTTTACCGGACACCCTGTACGGTTTATCTCTCAACAACGGTTCTGAATCTTGTATAATCTCGTTGAGAGATGATCGAGCCGATGAAACTAAACCGTGTCAGTATTATACAGGTATTTTGTACCTGGTTGTACCGCTTCGATAACATATTACCATCGGCTAAGCATTTGCGTAGGTTAAATACGTACGTACTACGTATCCACTAGGTACGTTGTACACTTGTGCATGAATATAGGTAAGTCGTAGTAGTATATTTGTACAACAAATTTCATCTTATGTAATTCGATGACTATACGAGTTATTTCTCGTATTTTATGCAACAAATCGCAACGAATTAACCAACAATACGCGTTTCTGTTTTCTAATTTTCTATAGGTCTTGGTTTTGTGAATTAAAAACGTGTGAAGAAATGATGATGTTTGGTCTATATATAGCAGAAGGTTGCGGATGGGAAATTTCCA
This sequence comes from Pseudococcus jackbeardsleyi, assembly GCA_038380155.1. NCBI lineage: Eukaryota > Metazoa > Arthropoda > Insecta > Hemiptera > Pseudococcidae > Pseudococcus > Pseudococcus jackbeardsleyi. Next base: position 47,134,828 of record CM076238.1, read on the forward strand.
TGGACTGGAGTGGCAGAATGGGCGATTAACTAATTTATCAAAGTATCTATCTAAAAATAAATAAGAATAAATTATATGATCACGTATTGCATTTTTGTGTACCTATTGCCTTTTTTATTATTAGAAAATTAATAGTAGGAGGAGGAGGTGGAGGAGGTAACAAAAAAATTGTCTACGATTTTAAAATCACTTGGTAAAATTTTACTTTATTATTCCCATCAAAAATTCAACATCAAGTATAGGTACAAAAATTTCGTTTGCTTTTGGTGTTCATTTTTCATTTTCGTATCATTTCGAGAAAATATTTTGAAAATATTTTGCTTCGTATTCTTCTTATTAAAAATCAAAAAACACTATTTTTGAATAAATTTTATGTTATTTTTACCAGAAAAATCATCGAAGTGAGATAGGTCTTTCCAATTCAAAAAAAAAAAATATCAAAGATTGAAGAAATTAGATAGGAATATGAAATTCCATGTTCTGAAGTAGAAAAAATCTATTTTATGATTGCGTTAAGTTTACTTTTTCATCGGCGAAATTGTTTAATCTCGCCATTTTCTTAATCTGCCATTAATTGAGATAATAAAAAAAGAAAGCTTAGCCTCGCGTTGCCTTTCAAATGAGAAACAACACACCGAGGGGGTAAAATTGATCGGTCTTTCCGAGAGACAAATTTATTGCCAATTTTTATGTGTAAGTACAACCTTCGACCCGCTGTAAAATATAAAGAACACCGCGTCGTTTCAATACTTTCCCTTGCATAAGATCCGACCATTTGATGAACACGTTAGTCTAGAGGTATTCGCGAAGTGTTGAAAACAAAGACATCAATCATATTAGTTTAGGTAATTAGAAAATACAAAACTCGAATGTTATGGAAGATATTTTTTAAAGACGTCATTCCACTTCAATTTAATCGTCTCGTAATTCGCTAACTGAATGAAATTGTAAGGATTAAAGTTACAATTACAAAATCAAATCGAAAGAGATAAGAGCAAATTCAGAAGATAAAAAGCAAGGATTAGAAGAAAATAACCAGGAAGCAATCTTTATTTTTTTTCCTGATTTATCAAGAAACTGAAACATTTTTCAATTTTTACATAGGTACTTAATACCTAATATCAAAAATGAATGTTTTTTTTCTTTTTTTTTTTTTTTGAAGAAAGTACTTAAGAAAAATGTGATTCTGAAAAAGACTGATTTTCAAAAGGTCAACTTATTGACTTCATAGATTTGAAAAAACGAAAATTCTTACTACCAAAGTTCCTATTTTCTGTATTTTTCTCGCTATTTTCATCTTTTTCTTGCAGGTACCCAAAAAAGGGGTTTAAATTTACCCCAAAAAATTCTCATCTTTTTATCCTTTATTTAAAGAATCAAGGAAGAGCAAAATATTAAAAACTCCAGTCATTTTCTGATTTTCTCCCTCCAAAGGAAAAAATTTCAGCTAATTTCTGGTTTTCCTTATATTTCTTACCAGTGGTCAGTGGTCACACTGATTCATTTTCCTCCATAAAAATTAAGATTATCAACAACTGGTCTATGATTTATTCTACCAGACTAAAAACTCGCGTATTTTTTTTTACTTTCGATCTCTTTCGAGTACGTTGCCCCCAACATTGGAATCCGAAAAAAACACAAATGATGCCTGGACGATACATCACAATCAACAGAAAAATTTCCAGCTGAATTACCTCCTTTCACCCTATCAAAGAAACTCGGCTAGTGTGTTAAATTCAGGTAATTCGCTTTTTCGCAGATTCTTATGCAAAAAAACCCAAACTTCACGGGTTCACGGGAGTTATTTGTAGGGTCTCGAAAATGTTTCACCAGTCTCTTAATTTGAATCCGTCAAAATTGACTGATAAAAATCGACAAACTTGAGTCACTGTAGGAATCAGTGAAAAAAATTTACTGATTCCATTGGTGAATTTTCATTACTGAATCAGTGAAAATAGAATTTCACTGATTCAATCAGTGATTTTTTTTACTGATTCAATAATGAAAATTTACTGATTTGAATCAGTAAATTTCTATTGATTTCAATCAGTCAACTAATTTTTACTGATTTAACAATCAAAATTCACCGTTTGAATCAGTAATTTTCGACTGATGGGCAGTAAAATGACGCCGATCAATTGGGAAATCAGTAGAATTTGACTGATTATCAGTAACTTGATTTTCTCTATTTCTGAGTCAGTTTAGGCATTTTTGACTGATACAAATTAACAGAGGATAATAGGGCATTCATTACCAAAAAATAATTCAAACATTTTCTAAACAAAGAAAAAATATCAGTAATGAAACGAGACCAATCAAACAAACGACTGGAGAATTACAATGAGCATGAGTATTAGGGTAGATCGCAAAAAAAACCATACCTCGGATTTCAACCAAATTCGCTGGGGTTGTTGGGTCACCATCGGAGACTACCCAAAAAAATTTTTAGCTCCCCAGGTGAAGAGGGAGGGGAGCTAGGGTTCCTCAAAAGGCACTTCCTTTTGAAAAAAAACTCTGTTGTTTGTGTTTTTTTAGCTCGAAAATATGGCGCGAGGTTCATGAAACAGCAATACAAAGTTGCGATTTCAGTTTTTAAATCCCCCTAAACCATCGCCATCCTTCTCTAATGAAAACTCGACCTCTACCATGTGGTCCAAAAGTTGCAAATCGCGAAATTTCCATATTGTGAAATTTTTGCCAGCCCCTAATTAAATACTTACTGTTGCGCCGCGCCGAGTGATTTTAATTTTTTTTTTTTCAAATTTTTGAAGAAAAGTTCGAAAATTTTCTTGGATCAGTGTAGCCAATTGCGAATTGTGATACTCAAATTTCTGGAATTTGTATATTGATGTAATCATGAATTGTATCTTATGGCTATAAAATTCCAAACTTTTTTTTTTGTTTTTTCAATAATCATAAATAAGTTATGGAGAAATTTTTTTACAACAGTGCAGCCAATTGTTAACCATGAAACACTCATGTACGGAATTTACGTTAATTTTGAACCATTTTTTTTCCATGACTAAAAATAATTTTGAAAAATTCTCATAACAGAGACACAATAAAGCATTTTTTTCAGAATCAAATTCAGGAAGTGAAAGTCAGTAAGAAATTACAAAAAAAAAATTCTTAGGACTTGAGTTTTTTGTTATTTTTAAAAGTGAAGTAAAAGCGATTATTTGCCTTGACGACAAAGGTTATTGGCATTCTAAGCATTCTAGAAAGAAATATTTTTTCTAGCACAGTTAGATGCTGCGTCACTGTTATGAGAATTTTTCAAAACAATTATTTTTAGTCATGGAAAAAAATGGTTCAAAAGTAACGTAAATTCCATACATATGAATGTTTCATGGTTAACAATTGGCTGCACTGTTGTAAAAATTTTCTCCATAACTTAAGTATTTATGATTATTGAAAAAACAAGAAAAAAGTATTTGTAGTTTTCTAGTAATAAGACTTATGTAGTTATCTAGCAAATTCCTGATCAGATCAATACAAATTCCAGAAATTTGAATATCACAATTCACAATTGGCTACACTGATCGAAGAAAATTTTCAATTATTCGGTGCGGCGCAAAAGTAATTAATTAGGGGATAGCAAAAATTTCATAATATGGAAATTTCGCGATCTGCAACTTTTGGACCCCCTGGTAGAGGTCTGATTTTTCATCCGAGAAGGATAGCGATGGTTCAGGGGGGTTTAAAAACTCAAATCGCACCTTTTTAGTGCTGTTTCATGAATCTCACGCCATATTTTCGAGCTAAAAAAGACAAAAAACCAGCGTGGACCCCTAGCTCCCCTCCCTCTTCACCTGGGGGACTAAAAAATTTTTTGGGTAGTCTCCGATGGTGACCCAACAACCCTAGCAAATTTGGTCGAAATCCGAGGAATGATTTTTTTTTGCGATCCACTCTACTATACCTACACATTATAAGTTGCACTCCAATTTTAAAGACGAAAATTTCAACGATTTTTTCTCAAAAAAGTTAATTTTTCGTTCATTTGTTCCAGAGGTAGATATTACGAGTTGAATTTCTGATATTGAGAGTGCGATAATTTCAGGCGGAGGGGGCGAGGATCAAATTTTTTCCGATGGTTTTGTACTGAAAGTAACATTTAGGGCAGTTTCGTTCCAATCTGAATTAATCTGAACGGAAGTACCTACTGCTGCTACATAGGTAGGTTATTTTCTAAAAAATTTTCAACTATGGTGTCCACCCCCGTTTCTATGTTTTCCTCCAATAAAATATTAATAATCTAATGAAGTAAAGGGCTACATATTTCAACATTTTTTAACGAAACAAGAAACACGGAGATCAACATAAAAATATCCAACAATGTTCGAAATTACCAAAAATAAGAAGGTCGAAAAATTGAAACCCTCACCAGCGTTTACAATCTGGTAAATTCAACCTCCCCACTTCCAACACAAAAGGCAAAAAGCCATCACGCCTTTGACAATTCCACCTTCCAGCTCTTAGCACATCAGACAACCACACAAAGCTAGTGAAAAACTATACATCGCGACGTTAAAAAACTAGCCCATTACGACACCCTAATCGAGTATAAAATTAAATCCTTAAAATAATCAACGCTTCTAATCACGACGTTTAATTTCGGTAAGCCAATAAAATGTTTTGATAAGCCGAAGGGACTATACACCGTATGGCCATCTCGACGCATCGGAAATCTACACCAAACTACACCACAGTCGTATATTAAATCTAAACGGAGACACGAACGGAGGAAAAAATATGAAAGGGAAAAATAACACATACAAAACCAAATCGGATTTAAAAAACTGAAGTGAGATTTAGAGCGAAGTGAGCACACAAGAGAGAGATCTTTTTAAATATATGTTAATTCCCCAAATGCGAGGTTTTAATTTTAAATAGCGCGTATTAAACGCGACTACTGTAAAGTAAAACGAGGCCCTCTAATACGATACATTTTCAAGTATACTTTGTCAGCTGGATGGTTTTGAAAAAACAAGTTCTCTTTGTTTATTTTACACTTGACAACGAGAATCCTATTTTTGATATTATTCGTATGCGTAAAACGTAAAGATATCTTTTGGCTTTCGCCTATTTCCATTTCTCAAATTCTGAATCAAAAATTTCATCGAACAGTAAGTTTATTTTGTAATTTTTGTACGAGTATCTTGAAATGTCTGCTTAGTGCTTAGCTGCTTACTGCGAAGCAGCGCCAGGATGGCGGTTTTTCCATCAAACTAACGTGTCAGCAACACTTGCCACATGTTTTCTTTTCGAGATGTGTTCGTCTTGACAATCATTAATCAGAATATTTTCCATTTCATTTCGTAAATATGTAATTGATACTTGGCCTGTTTGCTCTACCTCTCGGATTTAATTAATCTTCGCTCCATCGAGGTTCAACCAGCGACTCTTCCTTAATACAAAGGCAAAGGACACGTGTCTTTTATGCACCATCGTGTGTCGTTGTGTGTTCCATACATATGAATTTTACACCCCCCTCGGCCACTTGTACTTCAATCGTGCCTTACACGATCTCCAAGCTATAAAATTCAATACGTACGAGATCCAGCATTAAAATTCCACGATTTTTTTACACATACACACACTCAAAGATACAAATACGATACGATACGTATCTTCGTGAGTATATTTATTAATGAAAAAAAAAAAACTAGGTACTTTTCAATGTTAAATGCTTTAAAAAAATAATTACCTACACATTATTAACTCCATTTCTATAATAGTAAAGGTGAATCCTGCGTAATACGAGAAGGTATCTTTTTTCATACTTATTCTATTACATACGAGTATAATTGATTAACTAGTTGAAGCTGCGAAAACATCATTCCGTGAAATTATTCCTAACCTTGATACTGCCTTAAGGCTAACAAATATCAGTAGGTCATGGATTAATCATTCGACAATGTTTCCTTTAACCATAGTGTATCTAGTTTGTGATAACGTTACTATCATTACAGATCAGACTGGCATAATTGATTTATCAATATACCTACATCTTCGGTCGCCCGGTCAATCGTACACGAAAGAGCCGCCAAAATATGCATAACCGATGATTACTTTGGTTATGTAATCGATGATCTTATGCCGAATTTTTTTCAGGTCAATAATCCGTTTGGAGTACAGGGTGATGGCGAATGGAAAAAGTAAAATCGCTATAAAGTCTCAAGAAAAATCAGTTTTTTGAGGAAGTAAGTAATCTCTTACAAATTCTTCTCCTCTAAACAAAACATAAAAGATACCAAAACTCCAACAAATCGAAATTTTGAAATTTTAAATGTTTCGGAAATCTCTGTAATTTTTAAATTCTAGAAATCTTACCAAGTAAGCACAAATTATACACACAGACAAAAATTTTGGGTGTTCGAAAAGTTCTCTTTTTCTAGATACTGTGAAAGTTGAAAATTTATGGAAACCCCCTAACATACAAATTTTTAGCCCCAAAATCCTAATTTTGGAGCAATTTTTAAAAATATTAATTTTTCGAACGCCTAAAAAGTCTAAAAATTTTAGATTATCTGGAATTTTAAATTTTTTGGTAATCATTCAACTTCGGCAGAGGCAATTTTGACTCCGTAAGGCATGCGAAAAATTTCGTAAACCTGTCCTTCCATTTGGAAGGAAGTAAATTTACGCGATCGTGCGCTTGAAATCAGCTACCAGAATCTTGCCACAAAATCTAACATGCTGAACGATTGTTCGGTGGTTTCGTTCATGATGGTTTCGATGTATCTCATTTCAGTGAGTAACTGTTCGAGGTAGCGGTTTAACACATCTGTAGCAAGGAATTATCTCAACTGGCATAGCCATATTTGTGAGGATGTTTTTGAAAGGAAGTAAGCAGGGGCGGCGCGATGGGGGGTATGGGGGGGAGGTAACACCCCCCCAGACAAATTTTCAGTCGGCAAAATCGGAAAAATTTTGGAAATATAAGGTGAGTCGGCAAAATCTCAGAAATGTCAGCAAATTGAAAAAGTTTTAGAAATTTTGCAGCATAATCAATAAAAAATTGAGCCTTTCTAAATTTCAAGATTGTAGTCCTCTTTCATAAAACACAATCCAACTTCAAAATTATTTACTTTCCAAACCGATATTTTCGAAAAATTTCGGCCTCGCTACGCTCGGCCTCATTGGTTTTTTTCTTTCATACTTTCAAAACAATCCAAATTCAACAAAAATGATATTTTCCCCCTACATTATTTCAACTTGTTTTATCAAATTTTTTCTCATCAAAACTCATTTTCTAAGTCAAGAAATTAAATTTTTCAAAAGCTTTGGCCTTGCTACGCTCGACCTTATTGTTTTTCTTTTTGAACATTTTTTAAGTACAAGTGGTCGGTTTTTTTTTACTCGCGTTAGATAATCAATTTATATTATAACATTGTTTTATTGGTCTTGAAATAAAAGAAAGTATTTTGCTTAAAATTTTCTCCCTCGCTTCGCTCGGGACAAATTTGTTTTCCTTCTCTTCTCCTTAAAACTACATATAATCTTCGAAACTAATCTGTTGAAACAAAAAATTCTCGTATTGCAAAATTTCAGAATTCTTACTCGGCAATTTTGAATTTTTTAGTCGGCATTTTTGAACATCATTACCCCCCTAAAAGTTTATGCTCGAACCGCCTCTGGAAGTAAGTAATCTCTTACAAATTTTTCTCCTCCAACCAAAACATAAAAGATACCTTAAGACCAGAAAAAATCCAAATTTTGAAGTTTTAAATGTTTTGGAAACCTCTGTAACTTTTAAATTCTTTATTCTAGATACCATGAAAGTTGAACCTTTCTGAGAACTCTTGAACGTACAAATTTTTTAACCCCCCAAAAATCCAAATTTTGGAAAAAAATTTGAAAAATTGAATGTTTTGAACACCTAATAAGCCTCAAATTTTTAGATGATCTATTTCAAATTTTTTCAAAATCATTTAACGTGCACATTTTTTAGACATTTGAAAAAATTCAAAATCTGTGGAAATTCCCAAGAAATACTGTATTTCAACTTTCAGAAAGTTCAAAGGCCAAAAGCTCAAATTTCTGGAAATCCATAAACAATTGAAATATAGAAGGATCCCAAAATTGAAAATTTTTCTCGACATCTTTGAATTTCTCTATGAAAAATTATTATACCAAAAAATCATATTCTTGATATATTTAGAGTTGGGTAATTCTTCGAAAATCGGCGAATTTCAGCATCCAAAATTTTAAAAAGTAAAAACCCTTTTTTTGTGAAAATTTTTATCAATAATCAGCTTACCCAGAACACTTTTATGAAAACGGGGTCAATTCATACCTCAAGAGGGTGGGACGGTACGATTAAACGTTTCCATCATTATGCTTACTTTTCAATAGGTTTTTAATATGTTCCATCGTCGTGGATCATTATTTCTGCCCTTCAAAATGGCAGATATTCCTGAAATTTGAAAGAATATGTTTAAAATTAGTGTTGGGCGAATAATATTCGAATGTCAAAATATTCGAATATTCGACGTTAAAAATATTCGAATATCGAATTTTTATTCATTGGGAAATATTCGCGAATATTCGAATAATTTTTTAAAATATTCGGATAATCGAATGTTTTCAAATGATCTGTTTTAAAGTCAAAAGATCCCAATAAATAGTCGTTTAGCAAATTTTTTCCATATAAATCGCCAAAAATTAGATAAATTTGCTAAACTAACAAGATTTTTGTGTGGGTTTTCGCGATTTTCGACCTTTGTAGCAGGGTCATTCCATGTCAGTTCGTACGCAAAGTGGTAAGGTGGGTCGGCGATTTTTCTGATTTTTTTTATGTGAGTAGACCTCGATGAAAGATGACGAATGCCGCAAACCGCAGCTCCCAAAGTCTTTTTGGAGGGCAGCCACGGGCATTCAAAGTTTTGAGGTAAAGTTGGATATGGTAAATGTTGAGCGTGGATAACTTGAAAACCATGATAGGTAGAAAGTTGAAACTTTTTCCATTGTGTAAGGTCTTTGATGAGCTTTTTGACGATTTTTTGAAAATCAGTGTTGCCACTTTTTTTATTGCCAAAAATCAGCTGTAAAAGTTTAAAAATGACATTTCCCTATCAGGGACACCTTCAAAAAATCTGAAAAAATTCTCCGAAGTACAACTTTACATGCTGATTAACATATTAAAAAATCGAGCTGACGTTTTTTCGTATTCTCGATTTAAAAAATTCCAAAGATGAGAAGAAAATATACTTTTTCTTTTCAAAGGTCGAAATTGCGTAAAATTGACATATTTTCATCAATTTTACACCATATTTGAAGAAAAAGTCGGTAAAAACATTCTAACCCCATCCAACACCCGTTAATATGCGTGAAAATGCAAAAATATCAAGTATTATGCTTCAAAAATTGAAAAGAAAAACACTTCACATCAAAATTTATTTTTTTGTTGCCCCTGAATTATGCTACTACCACTACCATTATTTACAGTGTTATTACAGTTCATGCAGGGTAAACAAGTTACAACTTGCATGTATTGGCAACTAAATACATGCAATAAAAACTGAATTTGATTATTTTTAATGAACTAAACGTGTGTAAATAATTATAAATTTAAAAAAAATGATTTAAAAAAATAAATAAGAATTCAATGTTGAAAAATTGATGAAAAAATACCAAGACAAAGTAAAATCAGCGTAAAAGGCTGCTTATAGTAAAGTATCGAGGGTAGTAAGCGAAGTTCAATAGTTTTACCGACCTTTTCTTCAAATATGGTGTAAAATTGATGAAAATATGTCAATTTTACGCAATTTCGACCTTTGAAAAGAAAAAGTCTATTTTCTTCTCATCTTTGAAATTTTTTAAATCGAGAATACGAAAAAACGTCAGCTCGATTTTTTAATATGTTAATCAGCATGTAAAGTTGTACTTCGGAGAATTTTTTCAGATTTTTTGAAGGTGTCCCTGATAGGGAAATGTCATTTTTAAACTTTTACAGCTGATTTTCGGCAATAAAAAAAGTAGCAACACTGATTTTCAAAAAATCGTCAAAAACTAATCAAAGGCCCTACACAATGGAAAAAGTTTCAACTTTCTACCTATCATGGTTTTCAAGTTATCCACGATCAACATTTACCATATCCAACTTTACCTCAAAACTTTGAATGCCCGTGGCTGCCCTCCAAAAAGACTTCGGGAGCTGCGGTTTGCGGCATTCGTCATCTTTCATCGAGGTCTACTCACATAAAAAAAATCAGAAAAATCGCCGACCCACCTTACCACTTTGCGTACGAACTGACATGGAATAACCAAGCATCAAAACTTCAAAAAGTGAATACGTGAGGTCAATAAAACATATTTTTAGGATTACATTTTATGATTTTAGTCCAAAAATAAATATTTTTTCATTTATTTTATGATGCATTCTCTTCACTAATTCTTCAAAGACTACAGCTGTATTGACCAGACGGTTTTTTGAGTGGAGGGGAGGGGGAGAGTCGAATATTCGAATATTCGAATAGTTTTGCATCGAATAGTTCGAATGTTCGAATACTTAAAATATTCGACATTCGAGTAGTCGAATACTAAAATATTCGGATTCGCCCATCACTATTTAAAATGGTAAATATCTCAATATTCCTTGAAAGGAAGCAATCTTTCAAAAATTTTACCATGGTTTTCCTCTTGAAACAAAATATAGATAATAGGTACCTAAAGATCCAGAAAATTATTTTTTTTCAAACATCTTGAAATTTTAAATTTTTTGTAGATCTGTTATCCCAGCTCAAAGTAAAACCTCAAGCCGAAACAGAAATAAATCGAAAGTACAATATATGTAGAAGAAGAAAGAACCTCATATCCAAAATTTTATACGCTCAAGTACAATTCTCGAATTTCGGCAATTTTAAACATTTTTTAAATTACCTCATCGTTCTGCACAACATAAACAGTTGGTCTGATCGACAAAGAAAGCTAATAATATCCTATATTTGACCCCACGAATCTGTTTGAAGCGGTCTCGAGAAGTTTCGGAGCCTTCAGAAAATTTTTGAAAATATCCAGCGCTAGAGAAAAGCCCCTAAAAATCAGTGATGAAAAACTGGAACTGAAATGATGAAAACTGGAAACTGAAAACCGGAACTGGAACTAAAATAAATTTCAGTTTTATACCAGTTACAGCACTTTTTTGAAAATTGCAATTTTTCTTCTTTTTTTTTTTATTTATTTTACCCAATTAAAATTATCATATTTTCGTTCTTCCTTTCCATCAAGAATTCAGGGCTTTGTCAACAAATTTTCAAATGGAGTAAAAAACTGTAGAAATTCAAAATCTTGAAAATTTTACTTGAAAAATTAGACATCTTACCTAGGTGTTAAAATTTACCAAAGCATAATATTCGATTGAAAATTTTTTACTAAAAAACAAAAACGACTCAAAAAAATCCTGAAAAATTTATGTGGAAAAGTGAATGAAGAAATTTTGCATTATATATTTAAACATATCAACCAATTAAAAACATTCTGATTTTTTGTTGAAAAATTCCGGGCTCAGGAAGTCCGGAGTCAACAAAATTTCTAAAAAAGATTACTTCCCAGCTTTTCCTCAGAAAATCAGAAATCTTTTGGGTTGAAATTGAATAAAAAATTTAAAAACTGTGCTTTGAAAAGAAAGCAAAAACATTAAAAAGTTCAATTTTTGCTGAAAATTTTAGATTTTTTTCTTCCTCGAAATAAAAAAAAAAATGTAACTGGTATTTGAAACTGGAACTTAAAAATATGGAGAACTGAAATTTGAACTGGAACCAAAAAATTTCGAGAACTGGAACTGCACTTAGAACTAATATCATTTCAGTTTTCCTTCATTGCTAAAAAATAGCCCATCAGAACTTCATAATCTTCATCTGTAATTGAGTATTCCTCATATTAGTGACCTAGGTATTTGATCGAATGAAGCATAATTTTTCAAAATTTTTAAATGTCAGTTCAAATTTAAACTTTTTGGCAGAAATTTTAATTTTTCCCAAGAAAACTACCTATCCGCTAAAAAATAAATTTGTACTCGAAGTTGCGAATTTCGGGAAATTTTGCTTCAATTGATAAAATAGGCCTCCAAAATTGGTGATCCGCATTCCGCAATTATATGTGCTGAAGTCCATAAGACCACTTTTATGAAGTATCTCTAGCCCTGGAAAATTACAAAAATTTCTGGAAGCTCTGAAACGTCTTAAAATCCATTTCAACTTAGACCCAAAAAATCCTCCGCAGAAAAATAACCAAACCCTCTCAGCTTCCAATCAGAATCAGTTCTCTTTACACTTGAACGCAAGTCGACGACACATTTCATTCTTCGATGTAATTCGCGATTAAACACACCCCCTCGACCCTCCCCGTCTCGTCCCCGTTAATCGAAACAATTCCGGTAAATTTGTCCTGGCCGATAAAAGCAGCGAGGAATTTAAAGGCTTAGATTAACGAAAATGGAAAAAATTAACGATACGGATAATAAAGGCTACCGTATGTCGTAATAAAAGGATTACCAGATTCGGCGCTCACTTAACGAGTAAAGCTGTAAAAGTTTCATCGCCATTAAGTAGGATTTTTAATTCGATTTTCGGACTGAGGTCGATGCAGCCGGAGGGTGGTAAACGATCACGTGACAGTTCAGTCCGGGGAAACGTCTTGGACAATAAAAATGGTACCCGGGATGAGGTCCGAGGTCGGGTACGCGACACGGTGCGCGACGCGACGCTGCCACGGCGTGGTTTTTAACGACAATCATAAACCGTGATCCTCGATGGTAATCGATTAATCGAGTTCTCAGTGTAAACGAGCTTTACGACCGACTACTATAAAATCTTTGTCTATAGTCGAGAAAAACCGTTAACCCTGCCGGTAACAAGATGGATAGATTAACCGCGTTAGGCTTCGAATTTGGCGAAAATTATTGTTCCGTGTTTTACGAGCCGAGTGTTCTTTATTGCGTTAAGTGCTCCGACCTTACAGCGCGATGGCTTTTTCTTATTTTCCGTACGAACCGCAGAGTGGCAGGAAATTTCGCACATTGCCCCGGATCCCTGTTCCAAGGCGTAGTACGGTTTCTCGCGTTGGTAATTCAGCACTGCAAGATAAGCGGTTTTCAATTTTCTACCCGCTTATCGCGCCTTTAGCTGCGTTTAATCAAATGATCTCGCCGGGCGGATGAATCGTAAAACTCTACGACATCGCAGACGCGCACGAATGTTGATTAGATGGATGATTGGCGAACCGTCCTGTCGTTTTGGACCATAAAAGGTTCCGTTTCGCGTGTATCGTGCTCATATCCATATATTTTGGAATGAAAGATCCTTCTATGGAGTTCATCTCACATGTTGGTTACCGAGGTTAACACTTGCACACGGAATATGTACCTAACATAATAGGGTGGCCCATAGAAGCTTTTCATAGATGTTTCTTTTGCTAATAATTTTGGAAGAAAGACATTTCAAGAGTGGATTTTTATCACAAAATAAAGTAAAAAGATACTGAATTGATCTATCTTAGGAGTCGATGTACAACAAGCCAGGGGGCGGATTTCCCTAAAGGCTCAAAATCAGGGCCGCCAACAATAAAGATTTTTGACCATTGAAAACGAAGGTAGTGATTTTCCAGAAAAGCAGTGATTTTGACACTTTTTCAGAAAAACTACAGGTTTTTTCTTCGCTTTTGTAGTGATTTTAGTGATTTTTGAAAAAAAAAATCAAAAAATTGATTGATTTTCGACGATTTCCATGGTTTTAGTCGTGTGAGAATTTTTTTTTGCTTGTCAATTTCTCCTACAAACCTTAAATTTGTCTAAATTAACCAGTTTTTGCCTCCATTTTCTTAAAAATCACTAAAAGTTATTTAAATTTTTTTTTTAGTGATTTTTCAAAATCGATGTTGGCAGCCCTGCTCAAAATGCGCATGCTTCGAGCGTCAAATTTTAATAGGCGGCACTGAATGGCAAATTTTTGAAAATTTTTTAAATAATTTTCAAAAAATTGTTACTCTCTTATTCTGAATTAGTCAAAATTTCTTGATGAAATCGACAGAATCATGTCACTGTAGAAATCAGTGAAAAATTTACTAATTCAATCAGTGAATTTTCATTTTTGAATCCGTAAAAATGAAATTTCACCGATTCAATCAGCAGTTAATTGTTAATTATATAGATTCAATCGTAAAAATTACTGATTCAACCAGTAAATTAAAAGTTTCATCAATTCGTAGTCGAGCAAAAATTATACGGATTCAAAAATCAAAATCTACTAATTGAATCGGTAATTTTTCACTGATTAGGCCCCTGGAATCAGGGAAATTTCACTGCCAATCAGTGACATGATTCCGCCTCTTTCAATCAGTCAATGTTCAGATTTTGACTGATTCATTTAGAGAGCATATTTTATTCAAAAATAGGGGCATTTGAGTTCAGACTCAGAACATAATGCCACCCACTTGCTATTTACTTTTTCAAGTTTTAATTGCTGACTTTTTCTCGACAAAGAAAAAATTTTTCCTACTTTTCAGTGTTTTGAGAATTTGAGAGAAGGGGTAATTTGATTCAAAAAGTTGGAGCAGGCATGAAGAAAATTTCAAAGAGCAGCATTTTCCTGTGTCAGGTGCAGCAAAGAACGTAAATTTTCCACTGGTACAAGCCTTCTGTTTTCTGATGAAGTTTTTTTTGAAAATTTGCAACTTTTTCAAATTTTAATCAATTTTTTTAGGACTTGCTCACAAGAAAGTGAAATTTTAGACAAATTAAGCACCCTACGAAAAAAAAATACATCGACCAAAGTTGTAGAGAATTGAACTTATTTTTTTGCTTAGAACGCACTGATGCATGGACCGAATGGGAGAAATGCACCTGTTCGTCAAGTTTTATTCCCATAGAAAGATGTGAAGATTAGGAAAAATTTTATACGCCACAATATCTCTAGTTCTCTACACACTGATTTCACTTTTTTTTTTTCGCAACCCTCAAAAAGGGCAGTACTGATACTGACCAAATTTGGAAAAAATTGAAAAAATCGACATTGGTGAGAAATACAAGGGTTTTTAGGTTGAGAATTTCGAATTTTTGTTTTTGCTCTCAATTCTCAAGGAGAGTAGTATCATGGGAAAAATTGAAGAAATGCGATATGGGTAGGTATGAAATTCTGGAATTTAAAAGTTGGGAATTCCGAATTTGGGAATATTTTGTCTCCTAATCCTTCAGAGGAGGAACATCAGGTTTTCTAGGAGACAACCTTTTCGTTGGATTTTTTTGAATTTTAATCGATGCAGCTTGAACCACTGAATCAAAAACACTCAAAATCTTGATTTTGAAATAAAATGGCACTTAGATTGTTGTAGAATTAGTGAGTCGTTATTAAAAAAAAAAAACACACCTAATTTTTCTACAAAAAATTAAAAATGTGGAGTTTTTTTTTTGAAAAGCCTCTGGTGGTATGGAGAGGGGGGAGAGAATAATATGAAAAATTGGTCACCATACCGAGGCGGACATCGAAGAAGGAAAAAACAAACAAAAATAGCATATTATCGCAAAGAAAGTTGGATATACTATTAATGTTTTGATAAGTATGGACTTTTTGTATGAAATTCAAAATTAATGATTTTAATTCACTTTTAATGGCACTTACCCAAGTAATATTGGATTGATTTTTTCCGAAAATTGTGGCTATCTAAGGGTATTTCATTCACCAAGTAAGTTATTAATAAATCGTTCATATGCTTCGAAGCTTCTATGCATATTTCAAATACCCCGACCATACCTCTGGTTCTATACATGTCCAGCTGTAGTATGCTTCGATGACCACTGACCAGGAATGACTTATAAATAATAATAATTTCAAGAGGTTAGAAATTAGGGTGATTAACGTAAATATGTTTGATACAACCCGCTTATTCAAGTACTTATTAATTACAATTGAGAAAAAAAACATAAGTGAAATGCTTTTTGATCTGAAGTAATTAAAAAAAGTTTAAAGAGATGGTTATCAAATTATCAAACATATGTAACCGATCTAAATAAGTACATAGAGCATTTGAAATTAATACGAGTAAGTTTGATAAATTTTGATGAAAAATGGCCCTTACTTCCCCCTTATTTTTTGGGTGAATGGGAAAACCAACAATGGGATATCAGACTTTTCAGAAATAACAATTTTTCGAACAAATGAGAAAAAGAAAATACTTATAAGTAAATAATTGCTTGAAAAAAAAAACTGGGGAGATCTAAAAGAAAAAAAATGAAAAATTTAAAGGAACTGAAAAATGAATGATGCAGACAAAACAGGAAAAATACATTCTCAATGAAAACTGTTTTTTTTTTCGGGAAAATAAATTCGAGAAATGTTACATTCAGAGAAATTGCATTCGGAAAAAATTACATTTGGGAAAATTGCGTTCGGGCAAATGTCACTCGAAAAATGAATTCAGAAACAAATTTTTCGGGATAGTTTTTTCATTTCCTAAAAAATGGAAAAAATAAACTTGATCTCCGTTTTGTTTGGACTGATTCAATTTCAAAATCCGAAATCTAGGTAAAGATAATTTCAAAAAAAACTGAAAATGGTTCTCAACTTCAAAATATATTCATTATTTAAAGTAATTATTATGAAATTGAACACCTAAGGCCTGAACCCCAATCACTGGATCACGCAACTCAAAAATGTTTACTTTTTAAAACGAAAGATTTTGAAAAACCACGATTTCAAATCCAAAATCATTCGTAGAAACAGATTTAAAATCTAAAATCCATTAGTTGAATGGATTGAAATCCAAAATCCTAATTTTGAGATTCTTTGAATTTCAAATCCAGAAAAATTAAAACCCTGTCCAACCCTGATACTGATCTGGAGCCACCATGCAGGAGTGCCTCTCGATCCCGAGACCCAAAAATGGCTTTGGAGCTGCCAACTCAATTATAATCTCTGAAAGGTGACTCTAGAAATCAGATATGTTGGATTCTGACTTCCTTTTCCTCGTCCCACCGAAATTCAGATCAAGATTTGCTCAAAATCAAAAAGATTTGGGCAACATAGAAAAAGAAATCCTACAAGCGAAGATGACTCCGTAATTTCCCAATTGGTAAGTTCCTTTCTCCTTCATCAATTTATATCCTCACTACCAAAAATTAAAAAATCACACCTCTCAACATATCCAACATCATAAACCCTTACCCAGTTTACACTCAAATAAAACAAATTCAATCCACCTTCATCGTAAAATTACCATTACAGATTGCCGGACTAGATTCGCCACCACGTAGGAGGTCTCCAGCACCGTATGGCGAATTTCTCCTAAAAATTCCTCTTGTTTGTTTTACACGTCTAACAATCGAGGGTAGATACAAACGGTATTTACTAATTAGAATCGACACTTATCGATGAGAGGGTATCGAAGCGTCAAACCATGCACGAATTATAGCCATCGCGAAAGCGTCACCGTCGCCTACAACGACAAAATGTCACACGCTATTTTCCCATTATGCCATCCCGACACATCCTCCCCATTAACTCTGTCAAAGTTTTACCATTCCATATGGCCAGTCCGAATAATAAGAGCGAGCAGGTGACACGACGATGTCTAATTATTGCAGATACGAACCTGGACGATATCGTGGTCCGTTCCAAAAGTCTCATCAACGTCGCCTCCATTTCGCGCAATCGTTTTTATCGCCTTTTTTTACGCAGACGGTACGGTACCAGAAAATCCATCGTTGTAGATTACCATCCGAGCAATTAAGACTATTTTACACGCTGTGAGCAGTAGCAATTGTTAAACGAGTTCAATGGTATAAATCTCCGGTAAGGTGGTACAATTGCTGCGGCTCACCGAGGCAGCTGCAAAGTGCTAAAATTTTCGAACGTTTTAATTAATTTGTATATATTTTTGTCTAAATACAACGGTAATTGCGGGCGTACGTTGACCAAAGAGGAAAAAAACGGTTATAACTGTTTTTTCCCCATATAGGTGACTTTTTTCCTCGACCAAACAAATACCTACGCATGCGGAAGGTTAAAAAGGATGTAGTAGATTATAACGTCGGATGAAATATATGAAATATGTAGTTTCTATATCCGCCACATAACGTATGCGAAAATCACCGTATAATTATTTATTTTGCACAAATAGTATATTTGTACGATGGCTGTTGCTGGGAATACACTAAATCATACTTTACATACTTATCCAAACAATGGGTATATCGGGGGTGTGTATTATCAGCACACCACGGTGGTTTAAACGATATAACGCACCCTTCTATGAATTTCCGAAAATTCCCATTTATCATGCAGTGTCAACGGAGTTAGTTCATTTTACTCAGTTAGTTATAACATTTCGACTGTACCGTCTATTCCCAAAAGAATTTCCAATCTCGTCAACGCATTAATTAAACCAGAGATAATGCGAAAATTTTATTTAACCGGAGTAACGTTGAAAAAAGTGAGGTTGGTTTTTTTTTCGCTGGTTTTTTCAACAGACTGGAAATTAGATATCTGGCGGGATTATTTTCGACAAAAAAAAATTATGTTGCGGGTAATTATTTTCGGTGTCGATTAAACGGATTTTAACGAAGAGGTGAGGTTTTTTGGAGTGGAATGGGTATTTTAGGGGGTTTTAACTTTTTAGGTGGAACTTTTGCGTGAAGAGTGATCCAAGTTAATACTTTTTCAAATTTAAAAATCTCGTCTCGAGGTAAGTTCCTTTTTTGTCAATTCTTCAATTTGGATTTTTTCGCAAGTCGAATGTACACCGTAATAAAATTGGCAAAATCGCACCTCCAGTGCAAATAGAACACCTACGACTAAATCTACATGAAAGAGGATTCAAGCACGAAATCAAAAATACCCTGCGAACGACTGAATCGTTTTTTTTTTCATCTGTATGATTCAAGTGGTCCATTTGCTTTTTTCCAAGTTCGAAATTTTTAAATTTTTTTCAGAGTTCGAATTTTTTCTTGATTATTTTTTTCCAAATTAAAATTGTTTTCCAGAGTTCGAATTTTTTCTCGACTACTTTTTCTCAAAATTAAAATTTTTTCTCGACTACTTTTCCTCAAAATTAAAATTTTTTCTCGACTACTTTTTTTCAAAATTAAATTTTTTTTCAGAGTTCGAATTTTTTCGTGACTACTTTTTCTCAAAATTAAAATTCGAACTCGGAAAAAAATTTCAATAAATGATGGAGAAAAAATTCAAACTCTGGAAAAAAATTTTAATTTGGAAAAAAATGGAGAAAAAATTCGAACTCTGAAAAAATCAATTTGGAAAAAAATAATCGAGAAAAAATTCGAACTTGGAAAAAAGCAAGTGGACCACTTGAATCATACAGTTGAAAATACAGTTGAAAAAAAAAAACGATTCAGTCGTTCGCAGGGTATTTTTAATTTCGTTCCTGAAGCCTCTTTCGTGTTGATTTAGTCATACGTAATAAGAACACATCTTTTAAAAAAAAATGATCTTCTTTATTTTTGATGTAAATTGAAAACTGCTCACAAATAAGCACGTTTCGGAAAATAATACGAGATGAAGGTTAATTTTTTTTGAAATGTGCTGTTATTGCACTAGGGGCACGAAATTGTTTAGAAGTATTCTCTACCATTAAGGCACCTCTAAAGCAATGACTGGTTGGTTTTAAAAAATTAAGAAATTTCTCCCTTTTCGAATTATGTACTTCCAAGTTAAACCCCTTGTTTCACTTTTTCAATCGCAAGAAATTAAAAAACTGCAAAAATCAACAGCAGTGCTGTCATTTCTTCATAATAAATAAATGATACCTATGTTCGAAAAATTGGTTCACAGGACTGTTGTGTATTTTTAAGAGGAAGTAATCTTTTATAAATTCTACCATTCTTCTTCCCCTCTAAACAAAACATAGGCGTTACCTACATGTATATACCCAAAAAATCAAAATTTTTCAGACATCTTAAAATTTCATATTTTCCTAGCAATTTTACAACATCTAAATTTTTTAGACATATGGAAAAGTTCTAAATGATAGATTTTTCGCTCGTTCAAAAAGTGTTTTTTTTTCAAATTTAATTTTTTTTGGAAAACTTCCAAACGTCCAAATATTATAGCCCTAAAAATCCAAATTTTGGGTAAATTTCTGAAAAATTGGATTTTTGAACGTCTAAATAAGTTTTAATTTTTGGACCACCAAAAGTTTTTAATTTTCTGGTAATCATTGAACGTCCGAATTTGTTTGGACATTCAGAAAAATGAAAATTTCCGAAGGATGGTATTTCTTAAGCTTCAAAAAAGTTTAAATTTTCCAAATAGGTACCTATACCGAACCTTCCAATTTTTTGGAAATTGTCAAATATGGTATTCAAATATTTAGGGATGAAATTTTTTTGAAAATCTTCGAATCACCTGCAAAATTTTTTTATTAAGTAGCAATTTATGTCCGATGAAAAAATTTTAGATCAAATCGTAGGTATCAAATCATATCTGATTAAGATCAAATTTTATCATAACAGATAAAATTTGATCTCAAAAATGTCCCAATCAAATTATATCCAATTACATCTGATTTTTTTTTTCAGATATGATTTGATTAAATTAGATGTCATTTTATCACATCATATCAAACTGGATCTGAACCTTCATAATTTTTTCAGATATGAATTGATACAATGAAATATGATATGATAAAATTTGATAAAATTAGATTGGGACATTTTTGAGATATGATTAGATCTAACAGTTTTTCATTGGGTGGTTGATTCATTTAGAATTCTCACATCAAATTGAAATGATGTAAGTACAAAAAAAATGTTTCAATAAAATTAATCACTTGATATACATCTGTTTTTTTTTTGTTTTTTTTTTTTAGGCGTAACTCGATTACATTACATCACACTGAATTTGACCTTTGTGGCCTTTTTGTCATACGTATAATATGAATTAATACAATTAGATACCCGACTCACTAGAAAAATATAAAGAATCGCCATTTGGCCAAGGCCAGTTTTCGTAAAGCCGAGAACGCTTCGAGGTACCTATTCTTTCCTGATTTTTGTGGAACACCAAGAAATACTAGCTTCAAAATTGAGAAATGTAACGTTTTCTGGTCAAACGTAAATTGGTTTGTTTGAAACATATGTAGTTTGTATACTTAAGAGCGTTACACCTCCTTCAAATTAAATTTTTCAAATTCCTCGATGAATTTCTTATCCAAGTTGATAAGAAAATAACCAGTAGGTACCTACACATACTTATGTATCAAAACAATCGAATATCCGAAAGATTTTTAAAATGAAATTCGAGTAAGTAATTTTTTTCTAATCGCACATTCCATATTACAACGACACCTATCAAATTTTCATCAAGTAAATAAAAATAAATCATAAAATTGCTAACAAAGTATAACACTTCGTTCATTTCATTTATCCAGAAATCATTAATTTCAATTTTACAATAAATTTTCTAATATACAAAGAAATGTTTCACTCCGAGTCTGAGAAAATATCATTTTTTCAATGACTTGATTGAGAAAAAACAGGATTTCATGTGCCTACCTAATACTTGCTTCTTTTTCAATTTTTATAATGTAAACTGTACTTCGGTATCAAACTTCAAGTATTCGCACTCAAAACATAATGAATTGTCTTCTCCCAAAAAAATTCTTCAAATTAAATTATTTGTTTTATTCCAAAGAAAACCAGAAATTAGCCATCTAAATATCCAGACCCAGAGAATAAAGACGAAAAATAAAATGGCAAACTCAGCTCGACGACTGTAGGTAAGTTTTGGTATCCCATCAACCACTTCAATGTTTCAATTCCAACCGACATCTGCGAATCGTCCATTTTACTCAACTCTTTCTCATCGTACTCATTTCGGGTAATTAATCATAAAAGGTCATCAAACCAAGCACGCGACACAGGGACGCACACAAATCAACCCATCAACCCTTTTCCCTCTACACGGGCCAAATCACAGATACAAAATTCAATATCACACATTCCTCCTTCAATCTGGCAAGTACTTGGAGTAAATTTGGTTAAAGCGAACACCCAGCTTGCTGGAAACTGCAACCAGAGCGAATAACGCAGACTTTGTCAACGATAAAAATTCCAGCGCCTTTGCAAGAACAGAACATATCAACATCAGAATATTTAATCAGCGCTTTAAAACTAAAATTTTACAAGAGTGTCGGTGATTAATTGGTACACGTAAAGGGTTGAAAATAAAACGAAACGAAAAGACAAAACGAATCAACAAAAGGGTTCTCGATGAGGAATGTTTTTGACGTCGTGTGCCCACTTAAAAACTTTTCGTCTCACAAAGGCGGCAGGTACGGCACGACGTCGCATCGAATTAAGAGTTCTAAACGTTCGCGACGTCCGGGCCCAACATACTTTTTGAAAATTACGTCAATTGGAAAATACACGCCGTGTAGTCGGATTAGCCTAATTTGGTTAATTTTTCGTTTCCAAGTAGACACCACAGGTAGATTCATTTTTCGCATCCGTCGTATAATTAAAATGTCACTCGCGAGATACCTTCTTCACCCTTCCCAGTCAAAGTAACCAGACTCACGTGTAATTTAAACTCCCCTCGTGTACTTTTTCAATCTCACACAGACCTATTTGGCTAGTCGGTTCCTATATTTTAACACCTGCTACATTTCGATATTCTTACCAAAAGGTAGGTACCCATATTAAATTGCTAACTGCTCGATCACGTATTAAATCCTAGACACATATTAGACCAAGACCAGATTTACAACCTTCGTAGATTAACACCAAAGCACAAAATTAATTTCCATTTCATCTTCACAACTCCACATCTTTCACGTACAAGTTAATTAGATATGTAAACAGTAAACCTATCTATGTACAAACCAACACCACAAAATACCCCTCCCTTTCCTTACAACACTCCGAGCTCCTATTACCACCACAGATTCATCCTTTTGAAAAAATTACCCGGGAGTTTAATTGCGTTGAACCGAGATTCGTAGGCTAAATTTAATCAACAAACTTGCTTAAGGACGTTTTTTTCAAAGCTATATAAGGAGAACACTTATCAGGCTCCTTTCGTTCGTCTACCAGTTTCCTTTTTTTATTCGACGTTTTAATACCGAAACGGAGGAAAAAAATCGAATTAGACGACAAAAAGGCGTGGAATTAAGTTAAATTTTATGAACGAAATTCATTTCATTAGTGGGATATTACTACGAAATTAAGAACCAAAGAAAAAAAAGTATAACTTACAACCTAAAGTAATTATCTTATCTACATCCATAAACTGGGTTCAGTCTTTGTTAAACTTATCAGACGTTTTAACGAATAAATTAGGATTAATTGTTAATTTCTTTTTGCCTTCTTTTTTTCCCCTCCTCCTTACGGTGGGTGTTTTGTCCCTTTTTTCCGTAGTTAGGATATTTGTCTCTTTTCACTTAAGCCTTTTCCAATTTCTTTTGCGGAGGTATTTAAAACGAAAAATGGTAATAATTGTCGAAACCAGCAAGCAAATAAAGGATTAATCTAATGTTTATCCATAAAAAATTCTTAAAAAATCGAAAAAAAAGAATTAGAATCAACAGCGGCGAGGCGATGGGGGGGGGGGGTGGGGGTATAATACCTCCCTAGTCGATTCTCAGGTGGCAAAATCGGAAAAATTTTGGAGTTATAAGGCAAGTCAGAAAACTCTTAGAAATTTCGACAAATTGAATAATGTTTAGAAATTTTGCAGTATAGATAACTAATGAAAAAACTTGGTGTTTCGAAATTTACTCTAAAATTGTCTACTTAGGTACTCTCCAGATCAACAGTTTTCAAAAATTTCGGCCCCGCTACGCTTAGCCTTATTGAATTTTTTCTTCCATAATTTTAAAACAATCCAAATCCAACAAAAATTATATTTTTCTTCAATATCATTTCAACTTGTTTTGTTAAATTTTTTCCCCTTCAAGCTCATTTTTGATGTCTAAAAATCAAATTTTTCAAAATCTTTGGCCTTGCTGCGCTCGGCCTTATCATATTTCTTCTTGAATAATTTTTGAGTAGATGTGTCCGATTTTTCATTCAAGTTATTCAGTTTATAACATTGCTTTATTGAACCCGGAAATTAAAGTCTTCTACTTGAAATTTCTGCCCTCGCTTCGCTTGAACCAAATTTATTCGCCGCATATTCGCATTGAATTTATAATCTTCGAAATCAATTGAGCGACTGAGACAAAAAATTCTCGAATTGTCAAATCCCCGAATCGCAGCAGCGTGGCAATCAAAGAGAAAAACTCTGGCTAGAATATAACATGGATCTTCTTTCATAAATTCAACTGAGAAGTGATAGGTAGGTAAAAAATTATTAAAACGAGTTCCAGTAAGAGAAATTAGCGAGTATACATCTCTAGAGATCATACAAACCCTCATAATTAGAGGTAGGTAATTGTTTTCATTTTTTTTGTCAAGTTGAAGTGAGGTATTATTAAAAAATTACGCTTGAATTAAAACACGAAGATGAGATCGAAAGTTCATCCTCCCCTCCCCGAATCAACAGTTCCCCTTCTCAGGGCTCACAATTTGACATGTTTCAAGTTCAATTTTGTTGAAAAATTTGAAATAAAATAAATTTTAGAGGATGCTTCATGTAGTAGTATATGGGTCACTTTGGTACACCACAGTCAGTCAGTCAGTCAGTCAGTGTAGTGTTCACACTAGACTGACTGACTGACTGTGGTGCACCAAAGTGACCCATGTAGTTTTGCATTTAAACAACTTCCACCAGCGATCCCTAAAGTAGCCTTTTGCTGCCACCTGATTGGCTGTATGAATGCCGCATCACGTTCTACTCCTCCCACAACATTTCTGATAAGGACTTGGCGACTTGCACTTGCACAAATAAATAATTAATATCGCAATTATAATTTCGCACGAAAAAATTTTATAAAGTTTTTGCTACTGGAGGAAATAAAACGCGCTTTATCTTTGTCTTGCTGATCACTCGGTCAGTAGTTGTAAGAAGAATTTTTTATCTCCCTTGTTAATACTGAAACGGAAAAAATGAAGAAAATTGAAAATTTATCTGTCTACTTTAAATTTCAAAGTCGTAATCATATCTATTTGAAAAATCCAAACCTCAAAGGGAGTTCTATTTACGTGCTATATCGAATATTGAAGAACCCAGAATGAAATTAATCAACGTTTTGGTCATTGTATTGTAAGTATGTCTATTTCCTGGTGTTTTTTAGCTGATGTTAATTTTATGAGTTGAAATTTATCAAAATAATCTTTGGTTACTTGCCACGTCGCACCATCAATGCAATAACACCACATCTAAAAAAAAAATGAACTTTATTTTTGATGTAAATTGAAAACTGATCAAAGGTAAGCACGTTTTGGGAAAAAATACGAAGGTCAATTTTTTTTGAGATGTGGTGTTATTGCACCGATGGTGCGACGTGTGCCTGTTTTCTTGGCATTTACCAACATTTATCTTTATCAGCTAGAAAACAGGAATATAAAATGACCAAAACTTCGATGCATTTCATTGCATTTTTCAATATTCTATATGGCACAGCGTAAATTGAACATAAGAACGTTGGATGAATAAATTCATTTTTACTCATCGGCTTCATTTTTATTTACCTGAAATGAAATATGACAAAATTTAACCGTAACAATTTGGCAAATAGCGGCGATAGCGAAGTGCGCGAGGGCATCACTGATAGCAGTTGATACGGAGCATAGAGAATTGGCCAATCGGGTGGCGGCAAAAAGGTGCTTTAGGGATCGCTGGTGGAAGTTGTTTAAATGCTGTAGTTTTAGGGGACAGTCAGTCAGTCATTCAATCGGTGTGTGACCAATTTGACGACTGACTGACTGATTGGCTAGCTGACTTTTGTCTCTTGGGTACTTTCCTGTTGGAGAGTTGAAATGAAAGTGAGCAATGTGTATTGGTTACAGGTCTATTTATATTTTTTTCATTACCCCCACTACCTATACTATGTTATATTCTGCTCACAAAGTTAGTCAGTTAGGGTGTTGTGCCTCTCCCTAGCTGGAGAAGGTCAGTGTCTCGTAGTCAATTTTGGTATTATGCTGCAAGTGAATATAACAAACTGCCTCAGGACCTCAAAAATTCTAGTTTCTTTAAATTTAAAAGATTGGTGTGTGAATATGTTGCAACAAATGTTGAGTGAATGGTTTTGTCTGGGATGAATGAATGTTTGTATGGTAGAGGGTGAAATATCACATAGTTACCTGGTTGTTGTTTTTGTAATTCCTTTTTGTTTTGTTTTTTATGTTTATTTTCTTATATAATAATTTATTTATGGGGTTTCTGTTTGTTGAAGAGAGAGCCGGCCCCCTGCTCACCCAGTATTGAGTATAGGGGGACCGAGATCCAATTCTTCGTTATTGTAGTCTGGATTTATGAAAAATAAACATTGTCTGTCTGTCTGTCAGTCAGTCATTCAATTGGTGTGTGACCAATTCGACTGACTAACTGACCTGCTGAACACGACTATAGGACCGAAATTTTCAACTGATAATTTTATTTTCATTTTAAAATAAGTAAAATTATTTTGAAAATCAGGGAATTTTTTCTTTTTTCAAAAACAAGAAAAAAGGAAAAAATGTATGGAATTTTTGCAAAATTGTACTTTTAGGGAAAATCAGTGAAAAAAATAAAAATAAAAATACAAACATAGCAAAATTATGTAATTTTTCATTTTTTTCATTTTTCTTTCATAGTGAATTAATTATTTTGAACGAGTTGAATAGAAAATGTAAGTGTCTACATTAGGATGGGCCGAAAAAACAATTTTTCCGATTTTCAAAAACATACCCCCCGCAAAAGTTGTTGGCTGATGAGACTTGAAGAATAAAAAAAAAAAAAAAATCAAAATCAATTCATATCTTCCGATCGCGCATTGGCATTGAAATTTTCAAAAATTGGCTAAAATCCAATATTTTCAAAACTTATAGAAAATTCTGAAAAAATTTAAAATTCATTTAAATTGGTTTTAGAGCTTATCTAGTGACTATTCAAACCAAAAGCAGAATTTTTTGAAAAAAATTCAGGCTTTACATCTTTTTTAAATTTCTGCTATTTCTTCTCATGAAGAAAAATCAAAAAAAAAAATTATAAAACGTCGATTTCTTCAAAAAAAAAGTGTTTTTTGGTCAATGCGGTCACTAGATAAGCTCTAAAATTGATTGTAATCAATTTTTAATTTTTTTCAAATTTTTCAAATTTTGAATTTTTGCTAATTTTTGAAAACTTCAACGCCAATGCGCGATCGGAAGATATAAATCGATTTTGAATTTTTTAATTTTATTCTTCAAGTCTCATCAGCCAACAACTTTTGCGGGGGTATGTTTTTGAAAATCGAAAAAATTGTTTTTTCGGCCCACCCTAATCTACATACTCAACAATTACCCCCCAGTGACCTACTCAACCTCTTACCAACTGACTTTTTTTTTACAGGGAAAACTTCAATTTTTTCACAGATTTTTTTTTAAAAACAGAGATATTCGGCTACTGAATTTCGCTTTGATAATTAATACTACGTTCCGATTGGATGAATTTTTTTCTAAATTTTTTCAGCAATATTCCAGCGTTTTTTGTGACCTTTGTGATAAGATCAGTGTTTTTTAAAATTTGTTACATCTACCGATTGTTAATTTAATTACAGGTTGTGACTTCAATTGAAAAGAAATGGCCAGCAAGAGAAAGTAAGTAGATTTGAGTTGTTTAAATGTATGTAATATTAGCTCATGTGCAATTTCTTAATACGATTTTTTTTACACAGCTTGATGTCGCCTGCCAACAGCCCCTTTAAACGTCCGAGATTAATCAAGTAAGTTTTCCTTTTGCTTTTTACATGTGGCGATCGATCGATCGTATTGTTTTTTC
The DNA here is from genome assembly GCA_038380155.1 of Pseudococcus jackbeardsleyi. Lineage (NCBI taxonomy): Eukaryota > Metazoa > Arthropoda > Insecta > Hemiptera > Pseudococcidae > Pseudococcus > Pseudococcus jackbeardsleyi. Next base: position 47,162,685 of record CM076238.1, read on the forward strand.
TTACACATGAAGTTGAAAAGTTATAACTGGTGGCGTTTGATGGATCGATCCTATTATTTTCTTTTCACTAGTTGACCAGCAAAAATTAAGTTTAAGTTGAAACGATTTAGCGATTGATTTCCTTTGAGGATCGATCTTTTTGAAATTCTCCTAATCATTTTTTTCAATTAGTTGCTTGTTTATATCATCATAATGAAACTTTTGAAAAAAAAAACGCTATTTCCTTTTCCTTTTTTTTTCTAAATGGCATTCAAAATAACTATGCACGGGAATATCATCCGAGTCGTCATTCAGTCATACACAATGGCAATAAGTGACTATTATTCTGGTAAGAAAGTATAAATAGCCCCTTACCCAATAAAAATTGTCACTTTGTTTTCAGCTCTCACCAGGTAAGTATTAAGAGAGTGTGTAGTCAGTAAGTCAGTCAGTCGGTGATTCACAGACACGACTGAGTAACTGGCAAGGGAGGGGGTGAGGAGGGGGCGAGTTAGCGGGCGACTGGGCTAGTGGACATGCGAGTGTGTAAGAATAAATGAGTAGATGAGTGAGTGAGTCAAAAAAAAAATATAAATAGACCTGTAACCAATACATATTGCTCACTTTCATTTCAATTGTCAACTCTCCAACAGGAAGGTACCCAAAAGACAAAAGTCAGCAAGCCAGCAAGCCAGCAAGCCAGCAAGCCAGCCAGTCAGTCAGTCAGTCAGTCAGTTAGTTAGACAGTTGTCAAATTGGTCACACACCGATTGAATGACTGACTGACTGTCCCCCAAAACTACATGGGTCACTTTGGTGCACCACAGTCAGTCAGAGTGAACACTACACTGACTGACTGTGGTGTACCAAAGTGACCCATATACTACTTTTACGTATTTTAGAAATTAATTTTGGCCTATCTGCAACTCACAAGGCGTATCGCGAATTTGCGACTTTTTTGTATTAAGAAAAGGAGAAATGATAAAACAACGAACGAATAGGATTTTTGAACGTAAAAATTGAAAAAATGAAAGAATTGAAAAGTTTCAACCACCACTGTACTTATTTTAATAAAACTTATGAGAAATAAAAGATTTGATAACGATTTTTGCAAGAATTATCCGAGACTACGGAATCAAGTTTGTTGAAATTTGGATATTTTATGTGAAAAAGCATTTCTGACTATTTCATCGAGTTCTTTTTCTGATTTTCTAAGCATCTACTGAAATATTTTTCAAATTTTTGAGAAGAAAAAACATGAAAGAAGGGCTTAGTTAGCCTATCAGAAATTTTTTCATACCACGTACCCAAATTTCATATTTCTTCAAATTTCCAATATCAAAATAATTATTAGACAACTGGAACTTTTCAGTAGTTTTATCTTCTTCATTTTACATACGTTATTAAAATCATATTCATGGGTAATTCTTCGAAAATAGGCGAATTTCAGCATTCAAAATTTTGAAAAGTAAAAACTTTTTTTTTGTGAAATTTTTGAAAGGATATCATTAATCAGCTTACCCAGAACACTTTTATGAAAACGGGGTCAATTCATACCTCAAGGGGGTGGGGTGGGACGATTTAACGTTTCCATCATTATGCTTAATTTTCAATAGGTTTTTAATATGTTCCATCGTCGTGGATCATCATTTCTGCGCTTTAAAATGGCAGATATTCCTGAAATTTGAGAAAATGTATTCAAAATGGTGAATATCTCATGATAACATATCAAAAAATTTAAAATAATCAATAATATGATCTATACTGCAGATAATTACTCAATTTTTTCCGGATTCGCCACGGCGAAAGAAAAAAATACACCATCCACGACGTAGGAAAATTGAGTAATTATTTGCAAAGTAGGCCATATAACTGGGTTTTGAAAAAAAATTTGAAATGCTACGAGGATATATTCATCATTTTAAATACGTTTTTTCAATTTTCAGGAATATAGACCGTTTTGAAGCAGAGAAATGATTGTCCACGACGATGGAACATTTTTTTGTAAACAGTGTAGTTTTCACACATAATCACTCACTGAAGGGCTTACTTCATTAAAATCCAAAATTTTGAATGAAAGTCATAATTCTATGATGGATACGAACCAGCCCAACCAATTGACGACATAAAATATTGCATCAGTGAGCCAGGAAAAATTATTGAAAATTATCCACGGCGAAAGAAAGAAAATTGTAAACACACTTTGGGCTTCAAATATGGGACTATGGGACACTTTTTTTTGACCTTCAATCAGGTCATCACACACCTTCATATACGTTGATTATATGTAATGGTCATTTTTTTCAAAAAACCGCATTAATTTACATCATTTAGAACATTCAATTTGAAAAACATTTTGAATACAAGCCACGGCGATGGAATTTTCGGGGGTAAAATGGTCGGGTACCCGAATTGAGGGGGGTGGCACTCATAATTCTTAGTGGTATAGGTGTAGGAGATGGTACTCCTACTCATGAAAAAAAAAAAAAAAAAAAACGTAACTTTTTGAGTTATACACTGGCAACACAAATTTGTCGATTTTCGAAGAATTACCCTCATACATTATTACATATTTTACCGTATTGCGAATCAAATATTCGCCGATGTACGTAGGTCGTGATGTAGTTTGTTTCAGAGCGGAAAAGGAAGTTGAAGAGGTTGAGAAGGAAGTAGAGAAAGTTATGGAAGAGGGTGTTGCAGAGTAAAAAAAACATTTCGTTCTGAACCTTGTTTTTGGTTTGTAATTTTTATTCACTTTTAGTGCGAAAGAAAAAGGAAAATATATATTAATAAAGCATCAAAGGTCTAAGAATGAACAAACAATTTCGTTACGACTAAACGATTAGTAGGTAGCCAAATCTCCAAAGTTGATTTTCAAATTGGATGAAAAAAATGGCAAGTAGGTACCTAAATTTTTCCTACAATAAATCATATACCAACTTGATGATTTTTTCTCATTTTTCTTGTTTTTTCGCCACTTGCAAAAAAAAAATCAAACTGTTTTTCTCCTCTTTTACGTACTAAAAATAACATTCAATTCTGAAAATGTTCGGAAACAATCGAACAATGAATTTTACGGTAATCTTTTTTTTAAAACAATAAAGTTGACTGGATGATATTTTTACTATGATCGATCTATATAACGATTATCTACCAGAATAGAGAAAGTTCATCGATGCTTTCTGTTTTTTCTATGTGAAAATTCGTAAAAGGTATTCGATGTTGAGAAATATTTAAAAATTATAGAGATGACGAGGAAATTGAATAAAATTTGCAGACATCCTAAATGGTCCATAGTTTTGAAAAAATGGAAAACATCATCTAATAAAAAGAACCATGTTGGCTGACTTAAGAATTACCCAAGAGGGCGAAACAAGATTAGATACTTCGAACAACCGCACTTTACCTACTTGCACAGTATCAGTAAGTAAGCTTTGTTTCTCCATCATATTTCCCACTTGCACTCTTCTTCATTCACACCCCTTTCCTATCTACTTCCACAAAACCCATCCACAAAAAGCAAACACCTCAAAGCCAAAAATCACGTTGAAAATTTCAAAAGGCGAACAAATCACGTCTTCAACTAGCCCTTGGGCCATATTCTCCAACCATCGGATTCGTCTCATCCGAAGCGTGAATTAAATTAAAACTATACCCGCGTATAAAGCATTACATCGTCGACACTATTTGATAACGTATTTTGCACCTGAGCGAATTTCTAATTACTGCTTTTTCCACCCTCGACAAACAACGCCCAAAACGAGAAGAAAGTTAATTGATTGAATTCTCAGCGTATCCGAATCCCTTTCTCGTTGTCATCGTTGTTGTGAAAATAATCGTGTATAATATGAAGTTCCATCTTTCAGCAAGCCTCCCTTGTGTACTCGTATGTGAGTATATCAAGTTTTAATCCTAGAACTGTCATTTGGGTATCGACATTTTAATTAAGCAAAAATCTACCTAGGAGTACGTGTATAGACCCATTGTATACGTTTGGTTGGATACCAGAACTTGGTGAAATTGAATGCTAAAAATAAGCCCTTGGGTAATTTTTCAAAATCTTCGTTCAGTGAAAATGAAACTTGGGGAAGATATTTTCAACTATGGTGCATAATAAAGCTTTAAGAAAAATACAATTTTTAAGGGCATGTATTTTAGGAAAAAAATATACTGGATTTTGACAAAAATTGAACAGACGCTCCATTTTGAATAAGAGATCTCATAAAAAATTTCAAACCACTCAGCCCTCAGTCAGAAAAAACGATGCAATTAAGGAACCTCAATGATGATCAAGATCAATTTTAAAAAAAACACTGGATTTTTGTCACTTTTCAATTATGCCATACCTACTGGGAGTCTCAGCCACCGCTCAAAAAGGAGTGATTTGAATTTTCTCACTTTTCTGAACCATTTAAGTACCTTGATTTTTTTTTAAAATTTACCCATAATAAGAGAGCTGAAAAGTTACAGATGATGATTTAGGAAATTTTAGTAATTTTAATTTTTGTCAATAACCGAATCCCGGACTTGAATAGGTACAACAGAAGTGAGCCAATTTTTTTTTGACCATTCAGAATTATTTTTTATAAAGTTTTCATGACAAAGTTGCATATTGTAATTTGATTTATGAAATTTCAATTGGCAACACTGCCACAAAATTTTTAAAAGTCATTTCAATGTCCAATAAAATCTTAGGTTCACATTTCAAACCATCAAACGAGTCATTGTAGAAATCCGTGAAAAAATACTGGTTCTATTGGTGAATTTGTAACTTTCAATCAATTATTTTTCCTCGACTATTGAAATGAATCAGTAAAAATTTCAATTCACTGATTCAATCATTAATTTGAAATTTTTACTGATCCATTTCAGCAGTCAAGTAGAACATTACCGATTCGAAAATGAAAATTTAGCAATTTTTCACAGACTGGCAATCAAATTTCACTGATTGACTGCGCAGGATCAGCGGAATTTTACTGTCAATCCAATGACTTGATTCTGTCAATTTCAACCTATCGATCTTCACGGTTTTTGACTGATTCAAATTAAGAGAGCACTTGATCCAGAAGTTGTGAATAAACAAGAGTCTTGGATGGTTGGATGTTTGTAAAAGCATCTGGGATGAAACCAGACTTTTGCTTTTGCTCTCTTAACTTGAATAAGTCAAAGTCTGAAGATTGACTGATTGGAAGAAACTGAATCATGTCATCAACTGGAAGTGAAATTTTACTGATTCCACTGTTGATCAGCGAAATTTGACAATCAGGGTGGATTTTCTTTTTTGAAACAAATTGACGCATTCTGCGATACCAGACAACCTGAAGCCGGAAACAACGATTTCGATTTTTTTGTCCATTTGGAGAGAGGAATGACTTCATGTTAAAATTAAAATCTCGCAAAGCATCTTAGGTATGTCTAAACTTCGAAAAAAAAAAATGATTTCATCGATAAAAAACGACTTTTCCCACATTTTCAGCAAAAGCTCAAAAAGTTTATTTCGAACTTCTCAAGTTTGGTATCGCTAGTCACATCATAACTCAAATAATGGCAATAATGGCATGCACATTGCACAATACATCAGTGATGGAAACTGGAATCGGAACTAAAATTGAAAAACAGAAACTGGAACTGAAATCTGAAAACTGGAACTAAAATGAATTTCAGTTTTATACCAGTTCCAGCATTTTTATCGCAATTTTTATTTTTTTAAATAAATGTTTACTGAATTGAAATCCCTTTCTCTTACATTACACCTTAAACACCAAATTTTTTTTCGAAAAATTTAAGGTTTTGTTAACAAATTTCCAAATGGAGTAAAAAACAGAAAAAATCAAATTTTTGAAAATTTGAGTGAAACGGCAGAAAATGTAGATGCGCAATATTCCAATTAAATTTTTTTTACTAAAAATTGAAAAACAAAAACAACTTCAAACGAACCTTTAAAATTATGTAGTGAATAAAGAAAAAAAGAAAAAAATGTGTTGAAAGTAGGTAAATTTGAAAATTCCATCCAATTAAAAACATCCTCGCACACATTCTTCAAATTTCAATTTTTTTATTGATTAATTATTCAGGACTCAGGAAGTCGGGATTGGGAGTCATACAACTTTCTGAATAAGATTATTTCCCAGGTTTTGTTTTTTCAGAAATCGTTTTTGTTGAGCTTGAATATATAAAAAAAAAAGAAAAACAATAAAGTTCAATTTTTTCAGAATTTTTTTTTTCATCTCTCAAAATTGAAAAAAATGGAATAATTTTGGAACTGGAATTGAAAACTGGAACTAGCAAATATTGAGAACTGGAACTGTAATTGAAACTGGAAATTTAAAATTTTGAGAACTGAAACTAATATCTCATCAGCTTTCCATTACAATATGATTACTTTAATATCTATCACCAATTTCACCCATCAGTAGTAAGTTACAATTCATCATCACGAGAGTTCCTCAGTCGTCACATATTAATCAACCCGACTGCAGGATCGATTTAATGAAAAGCTCCGAAACAATGATAAACTAATTACATTCGCCTTACCATTGCTACAGGCTCTACAGGAGACTGAATACGCGTGCTGATGGCGACAAACGACCGCGCGTTTTCTTAACTTCTTAACCTTGCAGAAAGCGAGCAGGGGCCCTTATCAAATTAGAGGCTTTACCGTCGCCTTATTTGTCATTTGATTAATATGTATGCTAATCACGGGGTAATCGCAACTTCCTGTAAAAAGGGTTACATTCCTTGGCGAACGTGGCGGAGATCTGCGTTTGACGATAACGAGTCCGCATCGGTCTCCTTTACACGCTCGCGTACACCGACCAAGCCGCAGAATAAACAACCATTTTCTCGAATTTAACGTTAGGCTTAATTTTATCATCGGTTTCTTGACTATAGCGTATTGTCGTTGGAGATATCTACCAGAATAACACCCAGCTCCGGCCAAGAAGGTATCCGGAACGAGGTAATTTATTACGAGAAATTTTTCGCCGCTTGAAATACCTAATTCGGCGCCATCGCCTTGTGGTTTCCTCAACTCATTATGTAAAAGTGATAGTTGATTCGTTATTTTAGTCGCGTTTGAAGAAATTTTGATAAAATGTAGCAAAAGTGTTGATACCGTCAAAAATAATTTAGCAGATTCCCTTCCCTGCCGGTGAATGTTTTATTGTAAGTTTTTTTAGTTGTAGACGACCCAATATCTAATTCATAAAAGATGGTTTGATTGACTTGATACAGATCTAGGAATCAATTAATCCAAAAATTGTCACGATTTTCAATAAAAAATTGCGACTTTTTCCCAATAAGGGAGGTACCTCAACTCACTATAAAATTTTTAGCCGAAACAAAAATAAATCGAAAGTAAATCACAAAAGACCCCCATATCCCTAATTTTTAGTGCTGAAGCGCATTTTTTAATTCTTTTTCGAATTTTGGAAATTTCAAAAATTACTTCATCGTCTTTTACAATATAGAAATTTTACCCAATTGACAAAAAAATCTGAAATTTGGTATGTACCCTACTTATGGCTTCCCGGATGGTTTGGAACCGGTATCAAGGCGTTTTGGAGCCTCCAGATAATTTTAGAATTTTCCAGCGCTAGGTAAAAGCCTATGAAAATGGTTCATATAAACTTCACCATCTGTATTTTTGGATTATCCATATTGGTGAACTGTTTGATCGATTAAATCATAATTTTCCAAAATTCATACCTTCAAGTTATTAATCCGCATTTTACCACAAAAGAATTTTGAGCTAAAAAATGAAATTTTCAACTTATAGGTAAGTTGCAAATTTAGGAAAATTCCAACTTTATCGATAAAATAGGCCACAAATACGATAATCTGCGATTACAGATACTGAAGCTGATATGGGCAATTGACAATTTTCATTGATATCTTTCTCTCTAGCGCTGGAAAATTCCAAAATTTTCTGGAGATTCTGAAACTTTTTGAAACCTCTTTCAATCAATGGAGGGGGAGAGGTCAAAAAAAGGATAATTAATATGCTAAATTCCAGATTTTTTCGTCGAGCGGTTCAACTTTTAATATTTTGCAGGGATATAAGGTAATTTTGAAATTTCAGAAATTTTTAAAAATTTAAAAAATGCACTTCAGCGTATGAAATTTTTGATATGAGTCCCCATATGATGTACTTCCGATTTATTTTTCTTTCGGTTCAAAATTTTACTTTGAGTTGTGATGCATCTCTCGGAAGAATCGATTGATCTGTTTTTTAAGTAAGTAAGTAATTAAAACACAAACTGATTTCTTCGAATTGATTCAGAGATGGGGCAATTCAGAATCACCGGCATGAATCGCAATGAATTTCTGAATCCGATTCTGAATCGGATTCGCGATTCGATTCTTTGATTTAGGGAATCGCAAATTTGAGAATTGCGATTCTTTTTTTGATTGAATCGCCCGCTTACGATTCTTTCAGAGAACAATGCCTCGAGAGAAGCGAGAGAGTTTATCCCTGGTGCCCTTCCGTCCCACTCCAATCACCTTAAAGTAAAATTTTATTTTTATTCTGCAATTTGTACCAAAATTTCAAATATGCACGTTCATGCTGAAATTTTGTGCTTCATTTGCAAAAAAATAACCTGTATTATTTCAGTAAGAAAGAATCGCAAAAGAATCGCAGGTGAATCGCAAAAGAATCGCAACAGAATCCGATTCTTTTCAAAAAAGAATCGCATTTTGGGAATCGCGATTCTTTGAAACTGATGAATCGCACTTTCGTGAATCCGATTCTTTAAATCACTGAATCGCCCCATCTCTGAATTAATTAGATCGACGTATCGAATATCCCAGGTGCCGTTTTTTCGATTTTCTCGGGTTTCTATACCAATTTTTTCGTTTTCTACATTTTTTACCAAGGCATGTAATGTCAAAAAACAAAATTTCTAAATGAGTTTTGAAACTCTAAAAAAAGAGAGAATTTTTGTATCACTGTCATGCAAATTCACAAAAAAAATTCTCAGTTCCAAATATCATTTTTCGTTGTCATTTTTATCCCATATAATCAAACGACAAAAATATTTTGGAAGGATATTATTCCAAGAAAAAAATCTGGGAAACATCCATTATTTCATAAGAAAAAATATAAATCATTATTTTTCTGTATTCGCCATTTTTCAACCTATCTGATTTGAATAGATCAGGGCATAGGGGTCGACTCCAGAATCGGAGTCAAACTGACTCCAAACTGACTCCTCCGGCTTGACTCCGCTCCGGAGTCAAGCCACTTGAAGCTGAACGAAAATAGAAGATCAATAGCCAGTTTTCTATGTAAGTTGAGATTTAAAATTTTCGATAAGAACTTTTTTTTCAAAGAAAACTTTTTTCTTATATACCCTAGAAGTAAAAAGCAACTCCAGTCCAAAATTGCATAAAAAATAAGATTTATTTTCAATGGTTATAAAATGTATTTTTTTCACCAATACTATTCAAAATATGTATTCTGTGATTTCTTCTGTTAAAATATCTCGATTTTAAAAGTTTTTCCATTTCAGTGTTACAACTCCAACATTCCACGGCTATTCGATGAATTTACCAGTTCTCACGATTCTTCAAGAAATTGATAAAATTGTTTATCCCGAAAATAAGTGATCAATTCATCATAGGGAGCAAATTATTCGAAAAATTGATTAGCTTGAAAACCGATGAAAATTTATTTATCGCCATATGATGTCTCACCATGAACCAATGAAAAATTGAATTTTCACAAGAACTCAATCATTAACCCTTCGCCCTTCCACATCTCATTTTCATACAAGAAAACATCCTAATAGCACCAATGCCCACCCTCATCCTGCCATTGCCATTTCTCGAATCGTTAACTCGACAGAAAAAACACTCCCAAGAAAGAAAAAGCGACCATCCTAAAAGTTAAATATTTCTGGTTTTGTCTTAATCACCCCTTGCGAAATTCAGAATCCCGACGGCTTCCAAAGCAGGCAAAAAAAAGAGTTGATAATATGTTAAAAACACCAGATCGCCCGAAACCGAAATTCCATCAGCACTAGGCACCCTTTTCTTACGACGAATCACGCTGCGAAAAAAAACCGAGACTTTAAAATCGCTAAGTTTCTTCGGGGATTAGTACGTTACGGCTGGGTTAACTCGTCGAATTAATAAGAAACAAATAACTCGGAAAAGGAAACCGGCAATATAAGAAAGGAGATGAAAAAAAGTTAATTTCTAATGAAGATACCAGTTCGTTTTTTAATCTTTATTTTAATTAAGCTTAAGTTGTCAAGTACACTTCTGTTCGGTAACTTGGTAATTCTTTATAAACGTTCGTAATCCTTTCGTTAAAGATTTCTCCCTTTCTCGTAAATATAGATTTTTTTCTCCTCTTCTTAACCCTTTCGAAAGCAATCCCTTCCTGTAACCTCCACTGAAAAAAACCAAACGCCCGAGGTTTTATTATTTTTATCAGTCGAATTAACATATTTCAATACGAACTAGTCGACTTTATACGCATCGCAGAAAAATACACAACCAACTTACACTTAAACGATTTGAAAATATATAAATTAGCCGAATCGAGATCCAGCGAGAAAGGCAAAAAAGCCAATCGAGTTGGGGGCCTCCCTCGCATGGCCAAAGTAAATAAAACGTTTTCAAATTAGGGTAAAAAAAAATCCACCTGTTAAACGACCGAATATCACATATGTCTTGGCGTTGCACCCTTCGGGCCAGTAATCCGAACACTTCGTCCTATAATTTTCGACCCTTTTTTTTTTTTATTATTGAAAATATATACAAACCAATGTACCCAAAAAGGTTCTTTAGCGAATCTATTTTTCAAAAAGTAAGAAAGTGAAGTACAATATGAGTTCTTTATACAAATCCACAGGTTAACAGGTGTGTTCGAGGGTAACAGTACTGTTAAGGTGCTACTATATTTATCAACAGATACAAGCTCATGGTAGAAAAAAAATTAACTTCGGTAGGATACCCAATCACGCAAATAATATATTCAAATTGAGACAGTACCGAGAATTATGCCCTTTTTAGATCCGGGCTATTTATCTTGATAATAACGTTTAAACGACTGGTGCACTTTTCAAGGGGGCGCTTCGATTATAAAAAGAAACCCGGAACAGCGTTTTCTTTTTTTACATAAAACTCGATCCTGCACAATAAGTTGGATTATTTTCTATATTACCGAACTGTGTACTGTGGTGATATTGTAACAGTGGACCAAATATCGGCTTATTTTCATTGTTATTTATATTGCTACTATTATATAGTTGGGTTACGTAGTATTATACGTATAGAAATTAGGGTTACAAATATAACACACAGATACACCTGCTTTTAGATTCTCTGCACTTCGTTCTTCGTCAACAATAACTCAACTCTTCCAAAACGTATCTCGTATCTCGGGTTTGTATGAACCTTCGCATATAATAAAAGTATACAGAATTAAGACTTTTTTTTTTTTTATCGTCTGAATTACATATTCGAGTTACCTGATACTTTTTTTATACACAGAGGTACCTGGAATTAGAAACAGGAAAAAAAAAAGTTGCGTAATAAAAGAATTACCTTTTGTTGAATAAAAAACTCTTGTGTATGTGGTGTAACTGTATTGGACTATGGGTAATCGTAATGTATAATAAATTTAATTGTGTTTGGTTAAAAATGCATTAACAATTGACAATGTATTAATGTGTCGTCTCATCGGTACAATGCATTTTGATTATGTATTCGAAATGTGTAAATACTTAAGCTCTCTGTATCGAGTTGACGAATTAAGCTGTGATTTTGAAATGATATTGCAACATGGCAATTGCACCTTTTGATCGAATTCGTCATAGCCCCCCCCCACCCCAAATGCAAATAAACAGCAAATGATGTTAAAGAAATTTTTTCGGGCTTAGGCGAGATAATCGTGAAATCTCCACAGGGTGTCCAATCTCAGAAATTGGTTTCCCTGACTTTTCCAGGTTTTCAGGACCAATTTTACCAAATTCCAATATAAATATTCATTCCTACTTAATGTATATTTTTTTAATGTTTAGGTAGTGTATTTATCAAATCGTGGAACAGACCTATACCGGTAGAAGAAAAGTCATGCTATGTATTTGAAAACTTGAAAGCGAAATTTGAGTGTGATCGAGTAGAGTTATTTTGTAATCCATCAACTTTAATAAATATCGAATACTCACTTATCCTTATTTTCCAACGGCACTTCGGGTGCTCGGCTCGGTTCGGTCACTTTCGTGTGACTTGCGTTTTTTACGTGATGTGAGCCTGTTTTACGGATGATTTTTTTTCAAAGTCCACATTCCGACGTTTTTTTTCAACTTCAAAATTTTTCTTGACGAGGTCTGAATTTTTTTCAACTTTTAAATAACATTTCTTTTTCTTGACGAGGTCTAAATTTTTTACGAATTTTTTTTTCAACTTCAAAAATCAAAATTTTTCTTGACGAAGTTGATTTTTTTTCAACTTCAAAATTTTTCTTGACGAGGTCTGAATTTTTTTTCAACTTCTAAATAAGATTTCTTGACGAAGTCTAAATTTTTACAAATTTTTTTTTCAACTGAAGCATAATTCGTACAAAGGGTATAAGTCAAGAAAGTGAAGAAATACACATGGTATAAGTCAAAAAACTGTATTTATGAGAAAAGAGACTTTATTGTTTTGTAAACAAAGTTACACTAGAGTCCCTTTTCAATCGAAGTTTGGAAAAGTATTAGAACAAGTCAAAAAATTTGAAGTTGAAAAAAATTTCGACCTCGTTAAGAGAAATTTCTAAGTTGAAAAAAAAATCAACCATGTCAAGAAAAATTCTGATTTTTGAAGTTGAAAAAAAAAATCGTAAAAAAATTAGACCTCGTCAAGAAAAAGAAATATTATTTAAAAGTTGAAAAAAAATTCAGACTTCAGACCTCGTCAAGAAAAATTTTGAAGTTAAAAAAAAAAACGTTGGAATGCGGACTTTGAAAAAAAAAAAATTATCCGTAAAACAAGCTCACGTAATAATCACGTAAAAAACGCAAGTCACACGAAAGTGACCGAACCGAGCCGAGCACCCAAAGTGCCGTTGGAAAATAAGGATAAGTCGAATACTCTGCTGCCCAAGAAACGAAACGATGGTAAGCGAAAATGTTACAATTAATAATTCGTTTGTTTGTTAATTAAATAAAATGACCACATTGACAATGGGTTTTTTCTTAGGATTTTAGAAGAAGGTAAAGACGTTGCTATTGTAAATATATCAATCAAGTAAAATAATCCTACGAACGAAAGTAATCCTGGAAGTTCAACCTTGAAAAAAAAGAAAGAGAAACAACAAAGTTCCAGTACTTCTAACTCTGAAATCGATTGCAAAGATGAAGATAATGAAAAAATTAATGACAGTGAAGAAAAAAGTTCCCGAACGAAAAAAAGAAAACGACGATATGATGATACAACTTCTACTTCTGGCGAAGATGACGAAAAAAAAACTTCGAAAAAGGCCACGAAAACACACCATTATAAAAAGAAAAAAAAGCTCAACTCCAGTTCGAGTTCCAGTGATGATGGTATTTCGAAGAAGAAGAAAAACAAACGTACTCGTAATAAAAATAAAAATAATAGTACTTCAAGTTCAGACAATTCTGATACTGAATTCAACAACGAAATTTTTGGTAAAATAAATGAACTACTAGCTAAAATAAAATCAAAGAAGAAAAAAAAACAAAAATTTAAGAAGTCGTTGACAGCTGAAATACGTACCTACCTACCATTTTTTAGTTACCTACATTAGTTTACTTTCCATATTCTTTTCTCAATTTATAATATTTCTATTACTTGTTTTCGCCAATAATTTTGTATACGTATAGGTACGTTTTTTTGATTTCCTTGTGGACTTTTTTGATATTTAAAAAAAGAAAATCTTATTTTTTGCAAACATATTTACGTTTATATATACCAACGTTGTATTATCAACTTTTTTTTTTGAACTTTAAAAAAAAATCTAAAAAAAATTATGCAATTTCGACATTTTTTTTAATTTTGAAGAAAAAAAATATTTAAAAAAGTAATCAACTCTTACACCAAGTTTCAATAAATTGTTCGCTTTGTTTAATTTATACATATGTTATTGACTTTTCATTCATAATCGTATTTTTTGGGGTATTTTTCGCAAAAAAAAGAAATTTGAGAGAAAAGTAAGGGCTTTAAGGTCATAATGACCATAATAAGAGTTGTAGAAAATTTCACGGCGAATCGAATGCCGCAAACCGCGCAAGTTTATCTCTTTTAGAAAAAAAGTTACAGCTCATTCTTTCCAAAATTATATGAAAACAATCACATTTTTGTGTCTTTCTCATGAAAAAATGAAATGCGATTTTTTCACAGAATTTTGGAAAGAATGAGCTGTAACTTTTTTTCTAAAAGAGATGGAGGTCTGCGGTTTGCGGCATTGGATTCGCCGTAAAATTTTCTATAAGATTAGTTCAAAAAAAAATTTTCAAAATTTTTTGTAATGCTCAGGCTTATTGCCCTCGAAAAATCAGTTTTTTGGGCCCCCCACCCCCAAAGCAAACTTTGGTCAAAAAAATTATTTTTTGTTCATTAGTTACATAAAAGTGACCCAAATTTCACAAGTAGGACCCAGAAACAAAAATCGTGTCGACCGGTGTAATTATGTAAAAGCAAATTGATATTCAAACATACGATTTCGTCCATTGAATTATCAAGTTTTCAAAAAAATTTTACTCGTTACGCTCGCTCGGGAATAATTTTTGCCCTTTTTTCTTGGTGCAGAAAATTTTTTGAACAGTACTTTTTGATTCAATATAATGAGAAAGAATTAATATGATAAAATCAGAAAAGATAGAAACTCGATTCAAAAGTCATCCGAAAATTCATCCCAGCTTTTAAAAAATCGAATAACCCCTGGGATTATTATTGGCTAAAAAATCGTCCCAATTTCATCCCAGTCCTAAAAAACAGAAAAAAATGTATAGGATGAAAATTCATCTCAAAATTCATCCCAGCCTTTAAAAAATCGAGAAAAACGTGGGGGGATGATAATGTGGGATGGCAATTCATCCAAAAATTCATTCCAGTCATGAAAGGTCCTAAACAGTGTGAGATGATTATAGGAATGAAGATTCATATTTTACTAATATTTTTTCAAATGGCAAATCAACAAATATGAGACGCGATTTCTTAAAGAGTAAAAGAAAGAATAAGGGCCACGTATAGGATCTCAAATTTAAAAAAAAAAAAGCATTCTAACCCCACAATTCCAACTATGACAAAGTTATTTTTTTTACGAGGGAAAAATGGTTTTGATGCAATTCAACCTTTTAAAAGTAAAAAATCGCCAAAAATCCAAAATTTTGAAATTTAAAAAAAATAATTATCAGGCGTAATTTCTTTTTTGGAATAGGACATGCTTCGAAATTGATTTCAGCTCTTTCTTCGATGAAAAATGAGAAAATTGAAAGCACCCGGGGAAAAAAATGAGATCCAATGGGATCCAAGTGAATATCAGTGGATACAAATAAATCCAAATTAGTCCAATTAAAGACATTTTTCTCTTTAAATGGAAAAAATCTGGATCTAATTGGATCTTTTTTGATCGAACTTGATCTTTTTGGATCCAATTGGATAACAAAATTTGTTAGGTTATAAAATTAGATCTTATAGGATTCAATGAATCTAAAAAGTTAGGAAGAGATCTGAAAAGATCTAGAAAGATTCAGTTGGATCCAATCGGTCTAGAAATTGGTAATTTTTTGGATCTAAACCGATATGCGTGGATCCATTTAGATTCAAAAAATGACGCATTTTCAGATCCAATTGGATTCAATTGGATATCATTTTTTCCCCCGGGCAAGTTCCCAAAGTACAAAAGTTTAGACTTTTCTTCCAGACGTTATTTTTACGATTTTCATACATTTTTGGCAAGTTGAGTCAACGTGTAACTTGTACCTCATCGGTGCTAATTAACCGAGGATGGGTTTTTTGTAGAATAGTTTTTTTGTACGGAAAGTTAAACTGAAAATTGTTCAATTCTGTTGGAATTTGGGGTCTTCTGGCAACGCCAGTACTTCATTAGCGAAATATAAAGCAGAGCTAAAAATTGATAATAGATATTATTAATTTTTTCAATCCCGAAAAAATTTGTGGGTTGGAGAGGAGGGTAAAAGGAAGTCACAAATTATGGCAACAAAAATGAAGAACAAATCGACGAGTACCAACAAAATAACTTTTATAGCGCATCTTCATCAATTGAGCTAAAACTTGGTTCCCAAAAGTTAGTATGACACCGAGGACTTAAAAAAAATTTCAAGCTACTCAAATTGATAATAGTGCTTTTTGGAGAAATTCCAGTTTTATAGAAAAAATCAAAATTTTCTAGGGCTCTAGATCGACTCAAAATTGATTACAATTGATTTGAGGGGTGGATTTCAGCATAATTATTACAATTTCAGCTCGAACTTCGATTTTAAGGCGAGGATCCAAGAAGTTTTATTAATGGGTCATTCCACGTCAGTTCAACCACGAAGTGGAAAGTGGGGTCTTCGATTTTTTTGATTTTTTGCATGTGTGTAGACCTTGATAAGAGATGACGAATGGCGCAAACCGAAGCTTCCAAAGTCTTTTTGGAGGGCAGCCACGAGCCCTCAAAGTTTTGAGGATAAGTTGGATATGGTAAATTTCGAGCGTGGATAACTCAGAACCGGTGCTTGGTAGAAAGTTGAAACTTTTCGTAATGTGTAAGGCCTTTGATGAGCTTTTTGGCGATTTTTTCGAAATCAGTGTTGCCACTTTTTTTAATGCCAAAAATTAGCAGGAAAAGTTGAAAAATGGTATTTTTGCATGAAGGACACCTTCAAAAATTCTGAAAAAAAAAAATATATGATGCAACTTTTTGTGCTGAATAACATACCTATAAAAAAACTGAGATGGCGTTATTTTTTAAACTCGTTTAAAAAAATTTTTAAGTTTATAAGAAAACATAATTTTGTATCCCAAGCAGTGAAAATTTTCTAAATTGGTTAAATTACATTATTTTTACTATACATTTTGATCATATGTTCAAAAAAAGTCGACAAAAATATTTCTATTGAGCTGATCTTGAATGATATGTACTGTATAGGTAGCTTTTGTTACTTCCTCTGTTCAATATTGCAGTCCCGCATAAAATATATATTTTTAACTAACTACATATTGGAAAATTTCATCACAAAACTAAAATTACATTTAGAACTAAAAACTTGATTCGTTCACGAATATTTTGGTTCCGAAACATTCTCATCGTTGTGAAAACTGTATGCATTATCGATACAAAAGGTGTTACTTGTACCTTAATGATAACAGATTTTCAAAAATGTCTTTTTTCTATTGAATAATAATTATTTTCACGTAAAATTTGTATAAAGATGATGTTTTCATGTTGGATTGCTATATTGAACAGGGGAAGTCACAAAAGCCTACCTATACAGTACATATCATTCAAGATCGGCTCAATAGAAATATTTTTGTCGACTTTTTTTGAACATATGATCAAAATGTAGTAAAAATAATGTAATTTAACCAATTTAGAAAATTTTCACTGCTTGGGATACAAAATTATGTTTTCTTATAAACTCGAGTTTAAAAAATAACGCCATCTCAGTTTTTTTATAGGTATGTTATTCAGCACAAAAAGTTGCATCATATATTTTTTTTTCAGAATTTTTGAAGGTGTCCTTCATGCAAAAATACCATTTTTCAACTTTTCCTGCTAATTTTTGGCATTAAAAAAAGTGGCAACACTGATTTCGAAAAAATCGCCAAAAAGCTCATCAAAGGCCTTACACATTACAAAAAGTTTCAACTTTCTACAAAGCATCGGTTCTGAGTTATCCACGCTCGAAATTTACCATATCCAACTTATCCTCAAAACTTTGAGGGCTCGTGGCTGCCCTCCAAAAAGACTATGGAAGCACCGGTTTACGCCATTCGTCATCTCTTATCAAGGTCTACACACATGCAAAAAATCAAAAAAATCGAAGACCCCACTTTCCACTTCGTGGCTGAACTGACATGGAATGACTCTAATGATTTTCCGCACCTTATCTAACACTTGGAGGAAGTTAGTAAATAATTTATTATATTTTCATTTTTCATAAACAGTTTAAAGGAATGAACCAAAGGAACAAAACAGACAGGTCTTATTCAAGAAATGAAAATGCAATTTCCAGCAAATCAAATTCTTCCGTGGGTACACTTTTCTCCATAACAAGCTATTCTAAAATCGCAACGTCTCCATCATACAACGATACAAACAGCCAAATAAAACCCCTCCGAAATCTCTCTTCCAAATCTCTTCACAATACCCAACCAAAAAATTCCCATCAACGAGAGAAAAAAACCTATATAAAATTTTGCCATCCACTCAACAAGGTACTTGAGAAAAAGCACAATCATACGAAATTTCGTCTGTCGAGAGTATACCAACAAACCACGTATCAAAAGAGCGCAGCCGAGTTACACAGACGAGAATAAAAATCAAATAAAAATCTAATTTAAAACCTCCCTCGGTCCCGCCGCAGCGACCGTATGTACCTTGTAAATGTTTACGGTTCAAATATTACGTGTATTTTAAAAACAAGTGTTTTCCTTGCAAAACTACCATTAAGTCGTCGGCAGGATAATCACATGGATGAAAATATAAATTACTGTGCACACGGTAGCAGCGGAAAAACAGTTTTCCCGCAGTTCCATTCATCAAAAGGAAATTCTTGCCAACAAAGCATTTCATATTAATATCAAAAATGATTTCAGCTCTTGATGCACGTTCATTGTTACGGAATAATTTCACAAGTATATACGATGAAAACTCCCGATAATATCCATTTTGCACGAACGAAGGCGCAGGGTAGGCAAACCCTTTGGAAAAACATTTTTCCCGGTTATCGAGGTTTTTTTTCCCAAGCTCGCGACGTCTTTTTTCTCGTCTACATATTGCCGGGATTCGCGGGTACCATCAGATACGATTATGAAAAACGAAAAAGCAGAAGCGAATGACTTCGAATACGACTCTGCTCTCCTGCTCTTTTACAGAGGCGTATTTTTGATGCGGTATTTTCGCAGCCGCGTACAATATAAATAAATGTTTATTTTGAAACGCATTTATAATTCATATTTTTATCAAAAACACAATTCCCTCGAGAGAGACACACTCGAAAAATAATATTCGTTACACGGTGTTCGCATTTTTGCCGTGTTGATTTTTCTCCTTTCGCTGTATTCAGTGAGCTTCTTTTGTTAAGGTATTCTCGACATCTTCCATTAAGCCGGTTGAAATTTTCTTCGCTGCGATTTCTTCAAAATCAAGATGTCTCTCCCTCTTCCCCCCCCCCCGCTTGGATCCGAATCCAGTGGCAGATCTAGCTCAATTTTATAAAGAAGCACAGAATGGGGGAAGCATGTTGAGAGGGGCAGTCAATTTACCACTGAAATATTCTTCAAATGCATCGGGGGGAGGGGGAATAGAAAATAAAGTTTTAAGTAATATTTTTTCAAGTGAGCATACATCTGAATAAAAAATTACCATTTTCACGAGATGGAAATATAAAAATCACTCAAATGTTCAATGGTCATTGAAATTCTTGAAAAATGTCCAGCCAATCTCAGAAAAATTTGAGGCCGAGCACATTTTTTTCAAAATATAAAGCTGAAAAATACTTGAAGGAAAAGTCTAATAATTACAGAAAATAATTTTCAAGTCGATTTTTTCAAATATGAAATTGAAAGAAATTGAGAAATCAAGATTAGAAAAATTTAAAGAAAATTAAAATTTTGAAAAATGTTACAGTTGGAAGAAATATAAAGCCTTGGAAAAGACGTGGGATAATTTTTTTGAGAAACTTTCATCTTACAAGTAGGCAATATCATCTGCAAATGTTCAAAAAATTAAGGATGATTTTTGAGATTGACTTTCAAGAAATATTTGCATCCTGAAAATCATCAAAGGTATCCTCAAACGCTCGAAAAAGTCGTCGGATGATTTGTGAAAATATATTTTCACCACAAAAGTCCTCTTATTCTCGAAAAAAGTGTGGGATAATTTATGTGAAATTGGTTGCTATCTCAAAAGTCATTTCAGCTTCAAAAGCTTGGAAAAATCATGAGATGAATTTTTGGAGGAAACTTCATCTGAAGAATCATTTCTGCATCAAAATCTCAGAAAAGTTGAGGGATGATATGCGAGGTTGATTTTTAAATCAAAACACAAAACTTACTCCAACTTCGAAAGTTTGTAAAAATCATCCGAGCCTCAAATGCTCAGAAAAGTTGAAAGATGATTTTCGGAATATTTCATCTCAAAAATCGTTTCAGTCTCAAAAGCTTGAATTAAACGTAGCAAAATTTTGAGATTTTTTTTTAGATATCTTCAAAAAGCCACCTCACCTACTCTCTAAATCTGAATCAGTCAAAAAACTGAAAATTGACTGATTAAATAGCGAAAAGTGTGCTACTGGTCATCAGTGAAATTTGACTGTCAATCAGTGAAAAATTACTGATTCAATTAGTGAATTTTCATTTTTGAATCAGTACCATCGGTATTCTTTGTTCAACTACTGAAATGAATCAGTAAAAATTTCAATTTACCAGTTCCATCAGTGATTGATTACTGATTCAATCGATAAATTAAAATTTTTATTGATACCATTTCAGTAGTTGAAACAAATTACTGATTCAAAAATGAAAATTCACTGATTAGATCAGTAAAATTTTCACGGATTTCTACAGTTGCACACTTTTGGCATTCTAATCATTCAATTTCAACTGATTCAAATTTAGAGAGTATCTATACTTAAAATGTTTCCTACTTCAATGTCTTCACATTCTTTCCAAGTTTTTTTTTCAAAAATTTCTTTCGGTTCAACAAACTTTTCAATAATTTTGAATTTTTTCCCGAATTTTCTCAAAGGCTTTGGTGTGGTATGAGAGATGATTTGGCTTCTGGTGTAACTTGGGGCCGAAATTCTTCAAAATACATGATTTCCAAGATGCCAATTTCATCCCCGCAAATTTCCAACCCTTTTTTCAAAGTTGGCAAGTAATGTAAGTAGATATACTAGATGGGAATAGATTTAAATTTTAAAAAAATTTTCTCACCACTATAATGACCTTGAATTTGACATATAAATTTAAAATCACTCTCGGAGACACAATTTTAGGACATGAAGTACTACGATTTTCCAATAAGTATATCTATTTCACAACTCTCAGCCAGGAATTTTTTTTAGATTTTTTCGAGTAGTAAAAATTGGTTGAATGTTCAAAAAACCTGAGATAAATTTATGCAAAGCAGTACTTTCAAAGGAAAAAATGATTAAGTAACCGAGCCGATTTTTTAAATACTTGACCAAATTCCACAACTTGAAAAAATCTGAAATAAGTACATTGGAAAATCTTGGAAAGAATTAGGTATATTTCTGCCCGTCTCGAAATTATGTCTCCCAGAGCGATTTTAGTTTTTAAAAATCTAATTCAAGGTCGTCAAAGCAGCTGAATAAAACAACGTATCAGCCAATATTAGGTCATTTCTTCTGTCAGTATGTAAGTAATCTTCCATTATTTTGAATCGGAGATCCAAAGAAAAACAAAATCTGGTTCATCGGCAAAATAAAGTCGCGATTTACACAAATTTTTTTGAATAAAAACGAAGTGTTTGAAAATAACTGCTTGGGATGAGCTTTTTTCAAGATGTACCTGGTGGCCTACCAGATCCTCCATTTTCCTCGCCACTTTCCAAATCACTCTTACATAAGCTTCAAATGAACTACTTCATCACGCGTTTATATTTTCCCGCCAAAACCCATCAAAAATAATAAACTACGTGCGAAAAAAATCTCCGACAGATGAGTATATTTAACACATTTCCCTCGGTTGGTGGAATTATGAAGAAAAAAAACCTACAAAAACACTTCTCGTATTAATTCCCATTCGGTGGGCGAATCGATACGAGGGTAAAAAATGAAAAAATAATCGCCCCAAAAAACACGCCGATTTTTATAAAATTATACGTTTACCCTCGAAAAATAATATAATAATTGAAAAGACACAATAATTTCGATCGGTCATCGGAGCGTATAATTCGACGCATTTTGTTTAAACCCGAAACACAATATCGCGTTACTTTTTACGCGCGTGTGTCTTGATTCTTTTAGGGAGAGTTTATCACGATCTTAGTCTATCTTGGTTGATTTTGCAACCGAGCAGAAATAAATCGGTAGGAAACGGTGTACCCCTGCGGGGAACTGACCGAGTACACCATATTGTCTGCGAAAAAGATCCACCAAGGATTCCATCATCTTTTCAGCGCCGATAATCGGACAATGAAATAAGCAGCTTTTCCAAAATACGTACAAAAAAAAGCGAGCTGTTTTTTTACCGTACTTTTGAAGGGTATCGAACAAAAAAGTATCTGTGAAGGACATAATAGGGTTGGATACCAGTGTGGCGTTACGTCTACATAATATTGTGATTTTGGCCGAATGATTCAGACTTTTGATAGAGCACCCGAACGCTTCATCAATCGATCAATCAATCAAGCTGTTAACTGCTCGATGACGTTAGCACGTTGTTACTGGATAAAAGAAAATTGCTTACAAACGTTTATACACACTCGGAAAGTATACTTCGACTTGTTTTTTTTCTCTTTTTATCCTCGACACACGCTTTAATAATGTGGTGGTTTTAAAAAAAGCCCGCGTCATTGGTGATTTTCTTTTTTCCCTTCGATAAAGAGACGCATCTTTGGTAAGGAGATGAAAAAGGAGTAATTTCTTCTCGGGTAGAAGAGAATACAAGTTCAATGAGGAAAAACAACGCTTTGTTAATTATAAAATGGTATTGTTATATGCATAAAGGAATCTTCTTTCAGTGAAATAATATAATATCGGTGAAAATAGAAAATCCATATGCTGATGGTAAAATTCATTCATTAATTAGGATACAAGCTCTCTGGTTCTGGTATTAATTTTCTATCCTGCGGCGATCAAATATTGAATTTACATAGGTTTTACCGTCGGTTTATTCGCCATCCGCGAGTAACTTAGTATAGTTATTCAAACAACAAAGGCATTTGCATTAATAAAAGCAAACAATCCTTTTCATCGTGTTTTGAAATATTTACAGTGTAAAATACCATATCGCTATGTGGATCTATACGTAGATACATAATAGACTATTTGTAGTTAATTTTCATCGGAAATATTTCCATGTTGAGTTTTCCAGCAACAGGTTGAGATTTTAGATTTTTATTTAGGGTTGTGCCTCCGGGATGTCCGGAGAAACTGGTAATGAGTAATTAAAATTCAAGAGACCAATATGTTGATTTTGAGAAAAACCCGATTGAAGTGCAGCTTTAATGTGAAAATAAGTAATTTCTCCCAAAATAGTAAAATTTCCTCGTGGAATGATTTTTTATTCAATTTTAAAATTGAAGGGGTTACGAATATGTCTGAAACAGAAACGAAACGATAAATATGCTTTAAAGCTGAACGAATTTCTAGATGATAAATTTCATCCAAGGTCAAAATTAAATAAAGTTAGCTTTCGAGTAATGAAATATGAAAATTAAAAATTTTTTGAAAATTTTTCGATTTCCGTACCGGTAAACTACGTGAGCCTGTTTTACGGATTCCTGCAAGTTGGTGAACGATTTTTTTCCCAAGTCCGCATGTTTTTCCTGTTCCGACTTTTTTTCCCAACTTCAATTTTTTTTAGATGAGGTCTAAATTTTTCCCTCAATTTTTTTTCAACTTCAAAACTTTTTGACGAGGTCTAAATTCTTTTCTAAACTTGAATTTTTTTCAAGGTTATAATTTTTTAACAAAATGTTTTCAACGTCACGGCGAATTTGTAAAACAAGCCCAGGTCAATTCTTCATGTCAAAAAGTTTTGTTTCAGAATTTTCCTGAAGAAGACCAAAAAGAAGTGTTGAAGATGTGTTGAAGTTCAAAAAATGTTAAGGAGAAAAATGAAAAATAAATTAATACCTTTAAATTTTTATGTTGTAAAAATTTGGTACATAAATTTGAAATTTAAAAACTAAAATAAGGAAAAAATTGGATGGGAAAATTTTTCGAATTGAAGAATCGGCCTGGGCTTTTTTTTACAAATTTTCCGTGACGTTGAAAACATTTTGTTAAAAAATTGTAACCTTGACAGGAAATTTCAAGTTTGGGAAAGAATTAAGAAAATTTTGAAGTTGAGAAAAAAATTAAGACCTCGTCAAAAAATTTTGAAGTTGAGAAAAGAAATTGAATGCAATGCATATTCCATGTTTGGTAGGTATTTGTTGCTCAATCTAAATATTTTTAATCATATAATTTGTTATACAAATTGAATAAATTAAGACATGAAAGGCCTATCTCGACGCTGAAATGCGCCAAAGACCAATAGTTGAAGACTAAAAAAATATTCCCTTCGGGTGAATTGATTTATTTGGAAATGAGTAATTATCAAGAATCTTTGAAATTCGCCTATATTCGTTTCCAAATCTATAAAAGCTGAAAGTGAAGTGAAAATTGCGCCAAAATGTGAAGGACTTAAAATTTGGTAAGATAACGTGAATATACTTAATACGTATTAGTTGTAAGGTCAAGCCACTAGAGAAACAATTGAAAAATTTTTCAAAAAAAATGAACCTTTTCAGCCGGAAATATCAAAACCTAACAACGCTGGAAGCGAAATTTTCCGATAGAAAAATATTTTGCGGGAAAACCGAGACATTTACGGAAAAGAAATTCGTAGAAGTATTTCATAATTTATTTTTGGAATTCATTTCAAGATCACACTGAGGCCCATTTAAATGCATAGAAAACTTAATCGAAATTGGGAAACATTTTTTTCCGTTGAAAATTTTCACTTTTTTTAAATTAATGAAGAGTTAACTTTGGCCAGAAGTGAAAATTGTTGGAATATCAGAAACAATTTTTTGGTTGAAAGCAGGAAGAGTAGAGAATCTATCC
This sequence comes from Pseudococcus jackbeardsleyi, assembly GCA_038380155.1. Classification (NCBI taxonomy): domain Eukaryota; kingdom Metazoa; phylum Arthropoda; class Insecta; order Hemiptera; family Pseudococcidae; genus Pseudococcus; species Pseudococcus jackbeardsleyi. The sequence continues at coordinate 47,187,650 of CM076238.1, forward strand.
ATTGCGTTGAAATCGACTTACTTATTACAAATTCCAAAAAATATTATTTCAATTTTGAAAATGTTTACTTTTCTACTTTTCTTTTTTTTGTCCAAGTGTAGCCTCGAACTCCAATTTCCAATTATTAATCAATATTTACACGAATTTCGTTCTGCAGATGTCTCTTTTTTTTCACAAAATATTTTTCTATCGGAAAATTTCGCTTCTAGTATGATTCAATTTTGATATTTCTGGCAAAAAAAGTTCCACTTTTTTTTTGAAAAAATATTTTTCAATTTCTTTTCATTTTTTTTCCTAGCGGTTTGACCTTTGAACTAATACGTATCATTTTTACGCTATCTTTCCGTACAGTCCTTCACATTTTGGCGCAATTTTCACTTCAGTTGCACCTTCTATAGATTTGGAAATGAATATAGGCGAATGTAAAAGATTTTTAAAAATTACTCTTTCCAAATACATAAATCAATTCACCCAAAGAAATTATTTTTTTAGCTTTCAACTGACTATTGGTCTTCGATGTACTAATTTCAGCAGTGTGAAAAATTTTCAATTTCATCCATCAATTTTTCGCCGAGCAGGCGGGCACCAAAAGGTTAAGATGATTTTTGGGTCAAAATCGACACAAATCGAGGTTCATGGTAAGTACCAATTTGTTTCTTCATCTAAATATTTTTTTATCAATTATAATTTATTATAAATTAAATAGATTAAGACGAAGGCCTTTCCCGACAATCCATGAAACCGGACTGAAAAATTGATACCAGTCGATATCGATTTTGTGCGCATGAATAAAATTTAGACAAATCGAGAGAAAATAAGCAAGTAGAATTTTGGATCAAATTGAAAATAATTTCAAATGAAATTAATTTTTCTGTAAAAGAATAAAAAAATATGACATGATGTATCATACTAAACTTGAAACTGGAAATTTCGATCCAAGCCGGTACACAAAAGAATTTTCAACACGTCGATAGTTAAAAAATTGAACACGTTTCATGATTAATGGTAACAGTGGCGTAGCCAGAAGTCTGAAGGGGTGGGGGGCTGGGTCGAAAGATTTTTTTGGGAGTACAGAGACTTGAAAAACGAAACATTTTTGGGAGGAGGGGAAGAGGGAGGGGTAAAAATGAGCCTTTTCTACGCATTTTAGTCCAAAACTTCGAAAAAATTGAATATTTAATGCCCAAAAAAGACATTTTTTAAAAATGATTTTGTTAATGCCCGAGCGAAGCTTTGATAAAATTGTATTTTTTAATGTCTAAAAAAGGCATTTTCACATAAATTCTTCGCCTCAAGGAGGAGGGTTCAGACCCCCCCTCCCCCCGGCTACGCCCCTGACCGACAAAATTATTTTAAATTTACTGCACGAGATTCAGTGATCATCGAGAGAAAATGAGGAACTATTCCCCCCCCCCAAAAAAAAACAGCAATAACGATAACAGATATTTGTATTTACTGAAAAAATTTCCATCTAATTTCATTTATAATTATCCAAACATGATTAGGTAATAGGTATGTATTAATTTGAGAAAATTGATAGATGACCTTGGGTTTCAATTTTTATAAAAATGCATCCAAAATTTGAATAAAATGAAACCTACTCAAAAATTCATACCCATCGTAAAATTTTCCAATTTTTCAAAAAAAATTTCTCCAAATATTTAGATTTTCAGAAATAAATTCGATCACATTCCATAACTTTCCTGACCTTTCGACACCCTCCCCCAAACTCATTATTTTTACACCAAAGCTCCTTCACCATACATACTCGTACATCCAAACACCCGGCCTGGCCTTTACGTCGACCTCTCCAAACCGTAAATCAAAATATCATTGAGGGTGAAACGTGTGAAACCTCGTCATCCAAGTGGTAGCACTATTTCCTCATCGGATCGAGTGAACCCGCACACCAAGGCGATTTCATTGCATCGACATTATTTTCCTATACGTATCCATATCTGTACTTACAAACAGCAGTAATGACAACACGGTCCGGCACCGGTAATCGTTCTGCAATAAAAGATAGGAAGTTGATTCGAAAAATAATTGAGTATCGAGATGCATTTCGATGCCGCCGCCGGGGAAACAATAAGCTATAAATTATATAACGACCCGTTACGAAAAACACCACGAGTTACACTCGTCCCAGGCCATATTCTAGGATATCCTCAGGACGTCGTAATTCTTCCATCCGTACTCTCCTTATCCCATTTAAACACCAGGACTTATAAGATATCTACGAACAGATCCAATAATTAAATCAAATCGATCTACCACGCTAATATCGAAAATCCAATCGTAAACAAAGATATATTTTCAATTCGCCACGATCTCATTACCCCTCCCTTTTTCTCCTCACCAAACCGTACCCATACAACTAGTCAAATTCCTCCCTACATAAAATTCACGTATATTGCATCCGAAACATATTAAAATATGTAAAAATTATTTATCTAACGTAATAATTTACCTCGTATATCTTTTTTTTCCCTAACAAACATTATTCGAGGTAAAATTTATACAGGTCGACATCAAAGTTTAATTTCACCCGGTTCTCCCTTTTATTTTCCACAAGCTCACACGAGCCAAGCGCCACAACGTTAAAGACGCCTCGGTACAGGCACGTCTTACAAAATAAACACACCGTGTGCTTTTTTTCACCACTTCTTATCATTTGTTCGAGAGAGCTACATGGTGGGTAATTTATGAGAATCGTATGATAATGCGATCATCAAAAGAATAATTTAATAACGTGACGAATATGGGGTGAAATCGCTTTGTGCGCTTTTCATTTTCATATTAAATAATGAATTCTTACCCTCGGCTGGCGCAAAAAACATCTGAAAAGGTGAACATCGGCGAGCGAAAAAAAATAACATCGAGGTTACATAAGAAAAACAAATTTTGTAACTTGGCTTATTCCATACCCCACGTTCTCCCTTATTTTGTAACGTCGCGAGCATTGAAAATTAATAAAAACTTATTTCACCTTTTGACACGAGAGAAATAACTAAAAAAAGGCAACAGGTTGTTTTTTTAACGTAAGATGCACACGTCTAATTACACGCTATAAAGTTTCTACCGTGTTAAGTGAGTAAAAATATGGATTGGGCCTGAGATGCGTGAAAAAACAAGTGTAAATTTCCTAAGGCCTGTGGTATCGATTGACCGAAGCCTCGCATCATTTAATCAGCTTCTTGTTAGCTTTATTAGATTACAATAGTGTACGTATATAGCAGAACCGTGTAAATAAGGGCTAATTTATGCGCTACGACTATAAATCACCGCGAGCTAATCCGTGATAGCCTTCGGATCTGTTAGGACCGATCCAACTACCCTATGATTTTCACACCAATATAACGTATTTGTTAAAATTCAGGGAATCGAGTACCATACCTCAGCCCCCCGCATCGTAAACCGTATCCAATTACCTGGACCCCGTTATAATCCGCGCGAGAGAAATTATTATCCTCGATGGTGCGCAGTTTATTCTGTGGCCCGCGAGTTCCAGAGTTAAAGTGAAATTAAAACTATAATTATCGTTGTATATAGATTTATACTTGGAGAGTATTTGTGTGTACTGAAATAAGAGTAGTTTTAAGTATATGGATGAGATAACCTGCTAATACTATTTCAACTAAACGTGTGTAGGTAATTGAATAGGTGAAAAATATTTTCAAACGGATCATCTCCTAGGATTCTTTTCCAATTTGAGGTATTCGATGGGCTTATTAGATGAGATATTTTGCTGGCAGCCAAGTTGATAAGTATAATCCGAGATTTTTTCTATTTAAAAGGTTCTCTAACACGCTGCTAGGTGTAATTTTTACCGAACCGAGGTAATAGAATTAACTACTCTATTGCAAACGTATTATTTGGAAACGTTTACGTTTACACACGAAAAAGGAATTGGAATTTTGAAATGATGTAAAATAAAAATATGCAAAATTTTAAAGTTAAGGTTAGTCTCATTTATTATCAAAATTATCGCTTAGGGTGGGTCGAAAAAGCAATATTTTCGATTTTCAAAAACCCACCCTTACAAAAGTTGTTGGCTGATGAGACTTGTAAAATGAAGAAAAAAAAATTCAAAATCAATTAATATCTTCTGATCGCGCCAGAGCCTCTAATTTTAGTCAAATTGTAAAAAATTCAAAATTCTAAAAATTTCGAAACAATCATAAATTGATTAAAACAGTTTTTAATTTTTTCGAAATTTTGAATTTTTGACAATTTGTCAAGAATTGAAGGGCACTTGCACGATCAGAAGATATGGATTGATTCTGAAATTTTTTTCCTCGAAGTCTCATCAATCAACTCAACAATCAACCAAAACCTCTTGCCGGGGGGGGGGTGATAATTTTGAAAATCGAAAATATTGTTTTTTCTGCATTATCATCCTTCAAATATAATAAGGGAAATGATACTTTCAACGATAAATTTGAATTATTGAACGGTAATAGGGCAAAAGCTCGAATTTTCATAAATGAAGATTACCAGGCGATTGAAGTAAAATACAACGGATTGCGATAACGTGAAAATTTTTGGAGGCGTATTAAATGACCAAAAATGAAAAATTAATTTTAAAAAAATGATAAAATTTCTAATGTTTAGAAAAACAAATAAAAATAAAACAAAAACATTTCATCAGAAAATACCCCATCCATGATTGGAGAACCCCCCCTCCCACATAATGAGTTTTTCAAAAAAATTCGCTCGGGCAAAATCATCACACTTCTATTACGTATATCAGTGGCATGGCATGACATAGCCAAGGAGAGATTCAAAGGGTTCAGACCCTTCTCCCCTAGTCGAAAATTCACGTGCAAAATGCCTTCTTGCAGCATTAAAAAATCAAATTTTATCAAAACTTCGCCCTCGCTTCGCTCTGGCATGGCATGAACAAAATCATAATTCAATATCATGAATTACCTATTCAAGATGATTATGCAAAAAAAAGGCTTCTTTCTAGTTTTTCAAAACTCCATACCAATTTTGCACCCTCTCAAAAGAGTTTTCGACGTTGATACGGGAATTTATTTTTATAGTTTTTTTGTCGTTCAAAAATTTATTTTGTCGTTCAAAAATTTCTTTTGCCGTTCAAAAATGTTCTTTTGTCGTGAATCCATGTGAGGTGCGATGTTTTATCTGTCTTTGAATATATTAATTCGTCGTGAAATATATTTTTTAGTCGGGCTTTTCTTACGTCTGTTCAAATTTATTTTCTGTCGTTCGAACCTCATATTTTTTGTCGTTGATTCAGCCTTTTTTGTCGTGCTGATAAATCCTAGAAGCACGATATATGTACTTATCCTTATTTTCCAACGGCACTTCGGGTGCTCGGCTCGGTTCGGTCACTTTCGTGTAACTTGCGTTTTTTACGTGATTACGTGAGCCTGTTTTATGGATGATTCTTTTTCAAAGTCCACTTTCCGACGTTTTTTTTCTAGTTCAAAATTTTTCTTGACGACGTCGCGTCTGACTGAATTTTTTTCAACTTTTAAATAATATTTTTTTTCTTGACGAGGTCTAAGTTTTTTACGAATTTTTTTTCAACTTCAAAAATCAAAATTTTTCTTGACGAAGTCTAAATTTGCAAAGGGTATAAGTCAAAAAACTGTATATGAAAAAAGAGACTTTATTGTTTTGTAAACAAAGTTTCACTCAAGTCCCTTTTCAATTGAAGTTTGGAAAAGTATTTAGAACAGATAAAAAAAATTGAAGTTGAAAATAATTTCGACCTCGTTAAGAAAAATTTTAAAGTTGGAAAAAAAATCAACCACGTCAACAAAAAATTTTGATTTTTGAAGTTGAAAAAAAAATTGTAAAAAATTTAGACTTCGTCAAGAAAAATTTTGAAGTTGAAAAAAACGTCGGAATGTAGACTTTGAAAAAAAATCATCCATAAAACAGGCTCACATAATCACGTAAAAAACGCAAGTCACACGAAAGTGACCGAACCGAGCCGAGCACCCGAAGTGCCGTTGGAAAATAAGGATAAGTGATAAATGTTACGATATTTTGAGTATCTACTTGAAAGCTTAGTAAGTAAGGTTTTTTTTTTCTATCACAAGTGGTGGAGGAATAAAAAAAAACTTACTGCTTGGAGAAGCTTTCATTGTGTAAAAATTGTCGATTGCGATCCTCTGAATAACCCGAAAAGTTATCACTTCACAAAATCAGACTAATTTTTCAAAGAGGGTTAACACACCTAAAAACTGATTTTTCATATCTCCTCATGGTTCTATTTTAGGGTAAAAATAGCTCATATGGGAGGTACCTACCTATCCCAAACTCAATATAGAATTTTGAGCTCGAAAAAGCGAAGTCAGTAGTACATCGTAAAAAGACTCCATGTCCAAAATTGCAAGTGCTGAAGTTCGTTTCTCGAATTTTGGCGAATTTTTGATATATCAAAGTTGAGCACCTCAGCGCGCTACAAAATATAGAAAATCGACCCAATCAACGAAAAAATCTGAATTTGGCATACGTAATACGTACTTACCTACTCACCCTATTTTAGACTATTCAAATAGATTAGACGCGGTTTCAAGACGTTTCGGGGTCTCCAGAAAATTTTGGAATTTTTTAATGATGGGGAAAAACCTACAACAATGGTCCGCATATGAACTTTAGCACCTACACCTATAATTTCACATGACCAATATTAGTACCTAATCAATGATCGATTAAAGCAGAATTTTCCAAAATTCGCAACTTTGATTTTAAATTCATATTTATTGGTTGATAATTTTCCTGAAAAAAATTCATTTTCTATCAAAAAATATGAATCACTAATAGATATCGGTCATCTGCAATTATAGGTGCTGAAGTTCATATGGATTTTTACAGGCTTTTCTCTAGCGAAGGAAAATTCCAAAGTTTTCTGGAAGCTCTGAAATGTTTTGAAATCGCATCCAATCGATTTGAAAGGTCGAAAATGAGGCATGTACATAAAAAATTTCAGCTTTTTTTGTTGATTAGATTATATTTTTAAATTTTCCAGGGCAATGCGATAATTCAAAAATTTGCCAAAATTCGAGAGATGAAAATTATCACTCGAAATTTTGGATATGGAATCTCCTATTATCAACCTCCTTTCGATTCAATCTTTGATTGGGATCAATAGTTTATATTTGAGTTGGGAATGGGTACCTACTTCATTTTGTCTTTTGTTCTAAGTACGTACATCCAATTTCCAACATTGGGTGCATTTTGAGGGTAATTTGACAGAGGTAAGAAATAAGAATTGAGTTACAGGAGTGAAATTTACATAAAGTTTTTTTGAGGTTAATACGCGATAGAAAATGTTAAGAAACCGACTTATCAAAACATCTATAGATCATGGAGTCCTCATTTTCATCTAGATATTTCTAGATTCCCGAAGTTACAGTAAGTTACTGAAATGTCTTTCCCTGGTCTTAACTTCAAATTTGTACACAACATAACTAAACTATCTCACGACGATTAGATACGTAGGTATAAAAATGGCGGTAAAGTATGAACCTAGCACCTGCTCATTTGAAATTTTTAAATGATGGTGGCTGATCAAGCCATAGGCGCACCCAGAAATTAATTAAGGGAGGGGCTCAGAATTTGAGAAAAAATGGGGAGGGGTCAAATTTCAAATTGAGTCATTTTTCACTGATATTTCAATCAAAAATCATCAATTTTTCCTAACAAACAGAGAATTTATAGAGAATTTGGTGATTTTTAACTGAAAAATCAATCAAAAATTGTCAATTTTTGAAATAAAAGGATTAAAATACTGCCCGAGGGAAGCGAGGGCGAAAATTTTTTGAAAAAATATACTTTCAAGAGCAAAAAAATTGACTTTTTTCTCATTTTTGAAACAAAAAATCATTTTTTCCGGGCTTAAGGGGGGGGCGAGCCCCCTGAGCCCCCCCTTGGGTGCGCCTATGGATTAAGCACAATCGATTTTTAAATTCCGCAGCAAGTACAAAATAACAAAATCTGATATTTTTTCGGAGTTTTCAACGAAACATAGCGCTATATTTGAAATTACCATTCAAAAATCACCGTACCCATAAAAATCAAAAATTACCGATTACTTCAATAAAAAAAAGAGATTTTTTTAGTTAATTTTGGAAACCTGAAACAAGGCAAAAATTTAAAATCCGTTTTAAATCTCCAAAATCGAAAACCACCATCTTAGAATCTTAACATCTTAAATCCGAATCTCCACTCACCCGAATAAGTGTGAAATAAAACCCACCGAGGGTTCAATTCGTGTAATCAAGAACTTACCCTTATCGTAAATCGGTCATAATCAAAGATATCCCACATAAGATGAAACCTCACACAAACACGTTTTCCATTTCATCCGAACATTGAATATTTTATGACGGACGTAGGAAAATTCCAAGGTTAATATTTGGTCAAGTGTGACGACGAAAATCGCGCATTCCCTTACGATATCGGTTTTAATTTCTACGCTGGCCACGGCGCAGTGGCCCGAGGGAGGCGCACGAGCCTGGTCCATTGTCAGGCCGGGCATTAGATGGATAATCAGACGGTCGTTTGAAATATTTACGAGCGCGTACAACTCCACACCACTGGTTTATGGACAGTATCGAATCCACTGTAGATAAATCGTAATTTAGTATCATTGTTTTGTGTAAATGTGGTATAATTCCGTTACGCCTGCTTCGTTTAATCGCAATCGAGAAGGCTATCATTATAAGAACACTGCTGCAACCCTCGTCATTACAATACACACACTCTCGGACACCATCTCCACCATGTATAACTACATATAACACCGGATATTGAAAATATTTCTCATTGTTCCTTGTTTTTAGCAATAACACCCAAAAATCATCGTCCCGGTGCATCTCCTTCCCCCGGAGCTTCTGTTTTGATTTCATTACCGCCAACAAACGTCTCTCGAGTCGACTCACAAAGCAGTACTTTTTATTATTTATTATCGTTCAAGATTTCCAACTTTTTTTTCTCTTTTTCCTCATGGCAGTGTTTTTAATCTACGTTAAAAGGCGCCCGATTATACGTTCGCGCTTAAGTAAACTCCACCAGCAGATCAACTTACACCTAATGGTGATCTGACGCATTCGAGCGCAAATCCAATACGACAATTGCGAAAGAAAAACTCGATTTAGTCGACAAAAAAAAGCCATACTTAACGCGATCTAGTTAAAAATTTCCTACCCGGCTTCGGTTTCCGTTGTTAACATAATTGAAACACGATTCTCTCGTAATCGTTTCATTTTTTTTCTCGTTTTTTCCAACGTTTTTTGCTCTTTATTCTCGTAAATCCTCGACGTATTCGTTATTTCGGACGAAACGAGGGATGAAATTTTACGTTTGCGCTTTTTTTCCTCCTGCGTGACAAAAGATATTCGAAACTTTTTAAATCCTATCAAATATCCGAGCAATGATGTTTCGCCCGAAAGTGCAAATAGTACTTGGAGCTGGAGAAAAGCCTTTAAATTATGTTTTCAAAGCCCTCGCGCGAGTATTGTTGGCGTTAATCCGCCAGCGAAGGTGATTATTGTAGGTTTCGAATTTTCATTTTTTTACTCCATTTTATTTTTATTTTTTTACAAAAAATTGTGAAGCAAAAAGTTTGATTGAGATTGAGTAATCTTTATCGTCTGCATCGTTATTGTAAGGGAAAGATGAGCAAACATGTATTTATCAAAATGTAATGAAAATTGAAATCCTTTGAAAAATTTCGGGTAAGTAGGTTCTTCCTCTCCATTACCTATTTTTTTACATAGCCAAAGAAAATACACTTTTTACACCATGTCTAATTGCCTAGTCTATTTTTCTACCTAAGTAAATTATAGGTATCGAAATTTTAGGTCTGACTCGCCAGATTGGTAAAAATTTAAGGCGATTTGAAATTTAAAAATTTATTGGAAATTAGGGCTCAGAGAAAGATTTACAAATTGAAGTAGAAGTTGTATTGAGAAATACCAACTTACACTTGACCCTGGAAATGCGTTACGTATATGAAAATCAGATGATGTGCTTATGAACTAATCAGGAAAATTTAAAAATATGTGCTTGCCCAGGGAAAAGTCATCAGGTCTGATCAGGTCTGAGCATGACTAAATAGCTCTGATCAGTCCTGATCAGGAAAGAAAAATGGCCGCGATTGAACAGACCTGAGCAGGCCTGGCGTATAATAGTCTTGCTCATGCCTGCTCAGGTCTGATCAGATCTGATCATACCTTTATTTTATCGCATCAGTGTCGAGCACAATGGAAATTGTGTAATGATGTGTAGCACACACTCGGACAGAGTTTTCAAAATGGTAATGTCAACATTCAAGAACATTGTTTTGAATAATTTTTGTAAAATTGTTAACAATGTCATTACAACTGAACCAAAGAAGAGGAAGCTGAAAACTTTAACGACAACGAATGGTGCTACTAATAAAAATTCGTGTGAGCCAGAACTTAAAAAGCCAAAGTTGGAAGATGGTACTGAAAAACCAAAAACTAAAAAACCTAGGAAACCCAAAGCTGCGAAGAGTGGTGTTGAAAATAAAAAAATTAAAAAAACTAGGAAACCAAAAACTGAAGTAACTGATCTCGAAAATGTTACAAAAATTTAAGTTAAACATTATACAAAGACTGAGACTCAACGATTCGTGATTTTTTTCTCTAAACCCCTTAATTTTTTTGTCCTGTTCATGCCTGATCAGGTCTGATCAGGTATGATCATACCTGCTCATGAACGGCCATTTTTCAGGCCTGATCAGACCTGATGACTTTTCCCTGAGTGATTTCAATTTCTCGAAATTTAATTCATGGTGGAAATGATTGTTCTGTATACTTAAAGAGAGCAATAATGTTCTCTGAGTTATGTGTCCTCTACATTAGGGTGGGCCGAAATAACAATTTTTTCGATTTTCAAAAACATACCCCCCGCAAAAGTTGTTGGGTGATGAGACTTGAAGAATAAAATTAAAAAAATTCAAAATCGATTCATATCTTCCGATCGCGCATTGGCGTTGAAGTTTTCAAAAATTGGCAAAAATTCTAAATTTCAAAAATTTGGAAAAAATTAAAAATTTATTACAATCAATTTTAGAGCTTATCTAGTGACCAAATAAACCGAAAAACACCTTTTTTTAAAAAAAAATCTACGTTTTATAAATTTTTTTTTTTGATTTTTCTTCATGTGAAGAAATAGCAGAAATTTAAAAAAGATGTAAAGCATGATTTTTGTTCAAAAAATTCTGTTTTTTGGTTTGAATAGTCATTAGATAAGCTCTAAAACCAATTTAAATGAATTTAAAATTTTTTCAAAATTTTGTTAAAATTTTGCATTTTAGCCAATTTTTGAAAATTTCAATGCCAATGCGCGATCGGAAGATATGAATTGATTTTGAATTTTTTTTTTTATTCTTCAAGTCTCATCAGCCAACAACTTTTGCGGGGGTATATTTTCGAAAATCGAAAAAATTGTTTTTTTGACCCACCCTACTCTACATCGAGTGAACTTTTTTTTGCTGACCGATGGTCATATTTTGATTTTATCATGGGCAAGCTAGTTAAAAGAGGGAGAGTATCGAAATTAATTAGAAAAATTGAGTTTTCAAAAAGATTTCATATCAGGGAGGAAAATTTTTTTCCTCAGTTCCCTTCTGTGGGTAAAAAATTACTCAAAGGAGAACAAAAGAGCCATCGAAGTAATTCTTCATCTAATCAAACAAATATTCAGGAGCTAACAATATTTTCAAATGAAAAATTATTTCAAAGTTTTCTTAATTTGTAACCCTGCCGTAAAGAAGGGACTTTGCGTGAAAAAAATCGATGTTTTAATTTTCATGCTTTGGTCCAGATTTGGTACCATTTGGACCAAACACATGAAAATGGAATCGTCGATTTTTTTTTTACACAGGGTTCTTTCTTTACGGTAGGGTCTTATTTATTCTGATAATATAATTTATATTATTCACTTACATACACTACAGGGTGACTCAAAAGTTCCGGACCGCGACTTTTTTTTTTTTTTTTTTTTTTGAAATCTTGAGCGAAATTGTTCCAATTGCCTTGGGTTGATCTGAACGAAGGGTTGTCTACATGTAGGTCGATAAGGGATAATGCCAACGCTGTACTCAAAATATTCGAGGGAGGAAGCAGTGTTGCCAATTTCACAAAAACTTGACATTTTTGGTAAAGTTTTGTCCCTTTAAATTTTTGATTAGGAAAAATCTGCATGCATCATTGTTCAGTGACTTTTCATAATTATGCAAATAAAATACAACCACGTCTCACAAAAATAAATTCACGGTATACGATTATTATTAGCAGTAGGTAAGCTTTTTTTTTTACCACATTATTAAAATAGGTACAGGTAGGTACCATACGAGTTACAGAAGATTAAATTTAGAGGCGTTTCTATTTTTTTCAAATGTTTTGATTTTAATTTTTAAGAAACCCAAGTATAATTCGAATGAAAAAATTTTGGACAGTAATTCAAGTGAAATTGAAGCTGCGAAAAATCCGCCGAAAGATGTGACAAAATCACCCAAATACTAAATAGAAAAAAGGAAAGAAATTTGTCTCAAAATCGGATTGGTGAAAACCCAAATTTAAAGCAAGAAGATTGATTTTTGATGACTTCTCTAATTCAATTTTTGAAGGTTTTCTTACTATTATTTTCAAAATTTTACTGTGTTTGGGATGAAAATTCTTCTTCAGTAATTGCGACTAAAAAATGTCCTAATGAGGTTCCATTATCTCCGAGTGAATGCTCTAGTGGTGAGGCTCCATTAGCTACGGAAATATGTCCCAGTGAGATTTCATCATTTCCATCAGCTACGAAAAGAAGTGCTGGTGAACCTCCATTTCAGGAGACAATAATTGGCAAAAAGCAAATAAAGAAAAAAAGGATAACGATTTTTATTATTAAAAGACAAAATTCCTCATCCTCGTCGATCAAAGAAGGCTGTTTTTTTGTTACTTTATTTCGTACAACGAATCTTTTTAATTTCTTTGTTTTCAATTTTATTACCAGTATGTTTTTGAAAAAAAAAGTTTTTTGTTATTTTATTACGAAGGTACCAAACGGTTCGTTTTTTTTTTTGTTTTTTATTCAATCAGAACGTTTTGATCACTTCATTATTATGATAAGAATTTTTTTTCATTTTTCTTTAAAGACATGTTTCAAAGAAATCATCTTAGGTCTGGACGATCTAAGTATGGAGAATGTATGAGTTGAAAAATATTAAATCGTTGTTTGAATCCGGGTAAACGGTGAAGAATACTCACTCATTTTGAATCAGTGAAAAGTCACTGATGAACAGTCAAAATTGCAGCACAGGAAAAATCAGCATAATTCAATTATTTTTAAAAATTTTCACTGATTTTGCAAAGGTTTTCATTAATTTTTCAAAGCTTTTCACTGATTTCTCAACAAAATCCAAAAATTTTACTGATTTTTCAGTGATTTTTCTCACCGATCCGTTTTCAGTGAAAATTTTCACTATTTTTCAGTGATATCCGATGATTTTCACTGATTTATAAATGAGAGAGTATTCTTTGAATACGTCAAAAAATCAAGGCATAGAAGTCAGGAAAAAAGTTGACTCCAGACTCCAGCATGACTCCGGAGTCAAGATAAAAAGTTGACTCCTGACTTAGACTCAACTCCGGAGTCAATTTCAGACCTTGAATCCTGACTCCGACTGGACTCTGGAGTCAATTTCAAATCTTGACTCTTGACATCGTTTGACTCCGGAGTCAAGCCGGAGTCTGATTCAATTTGGAGTCAGTTTGACTCCGACTCTTATGCCTTGCCCTGAATATTGTGACTAGGACATACGAGTCGGAATCAAACTGACTCCACATTGACTCCGACTCCGGCTTGACTCCGGAGTCAAAATAGAAAGTTGACTCCTGACTCTGGTTTGACTCCGGAGTCAATTTCAGACCTGGAACTCTTGACTCCGTTTGACTCCGGAGTAAAAATTTGACCTTGACTCCCTGACTCCGACTTGACTCCGGAATCAAGCCGAAGTCGGAGTCAATTTGGAGTCAGTTTGACTCCGACTCCGGAGTCGACTCTTATACCCTGCAAAAAATGTCTTGTTTTATGATTTTGGTTCATATTCCCCCGTATTTTTGAATTTAATTCACATTAAAAAAAAAAAAGTTCACAATTACCCGGAAAGGAGGAGGTAATTTGTAAACATATTCAGGAATAATTAAAATTTAGGACTTCTACAGCGTTTTGAAAATTCATATTTTGTAAAAATTGAAAAAGTGTTCACAATTAGCCGGTTCGACGTACTTAACCGAACGAAAAAAAGCAAAACACGAAATTCCATAAAAATCCCTCATTTCTTCGCCAATCACTCTAGTCTTGTAAAATACCCCGCACTACCGCGTACTAAACACCATTTATCAAAATCATCACATCCATAAAGGCAACTACACATCGCACACTGACAAAGAGCAATTATGAAACCTTTCCAGCGATATTTTTCTAATTCCATTGTACTTGGGTACCAGAGAAAGAGACGTTTGAAATACGCGAACCGAGTATTAAAAGAAACGTCATCACATCAAGTGAATATTCTTCGCTGCAGTCTCCTTTGCCAGCAGACGAGAGTATGAAAACGATTAAGCCATACGCTATTCATTAGGCTTACATTTTCATATAAAGATTAAAATAAACAAAGTTAACCGGTAAAGTCGTATAAGAAGCTATTATCCGACGGTATGTCGCAATGCAACATCTTTCGTATTATAAATACTCGCAAAAAGGCGTGGACAATCGGCTTGACAGATAGTTCATGATAGAAGTTACAATTGAGACGTTTTGCAGCTGGCTAAGTCGCTTTTCATTTTAACCTTTCTAGGTCCCATACGTACACCTCGATGCAATGGTAAAGTTCGAGATTAATGATAACTCCGTACATTTGTCACCTACGTACGACTTGTCAAACGTCGTCATTCGTCCATTGCACAAGCTCACCCTCACCGAAAATTTTCCCCAAAATCGAACTCGACCAATCGATTAAACCGAGAAAAAAATGAAGAATAAAAAAGACCACAGCCAGCACCTCCATCCTGCGTTTTTTTTCCACTTCACCGTCCAGTAAACAATACGACGCTGTTTATCACGTGCCGCCCGCCTCGAAACATTTAACAAAAATACGAAAATTAACTTATGTCCGGTAACAGTGACCAAATGCTGGTGTATTGATAGATATGCTGGTCTGCGTAATCCATTCGTCGCTACAATGGAAATAATTTCGACGTGTTGTTTGTATTAAAAAACAACTCTGAAAAGCTTACGTGCGACGGTCGCTCTTCTTTTATTAAATTATCCGGCAGCACGTGTCCAAATACGTGGTCACTCCGTATACGACAATTTCGTCCTGAACGGTACAACGGACCACGGTGTTCTGCATATTGTCAAATTTACGTGATCGACGATAAAAAAAAAAGAAGATAAAAAACCCATTTTTATAATTTCTTTTTAAAAAGCGAATCGAGGAAAAAAACTAGGGTCAGTTGAACCGTTTATTGATTTTTTTCCAATAATTTTTGGAAACGTGTTCGAGAGGGGGGTTTTTTAATCTAAGTTTAATCTCAACACACAGCAAAGTACAATCACCGTGGATTAATTTCCAGGCAATATATGTGAGCCAGATAAGTATTTGGAGATAGAACCACCTTAAATTTCAGCCAATGGCGAAGGTATTTACAAAAAAGCAACATAATCGTTGCGAGTGTTTGCTTATCAGGCGAAACCGAGCTCGAGTGTAATCAAAAGGTTAAAACTTACGATTGCCTTTTGGCAGATGGAATTTTCATTACAACCTTCGGGCTCGCTAAACATCTAACTTTAAAGCTTTCTAACTCGGTTAGTAAATGTTACGATCGGTGCAAAAACAACCGAATAGTTAGCAACGTCGAATGGCCTGCTATGCTCCGAAAGTCGTAAAACGAAGGCAGTGATTCGACGACTGCGACTGTTTGTTTCGCCAAATTCGGCATTATTTTTATAGGTTTTCACTAGAAATGAGTGTTGCAGAAAGTGGAACATCTGAAGTGAAAAGAAAAAAAACAAATATTGGAAATGTGAGGTAGTTTGATTCATGCAGATTGTAGAGGGATTCTTCAGACCCAGACATTGGAAGGCCTGAGTAATTTTCGAGAAAAATCCCGAAACACAGCGAAAGGATGAAGATGGAAGAGTTCAACTACCGTTTTAAGACGTAAATGGAGCCGATGCAGTAAGTAGTTGGTGAGGTATTACTTTCATTTCAATTTTTCAAGTTGATATAGACATTTTGTCTAGGACAGATTACAGTTTTCAAGTAGGTAGATTTTTCTATCCCGGGGAAAAAAAATTAGATCCAATTGATGGCGCGATCCAATCGGATCCAAAGAAATCCAAATTGATCCAATTTAAGACATTTTCCCCCTTAAATCGAGAAAAAATTCAATTCAATTGAATATTTTCAGATCTTTTTGGATCCAACTGGATCTAATTGGATCCTATTGAATCCAATTTTATAACTCTGCCAAATTTATTATCCAATTGGATCCAAGAAGATACAATTAGATCTAAAAAAGTATAATCAGATCCAAAAAAAATGAAATTAGATCCAAAGAGATACAGTTATAGATCCGCTTTTTTTCAATTTAGAGAGCAAAATGTCTTTAATTGGATCAATTTGGATTCATTTCCATTCACTTGTATCCATTTGTATCCACTTGTGTCCACTTGAATCCACTTGAATCCACTTGGATCCGATCGGATCGCGCCATTTTTCGGATTCAATTGGATCTGATCAGATTCAATCGGACCTAATTTGATTCAAATTGGATCCAATCGGATCTAATTTTTTTTTCCCGGGATGGTATATGGAAACGCTGATTTCGACAATTCAGGACAATTTGGATATGATTTACTCATTTTCAGTTGAATTTTCGACGTGCTGCCATTTTGAAAAATTTCAAAGTGCCATAATTTCGTCGGACAAATCGTCAAAAGAAACCGTTATTAGCGCCATTCGGCAGTGTTTGGTTACTTCTGCACGTATGAAAAATTATAAATAAATCGAAGATCCCAAGAGTGAAATTTTGTTCGATTTGATGCAAAACGAACCGCAATTGGTAACCAGGAGCCCTTGAAGCCATGAGCCAGATAAAATCTAAAATCTATATTTTTTAACAAAAATTTTTCTAAAACAAAAAGGTGAATTACCCAAGTCAGCAGCTTACCCATCAAGATAAAACGTCAAAAATTGGTAGATGTCTCACTCTCTACATTTGAATCAGTCAAAAATGCCAAAATTTACAGATGAAATAGAGAAACTCAACTCACTGATAATCAGTCAAATTTCACTGGTTCTCTTGTTAAATCAGTGACATTTTGCTGCCAATCAGTGAAAAATCACTGATTCAAATAGGTAGTCAATTTCGATTGTTGAATCTGAAAAAATTGAGTGACTGATTGAAATAAGTCAAAATTTACTGATTCAATCAGTGAATTTTCATTATTAAATCAGTAAAAATGAAACTTCACTGACTGAATCAGTAATTAATCACTAGTTCAATCAGTGAAATTCAGTTTTTACTGATTCAGTTTTAAAGTCACTGACTGAATCAGTAATTTTTCTTACTGATTCCTACAGTGACTCAATTTTGTCGACTGAAATCAATCAATTTTGACTGATTCAAATTATGAGAGCATTTTCGATCTCACAAATCAATTGAAGACTGTTTCTATACGTTTTGGAGTTTTCCAGTAGCAGGGTGTCTAACAAACTTTCAAAACCCAAAACAGGACCTTCAACAGGATCTTTTAAAATCGGTACCAATCAATTTTGTACACATTTCACCCCCCCCCCCCTCAAAAAAAAAGAAAACAATATTTTTCTACAAATTTTTTTTTCAATAATTGTAAGAAATAAGTAAGTAAGTGTAAATCTATTTTAAAAGTTGAAGAATAAGGAAGCTACATAGAAACGAAAAAATATGTAAATTCACGAGTTCGAGCGAAGCGAGGGCGAAAATTTTTTTAAAAGGAACACCCAGAATTTGAAATTTCTTCGTTTTAGGTAAAATCCGTACTTCTCATGTTTTGTTCTGATGTAAAAAAAAAACTTTTTTTTTCAATGTCATAAAAACTTGTGATTCAAATCTAATATGTACCATATCCAATGAAGGTTTCTGATGAATCACGAAAAATATGATTTTGTATTAGAAAAAGTTCTGCTCGCTCTGATGAGAATCAGAATTTATTTTATGGCTTTAATGAAAAAAAAACCGCAATGTTATGACTGATGAAACATCAAAATAAAATAGATATGGCCCAATGACAATGAAAAATTCTTAATTAACGATTAAATGAAAAATTGAGATCAAGTATTCAAATATTTATTTCACTGGAACTCCAAAATCAACCATGGAAATACCAGTACCAACCAAAACTTGGATACGATGTAATTATTCGCGATTTTAATAATAATTTTGAATCACTATCAATTAAATCCGGAAAAAAATGTGATTCGAGCACACAATTTTAAAAAAACTGACAAAAATAAACCAAAACCACCCAATCCCTCCACCAATCACTTCCACACACATCTAACTCCCAATAATTAACACACCACCGGAAAAAATCTCAACTACCCTTCCATCATTGCCCGATGTCCACAGGGTAACTACAAAACCGCAACACACGGTCAAGTGACACGAAATCAGCACACCATGGTCAGCAACCCGAGCGATAATTCTAATTACACGCCAAATTAAACTTTTTAATTTACTTTACACCCGAACCCAAAGGCTCTCCGTTGTTTGGGCACAACTGAAAAAGCTCCTCGGTATACTTTTGCACGAAAGAATTTTCGGGTCTCTGTTATTGACATTTAGTGAACGCTCGACGTTCCACCGGGCTGTTTTTATTCGCGGTATCTAAATTTACTGTACCTACGTTTAATAGCGGCCACGTCTGGTGATAATTCTTTTACGAGCTATAGCGTGTCTTTTGATTGCGTTCGCGTAAATTTTATTTTTATTTCCGGTGTTTGTTGCGCGAATTAAATACATCAAACAATCCTCTCGAAGAGTAAAGGTTTCGGGGTGAATTGTTGCGAAATGTCCATTTCGTATGCTAATATGGCCAAGTGCATCGCAATAGGGTACGAAGGCCTCGATTTAACCACAGTACGTAGCATTGTTACGTACATTACAAGTATATCGGAGTAAATATACCCGAAACAAATTACAAATGTTGGTAATACCTACAGGATGTTCCATAAATCGTCTACCATACGTTTTGCCTATTTTTTTTTCTCATGAAACTGGGCACCACCAAAAAAAATTAGATAAACACAATACCAATCCTAAAAATTAAAAAGACGAACGAGACGAATATTTCAAACAACTGTACTTTCAAGCACGAGCTCGACTCATGTGGTTCGACGATTGTTGGAAGGAGTTTTTGTGAATGAAGTACTCAAAACCTGCACAATAACTGGCCAGTCATCAAAAAGTCAAGGCAAAGTGATTCCAACTAGGTCTTTGCACTACAAGGCGAGGCAACAAATCATCAAATTTGCTATGAAATTGGCCAAGAAAAATAGATGGACTAAGAAAACGGAAAAAGAACTCAGAGGGGCAATCTCACAACGGCTAAGTGAGATTAGGAGGGACAGCCGTGGTAAATAATCTTTCGATTTTTTTCTTTGTAGAAACAAAAATTATGCTTTGTCTTTTCAATCCGAATTTATTTTCTCCACTGACTTTGTGCCACTTCGCGAACGAAATTCAAATTTCAATAATCCAAATTTATGCAAAATTCGAATTCTTTCAACCTGAATTTTTTCAATTTCTTCACTTCTATTAATTTTCTTGAAAATTTTTCAATTAGGTACGAGGTGGTGGCTTTTTAAATTTAAATTTTCTCGAAACAACTTTGGCCTCTTCGATTTTTTTCTACTGTCACATTTTTGTTATTTCTCATTCTAAATGTTTCTGATTTAAAAAAAAAATACCTCGTCTGAGAAAAAATTCAAAAAATTGAAGGAAAACTTTGAAATTATGGGAAATAATTTTAACTTTTTAACGTCAGGAGAAATTTTTTGGATATGAATTACTAAGTTTTAAAAAAAATTAAAGAAATAAAAGTCATTTTAGGTATTTCAAATTTTTTCGTAAATTTTTCGACTCGAGGAGTAAATTTTCTCATTTTGATTTCACGACGAATCTAATGCCGCAAACTGCAGACCTCCATCTCTTTTGGAAAAAAATTTACAGCTCATTCTTCCCTAAATTCTGTGAAAAATCGCATTTTTTAGGGCCTTTCTCGCGGAAATTTTAGAGAAAAGTAAGGGTTTAAAGGCTATAATGATAACGACCATGGGGAGAGTTGTAGAAAATTTCATAACAAATCGAATGCGGCAAACCGCGGACCTCCATCTCTTTTAGAAAAAAAGTTACAGCTCATTCTTTACAAAATTCTGCGAAAAAATCACATTTTTTTGTGCCTTTCTTACGAAAAAAAGAAATACGATTTCTTTCACCGAATTTGGGAAAGAATGGGTTGTAACTTTATTTCTAAAAGAGATGGAGGTCGCGGTTTGCCACATTCGATTTGTCACGAAATTTTCTACAACTCTCCCCATGGTAATTATGGCCTTTAGTTTAAACCCTTACTTTTCTCTCAAATTTCACTTTTTCGAGAGAAAAGGCCCTAAAAAATGTGAGTTTTCACAGAATTTCGGGAAGAGTGAGCTGTAACTTTTTTTCTAAGAGATGCAAATCTGCTTGATATGAAATTTTCCATAAGATTGGTCAAAAAAAAATTCCTTTTTTTTTGGTAACGCTCAGGCTTTTTGCCCTCGAAAAATCAGTTTTTTTGACTCCTCCCCCCCCCCCAGCAAACTTTGAAAGCCAGGATTGAGCAAGGCGATGTCCTGATGTAAGTATTTTGGTGTCTTGAATCAGAATTTTAGCATGAGAACACAGAAACAGAGATAAAAATTTTGCCGACCCGCGTAATGATTTTTCATTGATCATTCTATCAAAAATTATCGATTTCTCGATCAGTTCTCTGTGGCGGTAGGTCTTGCGCCTCCTGCCTACGTGGTGTATGTTACGATGACCAGGTGGCGCTGGTTTCGCTTGGAAGTGGCGCACCGAATACGTAGATACGGTAGTATATGTTGATGTTATGCATCGTCAAGTTATCGTTTTAAGAGTTGTAAGTTGTCAAGTAATTGTTAACGGTGAATTTCAATATATCAAGTTATTGCCACAGGAGTTGGTATCTGAGTACTGTTTATTACACGAATTAAAGTAATATTTCGCTGGTAAACGGTACAAATAGTGAATATTCTCACATTGGCGCCCGAGTTGGAGGTGTCTTTGTAGAAAGCACAAGGCGACACGCGCGAACGAGAAAGGTAAGAAACTGTTACTCTTTGTTTGTGTCGCAAATCGACGATTTTGCGTAATTCGAATCAAGTTACGAAAGATACGCTTCGTCACCACTGAAGATGTCTCCAGCAGAAGCAGTCCAAGGTACCGCTACGCAAGACTGCAAGAACGGACCTTTCCAAGCCACAACCTGCAAAGCAGGAGGCTGTGAAAAAAATCCAGGCTACCTATCGAACAAAAAAGTTCGTCAACACGAGCCGTAAGCAGAAAACAACCAAGCCGAGGAAACTTACGGTCGAGGAAGAATACATCGCTATGAAGGAGTCGCTTTCGCGAAACGCAAGTACATCGGCGAATCACAGAACTCAGCCGTCTACGTCGCAACATGCAACAAAAACAGAACCGCGAATCGCTACGCAGACTGGCACGACGATACAACATACCAGCCTCCCGGATAACTCAGCCATGAACCAGTGGGATTTGCACCCATTTGACACGGTCAAACTGAAGGAGATACCCGAGACGGCGCACAAAAACTCATCTCAACAGAGTTACGAAAATGCATCGGACAGTGACGAAGAAGAGATCCTTTGCAATTACGAACTTGAAGATTCTCGGACCGATGAGAAGTCGATGGCGAGCCTATTGATAAAGGAATCATCATGGTCAGAAGAATCCCAGACCGAAGACAAACCCGAAGGAACGGAGAAACCAGCGGCGATAGAAGGAGAGGCAAATGAATCGAACATAATAGCGCAGCTACTGAAAAAGCCCCCCAGCGATGAAAATCCGCCGCCACAGCCTACGGGCGTGTCGCTCGAAGAAGTGACAGTGATGTTCAAAAGGCTGGCCCAAGTTGAAACGCACACAACGAACCAGGCTGCAGCGATACACCATCTGGACAAGCGGACGCTGCAAAATACAGCAGACATTGAAAAGATGCGCGACAGCCAGAAGAAGCTGTATAAAAAAGCAAATGAAAGGTTCAAGAATATAGAAACCAATGTAGTTAAATACGTACAGCAAAACGACGAGCAGTTCGCTGGCCACGTTCAAGAGTTCGATGAATTTGTATCGGATACCAAGAAACACTACGCGCAGCTACGATGCGCCGGTGACGTATTCCATGAACGACTAAAAGCACAGGAAACGAACCTAGAGACAGTCAAAGAAATATCCATGGGCACCATGAAAATGGTCGAGGAGTTAAAACGAAGTAGAACGGCGACAGGCGTAGCTATACCTACCCAAATACCTACTGTGAATGTGGTGCTGGACCAGACCCCGATAATAACGACGCAAATGCTCGATAATGCGAGGATCATCTACGATGAAGGCAACAAACATCATCCCGGTATCAATAATTTCGACTGAAGAAAATCAATGTAAAATGACTGATTTAAAATTTGATCACTATATCTCGAATTCTCAGCCCCTCCCTTAATCAACTGGCGACTGCGTCTATAAGTTTGGCTGACAATTCATGGAACACCCTGTATGCATATTTAGAGAGTAAGAGAGACGGACGCAAGTAGATTAATATGGCATGATTTAGATGGCCTCGGCTCTTACCAAAGCTAAGTATTCAGTTTCCAATTATTGCGCACTATACGTACCAATCGTGAAATGAAATGACTTCACGTTGGCACAATAGGTACTTAGGGTAGTGCTTTTTTTTACCTGTTAATTCTCGTAATGTATTCGTCGTGCTCCCTTTTCACCACTCGGTTGCGACGAAGAAAAAACTCTTACGGTCGATTAATGCTGCCGACGTCGAAGTTTGAGTGCACCGTACATCTCGAGTGCCTCTTTTACCATTCAAATCACCATTGGTCACCGGTACGTTTTCAATTAACTGGAAACAATGGCTGGCTCGAAATTGCCTTCGGATTAAACGGCGCGCGATAAAAGGTCTTGGGTGATTTGCTTTTAATAGAGTATAATTATGCCAAGTGTCAGACGCATAATACCAGTCTACTATTCGGTTACATTTATTTACCATACAGTACAAATCCGGCAATACAAACAAGCTTTTCATTCCGGCCAAGCTTTCTCCGCCGTCAAAGGCTGATAAAACATTCTGTTTACATCTACGCTGCCGTATAATCGACTCTTGATTGAATACACGAGTTTAATTCATTTGTCAAATCGTTTCTGTTCAATCTTTCATCCCCGATTGTCTACGTTTCACCCTTATTTCCCAATGCTGGAAAAAAACTCTCCGTAATGTTTCCTTTATAGCAATCGCCGATGAGAAAATTACGCGAGTTGTAAACACAATGTGATAATGGTTGATAGGAAAAAAAAAGAGGAGGAAAATCCATCGACGAGATATACCAAGTAATAAAAATTTGTCAACGTTGAACACACGAATTGTTTACCCGTCTAAACCTAAAAATAACTGTACAAACCTCCCAATATACTTCATAGACTATTTGATATAGAAAGCGGAAAAAAAAATCGGAAAATTCATTCTTTTTTTCGGGCACATAATGGTCGAGTATTTTTCTAGTTTGCCATTTCCCAAATAATATTACCATCACGTATCCGTCGTTTTGGTATTTCTTTACTTTTTTTTTCCATTCGTCCGTCCAACTTGGCTATAAAATACCTGATAAATCAATTACGTGTAAGAGAAAAAACCCTTAAATAACGTTTTCGTGTCTTTCTCCAAGACGGATTAGTCGCCAAAGTGATTTCACCATCGACCACCCCATATTTCCCAATTCTTATCACTTTTCATCCACGAGTGATTGCTCGGTTGAAAAAAAAAAGGAGAAAAAAGTAATATTCTTCGAATACGATTCCCCTTCTGAGGTGGCGACAACGTACGGAGCATGGTGCGGACAGAATTACGATCTGTGCCATTTCTCAGCGGTTTGATATGTTTACAGCTTCTCATTCGTCTGGGTGATAAATTCGTTCGTAATTGAAAATTTGTTTACGTTTGTGAAGAAAATTCGAGTGGTGTGAGGGTTCGTCGTGAGAGGATTCGTCTGGGTACCAAATTTGGTTCTCGATTAAAAATTATATTATACTAGCCGTTTAACCCGTCCGTTGCTACCGCGAACTTCTTTTTAAATCGTAGATTCCTTTTTGAAAAACAACCATAATGCATCACTACTTAAAAATAGAAAATCGCTTAGATTGGTACCCGGAACTGTGTCATAAATCAATCAAAACTTCAAATCAAATATCTCGTTAGATTCGAGCTTGAAACTTCGACAAAAATCTATGAAAATTTAAAATGGAACATACCATTGGATTTGTGCCGATAATTCTGGAAAAAATTGTATCAAAATTCCAAGCCGAGTAACCCATTAGATTCGTGCCAATAACTTCGGCAAAAATTTGCCACATGTTCATGTTTTTCATTTGTGGTGAAATGTATGGATAATTATTATCCATAAAATTAACCACAGTTTTATGGGTTTTCCCGAACTTTTGAATTGGTAATTTTGATGGAAAATTCCTATCCACAAAATTTGCCACATGTTCAAACCTTTTACCTACATTTGTGGTGAAATATTATCCAAAAAATTGACCACAGTTTTATGGGTTTCCCCAAACTCCACAAACGGAAATTCTGATGGAAAATTCCTATCCACAAAATTTGCCACATGTTCAAACCTTTTACATTTGTGGTGAAATACTTACATGGATAATTATTATCCATAAAATTAACCACAGTTTTATGGGTTTCCCCAGCTCTTGAATTGGTAATTTTGATGGAAAATTCCCATCCACAAAATTTGCCACATGTTCAACCATTTTTTATTTGTGGTCAAATGTATGGATAATTATTATCCATAAAATTGACCACAGTTTTATGGGTTTTGAAACGATGATTTTTATAGAAAATTCCTATCCACAAAATTTGCCACATGTTCAAAGTTCAAACCTTTTAAATGTGTGGTGAAATACGTGGATAATTATTATCCACAAAATTCACCACAGTTTAATGGATTTCCCCAAACTGTAGAAACGGTAATTTTGATGAATAATATTGCTATCCACAAAATTTGCCACATGTTCAAACCTTTTAAATGTGTGGTGAAATATGTGGATAATTATTTTCCATCAAATTCACCACAGTTTTATGGATTTCCCCAAACTCTAGAATTGGTAATTTTGATGGAAAATTCCTATCCACAAAATTTGCCACTTGTTCAAACCTTTTGCATGTGTGGTGAAATGCATGGATAATTATTTTCTATAAAATTAACCACAGTTTTATGTGTTTCCCCAACTCTAGAATTGGTGATTTTGATGAATAATTCCTATCCACAAAACTTGCCACATGTTCAAACATTTTTCATTTGTGGTGAAATACATGGATAATTATTATCCATAAAATTGACCACAGTTTTATTGATTTCTCCAAACTCAATTCAAATTCAAAATCGAATTCTTTGAAAAACCAAAATGTATCACTCTCTTTAAAAAAAAGAATAGAATATTTCTGTTATTTGATGTTTAAAAAATAATTCAATGTAAAAAAAAAAAGTAAAAAAAATTCTCCAGGCGGGATTCGAACCCTGACTTTTGAGATGGTAATCCGAAAGTAAGTCCGTTCGGTCATTGTGACTCTCGCTATGGGCGGTAGGCGAAGATGAAACCGCATTTCGAGGAATATTTCGAAAACGAAGCCGTTTCAGCAAAAATCAAAGAGAACATAAATTGTAGCCCATAAAATTTCCTATCGTCAATGTGTCGTTAGATTTTTGATTCTAGCTTCGCGTTTCGAGAGTTACATATCTCACGAAAAAAAGACTGAAATTAAACAACTAAGTATACGTAAGTAAGTCTTTGTTTTGTTTTTTTTTTTGCAATGTTTAGACCCAATTTAGAGAACTCAAAAAAAATTATTTCGTTGTAATTTGCACTTTTTTTTTGGCTAATCGCTCTTGTAAAATTATTGGAGAAGGATTAAATCCAAATGGCACTGAAAATGAGATTAAACATGATAATTCAACTCCTCATAAAAAATTGTCAGCGAATGTGGAAAAGTATCAAAATCTAATTCTAAAAATTCACGAACCGACTGAAAAATCTTAAATAAAAATTGATCAACTTTTCTTGAAAGAAGGAGAGCAACTCACAAATGATTTTTTTTTTCAATTTGAAAAAATCTATCCAATTTGCCACCCTGACTTCACCAATCGAAACGATCCAGCAAATTAGCAACTTGGCGATCCCAACGACAGGGTAAAAATCACCCACGCCCCTTTCCTCCCTGGTTCGATTCACATAAAAATTCATCTGTTGAACCTCAACCCACGAATTAATTTCCATCCCTTTTTCGCTTTTTCCGCTCACACACATTGCAGGGACGAAGGGCTTAGGCGAAACCTACACGTACATGTACGAAAATAACTAAGGCAGTTTTAATCTCGATTACGAAGCGCTAATTACTTCGTTTAAAGAAGCGGAAACACGAGAAGACTTTCACGCTGAATGCTCCGGAAAAAAGGAAAACTTTGGAAGGCGTGCTGGATACAAAACGCACCCTTTTAAAATAAGTCATCATCGCATATAGTAACTCGTCTTATACGTCGCTCGTGGAAAAACTTATAAATGTTTATGTGTTAACGAACCGATTGTACCAAGCACGTGCTTTGTCGCTTATAAACATATCTGTGTCTGTCGACTATGCATATGCAATACCGCCAACATACACGCTTTTGTCATCGCCTCTATCCACAGAGTGACTTTCCGTTTCAATGAACCGAAAGATACGATAGTCTTGCGAGTAGTCATCGTCGCAAGAAAATCAACAAACTTACCCCAACACGGCCAACTTAAGACGGATCCTTTGTTTACTTTTAATTAGTGTAAACGTTACTTGAACGAGATTCAATGACGGTTTACTTAACAAAGTCAGTCCTCTATCTATCGTTTATACATGTCAAAGGATTAAACAATCTTCTCTAATGACTAAAGAGACCAAGCTTCGAGGTTTCTCCATCTTTCACTTTTTTTTTACCCCCTTCTACCTCATGCAGCTTCATCTTTTGCGTAAATTATACGCGGTGGAGAACTCCTCGAACGAGTAAAAAAAATTCTCTATTTAATTAGCCCGAACGCGTATCGTGCACGTAATTCATGCGCTTTGATCACGATCCCTAATCCACATGACCGAAGCGATTAAACATCAAAAGCCATAATTTACCTTTTCAATGCGACCATTTAAAAAACCTAATGAAAATATCAATATTTCTCATACCCACGAGTAAGCTCTAATTACCGTGAAAAATTACTAATTTCTGTCCAAAAAAAAAACCAGCTAAACAGGAAAAAATACCTTCGAAAATTGATACCTCGTGATAATCGTACCGTATACGTAACAGTAGCCGGTGCCGAACCCTTTGAATGGTGAGGAAAAAAACTACCACCCATATTAGGCGAACATATGTCGCATAATTTACTGATTTAACCAAACCAGGTGTTTTTTCCTCCTTTCCAACTGTAATTTTCATTTATTACCCATTTGGCCCGGCTTTCTGCTCGGATATGATATTACAAGCGCATATGGGTACGTCATCTTGGAAGATTTCAATTTCCATGTATATTTTTTCCTCGATATGGTATATGAGTCTATACGTTCTGTGTATTCATTATCAAGAGTCCTTGTTGGCTGATCAACTTTCTTGGTATGTTTTTTAATAGTTTTTACATTCGGTAGAAAGATATCAAAATCTAATTTTGGTGGGGGAGAGGGGATATTAGAGACAATAATAGTACATTCAAGAACAATAATTTATAATCACCATGGGCGCACCCAGAAATTAATTAAGGGAGGGGCTCAGAATTTCTGAAAAAAATGGGGGAGGGATCAAATTTCAAATTAGTCATTTTTCACTGGTCTTTCAGTCAAAAATCATCAATTTTTTCTGGCAAACGGAGAATTTATTGAAGAATTGGTGATTTTTGGTTGAAAAATCAGTCTAAAATTATCAATTTTTAAGATAAAATTACTGAAATACTGCCCGAGCGAAGAGAGGGCGAAATTTTTTTGAAAAGATATTGTTTAAGGACGAAAAATTGCATTTTTCCCACATTTCTGCCATTAAAACATTTTTTTTCAAGCTCAAGGGGGGGCTCAAACCCCCTGAGCCCCCCTTGGGCGCGCCTATGATAATCACCATGTTTTTTCAGTGCGGCTATTCCATACTGAAACAGGACAAAAATTATTTCGTTCAATTTTTTTTTACGAGTTTTCCTTGGTGGTCTATTCACAAATTCACGATCATTTTTTCCCAACCCTCGAGGGGACGGGAGGACGGGCCTCAAAAATTTTATGCAATTATGATTTTTAGCAAAATTGTCCAACTTTAAAAGCTCATATCTCAAGATAGGTGGTATTTGGGAAAAAACTGGTTGCGGGGTCTGAAATAAAAATTGATAAGAGATTCAAAATCAATAATCACATTTTGAAAAGCTCAAATTTGAACTGCGGTGGTAAAAGCTCAACTTTTATGATAACAAAAGATAGAATCTACCATTGAAAAATCTGGAAAAATTATAATAAGCAGCTCTTTTCACCCTCTTTTTAACCAAAAATTTTTCAAGATGGGATCTCCAGACCCCTGGAGGGTACAGGGGGTCCACAATTTTGACCAAAATTCAAGAAAAAACCTAGAAGTAAAGTAGCACATTGATTTCTATTAATTTGAAGGCGCTGATTACGAATATGTATTTGGTTTTTTCATCAAACCCCTCTAACCCCTCCTCCCCATGAAGCATGAACCCCCTTAATAGGAGTCAAAATTCAAAAAAATATACAATAACGAGCGACCTATCGTTTGTTAGGTATTTGAGAGCGCTGAGTTCGAATATTTGCTTATTTTTTAGATTTGACCCTTCAGCGCCCCCAGCTCCTAATTTTGGGAAAGGTATATTATTAAATCAAAAATTTCGTGTGACATATCGATTGTCACTAATTTGAGATCGAAGAATTCGAATACTTACTTTTGATTTTACCCCTTTCCCCCAGCTCTAACCGGCCGCGGCCCTCTCATAGATTAATCGTAAATATCTTTCAGTGAGAGCAGAAAGAAAGTGATAAAATCGAAAAATAAGTCGATATTCAAATTCGACGACCTCAAATTAGTGAGATGTTAAGTTGGCAAACAGTCGGCAATTCAACGTTTCGAAGACCTATTTTCTTTTTTTGCTTGTACAATATGTTTTTACAGTCAGAGATTTTCTTTTTTCTCCTCTTCCCTCCAAAAAAATTATAGAAATTATACCAAAATAAATGACCGCGTAAAAGGTAATTATAAATAGAAAGCAAAAAATGAAAAGCAAGTAAATTTATTTAATAAATAATTCAAGTTTGTGATCCAATGGAAGAAAATGTGCCTAAGATTCTCAGAACATAGGTCGGACGGCCCAAAAATTTCTGTTTTTGCAAAACATCTCACTTTGAGACCTCTTGCTTCATCACTTGGCGAAAAAAATGAACTTACTCAGTGAGTTTTCAACGAAATTTAGTGCACTGTTTAATTTTGAAAGAGGATTTAGGAACCTACATTTTTTTTTTTTTTCAAAATCTATAGTCCAAAAAAATAATAAATCTGGAAGACCTCAAATTGAGGTGTTTTGAAAAAACAAGCTTTTACGCCCAAACTCACGTTGCTCACTTAATGCCTTTTGCCTCAGAATTGGAGGAAATATTTTTCAGTCACCTTGAATAATTTTTTACTGGAACTTTTGAATAATACCATGGTAGTGTTGACAACTGTACTTCGAGTCAAGCAATTGTTATAAATTACCGTTGGCAGCACTGCTGCAAAATTTTCAAATTAATTAAACAGACCAAAACATTTTGGCCTAATTTTCAAGCCACTGAATAAGCAACTCGAATTGTATAAACATGCGGTAGTAAGTAAATCAAAATGCAGCTGATAGCACTACCGTGGAATTTATATGAAACCATTTTTCAACGGCGATCAAAAAAGTTTTTTGGTCAATTTTGAGGCGTTTGAATGAGTGATTTGAGTTCGGAAGACTGCTAAGTATTTCAATCGCAAGTAATTTTTAGAGCACCAATGAAATCCAAATCGTTATTTTTACTGATTTAATTTCAATGAAATACAAATATTATAGTAGTACATTACGGAATGTGTTTCCATTTGTTCGTTTCCCTTTAGTTATTTTTGTAATTTTTTTAAAAAAATTTCATCGTAGTTTCAATTGCGAGTCAAAATTTCATCACCACTTCGCTTTTTCAGTGTTCGTCATCAACCTATATTAGGGCATTTCTTATGACGTGACGCGGTGATACTTTTTTTTAATTTCAAATTTGATGCTCCCGGGTAGGTTTATTCTTCGATGAAGTGTGATTTCCAGAATTTTAGCCATCAACATCGATTATTGGCTTTGTGCCGGATACTTTTTTTATGGGATGCAACACAAAATAACATATTGAAAATAAAAAAATGAAGGAGTCAAATTTGAGGAAATTTTCAAGCATAAAAATTAAGAGGTTAAATTTGGGGAAATTTTCAAGTATGTAGTACATATTCCTCAAGAATTTATAAATCCATATTCAGATTTTGAAAAATATTCATAAATTCTACACCATCCTCTATCCAGTTTTTTTTTTGTTTTTAGCACATTATCTGAAGTCTATATGAAAAAGTTAACATTGTCACAAAAATTAAGAAAACTATTTTCTTGACATTGTTGACATATTTTCTATATAGACGACCTCGTACAATGAATCCCATGAGAAACAATCAAGAGGACTCAAGGCATGGCTCCTGATTGATATGAGGGCCAAGATTTTTGGATTTTTGTTTTTAGAAAAAAATTAACCTTTTCGGGGGCGGGGGGACTGAGATCGCCAAAACTAAAAATTTTGATTCAAGACTAATAATCTATATTCATTTTTTTGAATAAAATGAAAACATATCCTTTTCCCGCTGCATTTTTATTGAATTCCGAATTTATAAGGAAAAACAATAATTTTGAGTAAACGATCACAGAAAAATTATCAATTTTTAGAATGTACTGTCCAATGGCGCTTTTGGAAAATAAAGTCTGAGGAAATCTGAAATTTCAAAGAAACTGAACACAATTTCAAAATTTTTCCAATACTTCAACAAGTACTTGAAATTTAGATATAGGTTCAAATCTTGAGAATTTTCATTATTTTTTGAAAATTTTTTCCAATTACTCACTGCTGCGTTGGGAAGAGGTTTTGAAAAAGATGATGTTGAAACGTTTTTTAAAATTTAGTCATTTTCGAGTTAAATTTAAAAAAAAAATAGATGAAATCCAATTTGGAAAAATGTTTAACAAGATGCTATAAAATGTTTTTCAACTGTGAAATTGTTTCAAATTCAAATTACCTATCTCAAAATTTTTCCAACTGGGATTCAGGAAAAAATCAAAATTATAGGTAATTATTAAAATTTCTTCTAGTTCAAAAACTTTCTTCGATAATTTTGAAATTTTCCTAATTTTTTTTATCAAATTTCAACTTCATGTTTTTAAAATTCTAGTCTGAGTAATTAATTGAAAATAATTTTCAAGAAAATAAAGTATAAAAAAGTGGAAAAATCAAATTTAGGTTTGAAATAATTTTATTGATTGAAAAATTTTAAAAAATACAATCAAATTGATGAAAGAAATTTAGACCTGAAAAAATTTTAGCTCAAAAATTACAATAAAATTGGATTTAGATCTCTCGTTTATTGTCTGGTTCTTGGATAAAATTCAATTTCAGTCGCCCATTTTTCTAGACATTTTTTCCAAAACACGAATACTTGGAAAATCTCAAGACTGGAAAAAAATTGAATGGAAATTTGACTACCCTAACTTCCCTTAGAAAAATAGCCTCAGGGTACTGTCAAGTCTGTCACACATCAACAAAAACATGATAAAATTCGATAAGTTTCTTCGGTTCATCTGATTTTTTTACATACGTTGTATGCTGATGCCAATATTTATCATATCGAATTTAATACTACACTTATTCAAATATTTAATTTCCTTCGGAATAGCTTTCAACTCGATCAATTACAATCCACATTTT
This sequence comes from Pseudococcus jackbeardsleyi, assembly GCA_038380155.1. Classification (NCBI taxonomy): domain Eukaryota; kingdom Metazoa; phylum Arthropoda; class Insecta; order Hemiptera; family Pseudococcidae; genus Pseudococcus; species Pseudococcus jackbeardsleyi. Next base: position 47,220,092 of record CM076238.1, read on the forward strand.
ATTTTTGACAACCCAAAAACAATTTTTCTTCCCAGATCGTAAAAAAATCTCCAATCACATTCGTTTCAATCCCAGCACAATTTCATCAGATAACATCCTCCAAAAAGATCGACACCATACCTTAGGACGAAATATATTCAAAAATTTCACTTCTAATCTTTTTCCACAATCTTGCTTCGAATCCAGAAGCACACTCGTACTCGACATACGTTACACGAAACCTCACCATATTAACTTACAAGATGACACCTCCGAGTTGGGACCTCTTTTACACTCTCCAAACACTTGAAATTAAACAAACGCGTTTGCGTTTCCCTGCACCTTACTTATATCAATCCTCCTCCTACGACGACGTAAATATAAATTATTCGATTATATGCGCGATCACGACGTGTTCCTTTTACTCTCCCGCGTATACTCGAAACTACTGGTGTTAAAAAACAAGATCGGACTGCAGATGAACCGTAGGTAACCTCTTTTTTCCTAAATACGTCGCTACCATGTTTTCGAAAAAAAAAAAATAACATAACACCAACGGTGAAACGATTTCTAACAGTGTACGATGTTGAAAACATTATTTAATAATTTTTTTTACCCCGAAACTCGAACCGGTAGCTCGAACATCAATCTCTAACATTATATCGAGCTACACAACGACGTATGTACATTGCGGTTATTTATAATACGAAATAAAAGCTCATATTTTTAACATAGCAGGTGATTTATTAGAGTAATGAGAATCGGACAGAGATTCGATATGTCGCCGTCGTCATTTTTTTTTCGCCAACATTTGCTACTATTATTCAAATGCGAATACCATTCGTCCCATTATATTACTATCAAGCTGGTGTAAATGTGTTTGCATAAACGAACCAAACGAGGAGACATTAATCTGGTGATAACGTATACATTTTTTCCCTCTCTTCTCCTCCCCCTCGCGTTTTATTACATTCCGCATCGCGGACGGATATTTTTTACCGGATTTTTTCACGCTGTTATCTCTACTTATCGAATGGGTTATTTTGATGTGTAAAAATGGCCGTGAAAAGCCGAATCAAAAGTTCCAGCGGAGGGTGCATTCTGCAAGATTTTATGGCCGATTTCAATGGATATCGACGATGGTGTATTATTTTGGTTATAATATCACGTGATTTATAAACGAACACCTATTTTGATAAGCAATTCCAATTTTTACGGAGGAGGGTCAACACATTTTTTCCCAATGGTAGGATTTCAAACAGAATTACAAAACGAGAGGATGAATCTGAAATGTGATTTTATTTTACTCGCAAGTACTTTGAAGGTATCAGCGTGGAATATCTGTAAAGGGCATTTTTAATGGCCGTTTTGCTGGATACACCAAAGATGCCCCACTCGAGGACTGAATCATGGATAAGGTCGTGCAGTTAAGTTCTATATGATTATTATGGAAGACTTCAGTTCATTCCAATAATTTCCATGACTTTTTCTCACTCTTGAAATTTTTTCCAAGAATTATTCCGCAACATTCAAGTTTTTATCTTTTTTTCCAACTCTTGACATTTTTTTCTGAAAATTATATTTTTTTAGAATACTAGTCTAGAATTTTTTTCGTTTCTTTGAACTTTTCTAACTTTTTTTTTCAAATTTTGTTACCAAAACCACAACAATGACTGACTTTTAAATAATGAATTTTTTTGCTAATTTTTAAAACCAAGTAAATAATCAATTCTTTTTAGACCTTTTCATTCAATTCTCTACGATTTTTCTCGAACTTTTTAGAATATTTATACTTGGTTAGTTTCCAATTTCAAAAAAGTTTTTATAACATTCTTTGGTAACCCTTTTTTTTTCATTTGGTGATAAGACTTGTGCTCCTTAACTAAAGAAAAACAGGAAATTTAAAGGAGGAAAAATTCCAAAGTAGGAAGAAAGTTTTAGAGAAGAAACAGAGTAATCCAAGATTTTAAAAAAGTTGAGAAAAGGCTCTGTTGCGGCAACGGGGTTATTTGGCCTCTATTGGAACTTGGTCAAAATTTTTATGGCATTTGATTTGCCTTGGTAAAAAATGATTTCGAATGAGCACATGGGCGAATTTTAACTTCATCCCTGGGAGGCTGGGACCACAAAATACTTTCTTTCTAAGCTTCCATCACCACAAGTTTCCAACCAATTTTTTCCAGCTTGGCACATAGATGAAGATATTAGGGGAAGTACCCCAAAAAAATCAGATTTTTTCAACCACTTCAATGCCCTTGAAACTAATTTTCAAAATATCAAATCGCTCAGGGGGACACAATTTTGGGACGGGCAGAAAAACAAATTTTCTCAGAGTTTTTCAATAAACCTATTTCACATTTCTCATTATTTTTTCAGATTTTTTCGAGTGGTGGAAGTTGATGAAATATTCCAAAGACCAATGTAGATAATTAATCATTTGTGTTCTTGAAAACGCCTTTCATCAATTTTTCGCGGATTTAAATTACTTTCGCCAATTTTCATCACTCGAAAAAATCTGAAAAAATTCCAAGAGGATTAAAATGTCAATGCCTATTGAAAACCTTTGCAAAACAGATTATTTTTCCGTCTGTCCCAAAATTGCATCTTTCAAGGCGGTTTGATATTTTCAAAATCAAATTCAAAGGTATCAAAGTGGTTGAAAAAAATCTGAAAATTTTTTAAGTAGCTCCCGCTTAGTACCTCTACCTATGTGCTAAGTTTTTTTTTTGAAATCGGTTGAAAACTTGCCAAGATAAAAATTTTAGATTAAAAATCACGTATTTTGAGCCCACAGTCCCCTCCATGGGTGCCTTGAAAAATCGCTCATGCGCTCTAAAATCACCCTCCATAAAAAAAAATCGAATGACACAAAAATTTTGATTAAATTCCATCAGAGGCCAAATGAACACCTTATCACACTAGAGCTTTTAGGATTAAAAAATTATTTTCATTTCAAACTGAATAAAATATTTAAAAAAATTGCAAAGTTGAAGGACAAAAAATTGAAAAAATTCCGGACTTCAGAAAAAGGTTGAGGCTGGCAAAAAATGAGAAAATTTTGTGAACGCAATAAAAACTTCTGAAAATATTGGACTTAAACTTGAAAAAAAAGACAACGAACTTGAATGATGATGCGATCGTCAAATATCCATAAGCACCATTTTTGATCCGGATTTTGAAAAAAAAATCGCCCAATCTTTTTTAGGTCTCATCTATCACAATTCTTTAGTCAAACACCTGACAAAATCTAATCCACTTGGAGACTTTGGGAAAAAACCACCACCTTGGACACTTTTCTTCCACGAAACACTCGACAACAATGGTTAATAAGGCCGGTGAAAAATTATCAATTATTTATGACCATCGAGAAGAAGGGTGAATTTTGTAACACTTTTCACCCTCGTTTCGCAACAATCGTCATTATTTACATCTTACTCGTACTATATTCTTTATCATTATTTTAACGAAGCTTCGTGCTACCGTATCGTGGGCCTTTATTATTATAATTTTCTTTGTCTTTCCTCCTGCTTTTATAGTGTTCTTTAGAGGTTTTTTTTTTTCTTATATTCTTCTGTTATTCTGCTCACGTTATGTAGGTGATTGTAACGCTAATGAGGAGTACAACGTAGTGGTTAAAATGGTTGCATCCTTAGAAAACGAGTCTTTTCTTTCTTTCGTTTTCAAACAATTGGTGTAAGATTACGTGAGTAATAATAAAGTTGTAAGATTAAAAGATTTCCTGCGTACAGGTGAATTTTCTAGGTACCTGAAAGACTGAAAGGGTAAAGAGTGTTATGGCATTTAAATGAGATTTTTTTAATAGGCTAGTGAACGAATTTTTCAAAAAAAAAATACTTATATACTTTTACGAATGGTAATGAATAGTCCAAGATAAGTTACTCAATAAAAAAAAATGAGTTCTATTAAAATAAGGGTAAGTTGATTTTTTACTTATTGGTATTTCGCATGAATATGATTTTCCACCTCTCGAACAAACGCCAACAATTCAAATAATCAAAAACTAATTCCCGTTTCACCGAATAAAATTACCCTCCAAAAAAAAAGATCATTACGTATTTAAGTTGCAAATATCCACATCGAAAAACAATCCTAATAAAGTCGACGAACCAATAAAACACAAAATTACTAAGTACTTTAACTAACGAGTCGGAAACGAAAGGAGATATAAGTGAATAAACCGAAGGCAGTTTTTAAAAGAAGACGTAAGTTTGCAAATTAAATTTAAATAAAGCTGCACAGTTTGCCCAAACGAATAATACTATACCTACTCACGAACTATTAAACAATTTTCCTCGTCATAAATTTTGTAAATAGCATTAAGAAGGAAAAACGCGAGCAGAATTTAAATGGATTTTCGAATATTATCGTAAGGTTTTTTTTTTATGGACTTGATGAATTTGTACCCTATTTTAGCATTACGTAGGTATTGCGGAAAAATACGTAGTGGCTGTTTTGTTATCCTCGTTCAGGACGGGAAATTAAATTGAATACTGATAGGTATACTTAACTAGTTGACTAGTTGGGTGGGCCGAAAAAACAATGTTTCCGATTTTTAAAAACATACCCCGCAAAAGTTGTTGACTGATGAGACTTGAAGAATTAAACAAAAAATTCAAAATCGATTCATATCTTCCGATCGCGCATTGGCGTTAAAGTTTTCAAAAATTAGCAAAAATTCAAACTTTTAAAAATTTAGAAAAAATTCAAAATTGAATAAAATTAATTTTAGAGCTTATTTAGTGACCATATAGACCAAAAAAACACATGTTTTTTTTTGAAAAAAAAAGTTTTATAATTTTTTTAGATTTTTCTTCATTTATTTTTTCAAAAAATTTCTGCTTTTTGGTTTGAATAGTCACCAGATGAGCTTTAAAACCAATTTAAATGCATTTTAAATTTTTCAACATTTTTAAAAATTTTTGAAAATATTGAATTTTTGCCAATTTTTGAAAATTTTCATGCCAAAGCGCGATCAGAAGATATGAATTGAGTTTGATTTTTTTTTTTATTCTTCAAGTCTTATCAGCCAACAACTTTTGCGAGGGGTATGTTTTTGAAAATCGAAAAAATTGTTTTTTCGGCCCACCCTATTGACCAGCATCTGATATTATTTCTTGTAATGTGAATTATAAAAAATAAATGAGAAAAAAAGTGCAAAAATTTCGACATGACATTACAGTGAGAAAGTCACTGAATGGATATAAATATAGGTAAAGCAAAATTTTTGATTTTGAAGAAAGAAATCGGAATAAAGTTTGATTCTGAACTATGAAGAATTGGAGAATCATGAATTTTAAAACCTTAAAAATTGCAGAGCGAAGTTTGTAAATGCGCGAACAGGTCATTACGTCCTGCAAAAGTACATTTCGAAAGCTTACGTAATTGGCCCTCAAAATGAAAAATTTGTGGAGCCGTTGGCTGAAAAATAACTATTAACGCGGGAGAAAGGCACCAGAAAAACAAGAAACCAACAAATGTACGTTTTTACCGTAAGAAAAAATTATTTTCAACCACTTCGGTAAGTTTTTGTCTCACTTTCAAACACTTGATTCCTTTGGTTCATCGATAAATGGTGCTTCGCATTGTGTACAATTTTGCCCCAATTTTGAAATCTCACTAGATTAAAACTAGAAACATTCTCGATCTAATCTAATGTACGGAAACGCTGATTCAACAAATTCAGCGGAAGTCGATAATTAATACACAACACAAACAACAGATTTGGTAGATTTAAATGGGGTAAATTATTCAGGATTAACTTTGGTAAGTTTACTTTTTAGATAATTTCTAGGGTTTTTCGAACTTTGAATATCATATGTAGAAGAATGTCAAGTATTCCATTTTCAAGTTCTCCAGTCTGATAAAATAAACAAAAAATTGTCAGAAAAGTAGAATTCAATTGTTCATTTGCTGATAAATGAACTTAAATTGATATTTTTAAATTACCAAATATCAAAGAATCATTGAGATTAGCATGGGTATCCAAACTTGCCAAAATTTAAAGGTAGGTATTTTTTAAAAACAAAGCTTATTCCTTCATTCCTGTGAAATTTTCACGTCTTTCACAAGCAGTAGAAACTTGAACTGCTTTGTAAAAATGATCAAAAAATATATATTGAAGAATAACAATTACAATTTCGAAATCGTATTTCAATTTAAACCTATACTACTTATAAATGGCTTCAATAATTTTATAATATTTATTGTGTTTTTCTATTAAAATTATTTTTAACATTTTAAAAAGGGTATTCCACACTTCACAACTGTTCAAAAATGTTTAATTGGATCAACTCGAAGAAAAGCCATGAAAAATATGCACTTTTTTCATTGAAATAAATGCACTCTATAGATGCCTGAAATAATATGCAAAATATGCATTTTTAATCCCAAATAAGCAAAATATGCATATTTAATATGGGTATCAATAAAGAATTTTTTCAAAATAGTCATTACCTTTTAAAAAAAATTTTCTAGAAAAAATTTCAAAGTTCTGTAATTTTAGCAAAAAAAAAATCGAAAAATGAAATTTTCGTAAAAATGCTGAAAAAAATTATAGGTAAAATAATGCAAAAAAAAAAATAGAAAAATAGGTAAAATATGCAAAATGAAATTTGGTTTTTCCTACTCAAAATTTTATGAAGCACAAAGTGCTGAGTATGCACTATCATCTGAAATACAAAAAAACATGCAAGTATTTTATATTTTTCCGGGTCCTATACTTGAAAAAAGAACCCAAACGTCTTGAAATCGCTTCCAACAGTTTTGGAAGGTCAAAAGTAGGGTATACATTACCTATCCCAAATTTAATATTTTTTGTTGATAAAATCTTGGAAATTCAAAATTTTGCCAAAATTCTAGAAGTGCATTTTAGTACTTGACTCTTTGGATATGATTTTTTAAATCACGAATTTTTGATTTATTTTCCTTTCAGCTCAAAATTTTACTTGTAGCTGAGACACCATTGTTAATATTAAGAATCTTGCGATGAAACTTTTTTTAAACATCGATTTTATCCATCACAAATCCCAAAAATATTTCCTATCACCTAAATTCTGAAAAATTGAAACCAATGTTCAACTCCCTGTTGCCCATGAACCCACCAACACAAAATTAAAACCACACCACGCGATGAAATATCACATCAAATTAATTTACCTACACACGAGAATTGATTATTTGAAACAATGACCCTCTAAACTTCGCCCGCTGACACGGGTAATTCACAAGTGAAAAAGTTATCCGGCACATCGAGAGTGGAGGAGTCGATAGGATGAGTAAAAAAAATCCACATACAAATCCTTCATTGCCAACGGACGCTCCGGTGGAAACGCTGGAAATAGGATAATATTACGAAATACGAACGTATTCGGTTAAGGCGATGGTACGAGATAGCGAAATATTACACAATAGTCAAAATGAGTTATGTATTTGTCATGCAGACAATTTGATTTTTGTACCGGTTAGGAAAATTGAAAAGGGACACCCTCTGCGGTTATTTGCATGATATTTATCAAGAAAATGTTTACTTACGGAAGAGAATAGGTAGCCGGGTAAGAAGCGAGTACGGAATGAAAGGTATTATTGATGAGGTGTTTTGATATATATGAGCATACGGACGCGGACGGTGTATTCTTTGTTGGTTTTAAAGCCCGTTCCATCATCCCTCTCTCTATCCTACGTACGTAGATATGCATTGCGAAGTGTATAGGAACGAATATCTCTCGCCGGTAGCGAGTAAATTGAACAGGGTTCATTTCTTTTTGACCACATGCAAGCATCATTAAACTATATTCAATTTAAGCACGTAACCGAGTCGAGGATAAGGAGAGGACAGTGGTCAAAAATGCATGTTACGAAACTCGGCAGCACCGGTATATCCGAGTCCGGTTTAAAGTAATGAGCGAACATTTATCAGTATCATTTTTCTTTATCATTATTTTTTTTCCTGGTGCAGTGAGTATTATGGGAAGGTGTTAAAAAATATACACAGATCACCCTTCTGCGTAGAGCCCGGATGGCGTATGCTGAGGTATGGTTTTAATATCGAGTCGACGATAAGAAACCGAGTCAACTGACAACCTTTTTCGATGGCGAATCTCTTTCGAAATTAATTCTTCGGAACTAATTTAATATCTTTTGATGGGACGATGACCATTCAACGTGATGGACATCGATGAACTTGCTATGTGACGCGATAAAAAAAGAATGACGAGGTAGTCAAATGAATAGAGTCGAGTTCATATGAAAAATTACATCTTTACCTAATGTCTGGTTATTTGATTGTTTATGTTTCTTTTTACCTTTTTTTTTTCCATTCACAGGGAAGGAAATTCGAGATGAGAAATTTGATGATTCTTTTGCATCAAGTTGACTACAGGATAGTGCAGAAACGGTTGAAAATTTCACATGAAGTGACTGAAGTAAGGTATTAGTTTATTTTATGTAACGGATTTATACTCGTAAGGATATGCTTTGAAACTTAGATCATTCGAAATCGAAAAGGAGGGGACAAAATTACCAGACTGTTCATTCAAATGCCAAGATTTTGAGGTACTCTTCGGCGATATTCAATGAATAAGTCTTAAAACTTACTCAGTACTTATAAGTCAAGAATTGGAATATTTTCATGTCGCCATTATCTCCAAAAAAGCATACTTCAACTTTTCTACTTTTACCAGCCACTAGACCTTTTAGATAAAATGAGAAGAACGAAACAAAAAACATAATATGTACCCAATTCTGAATTTTGGTGAAAATTGATGAAGTAGTTGCCTTACTCCAAGTGATGAAAATTTCTCAAACAAAAAAAAACGAGATCTTCATCACAAACGAAGATGGAGCTGGAAGACCTCAAAAAAAAAACTATTATTCGATGGTGGTGGTATTTTGTTCTCCATAAGATAGTCCAGTGGCAGATTGTATTTTTGGGCACAAAACGGCAAAAGATGGTAGAAGTGTGAAATTTAGTATGATGATAAGGACATCATAAGGAATTTTTTCAGCCTGAGAGGCAATCGCCAAACCCCACACGAGGGAAGATGAAGAGGTTTTAAGGGAAGTTTCAACCCTCAATTTTTGAAATTGGTCTATTGGCCTTTCTACGACGTCAATTCCATATGATTGAACCCTGCTGAGTTCAAAAAGGTCAATATTTTCAAAATTGGAGGGAGATAAGTCCGTAGAATTTGAGATTTTTCAACTTGTCTTATCGCATTTTCCTCAAAACTGACTAAAATTACATTATTTTTCAATTTTGCACAACCTGCCGACCTTCCAGTCAAATTTCAAATACGATTTTCGAACTGTGTGGGTAAATTACCATATATATTGACACCTATTTCAACTTTTCATACCCCTGCACTGAGCGAATAGGAGGGTCTAAAGAAGTTGAAATTGGCCTAATTTTTCACATTTTTGGATACAAATCACAATTATTCAATTTTACCTACACGAAAAAATATTCATCGATTAAAATTCTTTATACAGTTTTTGACTGGCTTTTCCCCAAATTTTACTACTTTGAAAGTAAAATGAGTTTCACAGCATTTTTCACCTGCCTAATCGTGGAGTAAATTACTGAATAATATTTTTCCTTACGTTTCACAATTCAGATTAGGTACTCAACATTTTTCTATTTCATTTGAAGAGAAGGGGTGACTATTTAGAGGGAGGGGTATTTTTTTTTTTGCAAAAAATTGACATACGTATCAAAATCTTGGTTAGATTGTGAATTTGAAAAATTTTTTCATTTTAGTCTAATTTAAATTGATCATTAAAATACTTCAATAATTGAGTCACATATTTTTTTGGCCATTTAGAGTAATTTTTGATGAAAAAAAAAAAAATAATAATAATCAAGGTACATACTAATTTGTTTAATTAAAACTCGAGTCGTTTATTCGGCAGCTCAAAAAGTATGCCAAACAATGTTTGGTTATTAAAAAGAATTTTAATTAATCATTTGGAATTTCCTAATAGCAATGTGAAGGGATAAACTTTGACTTTAGGTCCCTAAACAAGGGTAGTCGAAGAGAATCGTTGAAGGGTTAACTATTGAAACACTCACAGTTCAAATAATAACACGTTTTACGTGGGACGAATTACATGTATTAAACTTTAATATCACACGCGTCTAACACGAATTACACTCTTAAATATTAATTAACTATAAAACAATCAACGCGTATTAAATGAATTAACCGTGAATTAATCGAATTATGCGAATTATCAGAATTATTAGCAGTATTGCATTATCTTGGCAAAAGCCACAAAGGAGTCCGGACGTAATACGATTTGGTACTGACGTTCGAGCGCCGTAATTACACCGACGCTGCCGTCTAATTCGAACGCAGCTACAGTGTTGCCACTGTAGCTGTGATAATACAGAAAGTACCACCTAGCTGGTACGGGCAACGGTCACCCCTACATATGCCCCTTTCCGGCGGGGAACGCAGGAGTCGGCGGAAAACCAACATAGGGGTGACTACCACGATCTTCCATCTACGATGGGAGACGCTTCTGCCCCTTTCGGCGACCTTCTGCAACTCCGACGGTCATGATGGAAGTTGACCTATACTGCAAATAATCCGATGCGCCGCAGAAAAACCCACGAGTAATCACCTAAATGCGGTAACTAACTACTAAACTAGGTAAGTATCATCTACCCACCCCTAAACTTACGAGTACATAACTAATCAGTTTCCTTTTTCTTCACAGGTGGCTGACCATGGATGCTGATTGGATCATCTGCGCCGGCTTGATGCACGCTCGTCGATCACTTTGGAAATGTTTACTATCTTTTGGAGAAACCACTCGGGTCTATTAACTATTGATGCGGCTACAAGCCTAATAACTTTCTGGTACGGATAACTGCTATACTTGTACTATTGTTTGTATTTTTATGTAAGAATGAAATAAAAAATAAATCAAAACTCATTGAAATAACCAAGGCAGCTGCTTTTTTCGATCTTTATCTTCGATCGCCATTTTTATTATTTCAACAGGTACATAGTCCAACAAATAACGTTCAAAACGAAAGTATATAAATATCACATGATAAACACGATAATAGGAACTTATTTCGGCCAACTCTATCCAAATTTCAATTATAAACAAAACATTTTGGCACTAATACCGCAAAAAAAAGTTACCGACTATATATTTCGATTAATGGCAACTTTGATTCTTAACTCTACAAAAATAAACCAGTGAGAAACGTAAAAAATAATAATAATAATAATACAACGAACGGTAGCAACAAACTGCTTGCTTTATACTTTATTCTGGCGCATAATACGCATACTACGATCTTTGAAAATAAAAGTTTGAACGGCGATAATACTTTTAATGTCGTCTTTGTCTTCGCCGGGTTTCTTCTTCGTATATTCGGTCCAACTCGTCGTATGGTAACCTGCGGGTTCTTAACGTCTCCGGTTTGTCTTCCTCCCGCTGCGGACGTCTCGCGAAGTCTACTAAGTCGGTTGTCACGTCCCACGTATCGTCGTGGTGTAAATACCGCGCTAACCCTGTACTGGTCGTTCCCGTCGCATTCCAGATTAGTTTTCTTGGTACGTCAAAGTAGTACCAGCACCACGACTGTCTTGCGATTTCCCTCAGCATAATGTCTTCGATTTGTTTACGTTTCGTGGGCGCATCGGCATAAAGTAGCGGCATCGTCAGTATTACGTACCGGACTCCCCGCTTATACATTTCTTCGAAAATTTTACGTATGGTATCTTCTATTTCATTTATTTCGATCGCCGGGTCTGCCGTATCACTATCTGCCAATCCTATTATCATTTTAAGCGGCATGCGTGGGATTTCCTGCAGGTTGCGTAACTGAATCTTCGTCCGGAATTTTCCCGCTAAAAATCTACTTCTCGATAACTCTCTATCGAATCGGTAATTGTTCCTAATGGAACCTCTGACCACCATGTACGGGATCCCATCTCCGTACAGGCCCCAGTCATCGATCGCGTAGAAGTACTTCGGTTCATCGTCGTTGCCCGCTATCTTATATTGGGATACCGCACGCGATGTGAAACCCGTTGGAATGTACATTCTTTGCATTTCCAGCGACAGCATTTTATAGGAGTCGGGAGGGTGGCGATATACTCGACGACGCTGAGCCTCCTGGTTGGCGCGATACGCTTCCTCTAATTCACGTTCTGCTTCCGTCTGTCTTCTATCGTTACGACGATGGCGGTTTTCGAATTCTTCATCGGCTTCAGCGAGTTGCTCTTCCATTCTCGACCGATTTCCCGCTTCGTTTCGTTCAGCCCGTGCTTCGATATCACGATTCACCCGTTCTAATTCTTCGTCTATTTGGTCTCGATTGCGGCTCGAATTACTACTTCTTCCCCAGAAATTCTCCATTCTGCGGCGCTGGGCGTCGTCCAACGGTATATACTCTTGACCGTCGATACCTCTGTCCTCTCTACGGCGTCGTGATGCGTTTTCAGTTGCCGGTGCGTTCGTATTTTCATCAGGCTGGACCTGGACTGCGGAGGTAGATGGCTGCTGGAAGTCTTCACGCGGCGTTGACGTTTTTTCCGGCTGAAAATTACCGTAATCACTTCCTGCACTGTCTATACTGTCATATTTGAGAATACCTACTCTTTTTATTTCGGCTTTTTGTAATTTATCTTCATCAATCTCCTTTTTTACCGTTAACGAAACTGCTTCGGTTACCGAGTTCGTTGTAATTCTACGTACTAGCAGCGAGCCGGTTGTATCCAAATTTAATTCATCGGACGTATCTCCAGCTGTTGCTGCATCTAATACAATAAAATCACTATCATCGTGTTCTTGTTTTACTAACCCTAAACGTTTATTAATGTGCATACCTTCTAATTTCAGTTTCTGGGATTCACCGTTTTTCATCATGGTTGGCGATTCCGTATTACTTCGCAGGGCTGCCCGATTAGCTTCCAACTGAGCCCGGTTTATTTCGTCTAATGGTCCAGATTCCGCATCATTATTCGGTCTTTTCGGCGGCGAATGTTCTCGACCTACAGTGATTTGCATCGTAAGTGTTTCTCTAAATAATTCTTTCCGCACGTTAAATATCGATAAAATCTTACGCTTACGTAGTTCAGCTTCCGGTACCGGTGATGGTCGCTTAATCGTTGCTTTTTCGACCGTACTTTCGCTATCCACCGCATCCAATTCTGTTTCTCGTTCTGGTGTATTTTCTGTCGACGCCGGACGGTTATCACTTTGTATCACGTTCTCTACCTCCGGTGCACGTGGTACTTCGGTCGTCGCTGTTCTTTCTGCTTTTAATTTATCGAGCTCTTCCTGTAACGTAATACGTTTTAACCTACACTCTAATTCATCTACATATCGATCTCTATCGATCGCGATCAGTTGCATATTGTCAAACATTACCTGCAGTTTTCCCGTCATCTCGTTCGCTCTTACTAATCGGCTTCGGTACGCTGCTGCCCGTTTCTTTTGCTCGTCGAGTTGGGCCGCCAGTTCGTTGACTTTATCTTGCAAATCAGCATTCGCGTCGATTAAGATTTGATTACGCGTTGTTAGATCTTCCGCCGTTTGCTTCGCCTTTACCATCTCTAAGTTGGCTTCGTCTAGCTGGCTCTTCGTCACCTCGAGCGCGGACTGCGTTTGTTGAAGCTGGGCCTCTGTCTGCTGGCGACTTTCTCGTGCCTGATCTCGTTGATGTTGTAATTCTGCGATTCGTTGTTCGAACGCCGCGTCGTTCGGTTGAACTACGAGTGGTTGCATTTCTATATGGAAATGAACCTCTCTTCGTTGGGCGTAATCGTATACTATATCGCACCGTGGACATGGCTGCCTCGCTTCTTCACTCGAACGATCTTTGTAGCATTGCATATGAAATACATGTCTACACGGCAGGGCTATCCATTTATTGACCGCTCCGCGTGGTGGATCCATCAAGTTCGAGTTGCATAATCTGCATGTCGGATATCGTACCGTCGCCATTTTTCGCACGTCGAATTCGAAATACTTCACTATGCTGACAGCAACTGTCTCAAATTATAACGATCTAATCCGTGTAATTCGGCAATAACGCTTAATTCTTCGATTTCAATCAAATTCGCAAAAATTCGTTCAAAAACGCCTTCAACTTTACACTACAACACATGAGAACATAACCGCATTGACAAAACTACGCAAATGATGGTATTCTGTACACATTTCTACATAAAATCAGTCTCAGTCGATTGTCAAATTTTGCTCGATGCTAATAATGTTATCTCGATTTAATGCGATAAGCACCAAGCACCGGCCGCTTTTCTACGTTCTTAATTCCAGCAACGACGAGTGTATTTTTACCATGCTTTATCACACATTCAAAAAACGCAGTGTTACCACACCTGCCAACACCAAAAGTTCCTACTATCAGTTACCATTTTTACTTGTTGATTAATTTTTAAGTTTAATTATAAGTTGCCCCTGAGAAATAATTCCTTATTCTGTTAATTCTAATAATTAACAAAACGTGTCAATATTTCGGCCGAACTATACACGTATTCAATATGTTGTTCCAAAAAATTGAGAATCGAAATAATGCATAGCATTTCTCAAGTAATACGTAATAATTCGGCCACTCGTAAGTTACAGACTGGGCGGGGGGTAGAGCTCACCATGTGCTACGCACATCGCAGTTGTTATCAAAATTCACGTGTTTACAAATTGAAAACTAGTCATTTTCTTAAAATTTAAATACTAAAATTATTACATTAATGTCGTCAATCCGGTGGTTCAATTGGAGGCTTTTTTAATATTTTCATCGCTAGATTTACTACAGCCCTCATTAATTTACCCTGTTTTTTAATTCGTCCCACGGATGACTCGTCATAATTCACCGCTTTGGTGTTACGTCCACTTTTCGTTATATATGTACTTCCGTTACTCTGTACTGCATTAGTTACTCCACTAGTACTAGGTGCTGGATCATTTTTATTACTATTGGTGTTTGGAATATCTGGAAATTCGGGTTCTGGTCGATCTATTTCTGATCGTATTCTAATTGCAGCTTTCTGTTTTATTTCTTTAGCGTTGTTGTCAACTATCGTATCACTGCTTTCTAATCTATTGCGGTATGGTTTGTTTTTATTCAGGTAAAATTGGATTCTATCTTCCAGGGACCTAGTATCCAGCTTCGAACGTAACTTCGGGTCACTCTTTATTTCAGCAACCTGAACAGCAGTCAAGAACAACGTCAGTTGTCGGATATTTACGGTTTTTTCGTCCAAGTCATCATCAGTCGCTACGATGTTATAGCTATTCGCGTCAGCCTTCGATATCACCCGGTATGGACCATATCTTTTCGCATATAATTTCGCTGATGTACCGCGATCATAGTTCGACTGTGAGTGCGCCGTTATTAGTACTAAATCATTCGGCTGTAAAATCGTCGGATCACCGTATTGCTTATTACGCAGCTGCTCATCTTGCTCACGTTTAATTCGTCTGCGTTCTCTAATTAATTCATGTATCGCTTTCAGATCGTCCATATCATCGATCTTTTGATCCATGATCTGCTTCGTATATACAGCTTTCTTAGCAAGTTGGTCTGCTACCATGTTGGTGTGTTCGAACGTTCTTGCAAATACATGAACTATCTCGCAGGATTCGAATTTTCGCATCTTTTCCTTGATCTGCCGGAATAATTCGCCATGTTTTACTGGTTTGCGAGCGGAGTTCTTAAATTCTTTCTCCGTCCACTTCCTCATGTGCAAATTGATGGCTTCGCATACGTACTTCGCATCGGTGAGTATTTTCAACTTTTTTACACCGCTTTCGTACATGATATCTAGACCTTTTATTACAGCTAAAACTTCGGCTAAATTATTAGTTGTTTCGTACGCTACGTGGCTAACTTGCTCCGAGATGTTAATTTCAGAATCTGATTTAATACAGATACCGATTCCGGCTATGGCATTATCTCTACCATTATTGGAGCAGGCTCCATCGACAGCGATTCGAACGTATCCATCTCGATCGATTTTCCAATACTTCTGGTCAACTTTTCCATCTGGCAGCTGATCGGAAGTTATCGAAGGTCTCAATTTTGCTCTTTGCTGATCTCTTAATACCTTTAGTTCGTGTTTGGCATTAATCGTATGATTTTCTGTTGGCAGCTTATCAGCAGTCGGATCCCGAATGCCCCAGGCCTCGTTCGGTTTAATTCCAAACATTGAGGGAGTGTTATTCAGTTCATCTTCAATCTCTTCGATGTACTGCTCCCATCCGTGGTGAGTGTAATCCCAGTCTTCTTCGTGTATATTAATCTTTACACGCAGCTTGTCACCAATGCTTCGCATATTGCGTTCAACGCTCGAGGCGTTCGCGCAATACGGAGTAATGTGCGCAACTTTGATCTTGTATTGCTTCAAGGTCTTATTCCAGAGGTCCGACGTAAATTGGGCCCCATTATCTGTGATAATTTTCTTGATCTTCACTCCCACGTACTTCGTTTCATTGATAACTTCAACCATCCTATCTACTACCGTTGGTGCTTTCATATCCATCATCGGTTTTATCCATATCCTCGACGTGAATATATCCTTCGCTACAAACAGATAGTGTGGCGCGTCATCGTTATTTGCTACCGGGCCAAACAGGTCGACCGACAATACTTCGCCAATACCATACGACTCTATCTGCGCATACTCGAGTTTCTTCTTTTTGCCATAGATTTTACTCATATTGCAAATTATGCACTTCGTAGTAATGCATTTTATGTATTTCAGGGCGTTTGGCGAATAATACAGTCTTTTGAAGATGTTCTCCAATTTGGCGGCGCCGACGTGTCCATACATATGATGCAGATATTCGACGGTATCCGTAAACAGCATATCAGGTAACACAGGAACACTGGTACCATCGCCATACGTTTGATATAGGATATATGCTTCGTCAGCAGCACGCATGCGCATAGCAAATTTCTTCGCTTTCGCCCGCTTAGCTCGTCGCTGTCTAGCACTTAATTCCTCATCGTCTGACGTCAATATTTCAATAATCCGCATACATTCTGGATCTTGAGCTTGCCAAACATGAATATTATCTAACATCTGTATTAACGCTTCCTCGTCTTCCTGAAAGAAATTCACTTCGAACGGTTCTAAATTTGTCTCAATCGAGTACGCCGTCAAATCTTCAGCCTGATTTTTGTAAAAAGCCTTTTTTGACTTTAAATCAAAAATTAAATCAAAACCATTCAGGTATGTAATCCAATTCGCAGCCTTGCGGTGCGTCTGTGCCATGCCCCTGAATATTTCAATTATTGACTTCAGATCAGAACGAACGTGTATTTTTCTCCCATGCAACCACATCTGCAACTTTTTGATTGTGGTTACTAATGTCTGTATTTCTTTATCGATACGGGTGTAATTCTGTTGATAATCCTTGAACGTATGGCTGGAGAACATTACTACTTCGTCCTGCCCCTCTACTATCTGATACATTACTGCGTTCATGGCATGATCAGTGTAATACGTATCAAGGTAGATCGCTCGATCTTTTCGGGGTGGCATTAAATCGAAGGGTTTACAATATTCCTCCTCTAGCTTCTCGAAAGCTTTTTGCTGCTCTTCCCCCCACACCGCACGGTCCTTCTTCTTCGTCATACGATATAACGGTTCTAATATTTCCTGATACTCAGGAATGAATCTACGATATAATCCAGTTAATCCTACTAATGTTTGGATATCTTTCTCGGTTTTTAATGAGAATTTTCCGTTTTTCGTATGTTTCAGCTTGAATTCCTGGAATTTCTGAATTTTCGCATTCTGCTTACTTATCTTACTTTCAGCAAGTTTGAAACCCAGATGTTCGGTGGATTTCTTAAATAATTCAGTTTTTTCCGGATTCAGCGTAAGTCCAGATTCAATTATTAAATCGAGTATTTCAGCTAATAACTGAACCATCTCCTTAAAGGTTTTTGCTCTTAACAGGAGGTCATCGACATATTTCGCTACGTCTTCACGATCAGGTATTACTTTATTAATGACCTTGATAAATTCGGCCGACGCTATCTTCAAGCCGTACGGTAATCGATCGAATTGGTACACCTGGCCATCCACCTGAAAACCACAAAATTGCCGCGACCATTCATCCAGCACCAGCTGCCAAAAAGCACACACGAAATCTAACGTAGAAAAGTATTTCGTTTCTGGACAATCTGTCACCACACGGTCCAACATCGGAGCTTCGTTATAATCGTTTTCCAGTAGTTTATTCAACTCGTCTGGATCGAGACACGGACGAATATCTCCATTTTTCTTCACCTGCAGCGTGGTAGTATTAATGTACGGGGTATCTGATGGTGTTGCATAACCCTTACGTAACATTAATTTCAGCTTTCTTCTGAACGCAGGTAATAACTTATTACTCGGCTTGTACTTTTCGCCGCGAAACTTCGGTATGTTCGCTGGATCTTTGAACTTAAAATGGACCGGATCTCCTTTATATCGACCAGGAAAATCACTAAAAGCCGCTGCTTTTTGTTCTAGCAGGTTGTACGCTTCTAATGCATCGTCCATGTGTATATCACGTTCGTTGACCATCTGCTGTAATGATGACCAAAGTTTCCGTGTATATTTTTCAGGGCCGTGATCGATGTCATCTGGATGCGGGTCATCCCATTTCGTAGCTTTCGTATGTTTACCAACCATGTATACTGCGTGAGGAGCATCGTCTTCCTCTACTTCGATCGAATGGACCGTTATCAGATCTTTATACTCGGCTGATGACATGTATTCAACCACGTTACGTTTTACTTCACCCTTTGGCTGTACAGTGGCGAAGCCTCCATTCAAAATTGGCTGAACTCCCATTATCACCATCGAACTGGTTCCGAGTATCAGTATCTTTTTATTACCATTCATTATATAAAAGGGTACTTCAAATTCGTTTTCCCCTAGATTGAATTTTACCACGAGTGCATGATGTTTTGTTTGCACGTTTCGCTGATCAGCTACGGACACCATTACTGGATCTACCTTCATATATCGAACTATATTTCTATCTCGGTGTTTTTCGGTTAATTCGCGAGCCATGGCCATCGATATTACGTTCAGAGTTGCCCCTGTATCGAGCTGCATCGCATATTTTTGTTCACCGATAAACACAGGTACTACACATTTAATACCCGTTTTTTCAATATGTTCTAATACTTGTTTATCCATTTCTTCCATTACTTTCAGCAGCGAAACTTGTGGTTTTGGACAGTTCGCGTATTTCTTTTTCCAATTTGGTTCAGGACGATGTTGGCCGAACGATTGGGGCGGGCCTTGAACAATCTCATTCTGAACGAAATTACAATCGAGCCGATTTTCCTCTTCCGGCGGCAGGTAATTCTGTTCCTGACGCTGGAATTCTTGCTCGGTATGTATTACATTACACGTTGACGTAATATTCTCTGGATTTATCTCCGGTGTAGTACACTTCTCTTTACTATCGTGATTACACTCAGGAGCTACTAATACATCCTCTGTTTGAATATTACGTAATTCGGTTGGTTGTTCTTCATTTTTGCACAACCTCCTCTTGGTCGTTACTTTTCTTTCGGTTACTAAGTATTTTTCACCGGTAGCATCACGTACTATTGATTCGACGAAATCACGTTTAATCGTCGTATGCGGCTTTTTGTTCTTTTTTTCAGCTCGCTGTCGTTCCGTGCGCTCACGTTCTTGCGTGTACTTCCAGTGATCACTAGCCATCGATTCCAGCACCTTGGGCTTCATCGCTTGACGAGGATAATACTTTCTGTAATGTCCAGACCAGTAATAACAAGATTCGATCGGCTTTACATTCCTACGTTCGTCTATCTTCAGGTGTTTAATATCAGTCTTTTTGCCGTCAACCATTTTATTCTCTGTTTCTACGAATAACAGCGCCGGATCGCGCCATACAGAGACAGCTTGATGTTTAGTTAAACGAAGTAATGCATTTTGGTAGGCATAATACCTATTTAAACTAACACTACTTTCGCCTTCACGTCTTGGTTTTACTACCGGCATTAAAACAACGATATGTTTTAACCCTTTCGATACCAACAAACGTATTATCTTATTTACAGTCTGTTCGATGTAATCATTCGGCTTCGAAGAATAATTCATCTCAAACTGCAGCATCGATAATATAATATGGTCGGAGTCAAATTCGATATGTTCCAGCGCTAGGTACAGATTTTCGAGCGATATCTGTTCCTTTAAATACGGGCACTGGTTTAATTCCTGATTCGGGTTGTTATCACGTCTGGCCAGAAAATAGGCTAACGAGTCACCGACTAGTAGGTAAATCTGACCGTTTATTTGTACTGCGAATTTCGGGTTGGCTTTGTATTTGGCGTCGCAAGCAGTTCTAGCTGCATTGCTTTGTACTAACTTGTACGCGTCCGCCTTTAGTTTAAAGAATTCGAGTTATGTTCCGGACCAACGTCTTCGATTATCACCGTTTGAGGTTCCTCGACCGTTGGTTGCGGACCCGAATTTCCATTACCTTCGCCATCCTCCACTAAGATGAAATTGACCGTTGGTATGTCACTAGTTCCACTCTTAGCGTTAAATCTCGCATTCGATACATTATTCGTGTTGTACCTATTGCCAGTATTCGCATTATTACTGGCATTGTTGTTATTACGGTAATTACCATTACTATTATTACGGTTCCCTGTTCCAGTATTCTGTCCAGCCGCAACGATCTGCGCTCCAGAGTTGACCGCTTGCTGAGTTGGTGCCGCCGGAATGTGATTGTCGTTATTCCAACGTTGATTATTACCACGATACGTATTCTCCCAGTTTTGATCACTCAACGTCGCCGGTATATACGTATCCTCACTGTGGACAGTATCTTCCGCCATCATGTCGATAAACTCCATGAAGTTCTCCAGCGATGCGCGATGATGCATAGAGCACTGGTTGAAGTAATACGATGGTAATTTCACTCTCAACTTATTAACCCTTTCGCTGTCTTCTAATTTTTCGCACTTGACTAATACTTTATGCCATTTACCGATGAATTCGATAAACTGTCTCGTATTGCCAGTGAATTTGAACGAATCCAGGTAGGCTACTGCTTTCTTTTGCATAGACCTAGTCCATACTTCTTTAATGAGGTCTTTCTGGAGTTCCGCGTTCGTTTTAATACGCATGCTCGCATTTCTCCAGTACATATAATCCCTATTCGTGACCAGCAATCTCAGCGCCATGACTTTTTCGCTGTCTGGAATGTCCGGATCGTCTGTGTACAGATTAAATAATTCCAGGAAGCTGAATAGGTGGAAACGTTCCGCGTACGTATATTCTACACCCATATCCTTGAGCTGCTGGACATCAATCTTTTTAGGCTTCCTATACGTCACTTGCTGTGATCCAGATGACCCAGATGGCTTCGTCATTAGCTCATTTACATCTTTTCGTAATGCATTCACTTGCTTGATGGTCAACGATACACTTTTCTCCACTGTTGAGATCGTATTAGTGGTATGGGTCTGCATTTGCGTACGCTCAGCTCGGAACCTTTCTTCTAGGCGTGTTTGATAACCAGCTAACTTGTCACGTACGTCATCAATCGACCCTGTCAATCTATTATCAACGGTGGTAATTCTTAGTTCGAAATTTTCTTTATTTTCAAACATACGATCTTCGATACTATCTATCTGATTTTTTAAGCTCGTGTTCGTGGCAGCTACATTACCTAGTTGATATTCTACAGTCGTTACTCTCTTCGATACCTCAGTCAACGCCGCTTTATTACCTTCAGCATATTGCATTAGAGCTTGTAATTCTGCATCTAATTGCTGTCTTGCTATCATTTCAGGCGTGAGTTCGACTTCGAGATTTCTTCCACTGCCAGACATCACCAGTTTCTCCAGATTATCTTCGATATTGTGGATACTGTCGTTTAATGCTCCAGATCCACCGGAGTTGGATGCAGATTTATGACGTCTGTACATATCATTAGTAGCTATGATGTTCTTCGTAGCTTGATCCTTAGCCTTTCTATTTTCTAATGCTTTGTCGTTTTCTGTCATATTCTTCTCAGGTTCCGTTTTCGTTGGAATTTTGCTGTCACTTCCAGTCATTTTGCCGATGTAATTCGATAAAATAATCACAGGCCGATAATTCACCGAGGTGACACGTTTAGGACTGACACGAACGTCAGATAGTCGACTTAAAATCTAGAAAAAACTAGGAAAAAATTTAATTTCGCGAAAAAATCGCTCGTTGAATAATTAACAAGTACTTAATCGGTATTACGATCACAAAATATGACAATAATTGTCAAAAAACAATTCACTTACTCAATACACAACGTGGTTTCAAAAACCGGACACATTTTAACAATATTACAATACTAACTGAGCAAACTTTCACGTTGGAACCGCTCCTTGAACGTCTTCAATTCACTGGTTTCTCGGATCTAATTCGCTCGCCGGAAAAATTTTGCAGGTTACCTGAGGGTAATTCAGGATAATAACCGTTTCGGGCGCCAAATGAAGGGATAAACTTTGACTTTAGGTCCCTAAACAAGGGTAGTCGAAGAGAATCGTTGAAGGGTTAACTATTGAAACACTCACAGTTCAAATAATAACACGTTTTACGTGGGACGAATTACATGTATTAAACTTTAATATCACACGCGTCTAACACGAATTACACTCTTAAATATTAATTAACTATAAAACAATCAACGCGTATTAAATGAATTAACCGTGAATTAATCGAATTATGCGAATTATCAGAATTATTAGCAGTATTGCATTATCTTGGCAAAAGCCACAAAGGAGTCCGGACGTAATACGATTTGGTACTGACGTTCGAGCGCCGTAATTACACCGACGCTGCCGTCTAATTCGAACGCAGCTACAGTGTTGCCACTGTAGCTGTGATAATACAGAAAGTACCACCTAGCTGGTACGGGCAACGGTCACCCCTACAAATGCACCAACTAAACTTTCATGTAGGTAAATTACGCAAATTGAAATACAGATGCTAATAATAAAAAATTTTAATGCGAGTTTCAAGTGTTTGAATAAACTATTTTTATGCATTTCATAGAAATCGAAAAATTTAAAATTCGTATTCTGTAAGTTTTCAACTTTCTCGTAGATGGCAAAAAGTACGTAATAGCATCAAAATTTCAAGACTATTGATTTACTTATAAAATTTACAAAAATTCGAATCGCAACTTCACAAAAAGTGATCGATATTTTCAGCAAGTATACCACCCAAAATGGACTGAAAACACGTTTTAAAAAATGATCTTTTAGGTACTCCAAAAGTTTCCTACTCGCCCCTCCCTTTGGAGGTACGAGATTTTTTGAAAATTCATTTTGCAAAATTGATCATAGTCCATTAATTTGATCAAAAATTGGAACGTGTTTTCTCTATCCACCCAATTTTATCGAATGCAAAATTTTCAAATTTCTGGAAGGAGAACGGAAATCATTCAATTACTTTTGCATTTTTCGTTTCATAAATTTCAAGAAGTTTGAAACATCCCTAGTTTCTAAGTAACGCTTGAAACCAATTTATGAACCGCTTTCAAGCCAATTATACGACTTGAATGAAAATTTTATCAAAAATTTATGGATTTTTCAAATTCCCCCTTTAATCCCGTCTGCGGACCCTTCAGCAGCACTTGGGGTCAGTAGACCTACCAAACTATCTACATCTCTAGGCTCTTACGCAGCATCTGTGGATCGGCAGACTGATGGGCAATTCAGTATGTACCAATTTTTAGCAGAGATCTCAACTTTTTCAAGTATTTTGATCCATTTTTAATAGGATAAGACTCCCTCTCTGGTCATTAGGTAAGGTACAGTTGCAGAAGCCTTGATAATCATAAGTACAGTGGCATCACTAGAATCGAAAATTGGGGAGCACAAAAAGGGCCTTGTGTTGAACAACCTTTTTTTTGATTTTTCCGAAGCATTGGGGGGAGGGGTAACTTTTTTGAGTGACTAAAAATGCACATATCCAGTGGGGTCGGAAACTTTTTTGAAAGCGGGTACCGGGTATGAAAGACTTGAAATTCCAGATATATTTTAAAGAGGAGGGGTAAAAAAAGAGTATTGCATTTATTTTTGCCTCAAATGGATCATGGAATTGCAAACTTAATCATGCCCGAGCGAAGCTCTAAAAAAATTGGGTTTTTAATGTCAAAAAAGATTTTATTGAAAATACCTACATGCTTATTTTGATGTAATGAGGAGAGATTCACGTTATTGTATAATTTTTAAATACAACAGAAAGACCAACGTTTTTTCCAGGGCCAGGCACCTTCTTCCCCCCATGACGTCACCTGAAGAAGTTGCCGAGCGTATGTCCAAAAACCTCAATTAGTGTTTTGTAAGTAATTTTTTTTCTTCTTTTTGTTATGGCCTGATGTCCAACTGCAAACCGGAATTGTATACTATACGTGTACTAAATTTGAACAAAGATTCAATATACTTTTCGCCCATTGAATCGACCTCTTATTTTGTCATTTGACTTCAAAAAAAAAAAATCAGCTACTCTTTTCCCTCAGCCAAAATGATCCAATATCAAGGCTTGGGAAAAATAATGATTGAAATCTTTCATTTGACTCGAAAAAAAAAATTGATTTCCAAAACTCGCAATATTTGGGAAGAAACCCTTCTAAGTATCTCCCTCATCTAAATTAACAATCTCTAATTTCTAAGGAACCTTTTCCCAAATTTTTCAAAAATTCATTATAAATTTCACTTCCAGCCCTACCTTTAAACAAAACTCATAGTCTGTCTCATTTTCCTCCATGATCAATTCGAGCATAAAGTATGATTCGAAATATTTCCTTTCAGCCACAAAAGTTGGAATTTACATTGTATCGGATTTAATTTATCCTGACAAATTTTATTTAAATTGGAACACAATCGATTTAAATACGACACTCCTCCACATACGCAAACCAGTTTCCTTAAATCGCTGCCACCCCTCCTTTCCATCCTCCATCTCTCATACCCGGTAAAACTCTTCTAAATAAACAACTCGGTTGGAAAAATAACGGACAATACCCTTAGGTACTATCCAGCGAGTACTTGGTTTAAAAATCATCTCCGTTCTAGACTCTTGATAGTCTGCGAGTCATTGAACAGAAGCATTTATCAAGATATTATCGGTCAATTAATTAAACTGCACTTGGCTGTATAAGTCTTGTTGCATTTTTCAACAATTCAACACTATCGCAGCCAAGAGTATAGTTCTTTCACGTCGCGAGGTAATATTTTTCGAGTATTTTTCATCCCTCTGCGTCTTCCTCCATAACTCAAGGTACTCGAACGGGTTAGATCTTTTACATGTAATGCTATGTACCAAACAAATCACTCGTTGTTGCGTATTTCCAGCACATTTAAATTGAAAAGCAAACTGTGTACTGAATTTATACACGTTATCTTACTACCCATACGGTGGTATTATTAAAAGTAAACTTTTAACCAACTCATTGTATCGCTGGAGTCTCCTTTTTTTTTTTTTCAATTCTTCATAATGAAAGATAAATGTAAACATTAAATGGTGAATTTATGAGTTTTTAAAAATTACTCGACGCTGTTCTATTGGTGCTCAGCGACGTGTACAACGTTTAGAGGTACCATTATACAGGATATGATTTTTTTATTTATTATAAAACGCGTATATTCTTCTTCCGGCTACCGGGATGAAGTATATGGTGGCCGAACGACGTCCTCCTCTTGTTCGTCACCTTTTCCTAGAGTCTTTAACCCTTCTATGTAAGCGCCCGAGTTGGTCATATCCTTTATTGTGCCATTGTGCTAATGAAAGTATTCTCAGTTGGGTATTGTTGCTGGACCATTGTCGAGTAAAATATTATAACTGCGTGTAAGTGAAATTACACAACGGTGTTGATCGTCGCGTCGTATCCGCGCGTTAATCAAATGGAATTAAATAATCGTCAATTTAGCGTTGCACAACTAATAATCGAGAGATGAAGGGATGGCGGGGTAATTGCGGTGGAAAACCTGATGGCGTTGGATTTGATTGGGGAAGAATTGATTGTTAATGGGTTTACGAATGATAGTTTGTAATTTGTTTCGATATTAATTGGAGAGTGGATATGAGAGGTAAGATCGCTGATTCAGCACTATTTTGGTAATCGAAGGATTTGTGAAACATTCAAAGTTTATTTTTTGTATTTTCAACGTGGTTGGTTTTGGCCCCCACTGCGGCTTCCCATCCTCTTAGTAAGTGTACCATAAGTTAAGGGCAAAAAAAAAAACAGAAATCTGCAAAATCCTCCACTTACTTTATACAGGAGGTATCCCGAACTGCAAGAACATTAATTTTGAACCGAAAAAAAATCGAAAGTAGATATCTACATCATGAAAAATCTCAAAATTCAATATTTCAGGTGTTGAAAATTCGTTTCTAGAATTTTGAAGAATTTTTGTAATTTCATAATTGTCACATTATCCTATAAAAATTCTGAAAATTTGATTTAATCAATAAAGAAATCTAAAATTTGGCACATAGCCTATTTTTGATCGTCTGAATTGATTGGAAGCCATTTCAAAGCTTTCAAATTTTTTTTATAATTTTACAGCAATGGAGAAAAGCCCATAAAAACGGTTGATATGAACTTGAGCAACTATAATCACAGATCACCCATATTGGTGACCTATTTGATCAAGAAAAATACAATTTTTGTAAATTCAAGTCCATATTTTTTGACAGAAAATTTTTTTTGATAATATGTATTTTAACTGGCAGTTATGATGATTTATTCTCAATTACTTAATTGTATTAAAAGCTTAACCAAATTCTGACGCCAATGAGAATAAATAAATAAAAAAGAGAGAAAGTGGTTTAAAAATTTAACTTGGTCGTCAAGTTTGTGCTATTCGACACCCCCTCCCTCCACCCTCGAAAAACGAATCTGTTTTGTCCCGGAGGGAAGAGAGGTGGTAAAATGTGCTTACGAGCACGGTTTCAAATTTTCCTTAAAATAGGCTCTGCCAGATCTGATAAATCAGGTAAATCACGATGATATGTCCGTGGCAGTGTATCAAAATGCAGTTGCGAAACCTTGTCCCACAAGTAAGCACTTCTTTGTATTGTTTTTTCTATTTTTTGGGCTATGAATAATGCATTTAATACCCATACTCGTATAATTTAATTTCAACATTATGGTTTTTTATGCGCGTCTTGTGCTTCCAATTTGTATGCATGTATAAGTATAATTGTTCCTTTGTATTTGTTTGTTTTTTCAGTTTGTTATTTATTATGTAAGGTATTTTCGTCGTGAATTTATTTTCGTTGTGATCATCATACTTCTTCGAATAAAATAAATGTATGTACATTTTAATAGGTAATGAATTTTTAATTTTTTTCCAATTTATGAAATTTCTAAATTTGTCAACATCATTTTTTTTTTAAATTTTCAATTTCAAATATTTTTTATAAGTTTTTTTTTATTTATTATTTTTTTTAATGAACTTCAGAGTCATAATGAAAATGTGTTACAGTAAATAAAATTCACTTTCCTTCTGATCTTTTATAAATATAGGTATATAATGAAAAATGATTACAAAAGAAAGTATTCCCTATCCCTCTATTCAGCACCTACAAGCTGTGATGCATGATTCACTACAAATTACAATTGGACTGACTGGAGTACCATTGTATTCCGGTAGACAAGTTGCATAAAACTTTTTTTTCAAAAAATTTCTTGTCAAATTTTTTTGGAAAAAAATTTGATCTTTTCAATTCCAGCAAGAACAATGTTTTTCCATTTAGAAACAACCTTAAAGCTTTAAAAAAAAAATTGGAAAAAATGTCAAAACATGAAACAATTTAAATGTAACCAATTTAGAAAGAATTTGAACTTTGGAATATTTTTGAAACATTGTTGAAAACTCAAGAACGCGCCGAAAATTTTCTAGAAAATCTAATCATTACTTCTATGTGTTACATTTTCATTATCAGCTGAAAATCCGGAAGAGCAATTAATATACATGCGAGAATTCCAGATTTTGAGTAATATTATACCACCATCGACACAAACCCAAATTTCATGGATTATGATCCAAAACCAATGAGTATAATTGTGAGCAAAACTCAAATCGATGCTGGGGTGTCTATAAAAATTTGATGCATCATCATGTCAGGTGTGTAAGAATGAACAGGCTGCAACAATTGAAACCTCTAATAACATTTCGAGCCAGCAGTCACACCTTGAAATACACCACCGCATTACAAGAGCAAATTTGTCTTCTCTTTACCTCAACACTGCTGGAAATCTCGAAAAAATTGTCAAAAATGAAAAACTGCCGCTGAAAATGAGCAGAATGCGTTTCAGACAATTCTGTGAAGAAATGAATGAGTAGTATCCATTACTTATGCATACGAAGTTGATAACAAAATACTCCCAGAGACGTATGAGTTAGAGACCTGCGCCGATGAAGTTTTAGTCGGCGGCGGCTTGACAGATTTTTTCGCCGTGGCTGGCCGGCTAGCCGACTTGAGCTGCTGCTATCGGCGGCGCATAAAATTTTCGGCGGCGGCGGCTTAGCCGACCAATTTTTCATCATTTATACAGGACGAATTAATTATAAGTAGAGTTATCCGAGCTCAGGGGCGTAGTCAAGACGGGTTTTGGAAGCCTGGACCCCCTTCCTCCTTGAGATCAAGAATATGCATAAAAAATTCCTTGCTTGGGCATTAAAAAATTCATTTTTCTCTAGTTTTTACTCTCGCTTCGCTTGGGCATTCACGGAATCATGGTTAACTTATTCTATGTGCTGTGACAGTAAAAACATTTTCCTGTCTCCTATTTTCTCCCCTGTTTTAAACCAACTTTGTACCCTCCCAAAAAGCTTCCTTTTCGGAAAAGGGAGGCAAAAAAGAAGTCTTTTTTCATAATGTTGCCTCAAATAGTTGATAATACTCAATTGCAATTTCGTTCCGGCTCAAGCGAAATGAGTGCAAAGTTTTTCAAAAAATTGTTTTTTACAAAGTATTAAAACATTTGAAGCAATGAAAGAAGCCTTTTTTTGGGCATTACCATTAAATATCCAATTTTTTCAACACTTCGCCCTCATTTCGTTCGGGCATGATTTGAATCACAATTATATAAATTATTCAAGGCTATAAAGAGCAAAAAAGGTCTCTTTTTATCCCCCTCCCACCCGCCCCAAAAAACTTTCGCACGGTTGATTGCGTCGGGCGCCATGTCGCGCGTCCCCATATTTGGTAGGTTGGTGGGTTGGTAGACATTTTTGAAGGGTAAGGTATACCCCCAATCAAAAATTACCGGAAAACAGATAGAATTGCAGCACAGAAAAGAATCAGTGAGGAAATTTCTACTGAAAGCCAACATAGAAAAAAATTGCATGAAAATCAGTAAAAATTCGCTGAATTTGTTGAATTTTTTTTTCGAATCTAGTTTTTCGTCTTTGTAATCATTTTGCACCCGTCCCAAAAAAGCTTCTGCTTCCTCAGGTTCTGACCACCCTTCAGACGTTTTTTGTGGCTACGCCGCTGTCCGAACTTTCAAGTTGTACCAAAGACGCTCAAAATTAAATTAAGATTCCAGATTTTTATCACACGCAATATCTTGGAGGTTTTAAGTTTTTGGAAATTTTCTGTTTTTTGGTGAGTCGAAAATTAAAATTTAAATACATTCCGTAAAACAGGGCTGGGGAGAGGAAATACGGTCCCGGTACGAAGCTTTTTTCAAACCATTTTTCAAGATGTCTTTATTAGGTACTTGAATATTCCGAAATTAGGAAACAGTATATTGCATGAGCGAAGCGAAGGCGAAAATTTTTGGTACATGTTTGAAAAAACTGAAAAGGTTTAGTACCTAGGTGATTTTTTGCTCATTTTTCATGTTATTTCGAATCTGATTTTTTACAAATCTTTCAGTCAAAATCATTGATTTTTTCGACAACTTAAGAACTACTCAACTGAAAAAAAGTGATTTTTGACTGAAAAGGTCAGTATAAAATGGTCAATTTTTCAAAAGAAATGATTAGAATACTGCCCGAGCGAAGCGAGGGCGAAAATTTTTCAAAAAATACTGTAAGATGAGCAAAAACTGTACTTTATTTTACCTTTTTGTAATAGAGCGCCGTCGGCTAAGCCGAGCGCTCAATCGGCGGCGGCTGGTGGCGGCTCAGCCGAAATTTATGCGGCTGGCGGCGGCCTGAAAATTTTGAAAAAATCGGCGGCGGCAGCGGCGCGGCTCGGCGGCGCAGGCCTCTAGTATGAGTATGATCAATGTGATACGAAAGTCTGTGGACTACTCGAACATGTCAATAACATTTTCAATTAAGTTCGATGGATGTGGACATCATTCTCTAAAAAAAAGTTATTCAGCGCTTACTGCCCATTTTGTACATGAATGTAAGTAATCTCAGAGAACCCTGTTGTGGGTAATTGATATCTCAGGTATCAGACATAGAGGAATCCATTTAGCTGAAACTATTGACGAAGTGCTTTGAGACTACAACATTAAGGAAGAAGTCAAATGTGCTAGTTACCACTGACAATGCCAGTAACATGGGCAATTGGGCATCCACAATAATTATAAAACACAAAAATGTGCAAAACACATCAAATAGGTATTTGTGACCCTGCCAGAAAGAAGAAACCTCGGGTAAAAAAAAATTGATGCCTTTAATTTTATGTGTTTGGTCCAGATTTGGTGTCATTTGGGCCAAAAACGTGAAAAAAAAGACATTGATTTTTTTTTACACAAGGTCCATTCTTTCAGGCAGGGTCACATTTACAATTTCTATTGGCTATTTCAATTATGCGACGCGCATCCTTTTGTTTCCCTACCCGGACCATTTCAACATAGGTAAAGTTTGACAGTTTTTGTGAACCAGATTACAAACCAGCAATGAGTTACTAATTTTCTGTTGTAGAGTAAAGTTCATGTAATTTTCTCTCATTTTATGCTCAGTGTTAATTTTGTTTTTGCCAAATGTGGAAATTTGTTTGGAAAATTTTTATGTTTTTCTGGTCAGTCTGGCTAATTTTTCAGCGATGTATTTTTCGCCATGAAGTTTTAAAATTTTTTAAAATTCGTTTTAACCACGTTTTTCAATGGTTTTAACCCATGTAAGTACTTTGACAATTTTCCCAGTGACCACGTTGTCACAAATTTTAGTCATTTGACAATTTTCTGATAAATTTTTTTCTGCATCGTTTTTTCAGTTTAACCTGTTCTAATTCGATGTCTGTGAAATTTACAGAAGTTTCTTTGCCAATATGTGTGTAATCTAGTCAAAATTTGGCCTCGTGGCTCATAGCTGATAGTTACCATGTTAGTATAAACTTTCATTCACACATTTGTGGCGGTGCATAAGTTTTTCAAGCAGTAATTGCATTTTATTGTAGACCACAGAACCGAAAAATTTTGAAAAGATTTTTGATTCTACAACCTCTATTTATTTCAATCGTCTCCTTAATAAAAATATTCAATAATGGCTTCAAATTCAACGATCATTATTCGAGGGTTGATTTTTTTTCAAGGTTGAAAAAGATTTTGAAAAAATAAGATGAAAAACGTATAAAGAAGAAAGTTTTGAATATCGTTGAAAAATTACTGTACGAATTGGAAAAAAATTTAAAATTGGATCAAATCCTGAAAAATAAAAATCCAAGTTGAATGAAATAATGAAAAAACATTGTGTTAGGGCCACATTCATTAACAATTCTCAGATATCCGAACATCAAACGAAAATGTACGATCATCAAAACATGATAACAAGAAGAGTATTTTTTGACATTTATAAGTTTCTGAACAGATTTACCCACTTTTTCAATTACTTACATATTATGTACTTACCCATACATTAAATGATGCTGGAAAACTTTTCGAGGTGATTTTTTCAGTGTAATCGGCGATTACGGCGATTACATTAAATAACCGCCACTACATTAAGTACCTATCAAAAGTTTGTTATACAAATCCATGTTTTGTTGTTTAATTTTTTCGTTTCAAGTATCTCGATCTACTATCTAAAAGAAAGTTTTGAATTTTGAAAAAATAACCGAGAAAAAATTCGACCTTGGAAAAAAAATTAAAAATTTCGAACTCGAAAAAAATACAAGCGGGCTCAGTCGTTCGCAGCGTATTTTCAATTTCGTGCCTGAAGCCCTTTCGTGTAGATAGTCATCGGTAGCTGACTTCAACATACCAAAAAAATTATACCAATAACCTACTTCAACCAATTTTCCAATCCTTCTTCCACCACTCCCTCTTCTTCTTGCATCCATCACCTCTTCAAATAATACCGTACAACCGTACAAATAAATCAATTGACAAATACTTTCTACTTGGAACCTTACCCCATTGCAATTCACACCCCTACACCTCAAACACGGAAAAACCTCTCCAACATTGCGCAACATCGACATCCCTTCGACTCCTTTCTGAAACCCACTCGTTGACACTCCGATAGACCAGGTAGTATAATATTTCAATTCCTTCACCACCCCAATCCATACTGGTTTCGCTATTTTCCTAGTAAAACACTCTTCAAACAAAACACGCGCGTAATTTCTCGGCGATTTCTCGCTTCCCGTGTGAATGGTTAACAAGCAGAGACACCGAGCTGCCGAGAAAAAGGCCACCCTTTGCATCCAGGACAGATGCTTGCATTACCTCTATCGAGCATTTTATTATAAAAGCAATAAAAACTAACCATTAAACGCTGATTACGGTTGATTTGTTCGACGCAATAGGATTAAAATAACTATACGTTGTAAAGTGGTTTTAGGCTCTAATACGTCAGTTTTTCAAAATCATAAAATAAGTCATCTTCGTTCCTTTTTTTTCGCTCGCTCTTTCCAAAAACATTACACGGTTTGTGCAAACAATCGCACACGGCGTTTGTAATTGTACTTAAGGGTAGTAACCGAATTGGTTGATGGTTCAAGGTGAAGAAACTCGTATTTCAAATTTCGTCTTAAACTACCGTCATTTCGGAACCCCAGCCCAGAGAGCTTGTGGCGTTTAGTGACTCCCGTTCGAATAATTTTATTTGTCAACGTGCGCTTGTTAATACGATTTTTACGATTTTAAGGGTATTACACGACGCGGTGTGTCGTTATTGTCCTACCATTCCGGTGTATTTTTCCAAAGCGAGTACGTCCTCGATTGTATCTGCGTATTGGAAAAGACAACTCCAGACGGTGCGTCGCTTCTACAAATATTTAGATAGAAATTGTTATTACCGAGTCCGAAGACTGGTGTTTTTATATCTATCCGATGTGTACACAGTACGGAGCTATTTTCGCGACAACTCGCTAATACATAACCGTCAATTGCCACCGAACCGTAATAAAAGTCGTACCGGACATAAATTACAATCAACAAATGCCCATAAAGTCGGATACCTAGTTTTTTTTTCTCATTATCCGAGCTGAAAATTCGTATTATTACGAATCGGCTGTATCTTTTGTTACACCGGTTTAAGGATTATACCATTTTTGGGAGGATGGTTAATGCGACTCGAAGATGATCATAATTCAATGAAATTAGCTCCAAAATGGGATTCGAATGCAAATTTAAGTGTCAGGCTTGAATTTGATGGATATGGCGTGAGTAGGATTTTACAAGGGATTAAAAAATCAAGAGTCAGAGGTATGTCCTTTGAAAGAGTGCAGAAACTGAGTGCTGGGAGGCGAGTCTCCATCGTAAATAAGTGTTGAAAAATCAAGAAAAAAAATCAAAATTTCATTTAAAAAATTGAGTAGTCTATTTTTTTAGGGACTTAAGTAGCTATGGGACACTTTCGGTAGATGGATGATACTCGAATAAATTATAAGTTAGTAAGTAGGTACCTGCTTGTAGATTACTAGACTCAGTGGCGCAACCAAGGGGGGGCTAAGGGGCTAAAGCCCCCCCAAAACCTCGGGTCGATTTAAGGTAGTGGTTTTAAAAATGTGTTGATTTTCACCTCCGAACCAGCGAAACAATGAAATTCTATGAAAATTTGTGTCCTCGAAGACATATCTTTAGTTTGGAGAATGGAGAAAAGTCACAAGGAGGCAATTTTTCGGATTTATATCTTCGAGAGGACCTTAATTTTCCAAGAATTTCGCTGTTTTGCTACTTCGGAGGCGAAAATCAGCACATTTTCAAAATTACTGCCCTAAATCGACCAAAACGAATTTTAAGATGAGACTGAGGGGTGGTATGGATGGAAAAAACTCGAATTCACACGATTCTCTCTTCATTTTACCCAAATGAGGTGTTTCTCCTTGAAAAATTCACTCTCACTTGTTTTTAATGCTCTTTGTACTCTGTTGTTTTTTTGAATAAAATTCACGTTTATAATTTAAAGGGGAAAAAAATCTCAACATTTCATAAAAATAGATTGACACCCCCTCCTGGAGCCATGCCGAGAAAATTTGGGTCCCAGGGGGATAATCTAAAAGCGAAAAAAGGTCTTTCAGGGAATTTTAAACAACTATATTCGATGTAATTAGGTAAATTTACCCCTTTATTTCAAGGTCCCTCACCCATGGCAAGCCCTAATGAGCTCCTTGAAAAAATCGGGGGTTGGGGGACCCCCTCTCTACACAGCCTTACACCCCTCACTTTTCTCATGAATTCTAGCCCCCTCCAAAAAAAAGTTCTGGTTGCGCCACTGACTAGACTTGAACCAGTTAAATTTGGTAAAATTCTGCCATTTTCAATCGTTGGAATAATTTTTACTACCCATCAGTCAGTTAAACATCACTAAATGCGTAGTCAATTTTCAGTTTTTCAGAAAAAATCTGTAATTTTCATAGGAAAAATTGAACAAAATAATCAGAATCACAATCATCTAGGAAAAAAATTCATTTACCAATAATTTAAATAGCAGAAATTTTATTAAATTTGTCTGATTCAGAAATGAAGAATCATTAAGTAATACTTTTGTTAGCAAGGCGAAGGCGATTTTTTTTGACGAAGTGACGTTTGAAAGACAAAAAAAAATGCAGTTCTGTTAGACATTTTCATGACGAGAAATCTCCTGGGTGAGGGTAAGGATGGGCCTTTGAACTTCGTGTGCACCGTCAGACCCACCTACTCTTGTGATCTCTACAACTCGAAAAACCCTAATTTATTCATCAATTTCATCTCCCCTTCAGTGGAAGCGCGTAAGTTTTTCAAGTAGTAATTGTATTTTGTTGTAGACCAGGCCATAGAATCTAAAAATATTGAAATTTATCGATTCTCAATCTCTGTTCATTTTAATCGTCTTATCAATAAAAATATTCAATAACAGCTTCAAATTCAACAATAATTTTTTGAGTTTGAGTAAAGGTTGAAAAAATTGAAAAAAATCGAGTTGAAAAATATTGAAAAAAATTTGTAGAATAATTTATAGAAGTGAAGGAAATGGGGAAAAAATTTTGAAAATCGTTGAAAAATTTATTACGGAACAACATTTAGATCTGATTCTAAAAAAAATCCAAGGTAGATGAAATATTGAGAAAACATTGTGTTAGGGCCATATTTGTAAATAATTCTCAGGTATCTGAATATCAAACGAAAGTGCTTGACTATAAGAACGCGATTACCTACAAGAAGGAAGTTTTTGAATAGATTCGTGAACTTTTAAATTATAGGTACCTATACATATTTTTAGTCGTGAATGATTTTATTTAAATGACGCTGGAAAACTTTTTTCGGTGATTTTTTTAGTGTTATCGGCGATCCCAGCGATTACATTGAATAACCGCCCCTGCTCCCATTAAAAACTAACACATCAATTAAAATAAAAAAATTTTAGCTTTGAATGCCTTCATCTTCAAAAATTTTTGCTCCAGCTCAATGAACTTCTATAGTGAATATACATATAGACTCTCTTACTTTCGATCTCAGAAAATTCAATATTTTCGAGTGAAAAATTTCATTTTAGCATCTATGAGAATCAAAAGAACTATGGTGACAATCTCAAATAAAATTATCAATTTTTTTTTGAAAGGAGGTGAACTTATTAAGGAGCACTGTTTTTTCTGAGGAGGGAGAAGGGGAAACTGAAAAAGTAGCACGAAAAAATAAGAAATTTCCGTTTTTTATAAAACACATGAAATAATTTTAATGCGTTTAGTCTGTAAAGTAAGTAAGTAATCTCTTTTTTTTTCAACAATATTGCTCGTCAAATTTTACATATTCATTCCGAAATTTTTGGTTATGTATTGAATGAAACTTGAGGCGGAAAATTTGAAGACTCCAGCCTCTTCATTCCCAAACAAAAAGTGAAGTTTCATCTCTGAAGATATTACCCACGTACGTAAGAAATGAAGGTTTCACAACGAGCGAAGTTCCACTGTCGGTTTTTCTAATCGGAACCAAGTCCAAAAGCTTTCATTTTACAATGCATCGCATTTAATAATCCAAAAATTGTGCCACTTCGATCCCTCCTTCAGCTATAGGTACTGATGCCGCAAACTGATATATTTGTCCATGAATTAATTCAGGAAAGTGCCTCGTTCCAATGATCGAATTTTTTCTTCAAAGTGGAAATAAACTTGAAGCCATTAAAATGAGCTGTTTCTTTTCCAAACTTTAATCAAAGAGACTTGGCGTTTGAAAAACGGCCCTTAATCACTTAAGAGAGAATTTTAAGATTACTATAAGAACGAAAAAAAAAAAAACTGGATTTAGCACTCGATTACTGGAATAGGCTTTTCTTTGAAAAAATCAGTCGCATTTTATTCATTTTTTAAAAAACTGTAAAGTCTACAGCTTTGATTTAAAAACAAAAAATTTTGATTTTTTTATTCGATATGAAGTACTTACTCTCTAAATCTGAACCAGTCAAAAAACTGAAAATTCACTGATTAAACAGCGAAAAGTGTGCAACTATTAATTAGTAAAATTTGACTGCCAATCAGTGAAAAATTACTGATTCAAATAGTGAATTTTCATTTTTGAATCAGTAATCTTTTTTTAACTACTGAAATGAATCAGTAAAAATTAAAATTTACTAATTCAAAATTCAATCAGTGAATAATTACTGATTTAATCAGTGATTAATTACTGATTCAATCAGTAAATTAAAATTTTTACCGATTCAAAAATGAAAATTCACTGATTAAATCGGTAAAATTTTCACTGATTACTTCAGTTGCATAATTTTGTCTTATTAATTAGTGAATTTTGACTGATTCAAGTTTAGAAAGTAAATGTTCAAGAAAATGATCACATATTTTTATTCTTTATATGAATGAGCTCTGGAAAGGATTGCTCCAACATGAAAACGAGTCAATGTAGGTATTCAATTCATTTTATGTTATTATAGTTCCATTGAAAAACGGAGCGGAAAAAAAATAAGTCGTAATTTTTTCTCAAAGCTACAAAACATTTGTATAGATTAATGAATGATCAATTTGAAAATTCCCATACTGATTCCTAATCAAATTTTCAATTACCTAATGAACTCTCCTAAATTGCATCAGTAAAAATTCCCTGATGAAATAACCAGAATTATTGAACCGCTGCAAAAATCAAGGAAAAACTACAGATTCAAATAAGTAGGTAACGTATTTTCAATTTTGAATCAGTAATTGTTTTCCACAGTCACCTAAATTACTGATTCAAAAATTATAATCCACTAATCGAAAAGTGGTTTTTCACTCATCGGCAGTGAAATTGCACTGATTCTTCGATGTCTTAATTCTGAACATTTCTTCACTGATTTCGCAGATTCAAATTAAGAGAGAAACGATGACATAAAATACTTCAAAAAATATTATCGAGTGTTTCATGGCACAAAGTTAGTATTGATCCGAAATAAATCATAGAAAATTGAGAAAAAATTCACATTTTTTTCGAATAAAACGTGTAGGTATAACTTCTTTTAAAAAAATAATGATAATAAAAAATTGGATTAAAATTGCGAAAATTACACGCAAGTTGTGCAAAATAATAAGTAGCTCTCATCGCCGTGTTTTTTCAAGAACTTTGCAGGTAGATCACAGGATGACGAGCGACACGAGCATTTCAGTAAGGGGAGGAAAATTAAACAAAATTAAATTTTTCAATTTCTAAAAAAACAAGGAAAACTTCAACGTTTCTTGGCGAACCTATACCGACGTAAAAAATAAATACACTAGAAAAAAGTAAAAAAAAAATCGAAGTTCAAGTGTGGCGCCTCGTTCAAATCCAAGCGCCCTTTTCATTCGCCTATTTTCTCGGTAATTCATAAAACTCCAGTCCATCAGTAGTCATTCTACATAGAAAAATACAATGCACATAATGTAATTACACAACGTTAATACGCATTCAATACGAGCACGCAATCACATCCCTATAAATATCATAATTATATCTACATGCGCCTCTCATTACTCCGGCGTTTATTTTGACGTTAATAACGTCAACTATAGAAAAAAAAAGTACAAACAAACCTCCACCCACCGAAATGCAAACAAAACGCATGGGAAAAAAATACAAAAAAACGAGCCGTTTAACTCGTTAAATATTAATCGAGTTCGAACAATTGAATGAGCATTAAGGTACTTAAATTTTAATCAAAACACGTAAGTTAGCTCGACATGATGGAAAAAAGACGTAGTTGTGCGAGCACGACGACGTACAACCTGAAATTATCCAAATAGTATCGTACGCGGGCAAAATGCGTTCATTTATTTATACAAAAAGGTATATTTTTACCTCGCACACCCTCTCGATAGGTACCATAACAAACATCGAAACAAATCCCAACAAGTTGATTATCTCGTAATTTTTTTTTTTACTGGATATGTCCAATTCAGCAATTTGTTCGAAACCTTTTTTCCCTCAAGTTGTACCAAGTATCGCCTTATTACAATCGTATAATTTAACTTGGCTGGGTTAAGTGGAAACGAACTGAGATAGGAAAAACACCACTAATAATTCACCAACTTTACGATTCCGTAATTTAAGTTTTCTCTGTTTTCGATGATTTAGAGATGATCGCGCGACTAGAATAATAATCATTGGCGGAAATATCGTTGGCAATATGCCTCTTTCGAGCAGTCTCCAAAGTAGGCGTATTTTACAGGTTTGCCTCGTGTGGTTAAAACCAGTTGTTGAGCTTGTTTTGAAGAGAGGAAATGTTGCAGGAGTTGCAGCTTACGATGGGCAGATTGCACTTGTTAGGAGATTTAATTTTGCGACCTATGTACCTATGTATTTTGGGCTGAACGCAGCTGAAATTAATTTATTAAAATGTTTGAAAGAAATGGAGTGGAAAGTATTACAGTACTTGGAACAACAAAATTATTTTGTTGCATAAATACGTTTAAATTTATGCAAAATCTTTAAAAATGGGCGCCTATTGATAAAACTGATGAATACCGACAAAAAAGTTTGGAAATGTCATAAAAAATTACCTATATGAAATTCTGAAATTTTTTTAGAAATCGTCTTGAAAATTTTTGAAAACAATCTCTGAGTGTTCAAAATGACATTTTTTGGGAGCAAAATCGATGATTTGAAAAAAAAAACAGTTTTTTTCGGTGAAATACAGTTTCATTTTTTACTTCAAAATTCATCTCCTAAGGTTTCTTGGAGAGGAAAGGAATGAGAAACAAAAATCCAACATAAGTTCAGGAAAAGTGTTGAAAATACATATCACTAAATTGAAAATTTGAAGAAAAGTAGGTTAG
This sequence comes from Pseudococcus jackbeardsleyi, assembly GCA_038380155.1. NCBI lineage: Eukaryota > Metazoa > Arthropoda > Insecta > Hemiptera > Pseudococcidae > Pseudococcus > Pseudococcus jackbeardsleyi. The sequence continues at coordinate 47,259,724 of CM076238.1, forward strand.
TATTCTTAATCATAATCTATGCCTAAAATGTAAGTAATCTTATTCTCTTACCGATGCTGCTAAGGAAGAAAGAAAAAGCAATCAAAGATAGATACTTCGAATTGAAAAAAATTTGCCAAATGTTGAAAAAATCGATGCATGTAGATTGGAATATAACCGCTTGAGATTTCTTATTGTCACATTCATGTAATTCAGACGATGAAGTATTTTTGTAAGGGAGAACCCGTCATAAATCAATCAAAACTTCAAATCAAATATCTCGTTAGATTCGAGCTTGAAACTTTGACAAAAATCTATGACAATTTAAAATGGAACATAGGTACCATTAGATTTATGCCTGCAATTCTGGAAGAAATTGTATCAAAATTGCAATCCGAGTAACCAATTCGATTCGGGCCCGTAACTTCGGCAAAAATTTGCCAAATGTTCAAGCGTTTTTTATCTGTGGTGAAATACATGGATAATTATTATCCATAAAATTGACCACAGTATTATGAGTTTCCCCAAACTCTACAAATGGTAATTTTGATGGAAAATTCCTATCCACAAAATTTGCCACATGTTCAAACCTTTTACATTTGAGGTGAAATGCGTTGATAATTATTAATTATTATCCATAAAACTAACCGCAGTTTTATGGGTTTCCCCAACTCTAGAATGGGTAATTTTGATGAATAATTCTTATCCATAAAACTTGCCACATGTTCAAACATTTTTCATTTGTGGTGAAATACATGGATAATTATTACCCATAAAATTGACCACAGTTTTATCGGTTTCTCCAAACTCAATTCAAATTCAAAATCGAATTCTTTGAAAAACCAAAATTTATCACTCTCTTTTAAAAAAAAAGAATAGGTAGAATATTTCTGTAATTTGATGTTTAAAAAATAATTTAATGTAAAAAAAAAGTCAAAAAAATTCTCCCTGCGGGGTTCGAATCCTGACTTTTGAGGTGGTAATCCGAAGGTAAGTCCCTCAGTCATTGTGACTCTCCCCAAGGTCATGAGGGCGGTGGGCGAAGATGAAACCGCATTTCGAGGAATATCTCAAAAACGAAGACGTTTCAGCAAAAATCGAAGACGTTTCAGCAAAAATCGAAGACGTTTCAGCAAAAATCGAAGAAGACCGAAACTGTAGCCGGTGAAATTTTCTATCGTCAATGTGTCGTTTGATTTTTGATTCGAGCTTCGCGTTTCGAGTTATTTACGAAAAATTGGCTTTTGCCTATGATGGCGGGAGGGGAAGGAGGGGAAGCAACTTTAACTCGACTTTTCTCCACTTTGGAGGCAGCTTTTCCGAAACTTTTTGCGTCATAAATCACCTACCCTTTGAGCTCTTTCCAATGGTGTATTCACCTTTCAAATTCGTGCAGTACTTTCGGCGTGATGCTGTTCCGTAAAAACAGCCCTCTTCTTCATAATAATACAGATAATGTGTAGATAATATAGATAGATAGATCTTCTATCGTATGTACATCAAAATTTATCTGTTGTGATAAAATTGCACACCAAAAGTTTCCCAATGAAATTTCATCTAACTGAATCTAAACTTTTATAATTTTTTCAATTATGAATTGCAAGGACGTACTTATAGTAGTACGTCGTTGATGAATTGATGCTATTAGATATAATTAGATATAATTTAATCAAATCAAATTGGAAATATCTGATCAGATCACAAGAATTTTCATTGAGAACCTACCAAGTTGATTGAAAGATGTAACCTACGAGTCTTTAAAAACTCGAATTTTTTGATTTTTTTTTGAATTTTTCAACACTGAAAAAAAATTTATAAACCGATTCATACGAACTTTAGCACTTAAAAAAATGTGAATTACCCGTATTGGCGACACATTTGAAGATTAGAGACAAATCTTCTGGAATTTGTAACTGCCAGCCGGGTCAAATTTACGTTTTTCTACAACAATTCTTTTTGGCAAAGCCAATCCGGAGGTGTTTTTTCAACGATGGTACTTTACATCACGGGAAAAGTTTATAAATTGAAGTGTTTCCAGAAGTTGGAAGGCCAATAAATTCCCACTTCTATCAACAGATATATGTACTATGAATATACTGAATAACGTCAGCATTAGAAGGTAAAATGAAAGATTAATTTTCAATATTATTATCAAGAACTTTTCATACCCCACAGAATTTCAAACCGTTCAAACACCAGGATTTCTTCTAAAATATCATTTTAAATTTTCACGACTTTTTCGTAGGTACCTTTCATGAACACGTCAAAAAACCACTTCGACTTGGAAGAAAATCTCCATATAGCCATTAAATGTCCAAAAGGTGTTCATCGTCGGATTGAAACAAGTTGACAAAAGCGTATTAACGAATATGTTTCAAAGTAACACTCGTAAAAAAAAATAAAGAAAAGTACAGATCGTAAATTACATTTAGAGTAGAGACACCCGGGTTAAGCTAATAGAAAACTAGTTACCGGGCAAAACTTGACATCGTAAAAAACAACTGCATATTTCGTACCATTATTACCTACCTAATACATATTTAACCCCTACGTCGGTTCATTCTTTTCTTTCCTTCAAAATGATGTGAATTCGTTTTAATCGATCGAATTTATGTGGTCGAGAAATAATATGCACATAAAAAGTCCTCCACGATGTATCCCAACGAGTTGAATATTCCGGTATACCACTTTTGATTATCGTAATATTCGTGCTTCTGTTGGGATAAATTCTAATTTTATGGCTATTTCCCATTATTACCAATGTGCTGAGACACCCAACAATGGAATTACTGAACAACCTCCCTCTGTGAGAATAAACTACCGAAAAAACCTGCTACGAGGTTTAAATGTGACCAGTGTTTTTAGACGACGTATTACAGCAGCTCGAAAATTACGTATGAAAATATTCAACTGTCATTAAAACGGGAGAAAATTGAGAGGGGGTGAGAAATCTACTGGAAGCTTATATTACGATAGTAAAAAAACAGAATAGACAAACATGCGAAAAATTGAAAAAAAAAATCATAAAATTTCTTGGCACCTCTGTTGCAAAAAATTTTCAAACCCATCAATTAAAAATTCATTTAAATGAAGTAGGAAAAAATTTGGGTCATATTTTTTAGCCATTCGAATTGAACAACTTGAATTTTTCGAAAATTAAAAAATTCAAAATGCCATATTCGTAGCATTACCATGATTTTTTTTTTTGAAAAATAACATCAAACATTATTCTATATGTATATTTAGCCAGGAATTTTTTTTCGATTTTAAAATTTTTTATGAGCAATTTGATTTTGAAAAAAAATTTGAATTTGCAATCTGCAACTTTTCAACGATCTATGTAGAGAGGTAGAGGGAGACCCGAAGTTTTTCTGAAAAATCTCTCACTCGAATAAAACTTCCACCAACCTTTATCAAAATCTTTGATGGGTTTTTTCGATCTACTCCACTGTAATTACAGTTGTAAGAACGTTAGTTCGACTTCTTCATCCTTCTCTTTCGCCGTCAAGTAAACACGAACGTACCAAATACCATATCTACAAGCTAACGTTATACACTGTTTTCCAAAAACTTGTTGGAAAATTTAAGCTGCATGAACTTACCTGGATAATTGAACTACATACGTACAACTTGAGCGTCTCGCACGTGAATTTATTACTTTTGTTTTTGCTTCAAAAGAAAAAGTAAATTACTTTCTGTATCGTAATTCTCCGTCTCTCTCGGACGACCACACAGCAATTACTTTTACTCGCATCATCGCCCACTTCGATGAGATATATCTAATGTAGTATCTAAGTTTGTTTCGAAGTAACCAACGTTATCTCGCGTGCTGATGGCTATTTATTTATATGAGTGGTTTTTTTTTTTTTTTTTTTTTTGACATGGAATTATTATTAGATAACACTTTCAGATGAAAATAAACAGAAGGAAGAATAGAAAAAACTCGAGAAATATTTACATTTTTGTCGATATTTCTATAAGCGATACGAGTACTGGATTGAAAATAAAACTTATTTTTTTAAATTAAATTTTAGATTTCTTTGCCTACCGTTCCGGTCTTTCTAATTTTTAAAGTAATTCATTGAATCAGAAAATCAGTTAAATTTTGGTGAAATTCCATCTTTCAAAAGAGAGAAATAATTCCACTGAAAATTCACGATTGTTGCAATAGAAATAAGTGATTTTACACTGAACTTGCCCGGAGTATCACTGAAAATCCTTGATTTTACTGCCAAAAATCGCAAAATTCCATCTCCATTTCGTCACAAAAAAATCAGTGATTTTTTATTACTATAGAAAGCATTAAAATCACTGATTTATCCACCAAAAAACGATGATTATTTTTCACTGAAACCAACCCGGTATGCAAAGAACACGAAAAACGCTCGCGTAACGCAGGCGTTTTCTTGGACAAAACGCAATTGCGTTTTTGTTGCGTTTTTGGCATCGAAAACGCAATGAAAACGCAAAAGACAACCAGTTTCATCTCATTATCATGCCAAGAGAAACTCGTTTGACCAGTCAACATCACCTTCGACAAATGCAAAAAGTCGTTAAAAAGTCATTAAGTCTGCGTTTCTTGGCTGCGTTTTGGTTGGAAAAAACGCAAAAAAATCGCAAAAAAAAAACGCAAAAAATGTTTACCGGGAACGTTTTTTAATTGAAATAGAAATAAGACAAAATCAATGATTTTTCACTGAAACAAAAAATTTTCATATCGAAAAAGAAATCAGAAAAATTCAAAATTTTATAACAAAAATTGGCGATTTTTCACTTAAAATCTGAGATTTTTTTGTCGAAACTAGAGACTTTTTCACTGTAAATCCCGAGACCTTATCGCTGAATATCCTGGATGTTTTTCAACTGGAAATCCTCGACTTTTTCGTCAAAAATGACAAAAAATCTGCCAATTTTAAATTCGCCAGGAAAAATCACTGATTTTTGATTAGAAGAGGATCACTGAAAATTCGCAGATTTTTCTCCAAACTCGGTGATTTTTTCCCCAAAATCAATATTGACTGATGAAATCGACAGAATCATGTCACTGTAGAAATCAGCGAAAAATTCAATGATTCAATCAGTGAATTTTCATTTTTAAATCCGTAAAAAATAAAATTTCGCCGATTCAATCAGTAGTTATAAAATTACTAATTCAATTGTAAAAATAACTAATTCAACCAGTAAATTAAAATTTTCACTGATTACTTTCAGTAGTTGAACAAAAATTACGGATTCAAAAATCAAAATTTAGTAATTGAATCGGTAATTTATCACTGATTGATAATCAAATTTCACTGATTAATTTTGGAATCAAGGAAATTTCACTGCCAATCAGTGACATCATTCCGTCTTTTTCAATCAGTCAATTTTCAGATTTTGACTGATTCAAGTTTAGAGAGCGAGTAAACAAAATTGCAAAATTTCCTGTTTTGAAAGTTTGAAAACTTCAAGTCCCATTTCAATGATGAGAATTCAAGGAAAATATCAGAAATCCTTGACACAATTTTTTGCAATAAAATAAATTACCTATTTCAACAGTTTTGAAGAAGAAAAAAAGTACTGAAAGAAGACTCATTTTAAAATTTCTATTCCCATTGTACCAAATTTCGTAACAGTTGAAATTAAAAAATTGGCTGATAAATCTTCGACGTTTAGGAGTAAAAAATACCAAAACTAAGAAATATACGAATCTGTGCCTATTCCATCAGAGGAAAAATACCTACAATTAACGATACGGTCGATATGCTTCCTCTGTCTAAAATGTTTGGTTATGATTATCAACTCATCAGTTAAACCCCTTCCCTCCTCCACTCTCCACAGTACCCAAATCAATACGACCACGTACGACGATAATTGCTCCAATATGTCGAGTTTTTCGAGCCAGCTTGGGTTGCACCAAAGAGGGAAAAAATAATCACGTTAAAACCACAAATTAACGCCGAGCTACCGGTTACGCGAACTTGCATCTCCGTTAAACCTCCAGTTCGATTCGGTCTATAGATATGGTACATTTAAAAAAGTGCTACTTTACGCATCGAATCAGCCAGGTGGCTGTTTAATTGTTTGGTTTTGGGAACACGAACATCTTACAGGGTAAGTTTAGGGTAAAGGGTGAACCTATGCAACAATAGAACTAAGCATCGGATCGATTTCAAACACATTACGGTTTTTCACACCTCGTCACCTGTCATCTTTTAAATGCATTTTAATTAGGATTTTTCTGTCAAGTCGCGCACAAATGTACACCCAGACGACAATCGCAGTCGTCCTGAGCGTACATATTTTACACATGTAAATTACCCGCGGTATGTTCGCATATCCGACCCAAAAAAAAAACTCCGGTAGCGTGTTATTTTTCCTTCTCTTTTCAAACAATTTACAAATCGTTTACACCATTTCAGAACACACTTGAAGCGATAAATAGTTTTTGATTTGATACTATTCGAGCTCTTTTCACCACATAACTAATTTCGGGTACATTTGGATTCGATTTTAGCGTAGTCGAAACACGTTTAACGATATTGTAACATCTGCACCGTTGTCTGCACATACCAGTCATAAACATTTGTAAACATCTCACACCCCTTGTCAAACCTCCACTCCATCGAAATACCACCACCTGTTACTCGTTCCAAATGTCGCGAAAATTTATCTAAAATATGTTTCCTTGTGGAAGATCATTTTTTCAGTGATCATTTTGAATAATTCGCGATTTTAGCTTACGAGTTGAAAGAATTAACCATTTCTACTCATATTTTCCAAGTTGAGAAGATTTATCAAATTTGTACTCAAAATTTTTGTTGGAAAAAAAGTAGAAAACGCTGATTATTTTCTAAACGACGATTATCTTTTGTATTTCATCAATTTAAGAAAATCTACAATTTGTGACCCTGCCGTAAAGAAGGGACCTGTGCTAAAAAATTGATGTTTTTATTTTTATGTTTGGTCCAGATTTGGTGTCATTTGGATCAAAAACGTGAAAAATGAGACGTCAATTTTTTTTACACTAGGTCCCTTCTTTACGACAGGGTCACATTTTTAATTCCGTTCTCTCACGTTGAAAAATTGTGTTATGTTTCCTCAGGGTGGAAGAATTCACCATTTGTACACATTTTTCTAAACAGGAGAAATTCAACATTTTCACTTCATTTAATTTTAATGGAAAAAAAGAATAAAAAATAATAAAAAAAGATGATATTCCAGGAGAAAATTCGTAATAAGCAAGGACCGGATAAATATGTAACATATTTTTCTGTGAGCATTCCTATCGCGCATATCGGCGGTTTCTTTACGATTCAAAAAATTCTGAGTATTTTGAGCCCCATATGTTAGCGCATATTTTTGCATATTTTGGGTATAAACGCATATTTCTACATATTTTGCCATTTTTGGCGCATAATTGGCCATATTTTGACCATTTTTCACGTTTTTGGGCATATTTTACTCACTTTATCTGTTTTACTTTTTTTTTTCGTACTTACCACCCAAAATTTAATTTTTTAATTTTTTTCTGTCTGAGAAATGAAAGTGCCTGTTGCAACTTTTTTTTTTGAAAAAGTAAATACTTTTTATTTTGAATTAAAAATCTATTTTATCAATAAGAAATTACTAAAATCAGCCAAATCAGCACTTTGAGTGATAATTTAATGACAAGATTGAAAAAAGCTGTTTTTTGATACCCATATCGTATTCACATATTTTCACATATTTCGAGTTTTTAGCACATATTTTTGCATATTTTGCCCTTTTTTAGCGCATAAAATATGTACATATTTTGCGTTTTTTAGAACATACATATCCGGTCCTTGGTAATAAGTATCCGTATTTTTCCAAATTGAGAAAATTAAAAAATTGCAGGACTAATCGTTTAGGTATTCAAAATATTATTTGGTCTCGCTACGATCAACCTTTTTGTAAGTTTTCTTCTTCAATAGTTTTAAAATACCTAATCTAAATTCAAAAATTGATATTCTTTCGTATTTTTCCTCAAAATTATTTCAACCAATATTGTATTTGTCTCCTTAAAACTTATTATTGATGTAAAATCAAATTTTTTAAAAACTTGGTCTCGTTTCATTAGATACTTAATCAAAACTTTATTGTTGCTTCTTGAATTTGAGGTTTCATTAAATTCTCGTCTTCGCAAAGCTCTGGACAAACAGACAATTTCGCAGATTTCTTCAACTACACACGATAAAATTAGTAATTGGTTGGAAAAAATGGCCAATCTGGAATAGGAAGTAGAGTAAGGAGGCAACTCATTTCAATATTATAATTATTTGTATTATTCATTTTATTTATTTTTAATGGAAAATAATTAGGTATAATTTTGAGGTTCATCTGGCCTCTTGTGAAACTGAATCCAAATTTCCGTAGCATTCGATTTGTCTTGCTAGAAGATGATTTTAGAGTACATGAACAAATTTTTATCCCCCCCCCCGTGAAGCTGCGGTCCTAAAATACGTGACTTCTAAGCTGAAAATTCCATCTCCGCGAGTTTTCAACCTATGTTTTAAAAACTTGACACATAGGTAGAGGTACTAGAGAGAAACATCCTAAATTTTTAAAATACTTCTGCATCTGCTTTAATGGCCTTGAATTTGACTTTGGAAATTTCAAATCCCCATGAGGAAATAATTTTGGAACGGACCGAGAATAATTCATTTTAAAAGTTTTTTTTTTTCTTGTATCTCAAATCTCTTAGAATTTTTCCTATTTTTCGAGCGGTGTAAAGTAGTAAAAATATCAAAAAATGATTAATTACACCGACTTTTTGAATATTTGACCAACTTCCATCACTGAAAAAAATCTGAAAAAATTCTGAGAGGGGTGAAATACATAGAAAAACTCTGAAAAAAAAATTCAGTTCATTCATCATTCCAGAATTGTGCCACTCAAGGTGCTTTGAAATATTCAAAGTCAAATTCAAGATGATTAAAATCAGTCGTTAGAAATATCTGAAAAATGTGTAAGGTACTTCCCTAAGTACCTCACCTACGCGCGAAGATAGAAAAAAATCGCTTAAAAATTCACGGAGATGGAATTTTTAGTTTTGAAAATTACCTATTTTTGGGTTCTGGCCTTCAAGGGAAGAGATAAAAATTCCTCCATGTGGTTTGAAATCATCTTTTATTAAGACAAATCGAGTGCTATAAAATATTTGTGCCATTCATCCCGCACCCAAAAAATGAGCTTTTTTGCACCTGGAGGAATTTTTCAAAATTTTCAATCATATTCGCTCCATTTTCTTTCCACGTAAAATTGAATTTGGTTGAAATGAAGTCCATAGTTGGTATGTGTAATGGGAGGGGGAAAAAATTTCATTGATGAAGGTATCATAATTATATAGATGAGAACATTGAAAATTCACGTCAGAATTTTTTTGCAGATCTTGCCCCTTCCTCTTGCCCCGCCATAATACCTTCGAAACTTCACGAAACCAAAAAATTATTCTTCTGAGGTAAATGGCACATACTTGGGTTAACAAATCGGTTCCATTACATACGTAAACAACCTTGCTATCATATTCAGTTGCATGTCCGCTTATTAAATTGACCGTGAACTATAAATATTACCTAATCGTTAATTTCGCATTGAATAATCATTAAACCGCGATCGATGTATTTTTAACACCTCTACAAATAGGTTCATTAACATTTTATTGGTATTTATTTCGCACTGTCTTTCTTTCTTCTACACTTTCCTCTCCATGGTTTTCTTTTTTTGCTTTTCGTAGCGCGAAGTGAGGGATGTACAGATTTATGAACTTGAATTAGTCGGCGACGAAGCCCGAACTGATAAACTGGGGCAATTAATTATTAATTAAACTCTTTTCACACGTTGAAAAAGGTAGGAAAATTTTTTAATTTCGAGTACCTCAATTTGTCATCAAGCCCTTGCTGTTTAATGCCACTTTGTAATCGATATTTTATTATCCGATTACCAATTTATCATACTTCACAGCTCGAAATAACACATGTATCGCTAGAATGATTAAAATGAAGAAAAATTGCAGTATAAACGTAAAATATTTATTCCTAATTTTTATGGTTTAGAGATTTTTTTAGGTAAAATACTCACGTAATAAAAGAGTTGAACTGATCAGATGGATTAGATAGAAATACACAAGGTGTAATGATCGATTGTACGTTTAGATAAAGATGGCCATACATATGCGATGAAAAACTAACACGATTTGAACTGGTTCCTTCTTAAGATCTGGGTAGGCCACCGAGCTAACGTAAAACGCACTTGAACCGGTTCGGGTGTCAACTACATGCACTCGATATTTAATCAACATGAATATTAATCGTGGTATTCATCGTGATTGTGAAAATAAGGTGTATACCAAGATGAAAATTTTCAATTTCATTCGGAATTTTTTTCGTAAGATAATTTTCTAATTAAAGAGCTCTTTTCCAAAATGGGTTGAACCGTATATGAGAGAAGGGGCTTAAAAGTAAATTTTTTCCAGCTTCTGACAGTAAAAAAAAAATGACTCTCGAGCCCCTTTTCTCATGTACAAATTTTGAAATTGTCTCACTTAGAAAAAGAGCTCTTCAAATTTTCAATTAACAAATGGTAAAAGGAGAGAGAGAGATATTAACGTAGGGTACTAATTTTTTGTCATAGAGGAAATAAAACTCTACTAATTCCCTCTCGCAAATAGCTCGAATGCTTAAATTCGCGTTTTTCTCTCTCTATAATAAAAAATATCGTATGCTATTCGGAAGATAAAGGATTTTCGTCAATTTTGAGTTATTTCCCTCGTTTCGCTCGGGCAAAACACCTCAAAATTCACCGAAAACCATTTCATCTCCCTTGTTACATATAATATATGTACTGTTTTAGAAAAAAATTAGTTGTCAAATACATCTTTAATCCTCTACTCTTGAGGACCACGTCATCGTCACAAGGTTTAAAAAACCCGACAAATCAGATTGAGTTTCACTCGATCTCCCATTAGACTATTAGAGTTTCTTGTTTTCCGTACGAAATAACATACCGTACATGCAATCACAAAATGTCTACCGTGTTCTCATTTTATGTACACCATGCAACCTGTCCGAGTACTGTATTTAAAAAAAAGGAAAGAAAAAAATGCTGCAAAGGGGTACTACGTACGAGCACATGATTATGTGTAATTGACGATGGCTCCGGAGTTCGCAGATATTCGCGCGTGTGGAAAGACTTTTTCCCTCCAAGTTGTTAAGTGGAATAACTTCGATCAATGACCCGCTGATGAATTCGAAAGAGAATAAAAAGCAGGATGGGTGTCCTTAAGGTACCCGAATGCCATTACGAAGATGCTAAATATATACCAACTACCAAGAACTCAAGAAGGGAGCAAAATAGATTAACAAGTAGATATTTATCAATATAAAGATTGAAATTTTTCAGAAGGTTAATGCACATTATAAATGAAAATGATGAAATTTGTTCCATGACGCCAAGTTATAAGAATTTCATTTCCAACATTAAGTAAATTTTAAAAAGGAATTCAATATAATGAGCTCTACTTTGAGACCCAATAATTTTTATGAGTAGGTAATTAGGTACTTTACCAAGTTTGCGATGAAACAATTAAAATTTCAGGAGATAACGAGTACCTATAATGAACTAATGATCAGGTTATCACCAATCGACCATCGTAATTTCCATTCGCTTCGAAAATTCAATCGAAAATTACAAAATTTTTTCGTAGGTAAGCGATAAAAATAGGTTACGAAGTTCGATTTCAACTGTTTCCCTGCAGATGAATTTTTAGATACCTAAATTTTCAATTTTTACAGTCACTCTGAAATCTTCGGCAAGAATTCGTTTTTTGCGATTTCTTCATTATTTTCCAATTTATTCGAATCAAATTTTGTTAAAATAAATAAGTGGAAATTAAGTTGGGCATCTAGATGAGAAATTCGTTGGAGTGGAATTATGAGTTTTCAAATCAGATGATCTGAAATATTAATGAATCTTGGCTGGTAAATTCGCATGTGATACCAGATACCTATTGAAGAACTAGAAATTCGAAAAAAAAAAAGAAAATAAAAAATACCACTAGATGTTATTTTTCTCTAGGTACTTATTTGCATTTTCAGAATTATGTACAGCTTCGAGTTGGAAAACAAACTTATCACTTCAAAAAAAGATATGAATCGAGTTTTTAGTGGTCCAAGTTGGGTTTCACTAGTGTCCTAAAAATTTGAACGATTTGAAAAAAATCGAAAGAAACTGCAAGAAGAAGATAGTTTTTTCACTGGCAACTCCTGAACACGATTGCAATAAATGAAATATTAAGATTATACGGTGAATGTAGAATTGCAGGAATATTTGAAATATTTTCATGTGTTTCTCAAAAATTATTTTTGAAATATGAAAAAAGTTCGCTTCGAATATGATTACATTGTTTACCATCCATCCCCTGCCCATAAAAAATTGCGTAAGAAGTAATATTCACTCAATATTTTTGGAAGAATGTGAACATTTCTGTGTATTTTTTTTTTTTTGTCATTCGTTTAAAGTCACAGAATCGAAAACGTTTCAAACAATATAAAATAAATCATATTCTTCAATACTGATGAATAAGTTGGACTTGCACATATAGAAGAAAAATTTTTCGCATGGTCAGTTTCAAACTCGTTTTTTCAATTTGGAATTCACTTTGAAACGTTTCCATTACAGCGACACCGAGTATTTTATCCATGGCTTGAAAAGTCAAATCGATAAGTACTCGGCACCCAAATACCCATAAATTCTAGCCGTGATTTTGTTGCAAGGAGTGACAGTCTGAATGAGCATTGTTTGTCCCTATAATGGAGAAACCGAAACTTGAACTGATTTGGACAAAAATCAATCAAAATGTTAGTATTGGTGAAAATCATCCCAAAAAATTCAAACTCCTGACCCCACCCCTCGAGGTCATATATGTTTAAAATTCAATGCTTTTTATCTCTGAAGGGATAGTCCAAGAAATTTGAAATTTTTGCAGACTGTATAAATATTATGTACCTATAAAAGAATTTTAGATTTTTTTGAAAAATAAAAAAATAAGAAGAGCCGTGATTTTCTTCTTCAAAATTTTGTTGTACTCTTACGCACAACATATTTTTTTAACGGGGGAGGGGGCAAAATGGGAGCAACTTGGTGAAAAAATCCATAAAAAAACACCTTTTTCGTCGTTATCAACTAATTTTGGGCAAATTTTGTCTCTAATTTGATTTACTCATATTTCTCTGCCGCTAAGTACTCGTGGCTGTGAATTATTCGCGTACATGCCATTTCTAGGGGGAAATGTTTACTCGAATGTTTCCAGAAAAAATCTGCTCAAATTATTTACTTTTCGGGGAAATATCGATCTTAATACTCCCCGTAGAAAGGTATAGAAAAAAACGAAAAAATCGGGTTTTCATAAATTTCATTTTTTTTGCCCACGTCGCGTACATTTTTGGATCCCAAAAAATATCTACGTTGTATTTGAGAATGTAACGAAATTTCGGAAGGAAAAATTCATGGCTTTTCCTTCCTTTTTTTTAGGGCGAATTTTCAAAATCTTCAAACAGCGAAAAATTTAGTCAATTTTTTTCGAACATTTTTTCAAATTCAAATATTTCAAAAAATTCGCGATCACTTCTTTCCGAGATGAAGAGTATAGAATTCAAAAGTGAGGTGAGAGCAAGAGGTTCCGACTAAGTAGGTAATCTTTGATTTTAATTTTTTTCCCAATTGAAAATATGGTGAAATGATCGAAAGTTGATTTTCAATAATTAAAAAATCAAAAATCCCCCAAATATAAGAAGATACGATACATTCCAGTATCCACTTCAGAAAACAACAAGCAAGTAATCACTTATCAATTACCGTATTTCAATATTCTCGACGTAGGTAACTCCTTCGAATCTGTTTAATTTTTCACGTGCAATAAAAATAGGTCACAAATTGCATAAATAATTTCTATTTTAAATCATCGAGTTGGTCTCCGCGCATACGAAACATTTAAAAAATAATGTTACGTACATACCACTCGTATAAAAATAAATATTAAATAAAAATCAACTCCGCCAGAGAACCGCAGACAAGAGGTATAGAAGAGAGGAGGAGACAAGGGGTATCATAAATCGTTCGCACCATATGAGCATCCATCATTTTCTATTAATTTCTCATAACCAACGCCGAACCTCCACTCGACATTACGAAATTTCTGACGCAATGATAAAAAATTTTCAAATCTCATCTGCGCTGTGCTAAAATGACCTACTTACTTCGGTTTACCGAGAGGATAAAAAACAGACGCAGAACAAACCTATACCTAAAACCCATCTCGTATAAGCCACGAATAAAGAGTAGGAAAAAAAACCATACAGCGAGAGAGGAAAAACAAAAGCTAAAACACAAAACTGGTTTCGAGTTCACGGATTTTATCTGATAAAAATACAGTAGCTACTGTTTCTCGTAAAGCGTACACGTATATGGGGCGATGGCACGACCAGCGGGGATGGGGGCAGAGGGAGCCCGAGTAAAAAAGCTAGTTTGTTTATTAAGAGGATAATACGTATAGCGTGAAGACTCATTAATAACACTCTCGGGACCTGGCACACAGGGATCACCAATTACAAGGACATAAAAAAAGACCAACAGATACGAGTAATAAAAGAACAGAAAAAGATGACAGCAGCCAGCGAAAGCAAAAGGCTGGACCATGTCAAACACTTGCGTGTAATTTATCATGTAAACCTCGTACAATCTTCCGTCTTTTTCTGGCACGTTGCGAGCCGTTCCAGCATCCGTAGGTTTTTCTCTCCCTCCAACCGTTCGTCTCTATCTCTTTCTCCGCCGTACTCCAGATAAGATAATAGCTGATTGCTTCTAAAATGAAGAGACACGGAGGGCAGGGGCGAACGTGCGGAGATAGACGAGGATAAACTGTGTACGATCGTATAACCACAGTGCGTGTGTTAATAAAGGAGAAAACACAAACAAACCTATGATTGCCAGGTCATTGACCATGTGGCAGAAGTGCAGTAGCTTAATGTTCAATGCTGGCGTATTACTTGTTTTCATCTTTATATTCAATGATTACCAAAATGCATCGTGCACTTGGGATTGGCGTATGATGGTTTTGCGGACTGGTTGGATAAAAAAATCGGGCAGAAAAGGTGGAAAAAGATTCCTGCAGATGAGAAATTCTGCTTTTTTTTGTTATGATTTTGTGATCTAAATCAAACGTTTTTTCAATTCTCTTCCTCGACAGTTAAAATGGGCAGAATTGCAATTTCCCGATGAATTTTTTTTACATCGAATCGTATCAAATCATATCTGATTTATTTAGAAGTACATCAAATTTGATCTGTTTGTTTTGATAAAATTGTATTTTAAAAATGTCCCAGTCACATTATTTTTAATTAGGTACATTTGGGTTTTTCTAAATGTAATGTGATCAAATTAGAAGTAATTTGATTATGTCTAACTGAATCGAAAATTTTCATCATTTTCTCACATACATAATTATGAATTGATGCAATTCTGATATAATTTGATAAAATCAGATTTGGAACATTTTTGAGACATTTTTAGATTTAAAAAATTTCCATGGGGACATTACTTCAAGATGACATTTTTCAACCAAATTTATGCAAGACATTGATTTTAGCTCCTTTCACGCAGCGGCGCATCCAGAAATTAATTAAGGGAGGGGCTGAGAATTGGAGAAAAATCGGCGGAGGGGTCAAATTTCTAATTAATCATTTTTTTACTGATCTTTCAGTCAAAAATCATTAATTTTTTCTGACAAAGTGGGAATTTATTGTGGTATTGCCGAATTGGTGATTTTAGACTACAACATTGGTCAAAAATTATCAATTTTTAATATAAAAAAAACTAAAATAGGTACTACCCATGTGCCGAAGCAAAGCGAGGGCGGAAATTTTTTTAAAAAATAATATTTTTGCAATTTAAAAAAAACTTTTTTCCGAGCTTGAGGATATTTGAAAGAGGCTTTAGCCTCTTTGCCCCCCTGGAATGAGCCACTGCTTTCACGAATACATAAAATTATATTTAAACATAAGAAAAGCCCATAGAGACTACAGACCGCTTAGCGTCTTTCTATGAGCGACGAATATACACGAATTGCATGCATTTTGAGCAAACAAATCCTACAAATATTCAACCATCGCAATTCATTAAAATAGAAGGCAACTCATCGCGGTAAAATGAATAGATAATTTCGGAAATTCTATCAATTCAACGGGGAAAACTGAAATAACAAAATTTTAAATCGCGAATAATTCGATACCTGAAATCAGTAGATCATTAATAGTAGATAATGAGATGTAGAGAAGAGTGCCTGTAGGACCGATTTTCTTTTTTGGTGACGGAATAAACAGAATTTAATATGTCATTCTGAAAATCTCTTTTTGAGAAGCACTATGGGTCTTCCAAATTCAGATTCAACAGCTATCAAGAAATTGGCAGTTTTTTTTCATCACGATAAAGTCGAAAGAATGCGAAGGGTAAGTAGGTAATCATTCACTTTTCAACCATTTTTAGATGAAATGAGGTGATTTTAATTATAATTGTAAGATTCACGTGAAGTATTCTCATCGATTCCGAGTGAAAAACATTTCACGAATTTATGCTGCTCAAAACACCTCATATTTGCAAAAATTTCCACTCCAAGGAGCATGGCCGCCGGCAGGATTTTTCAACGAGGTAGCAAAAAAAGTGCTGACGATCGCCTAATTTAATTTTTGTCAGTGCCCGTTCAATCGTAGATCCTATACTGCAACAATAATGATATTACCTAGTACCCTAATTTTAGTGTTGTGACTCAAAAAAAAAGGGAAAAAATGGGGAATTTTTCTCAAACCTTCTATATCGACGATTTGATGAATTATGTAATCACGCAAACGCACCACATTTCGGATTTCAATCAAAATGATTGGCTTTTGAGGTTCAGCTGAATAAAATGACTTACGGTTTTTGGCTACAATTTTTGAATATTTTTCTAAAAATTCAACCTAAATTTTGTAAAATTTTAAAAATTTGAGTTTTTTTTATTTTATATTTCAGTAGGCTTTCTCACATCATGAATTTCAGAATTTCACTGAATTGAAAAAAAATAGTCAAAAAAATAGAGCTTTCGGCTGGCTTTAGCTTTTCCAAAATTGTAACTTCAGCTTTCAGCTAGCTTTTCAAAACAAGAATTTTACAGTTTTTTTCGGCTTTTGGCCTAATGCTTTCAGTTAGATTATCAGCCTTGAGGATTGTGCATGTTGAGTGTTGAGTGTTCATTGCAAAAGGGTTAGGAGCGATGATAATTTCATAGAGAATACTACAAACAATTTTGATTTAAAGTCGTGAAGATTTCAATTTTTATTTAAGGCATAGGAGAATAAGTAGGTACATAGTACATACGCATGAATAAAAAAAAAAAAAAAAAAAAAAACGAAAAGTTTATGAGGTAGCGACTGCTACCTTCGCTACCCTCTGCCGGCGGGCATGCCAAGGAGTTTTGCACTGAGGTGAAAAAAAATTCAATTCAGAATTATTTTAATACTTTGGGAACTCCTGAAAAATTTAAAGTACCAAGTAAACGTTTTTTAAACATAAATTTTCTCAATGAACTTGAAATTTGGTTCGAATTTTTAATCCATTGAAATGGTTCGGAATGTTTTTCAAAGTGTCAGTTTTGAGTAGGCAGTAGACACACCCGAAAAAATTCGAAAGTTCAGCTTTCAAAATCGAGGCGAAAAATATCATTGACATCCTGGAACATCTTTAACCAGCTATGTAAGTAACGGCCAAAAGCAATCAAATTGATAAGTCTCTGAACATTTTTAAAATCAAATTCGAAACGTTTAGCAAACAACGTAACAACCTCAAAAATGACGTCATTTTAATATAAAAAAAAGGGTGACCGAAAGTCAACCATCATTTCTGTCCAATTTTGTAATTTTATCGTATTTTCCAAATTTTGACGTCGTCGTCGTATATAAAGACCTGAAAAATCTTGAACATCAATTATTCAAAATGTGATTTAGTTTGAATAGAAATTATCCCAAAAAATTTCCGAGTTTTTTCAGCGCTTAGGAAATAAATACCTAGAGATACTAAAATAGCGTTAGTTCATTCGAAAAATGTAAATTTTTCGCATTTAAAGCCTCGAATCCTCTATTATTTTTGAACAGCTTATGGTTTTTCTTCATTGAGAAAAATAAATTTTGAGATTTTCAACAAGAAAGTGGCTCAAAAAAGTTTCAGCAGATAATCTAACCTCTTGAAACAAAATTTGAGGTTGGTTTCTCTATTCGACAATCCATGAAACTCCAATTTCTATACTGTTGGATATTCTTGTTTATGATGTTCGATCAAGGAATTAAAATGAAGAAGATCAAGACAAAAATTGATGAAATAGAAAAATCAGCATTAGACTCATATTCAGTGGACTCCACATGTCCACAATTTTACATCATTTGTGAAAAGAATTGCTCGAAGTCTCAAAATGAAAATTTTTATTCGAGAAAAAATATATTTGCGACTGAAAAAAAAAAAAAAAAAAAAAATACCTAGACGGAGTCAAATGACCTCTGATTAAAAAACTGACGATTCTTTCTTTTAAAAAATGAATCAATTTTTTTTCATGCCAATTGTTCTAAAGTAAAGGGAATTCTGGAAATTTAAAAACAAAAAATCAGCAATTCAACGGAAATAGTCACTTGAAGCATCCATAATTACTCCATGCTCTCTCATTTCGAATCAATGAAAAGTCACTGAAAAAAGTCAAAATTATTGCAGTGTAGGGAGAATCGGCAAATTTTTTGACTTGCAGCAGATTTTCGCTGTTTTTTCAGATAATTTTACTGACTTTATAAAAACGTTCACTGATTTTCCAGTAGGATTTTTCACTTTTTGTTTTCAGTAAAATTTATTTCACTGATTCATTATTGTGCTGCAGTTTTGGCTGCATTCCAGTGATTTTAGAATTTTCACTGATTTATAAATGTGAAAATAGGTATTGTGAAGTTGAAAATTTTTCTATGAGAGCTTAAACTAAAATGAAGTACCCAGAGGCGTATTAAGAAATTTTGCGCCCTAGGCAAGGGTAAAGTGAACGCCCCCCCCCCAATAAAAATGAGAACTGAGAGTAGCTCACCCACATTCCTTATAGATTTCAGTCACGATCGTAAGCTCTTTCAGAAATTTATTAAGAAAGAATCCGAAAATTTGAGAAAAAATAGGGAGGAAGAATCAGATTTCAATTCAGCCATTTTTCATTTCACTATACTTTCAGTCAAAAATCAATGATTTCTTTGATAAACTGGAAAGTGGTTGAGGAATCAGTTATTTTTTACTATAAGATCGGTGAAAAGGCGTTAATTTAAAAAATTGATTAAAATACTGCCCGAGCGAAGCGAGGGCGAAATTTTTATGAAAAATACCTACCGTTTAAAGAGATAAAAAATGTACTTCTCACAGTTTTGTAATTAAAGAATCATCTTTTCGAAGTTAAGAGGGCTTGAACCCCCTGAGCCCACCTTGCACGTGCCTCTTTGCATAATTACATTGCATCAAGGGGCGCGAATCAGTGTTAACAAACTTTTCAACTTGAAATTTATTTTATTTATAATGAATTATAAAAAATACAAAATTTTGAATTTTGCACTTTCAAAATTTTTGCGCCCCAAAAATCTCTGCGCCCTAGGCATTGCCTACTTTGCCTACTGGTTAATACGCCCATGGAAGTACCACATCGGTACCTTTATGAGGTGGACCGAAAAAAACAATTTTTTCGATTTTCAAAAACATACCTCCAGCAAAAGTTTTTGGCTGATGAGACTTGAAGAATAAATTTAAAAAATCAAATTCAATTCATATCTTCCGATCACGCATTGGCATTGAAATTTTCAAAAATTGGCAAAAATTCAATATTTTCAAAAATTTTAGAGAATTTCAAAAAAATTTAAAATGCATTCAAAATTTTTTTAAAAGCTTATCTAGTGACTATTCAAACCACAAAGCAGAATTTTTCTGCTATTTCTTCACATGAAGAAAAATTAAAAAAAAATTATAAAACTTTTTTTTTTTCAAAAAACATGTGTTTTTTGGTCGATGTGGTCACTAAATAAGCTCTAAAATTGATTTTATTCAATTTTGAATTTTTTCTAAATTTTTAAAAGTTCGGAGTTTTGCTAATTTTTGACGCTAATGCGCGATCGGAAGATATGAATCGATTTTGAATGTTTTTTTATTCTTCAAGTCTCATCGGCCAACAACTTTTGTGTGAGGAGGCGATGTTTTTGAAAATCGAAAATATTGTTTTTTCGGCCCACCCTAACGTTCATCTCTTGACGAAAAAAAATGAGGATAAATCGAAAAAAACGTTTTTTTGTCAAATCATTACCTACTGTAGTAGGTAATGGTCAAATTTAACAAGATCTATAGCACCGATATCCATTTCTGGACGCGTGAAATGCACGCTGGACCTGTATTCAAGGAGTTCTGGGATCAGAAAATTTCAATTTCGACAATATACATATTTTTTATTGTCAAAAAACCAGAAAACGAGGGCTACAAAACGAAGATTTTAAAAAAATTTTTGGCACATCTTTAGCCAATGAGACTTTATAATATGTAGTCAAGAATTTTCACAGATATCAATCTCTTTTTTTCTCCAAAATAATCATACCAACTTTTCAAGACCCCAGTCACTTAAAATCACACACATACCACTCCCACCAACAATATTTTCCCGCCAAGCCATCAAAACACAACGCATCCATCCGATAAATCCACCTCTAAAGCAATCCAATCGACGAAGCGAAAAAAAAAAACAGCAACACAGCAATAGCTACTCATCTATGCATCGCACGCCAGCAGGCATATAAAACCACTCGATAAAAAATAGGAAAAAAAACACTATCCAATCGTCCAGATTAAATTTCCGTGTAAAAAAAGGGTAAAGAAGAGGAAAACGTCTCGAAAGGCAATAGTGGTCCAACCAGTTTATTTTTTTGTCACCCGATAATAAATTGGGTCGTTTAATATTCGCGCATCGCCTTATCGAGCTGGAAAATTAATTATAAAATAATTTAACATTCGGCGATACTATATGTCGAACAGTAGCTACGCACAGTCCATAGAACCCACCTCGTCTCATCACCACAGCCCAATAACAGACCGAGGCAGGGACGAGGCAGAGGGGTAAATCTAAACCATATACATAAGAAATATAAATCGAATGCAGAACCGCTTTTAGCCTGTTCTCTCCACCTCCGCCGCTTCTGCACTCTTCCTTATACCAGTTTACTTACCCCTCTCCACCATTACTCTGTTCTCGCTTAAACCACAGCAACCTGTGACCCTATCCGCGCAAGTGACTTGGAATTAATGCAGTGGGCGATCCAGGCAGCCACGAGGCTTTACAAATCACGTAAGTTGGTAGCACAAAGCTACTATAATTTCAAGCCGTTTACAACGCAGCCAACAACTTTTCGCCTTTCTCCTCCGGCTCACCTTTTTTTCCATCATCGATCCCTCCAACCCTGTCACCCGCTCTAAGGTTTACTACGCGTCTAAAACGTACGCAGAGTAGGTTTTTTTTTCCTTATATAAAGAATGATTTACTACAGACGGAAATTTATTTGTTATAGGTATCTATAGACCTATGTAGACAACTGGATTCGATTCAATGTCTAGTCGTCCCCCTTAATACGAGTCCAGAGTAATAGCCACTACACGACTTAGCCTCTTTTATGAAAATTATATGAAGGTAGACCTATTTGGGAATATTTTATTATCCTAGATGGATTATGATATTACTCAGAAAACTCGCCTATTGTACTATTCGTTTGTTTAATCGCGTAAATTGAAAATCACGCCATGGTGAGGAGCTAGCAGATATTTCGTCTTTCATCCTTCTCTATAGTCATAATGTTCATGGAACATCAACAGTAAGTAAGTTTTTTGTTTCTTTTAAACCCGAATATTTCCCATAATTTTTCCCAGTTGAACATTTTTCAATTTTTTCCCCTCCCACATTTTTCCAATTTTTTTTCAATGATTGAATAATTTCCTCAAGTTTTTTCAAATTCTAAAAAAATAACTGCTGAAATTTTTTCAACTCAAAATTTCAGGCTCAAACGGTCAAAATTGGTTTCAATTTTATACTCGGAACGCTTTTCAGTTGCCAAAAATTGTTCAGATTTTTTCATCGCAAGAATCTCGTTCAATTAAAAACTTTTTAAAAATTTTAACCCACTTGAAATTCTAAAAAAGATGTTCTTGAAATCCAAGGATTTTAAAACAATATTATTTCATTAGAGGAGGTACAAAAAATTGAGAAAAAATTTACAAAATCTGTAATCAAGGAAATAGATGAGGATCATTCCATGTCAATTCAACCACGAAGTGGAAAGTGGGGGTCTTCGATTTTTTTGAGTTTTTGCAATTGTGTAAACCTCGATAAGAGATGACGAATGGTGCAAACCGGAGCTTCCAATGTCTTTTTGGAGGGCAGTCATGAGCCCTCAAAGTTTTGAGGATAGGTTGGATAAGGTAAATTTCGAGCGTGGATAACTCAGAAACGGTGCTTGGTTGAAAGTTGAAACTTTTTGTAACGTGTAAGGCCTTTGATGAGATTTTTATTTATTTTTTTTAAATCATCTTTTTAATTTATATTTTTATTTTAATTATTTTTAAAGATTTTATTTTTATATAATATATTATATTAAACATATTAATATTGTTCATAATGTTAAAATTTATTTTTGGCGATTTTTTTGAAATCAGTGTTGCCACTTTTTTTAATGTCGAAAATTAGCAGGAAAAGTTGAAAAGTGGTATTTTTGCATGAAGGACACCTTCAAAAATTCTGAAAAAAAAAATATATGATGCAACTTTTCGGGCTGAATAACACATAAAAAAACTCAAAGTTTATAAGAAAACATAATTTTGTATCCCAAGCAGTGAAAATTTTCGAAATTGGTTAAATTACATTATTTTTACCATATTTTCGTGGTATATTGAAAAAAAGTCGACAGAGGAAAGAATTATCTATAGCAGATGTGAAAGCTCAATTAATTAATCATGAATCGAAGCTGAAATTACAAACCAAAGATATTGAAACTGAACCAGCGCAAACGTCATTTCTGGCAGCTAGAGATAACCGAGACAATAATTACAATGATCGTAGAGGTAAATTGAAAAGTCGATAAAAATTGAGTTGATAAAATTTAGTGAAAAAAAATGAGAAGATTTCAACGTGAAATAAATTTTGAAAAAAAAAATCTGCAGGAATGTCTAGTCAATTGAATTGGCTTGAGCTAAGATCCGAAACTACAATTTTTTCTACTGACTAATGATAAGGCCAACAGCAACAGTTAACGACTATACCTAGCTATTGGCCAACGAATCAGTAGGAAACGAAAAAAAGACAAATTCGAAGTCTTAACCCTTTGGTGCCCGGCGAAAAACTGACGGATGAAATTGAAAATTTTTCACGCTGATGAAATGCACCGAAGTCCAATAGTAGAAAACCAAAAAACTCCAACTGAGATGAAAATTGCGCCAAAATGTGATGGACTGCAAATTTAATTAAATAGTGTGAAAATAATACGTATTTGTTCAAAGATCGAACTACCTACTAGAAAAAGAAATCGAAAATTTTTTCAAAAATAAGTGGAACCTTTTCCGCCGGAAATATCAAAACTTGATCTTGCTGGAAGCAAAATTTTCCGATATAAAAATACTTTGTGGGAAAACCGAGACATTTACAGAAGGAAATTCGTATAAGTATTTAATAATATTTGGAATTCAGATTTCAAGATCGTACTGAGGCCCATTTAAATGCATAGAAAAATTTATTGAAAATATGAAACATTTTTTCCGTTGAAAATTTTCACTCTTTTTTAATTAATAAAGAGTTAACTTCGGTAAAAAATTATTTTTTTTTTCAAATTATAAGTAAGTAAGTACATGATTTGGAATATCAAAAACAATTTTTTTGGATTTTTTTTTTGAAAAAAATTTTTCAATTTTTTTCAATTTTTTGTCGAATTTAGCCTTGAACCTCAATTTCCAAATATTATTCAATACTTACATAAATTTCCCTCTGCAGATAAATATCTCGAATTCACCTCAAAATATTTTTCTATCGGAAAATTTTGCTTCCAGCGTGATCAAATTTTGATATTTCTGGCGGAAAAGGTTTCACTTTTTTTGAAAAAATTTTGAATTCATTTTTATTTTATTTTTCTGGTGATTTGACCTTTGAACTAATACATACTATTTTCACGTTACCTTACCAAATTTTCAGTCCTTTACATTTTGGCGTGATTTTCAGGTCAGTGGGAGCTTCTGTAAATTTGGAAACGAATATAGCCTTTCAAAGATTTTTAAAAGCTATTCATTTCCAAATCAATGAATTCACCCGAAGCAAATTTTTTTTAGCTTTTAGCTATTGGTCTTTGGTGTACATATTTCAGCAACGTGAAAATTTTTCAATTTCATCCGTTAGTTTTTCGCCGGGCACCAAAGGGTTAAAAAGTATAAATCGAAACTGAACTATCGATTCTGTCGTTCGTTTGCTCCCATTCCTCAAATATTTTGACTTCAGACATCTCAAAAAATCACCTAAATCCCGTCGTCAAATATCCTAGTCTAATTCCAACCCCCCAGAATAAAACAACGAAATGTATTTTTAATATCTATGCTGATACGTTGAGACCTTACCGAATGCATTTCTCGAGGGGGAGGGGTCACAAAGGGATCCAAGTCTCCGAACAAAATACAATTTACCATTTTTCCACTCTATTGTTTGTAACCCATCCATTACACGACGTTTTCTTACATTAATAAAAAATCAAGTAAAAAAACATACGTAGTACTATGTAGAAAACTTGTACATTATAAATAACCTATTATTATCTTAGATATGGTTTTCTTCGTCGTTTTATTTTTTTTTCAGTTTACCAATTTAATAACATACGTATATAGGTGGATAGGTATACGAGAGATGCGTAAAATAATGATGTTTTTTTTTTCAGTACAAAAGTGTTTTTTTTTCTTTCACTCTTTCTAGTATTTATCACAACTTGTTGCAGCATCGACGAAGTGGGGTGCCGTATTATCAATAATACGAAATGATTTTCTGTTTAATATGACGTTTTATTATACGTCGAAGTAAGTACTTACGTAGTACCTACAACTGTATAGATGATTTTTTCCTCCCCTCTTTGCTCCTCCTCTTTGCGAGCTCAAGTTGATACTCTTTTTAACATGTCATTATAGACTTTTATTACGGTACTAAAGTTGAGAAAAAATGAAGAAAAAACCAGATTACGGGTTAAGCGCGTAATTAATAAATAATTAACCGTTGGCGATAGTGTAGGTAATCAAATTTAACTCTGGTAGCTTCCAAGATTAATTTACTTTTCGTAATATTCATTCGGGCCCGGATTGCTTTGGCCGATATGTTAATTTATCTTCTGAGAGGTAATAAAAATCAAGACTCGATGCGCAATTAACCATTGCCATACAATATATTTTTACACGAGTTTTACACTATTGTATGCTCTATGTATCTGTAGATTTACTTTTTCCAGTCGTATAATTTCCATTTCGTATTTACTCGCGCCTTTTTTTACAACCGAGTCGAGTCGACCATTAGATTTTATTCGCAGATACGTGTGCCTGTCCATGGACCTCACCCTGCGTCCACCTTCTCATGTAGCCGTTATAAAATTAGTGTTTCGGCTTTGGTTCCAGAAACGTATATTCGAACACGCTTTTTTTTTCGAACAGATTTTATGTACCAGTTTTTTGCCAGAGTTTTATCTCGAGGATCTGTTTTTTTTTTTTTGGATGGAAAAAAATCATCGTGAGAGTGGTGTCCTTAATTTGCAAATACTATTAATTTGTGACGGTCTCGATAACTTGATTTTTTTGGCTCATTGCATAGAATTTTTTTTTCAATCTTTAAACACAAATATTTTTGAAAAGCGGTTGAAACCTCTTCTCTTAAATCAACTTTGAGCTTTTGCATATTCGAATAACGATTTTTCGCCTTTTTCCATTTCTATGCATGAAATATGCCAAATTATTAAGGTTTTCTTTTTTTGGGTTACTTCCCCGATACATAATCTAACCTGATTAGAGCAGGTCCCTTCCCAGATTTTTTTCTGCTTGAAAAATAAAAATTACAGATTAAAACAGGTACCATGTCAAGTGTCATTGATTGCTGGAGGAGGGGAATGACCTTCTTGACCATGGTTAAAGCAAACGAGTCATTTTCGTCCACAAGTTTTGGCCCTACTTTCGGAAAAATTTTTCCATCCATAAAAGTTAAATAAAGATAAGTAAGCTTTTTATTCCACTGAATCCATTTTAGGAAGTAGAGGGGGAGGTCAACTCGAAATATAAGGAAAACTGGCGAGGTAGGTAGTTGACTTAGAAAAAAAAAAAACATTTTTTAAAAATCTTCCAAAGAAAAAGGGAGCTTGGGATCTTCACAGTGTTATCATTTTGGAAAAAAAAACGAGTTTTGCCACCACTGGTAGGGCCTTTGCTGGGAATCTCGGCTATCCCCATTAAAGTTGTAGTCTAGTTTCTACACTTTTCACCTTCTTGTGAGCCATTTGACTTTGAAATTGGATTTTTTGTCTCCGGTAAGGGAATTCAAATTTTTGATTTTTACCAAAATTAAATTCTTACTCAAATACCCTCAACTATGTACTGGAAAAAACAAATCAGAATTTTTTTTTGGTCATTTACACGATTTTTGTAATTTATGGCAGTGCTGCAATACTCTAAATTGCATTTTGATTTGTATGAAAGTTCATTACAGATTTTTAATACCTACATTTCGACAATTTTACTGGCAAAAATCAAGTCACCATGAAATGAAATATTTGAGCAAGCTAGTTAAATTCGATAAAAATCAAGAAATATAACATCTTTACAGAAGGCTAAAAATGATATTTCATTTCAAAGTCATCGACAGTTCAAAGACATGCAGAAACTCAAACCTCACGTGTAAAGGAAGTGGAACGAAATTTCTCGTTCAAAAATGGCAAGCAAATTGTTCTTTCCACATCTATAGAATTAAAGGCGTTAAGAACTCATTAGTCTGATTTTTAGCCATAATTAATGGCCTTCCTTCTTTGAAGGTGCTGTCATCTAAGCATTTATTTTTCCCTCTGGTTTCATTTGATTTTGTAATCGTCCACGAAAAAAGAGACCTTAGAGGTTATATTAGGTCATTTTCGGATTCAGCATCTCAAAACCTTGAAAAGTCGATCTCAAAACCCTCTTGAGGTCCCTAGGATACAACACGAGCTCTTGAATCTTAGATCGATAAGAGTTTTATTGCAAAAAAGTTCATGCACTTTAAAACCTGTTTTTAACCCTCAGGTGCGTCAAATTCATTTTTTCATGGACAGTCACATATGGTTTCATTAAATTCTGAAAGTTGAACAATAAAAATGAGTGGATGGAACAGAAAATTTAAATTCAAACAAAATTTAAATTTGGTAAATACGAAGAAAAATATGGGTAAGTATAGGTAAAAACTCATGATTATCCAATTAATTAATTCGGTTCATTAGGTATATTGAATAAGGTAAGTGTTCAATCGATTTCATTTCTTTAATGAAGTAATTGATAAGCATAAAAAACAACGCGTATAGTCATCTTAATTTCAATATAAACTCCAGAAAAAAATCACGATTTTCCATATACTCGAGTTAATCCCATCACTAATTCCAGAAAAAACACTTCTCTGATTAGCCTCTTCGAAAAACTCATCGTTGATTGGCTAGAAAATACAAATCTAACAATCCACAAAAAAAAAAGGAATTGCCATAGGAGGTTTTGCCATTGCGCAGCAAAAACCCAAATAGTTGAAGAGATAAAGACAAAAACAAATTAAAAAATTATCGAATCGCAGTAAAACGGAAAAAATAAAAATTACCATTCTGGGAAACTAACAAAATGAAAATAATAATTCGGGCCGTTCAGAATCATTTCGTTCAGCGAGCGACCATTGACGAAATTAACAGTTTCTGATTTCTTCATAAGTATTTTGTACCCGGAATGACTGAATTAGTGAAAATGATCAAATATTATTCAATAATTTGTACTAATTCAGTCATTCCAAGTAAAAAAGGTGACAAAATCCGAAACGGTTGATTTCGTCATTCTCCAGTTTCCCTCTTTCAGCTACTGATCAGATGACCCGTTCACGAACGAAATGATTCCTAACGGCCCGACATACCTACCTACATAGATATAGACATATGTACTTCAATTTTTTTTTAAAAAAGTATAGAAATTGGGTACCGTACCTTCCTATCTAATCAAACACCAAGTATTTAGATATTAAAAATTTTGAAAATTTGAAAATGATTTCAATTCAAACCTACCTAGACATAGACATACTTCAAAATTAAAAAAAAAAAAAGTATAGAAATTATAGGTACCTTCCTATCTAATCAAACACCAAGTATTTAGATATTGAAAATTTGATAATGATTTCAATCCAAAACTTTTATGAAAGTGGTTGCGGAAACTATAGGCAGTCAGTAAGTACCAGTCAAAAAATTTATTTCTTAAAAATTGAAGCTTCGAGGGACCAGGTCCCTCGAAAATCATTATAGCTATTTAAAAGTCTCAATACTGTAAGTCCCAAAAACTTGACAAAAACTGTAACAAATGGCAAACAACAAATTTTTGAAAAAAGTTCAACCACTTTCAAAACATTTCGAAACATTGGTCAAAAAACGTGGGTTTGCAATTTGAAAAATTATAAAAATGATAAAAGGTTGTTGAACCTGACCTGACTGCGATAAAATTTAATTTAATATACTTCATTCTATAGGTGTTTGCTTATTTTGGAGAAAATTATTACAAACATAAAAATCTCTTTTCTTTGGAATGACAAATTTCAGAATTTTTGAATAGCGGAGAAGGAAAAATTAAAAAATTTCATTATGAATTTTTCCAATATGAATTGAAAGTATTATTCACAAAATTAGTGAACATCTCAAAAGCATCACATTTCTACGCCGAAAATTACCCACTCTCGCCAAATTATCGACAAAAATAATTCGAAAAAAAAAATCAACAAACAAATCCACACCAGCCAAAATCACTGCCAAAGTGCATACGTCATTTTTTCGTCATAAAATCTCTGTCCGGGCCACCTGTGCGAGAGGGGGGCTCGAAACACAATTAAAAAACAATTTAAAAAGGCTCGAGTTAAATAACCTGCAGCGTTAATAACCCGAGCAGATGTTGAACATAATATTTAAGATGAACGATGATACAGGTACATCTAGATACAGAGAGGGAGATCTCATACATAAGTGAAAGAGGAGACCAACGAAGTAGCCAAGAACAAGGGTGACTGGACGTATAGAAAAGTGAAGGGGCAGGGGCAGGTTTAACTCAGAGTAACTACATAGCACGTCCACGAAAAACTATCAACTTTAGATATTATTATACATACGTATCTAAAAAACTGTACCGATTCGTCGAGTGGACGAATTATTATTACCATCGAGTTAATCGTACCTTGCCACTAGGCCGGATCAAGTAGTCTGTTTTCTAACCTGATTTTTTTTCCCCCTACGACCAAGACTACCTAAGCTAACGATCGTAGTACGTAGATCCTCGTAATACACCAATAATACGAGATTAGAAATAGTGAGAGAGAAGGTAGGAAGACCTACGGACGGGCGTACGTGTGTAACTTCGTCATACAACGTTATACCTTTACGCTGGGTCTCATGTACTATACGTACGAACATAATCCGTATATGTAATTACGAAGCAGGCAAAGCTTCCACATCCAGACTACTTAGGTCAAGGGCACAAACCAACAAACCAGTTTCAATCCGCAGAAAACAAATTCAATCTCGAACAGACTCTGAGCGGTCGAGAGCCCCGGCGCGTATGGTATCACAACACGATGCGACCGACTGCGAGTTGTATATCGATATCGAAATTATACTCTTACAACGCACGTGCACCGGTGCACATCCACATCCAGATGGACTTACATTACATGATCTTGTCCGAACATGAAACCAGACCTGAGGAAAATTTCCAGCGGATCGGGCTCGACTATAAATAAAAAACCTGGGTATTTTTCGAAGCGACGATCGCATCTGAAGTGGGCTCTGAATAAAAACCTTAGCTCGATATGATGAAAAAAAGTTGCTGGGAGATAAATTTGCGAATTCAGCCGAGACTTTGGTTGCTGGTCCCAATTCTTCGAATCGACCATAT
Source organism: Pseudococcus jackbeardsleyi (assembly GCA_038380155.1). NCBI lineage: Eukaryota > Metazoa > Arthropoda > Insecta > Hemiptera > Pseudococcidae > Pseudococcus > Pseudococcus jackbeardsleyi. The sequence goes on from CM076238.1 coordinate 47,289,979, forward strand.
GGTTCAATATTTAATCTGGCTCGCAGGTGTACCCAAGATAAGAGTTCAGAGGACTCGACCATCTCTCTCAAATTCGAAAAGTATATTTTCCATCATAAATGGCAAAAAACAGATTTTTCTTTGCTTTTCAATGATGATTTAAAAAAAAAATCGTAATATTTTACTCGATGTAGGTTTTTCCTGCATGAACGTCTCACTCTCTAAATCTGAGCCAGTCCATTTTGACGAATTTCATATTTTCTCCTGATTTTCTGGAAAAAATCAGACATGAAAGACGATTTCACTTTTCACTGATTCACAAAGGTAGAACTTCGTCAAGAGTACTGATTCTATATTCATCGTTTATTCCAAAAATCCCACAACTTTTCAAATTTTTTAGCAAGAAAATATTAGAATTTGTGTCCCCTCTCCCTTCACTACGTATTGAGAATTTGAAGTTCTAAGAAAACCCCATAAGTACCTTAAGGTGAAACGAGTAAAAAAATGAGATTTTGATATTTTTTGATCTAGAAATGAACGAAAAATCAAATGGAATAAACTGCAGCTCAATCGGAGCAATACCAGGGATCCGGAGGGAAGGGATCCTTCTGGCTCCAGCTCCGAGATTTTCAATTCAAGTCCCTCTGGTTCCGACTCCAGCTCCAGGACTTCCAAAAAAGTACCTCCAGTTTCAGCTCCGGCTCAAGAAAAGAAAATATTAAAATTTGTGCCCCTCTCCCTTCAGTTCATATTGAGAATTTGAAGTTCTAAGAAAACCCCATAAGTACCTTAAGGTGAAACGAGTAAAAAAAAATGAGATATTGGTATTTTCTGATCTAGAAATGAACGAAGAATCAAATGGAATAAATTGCAGCTCAATCGGAGCAAAACCAGGGATCCGGAGGGAAGGGGGTTTTATCCTTCTTGCTCCAACTCCGAGATTTTCAATTCAAGTCTCTCTGGTTCCGACTCCAGCTCTAGGACTTCCAAAAAAGTGCCTCCAGTTTCAGCTCCGGCTCAAGAAAAATGGTCCGAAGGGGAGCCCTCCAAATTTTGACTGTCTTGGATATCCAGAAGGGGCCCTTTTCCCTTCGGCTCCGACTCCAACCTCGATTTTCGATTCAAGTCCCTCCGATTCTAGATCCAGGGGCTTTTAAATATGTCTCCGGCTACAGCTCCAGCTCTGAGAGTTTTTGAAAAGTGATTCCTAGCTCCGGAAAACCCCGAGAAGGCCTTCTTCCCCCCTTTGCTCCGGATCTTTGAGCGAAATTGGCCCAGATATTACATTTTAAAATTGGAAGTTTTTTTTGAGAAAAAAGTTCAAGTTTTTTATCGAGTACATTTCTTTTTCAATTTTCACAACTCTGTGAAAGTATGGAAATAAAATTATAACGCAAAATTGGTGGTCTGGTGGCAAAATTTCACGAAAAATCCAATGATGCAAAAAAAATTTAGACCCATGCTTCGTCATCCAATGTAGCTAACTTTGTGAAAAAGTTGAAAAAATTGTAAAACTGAGCTTCATTATTCAAAACAAACAGAATTTTTTTTTCTTAAATGCCCTTACAAGGCAGTAAAACGATGAAAACAAGCAGTAGAGGTGCTGAAATTATCCTTCAAACATCAAAAAACACATTCCGCCAAAATTCATTTTTGATAATACAATCAACTTTTTTACCTATTACGGTGTTTTTCTCCAAAACATGTTTTTTAAGGTATGGTTTCTCATCATCTCATGCTCATGGCATGGCACTTCACAAATAAAAGAATGTATGAGTAAGAGTTTTCGTCCGGAAAATTGAAACAAATTTTTATTTAAGGAGTTCAATAGGTAAAAAAGGTAACGCGCATGCCATTCATGAAATTAAACGCGAAGACATACCTAATGTAAGTAATATTTCAGAAATTTCTCGCTTTCAGAATATCCAATTTTATATATATTTATAAAAAATAAGGTTCAAAATCGCAAAATGAACCAAAACCTTGCTCAAACTAAAATTCTCCTTATTTCCTTCCAAAGTCATAGGCGGATTTATGAAAATGGATCTGGGGGGGCTTAGCCCCAGATCAAAAGCATTAGAAGATTTTTTGGAAGGATGCAAACTGCAAAATCGATACAAAGACTAGAAATACCAGAAAAATCTTATATGTGACCTTCCAAGAAAAAACCGACCTTCTGTCCGAAAAAAAATTGAAAAAAAAAAGTGTCCCAATCAATCCAAAACCATGATTATCATTTGTTTTGGATTGATTGGGACACTTTTTTTTTCATTTTTTTTCGGACAGAAGGTCGGTTTTTTCCTGGAAGGTCACATATGATGAAGTAGGAGGGGACCTTCTTTCACACTGTCACCTCAAATAATTCGAACAATTGTGATTTAATTCATACCCGAGCAAAGCGAGGGTGAAGCTTTGAAAAATTGAATTTTTAATGGCCATAAAAGTGATTTTTTCCTATATTAATGATTTCAAAATTCCTATTTGATGTTATTTTAGGAGTAGGGGGAGGGAAAACATATTCGCAGTCAGTGGCGTTGGAAGCTTTTTTTTGGGAAAATACAAATTGAGGAAGAAGACATGAAGTACCGGAAGGAATTTTCGGAGAAAGGCGCCTCATTTGTGAATTGTGATTTTGTTTATGCCCGAGCGAAGCGAGGGCGAAGCTATGAAAAAATTGTGTACTTATTGCCCAGAAAATACATTTTTTTCATGGTAGGTACATTCGAGTTTGATTGTCAAACAATTTGACAATCAAACACGAAAAATTTTTGGGGGGCTAATTTCACTCTTGGGGGGGCTAAGCCCCCCCGCGCCCCCCTTAAATCCGCCTATGTCCAAAGTTTGATCATTTCAAGTCGCTTTTTGAAAACGCAGGTAGGTATACCCCAAAAAACAAAAAAAGGACAGCTCGTCTTTCCCTCATCTCGCTACTGCTGCCTATGTATCATCCGCCCACTAAAAATATCTCAACTATTGGGGTAGGTCAAAAAACCAAAGTTTTAGGTTGTAAATCTGACCAAGCACATACCTAGAGTTTCAATATCGGGCAAAAACCGAGGGCTGGGAATATAAAAATGAAAATAAAAAATCTAAAAGCTGTTGATGTCTTTCGATCGCACAACAACCTTTAATTTTTTGAAAATAATCAGAAATTTAATAATTTCAAAAATTGTTTCAACAATAATTAATTTTTGAGCTCATTTAATAACTATGGAGACCGAAGAACGTAATTTTTTTTCAGAAATCGATGTTTTATATTGCTTTTTCAATTCCTTCCGTCACATTTCACCAGGGTTGTCATGTAGAATGTAAAATGTAGAATATTATGTAGAATAAAATGTAGAATATGTAAAGTAGAATATCCATTTGGAAAATGTAGAATATGTAAAATGTAGAATATGTAGAATAAAAGTAAAATATGTAAAATATCATGTAAAATCGTAAGATCTAAACCACTAAATGTTGTAAATGTAAATTGTCTCAATCAAAAATTCAAATAAGAATATAATAAATTAAATTTTACAATTGATGGAATGACTCATTCCATCAATTGTCAAAATGGGACAATCAGAATATAAGTTGAAAATTCATTTTGTAGTCAATTTGCCATTATTTTGGGCTTATATGACGTTTTTTGAGTCATCATCGAGTAATTATTTGTATTTTTTTGTCATAAACGTAAAATCTAGCCAATTAGAAACGTTTTTCGAATTATTCTACATTTTACATATTCTACATTTATAATTTTACATATTCTACATTTTACACATTTTTACGTAAAATGTAGAATAACATATTCTACGTGTAAAATGACAACTCTGCATTTCACTCATGGGAAATAATTAAAAAATACCATAAAACACAGACTTTCTCAAAAAAATTCTCTTTTCAGTCTAAAAATCCACTAAAATAAACTCGGCACCTAATCGAATTCAAAATTTTCAATTTTTTAGTCACCTCATCCCTGCCTTCGTGCCTTGCACAGGTATTACAATTTAAAAATTCAAAAATTTGGTTATTCAATCCACCTCACTAATTACGTCACTGAAAAACCAGATACCTCAATTTTCCAACGAATTTTTATCCCTCTCATTTTTTTCCAATTCAGCCTCACCCTTACATAATTTCTAGGTGCGCCTGTGATCTGGCTCTTCAGAAAACACAGACGTTGGTTTGTTTACGTCGTTAAATCAACCGAAACGATAAATACGGTACAACTCATTTAAAAGAGTTTTTTTTCCTAACCACTCCGCGGGATCCCTTTCCTCCCTCCTACCTACGAAAAAACCAGACTTCTTGGTCACCTTGTATCGGTCCGACGAATCTTTGGAAATTTTCAAATTAATGCGTCGAGCTTTAGACTGCAGCTTACGTGAGTTAAGGGCATCGAACACACGAGCTGAGACCTTAAACCGTCTCTCGGAGTCGTTTAAGAGTAGCCAAGTTGTAATGGCAATGTGCCAGGGCTGCGTTCTCCCATAGGCCATAGGCATCTGTTCGAGGCGTCGTAATAACTTTACTCGCGCCCCGCACGCGAGCACCGTCCATCATCGGCGGCAATTATAACATTTGCTGACCCCTGAACCTCTAAGTCGGTTTCGCGTCCCGCCCCGCGCTTTCTCATTAATTACCGCGCGACCGTACGATCTCCCGCGGTTCGCTCCCCCACAGCAGTCATTACCTCTTTCAATCAATTGTGTCCACTTGTTTAACTACGCAGTTCTTGTCCAGCTTCTATGCTAATTGGATAATATGCGCCAGTTTACGAACGGATCGTGCTCTTTTTCGCCGGCTCCGGTCTCCGCCAAGGTTCGCAATTACTCGTAACAACCCAATCAAGACCGAAGAGTAACATCTGCATGTGCACTCGGTACCATCTTGACCAGAAATTACGTAGATTGACGGTAATTTGGAAGTAGAAAAAAGCCAAGCTGGTGTTCAGATCACTTCGGGTTGAAATTGAGAAACACGATTTGCTGAGATGAAAATGATGGGATGAAAAAGTAAAATGGAACATAAAAAAAAAACAAACATGAACGAAAAATTTGAAAATATCCTTGTTACGGTATCGAAAGGTGATGATAATTGGATACAAATTTTTACAAGAACAATTGGTCCGATTTTTTACAATCAAAAATTTGAGTCTCTCGAGACGTCAAATGGATTGAACGAGCTTTCGAGATGATACGTGAGATTTGGAATTAAGAATTCAGTATCACAACCAAAAAAAACCACTTTCTTATTAATTGAAAATGAAATGCCCTTTCGTGAAAATCTAAGCAGAACACATTTTCAATAGATTTAGTTATGTACCTACCTATTTTAATACTTAATCGTTTCTTCCAAGAATTCCAAAATGTTTCAATTTTTGGCCCAAATCTGCTCATTCACGCATCATCCACACCTACTGAAAATATTCCAATTAGACTACACATAAGAACAGCAGATTATTCAATGAATTTTGACTCCCCCCTCTCCAATTTTTTCTCCAATTCAGCCCTTCCCTCGAATAATTGAGAAGTACGCTCTCGACCTCGATAAATTTACCTACTTCTTTCAAAAGTAAAAAATCGTGGCAGAAAAACACCTAACTCGTCGTAAAATTACTGTTTGACCCTACGCTATATTTATTCTACGTCACCATACAATACGAGCGTAGTATTTTGACCGTGCGAGAACCGGTTAATACCAATTATCGGTGATTTGCAGCGCCGAAGCTTCTCTGTCATGTCGTACTGTTGTTCTAAAAATATACAACACCGTGCCAACGGCCAAAAGAGTATTCACCTACGTAACCTACATTTTATTCAAGCACCTATACGTCAATTTGCCATCAGAATTCTCATTACAGGAATCAATTTTGAGGCAATATTAAATCGACAATGTGAGTAAATGCTGAAATAGTTCAATTATAATTCAGAAAATAAATTGAGCAACGTTTCATACAATTTATCATCTTTTCTTCACAATCAGCTTCGTTTTTTGCGAAAAATAAAATTTTACATTTTATTTTTTTGTGATGGTTAAAAAAAAAGTCTCGTTAAATGATTCGACCCCCGACCCCACACGAAAAATGTCATCTTTCACAAAATTTCGAGATTGCGAAAAACCTCGTTGAAAATTGCAATTCCTTTTTCTTCATTTTTTCGAGATATAGCCGGACAACCCGAGCCAGGGGCGGCGCGATGGGGGGGGGGGGGGGTATGGGGGGTGTAACACCCCCCCAGACATATTTTCAGTCGGCAAAATCGGCAAAATTTTGGAAATATAAGGTGAGTCCGCAAAATCTCAGAAATGTCAATTGAAAAAGTTGTAGAAATTTTGCAGCATAATCAATAAAAAATTGAGCATTTCTACAAGTTTGTAGTCCTCTTTCATAAAACACAATCCAACATCAAAATTATTTACTTTCCAAACCGATATTTTCCAAAAATTTCGGCCTCGCTACGCTCGGCCTCATTGATTTTTTTCTTTCATACTTTTGAAACAATCCAAATTCAACAAAAATGATATTTTTCTTCAAAATTATTTCAACTTGTTTTATCAGATTTTTTCTCATTAAAACTCATTTTTGAAGTCAAGAATTTAAATTTTTCAAAAGCTTTGGCCTCGCTACGCTCGGCCTTATATTATTTTTCTTTTTGAACATTTTTTAAGTAGGTACAAATGGTCGTTTTTTTTTTACTCGAGTTAGATAATCATTTTATAACATTGTTTTATTAGACTTGAAATTAAAGAAAGTATTCCGCTCAAAATTTTCTCCCTCGCTTCGCTCGGGCCAAATTTATTTACCTTCTATTCACATTAAAACTATAATCTTCGAAGCTAATCTGTTGCAACAAAAAATTTCAAATTTCAGAATTCTTACTCGGCAATTTTGAATTTTTTAGTCGGCATTTTTGAACATCATTACCCCCCTAAAAGTTTATGCTCGAACCGCCTCACCGCCTCTGAACCCGACAAACAAGCGAAAAAAAATTATTGAGAATATTTATTTTTTTTCATTTTATCGGTTGTTAAGCGAAAAAATTGAATTAGCTATATTTTAATAAATCTGAAGTATTCGAATATTACTGATTCCGAAATTGCGAAATTTGATAATTCGAACGATATAAAAAGATAATACAGTAGAACCTCGATTATTCGATTTCTCGATTATCCGCGAGCATAAAATTCTATCCAATTTTACTCCGTTACCTATCCGACTTCTTTTAAATTTAGCTCTATTTTAAGCTCGACAAACATTTTTTTCAACTTTAAAATATCACAAAATACATTATTTTCTGTGCTTGAACTATGATTTTTCAAAAAATAATGAACAATCCTGAATCAGATAAATTACCTGCTTACGTAAAAATCCTGTCTTTTTGAGTGAGTGAAATAAATTTCATGAAAAATTCATGATTAATTCACTGATATTCTTTTCAGTCAAAAATCACAGATTTCTGATGAAATGACCATTTCATCAGAAATATAATTTCTCATCAAATTTGACTGATTCAGATCTGAAAAATTCGTACCTAAATTGATTGCTTGTCTCGAAAATCCTGCATTTCGTCAATTTTTCTTTGCTCAAATCTGTATTATCTCTATGATGGTGGTGTGTATGCATACCTATAAGTTCATAATTCCTCTTTTATTTTTATGGATTCTATTTTTTGAATTTTTTGTTGGGAAGGTTTTTTTTAAAATCCAGGGGTTTATATCTTATTTGAAAGTTCATTTACATTTTTTTTTTCCTGAAAAAACTGAACTACTTAACGGCACGAAAGAAGTAGATAAACCAATATTACAGAGTTTTAAAAAAAGTAAGTAAACTAAGATATTTCCACCAAATAGGATACTTTCCAGCATATTCATATTTACCCAAGCAATTACTCCGTCGTAAAAAAAAATCGGTAAATGCTCTTGAAAGACATCAATACCCAGAGTAATACAAAATCACTCGTAAAACTTGAAATCTAAATCCTCAATCCAATGCATCTAACTACATCTCCACCAGCCATCGAGCCTTTTCCAATTCAAAATTTCAAATCTCAGATACCTACCGTTGATCCTACACCACACCAATATTTCAATCCTCCCCATCTTATTTTAATTGTTTCAATACCACGACCCCAGAAGTAACAAAAAACATGGTCGTAATCACGACCCGAAGAATAAACTCGGTATTACAGCTACGTATTTCTACGTGCCTTGGTACAGGTTCATCCGACTCTCCTGGTCGTTGATTTTTATACCTATTGATATACGCGCCGGGACCAAAGATCCAACATATGTTACAAGTTAAGTTTCCTTATTTGTAATGATAAGAGGGTGCCCCTAGAGCATTACGTCCGAACGAGGGTAGATCTTCTTTGTAAAATACACAACAACAGAAAGACCAACACTGGAGGAAAAGAGAGGCCTGAGGATGATGCATGGCGTACATTGGTGAGACAGAGATGGAAAAAAAGTTAACCTGGCACCAGACCGTCTAGCGTTCTACGGTTCACGGACACCGTATTAGTATCGCCTCCGCAATCTTCTCTCTCTCGTCTTCCACCTACTTTCTTCTTTATGCCTCTCCTCGCTCTAATCTCTTTCGTCTGTTATTTCAATGATGCCTTAAATGGAAGCTTGTTTCATAATGTCGATAAGCTTTGGCTTAATGATTACACGACCAACGGAATGACTTTTCACTTCATCGCGATAAATTTTACAGTCTGTGATTTTTTTTGCCCCTTCCTGTCCTCGAGGGCCATATTCTTTATTTGTCATCAACGAACTAAGATGGTTCGATTTTATCGTAGATCAAAGACTCGCAAAATATACCTATTTTTGATAAGTATCTTCAATATTATTTTTGTTTTGTTTTGGTGCGATACATTGAATGAGGATGTAGGTAAAAATCATAAGGGTCAAAATTGATTTCTAAGTTGAGATTCCTCTCTGATTCTATTCATTTTGATAGAATTAGAATAAGTGTCGACTCAAAAAAAAAATTAATGGCTTCTAAGGCTGGTTTTTACATCCACACTTTCATGTAGAATCAAATGAAACATTGGTTTTGAGCTCAAATTTTCAATCAATGATGACCCCCGAATAAACAAAAGGAACATTTATGGAAAGTATCCCATATTAATACTCAATGAAGTAATTTTGAATTGGTAAATTATTATTTAAAATTTTCACTTATTTGTATTGTATAAATACATCCCAATAAAAAAAAAATTGTATGCACACTAGATTTTGGATTACATTACGTAATTCCTCAACAAAGAAGACTTGCAGTTTTGAAATTTATTAGCCACTATTCAAAATCTACCGACTAAAAAGTTTCAAAAATCAGACTCTAAAGTCTATGTGTAAAAATTATCCTCATAAATGGTACCAGTAGATAGTTATTTGAGTTTCCCATTTTTTTTCACTTTGAAAGAGTTTTTTTTATCGGATTCAATTCGTTGGGATTCCAGAGGGAACCAATTGAGAAGGGAAAGAATGGTGGGTAATATGAAATAATTCGCTCGATTTAATCACTTGAGTGTCAGATAACCTGAACTGGGCTAAATTGGGTTTGTTTTCAAAAAGAATTGAACGATTCAAAAATTACGAATTTACAAATAATTTCACAAAAAATGAAAAAAAATGCGTGATTTGAATCGAATTGAACGATACTTGGTGCAACCCAGATTCAAACAGAGCGAACGAGTATTTTTTTTGAAAAACTTACAATAAAAAGCAAAAAACTAATTGTTAATGGGTAAATTATTATTTAAAATGTTCGCCATAAATTGGGAAAACAAGGAATACAATTAAGTCTTGATATTTTTTTCACCAATGAAAAATTATTTTGCATTGATGAAAAAGGTTCAATAGGAATGTATTGACAAAAATTATTTTCCATTTTCCGAATGACATAATATGGTTTTGAGGAATGGCGAGGAAGAATTTTCCCTTACAACTCCATTTCCTGCACCCTTTTCATAATTATCCATTGGCCATAGGCCAGATTCTTTTCATTTGCCTACCAAGATTCTAGTAGATGAAAAAAAACCTACCTAGATTTTGAGGAAAAATTGTAAAAAAAAATTATGTTACACTTTTCAGAGTGATCCTTTACCTCAAAATAATTTGAGCCCTGATCCTAAGCTGCCCAAGGAACCCCTAGAATCCTTCTCGAAAAATGCGATTCAAAATGTACATCTTTGTGAATAATTCGATTCTGAAATTGGACACCCAAAAGGGTTTGGAAAATTGCAGATTTTGAAATTCAATTCTTGTTTCCCATCAATGTCAAATTAAAATTGCTCACTTATTTCAAAATCGAACAAACATTTTTTCTGCCACGTGGAATGATTTCTGATAAAAGTTTCAACTCACTCATAAAATTCAAATTGTTCATTCCATGGCTCGAAAAATTATCCGATTTTCCGGTGAGTCATTAAAGATGAATTCTTTTCGACAAAATTTTCATGGCAGTAGGCAGTACTACCACGACCTAATATTTCATGAAAATTGCAAACCATGAATCAAAAATTCTTACAATTTCGGGAGCATTGCTGCGATTTCATCATTGAAAAAACTCATAAAAAATTATTCCTGGCTGCCAGAAAATTCGCTCAATTTTCCCCCTCTTCAAAAATTGCGAACTAATTTATACAAGAAGCTGCTAGTTAGGCCTTCCGGCCCTATTTTCTGCCGGTTCTCTTTTTGGGTACCCAAATGAGGAATTATTCAAGATAATAGACGATATTTTACAGAAAATAACTCTTTTCACAGATAATAGAATCTGTTGAGAGGTTCACGGTCATTTTCCCGAAGCCTGAATCCCGAACGTACATTTTCCCGAATAGAACATTTCACGAAAACAATGTTCACAAATCCTTTTTCCCGAATACAATTCTCGAATTACCTTTTTCTCGAATGCAGAAATCCCGAATAATTTTTTTCTCGAACGCAAAAATATCGAATACGGAGAAAGTTATCTGTATTGAATGTCGAAGTCTATGGGGTCGTTTGATCTAAGATGTGGAACGACATACTTCAAATATTTTAAAATTCATTTTCTAAGTTGTAAATCAGCGAGAGATGGGTGTAAAATTTCATCTGAATTAGACAGGTTTTTTTTCGATGGCGAAATTGTGGTGGATTTTCATTTTCAAAAATTGATATCGATTCAGATTGGTGAACTTTTTCAGTTTGCAGTACCTAGTCATAGGCGCACCCAGAAATAATTTAAGGGAGCTGAAAATTTGAGAAAAAATACGGGAAGGGAGCCAAATTTAAAAAAGTTATTTTTCAATGATCTTTCAGTCAAAAATCATTAATTTAAAAGAAAATGATTAAAATACTGCCCGAGCGAAATTTAAAAAAAAAAATACTGTTTGAAAAGCAATTTTTACCGGTTTTCTCTATTTGGGAAACAAAGAATACGGGATTTTGGTATTCGGGAAAAAGGATTCGTGAAAATTTTCTTGTGAAATGCTCCATTCGGGAAAATGTCCGTTCGGGATTTAGGTATGAAGTTAAGTCATTCGATGCTGCGGAGATTAAAGACTAAGCTAATGAACCTAGTAGTTCAAGCCTATCAGGAAAAGAAAGAAAAAAGGTAATCGAATCGAAAATTTACGTGAAAAATGCCATTTTGGAGCATCAAAAATCAAATTTTTTCAAATCTTTGCCCTCGCTTCGCTCGGACATAATGAAAACCACAATTATATAAATAGATTCCATATTGGTATTCCAAGTCTTCATACTCAGTTCGTACCTTCCCAACGAAAGCGTCTGACGTGAATTCTTGGAGTTTCTGGGTATTATTTTCGGTTTTTAAGGTCAAAGTGATTACCTCAAAGTCGTTTGTTCCAAAATTACACCTTTATCAAGGTTTTTTCTCTAAATATTTTGTGCAAATTGAATAAGAACTTCATAACACCCGCGTGTAACTTGTATGAATGAACATGTTTCAAATTCTGAATTTACTGTTCTCAACACGTTTTTTTGGGGGGGAGGGGAGGAGGAGGAGGGAGAAATTGTGAAAGATGAACGAAAAATTTCTCGAAAAAATTTGAAAGTTCGGTCCATCGCTAATTCGCTAATACCCACATTGAAAACATTCTTCATCGTGAAATTTTTTTAAAAATCGTTACTTTCTTGATTTTTTTCACCTCAGAATACCAAAATTTTCAAATGCTCGAGCTCTAAAACTCGAATCTGTCTATCCACGTATCTCACAAGTAAACCTACTCCAATACTCTTGGAATCAAAACTCGACATCTCAAGTTCAATTTCACCACTTTCTTTGCCAAATCACCTCAGTGAACCTAAATCAAAGACACAGTTTCGAATTCATACCTACCTCGATCCAAATAAACCTTCAGACAAAAACTAGATAAAAAGAAAGCCTTCCTACCATTAAAAATACCCAATTCTCAAAACGTATTATAATCATCCTAGCAGGACACCATGTCCATTGTCATATAAACACCCATTACCGAACCTATAAACGAAAATAAATTCATCAACAAAACTCTCTATGGGTAAGTAAGTACACGTTGAACCGTAACACGATTATGTTTCCTACATCCAAACGCAGCGAACACCAAACAGCATACATAATTCCACCACATCTAACCTCCTCATCTCGACGTCAAACATCATCACCGCACGACCACTTCGACACCGCGTGATTTCGCATCTTCCAAATAAATTAACCATCCGCGCTACCATACAAAAAGACGAAAAAAAATTAACAACGAGGCAGCGAAAGGATCAACGTTGCAGATGCACATTCGCGCATAAAACAAAAGTATTATCATCTTTAACAAATAAATTTATTCTTCGGTTCATTATGCGTTTATTGTGTACGTAGGATAGCGAGTTCGACATGGTCGTAAACCAATGACTTCTGGTGTTAGTTGCACGTGACTATTTTAGTAATATTATGTGTACGTACGGTGCATTTGCGTATCGTACAAGTAAATGTACTTTGAATGATGCTATATTCACGGTGCAGCAATATAGATTTATAAATGTAGGCACAAACGTACTGTACCGTCGTCTACGTACGTCTTACGTTTGAAGTAGTAAATGTTTATTTATGTACCAGAGAAGTAAAAAAGTAAAATGTTTGAGCGGTTTGAAGCGGATCTGTTTGATACCTTTGGTCTGTGCTGGTGCACTGCATATTACACACTCGTAAATTTATATAGGTTCGCAGTTCGCATACACCGTATTGAAAGTAAATTGTAAAATTTAATTTCGACGTGGTATGTTAAATCATTTTTCTTATTTTCCCATCATTTTTTTAAACAAGGAATCGAAAATGATGAAAAAAGAAAGAACATTTTAATCGCAAATCTGATAGTGAAACAAGCATTACCTGATGCTTTTCAATTATACTTGAGATAATTTTATGAAATACCTACGAGTTACGACAAGGTGTCCACGATATTTCAAAAATGAATTTAAAAAAATATGATGTGACGATGTGAGCCTAGAGCCTTATACCTGGCTCATTCCATGTCAACTCGACCACTTTTTGATGTTAGGTCCACCGATTTTGCTAAAAAAAAAATTCACGAGTTCCCCTCGATGACCTAATGAAGGAATCACCATTATTTTGATCCTAACTGCTCAGGGGGTGGGGGGTGGCCCTGGTAATTTTTGTATCATCGGGATTTTTTGTGAAACGGCTCAACTTTGAAGGCATATAGCTCGAATTGGGTTTGGCGTAGAACAGATTTATTTACGCAGTTTTGTAGAGAATTGAAAGGAGATTCGAATTTGATAATCACATTTCGAAAAGTTCAAAGTTGAACTTTTGAAATGAAAGTTCAACTTTCGTGATGAATACATCATACGCAAGCCCCCATTTAAAAATCTGAAAAAATTACTATGAGTAGTACTTTTTATGCCCTTTTCAACCTACGAATTTTCAAAATGGGATTTCAAGGCACCTGGGGGGTACCGGGGGCCCTAATTATGACCAAAATTCAAAAAAATGTAAAAACTCAAAAAACATGTCGATTTCTACTGATTCGAAGGCGCTGAGTTCGAATATGTATTCAGTTTTTTCATCCAACTCCTCTGAGCCCCCCTATTGGCCCCCCGAATAGGGTCAAAATTTTAAAAAATGGAAAATTACGTGTGACCAGTCGTTTGTAAGGTTTTTGGGGTCGCTGATTTCGAATATTTTTGCGATTCGACCCTTTGAGGCCCCTCAGCCCCCTCCCCATTTTGAGAAAAGCATGTAAGAAGTGAAAATATCGTTTGGGGTATCGATTTCTGCTGATTCGAAAGCGCCGAGTTCGAATACGTATTCAGTTTTTTCGTCCGACCCCTTTGGAACCCCTATCAGCCCTCCGATGGGGGTCAAAATTTTTTTAAAAAAGCAAAAGAAGGCTGATAGGGGTTCCAGAGGGGTCGGACGAAAAAACTGAATACATATTCGAACTCAGCGCCTTCAAATCAGCAGAAAGCAACATGTTTCTTGAGTTTTTACATTTTTTTGAATTTTGGTCAAAATTGGAAACCCCGGTACCCCCAGGGGTCTTGAGATCCCATTTTGAAAATTCGTAGGATGAAAAGGGCATAAAAAGTACTACTCATAGTAATTTTTTTCAGATTTTTAAATGGGGGCTTGCGTATGATGTATTCATCACGAAAGTTGAACTTTCATTTCAAAAGTTCAACTTTGAACTTTTCGAAATGTGATTATCAAATTCGAATCTCCTTTCAATTCTCTACAAAACTGCGTGAACAAATCTGTTCATCGAGCTATACTCCTTCAGAGTTGAGCCGTTTCACAAAAAATCCAATGATACAAAAATTACCAGCCCCCCCCCCCAGCAGTTAGGATCAAAATAATGGTGATTCCTTCATTAGGTCATCGAGGGAAACTCGTAAATTTTTTTTAGCAAAATCAGTGGACCTAACGTCAAGAAGTGGTCGAGTTGACATGGAATGAGCCACCTAGAAACCACGCTTAGGTGCCTGAAATTTATTTTCAAGGTGACACTGATTTTGGGCCTATCAGAAAGGCTGGAATAAAGGGGGAACACCTCAACTCGAAAACCAATTTTCAACATCCCAGAATGCTTTCTATATTCAAGCTCACATTTACAGGTCAACGTTTTGATACTTTTGAAATCCTGTTGAAGTTTAATGAGTGATTCCCACAGTATTTTTCGCACTGATCACGAAATGAGTAGTGAAGAAGTTCCATCATCCAAGCATTTTTCACAATTTAAATTTTGGTTCTGCATTTTTTGACAATTTTCGATCTTTAAAGTCGATTTTCAGGGAAAGGAAGCCTCCTAAAGAAAATATGAATAGAGGATAAATTGTAGATCATAAAATTCCCTCTTTGTAAAGTTCTTTTTAGATTTTTCTTGAAAGGCTTAACTACATAAGGGTAAGGGTCCCTAATATGGACCGCATTTTTGTTTTGAAGTGCCTACGGCGCTAGGAGTGAGATAGGAATGTGGTAAATGGCTTAAAATGTAGCCACATCTATCTAGTTTAACTCCCCAAAATTTCACCCCCCACCGTTAAGTTTAAGTGGACCAAAAACAGGGTTTCCCAAAAAGTGTCAAAAACAGTAGTCGAAATTTTGGGTTCCTAATATGGACCGGTCGAAAAAAACGAAAATAATGGGTAAAAAATCGTTAAAAAGTCATTTAATCGAGTCGAATACATTTGTGACGCGCCATGAGAAACCGACCCTTGAGGTGAAAAATGAAATTTCGCGAAAAACGCAAAAATAGGTTGAAAAGTTGATATTTTGGCGTTTTTCGCGAAATTTCATTTTTCACCTGAAGGGTCGGTTTCTCATGGCGCGTCACATTTAAAAAGTACAATAGAACATTTATTTTGCTCTCGAAATCGACATCGCTGCAGAGAAACACACGAAAAATGTAAACAATGTCAAATTCGCCGGTGGTCCATATTAGGACACCTCATAACTTTTTTTTAGAAAAATTATTACTCAACTTACCGTAGATATAATCTAAAACTGATTAGCACACTTAAATCTTACGACTTTCGACTACAAATTAAAATTAAAACCACATTCATTTATGTTATTTAAACTCATCACATTGTCAATCGAAATGATGATTGAAAAAAATTTTTCTTAGTGCAAAATCTTATTTTGGCTCTAACTCCGCGAATTTTGGCTTTTGGGCTTTGATTTTGGTCTCATTGTGTTTCTCTGTGAAAAATGAACAAGATACATTTTTTCCCCGAAAGATCGCATCATCAATGGACGAGATAAGCCACCGGTCCATATTAGGGAACCGGTCCATATTCGGTACCCTTACCCTTAGATATTTTGGTTCAAAGTTCTTCTTTTTTTAAGAAATTCAAAATATCACGAAAACCAAGCCTCACGAGATAAAATTAATCGGACTGTACAGAGAGGAAATTTGACGCTCTATAAATTTTATTCTTTTCATTTTTTTCTTCAGAAAGCTTTCTTTGAATTGAGACGCTTTTACCGCCCTCCTCCCCTCACCATCAATCCACACCTTTTAATAACACTACCTCGATAATCACCATTTCAAACCGATTCAAAACATCAACAAACACCTTCGAGGCACTGCCCCACTCGAGATAATTTCCGCACCGAGCAAAATGTCAATGAACCATCCAACCCCTCACCCTTCCCTTGGCAATCTAATATTGATAAAATTTCAATTTCAAACAGATATATTGCGGACTACAGGACGACGACGCGACGTCGAAAAGTAGTTACCAGCGAAATCCTCATCTTTAAAGATAGATTATGTGGTTTATCTTATATCTCAGCATGAAGTTACGAATCTGGCGATAAAATCTCTTCTATACCACGGTTTTACCATATACCAAGTGCACATCGACATACCTTATTCATTGTAAACTATATCAGACGGTTTGAATTTTTCAAAAAAAACACGAGAAACCAGGATTAGCGAAATTCCATTTCGACATTCGGTTATCTCAAACCTCACGCTATATCTGATCGCTTATTTATTTTCGTCCAGCGAACAAATGCTACGTCTCGTGTACCTAAATCCCCAGACTGAAATCCCTTCCATGGTACCCGCACACATTGGAAAAATTTTCCATTCTCGATATAAATTTCATACAAAAAAATACGAAAAGAAAATAACTCGAAGAGAAAAAGCTTCCGGGTAGTAAAGAACGCAGCATCTCACCCAAGACCCAACACTCGATAGGTAGCAATTACAAGCCAATAAAATACACACCTCGGAGCCACTATATGGAATAGATAAATACTAAACGGAGTATTTATTATGGGTAAAACAAGCCTCCATACGTGGTTAAATTGTATCATAACATCGATACACAAAATGCTAATCAAGATACCATAAGCCATTAGGTGTACATGGTTATCTAATAATAAGTGAGAACTGGTTCCCAATATACATATTTCATTATATTTTTAGATTCGAGTGAAAAAAACGAATCGTACGAGGAAAAAAAAGAAGCAAAACAAAAAAAGACGAAACGTAATGAAATGACGACTATTTTAGGAAATATAAAATACCGGTCGTGTAAACATTGCACACAGACTCTGGCATCGCGGGTCGATTCCCGATCTCTTTTTTTTTACCTTAGCAACCGGGGTAGGGTTCGACAGTGTTGAACACCTGCGTCTAAAACCGCGGGACATCTATATCCTCCTATCTCTCCTCTTCCTCCGATCTAAAATAATTGCTTATTGAGTGGGTAGACTGCCCGAGGCAAACACACCACAGATAGTAATATACGACAGAGTGAAAGAGAGAGAAATGCGGAGTGGATAGAGAAAAAATATATAACTGGTTTTCAACTTTACTTAGCCTGAGCTTCGCTTGGGCGGACACCTCATCCAAGGTTATGATCTAACATCAATCTATAATCCCTCTCTTGTCTTTACCACTGCGAGATAGCACGACGCTGGCCAACAATATGGAGAAAACGTATCAATCAGTGGACCTTTTACGTATGATTTCGAATTGTATTCTTATCTATGGTGCTCGATTGTTCATGTGGGGGCAGCTTATCACGCGACCTATAAATTTTGGATGCAATAATGAATTGGTGCCCTTTGAAACGGGAGACATCCCGACTCGGAGTGAAATTTTGAGCTGAAATTAGAATTAATCAAAAGTACATACATCAGAAAACAGACCGATATCCAAAATTTCAGCAACCGAAGTTAATTTCTAGAATTTTTAAAATTTCAGAACTCATCCTCGATGCCTTGCGAAATATGAAAATGTGATCTATTTGAAGAAATCAAAAATCAAAAATTTTGCATAACCCTATTTTCTATCTCTGGAATAGATTGGAGACGATTTCGAGACGTATCCGAGCTTACAGAAAATTTTGGATTTTTCCAGCACAGGAGAAAGCTCCTCTACAAAATGGTACCCATCAACTTCAACTTCAGCATCCAAAATCGCGATTTATTCATCTCGGTGACCTATGTCAAAAATAAAGTATTTTTAAATTTTCGAGATTGGTCGGTATGTTTTAAAATTTTTTCGAGAAAATTTCCTGCCAAAAAATGTGGATTTGAACTCGAAGTTGAAAATTTTTTAAAATTGTACTTCAATTGGCTAAATAGGTTACCAATATGGGTAGTTATTAAATTATACACCATTTTTATAGAATTTCCTTCAGCAGTGCTGAAAATTTCCAAAATTAAAAAAAAAAAGCTTTGAAACTGCTTCCAATTAATTCTGCAGATCAATAATGAAGTTTGCTTAGACCTTTGGCATTTTTTTGATTACATTCAATATTCATGCTTTGGAGAGCAATGAAGTAATTTTGAAATTTTACAAATTCGTTTAGATATCAAGATTATGTACTTCCGATTCATTTCTTCTTCGGTTCAAGATTCTATTTTGAGTTAGAATATATATTTTTCAAGACTACGCCAATGTAGTCAAAAGACTGAAGAGGGGATGGGACTTCCAGTTTAAGAAATAAGTAAATAATTTATTACTGATTCAATCAGTAAATTAAAATTTTTACCGATTCAAAAATGAAAATTCGCTGATTAAATCAGTAAAATTTTTACTTATTTCTTCAGTTGCACTCTTTCGTATTGGTAATCAGTGAATTTTGATTGATTCAAGTTTAGAGAGTATCAGAAAAAAATTAAGAAATTGTGATTAGGGCTACATGCATTGAAAAATTGGCGAGTGTTCGGACTAATTTGACAACATTTAGAATTGTTCAATAATGAAAAGAAAAAATCATGTTCCAGTGAAACGAGGGTGCAATGGTGCATTTCGCCTTTTACGAGCTCTTTGAGACCTTATTTCAACACTTTTTAAATCATGAACTTCTACATAAGTATGTTACAAATCAGAGGTGACCAGAGTCCGTTCTGAAAAGGACTCGAAGTCGGACTCTTGGACAGGGCCGGACCCGAAATTAGAAAAATTTAGCGGCCCACCGAGAAATCCCATTTTTACCGGCCCAAATTAGTACGCACCGGTCCATTTTTGGGGGGAGAGGGCAAAACCCCTTTTTTTTCGTAATTCTACCTTAAACCGTTGTTTATATTCAATTCTTTTTTTAAAAAAGTGCGAATTTTATTCATTCCCGAGCGAAGCGAGGGCGAAGCTTTGAAAAAATTGTATATTTAATGTCTCAAAAGGACGTTTTTTTCATTGCTTCATTGCTTTGAAAATCGTTCATCTGATGTAATTATTGTGAAAGGGTGTTTTGCAATTACCCCTCGTACTATACTTTCGGACGCCATTGGGCTTGGAGCACTAAATTTGAAATTTTTTTTCGTTGTTAAATTGAGAAAGCACTGAAATTTATGAAGCGTAGGTAGAGGTGTTGGATCATAATTATTCAAGTGCTAGAGCCCTGACAAGCCACTTATTAAATTTATAAAACACGAAGCATAATATTACCCGAGCAAAGCAAGGGCCAAAAATTTAGAGAAAATTTTAGAAAAAATTGCAATTTCTGCTTTAAAAAGGCGTAGGTATGTTTTTTTTTAAATTTTAAATTAGAAGTAACCTAAATTAATTTTAAAAATGTTTCCAAGTGTTTGGAAGTAGGTATATGGGATTTTTTTTTCAATTTTTTGTTTTTTTGACAATAAATCCGTTTTTTTGACTACAAAAATTTTTGAATTAGGTATTTTTGCTACGTATTCAAGTATACCGTGTTCACATTTTTAGAAAGAAAAAATAGAGGTTGGTTTCATCCGATGCAAAACTTTGACAGAAATCTCAAGAGTGACAATGAAACTTTTTTCGACTAATATTTGACAAAATAAAAATTTTTCCACGCACGATTTTTAAAAAAGTTGTCAATCAGTCAATTAGATTTTGTTCTAGAATAAAATAAATTACCTACAATTTGTGAGTTTTTTTTTCCTGTAGCCTTTCAAAAAAACCCGCGGTCCTCGATAACTTCTCGTGGGTTGAGGATAAAAATTCACAAAAAAGTCTGAAGCATTATGATGATATTAACTTGAGAATTTAGCCCGAGCAATGCGAAGGCGAAATTTTTTCCAAGAATTTTCATTATAAAACAGGAAAAAAAATATTTGCAGGTGATTTCTTCTTTTTTTGGATTTGTTTAGAAAATTCCAATGAAAAGTTCTAAATATTCAGACTATTCTAGGTTTTTCGGAGAATGGACACCTCCACACCACGTCTTGTTCTCCAAAAAAGCGGAAAACTTTTTGAACAATTGCAACGTAACAAAAAGTTGAAAGGTATCAAGCTTGACAGGCTTGATCAATTGATTATACCTCATTCAATCAATTTTCAATTTTGCTCACGCCTGAAAATTTTTCTCTCAAAAATTTCATTAAAACCTATAAAATTTTAAAATAGTTCCAGTTCCGAGCGAAGCGAGGAGAGAAAATTTTAGAAGAGCTCACATTGAAAGTGGAAAAATACGATGCTTCAGATTAAGTAATAAACTTGAATAAAAATGGGCCACTTCAAAATTATTGAAAGAAAAATACAATTGGACCGAGCGCAGCTAGGCCAAAGCTTTTAAAAAAATTGGATTTCCAAACATCGAAAATTAGTTTTAAGGGGGAAAAATCAAGTAATTACATAAAATTAGCTTTATAACTTTGAAAAAAAATATGAAAAAAATCACTTTGCTAGCATCTGGCTAATCTTAAAATTATGATAGGAAAAAGTCAATAAGGCCGAGCGAGGCCGAAGTTTTTGAAAATTTTTGATTTACCTAAGGGAGTAAGCAATCCCTTCAAAAAATACCAAAATATCATGATTTAGTTCCGTGTATAAATTTGACAAGATCTCCACGATTTGCCGAATTTGCGAAATTTTTTCAAATTTGTCACCTGGAACTTGGCTGGGGAAATTACTCCCCCAACCCCCACCATCGCGCCGCCCTTGAGCCTTATATGAATGTATATTAGGAGTGCCTATTTATTCCAAGTGAAGGGAAACAAAATAGCCGGAGTATACATAGGTAGGTATCTGAGAAATACATCTGATCTGTTTGTGATTCAAAGTTGAATCAACTTATTGATTATGACTGATTTCAGTCAGCGTGTATTTTTCTGGATGCAACTTCCTCATTTCTTTAGTTTTTTTGTTAAAATTTTAAAAATCAAAGCGGCCCAAATTTTTCTTCACCGGCCCGCACACGTACCGGCCCACCGAGTTTTCCTCGGTAACTTTCCCGCTGGGTCCGGGCCTGCTCTTGGACTCCGAGTCCGAGTACATTTTGGATGAACTCGTACATCATGGACTCGCGAGTCCAATTTCAACGATTTGGAAACGAGTCCTTTTACGGGTCCGAGTCCATTAAATTTTGTAATGCCCAAACATCGGGAAAATATTTTGGAAATTCACACGATTTTTTGTTCTTCTGGGTCCATAGAAAACCTTTTTTCTATATGACCCCTGATTTTGACGCCTATGAGAGGTGCACTCATGGATTCAAATTTTTTGGACTCTAAACGGACTTGTAAATGGACTCTACGAGTCAATGAATTGGACTCGCGAAAGACTCTAGAGTCCAATTTTCATGGACTCTTGCAATCGGACTCGCAAGTCCAATTTATAGCATATTAGTATTATTCAATATTCGTGCCACCCATAAAGAAGCAAGTAAGGTTTTATTTTAGTACCAAAACCATCCCGAGGTGTAAAACATTGAGAAAGCAGGATAAAGAAAACATTTTTCAAGTATTTCAACTTTGAAAAGAAGCAAATAAGTACACATTATTCTTTCTACCTTTTTTTTTCAACTGGGCGACAAAAAATGAAATAAGAAATCAAAATGAATTTTGTTGAAGAGGTGATCGAAAAAAATATCTACTGCAGCATTTCAACTTCTCATTTTTTTTTACAATAGGTACGTTACCTCATTCCCTTCCTCGCATCTCTCACAGAAAACACCAACTAATTTTTCACCTCCTCCGACGCATACGCATCAGCTCAAGAAAATAAAAACACACCAAAATTACCAGTAAATCAACAACGTGTAATTTACTTTCACGAAAAACTGAGTATTAATTTTTTTTTTTTTTCGTTTCGTCTCGGGCACAATATAACACGTAAGGTGTCTAAATGAACACCTGACCATGGTATACGCCATGATTTCGTAATTTAGGTATAAAAACGGTATATTATTTTGGACGATTTTAAACCAAACGAAACGCAGGTAATCATACTAATCATGACGATAGAAAGAAGTATTAAATAAAATCCTAAAACCAACAAGCATTCGGCAATTACCAAGTATAACAGATCAACGGTGAGCTATAAATCAACGTGAAATTTCATACTGTACACAAAGGTGCGTGCAAGTTTCTCGTGCCCGTCCAACTCACTGGTTGAGATGGATTAAGTTTTTCGAAGTATTAGGTAGATAGGTCGAAAAAATCACTTCAAAGTCAGCAACCACCATTCAACTCGGTTTGAAAAAATGCATTTCAATTAAAACCAACTGAATATTTCAAGTTGATAATTTTTAAAATCAAAATTATCGTTGGTATTTTAATTGACAGACACCTCAAGGAGCAAATCATATTTTCAAGAAAATCTAATAAAACTTTTCTCAACCAAGAGAATGGGTAGTAAAACTGAACAAATTTTCAATTCATGATTTCTTTACCTACCTAATTTTAAAATTGAATGAGTTAGGTACTAAAAATTTCGTTCAAATCAAAATCAGAAATAATTTGAAATTTTTAAGCCCATTTTATTTTCACATGACCAGTGGATCTATCCTTTTAGCGAAAAAAAAAATGAAAAAAATGAATCAAAGGAATGAATACATTAAGTATGTAGATGAAAATTTTATTCTGAAGACTTTTTTTTTTCGAAAACATTTTTCGAAGGGAGGAAAAAAGTTCAAAGATGAAAATTTCTTCAGTTTTTAATTACCTACTTACTAGTTACAAGGTAAGTACCTATCCATTCTCAAAGTTGACAAAATTTTAATCTGATCTTTTTAAAAACTTAAAAACAGAATTAGCTCTCTCAATTTTCAAAAACCAAAACGTTTTTTTGGACTAGAAATTTAACAGCAAATTATCATTTATCAAAATTTGTTTTAGGATAATTTTAAAGAACAAAATCGTTTCATTTTTATCGGATTGAAGCATAGAGTCTTATACTTACTCTATGATTGAAGTAAAAAAGAGAGACGAAGACACATTTTGAGTACATACGTCATATGATGGTGCGAACTCATTTCAAAAAACTCGATATCAAACCTCTCGATTTTTTTCAAAAGTTCAGCATGATTTTCGATCAAAATGACATTTTCGTCATAAAAAAAATTCAAATCCAATAAAATTGCTATACGAAATCAAAAGTTTATTAGCCAACGTTGGAAAATATTTTTCCAAGGGTAGAAAGTTCATAACAGTAAGCAAAATAAAGAGCGTGAAAAAAACTAAGTAATAAAAATTCGATTCTAGGATATCTACCCGAATTCGATTACCCGAAATATAAAAATCCCGAATGGACATTTCCCCGAATAACTGTTTTCCCGAATCCAATTCCTCGAAAACGCAGAAGTTAGACAATTGAAGAAGATGAGTTTTTGAAAAAAAACTTAACGATTTTTTGCGATTAAAAAATATTTATCGGTTAGATAAGTAGATACTTATGCCCTAAAGTGAAAAAAATGATAACGTAAGGTTTTTGGCTACAATTTTGTTTTTGAATCACCAAACACGGTTCAGAAATGTGGAAGTTATGATTTTTTTATGACGAAATTACTATTTCTCATTTCACCCAAAAAATTCATAACGTCGTTATTTTTGAACCATTTTTGGTGATTCAAAAACGAAATTGTAGCTAAGACTCCACGAGACATTTACCTAATTGATTAATTTTTTTTATCCGAAAAATGGACGGATTTTTCTTAGATATCAAATTTTGTGATTTTTATTCTCCATTTTTTTTGGCGTTGTTTCTTATTGAAACATAGAAACACCATACGTCAAAAGATTTGAGGAGTGTCGTTGCAAAACGCAACATCTCGATTTTTATCATTTTTGAGTTAATATATCAGTCTTATAGGAAATTCAACGAGGAATCGAATGGTGCCATAGACAGGACTCCATAACGACCATAAATACCTTTTATCTGCCATAAAAGATAACGTTTCGGTGCAAAACGCAACAAATACTGGATGTTTCGGTGCAAAACGCAACATCTTTTTTGTTTTGCCCCCCTCCAACCCCCCTTGAGGTACAAGTGTGAAGTGACCCCAAAACATGTAGCTGAGGTCCTAAGCTTTCCAATGAGACCGCCCCGAGCCAAAACCCTCCACCCAATTTTGAATGACAGTTTTTTGCGATTTCCCAAAAATCAGGTTTTCGGAGATGTTGCGTTTTGCAACGACACTCCTCATTTATCAAAGACTCCTCTTTCACAAAAAAATTTCGGCACCGCCTTCTAATACAACAAACAGCCGAAAAAACGTGAGGTGTTCATTTCGGCTCCGCAGTTTATTTTCACCCCACTTTACGGTGCATATTTTTTTGGATTAATTCGGGCGTTAATGCATTCGGGAAAATTGATTTCGGGAGGGTAAAAGGTCATTCGGGGGTATTTCTATTCGGGGAAACGAATTCGGGGAAATGTCCAGGAACCGGCAACACCATGTCATCGCAAGAATTTAAACCCAAAATCGAACTTCACGGTAAGTTTTTCGTCCCTTCTCATCGTCCTCCATCAAAAACACCCAATCCACCAGACATTTATCCCAAAACCACACTTCACATTGACACCTCGGGTGAAAAAAGTAACCTACAATCCGTTTTTATCTCCGGACCATCGTATTTCTCGCACTTCCCAAAACCGTTACACCAAAATCATGGTCAAGAACGACGCTTGTTGCAATATCGCGCGACGACCCGATCATTTTTTTTTAGATGATTAGAGTCGATACGATGACCACGGTGTAGCGGTCAGTTCATCCGTACGTGTAAACGTTTCTTCAGCTTTATGTGAGAGAGATGGAGACACGAGGAGCAAGTAGTGATCGTCGTGTAGCTTCATCTTCGTCTTTTTTTTTTCTTTTCATCTTTCTTCATCTTCTTCTCCACTATATAGCGTATGTATAACTCGTTTTATACTGTAAATTTGCAGCAGGACGGCGAGGGGAATGCACTATCACGACGTTAGTTCCAGATGTGGAATAGTAAATACGATGCGAGACGTGCGGTGATGCGAGGTAAAAACGGGTAAAGTATAAGAACCTTAAAACTCGAAGGAGAGGTTAGGAACGATTCAACTGATTTAGAACGTCGTCGCAGAGAATAGCCAAGATGGCAGTGTACTTGGAAATTAGATTCTGTAGTTATTTTCTCAATTAATTTAAGCATCCCGATGAAAAAATTTTAGATCAAATCATATCTGATTTAGATCAAATTTTATCAAAACAGATAAAATTTGATCTCAGAAATGTCCCAATCAAATTATATCTAATTACATCTAATTTTTTTTAGATGATTTGATCAAATTATATGTCATTTGATCACATCACATCAAACTGGATCTGAACTTCATAATATTTTCAGATATGAATTGATACAATGAGATATGATTTGATGTAATTTGATAAAATTAGATCGGGACATTTTTGAGATATGATTAGATCTGAAATTTTTTCATCGGGATCATCGAGGAGGAAGTCCAATATCGACGGTTTCAACTTCCTTTTCAAAAAATCAAAATTTTTTCGAATAATAAAAATCATACCTATCTATTTTTTCAATCTGAATTCATAAAAAGTTTTAGTGTTTTTTTCAGAACTCGAATTTCACTGAACTCCCAGAAAATTTTCAGTAATTTTCCAGATACTCATATTTTCCAGAATTTTTACCAATTTTCCAAAATTTTCACTCATTTTTCAGAATTTTTACTGATTTTTTAGAGTCTTTACTGATTTTCTTGAAAAATTTTACCAATTTTCCAGAATTTTTACCCAATTTCCAGAAAAATCACCAGAGTTTCAAAAAGTTTACTGATTTCCCAGTCAAGTTCGATAATTTTCAGATTTTTCACTGCATAATTTTTTCACTGTAGAAGTGGTCCAGTGAAAATTTTTCAATGGAGAATTGCTGTGCTGCGAATCTCGCTGTTTTTAGATAATTCTGTCACCAGTTCAAAATGATCATGCATGTGAGAAATGTATCAGATTCAGCCATTCAATTCCTTAAAACACGACAGTGAAAAAAATGTAGATGCTGCAAACATCTTTTCTAATATGTGCCTGGTTCAACTCAGAAAAAAATGAAGAGAAGAAAGAGAAGTAAGATATTTAATGTAACAAATGTGCACCATTGTGAGAAGTGGTGGAGCAAAAAAATATTCTGATTCACCTTTGGAGGGGGGAGGGGTGTCTGGTCATTTCGAGTAGGAAAGTCGTCTTGAAAATTTCTACCATGGAATTCAACTCTGTAAATCTGCATCAGTCAAATTTGAGAAAATTTTGCTATTTTTAAGCTGTAAAATCAAACTCACCAAAAAATCAGCGATTTTTTTGATTACTCAGTTGATTCCCAGCTTGTCAGGAAAAAAAATTATAAACTCATCTACTGAATCTCTGATATTTTTCCTGACTTCCTGGCTTCAAGTTAATTCCAAAAATATAACAATTCATTGGTGACGCAAAATAGGGTCCTAAAAATTTTGGTATTACCCTCTCCCACCCAAGAGGGAAAAACATATCCATGTTACAATAATCAATTTTGAACCGAAAAAACTGTAGAAAAATAACTTATTTTCAACAAAATTCATCTCGTCAGTTTAAAAATACAGAATTGCATCAAGTTTGACTGCTTCAGATTTAACGAGTAAGTGGGACGAAGCTGAGGAGTTCTCAAAGTATAGACTCATAAAAAAATAGTCGTTTTTCACAAGTTAACTTCAATGAAAAAAGCATAAAAAAGAAGAAAGAAGGCAACAAAGCCGCAGTTTGAGTCTCTACATCTACCTAAGCCATCATTGGCCCAATTACAAGGTAGTTGAAAAATCGATATTTTTGATTTTTAGAAAAACAAAATGAAAGGTACAGAGAAAGAAACGGGTAAGTCGAAAAATTGTGCATTAAAGATGAGACCAAGGCAGAAATTGAAAGAGAGTTACATCTAAGTTCTTTTTTGCAATATATAGTTTTTCGACATCTGGTTTTTTCTCCATACTCTACCCTTCAAAAAATGTACTCTTGATTGAGCATCAAATCTCAACCAACATTCAAATTCTAATGCAAAACTCCATTCTGACACACAAAAAAATTAGAAATTTTGTATTCTTGAACAAACCTTCGTAAAAAAAAAATTCGTGATGAAAAATTGAAAAATTTTTGCAACAAAAAATCTTTTTACTATAGCACCCCAATAATGCAAGATTTTCAATTTTTAAACAGTAGTTTCACATCAATTCTTGAAAGTTGGGTTTATCAAATTCGTGCGACTTGGGGACAATTATTTAGTTTTTCCAAACATCAATAATCACGTTTTTAAATCATCTGTAGCCTTTGAACGGGCAATGGTCACCAGGGACAGGAACTGCAGGAAGGTGTAGGAACTTCATTGCACCATTTTAGCCTCTTTCCTCTTTTCCACGCTATCTTAATAGAGAGTTAGATAAGTTCGAGTAAGTGGCTGAAATTTTTCATGTTTCCAATTCAAAATTAACCACCAATTGCAAATTTGGCGATAATTCGAGTACAAAAAAGTACACTGTTCAATACATTTATTCCTACATTTCTTGACAAAATAGTAAGTCATCAATATACCTTTTTTTTTTTAAACAATCGCTAAACATTTGTTTCAAATCTGGCCGGAGAAAGCTCATCAAAATCACACACCTTTCAACCTCCTCCCCCTTTCAAAAATCCAACCCGAAACCATACTCCATTAACCATTTTCTCCAATCGTGAAAATAAAACCACCGTATCCGACTTACGATAAAAATCAAACCAGTTCGCCGAGCTCATCAAAACTCGGAGCACCACTTCGCAGGTAATTATCAGGCAATTAACACGACCAGGTAAGATATAAATCCAGACCCGCCCAACAGCTATCAATCCATCAAAGCTACCACATAATCCACCCTAGTACACTCCTTCTCTGCTAAAATCTATCTCAAAGAGTCGTACGCTTATCGTCTTCTATTATCTTATACTTTTTTTTTTATTTTACTCGCTCGTAAAAATGGCCTTGATCTGTGTGTAGCCTATAGTAAAACGAACACGTGGCCTGGTATGACGTCAGATATCCAGCCACAGCAAGAGCATAGGCAAGGCAAAGACCCAGCAACTTGTTTACCAATTCTATGGTATACACGATGCCGGGTTATACTTATTATAGTGCACTGGCCCTCTTCACCTCTTCACCACTGTTCGAGCTACCGTATCTATGACATATGCATCCAGAAATATTTCACGACTTGATTTATCCTACAAGTCGAAGAAAAAAAACACATATGCACGTGCATCACCGAGAGACCAACAACAAGACTACGATCAAAAAGAAAGAGGAGAAAGAAAAGCACCAACGGTGTAAATAACTAATCGCTCAGATTTGTTTACAGCGTCTTTATTTTTCTTCTATATACGGCCAAGCCACCGTACGACTGTAAATTTTAATCAATCGCGAAATTAAAATCGCATTTGTTTATGTATTTAATAGTTGTTAATTGAATGCCCCTGTATACAAAACGTATGCGTTATTTCATCCGACAACCGAGATGCTCGCTTCGCCTCTTATTTTTCTTTACGAATGCTTTTTAGCAATCATCGAGCGTATTGACGTGTTTTGCAAATAGACTTAACGATTACGAGCCATTGTATGGTTCTTTTCCAAATGTAAACATAAGACAGGGCCGAGGAGAGATGGGTTTGCTCAGTTTTCATCCATATTCGAGCAGATTTTTGGATGTGTTTTTGTCTATAAACTCGGTAGCATTGTTATTGACTAATAATTATTTCGAGCTCTAAAATCAATTAATGGTCACCGAGTTCATAAGTGCACCAGAATCGAATCGGAGAGAGAGAATAAAGCAAATTGGCTTCAAATAATCCTAAATATCCAAAAGGAAGAGAAGCACGAGGAATCTAGCGATGCATAAGTTTTTCAAATAGTAATCGCATTTTGTTGTAACCAGGCCATAAAATCGAAAAAATTTTTTTTTATTCCAAAACCTTTTTTATTTTAATCGTCTCATCAATAAAAATTTCAACCATCATTTTTTCGAGCTCAAAGATGAAATTTTTTAAAAAATAAGCTGATAAAGATTTTGAAAAAAATTGATGAATGATTCATAAAGGCGAAGAAATGGAAAAAAGTTTTGAATATCGTTGAAAAATAATTTTACAAATTGAAAAGATTTCAAAATGAAAAATTTCAATTCGCCTTTCCCCTTAACCCGAAATTGGCCAAAATTGACCCAAAATATTACTTATGGTCTAGAGACACCCCAAACAAATGTTTGACCCCTACCCTCCACCCCTTTCGGAATAATCACGCTTTCAATGTCGAAATTTCAACACACGATATCTCTGGAAGGGGTACTGGGTGAAAAAAATTGAAATTTTCACAGATAATACATCTTGTTGGGTAGTATGAATGAAATTTTTTGAAAATTTTCGTTTCACATTTTGCCTATTTTTTTTACATTGAAATTTAAAAAAAAAAATTAAAAAATTTGAAGGGATGTCATGGCTGGAAATTTTTTTATTAGTTCGACCAAGTGGTCATGCATCACATATATTTTTTTGGACCCTGAAATTGGGGGCAATATGGTCAAAAAAAATCAAAACTAACAAAAAACGTGATTTTTATACCACTATTTTGTAGTAGTAACAATTATAAGCAAGATATGCCAACTCAAAGTAAAATTTTGAGTCAAAATAGTCATAAATTGAAAGTACATCATAAAAAAAAATTAGTTTCCAAAATTTCAAGTGCTGAAGTGCATTTCTCAAATTCTGAATCGCCAAAATTCGATAAATGCACTTTAGGACGTGAAATTTTGGAAATGGAATTTTTTATGACTATTTTGACTCAAAATTTTACTTTGAGTTGGAATACCTGGCTTGTTACTACAAAAAAGTGGTAGAAAATCATGTTTTTTATTGGTATTGCTTTTTTTGACCATGGTGCTCCTAATGTCAGGGTCCAAAAAAAATATATGTGATGCACGACCTCTTGGCCGAACTAATAGAAAAAATTCCAGCCAAGACACCCCTTCAAAATTTTTAAAATTTTTTTTCAAATGTTCAATGTGAAAAAAAAATTAGCAAAATGTGAACCGAAAATTTTCAAAAAACTACCCAAAAAGTATAATCTGTGAAACTTTCAATTTTTTTCACCCACCCCATCCAGTGAAATCGTGTCTTTGTGTGTTGAAATTTCGACATCAAAGCGTGCGATGATTTTGAAAGGAGTGGGGGTAGGGATCAACATTTTTTTTGGAAACGCCATAAGTAACATTTTGGGTCAATTTTGACCAATTCCGGGTCAAGGGCCATTTTTTGTCCCTTATTAGGAAAGGCTTTTTGGTCAAATTCTGAAAAAAAAACAATTTACTTGAATGAAAAATTGTAAAAGCATTGTGTTAGAGACACATTCATAATCATAAACGATACTCTCAGGTATCCGAACATTAAACGAAAATGTACGAACATCAGAACGTGATCACAAAAAGTGTATTTTCTGACATTTTTAATTTTCTGAACAGATTTATCAACTTTTTAAATCATATAACATTTCATGATAATGGACAGCTTTTGTTAGTGATTTTTTTTTAGCGTAATCGGCGATTTTTGCGATTACATTGAATAACCGCCACTGGATGGGAGATATTGGATAACCCAACGAAGAACACCTCAAGTAAGAATAAAATTCAATAAAACTCCACTTTTTTGAACTAATGGAATGAAATTTAAATGAAAATTAACGATTTTTTACTGATCGTTCAGTCAAAATTGGATACTTTTCTTCCAAGAAATTGAGATTTGATTAAGAAATCAAATATTTTTGACTGAAAGGCCATGGTTAAAAAATGATCCATTTTCAATGAAAATATTATTCCACTGATTTTTTTAAAAAAAAAAATCATCAAATTTGAGTTACTTATTCGAATTAAGAGAGTTACATTTTTATTCAAAGAGGGGCTAAGATATTGCCCATAAGCAACGGGAGGAAAAATTGCTGCCGCTTTAGGTACATTACATTCGAGGGGCCGCATCAGATGGTAAGTCGATATTTAAATTCTACGCTCTGAAATCAGCAAGAACAGATATGCCAGCCACACGCCATTTTCATTTCTTCGCATATTTTCCCCTAAAATTAAGGCGCTAGATCGCAATAGAAGGTGAATTCCAAAAAATAAGTAAATTTTCGAACTCGGTGCCTTCAAATCCATAACAAAGAACAGTTCACAAGTTATTTTTCAGTTAGGTATTTGGATTTTGGTTTTTTCAATGGAAGCTGATAGAGAAGTTTGAAGAGATCGAATGAAAAAAAATTCGGCCAGATTGGCAAAATGGAAGACGAAAAAAAGATTTTTCAAATAAAAATTTCCATTTTTATGTTTTCTCAAAAGCATCTTTTTATAGTAAAAAATTTCAAAAACTCATATCTCTGAAACGTGAAGTGCTGCAGTTGGAATTTTCTTCAAGAGAAAGTTGAAAATCTGTTTTTTCACACGGTCGGTGCCAAAAATAGCAACACAGGTTATAATTTCACAGTGCGCATCATAAGTACAAAATCAGAAAAAAGGGCAGAAGAAAATATACGAATCATCAACAAGGACGAACAGAACACTCGACAGTAAGCAATTTTTTTCTTTTACACAATAGGTACTTACACATAGATAAATATTTTTGTATAAAAAAAAAAAAACTATTTCAAAAATATAGTTTACTTAAGAATTACTATTAGGTGCCTGCTCATATGTACTAAGCATTAATCTTAAAATATTCCAATATATGTACCTACCAAGTATTTTGATAATTTATAAACACCTTGAGCAAATTAAAATAAATGTACGACGTATTTATGAAAGAAATTAAAAGCAAGTCTTTTTTTCAACACGGATTTCTACCTATATTATCAAAATACCTCATAGTTGTTTATTCTGTGAGCGAACGAAAAACAAACGATGCAACATTAAAAAACTACTCGCGGTTAGTAAAGTAATCCAGTTTTTTATACCTTTTATTCGGTGTCGATTATGCAGGTGACACTTTCACTCCGACGAGGCAGTCATGTTATCCACAAATGAGTACCTACAAATTAGTTAAAACCTGACTGGAAAATTTTCCGGTAGATGCAGAATTGCAGATCAACAATATTCTGAAATACCAAAAGATGTATTCAACACGAAATAATTATAATTAATCGTAATGCTGCCTATTCAATTTTTGAAAATTTCCAGATGGAATTACCTACTAATATGAAGTAAAATTACCTGTCGAAAAGTTTTTCAACATTCCATGAAATTTTACAGAACATACGCTGAATTATAGCTGTTTGGATTTTCGTGATTTTTTCCGTGTTCTTTTTATGAAAATAAATAACCATTCTTGGCAAAACTTGAATAAGAAAGAAAATCATCAAAAACTCTGGATTTCAATGACGATTTTGACTATTAATCTCAAACAATACTCATGACCTTCCCATAATTTTCAATTTTCATGGAATCTAGGACCAAAAGACACTGACAAAGCATCGTGTTGCTCTCACAATACATACTTGAAAAATAAAATTCAGAAGCAAAAAGAATGATCACAACACTGAGAAGATACCTACTAGGTACCTACTGTAATTTTAGTAAGTGAACTTGTACTTTTCTCACTCAACAACATTGGTGTGATAGCACACACAAAAACAACACACTCATGGAATAGGCAACCACAACACGTTGGAAATGCAACACTGTAGCATATACAATTTCCCCCACAACTACATACATGGCATTACACCTGTGAGATTTTGAAATATTATTAACAAAGCTTCCAAGTGATTATTTCATTTATGCTCAATCGAGAATTTCCAAACCGCATTTTGTTCTAAAATATCATCCGAAATGTTGGAAATGAGAAAAATAAAAATGAAACCCTTCGTTAAAATGATACAACAATTTGGTGGAAAATACGGGAGATTTAATTTTATAAAAACGAGAAAAAACAAATTTTTGAAATAATTTTTTTTCTCTCATTAAGAAAAATAATAATTTTCAAAGCATTCGCGTACTTTCGACTTTTAAAAAATTCCTAAAGTGATTCTCTCCCTCAACTCAAATTGAAATATTCAAGTACAAAAATCTTAGGTACTCGAAGTTGATTTTTTTTTCAAAAATGTTTTCTCTGGATTTTTCAAAGTTTTCCTGATCAATTTTCTCAAATTTCTGACTTGTAAAAGGGAGAGGAGATCGTACAATCACTTCGAGATCGAATTTCTCATCTCATACTCCTTAAATAAATATTTATGTAAATTAATTGAACTCCAGAACGGTAGACAAATGAGATTTTCAGGAAAAAAAAAATCATTTTTCAATTGGTTAATAGAAAAAATGGCACTGGGTGCCTATTTTGTTTATCCAGAATTCTTCCACTAATCTAATATTTCCTTTGCATAACTCGAACATGGAAATGGCTAAGTAGGTACCTACTCTTTATCAAAAATCTAATTTTTTGTAAATTGTTCAAAATATGAAAATTGATATGAAATTCGCTATTTCTACACGCACCCTTGAAAGCTGTTAGAGCTCTGTTCGATTTTTCTTTTTAATTTGATTTCAATCGGGAAAATTACTAAAAAAAAAGATCATTGATTAAGAATAGCTCTTTCCATATTAAAGTTAGGCAATCTTTGTACATAATTTTTTGATCCCTTCAAATTTTCTATCCAATAGCCATAAAAATTCATGGTTTTGCGTAAATTTTTTTACACGTGTAAAATATTTGGAAAAAATCAATGAATTTTCGTTGATGGAAGATGACTCAAAACTGGCAGCTAAAATTTTGGTGATGTGATACTCAAGCCAAGGGCTGCCATTGAGACCTTATTTCATCAAAATTCCTGGAGGTCACTCCATGAAATTCCTTAGTAAGCATTTTCGTGAGATTCTAGATCTTTTTCTGTTCCTCCGCTAATTGATACATTTAGGGAGGGAGCGGTCGATTAAATACCACGATAGGGACGAAACTCCTTGCTCAAAGCTTCGTATTCATTACACATCGTATCACCCAGTCACCTTTTTGATTTATTTAAAACTGGTTACCACTGGATACGCAATTCGATGCGGAATACCAGTTTGAAAAAATCGTTAAAAGTCGATTAAAACATCAATATTAATCGACGTTTTATAACGGCAAGGTGTAAGAACGAATCACGTGTTACAGTCTTCCAAATAAAATTTAACGACCATTAATCCTTCCGCTTTAGGATATCTTGAAACGAAAAATGACGGCAAGGTACTATTTCTGTTTCTTTTGAAAAATTTCTCCACGCAAATCTTCCAACCATCGGCCAAAATTTCTCACATCATCAAACCCAACACATCTCTAGTTCAACTCCAACATCTAGGAAAAATTTCCACCCCGATCGCCAATCGTTAACTTTTCAACAAGAGCACGAAACAGAGCCGGCGAAGTAAATTTTTCCAATGTGTAGCGAACAAAAAATTTCTCAGCCCAGGGCAATATTACAACATGGGTGTCAAAATGCAAGGTTTTTTTTTGATCCGTCCCCTCCGGCCAATATTAAGACACGAGTGTTAGGGCTAAATTTAAAAATCAGAAGTCAGCATGAGAGGAAAAAACATACTTATCCATGTTATCAATATTTCCTTTCAGAGGAAACTTTTAGTTACTTCATTTTTCTTTACTGATCTTTCAGTCAAAAATCATTAATTTTTTCTGACAAAGTGGTAATTTATTGAGGAATCGGTGATTTTTGCCTCGAACATTGGTCGAAAATTTTCAATTTTTAACATAAAAAAAACCTAAAATATTGCCCGAGCGAAGCGAGAGCGGAAATTTTTTGAAAAAATTCTGTTTAAAAAACAAAAAAATGCACTTTTTGGTTAGCCCCTCCCCCCTGAATGTGCCACTGGGTTTATTGTACGAGCGAAGCGAGGGAAATCACTCAAAATTGTCGAAACCTCTCCCCCCCTTAAAAAATACACTATGAGAACAGTAAATTCATAATTTGAAACATTTTCTGATTTTTCATTCATAAAAATGTTTCAAAAAATCATAATTAGGTACACAGGTGTTATCAAATTTTTACTTCTTGTACAATTTGCATAAAATATTTGAAGAAAAAACTTCGATAAAGGTGCAATTTTGGAACAAGCAAGTTTCAAACTAACCATTTGGACCTTACAAAACGAAAATAATAACCAGAAACTTCAAGCAATAGTGTCAGAAGCTTTCTTTGGGAAGGTATAAACTAGGTATGGAGATTTAGAATACCAATATGGAGTCTTTTTCGTAAAGACCGGCTAAATGAAAATAAATCTACCCAATGAAGAAATGACGGCAAGGCACCATTTCTGTTTCTTTTGAAAAATTCTTCCACGCAAATCTTCCAACCATCGACCAAAATTTCTCACATCATCAAACCTAACACATTTCTAGTTCAATTCCAACCACCAGAAAAAATTTCCACCCCGATCACCAATCGTTAACTTTTTAACAAGATCACGAAATGTAAAAAATCTACCCAATATGTATTTCAACGTGTATCTATTTTATATGAACATTTCCTCGAAGGATTTACGACCAAAGTCACTTTCAATTGCTAATGTTTCACGTAATTAAAGCACAACACACGACTAACGAAATAAGAAACTAATTTATTTAGCTTTTTTTCTTCTCTCTTTCCCTAGTCCATTTCCAACATACGTATATTTTTTTCTCCTTTTTAGAAAAGTAATTTACGAGCGTCGAGTTGTAATTCAAGGTAAAACAGCAACTCTACGCTCATTTGTATTTTATTTCTAGCACCTGAACGGACCGCTTTAGTATAGGCGCCACATTAATGAAATATGATTATGTGTACGTTGACTGGACACTTTTACACAGGCTTAACTACCAGTCGATGAATATTTACGAATTTTAATAGCGTATACGCGTGTATCGAGATTCGAGATTTCTTTTCGAGGCGCGACACACGCGGCTATAATTTTTCTCGGATATCGGAGACTGGCATAGATTAGGTATAAAATAAATACTACGCAAAAAGACACGTTATTCTTATTCGAATATTGCGTTGTTATTCGAAAGAAAATTGAATCCTGGAAGAGGGCTGAGAGAAGGAGAGAGATTTTGAACTTATATTGATATTGATGTTTATGGAATTCAGCTTCAACTAAGTGGATCAGAGTTGAAGTTGACTGAACAAATTATTACGAATGGGGAAGGGCAGAGGAGAATTTGTTGATATGAAATCATCTCTAATATACTTCAACTGAAACTTCAGGTACAAAAAAAATCTCATACTTGGTCAAAACCCCCAGAACAAATGATAAGAATTCCCAACTTACCCAAATCGTCATTTTCGACCGATTTCCATTCCATACTTTCCCAACATGGGTATCAATTTAAAATTATAAAAGGTGATATTTTTTCCAAACAACTTCAAATGTATCAAATCTAAAATAATAGAAAATTCTACCTATTTAAAACGAATTTGCTTTCTTCTGGCGAGATTAAAGAACACTCCATAGCCGATTTAAGCCACAGGCCGAAAACCTAAAAAATTTCTCATCAACCTATCAGCGATTTTTTCCACTAGAAAATATATGAAGAAATTCGATTCTTCTCATCCTATTCCAAGCAAATGAGATTCTATTGTGTTTTGCACTAAACGTGAACTGTTCTCTTGAAGATAGAATCTGGTTAAATGCTAATTCGAAATGTAACAATATTTAGAAGTCGTTTTTGACTCTAAGCCCTTTCAAGTTTTCCATTTCTCTTACCTTGAAAATAAGTTGAGAAGTTGAGTTGTTTTTTTCGCTGTAGCACCTAAGCGAAAAATTCAACAGTAGCTACAATCTCAAGATAATATAATCGGTGATTTTTAAAATCATGATGAAATTTTTAAAAAAGAGAGGCGATACGTTTATCAGAGGTACAATAAAAAAATTTTCAATCGCTAACAATTTTTTTTTTTGGAAATTTTGAATCTCCTGAGGTATATTTATGAGAAACTCAAATTCCGAAGGAGAAAAAAAAACATAAAACATTTATTCCAAAACATGACAATAATCCGGAGATTTTCAGGCAAGATGACTGAATTTTCCTCACGTATAGCTGAAAATTTGAAGTTTGAAATTTCTTTTCTGTTCTTCTGAGTAAAGTCTCTCACTGTTTTGGTGAAAATTTTAAATTTCGTAGAAATTTCTGAGGTACAACTTTACGAGCTTTACCTGCTGTAATCAAGTTTACGAGTCAAATACGAATATCTCTACCACCTCAATTGAACTGTTGAAAGTAGGTAAATTTGTGATTTATTTCATTTTTAAAGCGCAGATAATTTCAAGCAAATCTTGAAAAAACATAAATTGTCTCGTCCATGGATGTTGGCAGACACTTTAGTACAGAATTAATTTTTCAACACTACAGAGCTACTATTATTTTAGAATGCAAATCCAATTAGGAGCCAACGTTTCTATCACAATCGAAATATTAAAAAATATCAGCCAAAAAAAAAACACCAAAAAGGATTTTTTCCATTCTATGCATAAAATTTCAAACACACATAAAGCAAAAGTTGTAACCAAATAAAATGTACTCATAATTAAATTTTCTTTTCGATAAGCTACATCATCACGACTATTTTTCATTTTTACGCTATTTCCGAATTAAAACCATTGACCTTGATATTTCACTCTGATTTCTTTTGGATAAATTTTTATGAAAGAAAATCAATAAAAATGATCGTGATAGGTTTTCATTGATTTCGAGAGTTAGAGCATCTTCAATAAGCATTAGCCGATCATGGCGAAGTTGAAAAAATTATTTTTGAATAAGTTTTTCCAGTGGCTACAAATTTCGTTTTTTCATTGAAACGTCTAATACACATAAAAAGGAAAAAACTATCTTGATGGATATTTTAGGAATTTTTGTTTTTTTTGCTGAAATGGCAACAATGGGACGTCCTCCACCTAGTAATAACAAAATTTCAGCTTAAACATCAAACAAATCCTCGAAATTTGAAAAAAAAATATGTTGGCGTGACTCTACGTCTACATTCTGAAAATTTCGAAACTTTTTGGGCGTAGCTCCATTAAAAATGCAAGAAGGTCATGAATCGAAAATTTGAATTTTTACAAAAGTGATAAAAAACTGTGTTACTTATGATTTTTGAATTTTTTAGAAGATGTGACGATTTTAATATGCTTTTGTGGTGTTCAGAATGAATTTTTAAATTATAGCCTGTTTTTTTAAACGTGAGCCCTGACTTTTCGACATTAAAAGCGCAATAATTCTGAAAAGGGTGGGATGGGGGGTCAAAAATTTTTGGGGGGTCTTTATAGACCATAAGTAACGTTTTGGACCAATTTTGACAAATTCTGGGTCAAGGGCCGTTTTCGACTCCTTAACATAGCGAAAAAGTCAGGGCTCACGTTAAAAAAAAACAGACTAAGTATAAGTATTTTGTTTCGAAATACAGATTTTTAACTTGGCGTAACTCCAAAAATTTTCTGTGTGTAAGTGTAAAAGGTCGTAACTCCACTATAAAAATTAAAAATGGGTATTTTGAAAAAATAATAGTTGAAAATTCATTCTCAACACTAAAAAAGCATAGTAAAATCAACACCTCTTTTACGAAATTCAAAAATTTCAAGTAATACAGTTTTTTCTCTCTCCTGTAAAAAGTAAAGGTTTGGAGTTACGACCTTTTAGCTTTAGAGGGACGATTTATGAATAATTATTTTTGAGCGATCCTTATAACACACTTTTTAAAAGTTTGCGAATGGATTCTCACCGAAAAAAGCAGGATCAATATTTTATACACCAATGCAGCCAACAGCAAAAATAATTAAATTTCAAAATACTGAATTTATATCGACTTTGAATTGATTATTTCTTTACCTGAAAATATTGTACCTAGGAATTTTTTTTTTGAAAAATTTTGTACGTCAGTGCAGCCAGTTGCGAATCGTGATATGATAGGTACATTATGGAATTTACGTTCTTCTCGAATTAATTTTTCTATCGTTTGAAAAATTCACAATCATTTTGGTTTTCAATCATCAGAAATGAAAAATTCAAACAGTTGTGATATTCTGAATTAGAATGCATTATTTTTTCGTCAAATGATTTGACCAATTGAGAATTTTTCAAACGATAAAAAAATTAATTCGACATCAACGTAAATTCCAAAGCGTAGCATGTCATGATTTGTAACTAGCTGCACCGACAAACAAAATTTTCCAAAAAAAAACCCTTCCGAAATATACCTCTAGTGATTTTTCAATCAATTTAAAGGCAGATTTAAATTCCGTTGGAATTTTATGATTCGCTGTTGGTGGCCCTGGTGTATAAAATTTTCATTTTTTCAAAATTCACTTTCAGGGTTGAAATTTTTTTAATTTCTATGAAAAAAAAAAATTATTTCAACTTGACAAAAATGTCATATTATTGGAGTATTGCAATCTGCAACTTTTCAACCTCCTAGGATGACGATGGTGTAAGGAGATGTAGAAACTCAAATCGCATCTTTCAAATGCTGCGACGTCTTCTCACTAGATTTTAATTGATCGAAAAACACAAAATCAACGTTGTTTTTCAAAAGGAGGTGTACTTTCAGCACCCCTGCTCCCCTCTCCTTGACCATGAGAGGCTCAAAATATTTTGGGAGATCTTCCATTTAAAGTAAACTACCCCATCAATTTATGTGATTTTTTTCACATCACTTTAATGAACATCCAACTGATCCAGACCATTTAAATAGCACGACAAGAAACACTTTCAATACTTACAGATATCGAGATTGGTAAAATGATTTTTTTTTTCTCATCGACATCCGATTTACACACCCGAGATAAATAATCGATCAAAAAATCGAAACCTACGAAAATCCCACAACAGTCACAACACCCCACCCCACCTTCCGATCTCCATTCGTCATATTCCCAGACTCGACGACGTCACCTCGAACGCATTTCAATTCAAAAAAGGGAACAAGTTTCGCGCCAACTCCGCGCTTGTTTACATTCTGGTAAAAAGCGAACTGCATAATAGAATATTTGAATATTATTACCGTATCTCGCAGCAGAGTACACCAGGTAAACGTACGCGTACCTTACGCTTCCAATACAGAATACATAATTCCACGGACGTGTTAAGAATCAATTAATCATCACGTGTAAAATCTAACACGTCCACCGATATGTTGGTACATGATGCGATTATACACAACACTTTTTAACAACTTTTTGTCACACCCATAATAACCCATCTCATTGAACCTGCTATCATAAACCTCGTACAAACTTGGCTTCATCTCGGTATAATTAATTATACCAACGATCCAGGTAGACCTATTCTACGCCGTACAGAAAACCCAGCCACTCGCCAGATTCAAATCACGTAGTAATTACACAGACCAAGCTTATCGACGATCTAAAAATATATCTAGTTCACTAGTGTGCCATACTCCAAAAAAAAAAATCCACAAACCCGAGACCACTTCTGGAAAAAAGCGAATCTACAAAATCCTCCCATTAAAAAAAAAAAACAGCCTATTTCGCAACAAGCATTTTTTTTCATCTACACTCGAAAATGATAAAACCAAAGGAGAAAAAAAAGAGGGTCAATGTCAAAATCAAAAGCGACAAAGTACAATGAAAATATTTAAAAGGTCATACTCGACGCGACGTTAAAGCAAAGGCGAAACAAGAGGCTCGAATTCAAGATCAGTATTTCAATAGGTACTCACGACTGTTGAAAAATATCCTTTAAAAAGCTGACTTTTATATTTCATCTAGATTCCGGTGCTCGCCACTTCACGTACAACGACCATCTAAAAATTTCACCATTTTTGGCTTTTTCTCGTACTATACTTTTTAATAATTAATTTCTCTAACGATCTGCGAAACATTCAATGTCAACGAGGTCGTCATTATTTCGAGGGAAAAAAACGCCGGCCACCCCCTCTCCGTACGTCTTTCCTATTCGAAGCACGACGTTATATAAGTTGCATACCCAGAAGACGACGAGGTAATTCTTAAGAAGTTTCGAAACTCGACTCGTTTCCATCTCTCGTGCAACATTGTACCGTGGATGATAAATACGATTCTGGGTAATCCGACAACCGGACTCATCCGGGCGTAATTTCTCCTTGCCCTTTTTTTTGTTCTTACAACGTCGACGAGTTGACGAAAAACTCGCAATAAAAAAATCACGTCGCTCGACTTTTCATCTTTTATTTATTAAAAACTTCGCCAGCGGTGTATAAACGGTCGGTGATTTATCGGTAATAAATCTCTAACCGAATTCGTCGGTATTTATGGTGGAAATATTAAATGAAAATGTAGAAGGAATTATGACTTTTGTTCGAGTTGTTTTTTTTTTCGCCCAGAGTTTTACCACGTAGGGCAAGACGTTCGATATCTCTGTACATAACAAACCGAAAACATAAAAATAAAAGGGATCCGGGGTTGATTTATATGTTCTTAAGTGATAGAACATACAGGAAGTATTCGCACAATTGTTGAGCAGGAAAAAAAGCTGGAGGTGAGTTGATTCTTAACGAAATATTAATTTGAAAATATAAGGTATAAGTGAATTGAAATTGATATTCATTTTCTGGAGTTATGCAAATATGAATCGATTCGAATTTTTAATTTTATTC
Organism: Pseudococcus jackbeardsleyi; assembly: GCA_038380155.1. Taxonomy (NCBI): domain Eukaryota; kingdom Metazoa; phylum Arthropoda; class Insecta; order Hemiptera; family Pseudococcidae; genus Pseudococcus; species Pseudococcus jackbeardsleyi. The sequence continues at coordinate 47,332,286 of CM076238.1, forward strand.
CAACTCTTCATTTTTGGTCGAGAAATTTTTCCAAGAAATTCATTTATTCTAATTTCGACTCCAAATTTTTTCATAATTTTTTTCTCGAATATTTTCGAGACCCCAAATTTTTTTCGGATTACCAATTTCAATTTAAATATACTCTTTCTGAATTATTTCCAATCTTGGCATTTTCTTGGATATTTCCTGCATTTTTTCCCACAATTTTACCTACTGTCTTTTCTTTACCAAAAATTACTTTCTATTTTTTTTTTTGAACTTCCAAATGCAGGCGTATACTCAAGAAAACCTTCACGTTTATGAACGAGAATGATGATGTTCAGAAAACAAAGAAGCACGAAATTTATGCAGTTTTCGGATTCCATTAAAAAGCTCAACTGCAAGTTCTCGACATGAGGACGAAAATAATTTCCGAACGGCGGCAGTTGGTAAATGAACGGTGTGAGGAGGGCGATGAGCAATAATTTATGTTTATTAGGTACTTACTCTTAATTTTTTCAAGTTTATGACTTTTCCATGATTCCTGCACCTTTTATGGCTGAAAGGCACCTTGTTCGAATAATGTAAGTTTTTTTTACTTCAATTCATCTGAACGCTTCATATTGTGCCTTATCTGTGGTATTTCTTTTCTTTTTAGGATTTTTCCGCGTTTACATTTTTGATTTTTTTTTAAATTTGGATTAATTTTATACTTTTTGGATTTGTTTCACTCTTCTCTCCTTCTCTCAATAAAAACTTCCTATGACTAAATCTACACAAATGGGGCTTCACGCATGAAATTGAAAATACGCTACAAAGGACTGAATGTGGATTTTTTTTTCCTTAAGTTGGTTGGTGAGTTTTTTTTTCTTTTTTTACTCAAATTTTCACCAAAACTTCACAATTTTTTCGTCATTTTTTCAGGTTTGAAATTTTTTCCAGAAATTTTTTCAATGTCACCGAGCAAATTCAAAAAATAGGCTGAGGTCAGTTCAGTCTAAAATTTTGAAATATGAAAAAAAAATTACAAATGCATTTGAAAATGGACATTGAAAAATTGTCGGGGAAAATTTTAGACTTGAACACTTGAAGAATTGACCTGGGTCTGTTGTACATACGAATTTGAATTGCTGTGACGATGACGTTGAAAACATTTTAGTAAAAAATTCTTCTCTTGAAAAAAATTAAAAATTTCACTTATAAAATTGATGTTGAAAAACTTTTTAAACAAATTTTAAACCTAAAAAATGAACGAAAAAATTTGAGTAAAAAATTCTAGACTTGAAAAATTGACGTTGAAGAAATTTTTAGGAAAAATTTTAAAGTTTTGAAAAAATTGAGAAAAAAATGTAGGACTTGAGAAAATCAGAAAAGAAAAAGGACAAAAAAAGTTAACAGGGAAAAACTGCTCACAAGCTATGGAAAAAAGAACGATTCAGTCGTTCGCAGTGTATTTTCAATTTCGTGCTTGGAGCCCAATTTGTGTAGATTTAGTCATAGGTAGTTTTAGAGAGGGAGAAACGAATAATTTCATTTTGCTAGATTGTTGTTAATTTAGTATTGAAATTAATAAAATCTTAAGCATTAAAAAGATGACCTTTTCTTTACACTGTTGTCAACTTTTTTTTTCTTATCAATGTCGACACATCGAAATTGGTCATTATTCTTTTGTCGAGGGGTTTGTCGACAATCGACATGTCTCTTAATTTGTCGGCAATAATTTAATTTAATTTATTTGAAAGATATGCCAAACTGCTGTGATAATTGTTTGCTACATTTATATTTATTTCATGGTTGTATCGTTAATATTTACTTAATTTGTGGTTATTTATTTGTATTCTGTGAATAGGTAAGAGAGAGCCCTTATTGCTCGCGCTAAGCGCATAGAATAAGGTTGTTTAAATTGAATATTTAAATTGATATTATGATTTCACTTTGCCGTTCGCGCATTTATGCGCATAGGCAGGGAAAAATTATTTAAAACTCTGTAAAAATATGTATTCGGTCAATATAACGAATGTGTGGTTGAATGGTTTTGCTCCTACCTGGAAGGGAGATCTCAAAGTGTTTAGGTTGGGGACTCTCTGAGTGGTGATAGGAGTGTCGGTTTAGGTATATTTCTAGTACTTATGTAGCATGTACCTAGGTACCTTTTAATTTTTCAATCTATTTTAGATCATTTCTTGTCAGAGGAATGAATGTCGCGGCTTTGCGTTTGTCCTGAAAATACCTACCTTCGAGGTTATATCGAAGAAAAAAACCCTATGAAGCAGTACGACATTGCAATTGAACAATACATACTTGACGATAAAATTGCCAGGATTGAATATATTTCCGAATGAGTTGCTGCGATGTTCAGTGTTCATTTGCGAAATTTTTTTTGAAAGTATTTGTCTATTATTGATTATTGTTTCAAGTTTGATAGTTTGGTATTGCCAATGCCGAATCTGCTTACATACGTGTCCACGAAAAACACTTCATGATTTATCTCGAAACTGAAAAGAGATACATCGGGATGATTCAAACGGCAATATGTTTCTGGAGACAAGGACATTGAAGATTGATAGTGAAATTTTCAGTTCTACCGATTGCGACTTGAAAGAAGAGGATATGATACTAATTTTTGTGTGTCCATCCCAGGAGGCACTGCTAAGAAAGCACGCCTCCAAAATTGTTTGCATGGATGGTACTCATGGGGTGAATCCCTATGGTTTCCTTTTACACTCCTTACTTATCTTAGATTATGATGGGGTGTCCACAAATTGAGAAACCGGTTTTGGTTAAAAAATGGGGGTCTGGGTTTTTTATGGATTTGAAGTCTACACACTGAGACGATTAAAATGTGATATTTTTTTTTTCGAAAGATTGATAGTCAAATTTTCAGTTTTACCTACAGGGTGTACACAAATTAAGAAACCGGTTTTGGTTAAAAAATGGGGTCTCGGTTTTTTATAAATCACACGGAGACGATTAAAATGTGATAATTTTTTTCGAAACCGGTTCGATAATTTGCAACCGGTTGTCAAAAATACCCCGAAAATCGAGATTAGAAAAAATTTTCCAAATGAAATTTATAAAGTTTTGTAAGCCAAACATTGTCAGTGAACTCATTTTTTGAATCGGTTCACTCTCGGCAACTTGACAATTTCAACAACAAAAAAAGTTATGAAATTTTTTTTCAAATGAATGTTGAACACCGTTAAAAATCTAAAAAAATTTCATATCTTTTTTTGTTGTTGAAATTGCCAAGTTGCCGAGAGTGAACCGGTTCAAAAAATGAGTTCACTGACAATGTTTGGCTTACAAAACTCTACAGATTTCATTTGAAAAATTTTTTCTTATCTCGATTTTTGGGGTATTTTTGATAACCGGTTGCAAATTATCGAACCGGTTTCAAAAAAATTATCACATTTTAATCGTCTTGGTGTGTAGACTTCAAATCCATAAAAAACCCAGACCCCCATTTTTAAACCAAAACCGATTTCTCAATTTGTGGACACCCTGTAGGTAGAACTGAAAATTTGACTATCAATCTTCCATGTCCTTGTCTCCAGAAACATAAGTATTGCCGTTTGAATCATCCCGATATCTTTTTTCAGTTTCGAGATATGAAGTATTTTTCGTGGACAAGACTTTTGTGTCACGGGGAGGTCATCTTAAAATAAGATGGCGCTAGGCGCAAATATGTACTTCGTTTCGATATGTCCCTCACACGGGAGGGGACCGGAATATTAGAATAAGGCCAATGGGCGATGATTTTTATTTATTTTTTTTGTATGCTTTTTCAAAGCAAATTATTTCAAATAAATTTTTTAAATCTGTATCACTGATATTACATTCTTCATAGTTCAATCATTTCGTACGAAGTTGCCAATTTTCGAATAATTTTAACAGTTTCGATTCAATTTTGATTTTATTTTCATTTCCCAACTGCTAGTCTAATGACAAGTTGTTTTTTGTTATAAAGAGTTCGTAGAGCTGTGTATGATTTTCTTAGGAGAACTTCCAAATAAAGCTCTGTATTTTCACTTCCCAGGAGCAATGCATCATGCCCGATGGATGTCTAAAGCCATTTATTCTTTAAAAATTTATTTATTTCGAAATGAATTCAAGATGAATCGAACTACAAAAAATGCACTTCGTGAAATTTGTATTTTTATTGTTAAAATCTATGTGAAATATTGGTTCTTATGTCCGCTTTCAACAAAAGCTCCACAATTAGATTTGGAGCTAGTACTCCTATCAAAATATTGATGAAAAGATATCCAAAACTGTTTTTAAAAAAATCTCAAATCATTTGTGGTATTCGAGTCCTGAAGCAGTGGGATTTTCTTTTTTTGATGATCATGTACCACTTAAAATAAAAGAAGAAATGCGCCAAGTTTTGCAAAGTTTCGATGTCCAGGAAGAAGAATTTCAAAATCCACCGAAGAGATTTAATTTCAAAATTTCAGAAATCGAAGAATTTGTGAAAAAAGATTTGAACCAATTTATTTGTCCGGAAACTAGAATATTTTTCACAAGGTTTGGTATAAATTGTTCTTTTCTTGATGAACCCGCATCTGAATGGATAAAAAATGAACAATTTCAAGAGGCGAAGAAGATGATAGAAAAAATTAAAGTGGTAAACGACACAGCAGAACGTGGAGTTAAATTAATCGAAGAATATAAAAGAAATTGAGTTCACATGAAGACCAAAAGCAATTCATTTTACAAGTTGTATCCGATTATCGAAAGAAATTTCCAAATTTTCAGAAGAAAACACTTGTTGTAGAATTAGAAGATTATGCTTAAGTTAAAAGGTTGATGAATTTTACTTAATATGGTACTCTGGTTTCAAAATGAAAATCAATTTAGATTTAATTTTAAAGAACCATAATTTTAGTTTTTCTTATAATTGTAATTATGTTATAAACCTAGTTTACACTCGACATTTTTGCGAATATTTTTGATACTGTAATAAATTTTTGTTGAGAGTTGTTGCCAATCTTCACAAGCAGCGTTGAACTACAAAAAATACCGCGTGGGTTCGCGTGGGTTATACTGATGTGACGCGCTACTACAATTGAAGAACTTTAACACGTTTGAGGCACGGGTTAACCATCACCAATTTGGGTGAAATTTTCAGGACACCATTTTCTCATGGTAGGTAACCATTTTAGAGGGTAGGACTCCACAAATTCAAAAAAAAAAAATGCGTGTGTAAATAAGGGCCACCCTAATAAAGATTACTACCATCGCGCATCGATTTTCATTGCCACCTTCATACAAAACATTTATATAAACCAGTGATAGGTACGTTTTTCTTAATTACCTATATCAAAATGACTTTTCTGCTGATAGACCACTTTGGAATTGGATTCATCAACCAACTCTAAAATTATTCTCATTGAATTGAACAACAATTTTTTAGAATTCAATTTTCGCACCAAGAGAAGTTGGAAAGTGTCTTAAATTTCATGAAAATATTGAATTGGAAAAAAGGAAAAATTTAAAAATTATCAAACGGTATGAAAAAATTTTGGAGCTGAAATCGACAAATTTTTTGAAAAATGAAACAAATTCAATTTCTGAGAAAATTTCATATTGAAAAAAATGAAGGAAATGAAAAGGATTGAAAATAATTGGAAAAAAATTGGAGTCGACTTTTGAGCACGAAATTCAGATTTTAAAAAAATTGGGGGAAAAAAATTAAACTTGAAAAAAAAAATAGGTACGGAAAATACCTCCTTGTGGTATTTTCTGGGTGATGGCGGTAAGAACGCTTGAAAGCGATTCTGTATCAACTTCAACATAAGTACTTCGGAAAAAATCTAAATTGAGAATCAGTTCACCCAACTGCCAAAAAAATCTCCGAAATAGGCGTAAGTCTATCTTTCGAAAGCACTACGCTAACAAAACGACAACTTCTCGGAATATTCCCCATTAGTAAAAGTTAATTACGTTATAAAAGTTTAAACACATTGGTACCATAATAGTGACGCCTGTCTTTGGCTGTAATGACGTGCTAACGAGGTTGTTACCAAGCAAAGGGTGCTGAAGGGGGAGGGTGACCGAATCTTGCGGTGGTTGCGTTTTACACATCGTAATACGTATCTTTCTAAGGAGCACCCCCCCCCCCCGTCATCATCTTACACATACTCTCTGTTCATCTTTTCTTTAATACGCCGGCATCGTGGAAATGATAAGAAAACGTTATAATAACTAGATGGGTTGGAAAATTAATTCAAAATATTGCCCCTTTTCTAGGTGCAGATATACCTTGTGTGCTTATGGGTGCTACGTAAGTATGGGCTTTTATAACGAGGTCGTAGACATGGCTTTCCCATTATACCAGCGAGTTTTTGGTTTTGAAGTTAGCGCCGAGGCGTCGCCTAGGAAAATGTAATGAAGACGTTTGTTTTATCGAAGTATTCTCTCGGTTCTTAATTCGACTGTGTAAATATTCCACCCTTGATATAGGTATTAATTAAAAAAGGAGTTCATTTCGTATCAACATTGCCACCCTTGAAAGCATTGCAGGGAAGAAATTGAATGTTGTCGAAAAATATGAAAATATCCACCCAGGGAAAAGTCATGAGGTCTGATCAGGTCTGAGCATGACTAAATAGCTCTGATCAGTCCTGATCAGGAAAGAAAAATGGCCGCGATTGGTCAGAACTGAGCAGGCCTGGCGTATAATAGTCTTGCTCATGCCTGCTCAGGTCTGATCAGGTCTAATCATACCTAAACCCCTTAATTTTTTTGTCCTGTTCATGCCTGATGACTTTTCCCTGGGCAAAGACAAATTTGTTACAAGGATAAGTAGAAGAGATCAAAACTTTAAAATGGTAAGACAAAACTTTAGATTTCAGCTTCAGTATTTTTTTTGTTAGATAAACTTTCCTCTTTATTTCAATTAAACGAAATGTTGACCTCAATTTTAAAGGGTACCCAATTCACAAAATTGGTAAAACGTATTCTGAAAAAATAATATTTATCGCAAAATTGATAGAAATTCATTTTTATACTTACGTACAATAAATTTTATTAAATTTCGCGATCAATATTAACGCGAGCCTGTTATACGGATTTCACTACCTACTACATATTTTAGAATAAATTTTATCAATATTATGAACGGGGCACTTTCATCCGTTTTTGTAACTTCATTTTTTTTCGGTGCAATTTTTTCCGATTTTGATTTTTTTTCCAAGTTTTTAGAAAATAAAAACAATAGACTGAATATCTTATAGTTCCTTAGTCTATCTTCCAATCATCTTTCATAATTGAAAACAAAAATGTTCTTACGACCATTTTTCATCATGTAGTAAGACTAAATAAGAATATACAAAAATTAAAAACTAATTTTATTATTTTCAATTTTTTTTTGCCATTTGACACCGTAAAAATAAGTTTTTTTTTCAGCGAATACCTACTCGCTTTGGAATAAATTTCATGCATTTTTTTTTAATTGTTTCATCATTACATGACCAATTGACCACCATGAGGGTTTGAATTAGGTACAGACTATGTAATCACGCTAAAAAATAAGTAAAATAAATTTTCAAAGCTGAAAAAAAAGTAGGTAAGTATTCTTTTAATCCACATCATTCCACAAAAGAAACTTCGCTTTCAATTTTTCAATCTTAAAATTGAAAAGGAAACTGCTAAAATTTTTGCTTATTCATTGAAATTGTTTGAAATATTAAATTAAAATTTTCTTATACTTATCTAAAAAAATCATTTTCTTATAGTAAAATTTACACGCGAAATAGGATTTTTCGAACTTAATTTTTCTCTCCATTAAAATTTTCTTTCTCCTAATCTATTTTTCACAATTGAAATTTTACTCACCTACCTACATCAAAAAAAATAAGAGTGAAAATCTATAGACAGTGAAAATAAGTAAAATAAAATTGTAAAAAAAAACGAAGCATTGGGTTTAAGAAAGCGTCGTGAACATTTTTTTCAATAAATTTTTTTTTCTCATAATAATTCTGTGAAATCAGAATTTCAAAATAGACTGCGGTTGGTTTTTGAAGGTACGCTCCAATTTTATGAGGAAATCGCAGTAAATCAGATCGAATAAATTTTCAAAATTGAAAAAAAAGTAGGTACGTATTTTTTTAATCCACATCATTCAACAAAAAAACCCTAAATTCAACAAAAAATAATTTTATAAAATCTGCAACATACATAGATACATTATACACCAACCGAATCCACCCAGCCCTCGGGTAACCTCTGCCCATTTCATCAACCCACACAGAACAACCTTCCCGATAATCTAATTGGATCAGAATTTAACCCTTGTTTAACAACAGAATCTCTTATTCGATTAATTTTCATAAATTTTTTTATCCAATCCGCCGTAACGGTCTACTACCCATTATTGCGAATTCACCTTCGTACTCTGTTCAATTCCATCAATACGCGCGAAAACCTCCCTCGAGTAGTTTTTGTTTTCTCCGTCATAATTAACTTATTCAAAATGAAACACAATTTTAAAAGTCTTTCGTTTTAATAATAATAACATTATGATTTAATTAAAAACTTCGTTAACGAGGTTTCGCTTCGTGAAGTTACATTCGCTTTTCCATAAGCTCGCGTATTGTACCGGAGTCGAAAACTTTTCCACAACAGATTCGAAATGACGAAAAGTGGTTCTGCTGAAATGGAAATTTACACAGGGTAGCTATTTTACTCGTGTACCTTTCTCCCATAAACATTCGCCGCGTAATGAAGTCTTTCTTCGTTCCAATAATGGAAAAATTATACGACGAATAATTACGTATCTAATAAATGATAAGAAAACGCTGAAAGAGATTTTACTGATCAAGTTGAAATGAATTTTCCGCACGAAACTATTTTCCCATTAGAAAATTTTCGTAGTAGCAGAGATCTCATGATTTGTTGTTTCAAAATCATCAATTACCTACCTGGAGAAATATCGAATGAAATTCAATGAACGAAGTATTTCGTGAATATTCGATCACGAATGAAATCAAATACCAACAAAATTTTACAGTCGCAGGTCGATAATTCGCCCCATGAAAATCACCAAGTTCAGGCAAAAAGAGATGTAGTAAGTATTTTTCTTTTCTGAAGAGAAAAAAATCAGAAAAAAACTATTTCAGTAGGAAATTTCCAATCCTTCTTCCTCCCATAAGCCAATTTTGATTTGTCTCGAAGAATGTTTCTTTCTGTTAGGTATTTGAAAGTACAAATCTAAGGATTGAAACAAGTTCTCTACACGGAAAAATAACTCTGGCTCATGGCTGAGCAGAATTGCATCTTCAGCCAGAATGACAGCAATTGAATCTGAATTTTTTGAAAACCATGATTTCCAAACTTTGAAATAATAATTTTGGATATTATTGATTTTGGTACTGATTTTTTTTGTTTTGATTTACAAAATTAATTTTTTTCATAAAATAAGTAATTTTCTTTTTCAAAAAATCATCCTATTGAGTTGAAAAAAATTAGGAAAAATTGTATGCACTTTTGAATCGAAAATCCTCAGAAAAAAATCCGCACTGGACGGAATTTTTTGATTTTTCCCCATTCCACAAAAACAGCAAGGTTCTTATTCTCGTTTTGTTTTGAAGTGAGCGGAAATAAAGAAACACAAATTCAAGAGCTTATTTAAAATTTCGAGAATGTAACTTGAATGGTGGTCTTCAAAATGAAGTTTTGAAAATTCAACTTTTGCGAATAATTTTTTCAGGGTTTTGATTGGTTTTTGTGAAAGATATGTGACTCTGTCGGAAAGAAGGGACCCTGTGTCTTTATTTTCATGTGTTTGGTCCAGATTTGATATCATTTGGACCAAAAACGTAAAGAATGAGACATAGATTTTTTTACGCAAGGTCCCTTCTTTCCGGCAGGGTCACATATTTGGAGGGAAATAGGACGAGGGAGGAGCAGAGGGGATAATCTGCATCTAATTACTGGCAAAAATAAATTTTCAGAAGAAAAATTAGATTTGAATAAGAAATTCAATTTTTGAAAGCGGTGAATTTTTTTGAAATTTTCTTTTGAAGTGGGGAAAAATTGAAAAAATAATACTTCGGAATATAAACAATAAATTCCATCCGGAAAATTTCGATTTTTTCGTCTTTTTCATCTCTTCAATAAAACGATTTCAGTTTAAGTACCTTTGAGAGTACCTAAGTACTATCCTCTTGCTATATGAAAATGGAAGACTTTGAAAATTTTCAAAAAATAAAGTTTTTAAAATATTATTCAATAGGGTTGGTGCAAAAAAAATAGATTTGGCTGAAATTGATATATGTTATAAAATACACAATTATAAATTCAACAAAGCAAACCGCACTCAAATCGGTTGCGTAGAACTCAAGAAAAAAATTTTTAAAGTTCCGATTTTTGAACTCGTTCGAAAAACGAACGCCTCAACGAAATTATGCCCTGTGACGTCAGTTCCTCGTATCAGCGCCGCTTGGCGCCGCAAACATAACGGATTTCAATGCGTTATTTCAATTTTTCGTTGATTGCTTCGATTTTGCTGATTTTTTTTGCAATTTTTTTTTTCAATAATATTATAAAATAAATTAACAACCATAATTTCCATTTCAACCTTCCATAAAGGGATAGGGGCTCTAATAATTTTTATAATGTCTTAATTTTTTGGCAAATTATCAACGTTGGAAGTTTTGATTTTCAAAAGGGTTCATGGTTCAACTTAAGGTGAATCGGTTTGCGCGGTTTAAAAAAAAATTGATGTAATATTGAAAGTCAACCATCCAATTTTAAAAACTTTCAAGTTAAAATTTGAAAATATGAAAGAAGAACTCAGAAAAAATATTTTTAAAAAATGTAAAAACAGCTGAAAGAGAGTTTATAAAGCTTGTGAATCCATAATTATTTGGAAATATTTTTTACGATATTATTCGGTTTTAAAATAATAAGTCACTAAATGACAATGAAGCCAAGATCTAATTAAGCAAGAAAGAAATGAAATTTTTTCATAACTTTTTTTTTTATTAATGATTGAGTTACCATATAGAAAAACTTTTGATAAAAAATTTTAAAAATCCAATTTAATAATTTCTATCCGAATCTGAATTTCCAAAAATTATGAACTTTGGTACATTTTTCAATATTATCATTTTTTACCTATGTCAAAAGATTTAGGTAGGTACCGAATTACACAAACTTTTAGGTTTTAAAATGTAACTTCAAAAGTTTGAACTTCGTGTTTATACATACGATCGGTTTTGATTGGTGATCCTTACTTTAATAATGCCATTTAGTGACTTCTTAGGAGAAAAAAAATATCTCCAAGGATGAGAAAATGTGGAAAAATTCAAAATTTAAAAAAAATTGAAGTAATGTTGAGATAAAAACAATTCTTTAGTTGGAAAAAATCTTAAAACAAACTAAACTTGAAAAAAAAAATGTAATAATTTGGCAATTGTCAATTCAAGAGCAAAACGAAGTACCTATAATCGTTCAAAAAACAAATTCACAACTACATAAAATTTTTTCATTCGATCCATTCCTAAAATAGATACTCGGCAAATTAGGCAACTCCTTGAAATTTACAAGGTTCACCCCCGCCCTTTCCAGGGTTCAGATGAAAGTACTGGGGTTCTGGGGTTATTTCGTTACCAGAAAAAAAAAAAAAAAAACGAAATTTAAAAACTCAACTTCATTTCTGGTTTGAATTGATATAAAAATATAAAATGGATTTCTATGAAAATGGCTCACGTCCTGTGAATTTTGACTCTTGTACAGCTTTAAAAAACCCAAAATGATACATTATTTAAGCGTGGTAAAATAAATTTTAAATTACGCATTGAAAAATCAACAAAAAATCACGATCAAGTATTAAATTATTGAAAAATCATAATGTAATTTAACGCGACGACTGTTTCGTTCCCGTTTTAATCCGAGGAACTGACGTCACAGTAATGTTACGCGCGTTGCGATTTTTTCTCGCGACCCGCTCAATCTGCAGAATTCAATGGTCAATATCTTCGCTCCTAATGGACCGATTTGGATGCGGTTTGTTCTATTGAAGTTATAATTGTGTATTCTATAACATATATTAATTTCAGCCAAATCTATTTTTTTTGCACCAACCCTATTACATATTTTCTTTTATGTGATTGTGATTTTACCTAATTTTAATGTTTTGCTCATCTAATGAGGATAAATGTTGTATTGATTATTTTTCAAAGATGTGATAGTTTTTAAATATAATTTAAGCTGTAAGTTTTCCAAGTAGTAATCGTATTTTGTAGTAGATCAGGCCATAGAATTGAAAAGTTTTCAAGTTTTTTGATGCTGCACTCTCTGTTCATTTCAATAGTCTCATTCTTATCAATAAAAATATTCAATAATAGCTTCAAATTCAACAACCTTTTTTCAAATTTGAGTCGAAGTAGAATTTTTCTCAAAGTTGAAAAAGATTTCGAAAAAATTTGATGAAAAAAATTTATAGAGGTGAAGGAAATGCAGAAAAAGTTTCGAATACTATCGTTGGAAAATAATTTGGCAAATTGGAAAGATTTCGGAATAAAAAAATTTAAAATTGGATCAAATTCCGAAAAAAAACCAACTTTGATGAAATATTGAGAAAACATTGTGTTAGAAAAAAGATTTTTTCTGACAATTTTGATTTTCTCAACAGATTTATCAATTTTTCAAATTATATAGTACAATAAATGATGCAGAAAAGCCTTTTTTGGTAATTTTTTAGTGTAATCGGCGATTACAGCGATTACATTGAATAACCGCCACTGCTATGTTCAATGTTTTTCTGACTGATATTTTTATTTAAATATTTACAGTATTGATGAAATATTTTGGGTCAGAGCAAACCGAGAGGGGGAGAATTTGGCTACCTTCATTGGTAGTAAAATTTATTACTTTCAAAGTCAAACAATGAAAGTTCAAGTTTGAAATTTTTCGAAAATAGATTATCATAATTTTCGTAATAAGGTGAAAAACTGAGAAACATTGAACCTACTTCAGGTAAGTAGGAAAAATCATAGAAAATTTCATTTCAGAGGAGAATTTTTGATGAATCCATGAAGAGATTTTTTTTCATAAACAATTTGAAAATTGAAATTTTCTTCGTATTTTTCCATCTCTAGCGTGCTGGGTGGCATTTGCTACATCTGATAAGGTGGATACAAACGCCAAGCTCTGGTTTTCACTCAAAGTAAAAAATAATATTCTACAACAACAACAGTTTTAAAAATTTGTAACTTGAAGCTATGATATGGCATCTCGTTTCAGATTGAACTATTCTTCATCAAAAAACCTTGCCAAAACCCCCACTTTCGAAAAAATTTCGCTCCAGTCAATCATCATTCTCCTCTACCCTCCCTCTCCCCATTTTCTCTTTCATTACGAATTTACATTCCCAATTAATCCAATTTCTAATCTCTTTCTCCAAAACCTACACAAAAGGGTCAGCACAAGCAAGGGTGAGGAATAGAACCTCACTAAACGAAACGTACAAATCATTTATGACGACTCTACACAACACTTCTGGCACTCGAAGACGTCAATATCCCAACAATTATTTGCTTTAGACGGCTTCATCGAATACGTTTTTTTTTTTTTTTTAAACGAGGCGAAATCTTTATAAACCTCTCGATGACGTTAACAAAAGAATTAAATGAAGCGAAAATTCATCCAAGCTTAAACGTCATTCAACGGAAAAAAAGTTATAAAAAATAAAACAAAGCGAAGGAAGGCACAAGGCAAAGCAAAGCGAAAAAAAACTGAAAGCAAATCTGATTTTATGTTTTGATTTTTAAGGGTGAGATAATGAAGTAGCCCTGTTTTTATCGAAGAAAAGCGAATTGATACCCAGAAATACATAAAAAAGTAGCGAAACGCCAGGAAGTGGTTAAAACGCCACGTGGCCAGTTTATAATACCGAAAAATTCACATAACAAGTAAGGCGGCTGTCAATCAAACGATAATTTGTGAAACGAGCTGATAGCTTTTTGCTCCTCTCGGAGTTCTTCTTGTTCTACGAACGTACGACGAATCTCTGCCGCACATACATACTATAAACCACCCCTTTATCATACATAAGGGTAAAAAAATGATTGTTTTTTTCACTCCGCGTCGTGCTTCTCGGTCGCCGGTATTGTATTATTATATGTATTACGTACGTCGGTACAATACTGATAATATATACATGGTTGTATTATTGTGTATAAGTTCGCATTTGTCGTGCCTTTCGTCTTAGAATCGGGATTTAGTATGCAAATTCCGCGCGATTTCAATGCTGGTGTTCCTTTTTTTCCCCCTGTGCTTCTTCGACTTTTTTTTTTTGTATCTTTTGGTTCATTCTTATGCTTATGTTTTTTCTCATATTAGAGTCTTGTGCCGACTAGAGGGAAATGTTATTTGGTAAAATACAATTATTACTGTTCGCTGATGGTTTTGAAGCGAGATGAAATTACCGAGGGAGGATTTAACGTTTGAGATGTTAAATGGTGGTGTAAATACTGGTTGCTCATGTGGCAGTGTTTCTAAAAGAGATGGCAACAGTGGATTTTTTGAAAAATATACGCGGAAAAAAGAAAGTAATGAAAACGAATACATTTTACCCCAAAAATAATGAATTTTATCAAAAAAATGAATAAATTTTACAAAAATGATTGTATTTTATTCAAAACATAGTAAAATTTGTCAAAAAAGGAATATTTTATTCAAAAGAATAATAAATTTTATCTATTTTGTGAATTGAAACACGTTATTATTTTTTTGAATAAAGGGTACCGGCGGTTAAGATAGGCGAATCTGCCCCCGAGCTGAAATTTGAAACTAACCCACGGAATTCGGTTCTTAGGGTCTGAAAACCACCTGGTAAAATTTTTGGCTCCCTATCCCTCCCCTAGCCCGAGTTATGGGGCAAAACGTTACTTTTTTCAGCCTTTCCATTAGAAATTTTCATCTCCGAGAGTTTTCAACCAAATTTTTTCAAATTTACGCGAGTTATACACTATACTGAGGGGTATTAGTGGGTGGATTGAAAAAAAAATTTGATGATTTTTTCTTGCCCAAAATCGCATTTTAAAACTTGAAATCGAGTTTTCTACTTGATGTTGCAGAGGTGCAATTTTGAAAAAAATATATTTCACGTATCTAGTCCTTATCTACAACGTAATAGGTATTTTTTCCAGAATTTTTTAGGTGGGTGGAAGACCTTGAAAAACGCGAAAAACCACTTTTTCGGAACGTTTTTCACACATAAAAGTGGCCATTTTTGGCCGAAAATTTTTTTCTGGTAATAATACTCCAAAATACGTATTTATACACCACTTTTCTGATTTTCGCTTCATTACACCTCTTTTCGTGATTTTTGTAATTTCGAGTCAAAATAAGTACAGCACAATGCTTAAAATATGATTATTTAACTTTTTTTTGCCTGAGAAATAGTCATAATAAAAAAAATGCAACATATTCGTGTTCAGCAGCTCAAACTGCTTCAATAAACCTCGTTTTTACAATCAAAGGACTCAAATTTTGAAAATTCAGCTTTGAATGAACGATTTTTTTTTCAAATAATTTGAAAAAATTTGGTTGAAAACTCTCGGAGGTCGGAGATGAAAATTTTCAATGGAAAGGCTGAAAAAAGTAACGTTTTGCCCAAGGGACCAAAAATTTTTCCAGGTGGTTTTCAGACATTAAGAACCAAATTCCGTGGGTTAGTTTCAAATTTCAGCTCGGGGGCAGATTCGTCTATCTTAACCGCCGATACCCTTTATCTTTTTTTTTTTCAGTGTATCAATAAATTTAATAGAATTTTCTAACCTTTTTTTTTTCTATAATTAGTTTGTTATATGGTTTTAATAAAAACTTGATTCACTTTGAATTGAACAAAGCACAGGTAGGCAGACTGCAAATTTCATTTTTCTGCACGTAGGGATACCAATATTAAGTTCAGGTCTACAGCCAGATTGTTTTGGAAGGAAGGCAAATACATATGTAACATCTCAAGTAGGACAGTAAAAAATGAGTCAAATTATTTAAAACCCTCTCATTTCATCATTTCAAAAAAATTTACATTTTGGATTTTATCCCTCAAGCAACAAACATTTTCTTCTCTCAAATTCGATTTACCAACTCAAACTCTGCAAAATCAAATACTTGGTTTAAAAAAATAAGACGAAATCTTTCAAAACATTTTAGGTAGATAGAACTACTTAGGTAGGTACTATTTTTAAAATTTTTAAAAAATAGTTCAAAGGTATGTATTTTAACGATAAAAATTATTTGATCCATTTCTTTAAACCAATGAATAACTTTATAAAAAATTATATGTACTAGATGACCAAAAAAAAACTCTCTCAATTTCCAACTATTGAAACTTTCAAATGAGCAATTTGAATTTGGTGAAAATCTAAAAGCTTTGAATTCTAGATTTGTAACTTTACAATCCATTTGGAAAGGGTAAAAAGGGTATCCAGGTTAACCGATTTTTCCAGCAGGTTGCACTACCAAAATTGCTGAAGTATGGCCATATTTTTCCTCCACACCTGACCCAGAGTAAGCTTTTTTTCATTTTTATCAGTAACTTATGCATTTATTTATTTTGTGCCATATGTTTGATATTTTTTATATGCATTTTTCGTGCCATCTAATTGATATCTTGCATGCATTTATATTTTTATGATATCATTTTGATATCCTTTATGCATTCCATTATTTATTCATTTTTTTGTGCTTTTACCTACATTCAACTAGGAGTAGGTTTGTTGTTATCTTTTCTTGTCACTTTGGATTTTTTCTGTTGCTTAGATCACCAAGACCTCAAGAACTTGTTGTGTATGAGGATGTGGAAGAAACTAATGATGATGAGATGAGTGTTACCTTCACACCAAACTTATAGTGAACCAGAAACTAGACAATGAGTAAGATTTTGTTTTTCATCAGTTTAAATTTTTTTAATACATTTATTTATGGATTTTCATTTTTTATTTTTCAGGCCATCCTCTGAGTTTTTACCCCCTTATTCCTGTGAGTAAGTTTGCTGTTATTTATTTATTTTTTATTACTTATTTTCTAATTTTGACTTTTTTTTTGTTACTTAGACCTGCTAGAACTCATGAAACTAACCCATATTCAGCTATTGAGGATATACTTCTATTTATTTCACCAACATTGTAAGAATTTTGCTCTCTTAAATAATGTAATTTTTTTAGTTTTATTGACATTTATTTTTTTCCAGGGAGCAAGTTATACCATCTGGTATTTTCTTTGCAAGACCTAGAGTGTCTGTACTACCTTTATTCTTTTTTGACAAGGTATTACCATTACTAAATTTCATTTTTTATAGGTTACCAAGGAGAAGTCTCGATGTTTAATATATATTCAGACCAGTTGGCTTTTCCACACCTAATTTGTATCTAGTTTTTTCTATTTTATTTTTTACTATCTTTATTTTTACCATATCTAATTTTATTTTTTAAACCTTATTTCATAAGTTTTAATTTCTTTATTTATATAATTTGGCATTGCAAATTTCTAAAAATAGTTTTTTTACCATTTTGTTTTTTTCCATAGCTATTTTTATTTCTTCAACCTTTTTTTATATTTTTAATTTTGTGGCCCTGGGTTTCTTATTTCTTTACCATAACTACTTTTATTTTTTCTACCATATTTTATTAATTTTTTGTTCCTGATTTTTTATTAGATTAATCTATTTTTTGTTCACTGTATTATTTTTTCAAGAGGGGTGGGGGGGGGGGTAATTCGAATTACTATATAATATAGAATCTCATTCTTTCATTTCACCATTATTTTTTGAGAGCTCTTACAATGGCTGCGTTTTTAGCTAACATCAATGCATTGAATGATCAAAAAGAGTTTGAAAAGTTGGAATGATTTGGATAATCTGAAAATTCGTTTCAATGAAAAAAGAGGCAGACAAACTATTTTGTCTTTCTTCCAAGATTCATAGGCTTAGTTTTTAAAATGTAAAATAGAAAATTCTTTTTAAAAAAATTTCATCTCAAGTATTTATTTTTCTCCTTTTTCAGCTCAATAATGTTACGTTTCGGATTCGGTTTCCGTTACGTTGGGATTTACGGGAGGGTAAGGGATTTTTGGGCTAAATCACTCAAAAGATATTTTCGTGAACATTTTTCAAAATTTGCATTTCATAAAAAACCGTTTATTTACGTTGCAAATTTTTTATCAACATGGTGGTTGTTGTTTATGCCGTACGCCGATGCGGCAATGTTGGTAAGTTGCTTTTTAAATTTCAATTCGATCTTCAATTCTTACCAAATATTTCAATTCGATTAACGAACATGAATTTCACTCGGTGATGTAAACTGCTACAGTACAGATCCCCTCTCTAACCCCCCATTTCCCACTCAAACTCAAACATCGGTGAAAACCACCAAAAATACCATAAAAACCCGCCACTTCCGATCTCTCAACCCTTCTACTTATTCTTTTCTTCCACTTGCAAAACAAATACCGCATCTTAATCCGCGCCAACCGAAAAACAAACATCACGGGTATTACCACTCGAGATAAAAATTTCCGCGCAATTACCAAAAATAATACCCCCGGCGGATACGTGGAACCAAAAATGACTAGGAGAGGAAATCTTGCCACGGTATTTAAACGCATCGAAGCGTTAACCGCTCTAGCAAACATATACAAAAAACCTCTTAAATAACTTTCTCGTCTGGTAAAAGTGTAGAAGAGAAGAGAACCGAGTATTTGGTAAGTTTTTCCACACATCATCCCCGAACATGGTACTCGGGGGTACGAAGTGTAAAAGCATATAATGAAGTAATTTCCGCATTGTAAAAGACTCATCATCTCGGGCGTATAACGTCGTCTAGAAAAAGTGAAGAAGGGGGAAAATAGCGAACGTAGCACCGAATACAATATCTTATATAATACAGATGAAGTATTTCACACATGTTTGCCTTATTCGTTTTAATTATGTAAAAGGCTTCTTTTAATCAACACGCCTTTTAAAAGGGATAATCATAAGAGGCAGTGAGAATTCGGTTACATCGAGATACTTCAGCCACACGTAGGTATCATTTTCAAAGCATTACTCAAAATTGACTCCGCTGCTGTATAAATTATACCAATATAATCGCAGGTGTCTCGGATACACCGCCATCGAGGCTGTCGAACCCTAACGCGAAGAAATAAAACTGCAACAAATTCGCCATTTATGGCTCGAAACTCGCCATTACCCACATTTACGTGGCCTTTACAACAATCGTATTCTTTGACATCCGACTGACAGAGCGGTCGATTAATGAATGCTGAAAATACACGCAGGCCATTCTTCAGTATCGTTTGAACTTATTTCTCGAGTACTTTATCTGCAGAGTACGGGAGAAAAAAACTTCATCGCGAATCAGAATGCAACTCTGGCAATCGTACGGTACGATTTCAAATGAGCATTGTTTTTTTCACGTGATGCGAGCCACGATGGCAGTCTATTAAATGAATCTGTAATGCGGACTCGTACCTATATGCGGATATTACCCTCAGATCTGGAGTTTCGCCTACGTCAACACTTTGAGAATCATTTAATCGTGAAGAAATTCTACCTCGTGTTCGGCATTTTCTACGTCTACATGCGTACGTTCCTCTGAACGTAAATATCGAATACACGTATGCTCATCCGACTGTAAAACGTTATAATTAGAAAAGCAAAATGAGACGTTTGCGAAACTCGTATACTCTAGGTGTATTATGCCGGAAAATGTAGCGTATTATTTTCCACCCTGATCCGGCGCTGTCAAAGCTGAACTTTTTTTTCATCGGGAGGATAATTTTTTGCATTGGGTTTAAATTAATGGAATGTTTGGAGAGGCGATTTTAAAATGTGGGAAGAGGTGTCATACCGGATTTATTGTACTAGGAAAGTGAACGGAGTGTCTTTGGCTTTGAACCGGTTCGTGTGGACGTCCGGTTGCTTCGTTTAATTGTTTAGATAACTTTATTAATGCCGCTAATTCGGGTGGGCTGAAAAACAATATTTTAGATTATCAAAAACATACCACCACAGTGGGTCAGATGAGAAATTTAGCGTTTTAAAAATCAATTTCATAAGTTTCAATTGAAATTAAAATCCATGTTGACTGATGAGATTTGAAGAGTAAAAAAAAATCGAAATCGATTCATATCTTTCGATAGTGCAAGGGCATTCAACTTTTGAAAAATTGCCAAAATTTCAAAACTTGGAAAATTTTGAAATTCATTTAAATTAGTTTAAAGCTTATTCAGTGACTATCTAAACCAAAAAGCACAATTTTTTTAAAAAAATCCATGTTTTATAAGTTTTTTTTTTTCAAAATTCTGCTATTTCTTCACTCATGAAACAAAAATGAAAAAAATTACAAAATGCTCATTTTTAAAAAAAAATGTGCTTTTTGGTTTTACATGGTTACTAAATAAGCTCTTGAATTAATTTTAATCAATTTTTGATTTTTTCGAAAGTTTTGAAATTTTGAATTTATTACAATTTATTAAGAGTTGCAGGCTCTCAGAAGATACGAACCGATTTTGATTTTTTTTTTATTCTTCAAACCTCATCAGTCAACAAATTTTGCGGGGTATGTTTTTTGAAAATCGAAAATGCTGTTTTTTTTTTCGGCCTACCATACCGCACATGGGGCCAGAATAAAAACACGAGTATATGCTCTTCTGAAGAAATTATGGCATACAATCAGCTCAAAATCTCGCATTTACAAGGAATTTCCAAGGAATTTCCAACTCAGAATCCGAATTTCCAGTCAATTTATATCTTATAGCCCTTGGGGAAAGAGGGCAAAAATTGAATAATGTTGAGTTGGGTGTCATAATCTAGGTTTTCTGGTCTGAAAAACACGATTTCGGGCTTGTTTCGTGTATTTAAACCCGTTGAGAATCTGGGAGCAGTGATACCGAGTTCAAATTTGAAAAAAAAACTGGACCGTATCAAGTTTGACACATACTAAAAAAACCGAGTTTTCTGGTCTGTAAGATATATTTTCGAGGCTATTTTGAATTTTTGCCTCCTAAGGCGCTATAGGAGAGCGGGGTATCTTAAATTTGAAAAAAAAAATGGACACAAAATATGAGTCAAAATTATAATCTGGGGGTTTGGGTCTGAAAATTATGATTTTGGGATATCAGAACAAAATATTATGCTCATTTTTAAAAAGTTCTGAAAAAATTTTCAAAACCAATTTTTTTCAAAATTTATTTCAGTACCGAGTCAGCTGTTCTAAAAATTCCAAAATCATAATTTTTAGACCATAAAACCTGGATTTTTGCATGTACGAAACTGGATATAATTCTTCTTTTTTTTTCAAATTTGAGTTCGACTCAATCTCCCAGCTTTCAGAAGAGTCAAATACAAAACAACTACAAAACTGTATTATTCAGACCAAGAAATTGGGCTTTTAATTCTACACTAAATATGTGACGGCGAATTCCAAAAATCGTGTTTTCTTAAATATTGAGTTCATCTCTTTCCAAAAAATTATTATTTTTTATGAAAAACAATTCGAAATTGTCACCAATACAAATCCTTGGAATAAATTTTTTCCTCTTGAAAATATTTAATTTTCTCGGCTGAAAAGAAAGACAGTTCACACTCATTACTTGAAAAATGAACTGATAAATGCACTGAGCACGAGCCAAGCTATGGCGAAAGTTTTTGAAGTTAGAGACATTCAAAGCTAAAGTTTCATAATTTATCTCAGATATGTTTTGATGTACTCGTAATTATTTTCGTTTATGCTTGAAATAGGTAAAGTGTTATCATTGTAATTTTTATTAATGTTTTTTTATAGTTGGGTCGTGTTTATACATCTCAGAATCTATCATTGATTTATTAAGAATTGGATTCGAGATCAAAAAATTTTTGTTTATTGGAAAATTTTCTCAATTTGCAGATTGATTACAATCTTGAGAGTCAAGAGCTATTCATTGATCAAAAGGAATTGATTGATCGTGTTCAAGAGTGCTTCCGTATATCGGATTATAATCTCTCTATAGTTCCAGTAGAACATTTTGTATCCACAACGAAAAAATTCTTATCCACTGAGAATACTGTTTCTTGAAATAACAAAAAAATTTTTTGATCTGTTTCTAGATTCCGATTCTATACATCACCTTGCTCAATCCTGGCATCCAAAGTTGGCTTTTGGGGAAGGGGGGCGGCCAAAAAACGGATTTTTCGAGGGCAATAAGCCTGAGAATCGCAAAAAAATTGATTTTTTTTTTAGACTTATCGTATAGAAAATTTTACGGCGAATCCAATGCTGCAATTCGCAAACCTACATCTCTTAAAAAAAAATTTACAGCACATTCTTTCCAAAAACGCATTTTTGTGCCTTCCTCGCGAAAAAATGAAAGGCGATTTTTTTCACAGAATTTTGAAAAGAATGAGCTGTAACTTTTTCCTAAAAGAGATGGAGTTCTGTGGTTTGCGGAATTGGATTCACCCGTGAAATTTTCTATAAGATTGGTCGAAAAAAAATTTCAATTTTTTTTTGTAATGCTCAAACCTACCTATTGCCCTCGAAAAATCAGTTTTCTCCCCCATCCCTCCCCAAGCAAACTTTGGTCAGGAAATAAATTTCCTTCATTAGTTATATAAAATCAACCCAAATTTGACAATCGGAACCCAGAAACCAAAATGAGTTTAGACCTAGTGCTACTTCATGGAAACCCGAATAAAGAATCGTTATCTTATTGATTTTTTCGCACGTAAACTCCCATCATCTGAGAAATAATTAAAATGGATCAAAACTCATATCAGAATAACTTTCACGAAAAATCTCATCTCGAATCCACTTCGGTCTCTTCTCGACACCCCAAAAACTCTCATTCATTTCATCAAAGCACCAATACACAAATCGACAGAAAAACATCCCACAATAAACCAGCATCCCGATTCTCAAATATTTATCCATCTATATTAGTTCCATGCGGTTAATTATATTAATGTTTATCTGCGCGATATCGAATATTGACAGAATTGATTAAGCATACATACCCTAAGCGAGGAAAAAAAGACCCGATTGTCTGATATTAGGGGTGCCTTTGATACCCTCCCTTCGTATCATTCGATTAGGTCACGCTTAAAGTAATAATTTTTTAATTCGATACTTCTTTCTTTGATCCTTACTTACTTATTACATAGAAAACTACAGCAAATTCACTTTCTCCCTCCTTCGGCACTGAAATCTGTAACCACACCACCCCGTCAGGTAACAAATGTACCAAAAATTTACTAAAAATATCGTAATTTCACACAATCGACTAAAAACTGACACCACTTTGATCCACCTTCGATTCAATCTTCTATTCAACACTTGACTCAATCACCTTCGAACACACTCGACTGCAAATGGCTCGAAAATTCAACCCATCGCCCGAAATTAAATTACAATCTACAAAATCGTCGGTTGAAAACACCAGTTAGGTAGGATGCTTTTATGTTTATGACATGTCGCGAAGAAGCACACTTGAATATCATCTTTAGAGCACGAGTACATCTCCATCGCCATATATCATATTCTGCGAAACCGAGCAATATACATATTTACCCCTTTTGATGGCTAAAAAGACGTATACTCAATTTTCACGGTTACATTTTGAGCCCAAAGTACACCCTTCAGCTCGTTTGTAGTTTTCGCTGTCGATGTCGTCGTTTACTTTTCGACGACGATCAAAAGGCGAGGAGGGATTCCTAATAATACGTGAGTATTGTTATTATACATAGTCGCGGATATGACATCCCCCGGTCCTCGTCTCGTTCCAACATCGTCTGGGGTAGGGAAACTCTTCCGAAAGGCGAAACGTTTTAAACATGCACGCGTCCGGGCAATGTTTCCGCAGCTTCTAATATTTTCGCGGAAATAACAATGCGACATCCACAGCCTGGTCGCCATTTTACACATATCGACGAGCCTTCGTCGAAAGGTCAATCTTGTTTATTAGTTCATTAATGGCGAACCATCCACCCCTGAAAATAGCTACCGCTTTCGGATATACAAGTCTAAAAATGATTTTTCGCTCCTCTCTTCAGCCCCTGCCCGTCATACGTATGACATAAATATATCGACTCTTCTCACACTCCGAAACCCCTCCCGGGTGTTTTATGCGACTCGATGATGATTATGAGCAGGCCGACTCGACCTCGCGTCATAGTTATAAAATCACAAGAATACCGCCGCCGACGAGTGTCACTTTTATGCGGTTCGATTCGATTGTTTGAAACGAATTTAACGACCTTTATCCGTGTCCCGGTCCGGGCCATATGAAATTACGAGACGGACACGTTTTTCGGGTTGATTTTATTTCGCCTTCGTGTCTGTTTTTATTTTTTCCCGACAAAACGCGACGTCGTCGAAAGCCGCTCGTCAAACTCATCAATGTCGACGTAGCACGTATGTTCGCATAATCGTAAATTATCTGCCGAGCCTTTTGTGAAAATTCCAAGTCGAACAGATTTGAAAGCTTGGAAGTGCTGTGCGATGCCATTATCGATATGAAATATGGTATTTGACGCGGATCGGTTTAATAATATGTATGAGTACGGTGGTCATGTCCATTATGGGTCGATAACCCAGGATCAGCGAGGACGACAAATTTCCCTGCTTGAAATAGACAACGGAGTTGTAAAATTGAGAATATTCTCAATACCGATTTTATCTATCAATTTCGAGTATTTTTGAACCGATTGGGATTAGCTCGGTCATGCATTGGAACTGAAATGGGCCAAAATTCTAGTCTGGAATCACGAGTCCTCGGTGATGGCCATTTCTTGATAATTTTTTCAGAAAAAAAAGCAAGAGTTGGCGAGTTAATTTTTTGAATCCAGAAAAAATTTATCCCCACCTTTTTGTTGAATAAAAACGAATTGATTCCCATTTTAATTCAGAATGCGTATGAGTCCATTTTGAAACTTTTTATGACCTACTAGCGATATACAGACCGATATAAATTTTTTTCAAAAATAATTTCAGTGCGGATAGGCACCCATTTTCAATTAGAATACCATTTTTTGGGACCCTTGAAAACTATAAATTCCTTCAGGTGTTTTTTCTTCAACAATCAGCAAAATTTTTTTCAAAAAATGGAATTTCTTCCTGAGAATGATGACAGTATGAATATTTTAATTTGACCCAGAGAAGGCGGAATGTGAAAAATTGAGGCTATAATTAAAATATTCGTTTGATACGAGTATCACTTTAGGGAAAATTTCTTCCATTTTTTTTTTCAATTTTTTTTACTAAAAATGTTGGAAAAAAAAATCAATATTCTTCAAAGGATCTTCTGCTGAAACTGTGATGTTAATAATATTCGTGGGTAAAGCCATCCACACTCGATCATTTTTGAACAAAATCAAGAGTTTATGGTCCCGTAGAAAGGAGGTAGAGCGGTGTCAGGCAGGGAGTGGAATTATTTTCATTTCGTTGTTTTGAAGTCCGGCGTCTAGGTATGATTTTCAAGCTGTACAATGTGTTAAACATTCAGAAAAAAACAGGGCCTATTTTAAGGAAAATTTGGAACTACGCATGTAAGCACATTTTACCACCTCTCCCCTTCGGAACGAAACGGACTTCGACTTTTGGGGGGGGGGTGGGAGGGTGAATAGCATAAATTTGATGGCTAAGCCACAATTTTAGTTAATTTTTCCTATTTTAGTATTTTCTATTTGTTCCTAGTGGTTTTGGAAGCTTTTTTGGGCGAGAATATAAAATGAGTAGGTACCAAGACTTGAAATTCCAGAAGGATTTTCGGGGGAGGTGGCATAAATTAGTATTTTTTCCTGCTGTTGCTCCAAATAATTTATATAATTTTAAGTTTGTTTATGCCCGAGCGAAGCGAGGGCGAAGATTTGGAAAAATCAAGTTTTTAATGTCTAAAAAATCGTTTTTCCCCATATTTTATTTTAATGCTTAGAAAATTCCTATCTGATGGGATTTTTTTTTTTGGGGGGGGGGTACGATTTACTTCTCGTACCCCATTTTCCGACGCCACTGTTTGTTCTCAATGAAGCGAAAACAGAAAATTTTAAAACAAATTATGATCAAATTTCAAAAATACATATTGTGTTTCAAGGCGAATATGAAATAAATTGAATTTAACTCGAGCGAAGCGAGGGCGAAAATTTTTGAACCCCTCAAATTTAAGGTGCAATGAAATATTGTTTTGGAATAATACTTGAAGTTGAATAAAAATTCGGCCACTTTTATTATAAAACAATTAAAGAGGAATAAATACAAAAAGGCCGAGCGTAGCGAGGCCAAAGCTGTTGAAAAATTGATTTTCGAAAAAAAGTTTTAAGGGGAAAACATAACATAAAATTGGCAATTATGTTCAGGATACGAAAAAAGTCACTTTTGTAGGATTGAGAGATTTTTATGTTAAAAATTTCAAAAAAATTGGAACTGCGCATTTTTAATTTTGGAACTGCGTGTCAAGCTTTTGGAACTTCGCAAAATGTGCGGAACTGCGCCTTAAAATAGGCCTTGGAAAAAAAATGTTTAGCTCTAGTACTCTGAGTAAGACTTTATTTAGTTTTTGATAGATATTTGGTATCAGATATTTAAATTTTGATTTTTAATGTTTAATATTGAAGTGTAAATTTTTATTTTCTGATTTTTAAATGTTTTAATGCTTTGAAAAGACCAATTTTTTGAAAAACTTTATACTTGATTCGCTTGAGTATGAACAAAATTACAATTATAATGAACTATTGGAGGCGAAATATTATTAAAAAATACTCTTTTTGCCCGTCTCCTCCGAAAAAGAAGCTTTTTGGAACGGTACAAAGTTGGTTTAGGGACTTGAAATATCAAAAGAGAAGATGGGAGACTTTTTTTTCGGCCACAATAAAGAAATT
The DNA here is from genome assembly GCA_038380155.1 of Pseudococcus jackbeardsleyi. Classification (NCBI taxonomy): domain Eukaryota; kingdom Metazoa; phylum Arthropoda; class Insecta; order Hemiptera; family Pseudococcidae; genus Pseudococcus; species Pseudococcus jackbeardsleyi. The sequence goes on from CM076238.1 coordinate 47,359,125, forward strand.
AATATGCCTGAGCGAAGCTTTGAGAAAATAGGATTTTTCAAGGTCCAAAAAAAGTATTTTTTACGTATATTTATGACCCTAAGGGGGGTGCAGGCCCCGAACTCCCCTGGCTACGCCACTGAGGTGAAGCTAGAAATTCAAGCTAATGTCACTTCTGAAGAAAAAGAAATTCGAATTTTCATCACAATTTGGATAGCACCATTTTCGTGGTAGGTATCGCGGTCATATTTTTCCCTAAAAAAAAAGTCCCATTGATTCCGGAGTCACTGATCTTAAAATTATTGGATATAGGTACCTTGGAAATCAAGGCAGGTAATCGTTATGGTTTTAAGAAACCTTTTCGTAGTTTCTGATTAATTGAAAATAGTTTTGCTTTTCACTTATATCTACTTTCACAATAAACAGTAGCCTACGTTGTCCAAATTGAAGAATGGCTCCCAATAATTAATTTACAATTTTTCCTAATATAGGTAAGCTGAATTGGAAAAATAACTAAGTATTCTAGAACCTTTACAAAAACGATTTTTTTAAAACAAATAACTCAATTTAAAAATCAACTTGAACCACAGTTCAACAAAAAATAAAGGTAAGAGAAACGTAACGCTAGTGAATCAATACCTAAATACTTAATTAAAGTAAGGTACATTGAATATAAGGACAAGCAAAAGTTTTTACTCAGTTTGTTGTTTTATTTTTCAAAATTTTAAAAAGTGAAATTTTTTAGTTCGCTGAAATCCACAAGGATAACTATTCAGCTACCGGCATAGTGTATAGGTAGGTACCTACTCTAATGGCTCCATTTTTTTGAGGAAAAAATAAAAAACGCAATTATTTTTTCGAAAAATCTTGATCAGAAAACAAAAAAGATCCCATTTATTTGTTCTGATAATTCTACTCCATCAGAACTACAATATTCCAAACGCAACATGACGACTAATACCTGCTTGAAAAAGTATAATTTCCCAATACAGAATACTCAAGTATTTAAATTTCAATTTAGATAAGTTTCAATTCAAGTACTTAATTGCTTTTGAAAAGTATGTCCAGCTCGAACGAAAAAAAGGACAAACATTCCTTCAAAAAAGTATGGTTTTAAACCGAAAAATGGAATATTAAAAACAATTCATAAGTGATTGCAATTTTACTTGTCTGCATTGTCCATCAGAGATCCACTTTAGTTTAGAACGCAATTCGCCAGAGGGGTAAGGGATACAGGTAAGTGGTTACTCTAATATCATTGAAATCGCTAAATCAATCAAAACTACATATTAAGACGTAAAGTTTTAGGGTATTGGGATGGGTCGAAAAAACAAGTTTTTCGATTTTCAAAAACATACCCCTGCAAAATTTGTTGACTGATGAGACTTGGAGAATAAAAAAAAATCAAAAATCAATTCGTATCTTCTGTTCGCGCATTGGCATTGAAATTTTCAAAAATTCAATATTTTCAAAAATTTTAGAAAATTTTGAAATTCGTTTAAATTGGTTTTAGAGTTCATTTAGTGACTATTTAAACCAGAAAGTAGAATTTTTTGAGAAAAAATCATGTTTTACACCTTTTTTACATTCCTGCTATTTTTTCACTTGTGAAGAAAAATCAAAAAAAAATATATAAAACGTTGATTTTTTCAAAAAAAAATGTGAATGCGGGCTGAAAGTTTTGAATTTTTGCTAATTTCGAAAACTTTGCCAATGCGCGACCAGAAGATATGAATCGATTTTTGAATTTTTTTTTTTCATTCTTCATGTCTTATCAGCTAACAACTTTTGCAGGGGGTATGCAGGGGCGCGATGGGGGGGAACACCCCCCAGACAAATTTTCAGTCGGCAAAATCGGCAAAATTTTGGAAATATAAGGCGAGTCGGCAAAATCTCAGAAATGTCAGCAAATTGAAAATGTTTTAGAAATTTTGCAGCATAATCAATAAAAAATTGAGCCTTTCTAAATTTCAAGCTTGTAATCCTCTTTCATAAAACACAATCCAACTTCAAAATTATTTACTTTCCAAACCGATATTTTCGAAAAATTTCGGCCTCGCTACGCTCGGCCTCATTGGTTTTTTTCTTTCATACTTTTAAAACAATCCAAATTCAACAAAAATGATATTTTTCCCCTACATTATTTCAACTTGTTTTATCAAATTTTTTCTCATCAAAACTCATTTTTGAAGTCAAGAAATTGAATTTTTCAAAAGCTTTGGCCTTGCTACGCTCGACCTTATTGTTTTTCTTTTTGAACATTTTTTAAGTACAAGTGGTCGGTTTTTTTTTACTCGCGTTAGATAATCAATTTATATTATAACATTGTTTTATTGGTCTTGAAATTAAAGAAAGTATTCCGCTTAAAATTTTCTCCCTCGCTTCGCTCGGGACAAATTTATTTGCCTTCTCTTCTCCTTAAAACTACATATAATCATCGAAACTAATCTGTTGAAACAAAAAATTCTCGTATTGTAAAATTTCAGAATTCTTACTCGGCAATTTTGAATTTTTTAGTCGGCATTTTTGAACATCATTACCCCCCTAAAAGTTTATGCTCGAACCGCCTCTGGGGATATGTTTTTGGAAATGGAAAATATTGATTTTTCGGCCCACCCTAGTACCTATTGCAAACAACAACACACAACGTGAATAAACTCTCAAAACCAAAAATCAACTTCAGACCATCTCAACCTTTAAAATATGACCAATCAAAGCCCAAACAACAGAAAGGTCATCCAGATAAAAAACGCATAGCCAGAAACTAAAGAGCAGGTACATACATATTTGATCAATATAAACGATCCAATTTTTCAATTAAAAAAAAAATAAATTTAAATTTTGAATTAAATTTTTTATAAGTTGAATTAATTTAACTTAAATAATTAAATATAATTTTGATTTAAATATTATAATTATTTTTTTTAATAAACTAAATAAAGCTTTTGAACTCATAATTCAAACATAGATTAAATTCTTTTTGCAACATTATCTTATAAATTTCAAACCACCATCTCTCATCTCCAATTCCTCTCCCTTTCACCTTAAATCAAGCTCATTCGAAATCTCTTCGTAAAAACGAAACTCAAAAAAAGAAAAACCAGAGCCCATTAAAAACCTACACCCCGTCCAGGAAATCCCATCTCTTCGCTGATCTCCGCCTAATGATCTTATTACTTCCAAAAAAAAGACAACCTACTCAGAATTTATTTCGTACCAGGGTATAATGATTAAAGTAAATAAATTAAATATTTCCTCGTTTGTCGAGATTTCGACCGTCATCATCATTACACCAAATTCCGTATCATTTTTCTTCCACCGAGATACACAAAAAGGTCTTCATTTCCTGACTCTTACGTACAATTTCAACAAAATCTTGGTACTTGTAAACGTATTTTATCAGGGGTTAGGGTCGGTCGATGTACTGTCTCGTTTCCTCGACTCATTGGTTTCTAATTGTGAACATCTCTGGTTGGCAAATACGATGAAAATCATTTTTCAACTAGATGAGTTTCAACAGACATGTACATAGAACAATTGTTCATTATATTTCGGTACGATAATTTACGAATATTGCATTCTATAAAATAAACAGTCCAAATAAATAGGACAAGAAGGGAGGAGGGAGGAGAGATCGAGAAGCAACACCAATCATATAATCTTCGAACAAAAAAACTATATGGAATCAAGTATCTCTCGCTCATCACATAATACACTAATAAGTTACTTAATACGATTACTTGATTTATATACTCGTTAAAATCCAACACCATAATACACAACACACATAAGTGAATAGATCACCGACAAGGTATCCGCATCCAAATGACTAATAACGTGTCTCTCTGGTCGTAGCACATTTCTCAAAAAGCTTCCATCGAAATTATACCTCGCTGTACCAAATTACCCATATAAATTAAACCTTATCTCAACACGTGATCTTTATTCGAAACATACACGGTATGAATTTGGTAACCAATGAGAGAATTCCAGCTTCGCATTAAACTTATACACAAAAGAGGCGAAGAGAAAGGGGAGGGAGAAAAAATCACCCTGTAAAGTTTATACCCTTAATAGCAACATCCTTTATAATTTATCTCTCTATATGTAAGTCATCTTTTGAGACGAGTGCTCGACAAAGCTTCCTATTTAGGCTTTTGATTGGTAGGTATATCAAGTATATTTTGTCGAAATAATTTTATATGCCTTCTACCCCTCCCCTTCGGCCATGGATGGTAAACGACCTCAGATTGTAAACTATTAAGAGAGACAAACCGTCTCGGCAATTTCTTATCTTGTATTCTTGGTCTTTAATCCTTAATATGTGAGTCATTAAGACGCTTTTAAACCGGAGATATTCGCTCAGTCTGCAAATTACAAATGATACATTAAACTTACTTCCCTCGGTTCCGACGAACATTTTCGTTTCGCCAAGTTCCACCTATTAATAATACACGTCTATGTTTCTCTCGGTTCGACGTTCGAATACCTCTGGTAATATGGTCTGGGTTTGCAACAATTTCGCAATTTATCTCGTTTTATTTATACGAGTACATACCTCTACATATCGTAAAGTGCTCCCCATACATTGGCATAAGTTCTCTTTCCTTTCTACATCATTTTAAAACTTCCAACCCCTAATCAAGGTGTAATTATTTCACTGGCTCGAGTTATACGATGACGTAGCCGAAAAGAGAATACGCTGGCATAAAAATATCGTTACAATATATATTTTTAAATATTATATATTTTATTACGAAGTATAAATTTTTACAACCTAATATACGACTCGAGACGTTCGAGGATTTGAACCCTCCGTCTCCGCACAGCTCAGCACTTTCGTACGAGAAAAAATATACATTGTAAGAGTATTAAAAAAGAAAAAAGATGGACATATTAACGGCCAAATTCATCGATCACTTCATCGCATCGTACCCAAAGTAATAAATCGTTTGCCCTTATACGCGTACTTTCCAGCTCATTCTTGTATTTTTATTTCCTAGTACGAAAAAAAAATCTCTTTTTAAGACCTTTTTTTTTTTTGTCTTTTGCCAACAGATTTGAGAAATTTTTAATGCCTATGTGAAATAACATTAGAGACACAATACATCAAAAAACCGTCGACGGTGATGGGTTCCCTTCAGTTCATCTCGCCGCCGAGGTCTAGTTCAATTTTTACCATCCGGATACATTGTTCGATGGGTAGTTTAATGGTCAATAAATATGAGAAACGATTTCGTTACGGGGTTTACGACGAGGTAGTTATAAATTTGGTTAACATTTGTGTTAGGTGTGCCAACGAGGATGGAAGAGTGAGTTGGATGCCCCCCAAATGTGGTTTGGTTAAATCTTTCACGGGTGTGTGTTTTTGCGGTTTTTTTCTGGCGGTGTTTTTTTTTCTTCGTTGAAAGCCTTGAATTTTTGAGGGGGAAGGGGTTGCGGTTTATCAATTTCTGAGAGAAATAGAATTTTTTCAAGGAGTTTTCTCCGCGGAATACATGAAAAAAATGTCGTATATTTTATGTAATATCATTTTATTGCGAACAAACATACGACGCGACAATGACAAATCAAAAAAAAAAAAAAAAAAATGAAAAAACTTGGATTTTTATGAATTATTTCGTCATGAAAAAATAAACAAATTTAGATGATACATATTTACAGGAACAATTAAATCGAGAATAAATAATGGATTGTTCGTTATAGGTAAGATTAATTTTCAATTTCTTATAGGTAAGATTAATTTTCAATTTCTCGCTCGATTTCTTAATTTTCAAAAATCGTGGCACGCCTAAAAATCGCCATAAGAGAAAAATATTCAGGTAGAAAATTAATTTCAACAGGCAGTGAGACCATGATGTCTAACAATGGAATTCTGCTAAAAATCGAAATATGTTGTAAGAAAGTTTAAGTTCTTCACACCTTTTTTCCTCAAAACTGTACATACTATTCCCCTCAAAATTTATCATCATCAGATCTTCAGCTAGACAAGCCGATAAAAAGACCATCTGATTTCGACACTTTTCCAATACATAACAGGTAAGCTTCATCTGAAAAGGCAATAACGTGGACGAGTATTTGATCACACATTGGAAGAATGAAAATACACGGAATAGATCAGTTGTTGAATAGCTTACAATGTCTCTAATTAAAGTACGTAAGTTTTTGAGAAATTTTCACCCGGAAATTATATCTTGAAAACACACATGGCCGTAATGTTTTTTTTTTCTGATCAATGCAATTGTTTTTACCGGAGAGTAAAACACCATTTTTCTACTCACTTTCGGAAATCGCCCGAGTGTGTGAACTCCATGCAGTTCACACATACGGGCGATTTCCAACTTTTGATAAGAAACAAAGAAATTGAACGAAGATCAAAAGGTCCCTTCGGAATTCATTAGTATACACTGAAAAAAAAAATGATAAAATTTATCCAAAAAAATAATAACGTGTCCCAATTTTCAAAATAGGTAAAATTTATCATTTTTTCGAATAAAATTTATTCTTTTTGATAAAATTTATTCATTTTTTTGACAAATTTTATTATTTTTTCTGATAATAAATATTATTTTTTAGAACAAATTTCACCTATTTTGTGAATTGAAACACGTTATTATTTTTTTGAATACATTTTATCATTTTTTTGATTAAAATTTATTATTTTGGTAAAATTTATTAATTTTTTGGATAAAATCCATCTTTTTTTGATAAAATTTATTATTTTTGGGGGTAAAATGTATTCATTTTCGTAACTTCTGTTTTTTCCGTGTACCTATAGTTTCACAGGATGCCAATAACCCAGATAATCGATCTTTCTTGTGTACAGCTGGACACCACATTTTCGTCCACCAGACTTACATAGGTTCTGTAGTTTTTAACATGGTACTTCGATTATGTTCAAGAATTGTGCAGCAATTTTTTGAATGAATTATTTCTGAACGCCCTATTACTGAAAAAACAGCTATTCGAGGGATAGAATTTTGTGGCTTGTTTGATTTTACGATCTCTTAATTTTTTGTGAAGTCACAGATCGATGTGTTTTTATTTAGAAAAACGACTAAAAACAAAAGAAACGAATTCCACTAGAATCTTTTTCAATTTAGAAAAATGACTAAAAACGATCATTTTTAGGTATGTTAAATCCGTCGTTTCCTGTCGTTTCTTTGAAAAACGACAGTTTGAAAATTTTCCAATATCCTAAAATACCTAATAAAATATTTTTTGATCATTTTCCTGAAAAAATTCAAGTACCCACAAATTTTTTTTTTCAAATGGGTAGATGCAAATCCATTTTTTCTGAAGAAATTTGAGTTTGTTTCCGAAAAAAAAAATCGGAAAAAATGGTGCGAAAAGGGAGTCATTTGGCTTCCGAAGAAATCTGATAAAAATTTCTATGCCATCGTAATTCTCAAGCTGAAAATTTTATCACTGGATTTTTTCAGACTCGGTACCTACGCAGAAACAGGTTCAAAAAGAGAGTATCTAACTGTGAAATTGTTTCCTGATTTTTCCGACCATTTTTATGACCTTTAATTTGACTTCGAAAATTTCAAATAGTCCGAAAGAGGAACATAATTTCAAGACGAGCACCAGCAGACATTTTTTTTCAAAATTTTCCTACGTATTACACCCCTTTTAAAATTTTATCAGATTTTTTCAAGTGGTAGGATTAGGTCAAGTATTTAAAAACTCGCGGCATGATGACAATTTTATCCTTTCATAAACCCCTCCTGATCATAGAATCTGGATATCACTTAGTAGCTTTTTAAGCAATAAACTGTGATCAACATGCATTTTTTTTTGGAAAACTTTATTTATGTCATTTGAGGGGGGAGGAGAAGGAAGCTAAATAACAAATTACACCAGGTTTCAAATATTTGAGCAACTCCACCACTCGAAAAAATCTGAAAATATTTTCAGAGATGTGAAATTAAGAGATAAATACATTGGAAAATTTTGAAATTTTTTCATTCATCCCAAAATTGTGCCTCCCTCGGACGATTTGAAATTTTCACAGTTAATAAAGTGGTTGAAAAAAATCCTTTCCTCTAGTAACTTTACTTTCTTGCAAAGATTGAAAAAAAGTACTTAATTAAAAACTCGCGGAGATGAAATTTTTCGCTAAAAAATCACGATTTTTGGGCCCAGTGCGCACCCCCCCCCCCCAGCCACGGTTGAGATGCAAATTCACTTATACGCTTTAAAATCATCTTTTAAGAAACATTGAACAGCATAAAAATTTAGATCAAGTTCCACCACAGACCAAATTCCTAATCTAAGCAGAACCTTTACACATACACATTACACATTGATGTTAAAATTCTGAAATAATTAAGTATTTGAAACTTCTATGTGTATCAATTCCACAATTGATTTATTCAAACCGGATTAATCTAATTACACAGTTTTAGCTGCGAGGAATTATTCGCAGGGCTGTAAATAGACCTTGGCTTGACAATTTTTCTCTCGATCTCTTCATCATAATCCTTATATCAGCATTGATCATTATTTTAATACATTTTGTGGTTGTTCAAGTAACAATCCGTCGTTTCCTGTCGTTTCTTTGAAAAACGACAGTTTGAAAATTTTCCAATATCCTAAAATACCTAATAAAATATTTTTTGATCATTTTCCTGAAAAAATTCAAGTACCCGCTAATTTTTTTTCAAATGGGTAGATGCAAATCCATTTTTTCTGAAGAAATTTGAGTTTGTTTCCGAAAAAAAAAAGAAATAGGAAAATTGGCGATTTAACTGTTCCTTCGGCAGTTAACAACAATTAGTAAGCAAGTTTATTTCTTTATAATTGTTCATTAATAGATTAAATATGATACTCCAGTCGTTCCAACTGTTCCTTTGGCAGTTAACAACAATTAGTAAGCAAGATTATTTCTTTATAATTGTTCATTAATAGATTAAATATGATACTCCAAATTCTGCAAATTTCTACTTATTTCAAAAACGATAACTCTTCCATCATAAAATCTCTTCAAAACATCACCTCAGAAAATCCCCATTTCTCGCCAAAACCAACAATTTCTCCCTTCACCTTCATCTCACCTTCTCCACTCAATACAAATAATCGCCCAACAATGAAGCAATATTGCTTCAGCGTTACACGTACACAAAGCACCGCCCAGCGGTTAATAAAGACGTTGACATTTTCCTAGCACAACAATCCATTAGCACGATGACACTAATCCTCAGATAACTTTAACACGGTGGAAAAAAAAACCTGCGAAGAATTTAGGGCTGCGCGAGGTGATTATCCGTATGTAATCTTCGTAATAAAGGTTTCGCGTACATGAGGAGGAGAGGAAAACCCCGACGAAATAAGTTCGCCTTTTTTTTCTCTCTATTTTTCGAGACCACATTACTTAACTTATCGCGACTTATTTTGCAAGTTATGAAACCTCACGCTTTGCATAAAACCTCCTTTGACAATATGACAATGATGGATGGTCATGTTAACAGCGGTAAAAAAAAAATCTATCTCGAAACCAGTCTTTTGCCTGGTTCTTATTTCGAGCCACGAACGTGATTTATGATTTTGATAACGTTGGGAAGTGAGGGATGCGGAGGGGTATGTTTGATGATTTTTTTTCTCTCGTAGAGATACTCGGGATTTTTTTTTTTATCGAGAATGTGAATTTGTTGATGAGGTGTCCGAGTGGGTGTCGTATTCGATAGATCTCTACCAGTTATTTTTGCATTTCGAGGCAGTAAAAGTGTACAAATGATCCAAAATTCTAAATTTCGATAAAGCTTTTTATTTTATAGATTCAGATGAATTATGTCCAAGACTTATTCAGAATGAAAGCAGTCCGGACGAGAATCGTTACTATTTCAAACAACGTCGAAATTAGGCTCAATATTGGCCTTTCTATAGGCAATTTACTTGCCTCGAAATAATCCAAAGTCGTTTGTCGTTATACGCTCGGAGTAAAAAAGGAAACGTATTCGGGTCGTTTTACGCCCGCTTATCAATACACCCGAAGTAAGTACACGAGCTAAATAAATTCGCTAATAACGGAAGAAGCCTATTTTACGCAAATTTCTTTCCTAATATCTTCCGATAGATGTCTCTACAGCTATAAGGATTAGTGCACGAATTATAATATCGTCTTGTTGCTGACTTTAAGTACGTAACGAAAGTAATTTGCATATATCGCCGAGGAAAAACGACTTGCAATTTGCTCGTCGAAGAGTAGGGAGATTTTGACGAGAGATATTTCGATCTCGAAGTTGGGAGCGTTGGTTTTTAGTTGATATCAATTGGTTTTTTTTCCTTCATTTTTTAAGCAAACTTGATGCTCATTATAAGTATGTTTTTCCAGAGAACATAAGGAAAGACAAAATAATAATACCTACGCAATTTTCCTTTTCTGTTATTGTTGAAAAAAATAGATTCCTCGTCTGTCCCAAGGCTGTACAGAAACGATTTCTGGTTATAGCCATCGAAATTTCCACAAAAATCAAAACTACATAAATATTGATTCATAAATTTGGACGTACACGAAGCAAATAAAACTCCATTAAGAAAATTTTAAAAATTTATAATTTCAGTAAGCAAGTTATTACATATTTCATCATATTGATCGTAAAATTCCAAGATCTTTTTTTGGAACTAAAGTACACCTAGGTTTGATAAATGGAACTGCACCACCCCTGTAACCCTGTCATGCTCCAGGAACCAGGATTTTTCACATATTACATCATGGAGATTCAATTTAAAATTATGATCAAATGAAAATAATTTACTCTCAAGTTCCTTTGGAAGAGTTTTTCTAGAAATTGAATAAATATTCATAAAATTATTCGACCTTGAAAAAAAAAACTAGAAAAGAAAATTTCCTTTTCCCCTTCTAAGTTGAAAATTTATTTCAAGAATTATCAATTTACTTTCAAAAAAGCAAGGACGAAAAGACTCCACAAAACTCTCTACTTCCGAGCTAAAATAGAATTTTATTCGTTTTTTTTGTTTTTTTTTTTTGAAAATTCACAAGCCTTGGGTCGAAATTGATGTAAGGATGTAAATACTTACTTGATTTTCAAAGTATGAACTATCAATTTGTAACGAATTTCCTTTTCCTTTTTTTTCCCCCAAGCTGCTAAAATGAATTCTTCAATATCTAACGAAAATAAGCTTACATAAAGTTTTTTTTTTTTTTGAAAATTTCTCAAATGATCAGTGAACTGAATTGCAAACTATCCAAACAGTTACGAAATTGAAAAAATACAATTTTTATTTTCGTAAAAAAATACGAAAAAATTCACGAAATTTAGTGGAAAAACATCTAACAGGACGAAATTTTTACCACAAAAAAATGGAATTTTTCGTTCAAAAAACCATCGGCAATTTTTCAAATCTTAGCATGGGAAATCCAAAGTATGCAATGAAAATTAAGATTGAAGATTTTACCTCCTTTTCATTAATTACTAAAATATTGTTTTAAAATATGAAGATTTCAGTTGTTGGATTTTTTCAAGTATTTTAGCCCTCGCTTTGCTCAGACTTGACTAATTTACCTGATAATTTTTCAAAATGATGTGATGAACTTTCTCCCCATCCCAGTTTATAGCGAGAAAATGTTGTCCTCCTCATTTATAATGTAAGAAAACTTAGTGTAGATCTGAAGTGGAATTTTCAAACATTTTTCGATTTTTTTTTTGAAAGGAGAAGTGCGTTCATTAAGGAATAGTTTTTTTTTTCGGACAAATTGTAATTGAAAAATCTCTTCTTTTTTAATAATCTTGCCTTAATCGGCAAATTTTTCACTTGCACGCCCTCAGATTTTTGCCCAAAAGTTTCGCCTCCGAAAGGAATTTCAAAAAAATTAGAAAATTCAAAGAAACCTGTCTCATCGTCAGTCGGGTAATTCTTAGAAAATCGGCAAATTTCTGTTACCAGTGTATAACTCAAAAAGTTACGTTTTTTTTTGTTTTTTTTTTTTTCATGAGTAGGAGTACTATCTCCTACACCTTCACCACTAAGAATTATGAGTGCCACCCCCACCAATTCGGGTACACGACCATTTTACCCCCGAAAATTCCATCGCCGTGGCTTGTATTCAAAATGTTTTTCAAATTGAATGTTCTAAATGATGTAAATTAATGCGGTTTTTTGAAAAAAATGACCGTTACATATAATCAACGTATATGAAGGTGTGTGATGACCTGATTGAAGGTCAAAAAAAAAGTGTCCCATAGTCCCATATTTGAAGCCCAAAGTGTGTTTACAATTTTCTTTCTTTCGCCGTGGATAATTTTCAATAATTTATCCTGGCTTACTAATACAATATTTTGTGCTGTGAAGTGGCAGCGCTGGTCAGTTATCGTCCCGAAAACAACACAATCTACGAAAATTTTGAATCTCAATGAAATTAACAGTTTTGTGAGTGATTGTTTATCAATATTGTGCTGTTTACAAAAAAACGTTCCATCGCCGTGGCTAATCAGTTCTCGCCTTCAAAACGGCCTATATTCCTGAAAATTGAAAAAAAGTATTTAAAATGGTGAATATATCCTCGTAGCATTTCAAAATTTTTTTCAAAACTCAGTTATGTGGCCTATTTTGCAAATAATTACTCAATTTTCCTACGTCGTGGATGGTGTAGTTTTTTCTTTCGTCGTGGCGAATCCGGAAAAAATTGAGTAATTATCTGCAGTATAGATCATATTATTGATCATTTTAAATTTTTTTATATGTTATCATGAGATATTCACCATTTTAAATACATTTTCTCAAATTGCAGGAATATCTGCCATTTTAAAGCGCAGAAATGATGATCCACGACGATGGAACATATTAAAAACCTATTGAAAATTAAGCATAATGACGGAAACGTTTAATCGTCCCACCCTACCCCCTTGAGGTATGAATTGACCCCGTTTTCATAAAAGTGTTCTGGGTAAGCTGATTAATGATATTCTTTCAAAAATTTCACAAAAAAAGAGTTTTTACTTTTCAAAATTTTGAATGCTGAAATTCGCCGATTTTCTAAGAATTGCCCAGTCACATTTCTGTATAATTTTTTTTTACTCAGTAAGTAAACTTTTACAATCATTCCCGCATCTCAGATCTCTTCGCGGAACCCAAGCGACACCGGTTGAAAAAAAATCACTGAAAAGCCTCTGTACAATATTCTCGAATTGAAAGTCACGACAGATACGCGGTACGCATTATGAGTTCGGCAATATCGTAACATTTTATCTGCAAAGGCAAACCCCGATTTTAAAAATGAATGTTTTGTTACCAAATCAAGGGATGTTAAAATTCCTGGCTGTTATTGGTTTGCTCTTTTTTTACGCACGCACTGATTAAAGAAGGCAATTTATAGTTATTACTTTTTTATCTTTATTTTTCAGAACGATGTTTATGCATTCGCGTTATTTTTTTCTTCTTTTTCATTTTACAGCCGCGTATATGTAAACGTTTTTATAATAAAAATTTCCCAGAGATGGTTTTTGATAAAAAGTAAAAGACACGGTGTTCTATTTTTATGGCTAATTCGAAATTAAAATTCATGAATTAGGTAAATCTAACGTAAATTGAAAATTTTACGAAAGATTATCGCACAAAAAAACAAGCAAATTGATAATTAAAAAACAACAATATTCTGTTCAATCAATAAATTATTGATTCTTACGGTAAGATCAATTATTGTTATTCATTATTCAATCTCAAAATCCCCCTTTCTCAAAGGTCCATGGGTCCACCATTTTCCTGAAAAGTTCGCTGCCACGATTATTTTTCAAAAATGAGTAGGAGAGAGGGGATAATGAAGAGAGTGTGCTTGAACTTTCAAATATTTGGTAAAAAGTTTCATTCCTTTGATTCAATCGTCACCCCCAGCCTACTACCCTTGAAATCGTACACCGATTCTCTTCAATCAATAAATGATATGATTCTTAAGGTAAGATCAATTATTGTTATTCATTATTCAATCTCAAAATTTCCTTTCTCAAAGGTCCATGGGTCCCACCATTTTCCAGAAAAGTTCGATGTTGAAAAAATGATTTTATATTTTCTCACTCAAAAATGTCGCTCTTACGTTACACCATTACTCGATATTAAGAAAAAAATCATTTTTTCATGTAATTTTTTTTTCAAATTTCCAATGAAAAACAATAAATTATTTCTTTTTCTTCTTCCTTTTTTTTTTTTTTTTTAGTAGTAGAAGCCTGTCTCATAAAGTTGGAGATCCAACAGTAGCTGATATACGTGCGTTGAAATATACTCAAGATGGTTTACTCGTAATCTACTACAAATTAAGACATTCTCATGAATGGACTGCTCTCAAAAATAATGTTCAACGGAAATCAAAAGTACGTTTATCGGCAGAAGAACCAGAAGATACGAGTTCTAATCCTATTTATGTGACGATGGACGTTCCCATTTTATTCCCTCATCGACGAGCCATTAAACAGAAGAAATGTCGCGACTTAATGGAGCTTAAAAAGTTTTGCCAGTGGACACTCATGGTTTTATGATTCGCTCTCATTTGAAACTGAAAATTAATTTTAGATAAGTATTTTTATTACTTTTAGAAAATATTGTTTTATAAAAAATTACATGAATGATTATAATTAAAAGATTGAAGAATATTTGGTTTTGATTTTGTAAGGGTGAAAAACTCGTAAGTCGAAAAAATACAACCGGTTTTTAAATGGAAAAACCTCGTAAGTCTAAATTTAGGTTCATAAATCATCAATTGAGCATAGCAATGTCAAATAAGTAATTAGATAGTGTAGAATTGATGAAAATTAACTAAAAATAAGGTGGCCTGATTTTTTAAACATGTTTTTTGACGTTACTGAAAAATTTCATGATTTAGACTTACGTGGTTTTATGTCAGCGACGATATTGATAATCATTGTCGGCGATTTTTCACCATTTTTCCAACTTTGAAAAAAAAAAATCATACCGAATCTGTTTTCAGTTTGAAAACATTCCCAAAATGGGAAAGAGGCAACAACGGTAGAAAATTAACAAAGATCATTTCACAAATTTTTTCATTCATTTTTTATTTTACTTCTATAGGAAAAACCAAAAAAGTAATTTTTTCCAGGTACTTGGTTACCTCGCCTTAGACTGAAAAATCAGCTAAAAATGAAAAGTGGGTACTAATAGAATTTTTGAGGAAGAACCTCTATACTGATAGGTAACCTACGTTAAATTTCAAGGGCGATCAGCAGGAGTGAAGATGGAGCGGGTGAACTTTTTACGAGATAGGTATTTCAGAGATTTGTGCATTCAATCTTTTAACTAACCCTTTCCAATTCACCTTTTAAAAAAAAGCAAAACGACGAACTCTGGTAAGTATTTATTTGAAAAAATAAAGCATTACTTCACCAAATTATCTGACTCTGTTCAGAATTCAAAGATCTAGGCTCGCAAACTTGTCCAGTTGAAAGCAAAAACGAAAATGTTGCTATACAGCAGCATTCGATTCACGCATTGTATCAAAATCATAAAAAAATTTTCACAGTTGGGTAAACTTTTATTTTTCAATTTTGGCGAATTTTGAAAAATACAATTAGACATCTCACGCCTTGCAAAAGTACAAAGCGTGAAAATTTAATCTAAGCTATGTGAAAAGCTGAAATTTGGTTTGCATTTCAATTTTTGACAACATGCATAGCAGATTGGAAACTGTATCGAGATATTCTGTAGCCTCCCCAAAACTTTTCTTTCCTCCGCTTTTTGAAAATATTTTCATAAAAACAATACGGAGTAAGAACTTCAACTACCGGGTGACCGGAAAGTACATACCAAAAAAAATTTAAAATTTCAGTAAAAAAAATTTATTGGCGAGGTAATCTTTTTTTTCTCATATTCTACTAAAATAGACTGTCTTCTAATCTCTGCATAAGTTATTGCTCGAAGAACCTCAATAATCCACAATTTTCTCGTGAAACAGAAAAATAATTCAGTAATTCAGGGATAAATCATCTGGTTCCAATTTGTGAAGCGCTGAAATCTAATCCTCCTTATTTCAAGATTGAACGCATTGTTTTGAAATTGACAGGGTTGAAATCAAGCTTTTGGCTATCTTGAAACCTACCCCCAGATATTCGAAGATTTTATTCCGCGCAATTTTTAAATTTTGCTTGACTAATTTTAGCTGTAGCATTATAAACTAAAATCGAATTAGGCTTCACAAAAAATTTAAAAGAGTTGAGAATCTATGAAGTGGCCTATGATCGAACCAAGGATTATGCCAGAATTGAAATTTTTCGGATAAGTTGATTAGGGAATTTTTGAGAAGCATTTATTTTTGGGAACTACTTTTCGGTCACCCTGTAGTACTACCCACCAACCTGCACATATTGTTGATGGGTCTGATTAATACATAATTGCAATACAGAAACTTTCCAAACGTTCCTGTTATCGAGTCAAACCCATATCATTCACCAGCAATTTACTTTTTCGAAGCATTGGATGGGAAGGGAGGAATTTCTTGGCAGCTGCAGATTATATCGAAATTGTTTCAAATCGATCTCAAGAGTCCTAAGATAGGATATATTATCAAATTTTGACTGCCATTTTCCTGAAAACTTTTCCTGTAAATTAATAGGTAGGTAGGCGTAGGCATGAGCGTTTTTATCGATCAAAGAGTCCACCAATATGGGGAATACTTTTTAAATGCAAAAGTTTTTTTGAACCAATTTTATACCTTTGTTCTTTTTCAAAGTTCAAAAATTCTAAAACCGTTTAGAGCTTTCAGAACGTCTCGAAACCACTTCAAAGTCATTTCGATAATCGAAAATGGTACATTAATCAAATTTTAGTTTTCTAGCTTCATTAAAATGAATTTTCAAATTTTGTACTTCATCGAGCTGTAAGTAATTCCCTTAGGTACTGAAAGAATTCTAAAATATTCAAAATTCGCCACAATTCAAGGAATGGGTTACGGTTTTGGAAAATTGAAAATCAAATTTCACGCCAATTTTGGCAAAATTGGGGTCTTAACGCTACGTTAATTTCACGATTGGGGAAATTCTCTACTTCCAATCGGGAAACTAATCAAAAATCCGTGTTCAGGAGGTTCAAATTATGTCTAAAAATTATGCCATTCAAGGATTGGTTCGAGGTACCAATTGGGTTGGGAAAATGGAAACTTGCGATTTGGAGTCAATTTTCACCAAAATCGGCTGTTTTTCGCTACCTACCAAAAATAGACAAATAAGAAAATATTTCATTTCTTATCCGGTAATCAATAACAAATTCGGATTCGGAAGGTTCGAATTATGTAGAAAACCGGTTTCGAACTCCAATCCATCAACATTACTTGTCTCAAGATGTAAAAAATCGTAATTTTACAGGGTGTCTAACAAATTCCCAAAATCCTTGGAAGGACCTTCAGCACGGCCGTTTCAAAATGAAAATTTCATTCCCCCCGCCCCTTCCTCAAAAAATAACTCATTTTAGGATGACAAAATTTTTTCTGTTTCAAAATATTTCATTGTTCAAGATGGAAGAGAAGAGTTTTTACAATAATTTTGAAAAAAAAATCACTGATCCTAAGGGAAGCGAGAGCGAAATTTTTCGAAAAAAAGGACATCGAAACACTAAAATTTTCGTTAGATATTAACCGCATGTACTATAAAAAGGTAAACCATTATTTTCATTAATTTCGACATTTCCAAACATTTAACCAGCTGGCACAGTCAAAATCACCTCGTCGCACCGACCCAACACTTTCAAAATTATCCGGATCATCGACCCGGACATTTCCAACTTCGCAAACTTTCTCATCACATTATCTCAAACATTCGATCGCCAACAAAACAGCTATAAATTCCAGAGTAAAGTTTCCATCGTGATAGGAAAGCAAAACACCGAATAAATAGTTGCGGAATTGAAGCACCTCACACAGTATTGGCAATTTAGAAAGATCCAACTTTGTTTTAGATTAGAAGGGTCAGTATTTTCTCATCCACTTGCTCTACTTTTTACTTCACAGCACAGGTAAAGTATCTATACAAACGAAATGAATAAAATTGCCATTTATCAGCCCGTACGGGTAACTTTTTCTTCTCACATACAACACGAGCCCCCTTTTCCACCCTTATCAACTCGTATGTCTTCGTCAATGCCAACCTTAGCTTAATAATTTTCGCGAATTACATAATTTTAATAATATCACGACGTAGATTACCAACGAAGGGCACTGAATTTTGCATATTCGCAACCTCATGCTCGATGCTTTCAATATAATATTCTTCTAATCAATTCGAATAGCTTGGAAAATTACCCTCGCTTTACCCAAATCAATCACATTTTATCAAAAGAATATAAGAAGAGAGAAAGCATTGCACGCGCGATAGATTCTTTTATGTACCTTGTTAAAAAATAGACACACAATATAGTTATGCAAATATAAAAGGAGTTTCCGTCGCGGGTATAAAAGATTACGACATTTCCAAGTATATAAGGTTTCCTGCCCTCCCTTACCCCATCTTTAATACAGGCAAATATATTACGTACGCGAAACAGCCTATTGTATCGCGAACGAAAAAGTAAAATGAGAAAAAAGTCGAAGAAAATGCATCAAAGAGTAGCACCAGACTGGAGGAGTAAAAGGGGTTAGTAAAATGAACAACGCCGATATAGGAACCGAATCAATAAACCGCAAAAGCAATCACACGCTATGTTTTACGACGTTTCATAGTTTTTAAAAAGGGCCTAACGGACTGTGACTACCTCGCCGCTGAAAAAAAAATATCTATAACTCTTTACGTATAGAGACTTTAAAAAAAATGGTATTTTTTTATAGCTCGGAAAGAGATTTCTCTTTTTTAGTACATATTCCAAGCGTATTATTTCTCCTTTATATTTTTTTCGCCTAAAAAGAAAAAAAAATGACTATATTTTGATTGCGGTTACGTTACGTGGAGTTTTGGCAATCGAAGGCAGAATATTACCCTTCTGTTTACCTCGGTCTATAAAATATACTTATTTTTTGAAAGAAAAAGAACCAAAATTGTTGTTTTGATAAGAGAATTTGATAAATGTGGAGGATTTTGACCGCCGCCGTTAGCTCGCGAATTATGGGAGAAAAAAATAAACTGGCTATTTTATAAACACCATTAGGTAAGTAGACCCTTCGCATATGCTTAACATTTATGGTATCGAATGCGTTGAACCACACGACCAAGGGATTGTTGCATTGAATCAGCAGGTAGAGCTGTTTTCAGCCATTCAACTTCACAATCCATAAAACGGAGCCGCATTTACATGGCAATTTATCGGATCGAGTAAATTGAATATTTCCAAGCAATTTCGTCTCGGAAATGTTTGTAAATTTGGTTTTGACGTAATTTAAATATCGCTCCGGTGCTTGTATTTGGCTCAAGGACCGAAACAGTATTTAGAAACGGGTACCTAGAAGTTGGGTTCGTGGAATGAAGTTCAGCTTGAATTTTGGCTCAAGTTGAAAACATCTGGAAAAAGTTGAGAGAAACAAAGTTCTTTCTTGGAATTGAATTTGAAAATAATGAAAGTATGGAGTTTGAAATTGTTCTGCGAAATGCATCTAGGTAAAGACATTATAGGTACATAGGTAAAGGAAACAGTGTAAAAAAATGTAAAAAAAGACAAAAAACGCCAAGAAAAACTTGTAAGTAACTGTGAACTGCCTGATGAAAGAAGGTAAAATGATTTTTTTTTTCGAAAAAAGCAAACAATAAGCTCATCAAAATTGGCAATTCACACATAATGTACTGTTTAGATGTCAAAAAGACTCGTTAAAAAAATTTATTCCTTGACTCAACCCTTATAACCGTATTCTGTCCAATTTCCCTCAATATGAAATTGTAAATATTCAAAAATTACGTGCGTCCAAGTTGTGAACGTCACAAAACCCGGCAACCAATCAGAATGTAACAGAGAATTGTGCGCACGATTAAATCTTTCTGATCTTTCCTGTTTGATTTACCTCTCTCCAAGCATAATACTTTAATTTTCAATTTTTCAAAAAAATTTCAACTCTAGTGTACGATCTAGTATCTTTCTCTCAAGATACTATTCAACTCGAATTTTTTTTTCTCGAAATATTTTACAATTCTTATACTTTCTCAATTACATTGAAAATTTTACTCAATTTGAAAAATTCTTCGAATCATCATTCTACTGGTGAGGTTTTTTCTCATGGTATTTTTTATCATGATTTTTCTCAACACAGCTCCTAAATTTTCTCTACAAAATTGTTTTTCAATTATTTTTCTAATGGTAAAACTGCGTTCAACGTACTTTTGTTTTTAGTCCTTCTCCCATCTATTTTTTTTTTAATTTATTCAAAACGAAATTTTTCAAATTGAAAGCGAAACGTTATTTTGTATTTTGAGAAAAAATTACAAGATTCATAATGAAAATACGTTAAACCCAATTTTTCAGTAGCATGAAAAAATTTTTTCAACGTTAAAAAATAATTGAAAAGCAATTTTGCAGAAAGAATTTGCAAAAAACCTGATAGTTGAAAGATGATTCGAAAAAAATTTCAAATATATATGCATGTATGATTAATGCAATACGCGTGCCCTGTTACGAACTGTTCGGCTGTTTTTTCGACTCGCGTCCTCTTGAACTCGCATATAAACGCTCTCAACGAAAATGATGTTCAACATTCCGACTTGCCTTCGTACAAAGACCAATACAGAAAAGCAACCGCGGCTTCAAAACGGAAACAAATTAATGAAGAATTGCAAAAAAAAACGAGCGAAGAGCGGCAACCGATAATCATAAAAATTATGAATATTTTTTCGATGTGATTTTGTTTTTTCGAAGCGATTTTCTAAATTTGTGATAGATACGTTTTTTTTGTTGCAAATATCGTTGCGTGAAATAAAAGTTTATACACCTGTTGCGCACATTACTGTCCCCCCCGCACCCCAAGGGGGCCAAATATAAAAATACCCCCGGATTCGAATTCAGGAGGTAAGCAAACATAAATTCCGATATCTTGCTCGAAAAATTCCGAATTTTTGGTTTCAACCCTCACCCCCCCCCCGGCCAACCCCGAGGGGCCAAAATGGAAAAATACCCCGGAATCGAATTCAGGAGGTAAGAGAACGTGCCTTTCGTGACACCTACTGCATCACGTTCCGATCGCATGAAAAGAATTGGCTCTGCGATGGGTCAGCGGAAGACGAATCATTGGGACGGTTGCTGAATCACTCAGTTAAACCAAATGTGAAAATCCGTACTCATCATACGCTTCCAACGCCACGACTAGAATTCTTTGCCCTGCAGCCCATTCAGAAAGGAGAGTAGCTCGTTTGGCATTTTGCAGGACTTCGTCAAATTTAGGACTTCTTTTCACAACTCCATAATTTATCAAATTCCGTATTCTTCGAAGACACTCGAAATCCTCTCGAATTCCAAGAGATCGAATTTTTGGCATCCGAAAGTCACCAAAACCTGTTTATAAAATTTCCAACCCTTTAAAAATCATCCATCAAAAGACACTCTCCTCTCGTCACTCGTCACATCCAATTCTACGCATACCTACGTACAATAAATCAAGAAAATCTGAAACCACACACCCTTCACTTTCATTACCCCTGATTCTCGATCCCTCCGAATGGATGGAAACGGCGCAAAACCAGGAGGGGTTTTGCAACTGCAAACGCTGGCGCGTTCACAAGACGTAGGTTCTTTTTTTTTTCTGTCATTTACACAAAACACAGGTAGGTGGTCCACTCTCCCAGTCGGACTAGTTTACCGATGTAATCGTGTAAATAAGGTAAGATGACGATTCGATACGCGTATTATATCATACATATCTTTCGAATAAATTACACACTATCTTCACCCGATTAAACGATCTATTATTTCATTCAACATGTAACTTTTATACGTACATATGACCGACGAGCACCGTGTAAAGAGGATGTTTTTAAGTGTTGTACAATGTCTTTATTTAAGGTATTAACTCGAAACCGGTATAAGCGCTTATTACGACTATATAGACACATATTCGTCGTGTCGTAGGGGGCTTTTAGGTCAATGATAATTCAAGTTTTGTAATTCACCGACACATTGTTGCGAACATTTACGCAGGTACGTCTTCCTTTTCACTCGACAGATAAAGTCTCTTTCTTTTTCTCCCTCTGTGTACACACGTACTCTTCAAATGTGCATCTTGATTCGTACAGATTAAAACGATAACCGAGTACGCATCGGTGAGCTCGAATTTGAGATTTGAGTACGTGCATCGTCGTGCGAGTCGCGAATAGAAAGAAAAATACCAAAGGTCGTCCTCCAAGGGTCAATTATTGTGGTCAAGTAATCGTATTCGGTGGAATGCGAAATTACCAGCGGTATTGCATTTCACTCCTTTCATGCGGTTTATTCGAGTATTACATGTCGAATCCTTTCAATACCGGAAATCACCTCGAATTGATGTATAATTCGAGTCCCCTACCTAACTCCTTCTATCTTCATGTCTTATGCATAACTGCATCATAAAGAACTGCCACCATACCCAGATTTTCGGCGAGTTGCATATGATTAATAGAATTTGTGTGTAGGCAACGGAATGAGAAAGTGTCACCATGAGAAGTTCTCAGGCTCTAAAGGAACCAAGTTGATAAATTCGAAAAGTAAGAACTCTCAATGCAGAAAACGCATAGGGTTGATGACTTGATGTTGTCCGTATTTGGACTCAAACTCCAATTCCGTCTTTACCTGAACCGAAATTGTAAATCTTGACTCACATTTTCAACAAAATTTTATCGCACAGAATAGGTAGGTATTAGGGTTGCTCATATTTACATAGAAAAAAATTTTTTGTTAGATATCGGGCGTGCCACCCCCTAAATTTTTTCCTCTATAGGTAGGCATTACTCAGAAAAAATTTCAGCCCGATCGGATGAAGTTAACACGTGCCTCTCCCCCCTCAAATTTTGACTTTTCATCAAAAATCACACAATTTACCGCATAACTTTTTTTAAAGGCGAAAAACGGGGTCATGACAATAACAAAAATTGTTCCCTGGAGTGTAAAGAGTCGAATGACCCCATAGCCACCCATGTGGACGCATTAGGGGGCCCAATACGAGCGAGGGAAGCATCCAAAACGCGAAAATGAGCCGTCTGCTGAGGTTATTCACATGAACTTGGAAAAATTTTTGTCAGTTAACGATCGTGTCACCCCGCCAACTTTTTATTTTATAGGTGGGTATCGCAAGGAAAAAATTTCAGCTCGATTGGAGGGGGTTAACCCGTGCCTCTCGCCCCCTCAAATTTTGACTTTTCATAAAAAATCACACAATTTACCATATAACTCTCTTTATAAGGGGAAAAAGGGGGTCATGACCATAACAAAAATTCTTCATCGGGGTGTAAGGAATCGAATGACACCATAGTCACCATTGTGGACACGTTAGGGGGCCAGTACGAGGGGGAGAAGTGTACAAAACGTAAAAATGATGTTTTTTTGTATACCAATTTGTTCTAAAAAATTGAACAAAGTAATGATTTTTTACAACGATTTATTCAATTCTATACATTTCTCGATAACGCTGAACAAGTTGCATCATATATGTATTGCTTTTGAGCAGTGATGGGCCGCTCAGCGCTCATGAGCGCGCGCTCTTAAACGCTCTAGTTTTTTGAAAGAGCGTGAGCGGAGCGCGAGCGCACAATTCATGTTCCATGAGCGGAGCGTAAAATTCATATGAGTGCAACATGAGTTTCAGCGCTCATTTCGCTCATTTCTCATGCTGAATTTGAATGTAAATTTAATTTCAAAAAAACATATTTTTCATTTTTTGCATTTGTATTTCTAAGAAATTCATAAAAAAATGTGTATTTTTGAAAGAATTACACAAGATCAGGTTTTTTTTTGAAGTTTGTATTTTATAGATGAGCGTATGTAATGAGCGCGAGCGTGAGCGCTCTGAGTGCATGCTGAGCGCGAGCGTGAGAAAAAAAATCATTGAGCGGAGCGTAGAAAATATGCATGAGCGAAAGCGGAGCGTGAGCGCGAAAACCCATGAGCGGCCCATCACTGCTTTTGAGCATCATCTTTTGATCCGAACTTTGCATATATTTCTACCAATGCAATGTCCGAGTTACCTAAATGGTGTTAAGATTGTAAAAAGTATTGAAGTTTATAACGATCGCGCTGAACGAGGCATTGCATTGACAGAAAAATATGCAAAGTTCGGATCAAAAGATGAAGCTCAAAAGCAATAGATGATGCAACATTGTTCAGCGTCATCGAGGAATGTATAGAATTAAATAAATCGTTGAAAAAAATCATTACTTTGTTCAATTTTTTAGAACAACTTGGTATACAAAAATACATCATTTTTACGTTTTGTACACTTCTCCCCCTCGTACTGGCCCCCTAACGTGTCCACAATGGTGACTATGGTGTCATTCGATTCCTTACACCCCAATGAAGAATTTTTGTTGTGGTCATGACCCCGTTTTTCCCCTTATAAAGAGAGTTATATGGTAAATTGTGTGATTTTTTATGAAAAGTCAAAATTTGAGGGGGCGAGAGGCACGGGTTAACCCCCTCCGATCGAGCTGAAATTTTTTCCTTGCGATACCCACCTATAAAATAAAAAGTTGGCGGGGTGACACGATCGTTAACTGACAATAAAAATTTTTCCAAGTTCATGTGAATAACCTCAGCAGACGGCCCATTTTCGCATTTTGGATGCTTCCCTCGCTCGTATTGGGCCCCCTAATGCGTCCACAAGGGTGGCTATGGGGTCATTCAACTCCTTACACTCCAGGAAACAATTTTTATTATGGTCATGACCCCGTTTTTCCCCCTTTAAAAAAGTTATGCGGTAAATTGTGTGATTTTTGATGAAAAGTCAAAATTTGAGGGGGGGGGGAGAGGCACGTGTTAACTTCATCCGATCGGGCTGAAATTTTTTCTGCGTAATGCCTACGTGTAAAGGAAAAAATTTAAGGGGTGGCAACTTCGAATTTCAAAAATTTTTAAATATGAGCAACCCTAGAGCTAGGTATGTACCATATAGAAACTGAAAAAAGATCAACGGGTACCTAGGTAAATCCATTTTAAACAATCCAACTCTAGTTATACAATTTAGATAATTAACGTGGAATCACTCCAACTAAAGCGGAAAATGAAAAATTGTAAGTTATTTAAGATGAGCATTGCTCATGCTCCTACAATTTATCAATATTATAATACCTACAGTGTGTTGTTCCTAGGAAAAAAAAAAACGGTTTCAAAAGAGTTGAACGAATTATTCGAAAAAACCATGGAAAAAGATCCAGAAAAAAGAATTAATGCTCAAGATTTCTGCGCTCTTCAATTTTTCAAGGTAGTTTTTTGCAGTCAAAAAAATTGGTATTTTATATAACATTCAAATTATTTCAATTTTCTGGTTCATCCTCACTTTTCGCGCGATGTACTTAAATTCTGAAATATTATAGCAGAAGAACGATATAAAATGCATGGGGCCTAACGTTTTCTCTTCTTTTTTTTTTTTCAAAATCACGACTTTTAGTAAGATTTTTAGATGCTTTTGTTCGGGTCAAAAAATTCAAATTCAATTCTGAAAATTTTTGAACCTATACCTAATTCCCCTCTCTACAAACATTTTAAAGGTAATTCAGCTGTAAAATTATGCTGAAATCGTATACTTATTTAAAGATTTAGAGTAACTGATAGAATTTTTTATTAATAAAATGATAAATTCATTTTTTTTAAATTTCAAGATTTCTTCACACTGAAAAAAAAAATTATCCAAAAATAATAACGTGTCTCAATTCTCAAAATAGGTAAAATTTATTATTTTTTGAATAAAATTTATTTTTTGGTGAAATTTATTCATTTTTTTGACAAATTCTATCATTTTTTCTGATAAAAAATATTATTTCTTAGAATAAATTTCACCTATTTTGTAAATTGAGACTAGTTATTATTTTTTTTGAATAAATTTTACTAATTTTTGATTAAATTTTAGTATTTTGGTAATTTTTTTTGATAAAATTTATTATTTTTGGGGTAAAATGAATTTGTTTTTGTAACTCCGGTTCTTACCTTTTTCGTTATTTTATAAAATTTTAATTTAAAAATGAATATTGAATAAATTTTGGAAATGGGTAAAGGCAGTAAACCTGGTGTAGTAAAATGTATCCTTTGTGAGAACTCGCATATCATCAATAAACTTGTCAAAGTTCCGGCAAATGTCTTCCGCTGGCAGCAATGGGCAACTGCCTGCGCAGCTGCGGAATGAAGGTGGATGAAATAAAGAAATATGAACGATTATGTTACATAAGTATTATTGATTCATTAACATGTAAAAGGTACACACGCACGAATCATAACTTTAATATTAATGTATTCTCAAGTCTCAAGATCACTTCACAGAAGAGCAAATGGAGCAGAATCGGCAGGATGGAATATGAAAACCAAAACCGAATGCGGTGCTAAATAAATTTCAAATCGAAATTGAAAACGAAGCGTGTGTACATATTTTGTTCTAGCACTCTAAGGTAGGGTAAGTACAAAAAATTTTGAAAATCGCAGAATAACAAAATTTATTAAAATCAATTTTAGAATTCATTTAATGATTATCTAAACCAAAAAGTACAATTTGTTTGGAGAAATCTACGTTTCATAATTTTTTCTGTAATTTCCTCACCTATGTAAAAAAAAAATTGAAACATTGGTTTTTTCAAAAAAAAAAAAAAAGTGATTTCGGTTTAGATATCCAACTAAATTAGCTCTAAAGTAGATTTTACTTATGGTAATCAATTATATTTTAAATTATTCTCAAAATTTTAGAAAGTAAGTAGGTATGAATTTTTGGTAATTTTTTAAGAATTAAAGGTTCTTTAGCAATCAGAAGACATTAATCAATTTTTTTCTTCTTTTTTAAAACGAATATGGTACCACCTCAAAAATGTTTCAATATTGCTTCTTTCTCGTCATTTCAAATGACACCAAGAAAATGAGAATTTTAATTTTCAAGCTACATAACTTATTTGAACACGGTTATGTTTTTTCTCTGGGGAGAGGGGGGTCAATTCAAAATTTTCAAGACCATATTTTTCAAGACCCTATTTTGCGCGATGCTAACTTTCAAAAACTTGAAAATTTTTGAAATTACAAATCGTAAAATTATGTAGGTATAATTTGATACATAGATTTCTATTAAACGGAACTAATGTATTTTTCAGGTTTTATGACTATAGTTATTGGTCATTTTTACCTTTTTCATCGTGGTGTCCAGTTTTCCAATATGATTAGATTAGTAATTCTTCCCAGCGCGAAAACTTATTTACATATTTTTATTCGTTTTATTTTATTCAATTGAGATTTTATCTATCTATGTTCAATGTTTTGCTGACTGATATTTTTATTTATTTTATTTTATGTGATTGTGATTTTACCAAATTTTAATGTTTTGCTTATCTAATGAACAATGGGTACCTAATAGGTAAATCCATTTTAAACAATCCAACTCTAGTTATACAATTTAGATAATTAACGTGGAATCACTCCAACTAAAGCGGAAAATGAAAAATTGTAAGTTATTTAAGATGAGCATTGCTCATGCTCCTACAATTTATCAATATTATAATACCTACAGTGTGTTGTTCCTAGGAAAAAAAACGGTTTCAAAAGAGTTGAACGAATTATTCGAAAAAACCATGGAAAAAGATCCAGAAAAAAGAATTAATGCTCAAGATTTCTGCGCTCTTCAATTTTTCAAGGTAGTTTTTTGCAGTCAAAAAATTGGTATTTTATATAACATTCAAATTATTTCAATTTTCTGGTTCATCCTCACTTTTCGCGCGATGTACTTAAATTCTGAAATATTATAGCAGAAGAACGATATAAAATGCATGGGGCCTAACGTTTTCACTTCTTATTTTTTTCAAAATCACGACTTTTAGTAAGATTTTTAGATGCTTTTGTTCGGGTCAAAAAATTCAAATTCAATTCTGAAAATTTTTGAACCTATACCTAATTCCCCCTCTCTACAAACATTTTAAAGGTAATTCAGCTGTAAAATTATGCTGAAATCGTATACTTATTTAAAGATTTAGAGTAACTGATAGAATTTTTTATTAATAAAATGATAAATTCATTTTTTTTAAATTTCAAGATTTCTTAACACTGAAAAAAAATTATCCAAAAAATAATAACGTGTCTCAATTCTCAAAATAGGTAAAATTTATTATTTTTTGAATAAAATTTATTTTTTTGGTGAAATTTATTCATTTTTTTGACAAATTCTATCATTTTTTCTGATAAAAAATATTATTTCTTAGAATAAATTTCACCTATTTTGTAAATTGAGACTAGTTATTATTTTTTTTGAATAAATTTTACTAATTTTTGATTAAAATTTATTATTTTGGTAATTTTTTTTTTTGATAAAATTTATTATTTTTGGGGTAAAATGAATTTGTTTTTGTAACTCCGGTTCTTACCTTTTTCGTTATTTTATAAAATTTTAATTTAAAAATGAATATTGAATAAATTTTGGAAATGGGTAAAGGCAGTAAACCTGGTGTAGTAAAATGTATCCTTTGTGAGAACTCGCATATCATCAATAAACTTGTCAAAGTTCCGGCAAATGTCTTCCGCTGGCAGCAATGGGCAACTGCCTGCGCAGCTGCGGAATGAAGGTGGATGAAATAAAGAAATATGAACGATTATGTTACATAAGTATTATTGATTCATTAACATGTAAAAGGTACACACGCACGAATCATAACTTTAATATTAATGTATTCTCAAGTCTCAAGATCACTTCACAGAAGAGCAAATGGAGCAGAATCGGCAGGATGGAATATGAAAACCAAAACCGAATGCGGTGCTAAATAAATTTCAAATCGAAATTGAAAACGAAGCGTGTGTACATATTTTGTTCTAGCACTCTAAGGTAGGGTAAGTACAAAAAATTTTGAAAATCGCAGAATAACAAAATTTATTAAAATCAATTTTAGAATTCATTTAATGATTATCTAAACCAAAAAGTACAATTTGTTTGGAGAAATCTACGTTTCATAATTTTTTTCTGTAATTTCCTCACCTATGTAAAAAAAAAATTGAAACATTGGTTTTTTCAAAAAAAAAAAAAAAGTGATTTCGGTTTAGATATCCAACTAAATTAGCTCTAAAGTAGATTTTACTTATGGTAATCAATTATATTTTAAATTATTCTCAAAATTTTAGAAAGTAAGTAGGTATGAATTTTTGGTAATTTTTTAAGAATTAAAGGTTCTTTAGCAATCAGAAGACATTAATCAATTTTTTTCTTCTTTTTTAAAACGAATATGGTACCACCTCAAAAATGTTTCAATATTGCTTCTTTCTCGTCATTTCAAATGACACCAAGAAAATGAGAATTTTAATTTTCAAGCTACATAACTTATTTGAACACGGTTATGTTTTTTCTCTGGGGAGAGGGGGGTCAATTCAAAATTTTCAAGACCATATTTTTCAAGACCCTATTTTGCGCGATGCTAACTTTCAAAAACTTGAAAATTTTTGAAATTACAAATCGTAAAATTATGTAGGTATAATTTGATACATAGATTTCTATTAAACGGAACTAATGTATTTTTCAGGTTTTATGACTATAGTTATTGGTCATTTTTACCTTTTTCATCGTGGTGTCCAGTTTTCCAATATGATTAGATTAGTAATTCTTCCCAGCGCGAAAACTTATTTACATATTTTTATTCGTTTTATTTTATTCAATTGAGATTTTATCTATCTATGTTCAATGTTTTGCTGACTGATATTTTTATTTATTTTATTTTATGTGATTGTGATTTTACCAAATTTTAATGTTTTGCTTATCTAATGAACAATGGGTACCTAATAGGTAAATCCATTTTAAACAATCCAACTCTAGTTATACAATTTAGATAATTAACGTGGAATCACTCCAACTAAAGCGGAAAATGAAAAATTGTAAGTTATTTAAGATGAGCATTGCTCATGCTCCTACAATTTATCAATATTATAATACCTACAGTGTGTTGTTCCTAGGAAAAAAAAAAACGGTTTCAAAAGAGTTGAACGAATTATTCGAAAAAACCATGGAAAAAGATCCAGAAAAAAGAATTAATGCTCAAGATTTCTGCGCTCTTCAATTTTTCAAGGTAGTTTTTTGCAGTCAAAAAAATTGGTATTTTATATAACATTCAAATTATTTCAATTTTCTGGTTCATCCTCACTTTTCGCGCGATGTACTTAAATTCTGAAATATTATAGCAGAAGAACGATATAAAATGCATGGGGCCTAACGTTTTCTCTTCTTTTTTTTTTCAAAATCACGACTTTTAGTAAGATTTTTAGATGCTTTTGTTCGGGTCAAAAAATTCAAATTCAATTCTGAAAATTTTTGAACCTATACCTAATTCCCCCTCTCTACAAACATTTTAAAGGTAATTCAGCTGTAAAATTATGCTGAAATCGTATACTTATTTAAAGATTTAGAGTAACTGATAGAATTTTTTATTAATAAAATGATAAATTCATTTTTTTTAAATTTCAAGATTTCTTCACACTGAAAAAAAAAAATTATCCAAAAAATAATAACGTGTCTCAATTCTCAAAATAGGTAAAATTTATTATTTTTTGAATAAAATTTATTTTTTTGGTGAAATTTATTCATTTTTTTGACAAATTCTATCATTTTTTCTGATAAAAAATATTATTTCTTAGAATAAATTTCACCTATTTTGTAAATTGAGACTAGTTATTATTTTTTTTGAATAAATTTTACTAATTTTTGATTAAAATTTATTATTTTGGTAATTTTTTTTTTTGATAAAATTTATTATTTTTGGGGTAAAATGAATTTGTTTTTGTAACTCCGGTTCTTACCTTTTTCGTTATTTTATAAAATTTTAATTTAAAAATGAATATTGAATAAATTTTGGAAATGGGTAAAGGCAGTAAACCTGGTGTAGTAAAATGTATCCTTTGTGAGAACTCGCATATCATCAATAAACTTGTCAAAGTTCCGGCAAATGTCTTCCGCTGGCAGCAATGGGCAACTGCCTGCGCAGCTGCGGAATGAAGGTGGATGAAATAAAGAAATATGAACGATTATGTTACATAAGTATTATTGATTCATTAACATGTAAAAGGTACACACGCACGAATCATAACTTTAATATTAATGTATTCTCAAGTCTCAAGATCACTTCACAGAAGAGCAAATGGAGCAGAATCGGCAGGATGGAATATGAAAACCAAAACCGAATGCGGTGCTAAATAAATTTCAAATCGAAATTGAAAACGAAGCGTGTGTACATATTTTGTTCTAGCACTCTAAGGTAGGGTAAGTACAAAAAATTTTGAAAATCGCAGAATAACAAAATTTATTAAAATCAATTTTAGAATTCATTTAATGATTATCTAAACCAAAAAGTACAATTTGTTTGGAGAAATCTACGTTTCATAATTTTTTTCTGTAATTTCCTCACCTATGTAAAAAAAAAATTGAAACATTGGTTTTTTCAAAAAAAAAAAGTGATTTCGGTTTAGATATCCAACTAAATTAGCTCTAAAGTAGATTTTACTTATGGTAATCAATTATATTTTAAATTATTCTCAAAATTTTAGAAAGTAAGTAGGTATGAATTTTTGGTAATTTTTTAAGAATTAAAGGTTCTTTAGCAATCAGAAGACATTAATCAATTTTTTCTTCTTTTTTAAAACGAATATGGTACCACCTCAAAAATGTTTCAATATTGCTTCTTTCTCGTCATTTCAAATGACACCAAGAAAATGAGAATTTTAATTTTCAAGCTACATAACTTATTTGAACACGGTTATGTTTTTCTCTGGGGAGAGGGGGTCAATTCAAAATTTTCAAGACCATATTTTTCAAGACCCTATTTTGCGCGATGCTAACTTTCAAAAACTTGAAAATTTTTGAAATTACAAATCGTAAAATTATGTAGGTATAATTTGATACATAGATTTCTATTAAACGGAACTAATGTATTTTTCAGGTTTTATGACTATAGTTATTGGTCATTTTTACCTTTTTCATCGTGGTGTCCAGTTTTCCAATATGATTAGATTAGTAATTCTTCCCAGCGCGAAAACTTATTTACATATTTTTATTCGTTTTATTTTATTCAATTGAGATTTTATCTATCTATGTTCAATGTTTTGCTGACTGATATTTTTATTTATTTTATTTTATGTGATTGTGATTTTACCAAATTTTAATGTTTTGCTTATCTAATGAACAATGGGTACCTAATAGGTAAATCCATTTTAAACAATCCAACTCTAGTTATACAATTTAGATAATTAACGTGGAATCACTCCAACTAAAGCGGAAAATGAAAAATTGTAAGTTATTTAAGATGAGCATTGCTCATGCTCCTACAATTTATCAATATTATAATACCTACAGTGTGTTGTTCCTAGGAAAAAAAACGGTTTCAAAAGAGTTGAACGAATTATTCGAAAAAACCATGGAAAAAGATCCAGAAAAAAGAATTAATGCTCAAGATTTCTGCGCTCTTCAATTTTTCAAGGTAGTTTTTTGCAGTCAAAAAAATTGGTATTTTATATAACATTCAAATTATTTCAATTTTCTGGTTCATCCTCACTTTTCGCGCGATGTACTTAAATTCTGAAATATTATAGCAGAAGAACGATATAAAATGCATGGGGCCTAACGTTTTCTCTTCTTTTTTTTTTCAAAATCACGACTTTTAGTAAGATTTTTAGATGCTTTTGTTCGGGTCAAAAAATTCAAATTCAATTCTGAAAATTTTTGAACCTATACCTAATTCCCCCTCTCTACAAACATTTTAAAGGTAATTCAGCTGTAAAATTATGCTGAAATCGTATACTTATTTAAAGATTTAGAGTAACTGATAGAATTTTTTATTAATAAAATGATAAATTCATTTTTTTTAAATTTCAAGATTTCTTCACACTGAAAAAAAAAAATTATCCAAAAAATAATAACGTGTCTCAATTCTCAAAATAGGTAAAATTTATTATTTTTTGAATAAAATTTATTTTTTTGGTGAAATTTATTCATTTTTTTGACAAATTCTATCATTTTTTCTGATAAAAAATATTATTTCTTAGAATAAATTTCACCTATTTTGTAAATTGAGACTAGTTATTATTTTTTTTGAATAAATTTTACTAATTTTTGATTAAAATTTATTATTTTGGTAATTTTTTTTTTTGATAAAATTTATTATTTTTGGGGTAAAATGAATTTGTTTTTGTAACTCCGGTTCTTACCTTTTTCGTTATTTTATAAAATTTTAATTTAAAAATGAATATTGAATAAATTTTGGAAATGGGTAAAGGCAGTAAACCTGGTGTAGTAAAATGTATCCTTTGTGAGAACTCGCATATCATCAATAAACTTGTCAAAGTTCCGGCAAATGTCTTCCGCTGGCAGCAATGGGCAACTGCCTGCGCAGCTGCGGAATGAAGGTGGATGAAATAAAGAAATATGAACGATTATGTTACATAAGTATTATTGATTCATTAACATGTAAAAGGTACACACGCACGAATCATAACTTTAATATTAATGTATTCTCAAGTCTCAAGATCACTTCACAGAAGAGCAAATGGAGCAGAATCGGCAGGATGGAATATGAAAACCAAAACCGAATGCGGTGCTAAATAAATTTCAAATCGAAATTGAAAACGAAGCGTGTGTACATATTTTGTTCTAGCACTCTAAGGTAGGGTAAGTACAAAAAATTTTGAAAATCGCAGAATAACAAAATTTATTAAAATCAATTTTAGAATTCATTTAATGATTATCTAAACCAAAAAGTACAATTTGTTTGGAGAAATCTACGTTTCATAATTTTTTTCTGTAATTTCCTCACCTATGTAAAAAAAAAATTGAAACATTGGTTTTTTCAAAAAAAAAAAAAAAGTGATTTCGGTTTAGATATCCAACTAAATTAGCTCTAAAGTAGATTTTACTTATGGTAATCAATTATATTTTAAATTATTCTCAAAATTTTAGAAAGTAAGTAGGTATGAATTTTTGGTAATTTTTTAAGAATTAAAGGTTCTTTAGCAATCAGAAGACATTAATCAATTTTTTTCTTCTTTTTTAAAACGAATATGGTACCACCTCAAAAATGTTTCAATATTGCTTCTTTCTCGTCATTTCAAATGACACCAAGAAAATGAGAATTTTAATTTTCAAGCTACATAACTTATTTGAACACGGTTATGTTTTTTCTCTGGGGAGAGGGGGGTCAATTCAAAATTTTCAAGACCATATTTTTCAAGACCCTATTTTGCGCGATGCTAACTTTCAAAAACTTGAAAATTTTTGAAATTACAAATCGTAAAATTATGTAGGTATAATTTGATACATAGATTTCTATTAAACGGAACTAATGTATTTTTCAGGTTTTATGACTATAGTTATTGGTCATTTTTACCTTTTTCATCGTGGTGTCCAGTTTTCCAATATGATTAGATTAGTAATTCTTCCCAGCGCGAAAACTTATTTACATATTTTTATTCGTTTTATTTTATTCAATTGAGATTTTATCTATCTATGTTCAATGTTTTGCTGACTGATATTTTTATTTATTTTATTTTATGTGATTGTGATTTTACCAAATTTTAATGTTTTGCTTATCTAATGAACAATGGGTACCTAATAGGTAAATCCATTTTAAACAATCCAACTCTAGTTATACAATTTAGATAATTAACGTGGAATCACTCCAACTAAAGCGGAAAATGAAAAATTGTAAGTTATTTAAGATGAGCATTGCTCATGCTCCTACAATTTATCAATATTATAATACCTACAGTGTGTTGTTCCTAGGAAAAAAAAAAACGGTTTCAAAAGAGTTGAACGAATTATTCGAAAAAACCATGGAAAAAGATCCAGAAAAAAGAATTAATGCTCAAGATTTCTGCGCTCTTCAATTTTTCAAGGTAGTTTTTTGCAGTCAAAAAAATTGGTATTTTATATAACATTCAAATTATTTCAATTTTCTGGTTCATCCTCACTTTTCGCGCGATGTACTTAAATTCTGAAATATTATAGCAGAAGAACGATATAAAATGCATGGGGCCTAACGTTTTCTCTTCTTTTTTTTTTCAAAATCACGACTTTTAGTAAGATTTTTAGATGCTTTTGTTCGGGTCAAAAAATTCAAATTCAATTCTGAAAATTTTTGAACCTATACCTAATTCCCCCTCTCTACAAACATTTTAAAGGTAATTCAGCTGTAAAATTATGCTGAAATCGTATACTTATTTAAAGATTTAGAGTAACTGATAGAATTTTTTATTAATAAAATGATAAATTCATTTTTTTTAAATTTCAAGATTTCTTCACACTGAAAAAAAAAAATTATCCAAAAAATAATAACGTGTCTCAATTCTCAAAATAGGTAAAATTTATTATTTTTTGAATAAAATTTATTTTTTGGTGAAATTTATTCATTTTTTGACAAATTCTATCATTTTTTCTGATAAAAATATTATTTCTTAGAATAAATTTCACCTATTTTGTAAATTGAGACTAGTTATTATTTTTTTTGAATAAATTTTACTAATTTTTGATTAAAATTTATTATTTTGGTAATTTTTTTTGATAAAATTTATTATTTTTGGGGTAAAATGAATTTGTTTTTGTAACTCCGGTTCTTACCTTTTTCGTTATTTTATAAAATTTTAATTTAAAAATGAATATTGAATAAATTTTGGAAATGGGTAAAGGCAGTAAACCTGGTGTAGTAAAATGTATCCTTTGTGAGAACTCGCATATCATCAATAAACTTGTCAAAGTTCCGGCAAATGTCTTCCGCTGGCAGCAATGGGCAACTGCCTGCGCAGCTGCGGAATGAAGGTGGATGAAATAAAGAAATATGAACGATTATGTTACATAAGTATTATTGATTCATTAACATGTAAAAGGTACACACGCACGAATCATAACTTTAATATTAATGTATTCTCAAGTCTCAAGATCACTTCACAGAAGAGCAAATGGAGCAGAATCGGCAGGATGGAATATGAAAACCAAAACCGAATGCGGTGCTAAATAAATTTCAAATCGAAATTGAAAACAAAGCATGTGTACATATTTTGTTCTAGCACTCTAAGGTACGGTAGGTACTATTCGAAAAGGTCACAAACACAGCTACAACCCACCCAATCCAAACAAGGGTACCAACGAAGCACCGTCCGGTCAAAAGTCGACAACTAGCGGTCCAAAGGATAACAAGACGGTCGCTGCTCACTCAGCTGAAGTGAATTTCGAGACGAACAACGACAAACATTTTTGAAAATCGCACAAAAACAAAATTTATTAAAATCAATTCTAGAATTCATTCAATGATAATCTAAACCAAAAAGTACAATTTGTTCTGAGAAATCTATGTTTCATAGTTTTTTTCTGTAATTTCTTCGCCTATGTAAAAAAAAAAATCGAAAAAAGAAGTTTGAAACATTGGTTTATTCAAAAAAATAAAGTGCTTTTCGGTTTAGATATCCACTGGATTAGCTCTAAAGTTGATTGTACTAATGATAATCAATTTTAAATTATTCTCAGAAATTCGGCGAGGCAGGTAGCGAACTTTTTATTGTCCTGGTGGACAAATCTAAACCAACCGCCCATGTTCTGTAGCTTCCGCAACCATTAGGGAGGATTGGTGACGAGCTTAGGCTCGATTTTCACGACCTCTTGGTCCAAGATACACCAGAACTACCAGAAGACATGTTATACGAGTTCTTTCTGGAAATCTTGGATGTGGTGCGGAGCAAGCCACAGAACATGGGCGGTTGGTTTAGATTTGTCCACTAGGACAATAAAAAGTTTGCTACCCGCCTCGCCGAATTTCTGATGGAACTTCAGCCAGCGAGACGGCTTCATCTCGAGTGAACTTTTTATTGAATTTCCTGGTGGATACAAATTTCCAAACCGCCGCCAAGTTCATATCTTCGTTGTCTTCGTTATTTTCGTAATTTTTGTTTTTGTAATCGTTGTAATATCGATAAGATGTAATAAATAAAAAGTAATTCATCGAGAGATGCCTGATCATCGTCTCATTACATCGTCGTATAAAGTAAAGCCTGAACGGAAGACTCGCTATTTAGCGGAAGTTTTTCTAGTTTTTAAGTTGTAAATAAACTTCAGAAGTTGTCGGAAATGTCGGAGTAGACGAAAGTTCATTTTCTATTTTTAAGATGTTTTGAAAAAGATTGCTTTTCTCGTTTTTATTTTTGTACGCAGTCATTATTTTTAAGTTTTTTATTTTTGTACCCTTTTTCTTTTTTATGTGTTGTATTTTTAATAAAAGCGCAATAAACAATTCTGTGCCACTGTCTTATCCGTTTGCGAAACGACCTCCTGATTGAGATATTTGAAAATCTCTTTTCAGAATCAAATATCACGAAGTGAATTTTTGGTAATTTTTGAAGAATTGAAGGTTCTTTAGCAATCAGAAGATATTAATCAATTTTTATTTTATTTTTTTCCATTGTTTTAGTCTTTCCAGCTTTTTAGCCTACAACTTACTTAATTAAGCGCAGGGGATGAGAGGACCTTTCGAAAAATGAAAATTTTTGGATTTTCAAACACTCTAATAATGCTGAGCTCGTTTGATTTTCAAAAATTTAGTTGCTCAGGGGATTCAGAGAAATAAAAGAACTTCTTCATTTTTTCGCAAAAGACTAGGCAGGTATGTCAGTCTTTTTTGATCATAGAATTTTCGGATTACTATAGCACAATCTCAACTCTCACAATCAAAACTTTGCTATTTTTGGACGTCAAATTAATCCGAAGATTC
Source organism: Pseudococcus jackbeardsleyi (assembly GCA_038380155.1). NCBI lineage: Eukaryota > Metazoa > Arthropoda > Insecta > Hemiptera > Pseudococcidae > Pseudococcus > Pseudococcus jackbeardsleyi. Next base: position 47,396,897 of record CM076238.1, read on the forward strand.
ATAAATAGGTATTTTTAAAGTCCCCCATAATCGTGCTCATAGAGCCATATCAAAGTAAAAAAAATGGCAGAAATCGATTAAAAATACTCTAAAATGACGTTGAACCAGTGCCCAAAGAGGATTCTGACTCGGCAAACCAATTGCTACTTAGAAGTTAGAACGTGAAAACAAAAATAACCCTTAAGCAAATTTTCAAATACGAGGGTTTTTGAAACTCAGCCTTTCATCGTGCTGCTCGAAAAATTCAAAATACCCAGTACTATTTTTCATTTTGATTACATAAATGAGACTATTAGATATAGACACTACTCTCAGAAGGCAAAAATTGATTACTGAGTTTGAATTTCCCTTGATTTTAATTCTTCTGAAAGGCTCACAATGAGTATCAATTTGAAAACAAATTTTGACCTTCAAGGGTAGGTTGTTTCTATATTCAGACTCGCATACATAAATCAAAGACCAACTAATTCCCTCCCTCCTCCTTACCTAACACTGAAAAAATCACCACATTTTCAATTCTTCGAAGCACTTTTTCATATGCAGGTTTTTTTTTGATAAAAAAAAATAAGGAAATTCTTCAAACCCACCATCCCTTTTAATTCTCATCTCCAAGAGTTACAACCAACGTCGCGAAAATTAATATTATTCATCTACACAGACCAGAGAAACTATCTAAGAAACCGCATTCATCTATGCCCATCACCACACAATCATCCAGACCATCTCACCACGTCAACTTTTATTACCCAATTAATCGAGCCTTTAGTTGGTTTCGTCAAAAGACTACTATTATGGAAAATATTTCACCATCCAAACGAGAATTCATCTCTTCCTCTTCGCAGAAATCACACAAGCGTACAAAATATTAACTCATCCTTACACACAGACAAAAGCTCCAACCACACAATTCTCAGAGAAAAGGTATACCTAATATCCTTATACATGTGTATAGACAAGGAAACCATATTAATTGGTCATTATTATTCCCTTTTATCAATTATGATGAATTTCCAAGCAAACGAATCGTAGCTGTGTTTGGATGCGAGATGCGTAACGTGTTTGAGAAATTTATACGTATAACTTTTGATACACGTGATATTGTGTCGCTGCTAAAAGAGTCAAGAGCTGCGGTGGAATGGGAGAAAAGGCTCAACAACAAAGATCTTCTCTCACCGCACACCCACATTCCTGACGACGCATCTCACTTCAAACTTGGCGGAAAATTAAATGAAACTATAATTAATACCGATGAGAAAGGAAACGTTATACATTTTACCGAGGTAAACGACAGCTAAGGGTTCTATGGCAAAAATAATTCCACAGAATAAAATTTTATTGTACCCATTATCCTTTTACTCGTTATATCTACATATATGGGTTACATGGTACGTGTACTCGTCAGATGCACACAAGTACAAAGCAATAAACATCCATGTGAAGTGTTTAATATGCGTAACCGTTGATTAATACGTTACAAGTGTTTCGAAATGGTAATCTCGTCAAAGGATTATTTTTTTCGCCTAATGAAAATGCCTGCGAGTTTTATTGATGTTAATTTTTCTCCTTCAGTATTTCCTCGTTCCCTTCGCCACCCTTCTCTGCCCCTTTCTACCCATCTAGATCGTATAAAAAGCATCTCGATGTTATTTAATCGGACTATTATTATACGAGATCCACTCACGTGCTGAAAAAACCTTCAGCTAGCTGACTCCATCCAGAGCACATCGATACGCAGAATATCTTGACATATTCGATTGTCGACACATCGACATTGGAGCCTTTTCCTGGTCCCACAAAAGAATACGACGATTTACCTGTTCATCGAGCAAGACTCGTCGTCGACAATGCAATTAAATAAAAACTTTCTCGAGTACCTTTTTTTCTCTTTGGATTTTTTATTATACCACAAAACCCTTCGCTCGACTTATTGTTCGCCAAACCACACAAGGTACTTAAACCATTCCACAGGCTTCTCGAGCCTAACCCGTGCTCCTTTCGGTTGTACGATGCGAAAAGGCTCGCGTCTTATTTCGTTCTACACATTTTAGAACCCGATCTTTCGGCTTAGCTCGATTCTAAAGGCTTGACACCCGCCAAAACACAATAGACCACACTTCCCTGCCATTAAACAAGACCCATTTGTACTTGAAAAAAAAATCCAATTGAAAAGTTTAAATATCGGCGGTCACATTGCGCAAAATGCAACTACACCGAATATCAAAATCAATACAATAAAAAATCAGTAAGTTACGAGTGAAAAAAAAGGCAAATATTGTAAATTCATTTTATCCAATGTATTGGCTCATATTAAAAATTTTTTCCTACTCGATATATTTATTAGCAAGGGTTCTTTTTTTAAATCTTCGTCCCAATGATGACTGTGCGACTGGTGAAAAAAAAAGGGTGCTGAGAATCATCCCCTATGCTTAATTGAGGTTTGCAAATATCACATCTTCGCCAGATTATTTAAGAGTATCGTTTCCAGCCGATATACTTGTCAAACAAAAAGCTGTTATTGGTTAAATATGGCGTTTTCTTCAATACCGCCTATAGTTATCGATTCGAATTGCTTTAGTAATTTTAAAAAACTACTCTCCGCTGTTCCCTTCGATTGTACTTTGTACTAAGCTGTCGTTTATTCGAGGTAATTTACGCGACAAGAAAAATTTTTCAATGCGAGTATCGAATGTTAGATGCGGGGTGCGATATGTTTGTTTTTTGCAGCGGCGGAACGAACAGAAGGAGAAAACGACTCGATGACAAAAAACCACATGTTTACAGAAGGTTGCAGAATAACGAATAAGGTTTATCGGTTATGTGTTCTTTTTTACGTGGAGTTTTTTTGTATTTTTTTTTGGAACCCTTTCGAACGGTTTTTTTTTGAGATTTTAAGTTTTTTGCGGCAGATTTGAAATTTTGCGAATGTGAATTCGGAGTAGGTATATCATAGAACTAAAATACGTAAGCAACCAACTTGATAAAATCTTAGTAAGTTATCCATCGATCTTCCAGAGGAAAACAAGAGTCGAAAAATTTATTGTATTTTTTCATCAAAATACTTCAAGCGCTGTTGACAAACACTTTCTTAATGAAAATATGAAATCAATTAAGGGGGTAACAGGATAACTACTCTCTCATTTCGAATCAGTGAAAAATCACTGCAAAAAATCAGAATTGCTGCAAGGAAAAATCAGTGAAATTTTTTGATTTTTAGCGAATTTTTGCTGAATTTTTACAAAATTTTACCAACTTTTCAGCAAAATTCAGTTAATTTTCAATTTTCCAGTGAATTTTTAGTTTTTTTTTTTTTACTGATACCTACTCATCAGTGTACGGCAATTCTGATTATTTTCCAGTGATTTTCGATACTTTTTACTGATTCATAAATGGGAAAGCAAGCACATAAAATCGTCACCACCTTCGATTTTCATTCCAATCTCCTCATAGTATGGTTTCCCTTGTGTAAAAAAGTATGGGAGAATGTTCGACACCCCTCCTACCCTCTGCCTTTTGGAATAACGGTCAGTTTATTGCATTATTTTCAAAATTTTCCAATTTCAACAAAAGTGAAGGAAATTTTCTGTTATTTAGCAAGAAATTACTACTCGGCGGAGTGATATTTACGATAATTTTTTCATCGATTTGGCTGCACTCTTTCATGAGATTTTGACCACCTGAAATTTTCAACTGTGAAAAGGACTCTAATAGCGAAATTCAACTATGTTTTTAAATCATCCAGGGAAAAAAATGTTATTCAACGTAGATTTGCCTCACGACTTCACTTTTCGTGATTATGATAGCGCAGGGGCCAAGAATTGAAAATCCCCGAAAAAAAAAAAAAACTTTTTTTATGCAGATGAATATTTCATATTTTGGGCGTGTGTTTTTTCACGAAGATGAATAACCAAAATGAGAAAAACCAACGTCGAATTCTTGTTCAAGTAGGAGTTTCATCGCTTGTAGTCTCAAAGTCAACTTTTTTGGTCATGAAAAATCAGCGAAGAAACTGAAAAAATTAAGTTTCACGACTAGTGAAAAAGGCATCCTATTGATCGAGAAATTTCGACTTTCTAAAAGCAAAATCAACGTTAGTTTCATCATTTCAGTCATTTTTTTTCGCATAAAGTAAAACGCAAAAAAATTTAAAAAACTGCCAAAATAACATTTTTGTACGATTTTTCAGCTGGACTAGAAAACCTTGTAATAAAACTATGGGCTTCAATTTAGTTTTTCAGCTTTTGCCCAAAATAATGGAGAATATTAAACGTTTAAAATTTGAAAAATTGAAATAAAATCGTTTCCTCTTACTTACATAAACAAGTGAAGAAGAAAATAAATTATGAGAACATTTCACATGGACACCAATGGGATATCGAAATCTATGGTAATTCCTTGGATTTTCAAAAATAAAGTTTTAGCAGTTGACTTGCTTTCCATTGCCAATTTTTGCCCCTGGTACAAAAAAACAGCTGAAACTATTACACACGGGGAAATTCTCCTTTAAAAAATTATTTTTAAAAAAAATGAATATGGACTCCGTTCATTCAAGTGCATGGCGTCCGAAAAGAACACGAAGGATTACACCAACTTTGTGCCAGAAAAAAAGATTCCTCACTTCTGTTGAAATTAAAAATTCTTAAAATGCGATTAGATTGCCATAATTTTGAAAGTGAGGAGATGACCATATTTTCAGAATTTTTTTGACACCAAAGGATATCATCTAAGGAGATTATAAATGAAAAACCGAAGCTAGACCAATTCCATTTTTTATCCGGGGCAAATCCTTGGGAAAATATCCAGTGTTATGGATTGACATGTCCAAAAGCATATTTAGGTAGGTTCAGAATCATAAAAATGCAGTTCGGCAATATAATCCACAAAATCTACCTATAACTCTACTAGGTGCAACCACATTTGATTAAAGTTTAGAATTTAGCATCACTTTAATACTTTTTTTCAACCTCACAAAACACATCCGCGCGTCATTGTAATTACATCAATCACCGTACTCGTTCACTTGAAAAAACATCATAATTAATACATCTCACACGTAGGTACAATCATACACCAAAGATTTGAACGCCTCGATATTATAAAACAAAATTAATCAAATATCTTCCGGGTACAGAAGCTTTGAAAAAACACTATGTCAAGGTCACACTTACTCAGACAAAATTTGAATGGAATCCAATAATTTAGAGGGGATATCTACAATATCTTGTTGTAAAGAGCGAAGTGATAAATAATATTACAGTACGCCTAGGATCAATAATATCAGCTGATCAATTTGATATTTGATGGTCGATGCGAAAAAGAGCTAACCAGAATTTTTTTAGACTTTTTTCGACATTAGAATGGATAGAGAGAGTGTCATGGTTAAGATGTTGAAATTAAATCATTTTAATAAACTTTGTGAAAATTCAAATTCCCTGACTTAAGTCGTTAAGTCTGAAGCCTTCAGTACTTTTGTCTAATCGTCCAAAAAATTTAAAAGTAAATGAATCAAAAAATTGAAAAACTGAAATTTCCAATTGTAATTAATCAAAAATGGTACAAATAGAGCCATATTCCCCTAAAATACAGCCTTGGAAAAACTGCTGTTTGGGCTCGAGATTTACAATTTCAATCCGTTCTTTTCACTTTAATTCGAATGTCGATAACTGCAAATCAGAATTGTAGGTACCGAATACCATTCATTTTGATTCGAATCATGAATTACGAAAAATTTTCGAATCATTCAATTCTTTTGAAAGAATTTCGTTTCTTCGACGTTCATTCACACATTTTTAATGCAATTTTTCGGATATTTTGCAATTCAATCAGCTTAAGATTTTTCATAATTTGAATTTCATGTTGAACCAGTTTTCTACCTGCTTTGATAACTTTTAATCCTTGAAGTCGATTTCACGGGGAACGAACGGTTTTTTCCGGAAAAATTGAATAAAACATAAGTTGAAGAAAGTAAAATTTCCTTTCTGTAGAATGCATTTAAATATTTCTTAAAAGGCTTAGCTTTCGAGATATTGTGCTTCATACTTCAAAGCCCAACTTATTATTTTGAATTTATGATATCTCAAAAACTAAGCCTCCTAAAAAATACTAATTGGTCTCCACAGAAAATAAATTTCAAACTCTGCAATTCATGTTCGACTCATTTTTTCTGTAGACCCATTTTCTTTCTTGTAAAATTGACTTCAAAAGTCAAAAGTTATCAAAAAAAAGTAGAAAACCGATTCAACAAAAAAAAATCAAGCAGTGAAAATTTTTGAGTGATGAAATTTTTTTACTGCATTTTTCGTGATCAACTGAAAAAATATCATGAAAATCACCAATTGAACCAGTCATTTGCAAAACCCCATAAGTCCATGCGAGTTCGCATTAAAAAAAATCCTTAGAAGATCAAAATTTGGTCAACTCTCTGAGGGTGTTTTTTTTTTTAATGAGAACTCATACGGGGGTTTTGCAAATGACTGGTTCCATTAAACTTTAAACAGCATTTAAAAAGTTTGAAAATGCAGACCAGTATAAATTTAGAATTAGAGGTATAAACAAGTTTTCATTCAATAAACCAAGTTCACAATATTCTATCAAAACAAAATTATAGTTTTAAAGAAAGAACTTTAGCAATTTTTTCAAACAAATTTCTGATTTCGTAAATTTTTTTAAAAATTGGTCCTATTTTGTGACACTCTTCTTCGTTTTACTCTGTAACTATAAAAGCTAACTGATTGAATTTTTTTTTCATTTGTTAATGGATGTTTCAAGAGTAATATGGCGGGTTGTTTTCATCGATTCTACGTATAATTCATTCAAAAGTTACAACATTTTTACCCGATCATTGTGAGGTAAATGTGAATCCAATCACCGATTCTTTTTGCATAAATTAGGAAAAAAATCATATAGATTAAACATTTTGACAACTAGAACCCAGTTTGTAAAAAAAATAAAATTGAAAAAAGAATATGATTTTTTCTGCAAAAAATCAATTTTTTCAATTTCACGAGCCATAATAACAGAATTTTATCGAATTTCGACTCCCTAGAACCGTAGAACTAAATTAATGCATCTGGCAAGACATTTTTCTCATTTTCTCTTCCTTCTATTTTCTCTTGAATTTTGAAAATTACTTGAAAGACGTGAAAATCAAAATTCAACATCATTTTTTTTTTTTCAGGAAATTTTACATCAAATCTTCGATCAAGAACCCTCAACTTCTTTATTATAGTGAGGCTAAATGCTCTAAAGTTTTTACAGTCGAAAATTCCAGCCCGCCACATGTATTTAGGTGTTGAAAGAGTGACTTGTTCACAATTTTATTATTCCATGTCCATAGTTTTACCCCACTTGACCTTACTTCATAATTTCTAAATATCCAAACACGTATAAAACAAAGATGTTCAACGTTTGAAAAAAATGAATAGGTAATTTGGAATTTTGAATAGAAAAATGATTCAAAATTTTGGATCACAGAATCAATAATCATTCCAACGAATCAAAATAATTTCTGGAATCGTTGAAAAACAACTGCAAAACCAAACAAATCTGCAACTTCGATCACAGTAAGATGAATTTTACACTTCGCAAATTCCCAAAATGACCAAAAATCCAACCAATTTCTCAACACAGCCACACATCTTCAACATCTCCGTCATCAGCATTTTAACCCTACCAAGTTCTTCCACATCTCGTTCTCCATCCTTATTGAATTTTCCTTCCAATATAATTTTTCTCACACTACAACACCAATCAGTCGGTGCAAACGAATGGAAAACATTTTTAACACTTTGATTCGTGTTTAATAAACCGTACTATCGTAAATACCGCTATTATAAATTTATTTTTCAAAATAAAAATCTATTCCGGGGACGCATCCGCACATCGTATAATGCCAATTACACATCACCCAATTGAGATTCCCTTCTTATACGTATTATATCGGATAGCCCAACAAATCAAGCGTATTAAATGACGCCCATTTCTGCACATACCCTTTGACACCATTAAAAATGCGGGTTATCGTCGATATACTCAGACATTATCGATACATCGTCATATCGACAAATTTTATTTTCACATACCCACGATCTACCTGCGTTATGCAATTTTCATCTCAATATGGACTACGGACTCGTTAACACGTAAAATTAATTTGTCTCTCAGACATCTTGGGTATCTGTATTCAACGTAGGTATCCAACTGATGAGTGAAATATCACCTATAAAAAAAATTATTCGCCAAACACTTACGAAAACGAGAGTAATTAATCCTTAACCCTCGAGAACTCGTCAATGTCTCGACCTTGGTATCGAAAAATTTCTTCGGCGTGAATTTTACAAGCAAATATCGCCAGATCCGCAGAGTCGGGCTAATGAAATATTTCAATCTTTACACACCTTCTGATTAATTAATGAAATTTTTTTCCATTTGGTAAACAACTCCGAAGCTATTACTCTTGGTAATTTGTACATTGTCATAGCATATGTGCATCCCATAACTGACTACCGGAAAGATTAATGCTTCGGTATTTTTCTACCTCTCTCTGCGCGTCTTCAATTCGCTCGAAAAACCTTCTTCCAAAATATATTGGATACCTGTGAATTGTGTAACGGAGAATCGCACTCTCATGGTCATAAATGTGTCATCAATACGGTTTATGTCGATGTATAAAAGCTTCGACGATCATTTTCAAAGCACCATAGTTTTCAACGTCCCAACAACAGCAGGTTCGCGTTATTCGGTCATGTATTAAGGCAGTTTGGTTGGTTTTTCGCCATTACGAGTTCGTCACGTATTATTCTGGTTTAGAAGAGGATAAATTTTGGAAAAAGATTGATACTGTGGTGAATAAAATGTACACGATGGATTGTACTAGAAAGGTGAGTAAATTGATTTTTTTTTTTCGTATTTATATGGGTGTAATATCCTTTTGAGTAGGTTTTTGTAAGATAGTAGGATAAGTCCGTCGAAAAATCGTGAAAAAAATGGCTCGTTTTGCAAATATAAAATGTTATAAAATTTATGAGGAGAGCACAAAAATTGGCTTTCGTGTCTCTCAACGATCAAGACATTGATAAATTTGTAGAAAAATCAACAAAAAAATTACCAAATAATTTTAAAAAATTGTTCAAAATGAAAGCATAAAATGGAGTGCCATTGGGAAATTATATAAAATAAAGCAAAAATTTATGATATCGTTCAAAATGTACGAAACACGTCAAAAATTGAGGATTTTTGATGAAATTTTCTTGTTGAATTCCAAGCATCTTTAAAATTACATCAACATTATGCAATCTCAAACAAGCTCCAAATTACGAAAAAATCAACGCGTTGTAAATGAAAAAGAACGGAATCGATTTTATTCAAACCTTTTATGAGTGTAGGTATATGTAATTGAATTGTAGGTAAGTATTTTTTATTGAAGTCATTTTTCAACTAGGTAGTAATTTTTCAGCTAAGCCCACTGAAAATTTTTCAACAATTGTCCTAACCATTGATATATTCGACGGTATTGGTTTCAACGTTCGTTTTAAATTAAGATTAGTAAAATTAGGGCCAAATTCTGCTTAATAGGTATTTCATTCAGTTAAATAAATTTTACTAAAAATTGACGATTTTCAATGATTTTTCAATCAATAATCACTACTTCCCAATTTGAAAGGAAAAGCAAAATTTTCTAAAATGAAAAATCAATGGAAAATAATTAATTTTTGGTGAAATTTATTTCATTAGGTAAATGAAATGAGAAAAACTTGACCCGAATTTGACTGTTTTAAATTTAGTTTGTAGTGTGTATAAAAATCAATATTTCAGTTTTCTTCTAGATTAAAATACGGAATGTTACAAAGAATCTGATAAAATTGTGTCATTTCAAGTCCCAAAGAGTTCCAAAAAATTTTCTTAAGTCGAAAAATGTGAAATTTTCAAAGCGAAATTTCAATTTTTAGTTGTAGCAATTTCTAGAGTACTAAGAGACAATGAGACATGCCGTAGTTTTCAAGTCAATTCTTTATTTTTTCGTTATATTTTTCATAAAAATCGAAAAGAAAACGAAAAACAATTTTTCCATCGAAATTTCATTTTTTTTTTATGGGCCATGTTCACATATGGCGAGCTATGGCCAATAGGTAATCAGCCTTTTCGAATTTTTTGACATATTTTTTGACCATTTTTGAGCCATTTAGGAAATGTAATAGAAAATTCGCACTACTTCACTCATTTTTTTTCGAAATCAGAGAGATCTGCTCAGCCGTTTGGTTACCACTTTAGAAAAAATGAATTTCGTCCTTGCTGTCAATAGGTACAATCCAAATACCCACAATCATGTAATGTTTTGACTGATGACATTAGCTACATATAAAATAGAAATAAGTAAGTTATCAAAAAATCTTTAAATGAGTCTCTCTTCAACACGTTTTTCTCAAAAAGCTGACACCAAAGTATTTCTGGGCCATTTTTGAAATCATTCTAGATGAAAAATTAAAAATAAGTATAGAACTATAATAAAATGGCACATAGGTAGTACATTATGATAACACCCACCACCTACACGTATATAAATGATATACGAATTATTTTCAAAGTTCGAAAAAATACAACGATTTTCTCAAAACTCACGTTCACCGATTAAATTCAGCTCAAAAAACACACTTTTCTTCGAAGTAAGTAAAAGATCAAATTGAATTGGTCAAAATTAAAATTGCACATCGCTGGCCCAATTTCAATGAAATAAAAAAATTCTCAATATTTGAATAACTATCTGCAGGTCTGAGCATCACTGAAAAATTCAGGTTACATAGGCACAAAAGTTCAAATTTAAATGAAAATTGTGTATTTTATTAAGTATTATTTTTTTTTCATTTGTGAGAATTGTTCACTCTGATTAAAAAAAAAACAACTAAAAATAGTTAGGTATTTGAATTTAAATATATCGAGTTTTATTTCAAAAAGTTTCTGATTCAAATTATTCGAAAATCACAGCGCTCAAAAATGCAAAAAAAACTGCGTTTTCTTGTAGACTTGAGTAGAAATTCGATAATTGCGAGAGTTTTTTAGTTTGAAAGTCTGCATAGGAATTAGGAAACAAGAAACTGATTTTACATTAGTTTTGATCAAATTGACAATTACTTATTCCCAATCATGAAACGAAGATCAAATTTTTGCTTGAAAGGTTTTCAATAAGGCATATTGAAAAACTTTGAAAATGAGGTTGAATGAAAATGAGACACTGATTTTCAAGCACTTTAAATGGAACATGGCTACGTTCACTTTGGGTTTGAAATCAAGTATTACCTTATTTTTAAGGTATAAACAAACTTTCGTGCAAATTCATTCTTTTCAATTTTTATAATTTACCTAATAATTACTGGCTGCGGATTGGAATTTTTTTCAACTTTACCCCACTTGAATGAATTAAAATTTTCAAGCAGCATAATCCTGCAGTGGCCAATTAATTATGATGCGAGGAAAAAATTATGATCTGAACAAATCTTTCGGGAACGAAAAAATCTGATTGGCTGATTTCTTGATGAACGCAGCTCAATATTACTTCATTTGACAGAAATTCGGCAATGAAGAAATGCCTCATTTGTGATAGGTATCAATTATACTCATAAGTAGGTATCTCTTGGAGAAAAAAATAGGAAATTGTCATTTCAATTTTTTGGCTATTTTTTGGCACAACTTGCACAATTACTAAATTAGTTCTTTACTCAAAAAAAAAAAATGATCGGTATCAAGTTGCACGATATATAATATCAAGTACACCAAAAAACATCCCCAGTGCCGTGATACAAAAAAAAAAAAAGTACGCGCACTTCACTCAGAGAAGGCACCGAGAAGTAAACACATTCACTTTCAAAACAATCAAGGACATAGAACACAAGTATTCAATGCATTGAGAGTAAATACATCAGTGAGCCTGGATATATGTAGAACCGCTCTTACCTACTATAACATGAGATTATTTCCCATTGCAACGCTTAAAACGGTCCCATTTTTCATATTAGGCAAAATTTAGTACTTTCTACATGGAGCCAAAGTTATCTCCCTAGGGGCAAATTCCACATTACAGCATCGAAAACTGATTTCTGAGTTGAGGTTTTTCCTCGATCCTAATCTGTCTGAAAACCTCAGAATTTATATCAACTCAAAAACCAATTTTTGACGCCGAAAAGTAGTTTTTATATCCAAACTTGCATATAAATTCACTTAAGTTATACAAACAAGATCATTAGAAAAATTCCATCATTACCCCTAGTGAATTTCAAAATTTACTTCTCCAAAAAACCACGAATTCGAATCCAAATCGTCAACCTATGAATAATTTTTCGACTCCATCCCTCTACCGCCACCTACCCAAATATCACATACTTTAAAACTGAACTTCGCTCATTAACCCAGCTTTACTTCTTTCCTTAGCTCACACTGCTCCTCGTACTACCGCTGATCGCCAGCCAAGCCCTGCCGGACAAAAGCGTCGACGAGCAACCAGCCCAGTACGCTTTCGAATACCACGTCAACAATCCGGAAACCGGGGACGTGAAATCACAGAACGAAATCCGCGAAGGAGACGTCGTTCATGGCGAATACGCCCTTGTCGAACCGGACGGTAGCGTAAGACGAGTCGAATACACCGCCGATGACCAAAATGGATTCAGAGCTGTGGTCCATAAATCGAACGAGCCTTCAGCAGCCGCCGACCTATCCAAAGCTCTTTTATCACCTCTACCCTCGGAATCTCCTCTCACGTCAACTGATGAAATTCCCCCAGTACCCGAAATCGACTCGAATCAACAACCCGAACCAGCTCCACCAACTACAAAGGCCCCAGAACCTAAACCTGCATCTGTATCGATTACTCCAAAATCTTCCATTTCGACTACCACATTAATCCCTCCTTTGGTCAATCCTTACTTATATCCTTATTATAAATATCCAGCTGCTGCTACTGCTGCGCACCCGTGGACTTTGTACAATTTGTATAAGACTCATCCAGCTTACAGGTATTCTCTGTTGCATCCGGCTCATCCGGCTAATCCGCTGTCGCCTTTGCATCCGGCTCATCCGGCTAATCCTCTGTCTCCTCTGCATCCAGCTCATCCTTACAGTGCATTGCATCCATTGTATAATCCTTTATACCATGTCTAAGGTATCCTAGTACAAAATTCAACCAAATTACAATTCCTTAGATATCTACTCCTATTCTCCTGTTATCAAAATCTAAGTCATGTTTAGCCCTTATTTAGTGTAATTTTAAGTGCATTTTCAGTGTAAAAAAAAACTCCAACAAAAAAATATACGTACGAGGTGATTTTGCAAAATATTTTCAACTAATTTTCAGCAATGTTACTTTCTTTCACAATGCATAAAATTCGGTACATTTTTAAGTGAATAGAAAAATCCACAGAAGCAACAGACTTTTTGGAGATTCGGTGTTCTTCCTTGAGCAATGTTTACACCAGAACTGCATGATATTTTGAATGCAATATCGCAAAAGAATATGAAGAGGCTTACAAGAATGAAAAATTCGTCAGTGTTTCAAGCGTAAGTTTATTTTGCAGTTTCAAAAAAAAAAAAAAATGAACATTTTCCACATCTACATAGTAATATGGTTTCAATTTTTCATCAATTAATCTGATTAAAACTGATGAAGTTGTCAGAATCAGCGGCGCAACCATCAGAACTTTGTTTAGGTGGGAGCTAGAATTCATGAGGAAAGTAAGAAGGTGCAGGATTGTGTAGAAAAGGGGGTCCCCTCGAACCAGCGTTTTCTAGGAGTTTGGCCAGGATTTTCCATGGTTTAAAAAGTTGAAAATTCAAGTCTTTTTACGAAGTGAGATCTTAAAATGAGGGTTTCCCCTAGCGAAACTCTCTCATTATGAATCTGCAAAGTCACTGATGAACAGTCAGAATTGCAGCGTAGAAAAACCAGCGGAATCAACTGATTTTCAGCGAATTTTCACTGATTTTCCATTGATTCTTCTCACTGATTTGTTTTCAGTGACGATTTTCTAACTGATTTTTTCCTGTGCTGCAATTCTAACTATTTCTCAGGGATTTTTCAATTCAATTCAATTCAATTCATTATTTTTTGTAATTTATGGCTATGCCATTTCTGCAATGCCTTATAAATAATTAACAATATATTATCAGAATAGGAGGGGGGATCATGGACTGTTTGATGGTTGGTAATCGATATCAGAGGATAGGAAAGAGGGTACAGAATAAACTACTTAGATAATTTTCATTGATTTATAAATGACTGAACGCCATGCCATCCCTTAGTCTCATCCTAGAACTCGTTTCAGTTGATTTAGAGCAATAGTTCGGACGTGTTGTTTATCGCCTCTGAACTAGCAAAACAACTAAATTTTTCGAAATTTAGATTCTTCGAAGACATAAATCCGGAAAATTGACCCCCTGCGACACTTTTCTCCATTCTCCAAGCTTAGAAAACGTTTTCTAGGATACTAATTGTCGAAGAACTTCGTTGTTCCGATGTTCGGAATCAAAAATCAACACGTTTTCAAAATCAGTACCCTAAATCGGCCCAGCGGTTTTTTTTGAGGGGGGAGGCTTAGCCCCCTTGATTGCGCCACTGCTTTGAATACATTTTTCCAGTGATGGTTCATTAAAAAGTACGTACATCGAGCAAATGCGAAGGGTAAGTAATTTTTTACTTTTCAACCATTTTTACAGGGAACAAGGTGATTCTAATTCTTCTGCTCAGTGTCTAAAGGATCTACAGAATGAGAAGTCGAGCAGTTTTCATACAATTTTTCTTGCTTAAAACTTTTCCATTAAAAAATTCAAGAAATTTGCTCAAAGTAAAATTTTTTGTAAAAACAGAAATTTATCAAAAATATATCATAAAAGAACCTCATATTTAAAATTTTAGGTGCTGAAGCGCATTACTCGAGTTGTGGTGAATTTTTGAAAATTCTAAATTAGGTAAGTATGGTGAAAGCCACATTGTCCTGTAAAATATTAAAATTCGACCCATTCAAATTGACCAAACAATCTGATTTTCGCAACAAATTGAAGTATAGAAATTTACCTGACATTTTGCTGAAAAAATTCAATTTTAGCGCATACCTTGACTCAACCAAATTTTTTGATTTTTTTGCACTATATGCCCCACGAGTGGGTAAAGATGCAAATTGCCAACATCAAATATAACATGAAGAAAAATCATAATTATCTTTTATTTTTTTTTTCGAATTTTCTCAAGTATTTGAGGCGTGTAGAATCAAAAGTGGCTTTCTCCATGCGACACTCTCTGTAGAAAGGGACCTTGGAGGAAATTTTTTTCTTTCTAATTTTGGAAGTTTTGGAACTTGAAAATCTAAAATCGCCAAAACTAGAAAAAAAAATTCCACCTAAGGTCCCTTTCTACAGAGAGTGTCGCATGCAGAAAGCAACTTTTGATTCTACACGCCTCATTTTTAGATAGATAGATACCACAGATTAAAACAAAGGTGTAATTTTTGAAAGGGAAAATTCCAAGACATTTTATATTCATAGTTTCGAATGTTTTACTCAATTTTACAAATTCTTTTGGCGAATTTTTAATATTTTATCTAAAAATTGAAGCGAAAAAGTGATGTTCCAAAAAAAAAAAAAAAAACAACATGAATATCAATTGAAGCATGTTCTGTACCATTTGCGACTTCTCACGCACATTTTCATTTTACGTCAATAACGTTCATTTTTCTCAAAATGTTCGAAAACATGATAATTCACGAAAACGATAATTCGAAAATTTTATAATCACATCACACGCGTCAATAGGCCGATTTGTATCCTGCTTCGTGGTACATCTTGCCCCCAGGTTCCCTTAACCTTTGGAAGTGGTTTAAAACGTTTCGAGGTCTCCAGAAAACTTTAGAATCCTCCAGAACAGGAAAAAAACTCATAAAAATTAACTATACGAACTTCAGCATTTATAATCACTGATTACCTTCATTTGCGATCTCTTTGAAAAACACAAAATTTTCTAAAATTGGCAACATGAGCTCAAATTCATATTTTTTTTGCAGAAAAAAAATTTTCAGGAAAAATTCGAAACTGTATCTGAAAGTTGGTAGATAGGTACCCTAGACGTTTTGGAGTCTCCAGAAAAGTTTAGAATTTTTCAGTTGTGGAGAAAATCTCATCAAAATAGTGCACATAAATTATAGCACCTATGATACATATTGGTCACCTATTTCATCGATAAAAGCATAATTTTACAAAATTTGTAACTTTGGAGTTGAAAATCTTATATTTAAACAGAAAATTTTTCTTAAAAAAAATACATACCTAGATTTCAACTCAAAATGGCAGATTTGAAAAAAATTGTGCTTCGATTAATCTAAAAGGCCATCAATACTGATGCTGTACTTCTAATGGATCATTTTTATGGTCTTTTCTCCAGTGCTTGAAAATTTCCAAATTTTCTGGAAGTATCGAAACTTCTCGAAACCGCTCCCAATCGATTCGGAAAATCTTTCCATATTTTTCTGATCAATGTGGTAATTTTTAAATTTCAAAAATTTTCCAAAAATTCGAGAAATGAATTTTAGCACCTGAAATTTTGGATATGGGGTTCTTTCACGATATACTTTCGATTAATTTTTATTTCGGTCTAAAAAAAAATTTCGAATTGGAATACCTTCCTCGTAGGATAAAATCCTTGTAATTTTCTGGTTTTTCTTGATTTTCTCGCTAGTACCATTCTTGGTCCATGCAGAGTTCAAATTGAAATCCCATCTTCGCCAAACCGACTGAGGCAATTCAACTCAGTAATTTATTACCAGCACCGTACTCGAGTTTAATTCGTAATTAGGGACAGTTGGGTCTACGTTACATGTGTTCTAATTGTACAATGGTAATATATGGAGCCGGATATAAGACGTAAGAAACAAACGTGTGTCCCTTCGACAGGCTCGCGTTCTCGTGCGTAATTTACCACCAACAAATTAAATTGTGTTTGGTCTTGGCGTCGTTGAAATTTATAGCAGCCTGGTACGACAATAAATTTATTCTTGGTTCGTTTCGGATTTTGATTAGTTTAATTAGTCGTTAATTTATAAGATACGGACGCAGCTTCTTCTCGAGGTAACATGTGATTCATGATCAAAAGGGGAGGAAGGTCTACATTGCAAGTCATCTGGCCTTTGGCGAAATAAACAAACCGTATCCCCTACGATTTAGTTGGCAACCCTCCCTATTATGACCGACTTTTAATTGCTCGTGTAGTTGTAATTTTGGTCAAAGACTTGGCCTATTATGAATACCAGATCGAGGTCAATAGATCACAAAAACATTTAAGCAGGTTCCGATTGAATACGCAAAATACTCAATTCAATCGAGGAAATCTCTATATTGAAATGAAACGAAACAGATGTAAAAACTCACCCTCGGCTCGACGGCGATGGCACGCGAGTAAAAAACCATTCGGAAACTCGATTACGTGAAAAATATAGCGAAACAATTTAGTTATAACGAGATTGAAAAATACGTCGTTTTCTATCGTCTTCTTAATGAATTAAAATTTTATCTCGTTTCGGAGACCTCTGAAATCGGCTGCGCTTTTATTAAACTAAAACAAAATTTCCATTTTTCTCCTATCCAACGTGCAATCCGCTCGAATCGAACCGTCTTCCTCGGCTGGTCCTCGCATAGGTACAATTCCGGCAGAAAATAACGAATGAGACGCGATTAACTGTAACTGAATTGTCGCGCATTGATGAATGCGACGTCGAGATGTACGAGCACAGTATTACGAATTCCTGCACCTCACGACCACCCCCATCCTCTGCTTCCACCACGTAGAACAATTTCCCTTAATTTTAACTGCACAACTATTCGTAACCTCGAATTCGCGATTGTCGATGTACCCGCTGAATGAATTTTCGGATACAGATCCGCACTTCGGGGTACATTTTCTTTTCCTTTGGCGACAAGCAAAGTGGAAATATTTCTCGCTTATCGTACAATGTATATAGATCAGCTAAGAATGGAAGTTTTCCAACTTATAATTAAGTTACAACCTTTTCGCCCATGTTCCCCATTATCTTCTGTCGACTGAATTGATATAGCGAAGCTGCTTCATTACGCAAATGTGGAACGCAACGAGGCTCTTCCCCTTCGATATGCAACGCGACGCCGACAATTTTATTACAATTTCTACGCGTATTATTAATGTTTTTCGTTTAAAAAGACAAATTTCCCTTTTTCTCATACCTTTATTTATACCATTTGCTCGAGTAATTGCTTCTTTTGTCCGATTCGATGCGGTGTTTTTTTCGATGTGTCGTGAAAGTGAGCGAGATGTTGAAGATGAAGCAATGTGTTCGAATTGGGATTTTTTGGCCAGTTGCTGATGCTGCTGTTTCTCTAAGGTAGGAGTTTTCAACTTGTAACTAGATCCGATGAAAAAAGGGTAAATTCTCTATATTCAGATTTTCCCTACTCTCTCTGAATCTGGAGAAGTCAAATTCGACCAATTTCATTTGGTGAAATATTTTCAACTGAAAATGTCAAAACTCATGATTTCCAAGTCATTGTCTCATTCGACAAAAAATCAGTAAGGTTAATTTTTGACAGAAAAATCACTAATTTTCAACAGAAAAATCAGTAATTTTTGACGAAAAAATCAATAGAATTTTGATAGAAAATTCAGTGACTTTTTGATGAAATTATTCCAATAAATGAAACAGGTAAACTTTGACTCTAATTTAACCCATTCACATTCAGAAAATTCTCAAATAAATATTAATATAAGAAGAATCACTATGTTATGCGCCTCCTGACTACATAAGTACTAGGGTGGGCCGAAAAAACAATTTTTTCGATTTTCAAAAACATACCCCACGCAAAAGTTGTTGGCTGATGAGACTAGAAGAATAAAAAAAAAATCAAAATAAATTCATATCTTCTGATCGCGCATTGGCATTAAAATTTTCAAAATTGGCAAAAATTCAATGTCTTCAAAAATTTTAGAAAATTTTGAAAAAATTTAAAATGCATTGAAATTGGTTTTAGAGCTTATCTAGTGACTATTCAAACCAAAAAGCAGAATTTTTCTGCTATTTCTTCACATGAAGAAAACTCAAAAAAAATTATACTTAAAACTTTTTTTTTTCTTCTTCAAAAAAAACATGTGTTTTTTGGTCTATGTGGTCACTAAATAAGCTCTAAAATTAATTTTATTCAATTCTGAATTTTTTCTAAATTTTTAAAACATTGAATTTTTGCTAATTTTTGAAAACTTTAACGCCAATGCGCGATCGGAAGATATGAATCGATTTTGATTTTTTTTTTATTCTTCAAGTCTCATCAGCCAACAACTTTTGCGGGGGTATGTTTTTGAAAATCGAAAATATTGTTTTTTCGGCCCACCCTAATAGGTACCTATACCTACTTCAAAATTAGTTAATTTTCCGGCGATTTTTAGCTATCTGAGCAAAATATATTTAAAGATCATCAGAAAGACTAGAAATAATTTAAACTGAAGCAGCATCAAGAAAGTTTGATCTCTCTTACCTATATAGCTTTCAATAATTAGGAAAATTTTTGCAACCAGAAATTTATTTTCATATCAATGAAATCTCATCCACTTTGAATCGATACAATTCAATTCCATCATTCATTATTATCAATAATAATAATGCTTTTCATGAATTTTAAGGGAAATGCATCAAATTGATTCCTTAAACTTAATTTATTTCAGTATCGTTTGCAAAATTACACTCCAAGATGCTTCCTTTTCCATTTTTTGGACCAATTTTACATTCAATGTAATGATAAAATAACATATGTACTTACAAACAATTTTCTGGAAGATTTTGAAAAATTGGGGAAAATTTCAAACAGCCAATTTTATGCATTAATTTTGGAATACATAACCATTCATTGAAAATATCCCATAGCCTGATGCTGATTTCAGGCATAAGATTGAACTAAAATTTATGAGAAAAATGTCCTAAAATTTAATCATTTTACAAATGACTCTTCAACATCTTTTAATATTGAGATCAAGTTGTAAAAGCACAAGAATTATTTCTCATTTAAATATCATAGTTATTGGTCGATACTTCAGCATAGATAAACTAGAATAGGAACCTACTGTAAAAAAAAAAAGAAGGTGGGTATGATGAATTTTTAAAAATTTTCAGACATTTAGAAACATTGCCTAGTAAACTGCCGAAACTGGAATTCAACATTTTTACAGAACCATTGCAAAACTTTTTCCCCAAGTTAATCACGGCGGGATGAAGTTTTACCATCTAAAAAAAGGACTTCAGATATTGCTAACTGCAAAAGGGTTTTTTGCCAAGTATAAATTCAAAATAAAAAACCTATGCTATTAATTCCACTAATCGTAAAATGAGTCCAAAATCTGTATTTGAGAAAAGGTACCCAAGAGGGTACTGAATTTTCGATTTTGGAATACGATTCAAGTAAGTGCCTACCTTTCTCTTCCATGTCCCACAATAATAATCACAACTAACATTTTTCAAAATAGACTGTGGTTGTTTTTTTATAGGAACAATTCTCATCAAAGCTTTGCAATTTTGAAGCTGAAAACACATAAAAATAACAGAATTATTAAAATAAGAATAAAATACTATAATTTGATTTTTCAGCTCATCGAATCATCGATGGTAAAAAAAAATAAGAAAAATCATAGGTATTCTGATTTTTTATTCTTCCAAGTTTGTTGGCCATTGATTACTTTTTCACCGAAAATAGTAAAGCTCGTCGCTGACACTTCGTATTTTCAAAGGCTTCTAAATGCTTGAATATTACAAAATTATAAAACGAATTTAGAAATTTCTACTCCATCCACCAAACAAAAATCATAATCACTTGTATTGCCATTAAACCCGTACCTAACTCTAACGAATACGAGGTGCTGATTCATTACCTAAAAAATATTGATCACTGACAGGCTACAAAATCAAATGAATTAGAAAATCAGCAGATAAAAAAGTGTAGGTAAGATGAAGTTTAGGTTCAAGTCCGACTATTTCAAGGTTGATTAAACAGAAAATCTGTATGAATCGAAGTCGAAAATAAAAATCTAGAAAAATCTATTTTCAAAATATGAAAAAGGCCATTATTTTTTTCAAAGATCAAGTAGATACATACATATTATTTTCAAATTGACTCGTGCATGATTTTTTAAATTTTTTTCCGACTCTTCATGGCCCAGGGCTATGGCGTGACGTCGGAAAGTGGGACATCAGGAATGCATTACATTCCCCCCCCCCTCAAATAGCACATTTCACAACGAGGGAACAAAAATTGTTTTTTCTTCGAGTTCTGAACGATATTTTTTCTTATTGCGGGAAAAAAGTGTGGCTTTAAACACTAGAACGTTTCGCGAGAGAGAGGAAAAGTAGTACTTTGCTCCCGCTGTAAGGAAAAATACATAGGATATGAATTTTCAAAGCATTTCGGCATGAAAAATTTTTTGGTGACATTCAAAATTCGATTGAACACTAGAAGATCCTTCCTCAGTGGCGTAAGTTTTTCAAGCAGTAATTGCATTTTGTAGTAGACCATGCCATAGAATCGAAAAATTCAAGTTTTTTGATTTTGCAACCCCTGTTCATTATAATAGTCTCATTCTTATCAATAAAAATATTCAATAATAGCTTCAAATTCAACCATCATTTTTCAAGTTTGCAATAAAGTTAAATTTGTTTTAAAATCGAAAAAGATTTTGAAAAAAATTGATTAAAAAAATTTATAGAGGTGAAGGAAATGGACATTCATAAATGGTACTCATGGTATCCAAACATCCAACAAAAATGTAAAAATATTAAAACGTGATTACCAGAAGGTATTTTTTGACATTTTTGGTTTTTTGAACAGATTTATCAACTTTTTAAATCATAAACAATAAATGATGCAGGAAAACTTTTTTTAGTAATTTTTTTAGTGTAATTGGCGATTACAGCGATTACACTGAATAACCGTTACTGAGTCACATCTGCTGATAGACTGCCAAATTTATTGCGTATCAAATGTGGGCATAAATGATCATTGATCATAATCACGATGATCGAAATCTTCTCATGCTTAAAAATTGCTTTTGTAAACCCACATTTTTCAGAGAAACCATAATGGGTAAAAAGTTATTATAAGTTATTATTAACAAAGTCATCGGGAAAAAATTTAATGGTAAATTTTTTTTCTCAATCTGCATTTCATTTCTAGTTGCAAGACTTTTCCAGGACTCTTATAATTCTAACGACGACCTAAAAATTTATTGAAAACCTAAATCAACGTTGAACATACCAACATTCATCAAATATCTCAAAATTTTCCAAAATATCCTAATTTATCCTGCAGAAAAACATTTTGAAAAATTTCAAACCCAATTTCTTCAAAAAAAAGTTGGCAAAAAATTTCAACACCGTCACCCCGTTCCCACGACCCCTCCCCCCGAAACCCCTCTCAACATTTGTCAAATCGCACCATCAACACTCGGAAGCGTCGAAGCGTAAAATAATTTCCAACGCTGCTCGGACTCTTCGAGCACATTAATTTCATTAATTTACCCTTTTCACGGGGCGACGCCGGGCAACTGGTAATTTATCACAACATCGTGTAAACACGTTTGTCGCGCGCCCAAACGCGACAGAAAAAGGCAACCTTCATTAAAAAACCATAATTGAAAAAACATTATTACCGATCCAATAGTCATTAGTATAAACATACGACACACAATTCAGCTCATACATCAAATCTTCGCACCCATTCCGTTATTTCGCCTGGCGAAAAAAATTTTTCACATCTTGAAAGATCAATTACTCGGAACAGGCATCAGAGAGCAGTCGTGTGCCGGGCCAGCCTTATGAGAAAAATCAGTTTGAAAAATAGTCTACATCCAGTACGGAAACAAACGAATGGTAAAACCGGAAATAAAAACTCGAATCGACCTTCTGCTCATTTGCATACGTTTTCATGCACAGCGACGTAATCGACTAAGTGACACTCGACTTTTGAAATGTTTACAATACCTATGAAGGAAAAACAATCGAATCGGCGGCCCAGAGCACTTTAAAAGCCAATCGGACCAAAACATCTCATCGTTTTCATCGAGTATTATTTAAATTTCGACCGTAGCTCCGAAACTTATAATTATCGCGATCAAATCGAGTGATACCTCTGTTATTTTTTTCGCTATTCGATTCTGGCATCCCATTAGTCGTCACATTTTTCACGCGTACGTGCGATGTCCATTAGCCCCGGGCGTTTCGTCGACATCGCCCGAACGATAAAACTCCATTTAAAAAATCCCCTCGACTCGGGTCTCCGGCAACCAATCTATGCATTTCTTTCCACACTCGAGGAATAAATTTACCCATCTCGGAAAAAAACCTCCGTTGAACACGTTACACGCACGCAGTTAATTAAAAAATGGTTAAAACACGTGTTCCCGTCGATAATTGTTAGCTCTTCTACATTGATTCGCTGTCAGAGGTCGCTAATGTTCTCAATTATCGCAAACACAATCTACAGGAGGTTGCACGCGATTCGACTTGTGCGTCTTGAATAATTTCGCTGCTGAGCGAGTACGGCGGGCAGAATATCGCGAGGCTTACTCTGGCTGGAGTTGGGGGTACCTCCGCGTACGCAGACGTTGTGCACGCATCGAAAAATCTTTTGTTTCGGCGACAGTTACCTGCTGATCTGATAAATGGAAATTCTATTTGTATTCGATTGCATCGACCAGCGACGGGGATGTGGCGCTGGCCACCAAGGGATCGTGTTTTTCTTCTAAACTGACGTCATTATGATATGAATTTGATAACCCTTCGTTTGAGAAAACTTTTCAACCCCTACCCAACAGTTTAGGGTTTTTTTCGCGAATGAAGATAAGCAAAGGGATGAATGGAGATTTATAGAAATTGGTTTTTCGAAATTTGAACAAATTTTTCAAAAGAGGGTTAGAGTACATAAGTTTTCATTAATCATTGATAGATTTTTTCACAGCAGCAATTGTAGGTAGATTTTTCAAAATTTCCATTTATGTCTCGTACCGCAAAATTCACAAAATAGGCTTCAAAAAGAGATAGAGGAAGTCGAAAAAAAGCCAAAAAAAATTTAATTTTTCAAAACATTATCCTCGTGCTAACCTAGCACAAGACTAAGCAATAATGGAAATTTGAAGGGAGACAGTGTAAAATAGAAAACAGGAGGTGGGTAGTTTTTCAGACCTTGAAAGAGGTTTCTCCAATCTTGAAAGATATTCGTACAAAAAAGCACAATGAATACAAACAAACTCGAACATCAGGAAAGCAAGAAAGCTCAAAAAGAGCCTGAAGATTAAGCTGTTTATAAGGCTCAAGCTAAAAATGAAAGAAGATCAACAAAAAGATATAATTAGGAACCAGGAGACCCTCCCAACCATTGCCGAAAAGACGAAAAAGGCAAAAGAGCTCAATAATCTCATTCAAGAAGAGGGAGGAAAGCCCAGGCGATTTTTCGAAGCCGGAGGTACTTCGTGAAATTCTCAGAGCCAACGTATCACTTCGATAAAAATGCCGGAGCTGGAGTTAGATACATCACCCCCCCCCCCCCCGCCTTGACAGAGAACTTCCAAAATGGTCGAAGTCAATTTTAGACAAAAAATTTTTGGTCAACTTTGAAGGGTCATAGCAGGTAAAGATCTAATTTTAGGAAATTGAAACTTCACCATATTTTTGGAATACCACTGTAAAATAAATTTAGTTTGGTAGCGAAAAAATGTAAGTAAGCATACCAAATCCGTTCTTCGTTTGATTATCAAATTATAGATAGACAGGCTTATAGAATAAACGATTTTTATCAATTGAAAATGATTTTTTTACTTTTCGTAAATATTAGGATTAATTAAAATGAGATTAATTATATTCAAAATTTTCTGATTTGAATGTTTTGTAATTTAGCTTCTTCAATTATTAAGCAGTACCGAAGTACCTACATATCATTTTTTTTTTCATTTTTAGTTTACTCTTAAATTAAATTTTTCGTTGACGTTTACAGTCAAAAATATCAACAAAATAATAATGATAACATTTTTGGAGCTAAAACAATTCTTTCTAGAGTTTTTGAGCAGGAGGGAATCCTAATTAAAAATCTTGGAGCTGGAGTCGGAGGGACCAAGCCCCCTTTACACTCCTGTCCAAAAGCAAATATCGAACAATCGAACAGCATGATCCTACGAATCGAATTTTACTCTCTCATTTTAAATCAGTGAAAAGTTACTGCTAAACACTCAGTCAGAATTACACCACAGAAAAAAATCTGCAAAATTCTGTATTCGAATACGTAAATAGGATTCTAATGCTAAAATTGCTGGTAAGCTGAAGTTTGTCTTTCTCAGGATTTTCTCGCTATATTTACAATACAATGGGCGAATTTTCACGAATCATCAACTCGCAATTATTCCTTTTTCGAATTAATACAAAAAAAACTTTTGAAAATTAATATACTAGATTATGTACCTATCCACAGAAAACGCACATACTACAATTTTTCATGTAGGTACCTGCGATTTCCATGCATGACCTTCATACGCGTTACATACTTGAAAGAAATTCCACAGGGAAAACCATTTTGAGATGTTTTTTTCCTTTTTTAAAAATTGACCATGAAATTTAAAAACAATTGGTTTGTATAATCAGAAAAAAAAATGATAAAATAATAAATGGTTGCTTTTTTATGACCTACATTTCTTTCATCTTCATTGAATCAAGGATATTGTACACGAACTATACCAGCTGTCTATTTAAGAGCAAGGAAGCAATGAGCCAGAACTTCCTAAAGTGATTAATAACCACTGAAGGGGGATTTAAATTCTAAAAAAAAATTCATTTGAATTTGAAAGACATACCTAAAAACAAGAATCCATTTCACTTCACAAAAATGAGAAAGAAGATATTACAGGTATCATCATCACAAGACCACCTGTCACCATCGCCGTTTTTCTTCAATTATTAATGAAATTTTGAAAATCAATGATTGGTTTGTCTAATTGCCAAACTCAAGTAACTTTCAAAAACCTATACGAAAAGAATAAATATGAATCTTATTCATATAGCAGGAAACATTTTCAATTTGTTCAAATTTACAAATCAGATGATTCTTTTACCTAATCAAAATATTTTCAAATTTCAAGACTATTCTCAAACAATGTGGTTAGAAGATATTCGAAAATTTGATAATACATACTTAAAATTTGAAGAAAACTACAAAAAAATCAAGAGATCGGATCAAGTATGGTTCAGTTAATGGGTCCAATATAGTAAGAAATCCAGAATTATTAAAACACTGAACGGTTGGGTTGATTTACAATTCACATTCAATAGGTATCACCCTCGAAAAAGTACTCGATTGCTTAGTAAAACTTTTTAAAAATTTATAAGAAGATTTGGTTATCCAAAGATGGATTTTTCTGATCAAGTAGGTGGTAGGTGGGTTCCTGAAAATCGAATACTGTTCACAAAAAATTTCGATTTCTTTTTCTAAAAATCAACTTTTTTCTGGATTAGGATTTCACTTCACCAATCCAGAGATATCAAAACTCAATTTTTCAGGATGTCCTTATATCATCACATCCAATTACAGAAGATTTTTGAAAACACTACTAGTTCAGTCAGCAGAGAAATTGACGCAGCTTAAAAAATTCTCCAGAGGTTTTTCCCTTACAATGCATAGAAATGAAAATAAACGCCAAAAACCAAAAGCAATTTTAAAAGCAATGATTTACTATAAGCTGAAAAGTTGGTGAACAGAGAGGAGAGTTCGGATATAAAAATGAAAGTTAGTAAGGCCATTTTTGTATGAGTAGATATTTGGATTTCAGAATATTTCTAAGCAAACATCAACGTGAAATTCAATATTATTAATAATTTGATGAAATGATTTTTTGAGTTAAATAAACATCATGGTTGAATTCCAATTTAACATAATTTGAAATCATTTCTTCTGATGGCTTTTCATTTTTTTTTATTTTTTTTTCAAAGCCAACTTATTAACCATAATTTTTGAACTTTTAGACGGCCGAATCTCTTAATTTTTACCATCCCAATGGAAAAATTTTTCAATATTTTGTTTTTTTACATTTGGATTGGTTTCGGTTGAATGTTTATATAGGACGTCGTTCTTCATCATACTGAGCTTTCTTTTTTTTTTTGACTGTCAAAAGGATGCAGGTGGATCGTGAGAACTTATTCGAGTTCCAGATGTAACTACGAATGTGAAAGGATTTATTTTTAACCTGAAAGATTACACTCATTTTTTTTCTAGCCTTGGAAGTTGGTCAAATTTTGTATCAGCGCGTCCTGATCACCAGTTTTACTGCTGTTGGTGACCAACAGGTCATCCTTTTTCTTTCACCACTGCAAGGTAAATACATCAGCTTGACAGGTGCGAAATATATAGAATCCGCAGAGCTATACAAACAGGATATAATTGGTACTGGACACCCCTTCAGTTTACCACAAAAATCCAGTATTGATAAATATAAACTCTGTAATTTGATTCTATTTTTGGATACTGCTCAATGCTCATTACCACCAATAAGGTATCAACTCAATTACTAATTTTGGCATATTTTTCAGCAAGAACGAACGTTCTAGCCGGAATCATACGATCAAATGCTGATCATGAGGCCACTTCAGAGAAAAGACATAAAGTCCACCTTTTTTTCCTGAAATGCCTGTGTGCCTCTATTTGAAATGTACAATTGTACATTAAAGTTCAATATTGAAACTCATAGTACTGATAAAATGATCAACCATTTATATTCATGTATGGAATACATTCATGTTTCATACAAAGTTGTATCTGAGTTGTTTCACGACTCGACCAACATACCTGATCAAAATATTTACCTGCAGGTTAGACGCGCAGATCAATTCAAACTATTCGTTACATTTTTAACTTTCCCCTCAATATCACAATTTTTCAAACCAAAAAATCCCACCAACTTCCAATTCTCCAGCAGTCTTCCAATTCCGATCCAACGTCCGAACTCGATCCACCATTGCTCCCTAATCAGTCAACATTTGCTCAGGGTCCAATTTCCCGGCGAATTAATCGCCTATTAGGGCTCTATCAATGAAACATGCCCCTACATTGCGTCTTCCTATATTAATCTCCAACCGAAACCATTCATAGGAAACTGCAACAAGTAGGCACCATTTCCTTCGACGTGAAGCAATTCGGGGTAACATTCAAAATCAAAAATATCCAGAGCAAAAAACCTGACTATTGGAATCCCATCCAAAAAAAATTGACGATTCAGTGAATGAAAGATTATAACCTCTCACCGGATTTTCCTCGATGAATTTTTACCCAATACGAATTAAGACTCTCATGTATTAATTTTATGCATTAGAATATTCTCCGAAAGTAAGAGGAATTTTTACCCTTCACTTGACTCAAGACACCGACTCGAGTCTGACATCCCAGCCTTTTATGCTTCAACTATTTTCAACTGCAAGAAGAAAATACGAAAGATGACGAAAATTATAAAAAGTTCCTAGGTCCGCCAAAACTCAGAAATGGAAATTTTCAACTCTTCCAATTTTTTAAAAATTTTGATTTCGTATTCTCCGTAACTCTCCTCTCCTGTAAAAAACAGATAAACAGAAAAATACCCCCTTTCATAAGAAAGATGAACAGTATTTTTTTCAGATTCTACAAATCATTTTTTTCAAATTTTCAAATCCTGCTACATAAAGTACAAGAAAATGCACGGTAGAAGGTGTAAAACTTATTTTGCTTCCAAATTTTGGTATCGATAGGGTCTGAAAAAATTACAATTTTTGTGAAATATTTTCCGAATTTATCTGACCGTTTTTATGCCATTCTCTTGTTTTTAATTTTCCAGATGAAAACTTTTTATCCTGGAATCATTGTAGGTATTTTGCAGTAAAATTATTAAAGATTCTGCTATTTTCTGGGGCAAACACATGTCATAAATAACGCCGGCCATAATGAAATAAATGCGATGGAACTCACTAACAACAATAAGTATTTTGGTGAAACTAGCGAGGTATTGCCAGGCAAAGAATGATGAATCCCCGATTACTATGAAACGTTTATCTCAGAAGTAAGTAACCAACTTTTATGACACATCAGACCCATCTTACCAAAAAAAAACAAAAACGAGAATTGAAAACTGTTTTTTCATTTTTTTTTTTTTTTCAAGAAATCAAGTTGTTGAATACTGTAAGCCTGAATAAGTTACTTCTTGACCCATACATATGTTGAAAATTCTGACTTTTATCTGAATTTTCTTTATTGACAGACACAGAGAAATCTCGGAAATTTTTTTAAAATTTCCACAGATTTTTGCGATAATTCAATTTCATTTTTTCTCCACTGGAAATTAAAAATTCAAAGACTGAGAACTCGAAACATTTAAAAAATCAACCTATTCCCTATTGACAACGAAAAGCGCCAAACGCTGTAAAAAGCGCTTTGTTTGGCGTTTTTTTGACACTTTGGCGAACGCCATTCGCCAAACACCGGCAATTTAGGCTTTAGAAATAAATGGTTGCATTATTTTTTGGAAAAAACAGCGCTCTTGAGAATTTGCGCATATTTTTTTACATGCGATAAAACGGCGTTTCATGAGCGCCAAAGTGTCAAAAAAGCGCTATTCAAAAAACGCTGTTTTGTCAATAGGGTTAGTGCGGTGGAAAAAGAATTGAAAAGAATTTTCTGTCAAATTTTAAAAATTCGAAAAATTGGCGAATCTTTACACATTCAACTATGCTGATGGAGGAAGAAAAATACGCAGAATTCCACCATGCCATTCATCTTTTGTTTCTAGTTCTTTCAGCTTTTTAGTAATTGGTTTTATTGCCTTACTTTTTGAACAGCTCTCTTATTTGAAGCGGTAATACGAAAGAAGGCAGGTACCTTTTTACCCCCACCCCCACCCCCCAATCAAAAAGCTTCTGGTCATCAGTTGCACACTTTTCGCTGTTTAATCAGTCAAAAAACTGAAAATTCACTGATTAAACAGCGAAAAGTGTGCAACTGTTAATCAGTGAAATTTGACTGTCAATCAGTGAAAAATCACTGATTCAATTAGTGAATTTTCATTTTTGAATCGGTAATCTTTTTTCAACTGCTGAAATGAATCAATAAAAATTTTAATTTACTAATTTAATCAGTGATTAATTACTGATTCAATCAGTAAATTAAACTTTTTACTGATTCATTTCAGCAGTTGAAAAAAGATTACTGATTAAATCGGTAAAATTTTCACTGATTTCTACAGTTGCACACTTTTGTCATATTAATCAGTGAATTTTGACTGATTCAAATTTAGAGAGTACCTCACGAAATCGCCCAACAGTTTATTCAGATCACGAAAAAGATAATCCTTCAAACAATTAACTCAAAAAAACCTCCAAAATTTTAGGATTTTTCATAACGCTCAAAAATCGATTAAGTACCTACTTAGATTATCTTATACCAATAATATGTAGTACCTAGCTAAGAATTTTCAAAAAAATGCAACCCATTCGAAGAAAACCCACCCCCAAAATCATACCCACATATAATCGTATCTTTAAAAAAATACACGCAGCATATTTCGCGAAAATATTTTCCATTCTCCCTACACCCAAACTCACCGAAAAAAATAAAAAAGATACCATGCCCAATGATCACGTCAACGAAACGACTTTCATTATTATAATCCCACATAAAATTACTATAATTCATAACGCGACATTGAACACATCTACCTTTGATATAATTCGCCTCGATATCTTCTAATGGGAGTGACCATCTAAAAATGTATGCAAATCGGACAACTCTGGTACAATAAACGAATCTAAAAAAAACTCAGGGAGAGAAGAAGGGGGAAAAGAACGAGATTCGATCTGCTTTCAAAAGGTAATCTTTTGCCTTATTCAGCTATCTACATAGCTGGACAATTAAGTCCGGAGTAAATATGTTAGTTACGGGCTGTTGGCTACCTAAGGATTTCAAATAACCAAATTATATTTACTACGGCTGGATATTCCAAAGGTACCTAGACGACCATCCGATTAAAAGTTAATTTTTATTATTTTATTGGTATTTACGACAATGGGGTCTGGGACGAAGACATAATGTCATTTTTATGATTGAATGATACTCCTTTAATGGAAACTAAGGCGATTTTATCCTTTTTTATTTTCTATATGAAACGTTGTTGATTATCTAGTTGCAGGATTGTTTTCTACGTTATAACCGTCGTATCACGTATGAGATTTTTTTCACTTTATGAAGTGGAACTCGTTTATTTAACGGATTAAAAAATCGTCGATTGGGTCGAAATTATTGCCTTGTTTTTTTTTTAACCGTTTGAATTTTTAATTTGAACGTTGAGAGCTGCCAGGAGCCCGGATTGTTTCTGTCTTTTTTGGGGGACTCCTGCGTGTTTTCAAAAGAGTTGTGTTTTTTTTTTCGTTGGGCACCTTGAAATATGTATCTGCGTGTAAAATGAGGGCAATAGAACTTGGGTACCTTTTATACGCAGGAGAATTCTCGTCAATGGTGTAACGGTATGAAAAGCTCGATGGAAAACATAATGCAAAATAATGAACCATCAGCTCGACGGGAAACACGATATGAATAATAACAAGTGTGCCGGTATATTATCGTACGTACAGAATTGCATTGTATAAGGCTCATGTAGGTACGTACACGAACCTATATTCAGAAATATCGTCATTTATGACGATTTGTTGATTCGAAATTAAATTTCGACCCGAAAATAGAAGCCGGAGCTTCGCAACGGTGGCTCGAGGGACGAAACAACGGTTTAATTAAACAAAGAAGGGGTTAAAGAGACGGTCGCCTAAAAAATGGTACTCATATTAAAAATACCGGTAAACAAACGACGATATTTAGTTCATACAAGGGGAAACCCGGCGAGAGAATTAAGATCCTAAAAAGTGCAGATTTTTAATATTAATTTGGGAAAAAAATTTCGCAACTTGTCCCCAAGGGGGTATCAGCGATGAGATATTAAAAAATAGTTGTAATGGTTGTTCGAATCCTCTTTAACCCTTCGCCAATATAAGATCCGTTGTAGTTGGCGAAAAGAATTAAAACTCGCTTTGTTTACCTATCGTTTAATAAACTTTTCTTTTGTGCCGGGATTATAATTAATATTTACATAAATCTCGAGATTTATTATAAATTCTTATGCGAGTTGGTTTTCTTATACTGTATTTAGAGAAGACTCGGATCCGAGTATTTTGGATTTTTAAAGCCTTTGTTCGAGAAGATTTACATGAAATTAAAACTTCGCGAGGAGTTGAAAACAGGAAAAGAAAGTCATCGTTGGGTGACGCTTAAGCGACGTTTAGATTTGTCTTCTTAGTTTTCTTGTTGAATTGCCGATTATTCCTCACGAACGGAAAGTAAATTTGATGATGGCAGATTTTTTATTATGAAGATGATCATTACACGGTTGTAGATTTGATGGCAATCAAGGGGCGGAACAAAATTACGAGATTGCGATCATTGGAATTCCTGAATTTTTATCCAGATTTCTTGTAAGTAATATTTTATTTTTTCGACGCCTTCGGGATGGGTTGAAAAAAAATCCAGAAATTCAACAAAAACCGATGAGATGAGCTTTCTGAAAAAAATCTGAGTGCCTCCAGACCCAAGTAGGTACTTAGTACAAAACTAGAGAATTTCAAAATTGACTTTTTTTTTGGTTGGAAGGAAGGACCAACCTTTTTATTTTTGTGCAATGCCATCATCTGAAAATTTCGAATCTTTCCCTCACGCCAAAAAGGACGATTTTACAGCAAGAAGGTTGAAAATTGAAGATCGCAAATCTGATTTTTTTTTGATTTCGCAGTAGATTTGAATCATTCACTCAAATGTCCCAATAATTTTCAACTTTTCATACAAATTCAGTTGGAAACATTACGAGTACTAAAGAAAATTTCCAAAAAATTGATCAGAATTAAATTGGACAACCAATCCAAGCTGCTGAATCAAAAGACTGAATTGTATGAAACGATATTGATGAAAATATAGTTGGCAGTACTGACATGAATTTCTTTTTTCAAATAGGAAAAACTATTCCAAAGTGGGAATGAAAAAAAATTCGAATCCATTTTGAGATATTTGAATGAGTGAATCGAATTTGGTAAAAATCAAAAATTCCACCAATTTGTAATTTGTAACTTTTCAATTCCTGTTACTGTATGGACAAAGTGAATCACAAAATTCACGTTTTTTTTTTTGATCCACATTGGCATTGGTATTTGATCCTTTTACCGAACCAAAAGTTGGGAAAATTATCAAATTGAAAATCACAAAATACTTACAACTTGGAAATGCATCTCAAAATTTTAGTGTAGGAACTTAATCATAGGATTCAGTAAAATTCATTGCCATCAATCCCAGGGGAAAAAATCAGATCCAATTGAATCAGAAAAATGGCGCGATCCAATCGGATCCAAGTGGATCCAAGTAAAAATAAGTGGATACAAATAAATCCAAATTAATCCAATAAAAGTCATTTTTCTCCCAGGAATGTGAATGTTCCAGGCCCGTAGGCAGAGGTGGGGCAGCCGGGGCGGCGCCCCGGCTGGAAAGTCGCTTACCCCAGCTAGCGAAGTTCAAAAAAAAAACAGCTCAGCTACATAGAAATATCAAATAAAAATATTTTCACGTTCATGAAATGGTTACACTGCCATGTAGTTGTTCAGAAGTTGGCTTTTAAAAAGACTTACGAATTATATGCAACCGTTTGTACATTCGCATGTAGCTCAGCGACTTGTGAAGCAACTTTTAGCTGCCTGAATAAAATCTTACTCCTTCTAGACAAAGTATGCTGTTCGGCCGAGAATCAAACTTGACAATTCTACCATACGAAAAAAACAAAACCGAAGCAGTTACATCTAGAGGTGTGCGCCGCCGATAAAACGCCGCCGCCGCCGAAAATTTTGAGCTTCAAAAATCGCCGCCGAATAAACTTTGAAAAACGGCGAACGCCGCCGCCGATGATTTTTCGCGGCGAATGATGGCAAAATAGGGGGGGGGGAAGAAAAGTGAAAATTGTCAATATCAAAGGGGAAAATTGTAATTTAAAGTCGATTCAAGTCCAAATTTAGTGCAAGTCTTCAAGTTCAACTTTTTTCAACCCTTAATTTTTTCAATTTGCTTAATTTTAATTTTTTTTAAAGTTGTATGTACTTATCCTATTTTGCTATTTTTTCAATCATTAAAATTGTTTTAAAGTCTGAGTAATTGGAAAAAGTTCTGAAAAAAAAGTAAAAAACCATGAAATCAAAAAAAATATACGAAAAATCGGAGTAGAATAAATTTTGGAGAAACTGAAAAAATATCAAGTTAACTTGGGAAATCAAAGAAAAATGTACGAATTTTGGAGAAATTGATTAAATTTCGAGTTTCGTCTTAATTTTTTGCTCTTTTTTTTTGGGTTACGCCGAAGAAACGCCGCCGCCGCCGGCGATTTTCAAGGCAATATGTCGCCGCCGAATATTAGTGAAAAATCGGCGAACGCCGCTGACGCCGCGAAAAAAAGTAGTCAACGCCGCCGCCGGTATAATTTCCGTCGGCGCACACCTCTAGTTACATTTGAAGAATTATTGAGAGAATTTAATAACAAATCCCGCCGTTTGCAAATATATTAGCGTACTTTTTCTGATACCTTTTTATTTTAAAAACTTTTCATGAAATATACATGTATGTCATTTCATTTTTTTAAAAATAAATGACCTCAGAAAATGTCGGCCCACCCAACATTTCCTCTGCCCCAGCGCAAACAAAATTCTGGCTACGGGACTGGAATGTTCCATTTAATTCCCTCCATATCACGTCAAAAATCTAGGTAAGCTTTCTAATGCTTTTTCAATCACTCTATTTTGCTCGGCGAAAGCTAAAAATGAGTCATACTTTCAATTTTTTCATTTAAACTATATTTTTTGCGATTTTAATTTTCAAAGAGACATGTTCTAACAATTTCTATCCAATATTTTAGAAAAACAATCTTGAAAAACTAAAAAGTATGACCGAATAAGGGGTGATTTTTGGTACTCACTTCCACTCTTGATCATCCCTCCCCAGATGTAACAGAATTTCGAAAAAAAATGATTTTTCACCACCTTCATTTCAAATTTATTTAAAAAACGATAGGTATAACATAATTTTTGAAGTAAATAGTTCAGGTTCGAAGCCCAAATCACAGCTTACCAATGTTCCCGGAAAAGTGATGGTTTGACCGTCTCGAATGACTTTTTAGACAACCAACCCTAATTTTTTCGACCCCTCCCTCTTGAGTGTATTCGTTTTAAAGAAAATTTCAAGCACTTTTTTGTTCCTCCTTCGAAAATACTCTTTTTTTCATAATTTTTTAAAAATATTTCTCAATGGTAAATAAAATTTCAATGATTTTAAAATTTTTGAAAAAAAACATGACTTTTTAGGACCAGCTTGACCGCAAGGCAAAAACGCTTGACTTATCGGACAGCTTGACCAGTTAGACACCCTGCTCACAAACACTCTTCTTGCATTTGTTTTACTAGAAATCTCCAAATTTACTTTTTCGAATAGTGGTATTTTTTTCATTTGGTCATTTCAATTCGTAAAAAACGCAAAAAATTTGAAAAAACCGTCGAACGTAACTTTTCTGTGCGAGTTTTCGCGATTTTCGGTCCTGCGACATCGAAATCATCAAAAATGAATACGTGCGAGGTGAATTTACGATGAAAAACACGTTTTAGGGATATTTTTACAAAGCGGCCAAACTTCGTCATCAAAGGATTTCAACATTGAAAATATTAAATGACCAAAACTATGTAAGAGTGCACCAAAATTAATGAGAAAATTAATGTACTAAGTAAATACAAACGTCACTCATTACTCTGGAACTGGATATAATTTTCAATCATTCAACCAACCAGGGATCACGAAAGCTGATAAAAGATGGAACATCATTCTGATCAAACAATTGCTAAATTTCAGAATTCCCACAATTCCCCCCCCCCCCCAAAAAAAAAACCACCACCGGCACCACACATCCTCATACGAATTATTTCACACAAAACCAACTACGAACATTCGTACAATCCCATCCCATCTCTCACACCGATACCAACTTTCCCGACTGCGATGGCTGTCAAAAAGCTTAGAATATTCGAAACGAACGTATTTCGTCAGTTTGAAGGAACGTCAAACACCACCGGTCTCCTTAAACCATTACACCGTGTATATTTACTCGCGTATACAAAAGGATAAATAAATTACGAGACGATGCCGCGTACATATTTTCTCCAGCCCTACGTACCCTGCCTCCTTCATACCGGTGTATTATTTTTTTGCCATCGCTTCTTTGTATATTTTGAAACAGCAGTTATCATATAGATTGCTAATTTTCTATTCTGGCTTATACGTGTTAACTCATTCGGGGGTTTCGTCATTGGGCTTCGACAATAACGCGCCGAACTGAACGAGTACGCGACGAATAATAGAAAAGCGTGAAAAATGTGACAGCTAAAATGATGCAGTTTTAATCGACCATTCTTCGCGGGTACCTTGGGCCATTTTCCATACCCGTAGCTGAAATCTTAACCTCTTCTTTTCATCGAGCTGCCAAATTTATACAAAACGTTTTAGCGGTGTCGCGGCTTAAATCAATATTTTGAAAATTTCGTCACGCCGTTAAATCCATTGTGGAATGAAAATGAGCAGATCTGAGAGTAGGAAAAAAAAACAAGCGTTTGAAAAGGTTGCGCCGATTTTAAATGGGCACTATATCTTATTCTCAGGAAGGAAGTAGAACCCTGTGTACGATTTAGTGTAGTTCTCTGGATCTCCCCGAAAGACTTCTTTTGCATGCGGAAATTTATTATTAGCATAACATTTTTACCTTTTGCTAGCGTATGGGTTTCTCTATATTAAACAGCTATTACTAATTTCATTTTAAAAGACCCAAGGGACTTATGCCATTGTGTTTCGTATTGTATGTAAATCCTAATACGCGTAACATGACGACAAATTTACCTATAGGTACCTCTAGAACTTGATACATATCTTTCTGTACAGTTCGGTCTGTTACCCCTACCCTTGTAATTATTTGTACCATTGGGGACCAGTGCCACCGTAACCAAATATTTATGCGTTGAAAATGAACCTAGGTTGTGAAAGAGACGAGGAAACGAATCGATCTAAATTCGCCGAGTGGTGATTTTTTCCAATTTTCAGGGAAGATGAAGTCAGACGGTTAGTGAATTTTCAAAAATGTGAAAGGAGGTAAATAAGGAAAATATGAGCTGATGTTTTGGAAAATATTTCGCATTAAAAAACACACATGGTCGTCATACTTTTAAACAATTAGGAATTAACCAAAACAAAATATCACATCAACACTACATGTTTGACAACCTCTTGAAATTTAGAGAGCTCTAGCGGAATAAACTCGAAAGGACTGCAACTACGTATATATTTTTCAAAGTGATGAGCGCAAGTAAGTAAGTTTCGTGTTTTTCATTGATTACTCTGAAATTTGCAGGATTGGTTCAAACATCAGGAAAATACAGTTTCAACTAAATTGAAAAATTTAACCAAATAGGTGGGTATTTATCGAATAGAGAAAAAAATATGAACCCAGCAACCAATTACTAAATCTTGTTTCAACCCGTTTTATTTTCATTTTTTCTTACATTACCACGATCCCCATTCATCACACTCGATAATATTTTAGAAATTTAATTCGTACCTACAAATTGGGAAAAAGTTTGAAATTCAAATATCTTTCCAAAAGGCACGGGAAAAAAAGGAAACTGTAATAAAATTGCTCAAACTAAAAAATTCTCGAAATAAAAATGAAAAAATTTCAGATCTGATCGTATCTTAGAAATGTCCCAATCTAATTTTATCAAATTACCTACATCAAATCACATCTCATTGTATCAATTCACATCTGAAAAAATTATAAAGGTTCAGATCCAGTTTGATATGATGTGATCAAATGACAGCTAATTTGATCAAATCATATCTAAAAAAAAAAAAATCAGATGTAATTAGATATAATTTGATTCGGACATTTTTGAGATCAAATTTTATCTGTTTTGATAAAATTTGATCTAAATCAGATTTATGATTTGATACGATTAGATCTAAAAAAATTTCATCGGGTTTTAATGAATCTTGACAAAAAAAATATGGTAAAATGGCCTCAATAAAAGGGATTATGTAATTTGAAATTATTTAGTCTTTGTTTAATCCCACTTACCAGGTAAGAGATTTAAAAATATTGTGAAATTATTGAATACTTTTTGGTTGATAATTTCCGGTTGTATTACCCTAGAATATTAAAAAAATTATTTTTTTTATACGTTTACTTGATCCTTGCACTAGATCAAAAATTTTGGTTTTGTAACTAGATAAATAAGTATATCCAAATTGAATTAAAAATAAGTAGGTACGTTAAATTTGATCAATATTAATTGATTGATTCACATTCTTGATATGCAAGAAACAACCCTCGACATCATTTTCTTTATTTTGGAAGCTTCGAAATTCTAGTCGATATAAAACCAAATCAAATTCTATAATAATATCGTTACCAAGATGATTTCCTATGGAGGAAATTTGAGACGCCAAAACTGAAAACGATGAAAGAGGCTGTCGATGTCGCGCGTCCATTTAGACTGAAAATGAACTTTTAAACACTGATAAACTCTTACGCAATTATTTTTTCAAAATTAAACTTGTAGAAATATTCCCAAAATAAAATTATGGCTGTATTAAAAAAAAATCATGTTTACAGAAACCTTAAAAAAAACAAAATGGAAAATCAATATTTCTTACTTTTAATATTGAAAAACCTAAAAATTGAACTAAGAGCAGGACAAAAAAATCACTTAATTTGAACAGAGTTTCGTAAGGTAAAATGAATTTCAACATAGATTTTCAGGATATTCTGGAAACAAAGTTTATTTCACGATTTGATAAAAATCGAAGGCCCTGGATTTCCTGGCTCTGAACATATTGACCGAAGCGAAATTTTTCCGCGAAACGACTTTTCAAAAATGCGACATAATTTATAAATAAAATTGTTCAATTCTGAATATTTAATTGTTCGTCTAACCGTAAGCATATTTATTTAAATGAACCGGGTAACATCAGCGCAAAATCCCGTTTTCCCCGTTTCCTTTCGTCACATCACTGAAATAAGATGAATAATGAAAAAAAAAAAAAAAAAGGAGCCGATGATACCTTGATAACGTTACAATATTCATGTTGGTAAGGAATGTGTCATCTTTTAGAAAATGCATGCAAAGTGTGAAATAATCTTTAATAATCAATTAAAAGGTCACGAAAAATTCTAAATTAATCGAATTTGATTACTCGAAATATGAAAATCTCGAATGGTCATCGTCCCGAATAACTGTTTTCTCGAATCCTTCATCTTTGAATATTGAATTCCCAAATCCAATTCCTCGATTTCTTTTCCCGGAATCCAACAATCTCAATTTCTAAAGTTTTTTTTTTTTTTTTTTTGGGGGGGGGGGAACTATGGATGCGAGTTTTTGAAACATTATATTTAAATTAGTTACAGGACACCATGTCCCAGAACAGTTTTTCAAGATAAGTACATATAATTTTTCCAAGTTGAGGCATAAGGATAGCAGGTATCTTGGGTCAATGTTTCAGCCTAGAATTATAACGCGATTGGATTTCGACAAACAATGTGGAATTGGATTAGAAGTTTGAAAGTTCAAGTATTTGCCGTACTTCGCGTAATTTATTTTAAACCAAAAACCAAAATCAGTTTGAACCCTCGTTCTAATAAAATCGATTACAACTAAATTATTAAGAATATGATTCAAGGTTTTCAAACTACCAGAAATATAATTAAAAAATGAATTCAAATTGTTTTAAAATTTTTTTATCAAGCATTTTAATCTATGTAGGTACCTGAGAAAATTAAATAGGTATGAAGTTATTCGTAATAATTACAGCCTAAACTAATTCGAGAAACAAGCAGTATCATATGAATACCCCATGAAATTTTTTTTAGATGCAATCAGATCTTAAAAATGTTCCAATCTGATTTCATCAAATAACATCATTTCATATCTCATTGCATCAGTTCATATTTGAGAAAATGATGAAAGGTCAGATTCAGATTGATGCAATATGAGATCAAATTATATCTAATTTAATCATATCATGTCTGGAAAGAATAAGATGTAGTTGGATATAATTTGATTGGGACATTTCTGAGATACAATTTTATCAAAACAGATTAAATTTGATATAAATCAGATATGATTTGATCTAAAAATTTATAATCGGGTACTTTCAAGATAAACCACATTCATGAAGTTAGACTTAAAACTTCATTACAAGAATAAAATTGGCATCAAAGGATCTCAACATTTTACATTTTCCGCACCAGTTTCGAGTTAATGTACCTATCCGAGATTTGAACTCTAATCTCTTTAATTTTAAAACACAACGAATCGCCTTAATACAATTTTATTTACACAATTATCAAACCTCAAGCAAGTAAATTTTTTACAAATCATCATTTTCATTAATTCAATGAAAATTTCAAAGTTATTGCTAAATTTTGGATGCTTTGTTGAGCTCAGATGTTAGTCCAACTTCAAACACATAGACTTGAGCATACGTGTACATGTTTGTGAAATTTCAACTTCCAGACAATGCATTACGCATCAAAATCCTTGGAAATTATGGAAAATTGTACAAAATCCTCATATCTACATGCACCATAGAAATTATTGCAACTGGCTAAAAATCAATGGCATCTTAAAAAACTGCTATTTCAACTAAAAATCTCTTTATCTACATAAACAGGGTGCCATTCTATCTCAAAAATGATTTTCCCTAACTTTTCCAGACCATTCAAATATGTTATCCTTGAAGGATGGAGAAGGGGGTGGTTTTTTCGGTGGTGAACTTGTGTAGAAGAATGATTTAAAATGCATATGCTCAAAATTTTTTCAAGAATCATGACATCCCACAAAACTTTTCGAATCTCCTTTTTCCGACCACAAAATCGACCTAAATTCAATTTTTAAATTTTTTGAAAATTCTCAGTCTTAAAATTCGAATTCCTTTGCAATTAAATGCCCAGAAAAAAACATGTGCCTCAAGTTTATAAATTCCGTGAAAATCTCTCTTTTCGGTTTGGCACAGCAGACCGATGGGGAGAAAAATATCAACTATTTTAATGAAATATACAAATGTGACGGGCCCGAACCAAGCGAGAGCGAAAATTTTTGTAAAAAAAAATAATAATCAAAATCACCTCTATATACCTACCTTCGTAAAGTTTCCCAAAAAGTGACCAGAAAATACGAATTCTCTTCCATTCTTTTTCAAAATGGTGATCAAAGGCATCATAGTAGGTAGGTACTCCTTTCTTACCAAATTTTATCAAAAAATTAATTTCAAAAAAATCTATGATTAATACCTACTAAAATAAGTAGAAATAATTAATCCCGAGCGCAGGAAGGGAAAAAATTTTAAATGAAAAGAGCCAGAAACTTCAGGCAAAT
The DNA here is from genome assembly GCA_038380155.1 of Pseudococcus jackbeardsleyi. Classification (NCBI taxonomy): domain Eukaryota; kingdom Metazoa; phylum Arthropoda; class Insecta; order Hemiptera; family Pseudococcidae; genus Pseudococcus; species Pseudococcus jackbeardsleyi. Next base: position 47,438,467 of record CM076238.1, read on the forward strand.
TATTCTTCTTCTGGATTTTTACAAAAATTCCAGCGGAAATGCCGGAAATTTCAAAATTCCCCGTCTTTTCCAGACGGTCCAAATTCCCTAACTTATCCTATTCCGGTTTTCTCTGAGAATGGCCACCCTGATAAAACAAAACACCACGATGAGTGAGCAAAAATTCACGATAGGAGGTGGACCATGTTCCGAAATAATTTCAATTATAAATTTAATATGAATTTCATTGAGAAAATACAAGTAGTAAATTATCAAAAATCTATTCAAGGTTTCTCATGGCAGAAATCTGAAACTTAGGTATGTAGCTATGTACTTACATCGGCAGAAAAAATTTCGCATCTTCAGATGCTGCATTCAGTTTTACTTGAATCCCAAAATTTAAGCGACTGCTGGGCGATCGAAAAACTTGATTTACAAATGATAAATACTTTGCTGTTCAAACCAACTGTATCAATTTTCCATTGAGTGAGATTTCAATGATGATAATATAGCTTTTAATTTTTCAGTCCTTTATTAGACCACCCACTTAATCTGAATCAGTCAAGATTGACTGATCAAATCGGTAGAACTTAAATATGTCACTGTAGAAATCAGCGAAAAATTTACCTACTGATTCAATCGATGAATTTTCATTTTTGAATCAGTAATTTTTGCTTAATCAAGTACTGAAACAAATCAGTATAGGTAAATGCCAGTTTATTGATTGAATTGAAAACATTACTGATTCAACCAGTAAATTAAAAATTTCACTGATTCATTTCAGTAGTTGAGCAAAAATTACGGATTCAAAAATGAAAATTTACTAATTGAATCAGTAATTTTCCACCAATTGGCAGTGAAATTCCACTGTCAATCAGCGACATGATTACGTCTCTTTCAATCTAGTCAATTTTTAGATTTTGATTGATTCAAATTAAGAGAGAATTTTTCATTTGATCTTTCAATTTCCACATTCCAGGATTCATTTATTGAAATATGTAGGTTGAAAGAGTGAAATGAACTTTGAAAGATCCCACTGTATTGCATTAGTTTCGGGTCAATAACGCAACAACAAAATCTCAGTCTTACTCAAAATCAAAAAAGTTTCACCTTCTCAAACAAAATATCAACTTTTCATCCTTCCCTTTCATCCAACCTCCTCAGCTAACCTCGAAATCTCATCAAACACGCCCACCTTTTCCCCTAAAACTGTTATCAGCGAGAAAAAAATTCCAATATTCAATAATGCAAATTAAACATAAAATTTAGGTATGTACCATAAAAGAAGAAAATCGTTTAGCCAACGATCATAAAACCCAAACACACTCCACTCCCGACTCGCATGTAAACGTATAATTTTACACGTTTACCGAAAGGGAAACTGGATCGGAGGGGGTAAAGCTTTCAATTCTACAGATAAGGTAAACGAAGGCGGCTGTGCTCATATACGAAGGAAAAGACATTGAATCGGAATTACTTTTAATGAGTCAGAAAATAGAAAGCTTATATATGTATGTATATGGTATACTTATCCATACGAGCACATCTCCCCTTCTGCCACCTTAGGTCTTAAACATATCATCCCTTTAAATAGGAACAATTGAATTTCCGTATGAGATTACAATCTTCTCGAAAGATCTCCCAAAGAAAATACGTTTAATATTATGCAAACATTTCTGCTTTTATCTTCTTCACACACGTATCTCTCGTGCTCGGCGTGTTCACGAGAATCTACTATTAATCTGATTAGATTACCCACTCGTTCGACAATTTATGCCAAAAAATTTAAAACACCAATCGAATTGTCTGTTTTTTGGGGTGCACTGCGACGAAAAAAATACCCAAACGAATTCCAACTTTTAACTCGTCGAAAAGCGAAAAAAAAGTCGCGACGAGTTTTGTTTTTACTTTTCTTCCATTCAAGAGAAAGATTAGTTAACTTTTTATCCATTCTATCGACGAAACGAAGAATAAAAACAACGAAGGTAAACGTGTCGCGGATATTTTTCCCGAAGAGTTTTACAGAAAATAATACAAAACGAGGAAAAAATTCTCATTTTAGTTTGCTCTTCTCGTCTCTCAAGAGCGCGACATTTTCAATGAATTTTTTTCTCGTCGGTGAAAGCAAAAGGTCCTTCGTTTGTTTACATAGAATATTAGCACGTGGAAAAATATCAGTCGTGTTATTCCTTTCATATCGCTGATTATCGCGTCGCGTCAAAAAGATAATATTTTTTTAGCGTTTTCGACTGAAAATTTACGTTGGTTGATGAGTTGGAAACAGGTTAATGAACTTCGGTTCAATGAGTTATAATGTGGAAATGATGAATAAAATTCTTAAGACTTGAATCAGACCAAGAAGAGTATATATCTGTGCCATCCAAGTATTTTGTTGGATAGTCGACAACCGTTCATAAACCAATCAGCTAAATTAAAATTACGAACGGAACAGTTGAATTCATTCGAAAGGCCGATGGAAATTGAAACAAATACGAGAACCAATCACCAATGTTGAGGCGATTTATTAGCGTATACCGAATCTCTAACCGAGAATGTGTAATGCATGTATTAAAGCCCTCTGATTGGTACTTTTATCCCATTCATGTTGTTAAACGTTAGCATTATAGTTTAAAAATGAAATTAGGGTAAGTAAGCTTATTTTATTTGTCCATACTTATGTAGAGTAAGGCGCTCATTTTCAGTACGGCACCTAAATTTTAAAAAAATGTATCCCAAATTTTGACAAAAATTGAACCGATTTCCATTGACAGTAAGACCATTTCAAAAAAAATTTTAGCCTCCAAACCCCAAGGAACCCGGAGATAGAAATCTGCAGGTGATATGGTGTTTTGAAAAAACATGATTTTGGTACTGGAAGTACCATTGGATAGGTACTCCGAAGAAGTCAAAATTCCAGTTTCCAAGCTTTCCAGAACCATTGTTCTTGAAAATGAATACGCAGACAACACTTTTGGTCCTCGACACGGAAGTTGAAAAATTGCAGGTGTTTAAATGGAAGATTTGTTGATTTTTTCCAAGTATGAACACTCGAATATTTCAAAAACGAGTGGTTTTTTCAATTACCTTCTTAAAATCGTTGTCGATGAATAATTTTCCAAAAAAAACTTCATGATTGAGCTGCTAATTAGAACTGGGTTTTGGTCGCGAGAGGGAACAATTCATTGCTATATTATGCAACGCGCATTTAAGCAGCTCCTACACGCGATTGTAAACGGCACGTTTTTACGCTCTCTGATTGGCCATTCATCGCATCAACTATCACCGCTATTTAAATCTTTCGTTTACATCGTTTTGGGATCGCATTATTTTATTTGAATGTTCGAAATGAAAAATTTGAAATTACATACTTAACTTAAGAATTCGAGTGAGAACATCGGAGTTTGAGGTAGTAAAAAATTAAAAATATAATCTACGTTAAATTCTCCATCAGATGGAATAGATTTTTTTAATTAAAAAGTTGTACCGGAAATTTATCGAAAGTTATTCGAGTTGTAAGTTACGAAGATGAGTTTTTATCGCAAATATAATGCATTTTTTCAACTTTACATAAGAATTTGAGTGAGAACATAGGTTTTTTGAGGTGGAGAAATATACCAAGGAATTATTACTAAGTGGTAAGGAAACATTTTTTGTTTTTTTTTTCCTCTCCAGGACATAAAAAATACCAGAACAGTCCCGAAAATAAAAATTAATAGAACAAGATTGCAATTTGCAAAAAATTATTTTTTTTCTGCTCTTTGAAAATTTCATAATATAGAACTCCATCTGTATTACAATGCAAACAATGTTCACCAAGATTTATTCAAGATCAAGCATAAATGAACCTAGGAAAAAAATCTTTAGTCCACGTTGAATTATTAATTGAACTGAAAAATTCAAAATAAGTAGAAAACGAGGAGACTAAATTTCAAAAATTTACCAAATTATCATTTTTTATAATTTTAGCATTGAAATTTCAAAATTGGTTAAATCGGATGAATTCAGAAACTAAAGGGCAAAATGGGTGGAGAAGAAGACTGAAACGTCCCAATTTGTACATTTTTTCGTTTTCCTTTCACTTTAATTTTCTCTCATTCCAAATGATATCAATTCTAAAACATTTTACAATTTTGATGTTGAAATAACAAAAAAAATGACAATTGAGCGAATTTTTGAAATTTTAAGGCTTCAGTCATCTTCCCCGCTTTGATCCTTTTACAGACTTTTATTCGAACTTGCCTTCGTCCACTTTACTCGCTTAATTCAAGGAATCACCGAGAACCTCTCTTACATGACACCGCAGGTTCAAAATTCACGCCCAAAAATTAAAATTGAGTGATGTCCATTCTCATATTTTCAAGTCACCATTTCCTCCGATTTAAGTTATGAAAAAATAAAACTTTTTTGAAATCGAAGGTTATGTTTCCAAACAGCTCTAAGTCTATTTTCATGATTTTCAAATTTGGAACGTCCTCTGCTGCCGAATTCTTGCTCGAACACAACAACGCCTTGTTTTTTCAATGAAAATTGAATTATTCTCTATCAAACAAGGCAATAAAAATCATTTGTCCTATTTCTGAATTTCCACGTGACACCAAAATTCAACGAAAAATTGATGACAAAATTTTTGGACTCGGATACGTTTAGAAACGTAACCTTCAAAAGAATGATGGACCAACAGTGGTAACGGAAAGTAGGGTACAAGGGGTACGTTGTACCCCTCCCACAAAAAAACCTTCACAGGGGTACAAAGTACATATAATTTGTGCCGTCATGCGTCATCTTACTAGATGGAAATTTTTAAAGCATAAAAACATAGGGAAAAAATGTTTTTTTTGGGGCACTAAAAACCCAAGCTTTGCTCAGGCATCAGCAAAATCACAATTATATGAATTGAGGCGACAGAGAAAAAAATGCTTTCACCAATTTGAAAATTCCCTCGGTATTCTCAGTCCTGATACTCATTTTGTACCCCCCCCCCCCCAAAATATATCTTCTTTGATTGGAATGTAAATAGTCTTCAACTTGTTGATAATCACTTGTAAATCAATTCAATCAGTAAACGCTCAATCTTGATGAGGAGTTCACAATCTAAAATATATCTACAGAGTAGGTAAGAGATGACAGCCCCCAAAAAAGTAATGCGATTAGACCAGAGGAAATAAAATTTGAATAATAATCGATTTACCTACACTGCAATTACTGAGAACCATAAAATTGATCAATTGCACCATTCAGAATTACTTTAGATCTTAGAAATGCACACTCAAAACCAAAAAATCATCCAATCCAACCTTCAACATTTAAAAAAAAAATCGACTCACCACACCATCATTTCTCCACCGAAAAATTTACCAAACGAACCCCTGTTAACCCATCATCTCAAAATCATACTCTAATTACCCATTCCAAAATCCACTCTACAGTCAACATTCATCTCCCCCCTGCCATCCCTCATCCACCTCAAAACACCACCCAAGCAGTATCGCTATCAACTCGAGAATTCGCAAAATCGCACCACACCATCCCCAACATCGAGCCATTTGCTTAATTCGGCATGAAATATCTGACCGGAAACTGCATAGAATTCGACGGTACCGAGATCACCATCGTTTTGTAATTTATTCACTTGTAACGTATCCGAGTGGTTTTCCATTTTACGTCCTAAATAACAAACTTGCAGCATCGCGGGCTTTTATATCCCTAATGATGTCCATTCAAATTCTGCCCAGTAAAAAAAAAACACAAATACGTTCGCTCTCGAAAAACATTTTCAAGAATATTTTATAGTATTTTATCGCCCGTATCGTATTACCGTGTAACTTCTGTATAGTGATTTTTTGCCATTGAAATACTGGCAAAATGCTCTTACATTTAGAGTGGAAGGAAACCCAGGATTCGTTTCGATTCACAGTCAAACCTCTTTTTTTTCACGTTGATTACGTCGATGAAAAAATATGGCTAAACGAAGGAACATTATTAGTCGATGGCTATCGTTACGTATACCGATGATACTCCAAAAATAAGGGGAATACGAATAAATACCGAGAGTTTAACGCCGTGATACGCCTTTATATTCTCGCTCACAACTCGCACTTCTGGGAGAAGTGGAGAAGAAAAACGCAAGTATTAAGAAACGGTTATTACCCTAAAAATACTCGCCTTTTTCCTAAGCTTTTTTTTCGCCTTTTACGTGGTCGTTACCCTATTCTCTTACTACAAATAAACCATGTGCATATTGTATACAATGTGTACGCGTAATATAGACTAAAAAAAGACACGGATTTTTTTCTTTTCTATAGAGACGTTGAAGAATCCCCACTTCACCACCGATCTGGGCACCGAAGACACGTTGAAAACTACACCGACGGGTAGAGCTAGCACGGAAAGCACACACCAAGCCATCAAAATAGAGGCGAGATTAACTCGTTTACATCATATGTTTTCAATATTTGTAAATATTTTCACTATACAATTGAAACGTCGGTAAGAAAAACACAGCGGGTGCCAAAAAACCTACCCCCCGTAATCTCATTTACATCCATACTTTACCTACTTACTCTACGTACCGCGAGAAAACCACAACTTGAACTTGCATTAGATGTTTTATTTAAAAGCGGTGATCTTTGAAAAAATCTAAAAGTAAAAATCGCCTACCCATTTGATCTCGGTTATTTAATCTGGTCGTATATTGACAACTTCAAAACAACCTTTACAACGTAGAGTGATTTAAATTTAGCCAGCGTGACTCTCTCTTCGATAACGGCGTGAGAGAGGTCTTTTTTCTTCGTTCTTAAATTAAACTAGTTTTTTTCCTTCACTTTTTTAATACGTGGTTTGAATCCTTTAAATGGGTGAATTTTTGGGACTCGTTTCTTAACCCTATTCATTGGTTTAATACGTTTCGAAAAATTTCAAGCTGAAATGTCCCAGGATAATGAGTTTATCGATGCGAATATAGGTAGGTGATGTCTAATCTGTACAAGATGGGGGCGACTTTTCACCCATAAGTAGTTGATGGAGATTCTATGAGAATGTGAAGTTGTAATGGCATCTTGTTCGTGACCGTTATTTTTTATAGGTTTTCTTAATCGACAAGTTCGAGAATATTTCCAGGGTCGATAGCACCGTAATGAAAAAAAAATACGAAAAAACGTTTACAAAAAGATGGGAAAAGAATTCGAAATTTTCGCGAAAGTGGATTTAGAGCTTATGACTTTATTTTTGGGGTGATTTTGACTTCTAAACTGATCAGACGACCCATGACGTGGAGAGGGTGGGGTCAAATGTGATATTTTTAATCGAGTGGACTATCGAAAACCATTTATATGGAGTTATTTTGACCCAAAATCTGAATGTTGACTGTCTCAGATGAAAAAAGAGATTCCACATTCAAAACTATTCGGCGAAAAAATTCCAATTTTGTACCTTGATTTCTCAAAATATTGCGATTGAAAATCCCTGGAAATGCATTTTTGGAACAAAACCATGGACTTGGATATTTTATCCACTACAAAACCGTGAAAATTCATCAGATTCATAAGATTCATTCCAATATTTACATTATCTATAGGTAAATTCATTTTTATTCAACTTATACTTATTTATTTGTCATTTCTCATTTTAATAACATATTTTTTCTCTTTAAAATTTAAATTAAGTTTACATATTATTGTTATAATTTTTGTTTTTCAATTTCAACTACTCAGCGAAAGCATTTAAATTTTATTGCTATTATGTTCAACTGCGATTGAAAATCCCAAGAAATGCATTTTTGGAACAAAAACATGGACTCAGGATATTTTATACAATAAAACTGTTTGAAAGTTCGTCAATTTTATTTCAATATTTACTTTATTTATTAATTAATTCTTATTAAAATTATATTCATTTTTCATTCAAATGCATATTTTTTTCTTTAATATTCGTGCATAGCACATAAAATTCTAGTACGATAAAATAAAGAATCTGTTGACTTGACTCTTTGAAGACCCTTTACGATGGCCATCCACGACGGATCCGTGAATCTAACAGAAATATTAAAGGATAAATCAAGTTTTTTATGTTTGTTTCATTTTGCGATTTCAATTTTGGCTTAACCTACTTTTTGAAAGGTCGAATTTTGTGCCTTGGAATTCAGGTAATTCCATAAAGTATTCAAAGGATCAGAAAACGTACTTAGATTCAGAATACATTACCAATTGCAATAAAGCTGATAATTCAACGACATTGGCCACAGCTCCCTCGACTCGAAAATCGACTATTGGATTTAGGGTCAAAATGACCCTAGAAATGGATTTAGGAGTGAAAAAATCCTCTTAGAATTATTTTTAAAAAAATTGCCGATAATTTTGATTTCGAGCTAGGTTTTTTGCTGTAGTTTGCAGTAAGTATAGGTAATTCGGCTTATTTCTCGAAAGTGGAAAAAAATTGAAAAAAAATTAAGACTTGAAAAAACTGAGAAAACGAATGCCTATAACCAGACAAATCTTTACCTTTTTGTGTGCTTCTGATATGACCTTGAAAGTAAGGTAGGTAGGCAACACTAGTAAAGTGGAAATAAAACTTTTCATTTTCGAGCCAAAATACCGTGCGAAACACGAGGCTGGGGAGTTTATAAAAAAAATTAAAATCAATCAATAGGTAATAAAGTTTCTGATTGCGCGAGTTTTCAATTTTTTTTCCGAATTGTCAAAAATTCAATATTCTTAGAAACATTTAGGAAATTCAAAACATTTTTAATAATTAATTAGAATTAATTCGAATATTTTGAAAAGTTGAAAAAATAATGCAACTTTGAAATTTTTCAAGAACCAACGGCTTTTGCGATTAAATTCGTTTTTTTATTTCAGTTTTAAAAAGATCGCAAAAGCTTTTTGTGGTAAATTTTCTTTTTTTATAACGATTTCGATTTCAATTAACTTTAACAATCATACCGTATAATATACACTCTAGAAAAATGACTAAAACTTCTAGGTACCTACTTGATAAATTATTACCTATAGGTGTACTTATTTTCTTCTCTCTCTTCACAGTAGGGTGTGATATTTCATTATCGCACATTTTACAAAAATTATGGAGGATATTGAAAGCAGTTAAAGTTCTTGATTTCTGTTACCGTCCTTTTCAATTATTATTTAATTATCTATAGTCCGATGAAAGAGAATGTTGCTAAGTGAAAATGCTGTTAGTTATCGTCATGGGCAAGAAAGTGAGATAGACAGACACATAAAAAAGGAACGATGAGCATTTTGTGTTCCATTTTGGGAGGTGAGGGAGTTCGAATTTTTGGATTTCGGCTGCAACTTTCGAAATTAAGCACTTACGAAAAAAAAAAAGGTAAAATATTAATCTGTAAAGGATTGAAAAATGAAAAATTCAGCCACATACAGTTTTTCCCTCAAGACATAATGGAAAAAGAAAGCTCAGGACTTGAAAAAAATCAAATTTGAAAATTTCCCAATAAATCGGGTCAACAGGCTATTAGGAGAAATTCTTTTTCATAGTATATTCTATTACTATACAGAATGATATAGATGTATAACCGACACCACATCTTCAAGTTATGACGAGGAGGGGGAGACAATAAAATAAAAAGTCGACCCCCCTTTCTGCAGCTGAATTAGAGTGAAAAATTTGAGCAAAAAAATATTGCAGAACGTTGAATGATCAACATTATCTTTTTTAAATTTTTTTTTCACATTGTCTTGGGAGCAACACATTGCAAAAAAAAGCAGAGCGGATTTGAAAATTTGATTTTTTCCACTGCTTCCAACTCTCACTTTCCCATGACGTCTTAGGAAAAAAATTATAATAATTGGTAAAATTGTTCGTTTTTTACTGCTCAATAATTTTTCTTCTAACTTTTTTTTAGGTAATTGTGATCCTGCCGGAAAGAAAGGAACTTGGGTGAAAAAAATCGATATCTCATTCTTCACGTTTTTTGGACCAAACATGTAAAAATAAAAACATAGATTTTTTTACACAAGGTCCCTTCTTTCCGACAGGGTCACAATTACGTAATTTCAAAAGATGGAGCTGAAAACTCAAAATTTGTAGGAGGTAGAAAATACTCACCGATTTTCGGAAAATTTGGGTATGTTTGAAATAGATACCATTTCTGAACCAATATATTATACGAAAATTTTCACATTTGTCGTGTTTTTGACGAGACCTTGTTCTGTAAACTGGAGGCGGTGGGAGCAAATTTTTTTCTCGTTTTTACGCGAAGTCCTTCTGGTGGTTGGTGAGCGATTTTTTTTTCGTTCTCGTCTATATTCCGACGTTCGTTTTTTTTTCAACTTGAAATTTTTCTTTTCAACGTTGAAATTTTTTACGTGTTTTTTTTTTTCAAATTGAAAAATTTTCTTTTCAACGTTGAAGTTTTTTACGTTATTTTTTTTCAAATTAAAAATTTTTCTTTTCAACGTTGAAATTTCTTACGAATTTTTTTTTCAAATTAAAAATTTTTCTCAACGAGGTCGTAATTTTTTTTCTTCTTTAAAATTTTTCTTTTCAAGGAAGTAATTTTTCACGTAGTTTTTTTTCAAATTTAAAATTTTTCTCAATAAGGACGTTATTTTTTTCAACATTGAAATTTTTCTTTCTAGGTCGAAATTTTATTTCAAATTAAAAATTTTTCTTAACGAGTTCTAAATTTTTTACGTTATTTTTTCTCAACTTCAATTTTTTTGACATATTTCTAAATACTTGTCCAAACTTCAAATTTTTTCTCAAGGTTACAATTTTTTAACAAAATGTTCTCAACCACTGCAAATTCGTAAAACAAGCCCAGGAGCCCAGGTCAATTCTTCTAAGTCGAAAAATTTTCCCCGACAATTTAAAAAATTGTATCCTTGTCAAAAAATTAGAAGTTTGGAAAAATATTTAAAAATTGAAACGCGTCAAAAAAAATTCAAGTTGATTAGAAATTTCGTAAAAAATAGGGTGCAAATTTGTTTAGCGTTTTTCGCTCAGTCCTTATCAGTGTTTACATTTCTGTCTCTTTTTTTTTTCACGCTGTTGTCCTCTGTACAGATGATAGATACATACGTCGAGTGGTTATTTTTTCCGTTTTTGGATCATTATTTTATTGAAATAAAATGTCTTTTGTAAGTATCGACGTACATGTTTTTCTTTTAAATTACAGTTATTAGAATATTCGTCGTCGTCTGGTTTGTAATTCTAAACATTTCATTTTCAGGTTTGTAGTGTTGAATTTTGCAACGCAACATTTCAGCGACAATTCAATTTAAAGCGAAAAATTTTCAATTTGAAAAAAAATAACGTAAAAAACTTCAACGTTGAAAAGAAAATTTTTCAATTTGAAAAAAAAAACACGTAAAAAATTTCAACGTTGAAAAGAAAAATTTTTAATTTGAAAAAAAAATTCGTAAGTAAAAAATTTCAACGTTGAAAAGAAAAATTTTCAATTTGAAAAAAAAATAACGTAAAAAACTTCAACGTTGAAAAGAAAATTTTTCAATTTGAAAAAAAAAACACGTAAAAAATTTCAACGTTGAAAAGAAAAATTTTAAGTTGAAAAAAAACGAACGTCGGAATATAGACGAGAACGAAAAAAAAAATCGCTCACCAACCACCGGAAGGACTTAGTGTAAAAACGAGAAAAAAATTTGCTCCCACCGCACCGCCTCCAGTTTACAAAACAAGGTCTCGTGATTTACGAAGGTTAAAACTTATACAATCTAATAGATATTAATTAGAACCAAGAAGTAGATACCTCATTTGAAATTTTTCCAATCAAACAATATTCGAATATTTTATCCGATTTTATGAGCTAGCAACATAATAATCTCTCAATAGCTAACCCATTACCATCTACACAAAAACAGTCAATTAGCATCGTGAAAAATACACACAAAAAACGAACAAATGAACCGAATAATTGACTTTTTCAAAATCTCCCTCATCAACCACCCTTCAAACCTCATTCCATTCATCGCCAAAACACGAAACAAAACATCCGCTCAAATTACATCCAACACCACTACAAGCTCACACGCGAACAAAAAACTTGAAAAAAAGAACCTCGAACCTCTCGCAAAAGTCACCGAATACACGTCCGTGCATTCATTCGTCCACATCAAAGGCCCATTCATTGGCATTTTTTTGCAAAGGCGCCTCAACCTGATTATACGTATTGCGAGCGATTAAAATTCTATTCCTGTACATAATTCCGAGTATGACGAGGGTCGGGGTTCCATACAGAGTGAAAACATTACGTCGACTTTTGTTATTTATTAAAAACAGTGGACAAACAAGGCATCAGCGGACGACGCAATTTAACGTCGGCGTTCATTGGTTTCCCTGTTTTTCAATTATACAGTTATACGCCGCGAGATATGTAAAAATGAGCAAAAAAAAGGGTTATTTTTGCTCCGGTCTGGAAAGTCATCAGAAGCGGTCACGCAGATCATTTTTCCGCAACATCCGTATCGTCGGAACGTGCTACGTTGCCATTTGCATAAAGGCATTTCGTTATACGTATTTTCCCGATATGCTCACGGATGCTCTATTAAAATTCCCATATGGCCACAAGCATCCGCCTCTTTGACGCATTTTTCAACGCACAAATTAATAATCATAGGTGCCGATGAGATACGCGAGTATGTGTATATTAAACACGTCGTAAATACGAATTCCCTTCCTTGTGCGGTTTTTCAATATCCACGTCCGAGTACTTTACCCCTTTGGTCAAGGGTCCACGGTTCGAATTATTATTCTTCGTGTATCAGCTGAAGGCCGGCTAAGTCTGGGTAAAATCCGCGTACAAGCGTGGAATTAAACGTATGTTATGCAACAATGCCACCATAATGAGCCATAAGGTTTCGCGTGCCCCTGTAGCTGTTGCCTGTGTTAATGGTGCTTGGCTAATGATACGGGTATCTGGACAGTGTTTATATACTCGGAGCGATCATTTTAATGGTGAGATGTATATCTAATCTATGTACGGCTACAACATTGAACATCAAATTTTCAGAATAATAATTTATTTCATCAAATGCCAATTTTTGGAAGTTTTTTTGATACGTCACGTCGTTTATGGCAAATAAATACGCACTTAGAATAAATCCAAGGATATTGAAGTAATTTGGACAATTTTTAAAAACAATTTTTTTTTGGAAAAACGCACATTTTGCACTCTTACCTATTAGTGTTTTTTTTTATTTAAAATAAAAAGTTTTTATGGAGTCTACCTATTCATTTTGAAAAGGCAACCTCTTAAAGCGTCCAATTTTCACATGCTAATTAGCAGTATTGTTTTAGAGCAATTCTTCTAGTTTTTTTTGTACAGTTTCTTTATTTTTTTCAATTTTTTGTTATTTATTGCTATGCCACAAGGTGGAATATCGACACAACTGTAGAAAATGGTACCCTTGGACGACTATGAAATCACCATCGCAAAAATTTGTACCTAATAAAAGGTGCTTCAACACTAAATTTCATAATCACAAAAATTTTCAATCTCCAAGTAAAAAAATTATTTGGTTAAAACTCATGAAATTGTCCAATTCGTTGATCAATAAGAATAATTTTTTAAAAAGTAGAAAAATTTCAAAGTGCATAATTGCTGATGAAATTACGCCTTAAGAAATAAGTGAATGGACCATTTTTTCAATATATGTAGTAGTGATTCGTAAAAATATTGCTTAGAGGAGCTCAATTTGTTTACACCACAGAAAATCCAATTCAATAGCTTACTCATTTTTACATCTTGAGTCAAGCAGGTAGGTAAAACGTCGTTTAAAATTTTTTGAGCCAACATTTCCCAAATGTATATTTTCAGATTTTTACCCTAAGTATACAATAATCAAACAGAAACGGATCAGAGACGAAATTTCACTTTTGGTTTAGAGGGTGGGAATCCACAAATTTGCCGACTCGATACCTATAAATTTTCCGAATTCGCCGACTCAAAGTTCTCCTCAAAACATGGACAAAAACCTCGGGGTGAATATGAAAAATTTGGCGACTGATATCTCTTTGAAAAAAAAAAAAACAAAACAGAGAACTTCAACAACTAGAAGCATTAAAATGGAAAACAAAAATTTCTTATTTTTTCGTGCAATTTTTCAATTAATATTTTCAAAAATTTCATTTCAATTGATCATAAAGCCTTTTGTCTTTCATATACAAAAAGATTGAATTTTTTCACTAGCAAGTATTGAATTTTCTGAGCTGGAAAAGAAGGAAGTTTGAATTACGTAGATATTATTTAAAAAATAATTATATAAATTTATTGAACCCGAGCGAAGCGAGGACGAAAAATTTTTGAAGAAAAATACATTTAAAACCGAAATCTCTTCATTTTAATTGATACCGATTTTAGTTTTCAACGGGAAGTGATATTTGCAACCCATATTTCTCAATATTGTAGGACTAAGATTTGAAAAAATTATATATTGAGGGGAGGGAGGGTGTGATGAACCCTGTGAAAAGAAGGGAAAGACATAAGAGCGAAATTTATTTGTTTTAGTGTTTAGAACAAGAATCAATCATAAAATCAATTCTAATAGGAATCCTACGCGAGCATACAATTCAGACCCAACGTGATCAAAATTATTACTGGAGAGTAGCGATGCCGTTTGAGACGAGACTCTCGCGACGTCCCACTTCTCGTCTCGTTTTTGTCTCGTTGCGCTTTTTGTTGCGTCTCGAATTTCGTAAAACGAGACAATCAACTTTTAGGGTATGACGGTGCAGCAAATACTTAGTTTTTTGTCTCTTTACTCAAAATTTTGAGTGAGGACATAAGTTTTTGAGGTAGGTAAAATGATCTACATTAAATTCTCCATAAGATGAATTATAGGTTTGAAAGTTTTCACGGCAAGTGAACGGAAGTTATTCAAGTTCAAAGTTACGAAAGTGAGTTTTCATCGCAAGTATCATGCACATAGGCGGATTTAGGGGGCGGGGGGGGGCTTAGCCCCCCAAGAGTGAAATTAGCTCCCCCCCAAAAAAAATTTTCATGTTTAATTGTCAAACTGTTTGACAATCAAACTCGAATGTACCTACCATGAAAAAAATGTATTTTCTATGGGCATTAAATTCACAATTTTTTCAAAGCTTCACCCTCGCTTCGCTCGGGTATAAATTAAATTGTAAAATTATTAATTTAAATTATTTCAGATGAGTGTCACCCCCAGAGTAACAAGATCGATAAACCTTACTAATAACTAAGTAAGTAATTTTTCATTTTTATTTTTTTGTCTATTCTGATATAGCTTTAATTATGGTATTTTGACAATGTTTCATTCAAGTAAAACATTTACCAATATAGATCACCTGCCGAAAATTTCGCCATTACATCAGAAATCAAGGCCTTGAAAAACTATTTCAATCAATTTTCAAGAAAATCGAAGAGCATAACTGAACATTTAAATTTTCATCAGTGAAATTTGATCTTTGTGAACTCGAAAATGAACTGAGTATTATGAATCCATACTTCATATTCATCGCAGAATTTTTATCAACATCTTTCAATTACACAGGTCGACAGGATTTTTGTGTTAGGGTTCCGATTTCCAAATTGCGTTTACACAACTAATGAAGGGGAAATTTTTTGACCAAAGTTTGCTTTAGAGGGTTGGTGGTCAAAGAACTGATTTTCAAGGGCAATAAGCCTGAGCATTACGAAATAAAATTGAAAAACATTTTTTGACCACTCTCATAGAAAATTTCTCGGCGAATCGAATGCGGCAAACCGCAGACCTCTATCTTTTTTAGAAAAAAGTTGAAGCTCGTTCTTTCCAAAATTCTATGAAAAAATCGTATTTTTTTTTTTTGTAAAAAGTGAAATGCGATTTTTTCATAGAATTTTGGAAAGAATGAGCTGTAACTTACTATTTGAAGTGAAGTTTATTTTTCTAAATTTTTGACCTAATTTTGTTTTTTAATTTTCAATCAAAATTTCATTTGGTTATATTTCTGTATTTTTGTTGCTTGTGTTTTTGATATCGAAGTAGATGTCGTTTGAATTTGTTTATTGTTTCTTTATTTTTGTTATCTGTTTTGTTTCTCCGTTTCGATTTCATGTTCTACCAATTTCTTCTTACTTTTTTACCTACGTACCTACCTTTTTATCAAATATCACAGATGGAGATCTGGTGTTCGTGGCATTTGATTTGCCCTAAATTTTCTACAACTCTCATCAGTTTTCTCGCAAATTTCACTTTTTTTCGAGAAAGGTCTCAAAAAATGCGATTTTTTCCACAGAATTTTGGATATAGAATGAGTTGTAACTTTTTTATTCTATAAAAGATGAGGATCTGCGGATTGCGGCATTCGATTCGCCGATAAATTTTCTATACTCAAGATTGGTCAAAAATGCTCGGGCTTATCGCCCTAGAAAAATCTGATTTTTGACCCTCCCATCCCTTAAAACAAATTTTGGAAACCATGATTGAGCGAGGTGATGAATTTTGATATCAAGAATCAGAATTTCGGTATGAGAAACCAAACACAGAGCAAAATTTTTTTGCCGACCTGTGTTATCAATAAAACAACGCAACGCACCACAAAGGACCTACCCAAATTGGATCCTCTCTCCAACGCCAAAATTTCAATTGAATTGAAAAAATCAATTTCAGAATAAGAAGCTATTCAAAAACCCCATTTTTCAGAATAAATCAAAAAAATTGTAAAGATCGTATCACTAATTGAGAAAAATCAAATAAAATCAATAATTTCGTACTCCATCTGCCCTGAGACTGAACATAACCCGAACCCATTCGAACATAAAATCATCCATCAAATCGTATTTACTCCGAACCCGATTCATTTCCAATTTACCTGGCACCCAAAAACCAAAACCAACTTGGAACAACCCTCTTTCCACAACCCATCATCTTTTCCACTTGACCTTATTCAAGCCTCCGGTACAATTTCTCCAAGACCTTAAAACCTCAAAACCACATCTGCCCCTTGTAAATCCACATTCGGTATGCACCTTCCTTCGCCATTCATCACCGACATCTTCACCCTTATAAACTTACTCATTCTCACCTATGATGGAAAAAACCCCCAACGAAGACCTAAGGAATCTATTACCACACATGCACTCGTCCCGTGTAAAAAAAAAACCACCGCCACGCCGCTTTCGGCTTTGAACTTGATAAACCACATGTTCGCTGGCACGTTCTGAATATCAAATGAGGGAGAATAATTAATATGTGCGAGAGTACGCGCTCTTGTTTCAAAGGGTGTGAAGTAATTACAGATAGCGTAGTTGTGCCCGTTTACCATACAATACAATATACAATACACGCTGTACGTATATCAGATAAAAGGGTTGATTATTAAGTAACATGTAGGCGCATAACTGGACAGTTTTACATATACGGGCATCCGAGCTAAATTACTTCAATTTCGGCGTAATTAATTTACATTTTGTGACGCGCAAACGCCACCGAGCATACGTGTACACGATGAATGTTTTTTTGTCATGAAACGTACGTACGCGATCGACAGCTTGATGACTGGTGTGTCAGAATACACGTGAAAACTGCGGCCATTGAATGCTGAAGTGGACTGGCCCGCCTATCATTAAAGTCATACTGCTCGAATATGAAATATTCACTCGTCTACACTAATTACCGCAAGCCGATCGCAAATTAAACTAAATACGTGTTGGAACAATTAAAATAATGTATACACGCATAATACACCGGGAAAAACACGTGTACGAAGGAAAAAAAATGAAAGGGAACCAACGAAGAGGAAAAGTTACCATTTGCCAACTCGTATACGCCTTTTTACCCCAAATAGTTCCAATACGAGATACAATTGCTTCCGTGGAATTTCAATCCTCTTCCCTCCACCCACTAGTCGAATCTTAATGACTTGATTTTTCACATCCTTTGGAAATTTAAATACCATCTCATTTGTATAAACGTCGGTAACCGCGATACCGTTGATGAAAAACCAGCAGCAAAAAAAAAAGTTAATCAACCGAATCGTTGATTAATGAAAGACACAGCGACGAACGACCCTGGCTAATACGAAACCCTTCCCTGGCCCGTGAGTCTTCGCAATCTGCCCCAGTTTGGGGATCAGGTCGGGGTGGTTTTATCGGGCTACACGGTGCAAAAAGTCTCATTAACGTGATGGCTTGTAGTGCACGGTGCACGTTTTGTAGTATTTGGATATACACGGTCGTCGATATCTGGTGTATGTGGCTGGTTTAATTTGCATACTGTCAAGCTTGCGAGATGGTTCTAATAGCTTTTCATTTATCAAACTGCCCGAATAATTTGCAGTTTTAGTCGAATTTACAGAATAAAACAAAAACCGGAAAAATCTTATGATACTGAAGTTTCGAAAGTAAGAAATCTTTATTTTTCTATCATATTCACAAGACAGAATAGAAGTTATAGGCGAAAAAACGTTGCCCAACGGTGCTTTCAAGACTCTAAATTAAACCTTGGTAATCCCTAACCCTTTGGTGCCCGGCGAAAAACTAACGGATGAAATTGAAAAATTTTCACGCTGCTGAAATACACCAAAGACCAATAGCTGAAGGCTAAAAAAATATTTGCTTCAGGTGATTTCATTGATTTGGAAATGAATAGCTTTTAAAAATCTTTGAAATTTGGCGACATTCGTTTCCAAATTTACAGAAGCTCCAAGTGACCTGAAAATTGCGCCAAAATGTAAAGGACTGAAAATTTGGTAAGGTAACGTGAAAATAATATGTATAAGTTCAAAGGTCGAATCACCAGAAAAAAAATATAAAAATGAATCCAGAATTTTTTCAAAAAAAGTGAAACCTTTTCCGCCGGAAATATCAAAATTTGATCATGCTGAAAGCAAAATTTTCCGATAGAAAAATATTTTGTGGTAAATTCGAGACATTTACAGAAGGAAATTTGTGTAAGTATTGAATAATATTTGGAAATTGAGGTTCAAGGCTAAATTTGACAAAAATTTGAAAAAAATTGATAAATTTTGTTCAAAAAAAGAAAATCCAAAAAAATTGTTTTTGATATTCCAAATCATGTACTTATAATTTAAAAAAAAAAATTCATTTCTTACCGAAGTTAACTCTTCATTAATTAAAAAAGAGTGAAAATTTTCAACGGAAAAAAATGTTTCAATTTTTCGATAAATTTTTCTATGCATTTAAATGGGCCTCCGTGCGATCTTGAAATCTGAATTCCAAAAATTATTAAATACTTATACGAATTTCCTTCTGCAAATGTCTCGGTTTTCCCACAAAGTATTTTTATATCGGAAAATTTTGCTTCCAGCAAGATCAAGTTTTGACATTTCCGGCGGAAAAGGTTCCACTTATTTTTGAAAAAATTTTCGATTTCGTTTTCTAGTAGTTCGATCTTTGAACAAAAACGTATTATTTTCACACCATTTAATTAAATTTGCAGTCCATCACATTTTGGCGCAATTTTCACTTCAGTTGGAGCTTCTATAGATTTGGAAACAAATATAGCCAAATTTCAAAGATTTTTAAAAATTATTCATTTCCAAATAAATCAATTCCTCCGAAGCAAATATTTTTTTGGCTTTCTACTATTGGGCTTTGGTGCATTTCATCAGCGTGAAAATTTTTCAATTTCATCCGTCAGTTTTTCGCCGGGCACCAAAGGGCTAATATGTCTCCAAAAAGCACAGAAATTTACCAATATTTCAATGGAGGGAATTATTTCTTCGTTTTGAATCATAAAGAAGTATTCATAAAAATTCCATGAACTTGCCCTATTCGTTGACTTTTGTAGATATTCTAGAAAGTGAACATGATAAATTTCAACGCTAAATCCATAATCGAGATCTAAATCATGTTAAGAGGTAAGCATTTTGGAATTTCGTTTTGAAGATAGTAAATATTTGATAAGGTTTTTAATTTTCATGAATTTAATAATGTCACTGACATTGACAAGATCTTTTGTGTTACCAAAACAGCGGCGCATCCAGAAATTAATTAAGGGAGGGGCTGAGAGAGAGAAATCGGAGGAGGGGGTCAAATTTCCAATTTATCATTTTTTAAACTGATCTTTCAGTCAAAAATTATCAATTTTTTTGACAAAGTGAGAATTTATTGAGGAATCGGTGATTTTTGACTCAAACATTGGTCAAAAAGTATCAATTTTCACACTGAAAAAATTGAAAAAAAATATCCGCGAGAGATTACCGCAAATTCCGTTAAATTTGGGATATAGGTAGAGATTCCATGAACTAACCTATATCCCAAATTTAACGGAATTCGCGGTAATCTCTTTACGGATAAGTTTTTCAGTGTAACATAAAAAAACTAAAAGAGGGCGGAAATTTTTTTAGAAAAAATACTGTTTGAAAAACAAAAAAATGCGCTTTTTAAAATATTTTTGAAAATAAAAAAATCTTTTTCCCGAGCTCAAGGAAATTTGGGAGGCTGTAGCCTCTTTGCACCCCCTCCCTCCATCTCTTGAATGTGCCACTGTACCCAAAGATTTCAATTTCTTCATTTTGAACGATTACCGTTAAACTCTAAAGACTTTTACTTTTTGAAGTTTTTTTAAATTTATTTTTATTGAATAGAATTTTATTGAAAAGTTGTTTTTCATTTATCTTTTTGAAAGGGGGGGGAGAGGAATTAATAACAATTTTTCCCATCACTGTGGACGATAGTTCCGATTTCCCGAGGTCTTAAATAAAAACAAATCACATCCTTGTACTAAAAACTTCATTAACTCGCAAATTCCAGGACAAGAGAATTTTTTCAAAATTGTGACCAACAAAACCAACAGAGGGTTTTACCAAAATCAATTTAAAGGCTTTGAATAAGAATCTATTCAAGTTTCACCAATTCAATTCATTTAAAAAATGCTACAAATCAGCGAAATATATGTATATTTATTGAAAAAAATTGGAGAAATCACAATTGCAAGGCATCCGTCATGCGTCAGCAGGAAATTAATTGTTGCCATCAGGGATGCAAAAATAAACTGCAATCAAAATTCAGTTTCAACCATTGAAATAGGCCAAAACCCGTAACAGAAACCAATATTAAAAAATGTCATAGGTAACCAAAATAAAAAAAATGTAACCGAAATCTAAATATATTGCACAGAATTTTTCAAAATTCTCATGAAAAATTGTAAGTAGTTTCTTTTAAATTTTTCCTTTTTACACCAAGCGGTTTTCTTTTCTCAGGTTCTTCAAGCTGCCTACTTATTTAAAACTTTCAAAACTTGTGTCAAGTTCAAAGATTCAGAGAAATTCAAACTAAATGAAAAGTGCGTTGCATTGGCTTGAACAAAACAAAAACCTGAAATTCAAAACTAGGAAAGTAAATATGAATACGACTTTATGTCACGGTAAGGGAGAATTTGGCTAAATGAAAGAAAAAAACTGATTGAGAGGTTCAACACAATATACAAACGATGCATAATATTTTTAAAATGCCATTGTTTCAACATATTTTCGCCACGTTTCCTCCGATCCATTCGAATTACGTAAACTAGATCAAGTCAAAAGTCTCAGTCTCTAAAATCTAATCCCATTTTAGCTCGCACGACGCTGTTCCATAATTGGCAGGCGCCAACGCCAGCCGACGACGTCAACACGACTGATGACACGTCCAGCACCGTTCAAAATTCAATCCATCTCGAACGTAAATAAACTCAAGCACTTACATACATCCTTCTGTTTTGAGAATTAATCGACGTCGCACATCCATTTATACCAGCTCGCATCCGCATTCTGTTCAAAACGATCTGCGAATAAAGGGAAAACACAACAGGGAAAATAAATCGCCCATATCGAAGTCTCTAAAAACACTATATCGTATAACATCTCAATCGAACAGCTCGTTACGAGAAATTCAAACGTAGAAAAAAAACACAACCGATACCAAAAATACCTAATAAACCAAAATCCGAACTGCGCTACGGTATAAGAAATTTTTAGTAGGTATAAACGCACATCTATACGTAGGACTATATCGAGAAGATACTTTTTGACCATAACACTAAACATTTATTGCCAACGATTCGATACAACGTTATCAACACTGATTTCCCTTCCATTTATTCGCCGTTACATGCCCAGAAAAAAGTTTATTTTTATTTTGGCGCGGTTCGAAGGCCATTCCGAAGTATTCTAAAATAAAATGTATTATTTAAGTATGGTCGAATTAGCATTTTTATATTTCGCATTTACAATAATTTTAACCCAATGGCACACGCCACGAACCACTATGCAGTTGGCTTTCATCGACATGGGTATTTTCTTCACCTCGGATAACAACTTCGCAGTTGGGAATTATCCTTACTTTGGTTCGAAGCGCAAGATTCAAGAGCTTACGAAACTTTCCCGTAATACGAGGAAAAACTGAGTAGTAAGTAATTTTTCATTTTTTTTAAAACGTTGAATTTTTCATAAGTGAGCCAGTGAGCGTTATAAAAAAAAATCAAAATAGAAATCTCTGGTGAAGAGATCAAATCAGATTTTAATGAACTTCGGAGTTCAGGAAAATATAATCGGGTTGTGTACTAAAAAATGTTCAGTGATGAAATAGAGTTCGACCTTGCGACAAAATATCAGAGACGACCGACGCCCAAAAATCACATGAATAAGAAATGAACACAATTTTGTTATAATAGATATTGAATAAGAATTATTTTCTTTTCTTAATTTAGGCGAGTAAAGAGAAATCTTTGAAAACTTTCAAGTAGATATTAATATCCTTCCAAGCTTACGAAATAGTTTCCCCATCTTCTCTCCTAATCTTCAACAGGTTCACTTTATGAAGATAATACCATAAGGGAAGAGAAGGGAATGGGGAAGATGAATTTTTACGGAGAACGAATTACAATTTCAAAGGATTCATTTCATATCTATTGGGGGGGGGGTCCATTTCGATTTTCACGGGCATCCAAATAGAAATTAGGGAGTAACAGAATCTTGTTTGAAGGTCTTATGGTACATATTTTTTAATTGATACACTTTCATTTCGGTTATTTACATTTAGCAAAGGTGATTCTTTCTTTGAAAAATTGGCAGATTAAAATTTGACTGATTCAGATTTTTTCTAAAAAAGTATCTAAATTGATTGCTTGTTCCAAAAACTCTCCTTTTTGCCAATTCTTCTTTCCGGAAATCTATATTGTAAAAATATGCCCTGACTACGCCACCGAATCAATTCTACCCTACATCATTCTTATTCGATTTTCACGGATTTTGATTAAATATTTTTCAGAATTTTTCATTGTAAGTTGTTTTTCTTCAAATTCAGGGTTTCATCTTTTTTTGTGGTTCATGCATGCCAAAAATGGTTTTAAAATTTCCAAGTACCTACTCATTTGTTAGATTTGTTCTGAAAAAAAAAATGGAACTTTACGATTATCCGACTTTCTGGCGTTTCTGACGTTTCCCCGCCCTAATTAAATCGGATGAGGTATTTTTTTTCTCTATGTTTCAGAGAAAAGCTTATTAGAAAAGAGTCAAGAAAAACGGGAAAAAGAAAAATTGAAAAACGAAGAAACGAGGAAATACACTGGGAGAACTTACATTTAAAATTTCATTCATGCTTCAAAAATGATATTAATTTCATCTGAATAATAGGACTATAAAAAATTTTATTGGGAAATTAAAAATCATAAATTTTAAAATCGAATACAGTAATCAATTCCCAGAATGCCAAGGTCATTATCTAGCTTCGAGTCATCCGCATTCTTACGATATTGATTCAAGGGAATCGTACAGATCCAAGAATTAGGCACTTTCGCACTTTCAACACAATGACGTCTCTGAAAACAACTTCAATACGACAAATATTTCAAAAATGAATTTAGTATCCTGTTTGATTACTTTTTCCTGATACAAATACAGAATGCAAAATCAAGTTCACGTCCTAGGTAACCATTGCATTATTTCAATCTTAAGAAATTGGTTTATGGACTGAAAAAAATCCCAATTCGCATTTTCCAGATTACCTTGGGGAAATAGTGGCCCTAGATCGCTGCTTTCAATGGTTGAACAACAAGTAAGCATTTATACGTAAGTAAAAAAAAAAAAAGATTGAAAAATGAA
Source organism: Pseudococcus jackbeardsleyi (assembly GCA_038380155.1). Classification (NCBI taxonomy): domain Eukaryota; kingdom Metazoa; phylum Arthropoda; class Insecta; order Hemiptera; family Pseudococcidae; genus Pseudococcus; species Pseudococcus jackbeardsleyi. Next base: position 47,462,491 of record CM076238.1, read on the forward strand.
TCAGATTCGATTAAAAAAAATTTAAAAATACTTACAAATAACAGAAAATCGATGGGATCAACGTTCAGATAGGAACTGGATATCCAAAACAAGAGTTTCGCTCAATATTGGATACAGGATCGTACGAATTATGGGTATTCTGAAGTGCTTTTTATGTATGTGATTTGAGTTATCCTTCAGTGCGAAGTAAGAATAAAATGTGCCCAGAGATCGTTACTATGTAAATTTTCAATCGAGAGAAAATTTACAAGGCAGTCCGATTTTTTCGAAGGCAAACATTTATACAATGAAAATGCTTCGTCAACACACACCTTTCTGAAAGAAAACCGTCCAAGACTAATCCAGTATGATGATTATGAATGGGTGTTTGGATACAGATTAAAAGATTTCGTTTCAGTAAGTTTTTTTTTTACATTTAGACAAAAGTTATTCTTAAAATTCTCTTCGCTGCAATATTCCAGCCTCGCAGAATTCAATGAATAAAATTGAAGATTCATTGCTCATTGAATAGATCAGAAGCGATTTTTAGTCGACTTAGAGTCTTCAACAATCTTGAAAATTTTCAAATTCGAAAAATATCTAATTGAAAAAATTATACGCAAGAATTTCAACACCTAGAAAAAACGAATCCTTAAATACTCTCTTAATTTGAATCAGTCAAAAATGCCTAAATAGACTGATGAAATAGAGAAAATAAAGTCGCTGATTATCAGTCAAATTCCACTGATTCTTCAGTTAATCAGCGTCGTTACTTATGGTCTAGAAACATCCCAAAAAAATTTTGACCCCCTACCCCCACCCCTTTCGGAATCATTACGCCTAATGTTGAAATTTAAACACAATATCTCTGGAAGAAGTGTGAAAACAATTTTGATTTTTTTTTTACATTGAATTTTCAAAAAATTCAAAAAAAAATTAATTTCAATGTGAAAAAAAAATTGGGAAAATATGAACCCAAAATTTTCAACAAATTCTCATTCATACTACCGAACAAGAGGTATAATCTGAAAATTTAAAAAAATGTTACCCATCCCTTCAAGAGATATCACGTGTTGAAATTTCGACATTAAAAGCGCGAAATTTCGAAAGGGGATAGGGGTCAAAATTTTTTTTGGGATGTTTCGAGATCATAAATAACATTTTGGGCCAATTTTGGGTCAAGAGCCATTTTCGACCCTCATTAGGAAAGGCTCTTGGAAAATAAAGCACTTCAGATTGACGTCGAGGAACGGACGCTTTGAATTGAATGAATTAGATCGACAATCAGAATGCATCCTCAACACTCCAGAAATGTTCAACCAATTCCACGTAAACAGCGAAAATGATAAAAATTTTATCTCAGACGGTGAGCTGCGCAAACTTTTCTATGAGGAAATGAAAGATCATAAAAATTGTGATCTGGTAAAGTAATCACTTGTCCGACTGCCAAGGTCATTGTTCAACGCCAAGTCACCTGAAGTCGTATGGTATTGTTTGAAGTGAACCATGTTTAATTTAGGCGTTATTTTTATGCTTTGAACACTTCGAGTTTTTTTTTTTTCAAACCAATGTAACTATACAGGAAAGATAATTTAAAATGAAGTTAATATCTTGTTTAGTGTTATTTTTTCTAATACAGATGTACAATGCAAAGCAAAGTCTGCGTCCTAACCATTATATAAGGTAAGTTGCAAAAGCAGCAATATGTATTTTAAAAGTTTCAAAAAATTGATATTTTGGATCAAACAGTTTGAATACTTAAGTACTAAATTACAATTTCAAGATTACCTTGGGGGAAATTTGGCCAAAAATCGTTCCATTCCAAGATAGAAGGACAAGTGAGTATCACGAGCATATTACGTAGGTATTAAAAACCGAAAACATGCCGCAATCAAATTCAAGAAATGAAAATACCTTTGATGGCAGGGAATGGATGGAACAAACGTTGAGATTGGAACTGGATCAACTAAACAGAAGTTTCGTTTAAAATTAGACACAGCTAGCTTTGATTTATGGGTATTCTCAAAAGCTTTCGATACGTGTGATTCCAATTATCCTGTGGTGAAAAGTAAGTACAGAATATAATTTGACAAAATAATACTCTCCAAACTGAACTTACATAGATAGGCTCGGAAGCACTGGCGGCGTGTAAGTTTTTCAAGTAGTAATTGTATTTTGTAGTAGATCACGCCATAGAATTGAAAAATTTTCAAGTTTTTTGATGCTGCACCCTCTGTTCATTTCAATAGTCTCATTCTCATCAATAAAAATATTCAATAATAGCTTCAAATTCAACAACCATTTTTCAAATTTGAGTTGAAGTAGAATTTTTTTCAAAGTTGAAAAAGATTTTGAAAAAATTTGATGAAAAAAATTTATAGAGGTGAAGGAAATGTAGAAAAAGTTTCGAATACTATCGTTGGAAAATAATTTGGCAAAGGAAAGATTTCAGAATAAAAAATTTTAAAATTGGATCAAATTCCGAAAAAAATCCAACTTTGATGAAATATTGAGAAAACATCGTGTTAGAACCACAATCATAAATAATACTCAGGTATCCAAACATCAAACAAAAATGTGCAACCATTAAAACGTGATTACAAAAAGGATGTTTTCTGACAATTTTGATTTTCTCAACAGATTTATCAATTTTTCAAATTATACATATAGTTTAATAAATGACGCAGAAAAACTTTTTTTTGGTAATTTTTTAGTGTAATCGGCGATTACAGCGATTACACTGAATAACCGCCACTGCTCGGAAGTGCTTCAAACACGTGAAATTTCTGTTACATTTTAATAAGAAGAAAATCTTTAAAAATGTTCACAGATAAACATTTATACAATGAAAATGTTTCCTCGACACACGTGTTTATGAAAGATCCCAATCCAAAACTAATCGAACATGATGACGATTGGGTGTTTGGATACAAGTCGAAAGATTTAATTTCAGTAAGTGCGGATTTTACAGTATTTTTCTGTACGAATAAGACAAATAGGTACCTAATGGAAATTCAAAAATTATCCCATGACTTTGCAAAAATGCAAGGTATAAAAACTTGACCTGACCAATGCGAAATATTAAAATTTAATTCTTGAAAAGGAAAAAATTTGGTAACTCTGCAATTAAAATAATTGTTTGCAAATTTATAATATTTTTTCAAATTTTTCATATTTTGAAGTATTTTTTTTTAAAATCATTTTCCTCACGCATGAAGGTTTTAACCTCTCCTCCAACCCACGCATGTGCCTGATTACATCAAACAAAAATTTCATAAATTATACGAATATTTCAGTTGTATCGTGCCACAGTTAACAGAACAATTATCAGAGTTACGAAGTCGAGCAAGTCTATAGCGAACAGTAAATTCGATGGAAGTCTGGGATTACAGTATCACTACGAAAACGGCAACATCATAACTTCGATTTGTGACCAATTAAAAGGCCTTCGCAAAATGTTTTCTTTTTATTATCCAAGGTAAGTTATCTACAAATAGGTACATATATAATGTTCAATTCAAATTTTTCATTTAGAAGTTCCTTTGAATAAGAGCTCCAAAAGATAAGGTCCTTATTCTAAAGTACTTTGACTACTTTTTTCGTGACCTACAAAAGTATAGCCAAAATTGGAATTTTCAACAAAAAAAAAGTAAGTACTCAAAAATACTGAATAAAATTAAAATACTTTACCATTGGCCAAAAAAGTTCAATTTTTCAAGCACTGACAACTCAGAAAACATTTCACAACAGCAACCAGAAATGGGATTAGTTTTGTCGGAAAGTATCACATTTCATGAAGTAAGTTGAGAGTTGAGACGAAAAAATGCCCCCCCCCCCCCCAGGAAAATCATTTTGGTATTGTAAGTCTTAGTACTTATTTCGTAACTTACCAAAAAAAAACTTCAGACGCCACTGGATAACGGTCACTTTCCACCCAGAAGTTTGAGAGATGTGTTCCTGGAATGAAAAGATTTTGGGATTTTCTGGTGAATAGATGAGGGATAGTCAAAAAGCTTTCACCAAATGACCATAAAAATTATGTGGGTAGAATTTTAGCCATCAAACGCGATGTTATCGATGTTTACAATATGAACTTGAAGTTTCTAAATTTTGAGGTTTCATCTATTTTTTTTTCTTTTTAGATATTTTTGATAAACTGATAAGCTTGAAAATCACATTTTAGCTTTGAAATAACATGAGAAATGTTGAATGATAATTTTTTCTCATTCAAGGAGTTCTCAAAATAGTTGATTTTAGAAAAAAAAAACGGTCAATGATGACAGGGTGCCGAAATTTGCAATGCGAAGCGGCGAGGACATCAAATCGTTACCGTAATAACATGACAGCAGGGTTCCATCAAAATAATGAATCGAATCACGATTCACGGATCACCATATTTCTTCCACGGCGAATCACGAATCGAGTTTTCAAAAATTGAATCGATTCACAATTCAAGATTCAACGATTCGTGAATCGAGATTCATTTTTCTTAAAATTTTTCCGGAACTGTCTGTTTATTAGGGTTTTTACACTGTGCGCGAAAAACCCGGTTTTGTTCGAAATTTCCTCGTGTTTTTTTCTTCAATTAACAGCTAATCAATAACCATCGAACGATGATATGCTATAATTTTAGATTTTTCCATCAAGCAGAATCAAGTTTGATCCGCGATCCGCAATTTCGAATCACGAATCACAGTTCAAACTGAAAAAAAGGTGAATCAGATACCGATCACAACAGATCACTCATTGTCATCGGACAGAAAATTCAATCCGTGGTCCGTTCGAATCACGATCCATACTCAAATGATCTGTTGGAACCCTGTTATACGTACATATAACACATTTGCAATTCAAATTTACAATTTGAATTGCCAAAATGAATCGCCATAGAAAAAATGAATCGATTCACGAATCCAATTCACAAAATTCACATGAACGATTCACAAATCACGATTCATATTGAAAAAAAGTGATTCGATTCGCGGATCACGATTCACAATTTTTGAATTGAATCGACTCATGAATCGTGAATCCTTAAATTCGAACCATACGAGTATGCATGGCAGTGGCGATGGTGGTGCGTAAGTTTTTCAAGTAGTTTTGTTATAGCCCAGATTATAGAAGAGAAAAATTTTAAAATTCTTCGATTCTGTAATCTCGGTTCATTTTATTCGTCTCATCAACAAAAATATTCAGTGACAGCTTCACGAGTAAAAGTTGAATAAATTGAAAAAAATGAGTTGAAAAAAATTTTGAAAAAATTTCATACAATAACTTACAGAAGTGAAGGAAAGGAGGGAAAAGTTTTGATAATCGTTGAAAAATAATATTACAAATTGGAAACATTACGGAGTAAAAATTTTAAAATTGGATCAAATTTTGAAAAAAAAAATCCAAATTAGATGAAATATTGAGAAAAAATTGTATTAAAGCCACAATGATTAACAACACAGATCAGGTATCCGAAGATCAAAACGTGATTACAAGAAGGGTATTTTTTGACGTTTTCGATTTTCTAAACAGATTATCACCTTTTCAAATTATAAAAATTAAATGACGCTGGAAAACTTTTTTTCATTGATTCATTTTTCAATTCATGTACTCAAGTGCGTAGCTTATTCAGTAAAAAAAATTGCTCCGCCCCCCCCCCCACCATTATCAATGACAAGTTCCTCCTCAAAAATAAACTTTCATCGCATCCCTGATACTTAGTACATAGGTATAGCTTTTTGGCAAAAAACAGATGAATTATGAATAATGATGAATGCAAAATAAGATTCGCCCGAAAAGTAGAATTATTATTTTCAAAACCTGACGTTAAGGAAAATCCAATTGCATATCCTGTCGCATTCTAAAAATCATTTCAATCCCCTAAAATGATACACTTACACACTCGTGGTGATATTTCTGTTACCAGAATTAGAACTGATGACGATTTAGACAACGCACAGCTTACGATTTGCGGATATGATGAAGATAAATACATTCACGACACCTTGAAATATGTTAGCGAAAGTGAACCCGGGTATTGGAAAATTTCAGCGGAAAGGTATCATTATTACAAAGCATTCATCGTGCATTATTTTCTATTCCTTCATCACCATCTTCGTTCGTTTCAAACAGTATCCAAGCAAGCGACACTAGAGGACCTTTCAAACTATCATCACGAATTACAGTTATAATCGATACAGGTTCAAATAGAATAACTGCACCAGATACACAAATTCAAATGTTCTACGATCTGATAAAACCGTACATCTTGGGAGATCCTTCAAAAGAGGTTACATAAAAAGTATTACCAATATAAAAAATAGAAATCTATGAATATCTTCGTTATTTTCAAGCGCAATTTTTTCCAGTTTGGATGCGATACTGTTCATACCTTTCCAAAACTTACATTCACTATGGAAGGAAATGAGTTCACACTTCAGGGACCTGATTATACTCGGGAGGTAAGTATTTCATTTAAATTACCTATGCAGATTTTTTTTTCTCCATACCGGATTTATTCGAGTATCGATTTAATCAATTATCTGGGATATTTGTACAGATTCAGGTCGGTAACAAAACCACCTGCAAACTACTCCTACAAGAGGGTACGCCCGAACATTGGAGTTTGGGAGATCCTTTCATTAGAAAATACTTCACAGTATTCGATATGGAAAGAAACAGAATTTGGTTTGCTGAGAGTAAAGGATAGTTGAATCTCATTTTACACTTGCATGGTCAACGAAAAATAACACTTTGTACATCCACAAGTGGTCGCAGAATTGATCATTGTCATCAATGGAATCGTTTTTGACCAAGTACACAGAATATGCATTTTAATTTTGAATAAAAAATTCACAACTAGTGTCACCTTTGGTGGGTTCTCAATTCATCCCAAAAATTTTATTCCATTCCCATACATAATTGAAACGAAAAAAATTGAAAACTTACCAAGCGATGATGAAATTCTTTGATTTTGTCTTAAGGATTACCTTCCAAGATCCAAGTATGATATATTCGATGTACTGAAACAAAATATCACAAAACTTCGAATTATTAGAACAATAATAGGAATGAAGAACAAAACTAAAAATTGAGCAGTCAAAAAAATTTCATGATATAAGATGATTATGATCAGAAATAAATTCCTTAATGCTATTTTAAAAATACCCCCTTAGTGATCTAGAAAATTTCAACTCGAAAATACGAATGATCTAAAATTTCAATGTATTGAATTCGAATAAAAATTCAAAAAAGAGAGACGAAAAAATGAGATGATTTTTTTGGGAGAGAGAAAAACTAAAAAATTTTACACTTTTAGATACATACAACGATTGTCAACATTGAGTAGGTACCTAGGTAAGTAGGTACTATTTTCTTCTTATTTTTTTTTAATCTGCCTAAAATTTCTAATTGAAAATTCGACTCTGTACATTATTTTGGTACCGAAAGAAAAAAAGTGCAAGTTCAGAAGTACATAATTGATGAAGAGAAATGAGATATGCTCCAACAATTTCATTTCACACTCCAACAATAATACGACTATTCATTTCAACAGTTATAAAATCTGTCGGGAATTAGGTATAAAATTTGAAATTTGAAAAAATAATCATCAGGACGAATGTGAAGGTCATTGCCAGTAGTTATGTAAAAAATGATATGGCTTCGTTGAAAGGGCGCCCGACAAGTCCGCGTAATACCTCCTTCCGCGCTTTAAGCAATTTAAGAATTTTATCGGCAGGTTCAATGCGATTGATGGCTTAAAAATGAAGTTGATACTTTGTTTACTGATATTTTTTATCGTAGAAGTGCATAATTCGAGTCGAAAATCTCCTCCCTCGAATGTTATACGGTAAGAAGCAATTTTTGAAGGAAAATTCCAAAACGCGTATTTTTTACATTCAAACAACTAAACGTCAAATTTCATTTCGAAGAATACCTCTGACAACTCGGGTTGGAATGAAAAAACATATTTCAGCAAATGCGAGGATGGAGCACATGAATCTGATCGACGATGTGAGTATTATCATATAGGTAATTATACATACGTGTGAATATAACAGTGAAAAAATTAGTGATGTGACTAACGTTGATTTCGAAACCTATGAGGAAAAGCTCGAGTCTTGTAGCAAAATCCTTGACCGATACTGCAAAACTGGATATCTCGAATTTGAACATTGGTATTTCTTATCTTCCAGCACACCCATCTCATTCATTAATCAGAAAAATTACATAATATTTGAAAATAAAAATCTCCGACAGACCATTCAATGTGTATAACTTTTGGGCCAGAAACAAAGTTCAGTTCGATTTGTTACCGTTCCCTCACCTAATGACCAATAAAATTTATTTATGGTCCTACAATAAGACGTTGAAAATTTGCGGGTCATTTTGAAGAGAACTCAATTTTTACCAAATAAAAATCCCTCGCTCAAACACCTAACCAAGCCAAAACCTTTTCTGGTTATTAATTCCGAAGAAAAAATAAGTTCTAAACGCCTTCTCAAATCGCAAAAAATTAATAAAATGAACATCTATTTCACAGTTCTCAACTGTCGGTAAAATATCGATTGGAAAACCAAACCAAAATTTCAGCATATTATTTGATACAGGATCTTTTGATATGTGGGTATACTCAAACGAATACGAAATTTGCGACCAGAGCTCAGAAATATTGTTCAGTAAGTACAGAATACAATCACTGATCATTGATTAGTTGGCATCGATGCTCAAGTTACAAACACATTATCGCCAGAAAAGCAGAGATCACTATACAAACACGCAGCTTCATCCGAATTTCAACAACCTCGGAGTCGTAAAGGAAGAGCCAAAGCACAATTAATCTTGTACGTAACAGACTGGGTATTTGGATTCAAGGCAATTGACATAGTCACAGTAAGTGTTGCATCCATAGTAGGTATCTCAAAATGAGCTATTACCTATTACGAGGGAAAAAACGAAATTCTTTTTGGCATTCAAGTGCAGTGTTCAAAAACATCCTTTATATGTATGAAGAAGTCGTATATGGTACACGATCCAAAATGAAAAATTTCAAGTTGATTTTAATAAATCTATCGATCAATTTGGTAAAAGTATTACAGTAAGAATCCGTAGTGGTAAGAAATTCGTTCGTAAATAATTTAGATTTTATTTGAAATATCGCCATTTTTTTCACTTTCGAATTACAGAATGGTAAACATTACAGATACAAGGCCAACAAATTGAGCAAGAATTTCTTGAAGTCACAAAAGCAACGACACCAAGAGAGCAATCTTTACTAGAGGGTTTAATAGGATTAAGATATCATCCCATCTATGGCAACATCGTAACGAAAATTTGCGATGGAATAAATGGCGAACGTAAATTTTCCTATTATCTTCCAAAGTAAGCTCATGTTTCAAAAAATCCATACTTTCCTCAAAGAGACGCGAGTTGAAATTTGTTGGGAGCAAAAAAAAGAAATAGGGAAAAAATTATCAAAAAAGTACAATTCGATTGTTGCAAAAGAATTCAAACATGACTGCGGGAGAAAAGGGACATGCATTAAGAACCCCTCAATCGATTTCTGAGAAAATTGAATGTTCTCAAGGGGGTTCAAAGGTGGTAGAGTTTTCAGAAATTTTTCACGAAGATCCGTTTTGAAAATTTGAACTCTTCAGCAGGTTCAATGTCTAATAATGTTGCTACGAATTGAAAAATTGATCTTAGCTTTTTTGTTCGTAAGAAATCCAAGTTTCTTTGCAGCATGGGCGGAGATAGATGGGGAATGAGAGGGTCAAGCCCCTTAATGATAAATTAGCCCCAAAATCATTTTCGTGTGTATGTTTCGCTCAAAAAATTTCGTAAAAATACGTAATTTTCAAGGAATGAATCAAGTACGTAAATGGGCGATGATTTTTATTTTTATTTTATTTTTTTTGTGTGCTTTTTCAAAGCAAATTATTTCAAATAAATTTTTTAAATCAATACGTGACGAATTTCCTATCATTTTTTTTATTGCCTATTCTTATTTTTTTTTTTCAATTGACTAAAATTGTCTCTTTTATAACAAAAATAATGCATAGTAAACAGCTTTTTGTGGAAATTTTCCAAATGATCAGAAAATTTGATTTAAAACTAGTAAAAAAAAAATCACGCAGCAAAAAAAAAAACACAAAATTTCAATTGTTGCTGAAAAATACGAAAAAGTCACGAAATTAAATAGAAAAATTTCGAAAAAGACAAAATTTTTACTCCAAAGTGTTGAAATTATTTCATTCAACAAATCATTAAAAATAGAATTTATGTTATTTCTGAAAATGTGCAATTTTTCAAATCTTAACCCTCGCTTCGTTCAGGCATGTAAAATTTTTAAAAGTAATAGAAAGTAAGGGATGAAAATTTCGCCTTCAATTGAATAGGTACTAAAATACATTATGTAGGTACTTGATCAGAAAATAGAAAAATTTCAATTTTTGGATGATTTTTTTCAAAAAAACTTGCCCCAGCTTCGCTCGAGCTTGATTAATGTAAATAGGTAATTATTTTTCAAAATGATTGTATGAACTCTCTGCCTTTCTCACTCAGATACTTGAATATTTTGTGAAGAGAAAAATTTGTACTCCTAATTTATTAGGAGACTTGTGGAATTTCAAAAAAAATTCAAGGTTTGGAAGGAGAGGTGGTCATTCAGGAATATTTGTTTTTGAAAAAATTTCAATATGTAAATCTCTTCTCTTTTAATAATTTGAGTCGGCAAATTTTTCACTTTCTATGGCTCCAGATTTTTGCACAGGTTTCGTCTTCGAAAACGAGAATGCAATAATAATGAACGATTTTTTGAGAGGGGGGGACGGGTCAAAAAAATCATTCTTGTTTAGTGTTTCATTCCTTTTTGACTGGGGCTCAAGCCCCCCCCCCAAAAAAAAAAAAAGTTATGTTACATCTCCGCCTATGCTTTGCACCCTTGTCACCGTACCCATGAAATCTTTGGGAAAAATAATTCTGCATCTGTCCAATTTATATAACCTCAATTCATTAAAATATTATACCTACCTATAAATTTCGCCGAGTATTGTAAACGAAAAAACAGAAAAATAATCTTGCACTTTTCTTGCCATCAGAGTTAGAATTCTGGGAACTGCTGGTCAAGGTGAAATGATATTTTGTGGAGAAAATAAATCCAAATATAAGGAAGACACCATGCACTACGTCACTGAAATAGATCCCGGTAAATGGCATATTTCGGTTGAAAGGTATCGTTTCCGAGCGTCTTGTCGTACATCAACGAAGGAATAATTTCTTACACTACTTTCTTTTCATAATTATTCGGCTCAATTAGCGCTGTAATGGAATCAATCAAAGGAAGCAAAACTTTATCGGGACAATTCATCGCTGTAATTGATACAGGTACGAACCAATTGGTTGGAACAGAGAAAGGCTTGAAAAAGTTCTTCGCCGATTTGGATCCTTATTTAATTGAACCCCCCGTACTATCAAGAAAGGTTACCCAACTTTCATGTTCTTTCGTAATCTATACTCACCTTCAATTTTTATTTTTCAAATCGAAAAATGAGAACTTTTTTTGCAGGTTGGTTGTGATTTCGTTCCTCTCTTGCCAAATATAACATTCGAGATCAACACGAAAAAATTCACGATTACCGCAGTCGAATATACACATAGATTTAATAAGGTATTAGTTATTACACAAATTACTTTCTCGAAAAAAAAAGCAACGAAATAAGTATCAAATTTATATTTTATTGGTGGAATCTGTACAGGGATCGAATAGCTGTTATGTTGCTGTTGATGTAGTCCCAAAAAATCACGGACGTTGGATTTTAGGAGAACCTTTTATCAGGAAATACTACACAATATTTGATATGCAAAAAAACAGAATCGGATTAGCGGAGAGTAAAGGATAGTTCAATGTTCCTCGATTGGTCAATGAAAAATCACACACAAAATTAAAAGAGTTTTCGGACGTAATTAACTAATTTAGTATTCAGTAGCATAAGTTTGTTCAATAGGAATGGGTTAGGATCGTAATTATACACACCTACGATTTTCTTTTTGATTAAAAATCGAAAATATGTTCAATTCTCGTCCTATATGACGGTAAAATCTTATGGATCGAATTAGAGAAGTCTGAGAGGCTAAAATTTCCCCCATGAAAAATGACCTCCTTTCCAGCGAAATTTCGAACTTGAGGGGGTAATATTTAAAAATAAAGAAGATTTGGAAATCACTCATTAAATTTTCAACCAATTACCAGTTTTTATTTTTACGTTTTGAATAAAATTTTCAATCTCCAATTCAATCGAACATCTAAATATGCATCATAAATGCACCTAATTACCTTGAAAAAAAAAGATAAATCTGAATTCACATTTCTCTGAATTTTTTCCCGAAAGTTTCATTCCCCTCCTACTCAAAAAATAGGGTAAATATGAAAAAAAAAATCATAATCATATCATATGTCATAGATACCTATACCTACTTCATGAAAATTCTCGGCCCTTTCTAAAGATACCGGACCAAGTTTAGATCGAAGGCCGATTTTACCATCTTAATGAGGGAGGCACTTTCATTGAACCAAAAAGCAGGTTGATCACTATTTTCCAAAAGAAAAAAAATCGTATACCTAATACCAAGTATCTTGAGAAATCTTCTCTTTCAACATTCAAATTTGGATGGTATATTTTTCAAATGACAGAATTGGAAAATTGATTATTTACTGATTGAAGATGTCAGAAAACTGATCAACAGTTGAATTGCATGAGACGAAAAATTTCTACTTCATGAAAAAATTATATCTGTTCTCAAGGTACATTGCTTAATGCTTATACACTTGAAAAATAATGGATCGAGTTTCATTTCAACAACAACGCTATTAAAAATCTATTTTTGACGTACCTATTCCCTATTGATTTTATTTCACACTCCGAACAATAATAGGTAAGCTACCTAGGATTTTTATCTGAACGGTAATAAAATCAATAGAGAAACATATAAGATTATAAAAATTGGAATTTGAAAAAATAATCAATTGTCCGAATGTCAAGGTCAATAAATGACGAAATCTTGATATTGGTGCGAAATCGCGATACCACCTTGGAGCTTCGAGTGATTTAACGTCTTTCGTCACCGAACTTGATCAAATTAATGATTCGAAAATGAAGTTGATTTTTTGTTTTCTGATCTTTTTTTTCATAGAGTTGCATAATGCGAAAGGAAGCTCCACTAAACCAAATGTTATACGGTAAGAAGCAATAATTGAACATTTTTGAAACGTGGACTTTCTACAATGGAGGAATTCATTAAAGATCTAATTTTATTTTCAAGGATTCCATTGAAAACGACTCGTATGAAGACGGAAAGATATAGATCAGGACTCGCGAGGTCGCGCATTATTCTGGATGACGGAGTGAGCATATTACATCTACTTAAGGAAAGGGAGGAAAATATCCAAGATTTTTATAGGTTCCTGATATAAAAATTTTTAAAAAAAATTATAATTCATTGAGGTAGTTTTCATCGAGTAGAACCCATCCCTCTTTGGAAATCAACAAACATTTGGAAATTTGATTTCTCTACTTTAAATATACATATTTCCAATTCTTGAATATGTAGGTACATCATTCCTCCGATAATGAACAGCTATTCATTTTTTTCCGAAAATGAAAACAAAGGCTCTGGTGCGGTGGGGGAGGGGAGTTATTCAACCTTTGGTGGAGTTCGGATCAAAAATTTTCATGCTATTCCATTTGTATTGATGGAAAATCCGATTTTTATCTTACCCCCGGGAGGCTGGTGCCCAAAATACTTGCTTGTTTTTTTAGCAAAAAATTTTGCCTCTGCAAGTTTTCAATCGATTTTTCTCAAACTTGACATGCCTTCATAGGTACGGAAGGGAAGAACCCTGGTTTTCTTTTAGATTTTTCCAACCAATTCATTTACCTTGAATTTGGTATTGAAAATTTAAAATTTGTCGTCTTGGAAGATTCAATTTCGGAACAACAGAAAGCTGATTTTTCCAAAGTTTTTCAATAAATTGCATACCTTTCAGAAGTTTTCAAGTTTTTTTTTTTTAGCGGAAAAAGTCAGTAAAATATGTTGATATTTTAAAAACCATGAGAAATTGATTTAAAAATAAAAAAACAGCCATTTCAAGGGAAAAAAACTAATTTGCCGGGGGCTGGAAAAAATTCTGAGAGGTATAAAATACATTGAAAGTTCCCAAAAAAAAGTTTCTTTTTGACCATCGCAAAATTCAGTCTCTCAGGGCAATTATAGATTTTCAAAGTCAAATTTAAGATCGTTAAAAAATCTGTTGAAAACACACAGAGAGAATTTTTGGCTTGGAAATCACGCATTTTGAGACCCAAGCCTCTCCAACAGGGAAATAAAAATTCATTTGTTCAGAAACTGTAAAATCACGTTTAAAATAAAAAATTTAATGGTATACAAATTCAGATCGAGTTTCACCAGAGCCAAATGGCTTTACTAGACTGGAACCTTTACTTGAAAAGCAACTGACTAGAAGATTTAAAATTCTTAGAATTTCAAGCAGGTGCCTAGATGAGAGAAAAATGATTTAGACAAAAAACTATAGAGGTGATTTTTATTGTGAGAAATTTATATAGGTAATGAACAAACTTTTATCTATGTATTTCACAGACCACAACTGTCGGTACAATATCGATTGGGACCCCGAAACAAGATTTTCTCGTGAAGTTTGACACAGGATCAGGTGACTTGTGGGCATACTCTAGCAATTATGATACTTGCGAACCGAGCTCGCAAATAGTGATCGGTGAGTGTAGAATATCACTGCAGTCTGTTTATTACTTTACATCAATGTAACAGTTCAGAGGGAAAACAACATGTTTTGAAAAGAATTCATAAAACATACGCAATTCTGTCACAGATCAACACAACACGTATAGCCGTGAAGATTCAAAAAGTCACCAGCAAGTCATCACTTATCATAGGAATCCCATAGGACAGCTAGTTATTTATACACTTCAATGGGTGTTCGGATTCAAGATTATTGATGTGGTTGCAGTAAGTGTCGTGTATCTAACTATCTACAGGATCTTGCCATTGTTACGAGGGAGTCTATCATAAGTTCAAAGAAAATCCTTCTCTTTCGTCACAGCCAGCGTTTCATCACTCTGGACATTTTTTTTTTTAAATCAAGCTTAAATTAAAATAACAAGAACTGATTTCAACTAAATATCTTAATCTATTGGACAAGAGCTACGGGGGTCTAAAATATGGCACCAATTCAGTGAAAAATGGATGTCAATGAAAAAAAGTCAAAATTGAATCAAAATTATATGATGACGAGAACTGCAAAAGTTCAAGACTTAATTTCATCAATTTTGAATTCATATAAGTAACTCAAAAAAATTTGCAGATAGGAAACAGCCAAATTACAACAGAATTTATAGAAGTTACAAAGACAACTGAAAAGAGAGCGCAGCAAAAAATGGATGGTATTGTGGGATTAAGATATAACCCTACAGGAAGCGATATCGTATCGATGTTTTGTAATCAAACGAAAGCAGAGCCGAAATTTTCCTACTATTTACCTAAGTGAGTTCATAATTTAGCAAATATTTTTTGAAGTTCGGGATTATACTGAATGAATACTGGATCATTCATATAAAAACGCAATTCGCTTTAAAATTTACATCAAAGATGAACCAGGAGATTGGGCGATTTTGTTCGTTTTCATTTCTACATATCATCATTCTTTAGAATTTTTTAGATTTCGTTTTGAAAATCCTTTTTCCGAATACATGAGTTGAAAACAAACGAAAGTACGGCTGAAAAAAAGAAAAAAGAAAAGAAGAAATCAAAAAAAGGGCTTCTCATTGAAAAAAAAAGAGGAGAAATGAGAACATGATTTCAAAAAAAAGACCTTTGCAGTGCCGAACAACTTGCACGCTATGCAAAGGGAAACAGAAGTGACAAAATAATTATGTAGCGGGAAGACGAATCTTTATCTTTCTCAGAACTTTCCAAAAAGACAAGAAGACATTATTTAGGTCCCACCACACACTTTTTTCATAACTTCGAAGATTCTGAAAAGTTGTCTTTGTATTCGAAGTTATTCCACATTGAAGGCTCATGACTACATTTTTATGCATCTGAAAGAAATGAAACTGAACTCTCGTTTTTATTGAGAATTTTTTTTCACTGACGAGTACTCATCATTGTTGAAATAATAATTTCTCATATTAATGATACCTACTAAGCAGTAAGCACGCATATCTGACCATAAATAATCACTAGAAGGATAATTTCTTCACTTACTCAACTCATAATCTCAATTCATTAGAATCAAATCGAATCTACTATGCAGAAACAGCACAAAAATAATTTAGAAACTTTTTTTTCATCAGAGAGAAAAGCGCTGGGGTCGGAGGCGAATTGTTATTCTGCGGAGAGGACAGTGATAAGTATATAAGTAGTACTATGAAATATTACAATGATACTTCGGAAGGCCGTTGGTTTGTTCCATTGGACAGGTATCACTTTCAAATTCTCATCTTACGTTAATCACCATCGAAAACATTTTCTCATACCCTTTTCTCACCCTCCAACCACGTTCCAACCAGCGTTACAGCCGAAGACCCTACTAAAGGAAGTATTACGTTATCTTCACAATCCAAAGCTGTACTCGATACTGGTTCAAATAGAATTGCAGGGCCTGAATCGAATTTGACACAATTTTTGAACGCTGTTAGCTCTTACATAATTGGAAATTCCAAACAACAAGAGGTAAATTTAGATAATAATCAGAATGGCTATAGAGAAATTCTCATAATTTTACTGTTTTCATTTAAAAAAACAAAAAAAATTGCATTATTTGTAGGTTGATTGCCAGCAGACTAACCTTTTGCCAAATGTAGTATTCAGTATTGCTGGAACAAAGTACACTTTTACTAGCGACGATTATATTGTTAAGCTTGGCAGGGTAGGTATTATTATATCAATTTTATATTTTTTTCAAATGGTGGATGAAAGTAAGTACAAATTTCATCTATCATCTGTATTATTTGCACAGAGAACACAACGCTGCTTTATTGGTATCCTTGGAGTTCAAGTCGGGCAATGGATTTTGGGAGAACCTTTTTTCAGAAAATACTACACAGTGTTTGATATAAAAAATCGTAGAATAGGAATAGCCCAGAGTAAAGGATGAATATTAAATTTTCTCTGAAAATTCTCAAACTATTTTATGAATTTGAATTATTCATAATCAAAACTCCAAAGTACAAACTTTCGAACTTACTTTGAGATTCCTCAATTCGGCTTTCAAAGAGCCACAAAAGTTGCTAAAAATTGTTCTATTTATGATTTGAACTTCTTTTTTTACCTATTGGCAAAAAATCATAGGGTGTACTAAAAATATTTTCTCACATCATAATATCACGTCAAGCACTCGAAATCTTAAAAAGATGGGTGTACTTTCGAAGGATTTTTCAGCCAACATTCACTTTATGCCTTTTGGAAAAATTTCAGTCGACAGAAAATTGACACCTTCTAATCGACTACCTAGCACATATTTTTTAAAAATGATGCATACGCAAATTCCATTTAAAAGGAAGTAAATCAAGTGGCACAGATCTGGTCCGCCAAACTAAAAAATCAAAAAAAAATTACTGAGAAATGATCCCACAAAAAAAATTAATTGCATAGAACTAACATTGGTACCTAAGTGGACACAGCCAACAGATTTCATTCCATATTCCACAATAATACCTTACCATCGATATTTCAACAACTATAAAATTCATTGAGAACGATAAGAGTATAAAAATTGTAATTTAAATGAACAATCGCATGGCTCAGTGTCAAGGTCGTTCTCAAGCATTATGTTAATGATAAAAAATCGTCAGAAGTGCACTCACCTAAGCCAATGAAATACTCTGGCGTTTTACCAATACAGTACTTCCTATTGTTGGACTCAATCAGATCAATTGTTTGAAAATGAAGTTGATTTCTTTTTTGCTGCTCTTTTTATTAATGGAAATGCATAATGCGAGGCAAAAAACTACTCCAAATGTTATACGGTAAGCAGAAATCGAACTTTTACAAAATGTGAATCTTCTATCACGAAGATATTTAATATCAACTGGTATTTTCAAGAATTCCTTTGTCAAAAACTCGAAAAAGGATGAATTCAGCAAATGCGAGGTCCATCATTTTGGAAGACATAGTAAGCATCTAATGTAACTATTCTTATGAGAAGGTTTAGGTACCGAAAACCCACAAAAATGCCTTAGATTTTGATGAAAATTATTTACACAGAGCGTTGGGAACCTACATTCAAATTTTTGATCCGCAGCCTCTGGATCACCCCCCCTGGCAATAACAAATCTCAAAAAAAAAAAGGGTGACCCTCGTATGTTTTCTGAAACGAGGTCATCTTTGATCAGTTGTCAATTTACATCAAAAATAATAAAGTCAATCTTTTGAGATTTGTTGTGATTACACTTCGGGGGAAGGGCGGACGAGATATTAGATATTGGATTTCTCAACTGAAAATTCAAATTTTTACCCCTTTCCATTGAATGGTCTTGTTTTACAGGGAAACTCTGTTGGCAGGATATCAATTGGGAAGCCAAAACAAGATTTAATGGTGTGGTTTGATACAGGATCCACTGTTTTGTGGGTATTTTCGAACAAATATGATACCTGCGAACCGAATTTTGAAACAGTGATCAGTAAGTAGGTACTACCCCAGACTACCTCAATATAGAATATATGATGCTCTTAGTTTTTGATTATTCATCATTTGGCATTGAAAAATACATAAGTTTTACAAACAAGTACTTTTACAACTAAAACACAAATCATGAAACTATACAATTTTCCCACAGAGAAGCAAAACCTATATGACCATGAAGCTTCATCAAGCTTCCAGCCATCTCTCAATCGTTTGAAAGAACCCAGGCCTCAACTAATTGTGTATGGAATTGGATGGGTGTTCGGATTCAAGGCAAATGATGTAATTACAGTAAGTATTATATTTGTATCATCCTACTGAAAAGTCAAAAAAATCTGGCACAACGCTCATAAAATTGTTTAGACTGAATAATATCCTAAATTCGATGAAAAAATTTTACAGATGGAAGGCAAAGAAATAAGGAGGGATTTTTTGGAAGTTACAAAAACTACTAAACATAGAGCGGAGCAAGGAAGCAATGGTTTCGTGGGATTAAGGTATCATCCAACAAAAGGCAACATAGCGTCGATACTTTGTGATGAAATGAAAGCAGAACAGAAATTTTCCTACTATTTACCAAAGTAAGTGACGTTTTAGACGAAGTAATCCTCATTCAGATTTTTAAAAAACTCGCCAACAAAACACAGGATTGCAGGATAATTCAATTTTGACGACCGAGGTTATAAATCTGCATTAAAGTTGAACCAGCCAAATGATAGCTTCTAACATTTCATTACTTAGGGTTTTCACAAGAGGTGAAAAAATAGGTTAAGAAAAATTATTCCAATCTATTCCAAGGGATGAGCCTTAAAAGTAATCACACGGTTCAACTGAAAAAAATGATAAGATGATTTTTTAAAAAAAATAAATCGATATGGAGAAGTACCTACTATTTTGAATTATTGAAACGTTCGGCCCTTCAACTCACAAAAATTGCAAGTGATTGATATTTTTTTTGAAATTAGTACCCAACTTGAAATTTGTTCTCAGAGTTTTCAACCAGAAACATGATGGAAAAGGTGAATTATTGTTCTGCGGAGAAGACCAAACAAAGTATATTGAAGGTACCATGAAATACATCAATGAAACTGATCCTGGTACTTGGTACATTCCACTGGACAGGTACTGCATTCATATTCATGAAACCATTTCACCCATTGTAAGAAATAATTTCTACAAATACACATTTTTCTTTCACCTCCTCTCTCTTTTTCAATCAGTGTTACAATGGAAGAATCAAAAACAGCTACTGTAATAGCATCAAAAAATATAGTTTTAGTTGATTCGGGTTCAAATCGAATTTTCGGACCAGAAGCGGATTTGAAAATTTTTTTGGATTCCTTGAAACCGTACTTAATTGGAGATACCCCATATCAAGAGGTTATTTCAGACATATTTTAAGAATATCCTCAGTTCTTCATCTGTTTACTTTTTTTTTGGCTGACAAAATTGTTTTGCAGGTTCATTGCAATCGCATACATCTGTTCCCAAAGATGATCTTTACTATTGATGGAACAAATTTTACTTTTATTGGACGCGATTACACAATGAAGGTATGATTGTACGGATTTCATGAAACTTTTTTCAAATTATGAATTAAAAGCAGTATTAATTCAACATACCTACCTAATTTTCATTTGTGATATTTGTGCAGGTAGGAAAAAACTGTTTCGTTTTAATTAATCCGCGTAAAGTAAATCCTAGATGGACTTTTGGAGAACCTTTTCTCAGAAAATACTACACAGTATTTGATATGAAAAATCATAAAATCGGAATAGCCCAGAGTAAAGGATAATCTAATAGCTAATGAAGAACATCATCAGACACCTTGAAGTGTTTCATATACAAGTTGAGGTATTGTAAGTATTCTTCAATTTATTACTTTTATCACACTGATTGAAAATTGCAAGAAACTGGCTATTACCTACTTTAAAAATAACTTTTGGAGAATTTTCCATTATTCACAGCAACAGTAATTTCCAGAAAGGTAAGACGATCTCAAATTGACACAAACAGTAGAACAATTGATTCATATTGAATATAAGGGGTGCCCACCTAATACCCCTATAGAGAGCAGCTGATATTTTCCAATATCGACATTTTTCTTCATTTTTTAATACTATTTGTCACAGTACCATACCACAAAAATGTTGTAATAAAAATTAATAAAGAAATTTTTGTCACCAACCAATTGTTTATAATTTTTAGAAATTTGCCAAATTTACTTCCACCTTGTATGTATTTCTTGGGAAACATCCATACGCTCAAAACTGATACCAGTGATACCCAGATCTCATTTTCATTCCACATTAAAACAAGCAATAAACAATTTCTCATTTCAACGGTCATTAAATTCTTTGAAAGTAGAAAATATAAAGATTAGAATTGAAAGAAATGATCATCCGGTCAAGTGCCAAGGTCATTTACAGGCGTTACGTGAAAATTTAAAGAGAAACGATCGAAGAGCACACAAGGCCAGAAGCTTTTTTTTTACCTTTTAAGCTATGTAACATTTTTATATTGATAAATTTGATAATTGTTCAAAAATGAAGTTGATTTTTTGTTTGCTGTTTTTTGTACTAGTAGAAATACATAATGCGAGGCAAAGTAATTCTCCAAAGGTTATAAGGTAAGAGGCAACAATATCAATTTCACAAGATGTGGATTTTCTACACTGCAAAAATTAAAAAATTATAATTTACATTTTCAAGCATACCTTTGACAACAACTCGTAAAAGGACAACTTCAGCAAACGCGAGATCCATCATTATAGATGAGAAGGTAAGCAAATAATTTCTACGACAATGAAAAGTTGAATTTTTAATCCCCCGCCCCACCACTCACAGCCTATTCAATTTGCAAGAAATGAATAAAAAAAATCACATCCAACTTCACAGGACAGCACTACTGGTCCGTTATTAATTAGTGGGAGGCCATTCCAAGATTTTAAGGTGTCGTTTGATACAGGATCACTTGATTTGTGGGTGTTTTCAAGCAAATATGACACCTGTGACCCTTACTGGGAAATAGTCTCCAGTAAGTACGAAATACTATTGCAGATTACTGATCAGTTGACATCAATAAGCATAGAAAAGACAAATGGATCGTTTCTTGCACCAAAACTAACATCATAAGCGATAAAAAAAAAACCACAAAACTACACAATTTTTCCATAGAGAATCAAAAAATGTACGATAGTGAAATTTCATCAACATTCCAAAAAGTTACTTCTCGTTATAAAAACCCTAGAGCAAAATTGATTGAGTATGGAATTGGATGGGTGTTTGGATTCTGGTTGATTGATGTTATTATGGTAAGTGTTTGGCATCTATACTGTATATCTATATTGAATTTATATTATATAAAAGAGCATCAGGGAGATTGATTGAAATCAAACATTTCAATTCGTTTAAATGGAATTGAGATGTTCAATACCGAATAAATAAATTCTCCGGCGTGCAAGAAAAGCAGCATTTTTCTGCTCGCAGTCGCCGATAATTTCTGCACCTATTTTTTTGTGGAATTCTGATTTTTTTCTGTGGAATTCTACCGTTTAGTTTTTCTCCTAGAACGCCTGCTCTTTTCCGTTAATTTTTCTGCTTTTTTTTTTGCAAACCGGGTCGAATCCATTCAAAAAATATTTTGTTGCAAACCTCAGCTCAGATATGGACAAACCTCTACGCTCAAACATTCAATAAGAATAAACTTAGAGTTACAAACAGAACTCATCAAAAATTCAAACTTTGAATTCAACTATGGTAAAAATTTCACAGCTGGACGGCATCAGAATTAAGAGAAGATTTCTGGAAGTAACAAAAACATCCAGAAATAGAGCGGAACGAGGAAATATTAACGGTATACTTGGACTACGGTATCAACCTAAAAAAAGCAGCATCGTGTCGAATTTTTGCGATAAATTTCAAGCAGAACATAAATTCTCCTACTATTTACCAAAGTAAGCGCCATTCAAGAAAATCGAACACCCATTCAAACTTCTGAAAAACACACAAAATACTGGGACATTAAGTATCATGCTAGTTAATTATTCATACTCGAAATTGTCAACAGGCTTGATACAAAGGGTGAATTATTGCTCTGCGGAGAAAACAAAACCAAATATGTTGAAAATACCATGAAATACATCGATGAGACTGATCCTGGTACGTGGTTCCTTCCACTCGACAGGTAATGTTTTCATATTCACCTATCCAGTCACTTGTAAGAAATAATATTTTCAAACACCTACGAGTGCATGATCCTATCACCATCATTCTCTGTTTCAATCAGTGTTGAAATGGAAGAAACTTCAGGAGATTACCCATTATCATCAAAAAATAAGGTTTTAATTGATACCGGTGCAACGCATATTTTTGGACCAGCTGAAGATTTAGGAGCGTTTTCAATCAGCTTGCAATCTTTCTTTATTGGAAATCTCCCAAATCAAAAAGTTATTTGAAACTTTTCATAGAATACTCATTGCGTTATCTTCAATCATTTTTTAAACCAATTTTTGGTCTAACAAAAAACAATTCTTTGCAGGTCGATTGCCGATATATTCACCTCTTTCCAAAGTTGGCTTTCACTATGAATGGAACAAAATTTACCCTCACAGGATATGAATACACAATTGCGGTATGATTACATAGATTTCGCAGTACTTTATTCAAATCATTTTCAATTAGTAGGTACTAGGTACAGATTTGGTTCATCATACGTGTTACATATTTGTACAGGTAAAAAATGAATGCTGGGTTTTAATCAGTGCACGTGAAGAAGTGCCTTGGTGGACTTTGGGAGAACCTTTTCTCAGAAAATACTACACGGTTTTCGATATGAAAAACCATAGAATCGGATTTGCCGAAAGTAAAGGATAGTTATTAAGTACTTTGATTTGATCATCTGATCAACGAGTAGAAAAGCAATAAGTAGGTATGCTCCATGAAAACAAATTAATTCTGTGCATACTGCATGTGCATAGCATTGGTGCAAAGGAAGGGACGGGAGGGCTCTAACGCCCCAAGCTCGGATTTTTTTTGCAAAATTATCAAAAAAATTCATTTTTTTACTTTTCCAACAGTATTTTTTCAAAATAATTTAAAAATTTGATAATTTTTGATTACTTACTTATTCAGTCAGAAAACAAAGATTCATCAATAAATTCCCAATTTGCCAAAAAAAATTAATGATTTTTTTCTGAAAGATCAGTGCGAAATGACCAATTTGAAATTTGGCCCCCATCTTATTTTTCTAAAATTCTCAATCCCTCCCTTAATTAATTTCTGTGTGCACCTAACCTGCATAAACCTCCAAGCGTTATATTCAAATTGATACAATGATACAAAAAAAAAATTCAAAAAAAAATTTGGTTAAAACAATTTTGTGCTTCTTTTCAATCTATTTACCTATCTACTTTTAAATCTGTACCTGGTAAGAGAATGAGATACTTGAAAATTTTAAATTTCTTTCGCAAAAGATTCACCTTGCATGAAAAAGTTTGAGGTATTTGAAGTAGGTAGACACTGAAACAACACCAAAACATTTTAAGCATACCAAGATGTAGGGCAAACATAAATAGATTTATCAATTTTTTTCAAAAATGTAAAGAAATGGGGTAAGTACATCCCAAGACGAATTTTGAAAAAATTTTCAATGTTCACGTCAAATGTGCAATCCTTCAGCGAGGTCAGAAGATATGCATTAAATTTATGCAATGAACAGAAAATTTTGATGGATCTGAAGATGAAAGGGATGTGCGCTTCCGTAAAAAGTAACTGATGTTTTCCCATATCAATGTTATAAATAAATAATAAATGGATATCCATTGTCCATGTTTTTGCTCTTCTAAGTACAAGAATTTATGTTTAAAAAGATGAATAAATTTTTACACGAACTCAGCTGACACTAACTCTTGGAAAATCATCAAATGAACCTTAAATTCGCACCTATTGGATATCCATGGGTTGAAAATTGTCCATCGGACAATGTACAATTACCTACCTGTATCTAAATTGAAAAATTTACACAAAGGTTGGAATGAATATAGTATGTTTTTTTTAACTTGAGCCCTGACTTATCGTAAACAAAACTGAATTAACCAATAGAAAGCGTTAAAAATTCGGCGTTGTTGCCACTAATTTTTTCAACTCATAAATGATGGGCTCAGTAATATTCGGCTCTTTTTATAAACACTGTAAATTTTTTCAAATTAGTAATTTACCAAAATGAAATATCTTATCAACAATACACTTGGCAACACCAGGAAAAAGTCAGGGCTCAAGTTAAAAAAAAAAAAACAGACTATAAATTAACAGCTCTGTAACCTTAAAGCCAAAGAAAAGTATACTCAAAAATTTCGATTTTAGGTTTCAGTATCTTTGAAAAGCAAAGACTGAGACATATTTAAAAATGAATGGGAAGCCCTGTCTTTGCAGTTAGCTGCGACACATCTAAAGATGTTATTAGGAAGAAGAAAGAGACAACATTTGAAATGGAGTGGTTTTTTTTGGCCAACTTTGTCACATACTATGAACATCATACATGA
Organism: Pseudococcus jackbeardsleyi; assembly: GCA_038380155.1. Taxonomy (NCBI): domain Eukaryota; kingdom Metazoa; phylum Arthropoda; class Insecta; order Hemiptera; family Pseudococcidae; genus Pseudococcus; species Pseudococcus jackbeardsleyi. The sequence goes on from CM076238.1 coordinate 47,487,720, forward strand.
AAACTTTTCAAGCTATAAAATTTCAATCAAAACATGCCGATTTTATGTATCAAGTAAATTTCTCGACGGACTTATGTTCATGAAGGTTTATTGGTTGCAAAAACTTATTGAAAGATAATAAAAATTGGAATTCGAAAAATGATCCAATCAACCCAGTGCCAAAGTCATATTGAGGCGATATTTGATAAATACATGGAATCATTTATTGCGCTTCAAGCTATTTAGCGAATTGCTCAGAAATGAAGTTGATTATTTGTTTGCTGTTCTGTTTATCATCAGAAATGGGTAAGGCAAGACGAAGAACTTCCTCCAAGGTAATTCGGTAAGAGACAATAATATTACATTTAAAAAATGTAGATTTCGTACCATGAAGAAAGTAACCATCAACTTATATTTTCAACAATACCTTTGATACAAGCTCACGAGAAGATGAAATCAGCAAATGCAAGGTCTCTAATTGTGGAAGACTTGGTAAGCATACAATGTAAATATTCTCAAGGTATTTGGAGGAAGGAGGCATGAAAAAATTATATCAAGATTTTGATAAAAATTGCCGCTATACAAAATTAACACAGAACATGGTGACGTTTCTACAGGGTAAACCTGTTGCTCTAATAAAGATTGGGTGGCCACAAAAAGAATTCAAGGTGATTATAGATACAGGATCCTTTGAATTATATATCCTTTCAAACAAGTATGATACCTGTGACCCAAATTCAGAAATTGTGTCCAGTAAGTATAGAATATCACCACAGGTCATTAATTCTTCGACACTGATGAATTCAGAAATAAATGAAACGAAAGCAATAAGCAAAAAGAATTAAGAAAATCATAAAATTATGATTTTTCCACAGAGAGGAAAGATTTATACCAAAGTGAAGCTTCAGAAGACTACAGACGGGTTACTACTTATAATAATAATACTAAAGCAGATATTTTAACGTATGGATTTGTTGATTGGGTGTTTGGATTCTGGGCAAGTGATATTGTTGTAGTAAGTGTTTATTTATTCTATACCCATTATAAGTTCAAAAATTCCTACTTCTTCAGTGTAATATTCCACATGTTCATTTATGGTGAAATATTCTAGTTGGTTTGGAGATTTAGAAAGAACTTGGCATCCAATATTTAATAAATTATTCCGTGAATTCCAAAATTTTTGGATGCAAAAGAATAATTTAGAAAAATATGCAAAATAAAAACTAGAAGAAAAATGAAAAAAAATCTGAGAAACCGACACCATGATCAAATTAAAACTAGTTTTGGTTTTGGCTTCAGTCATAGCCACCGGCTCTAAGCAGTCCAATCATGAGAAGCTAAACTACAACTGACGAGCAAAATTTGAAAAAAGAACAAAAAACCAAAACTAAAAAATTTGAAAACTCAAAACAAAAATCATATCCCAAATCCTTCTAAAAACCAAAACCACTCTCTAAATCTGAATCAGTCAAAAAACTGAAAATTCACTGATTAAACAGCGAAAAGTGTGCAACTATCAATCAGTGAAATTTGACAGTCAATCAGTGAAAAATTACTGATTCAAATAGTGAATTTTAATTTTTGAATCGGTAATATTTTTTCAACTACTGAAATGAATCGGTAAAAATTTAAATTTACTAATTCAATCAGTGAATAATTACTGATTCAATCAGTAAATTAAAATTTTTACCGATTTAAAAATGAAAATTCACTGATTAAATCGGTAAAATTTTCACTGATTTCTTCAGTTGCACACTTTTGTCTTATTAATCAGTGAATTTTGACTGATTCAAGTTTAGAGAGCAATAAAAAAAATTTGTTCTGCTTCCAATGATTGCCTGTGACACTCAAAAGATTCAATTAGAAAGCATGGGAAGAAAGAAATTATGCAGAAGTTAGGACTTCTGAGGGATCTTGTTACTTTTGAATTCAATATCGGCAAACTTTTTTCCAGTTGGATGGCATCAAAATTCGGAGGAGCTTTCTGGAAGTAACAAAAACAACAAAATATAAAGCATCGGGAGCAAGTAGTGGTCTCATGGGATTACGATATCACCCAAGAAAAGGCAACATTGTAACGATTTTTTGTGACAAACTTCTTCGAGCAAAACATAAATTTTCCTATTATTTACCTCTGTAAGTGATGTTCAAGGAAACTAACACTCATTATTCAATGTTTAGCTCAATATCGACACAATACAGAACTAAATGGGTATGAACAGTGAAAGGCTTCTAAATTCGCAATAGTTTCCTTGACATGAAAAAAAGATTTATAAATGTCATACCTACTACATGATTTTCAAGGGTTAATATGCCATCATAAAAAGTAACTTTAAAAAAAAGGAGGGAAAAGCAAAAATAATGTCCATTAAAAAAAAAAAAGAACTTGGATGGAAATACAATTTTGAGAGAGGGCGCCATCAAAACACCAAAATTCTTTTTTTCTGACAAAAAAGTACAGGAATTTGTATTCTGACAAATTAAACACATCAATATGTTCTATGTCTTGAGGTTGCAACTCATTCACTATTTTTGGAAGGTGAAAAGAGAAGGGAATAGAAACATTATCAATGAAAGATTTTCATGTATTTTTAAGTGAAAGAATTCTACAATTCTGAAAAAGGGAAGAAAATAAATTGAAAATTTTAATGTGATTCAAAAAGTAATTTCCAATTTTTGAAAAAATCAACACTTTCAAAACTATTAAAAAAATCTGTGTTTTAATGGGAGAAAAATTTTTACCCAAGCAACCCAAAATTCGCTTCAAGTGATAATTTCTCACAAATACCTCTCAGTTTACTTAACATAGGTAGATACTTTACTCGAATTAATAAAATAAGGAGAAAATTATCCATAGACATTCTTTTTCGCAGAGTTTATGAGCAAAATTATGGCATAAATGGTGAATTATTACTATGCGGAGAAGACCAATCCAAATATGTCTCCGGTACTATGAAATACATCAACGAAACTACTCCGGGTGATTGGGTTATCAGACTTGACAAGTACATTTATTATGCATATTTATGTACCTATCCATCGCATTTGTAAATGAAATTATTTCTCCTCCATTTCAACTCTCTGTTTGGAGCAGTGCTGCATTGGAAAATCAAGGTTTAGAAGAGCAGTATATAATGTCAACGAAAAGGCTAGCATACGTTGATACAGGCTCCAATGCAATCTTTGCACCAGCTGCAGATTTGAAAAAGTTATTTGAAATGTTGAAACCGGCTGAAATTGAAAAGAACGCATATTATCAGAAGGTTATTTTTCAGGCATATTTCAAAATATCCATTGCAGTATTCGCTCACATTATTTTACTCTTTTTGCCAATTTTTTTGCAGATTAATTGTCAGTATGTTCATATCTTTCCAAATATTACATTCACTATCGACGGTACAAAGTTCACCTTAACCCCATTTGAATACACAGTAATGGTATGATACACAGATCTCACAGCACTTGCTTACTTAAAATCATGAATTTGAATGGGGACCAATTCGATTAATTATTTGTGGTGTTTGTACAGGTACGTTTTTCCTGCTATAATTTAGTCGCGGCAGCAGAAGGATGGGATTTTTGGATTTTGGGAGAACCTTTCCTCAGAAAATATTACACAGTATTTGATATAAAAAATCATAGAATTGGATTTGCCGAAAGCAAAGGATAGTTATTACTTGACTAATCAGTGAATAAAAACAACTGTGTTTGATTTTAGTAACACATTAATTCAGAGCATTAATCTATAACACCAGAATACATACAACAGGTACCAATACTGAGAAAAAAGATTCAAATCTTGGCACCAACCAAAAATAAATTACATTAGTCGACACGATTTTTGTTTCTGTTTCCTCAATGTGAAATTTGGGTTACTTTTATGTAACTCATTAAGGAAAAATTTTTTTTTTGACCAAAGTTTATTTTTTGGGGGGAGGGGGGTCGGGAGGCCAAAAAACTGATTTTTCGCGGGCAATAAGCCCGAGTATTACAAAAAAATTTGAAAATTTTTTTTTGAACTAATCGTATAGAAAATTTCACAGCGAATCCCATGCCGCAAACCGCAGACCTCCATCTCGTTTAGAAAAAAAGTTACAGCTCGTTCTTTTCAAAATTTTGTGAAAAAATTGTATTTTTTGGAGTATTTTTCGCAAAAAAGTGAAATTTGAGAGAAAAATAAGGGTTTTAAGGTCATAATGACCATGATGAGAGTTGTAGATAATTTCACGGCGAATTGAATGCCGCAAACCGCGGATCTCTATCTCTTTTAGAAAAAAAGTTACAGCTCATTCTTTCCAAAATTCTGTGAAAAAACCGCATTTCATTTTTTCGTGAGAAAGACACAAGAAATACGATTTTTTCACAAAATTTTGGAAAAAAGAGCTGTAAATTTTTTACTAAACGAGATGGAGGTGTGCGGTTTGCGGCATTCAATTCGCCGTAAAATTTTCCATAAGATTGGTCCAAAAATTTTTTTTCAAATTTATTTGTAATGCTCAGGCTTATTGCCCTCGAAAAATCAGTTTTTTGGCTCCCCCACCCCCAAAGCAAACTTTGGAAGCCAGGATTGAGCAAGGTGATGTATTTTGATGCCTAGAAACAGAATTTTGGCATGAGAGCCTACAAGCAGAACTTAATTTTGTCGACCTGTGAAATCGAATTGAAGCGATAAAATCTCGAGTACAACATATTTTTCACGTTCCAAAATCTGGTATTAGGTTCAGAGGCAAAACACACGATTCAAACTCAAAAAATTGAAACGTCCAGCTTCTAACTGAGAAAATTTGATAATTTGGAAGGTAATCCAATCACATGGGCAAAAAACCGTTGGCGCTGGAATTTTCTGTTCCAGTTCCAGAACTTTTTTTTTTTGTCGACCTGTGTTCTTCACTTGGAAAAATATATTGAAGACTTAATTTTGCCAATTTTTACGCAATTGCTCAAGTTCAAGAAGCAATGGTTCAGCCTGCGGGTGGTATCAGAAGTAGAAGTTATTTTAGGAGTACTTCTGCATGTAAATCACTCCAATATGAATTTGAGCACAATCGATGCAAAAAAAATTGTTTTGGAATGGACCGACTTAGCTTTAATTTAGACTACAAAAAGCACGAGGGATAAAAAATGTTTAAAGCAAAATTCTCACGTTCTTGCAAATTTCTACTTTTGGTCACCTGTTTAACAGGGCGATGTTTTGTCTAAAAAAAAAAAACATGATATGAAATTTTTGCATGCTTGTATGGAGGCCACAAATACATTTTAAGACATTCAAGTTAGAAGTTGATCGGCTGTTTTGGAATGGTCGCCTCAAAAATGTAAATAGAATGCACCAATGTTTTAAAACATAACATATGGGAGGGGCTGTAATGTATTTTCATATTTTCCACCATTTAGAGAAAAATGTCCGACATTAAGGAGCAATGGTTCAGCCCTTGAACGTTAACGGCCTGAAAATTTCTGAGGATTACTTTTTTCGCCTGAACAACAATTCCTGTGTATTTGAGCGACAATAACCAAAATAATTTTCTTCTTCATAAGAGGCCCAACGCCATCAAAAAAAAGAGAGGGTAATCAGGGCTTACGCGGGGAAAATTTCATCACACACTCTGGACACCATGAATGGTGGATTTTCAAGCAATAAAATTGAGCTCTTCATATAGGAATTATTTACAGGCAATATGTAAGTTTCTCCTGGGCTGTAAGCTGTATGTTCATGGTAGGAATGAATAAAATGACTTCAAGTAAGTGAGTATGTACAAGATGGAAAAATTTCAATTGTTCCACAGATTTTTGACATCTCGAGTTTTAAATTTAGGCTGAAATTTAATAGGTAAGTAGAAGTACCTTCACCTATACAGTGAAAGCTTCACATTTCCAAGCATTTCACCGCTTCTAAGAAAGGAAATAAGTGTGTCAAAAATTTCTCATCATTCAATTTTTTAAAAATAAATCTAAATGTAAAATTTTGAAACTCAGGATTATTCAAATATCCCATCCAAAAAACAGGAATTTGTATTCTAGCTGACAAATTGAATATTCTAACGCATTATGTACACCTACGCACATTAAAATTGCCTCCTGTGTGAAAAATGCGATCATAATCGAACCGAGGAAACAGATATTTTCAAATTTATATGAAGAATCATTACATTTTCGATCACGACGACCTTGTCCTAATCCCAGTCACGCGACAACCAACCAAAAATATCGTATTGTGGAACAAATAATAATCCATTGGCGGCTTAATAACATTTTTATTCTTGTGAAAATTCGAGAATCTGGACTCGAATTAAATGCTCGAAAAACAGAGTTGTTTCAAAAAACAACCGACCATCTGGGTTTTACCCTGGCTAAAGCTGAAATTGGCAAACAAAATAAAAAAATTGAAAAATATGCATTTCTCCAGAAGCACGCTGAGTTATTGAAAATGGTAAATTTTCATTGAAAAATGGTAAGGAAATATTTTTAGCTCTGATTGATTTGACCGGATTATGTGCAAAATTTATCCCTCACTACCAATAGATCACTAAAGATTTATAGGCCTTGACTGCTGATAAGGTTGAGTTCAAATGGGGTGAAGCTCAAGACAGAGCTTTCCAATTGCTTAGTGATGCTTATCGCACAGATTTTAAAACTATGCCACCCCAAAGTGAGCATGATATGTACGTCGATACTCAACCAACCATGGACTGCATGAATGGGGCAATTTACCAAATAATTTATGGTGAAAAACGAATGGTTATGTTCACTGGAGATTATTTTAAGCCGCACCAGAAAAATTTCACGATTTTAGACAGAGAAATGTATGTACAATCTCATCATGATTTACAAAAAAAACTTGGTATTTGGCTATTAGGTAGTACCATTCATGTCAGAAAAGACTTGAAACCTTGAATGCAAAAGTCTGGCTCTTACACATAGAAAAAAGAATTAATTCTATATTTGAATTATGAGTTCAAAAGCTTTATTTTAGCTTATTTTTCTTATTAATTTAATTTTAAAAAAATTGATTATTTTATAAAATTTAATAATTAATGTTTTTAAAAAAGATTAATATTATTAATTTTTATAAATAAAATTTATTTATAAAATTTTATTTTTTTTTTTTACCAGCAGCTTGGATAGCATGACTAAATGGTTTTGATATCAAATACGACATCAAACAGCAACCGAGCTTATACAAACTACAAGCTCCAGAATTAACATATACAAAGTATCCTACTGTCATTCCTCAAAAAGGCCAGAGTAAAACAGTAACTCAACCGTTTGAATTAAATTTCACACAGGCCATGACAAATACTTTGATGGATCATTTGGAAAATATCCATAGTTATCAGAAAGAAGATAAAAATATTCAAGCAATCATGTTAATTCTGAAAACTACAGTACCAGCTTTCAACAAAACGCTGAGAAACCGCCAAGTTGCAAAAGCCAGAAAATTTAAAATAAGAACTGATGAAGAAGGTAACGAAACCTTGTGCCAAAAATTAAGAAATGGAATCGCGGTGCTATGTATGCCGAATATTCTATTTTATGATACGATTGATTATTTGCATGACCTATAAATGGTCATCTTGGTGCATTTGAATCCGCGATTTCATAGGAATCGAAAATTAATGAGACGAAAACTTCATTTACAGAGCTGCTCAAGTCTGCGAAGCAATGATCCCCAGTCCCTCGATGTCGCAAAGGGGAGCTAAATTTTTTAGGGAAGGGCAACTTCACTTTAAAAAACCTTCAAAGAGAATTTGAGCAACTGCAGCGTTAATGAATTTTCCTAATCCCCTCCCCCCAAAAAAAAATCGTGGTAAAGTTGAAATTTTGAATCAACTGACATTAAAATAAGAATGTACAAAATAGAGAAATTTGAAACGTTCCACAGATTTTATTTTCATTCCACACCCAAACAATAATGCCATCAATAATTTTTTCAATTTTAATTGCCATACAACTCATAAAAGTGGAGGATTATAAAAATTGGAATTTGAAAAAATAATCATTCAGCGGAATGCCAAGGTCATTATGAGGCACCAAGTTGATAATCATCGAGCTCACTAACTACTATTGCGCTTCAAGTTGTATATCGTCTTTCATCAACAAACTCAATATAATTGATCGTTCAAAAATGAAGTGTATTTCTTTTTTGCTGTTTTTTTTATTCGTAGAAATGCGATATGCTGAACAAATAACTTCTTCAAAGGTTTTACGGTAAGAGAACAAAAGTGTAGATATAAGAAAAATGTAGATTTCGTGCAACGTAGAAAATAAATAAAACTTGTATTTTCAAGAATACCTTTGACAACAACCTTTAAGAAGATGAAATCAGCACATGGAAGACCCTCAAGATCTATAGTTATAGAAGACTTGGTAAGCATGCAATGTGACTATATTCTTACGGCCTAATTGTATAAGAAAAAGACAGAATATTTTGACAAAAATTGTTGACACAATTCACAAATAACATCGGGGACATTTTTACAGGGTAAAACTGTGGGTCTGATAGGTGTTGGTATGCCACAAAAAGATTTCAAGGTGGTTTTCGATACAGGATCAACCGAATCGTGGGTATTCTCAGACAAATATGATACCTGTGATCCATTTTCCGATTTGGTGTTGAGTGAGTACAAAATATCATCACAGATTATTGATCATTTGGCCTCAACATGTGCAGAAATACGAAATAAATATTTTCACACTAAAAATACATAATGAGCAAAAATAATAAAATCACAAAACCATATGATTTTTAAACAGAACAGCAAACGTTGTACAGTCATGATAGTTCATCAAAATACGAACCGATACTTACACCTCAAAAAAACCCAGTAGGAGATGTGATAAAGTATGGAATTGGTTGGGTGTTTGGATTTTGGGCAAGTGATCTGATTACAGTAAGTGTTGACGTTAAGTTTACAATCGTATCTATTATAAAAACTGTGAAGAGGTTACTGCCAGTTTGAAAAACCTCTTGCGAGGTCGATTTGGAATTACATATCTGAATTCGTTAGAAGGAAACTGCGAGTTCAATGCCTTAATGAATAATTTAATTCAAAAAATATTCGACTGCAAGACATTAGGAAGAGAAAAACTCCCATCAGCAAAGTTTAGACTTCTTAGAGCATCTTTTCTCTCGAATTGAAGTGCGATTAAAATTTTACAGGTGGATGGTGTCTATCTTCGAAAGAAATTTTTGGAAGTGACAAAGGCAGACCAACAAAAATCTAAGCGAGAATTTAGAAACGGTCTTGTGGGATTAAAGTATCATCCAACAAAAGGAAACATTATATCAGAAGTTTGTGATAGTCTTGGTCGCCCAGAAAAGAAATTTTCTTATTATTTACCCAAGTAAGTTGAAAAAAACAATTTGAGAATTGAAATTGTGCCACAGATAGGTAATTCGGTATAGTACCAACAATTATTATATTTTCGATCATGATATCTCCTCCTACTTTAAAACCGACCAAAATTATTTTGCTTTGAGACGAATACCTAACTCACGAGTGTTTTTAAAACTCATCATTTTCATTTTTCAATGAGTACGAACAAAATTTCACATTGAAAAAGCTTGATATTTCTCAAAAAATTCAAGGGTTTGGGGAGAGGGAAAGGAAAGAAAAGCAAAAATTCTTTATTCTGAAAAAAGGGAAAGAATAAATCAAAAATTTCAGTTCAATTTAAAAAAAAAAACTCATATTATATTTTGAAAAAAAAAAAAGGGTGATCCACATTTGTTTAAAATTAGATTTAATTTCCTATACAAATACCCAATTTTAATTCACAAGAAATACATACTTAAATAAGCATTTCAAATTGTCATGAAAAAAATTTCCTTTTTCACAGAGTTTTTGATCAGAATTATGACAAAAAAGGTGAATTAGTGCTCTGCGCAGAAGACGAACACAAATACGTTCAAGGTACGATGAACTATTACAATGAAAGTGATCCAGGTAGTTGGATGATTCGAATCGACCGGTACATTTTGAATACATAATATTAATGTATACATTGCGTTAAGTACAAGAAATAATTTCTTCCAACACATACTACTCTTTCATTTTTACTCTCTGTTTCGAGCAGCGTTGAAGTGAACTATGTTGAAACACCCTATCACACAGTACAAAAAAAGGCTTTGGTTGATACAGGTACAAATGTAATCATTGGACCAGCGAAGGATTTGGTGAAGTTTTTCAGTATCCTGAACCCCTACGTATTCAATAGCACCTATCCTCAAGAGGTTATTTCAGATTATAGAATACCCATTGTAAAATCCTAAATTACTTTTTATTAAAAAGTATAATTCTTTGTAGGTTGAATGCAGTGCCAGTAACCTTTTCCCACCTTTAACATTCTATATTGGCGGAAAATCGTATACCTTGACGTATTTAGATTACACAATGCTGGTATGATTACGCCAAACTCGCATTACTATTTTTAAATTAAGAATTTTAAACAGCACAAGTTTGATTCATCATTTGTGGCATTTGTACCTACAGATAGACCGAAGCTGCTATGTTTTAATAAAGCCAAGGGATGGAATATACCATTGGACTTTCGGAGAACCTTTTCTCAGAAAATACTACACAGTATTTGATATGAAAAACCATAGAATTGGATTCGCCGACAATAAAGGATAATTTTTTGATTGGTCAGCAAGAAAACTAATACAAAAAATTGTAAATTTTTGAAATCTGAACAAAACATCTCAACAACATAAGTTTCAAGCTCGTTTTTAACTCACTTTCGAACTGTGCTTAGTGATAAGCAGATAAAAATATGTATACTTTATGTCAAAATCTGTAAAATCAAAGATATACAAAACCAATCATTTTTCTTCGTCCATCAAAAGTTCAGCTATCCACTGTCAAATTTGACAAGCAATTTGGATCGAAACAACCCTATAAAAAAAAAGTAGAACAAAACCGATTTCTCAATTTTTATTACACAAAATCTTTTTTTTTTTTTTTGGTAAATATAACCATTTGAAGTAAGAAACAACTTCAAGAGGTGGTGGTGTAATTATTTATTTGATTATTTCTGGAGTTTCTGAATGGTTTGAAAAATGAATTGAAAATGTGTTTTTATTTTAAAAAAAGGATTCTCCAGCATTAAGATTCACATCAAGAATTGAAATAACGATAAATGGTTACAATTTTCAAAAAAATTGTCTGCTTTTGAAACATTTGCCAAAATTTTTAAAAAATTATGAAATTTTTAAAAAAATTATGAAATTTTTAAAAAATTATGAAATTTTTAAATAAAAAAATGAAATACATTCTATTGCCAGAGTGAAGAAAAGGTAAAAAATTAATAACTGAGCTGGAAAACTCTAGAGTTTAATCAAATTTCTGCCAAAATGAAGAAATTTTCTTACTTTTCCGGACGCCCAAAATCCAGTTTCTTTTTCAAGTTTCCTAAAAAAAAATGGACACCCCGACTAAAAGTCTTGGTTCATTTCATGAATTGATTTGAGATTCAAAGCTCAGAGATATCATTACTTATGTAAGCATTGGATCATACGTTATGGAATTGATTTATTCCATAAAGTACGATCCAATGCTTACTCAGTTAACTGATTTAAAATCTAAACTAAAACAATCGCAAAAAATTAGAAATTTTTAAACATCAACTAAGAACATTTTTTTGAACATTCATGCCAAAATAAATATTCAACGAGACTAACCTAAATACATGAAATCAACACGAAAACAACAAATTTCTTTCATCTGAAAATGGAAATGGTAACGATTCAAGAATGACCTCTCTGGTGTTAGTGGTGTCCCCATCAAGCAAGTAGGGTATTTGTTCCTATTTCAAAATTTTATTAAAACATAAAATTGATTAGTATTTCATTATAATTCGTCAAGGTATCAGAACACTAAAATTTTTTAAAAACTACACATGACAAAGAAATTTCCGACACTAACCCAACTAATCTCTATTTTTGAAAAATTACTCAATTCACCTCAATCCTGCGTCTACCTCTAGGGTAACACTTATTAGCTGAGTAGGAATAAATCTATCAACAAGTGCAAGATAGAGAAATTTAATATGCTCCACAGATTTCATTTTCATTCCGCACTCAAACAACAATACCATCAATGATTTTCCATTTGAATGGCCATAAACTTCATCGAGAAGTGAAAGATAATAAAAATTGGAATTTGAAGGGGAAAAATCATTCAGCCAAGTGCCAAGGTCATAGCCAGGCATCACTTGATTAATCAGAGGGAATCGTTTGAAGGGCACTCAACCAGCTCAAAAACTTTTATTGAGATTCAAGCAATGTAGTGTCTTTTATTGGCGAACCTAATTTTAAAAATGAAGTTTATATCTTGTTTGCTGTTCATTCAATTCATAGAAATGCATATTGCGATACATAGGACACCTTCAAATGTTATACGGTAAGATGCAACAATAAAGAAATATTTTGAGGATATGGATCTACAATAAATGAATCAAGTATAAAATTATATTTTTAAGAATACCTCTGAGAGCAATTCGTCCACGAAGACAAGATGCCAATGAAAACACGACGTCACACATTGTTCTGGACGATACCCATGTGAGTATATTCCAAAAAAAGAGAGGACCGAAAAAAAATACAACTTGAGTACGTTGGATTTTGACAAATGTTAAGGACTCAGAACGAGGTAATTTACATTGAGAGGGTGACCTGCCGAAAAATTTTGAATTTTCTACCAAAGCTTATGAATTGATGAAAGTTAATACCAAACGATCATTTGACGTGTTTTAAAATCTACTCAATGTACTAATTTTAATAATGTACTTATTACTAAAAAACCGAATAGTAAAATGAATTCAAATTATGAGGTATTTCACAGGATTTAAATTTAGGTAGGATATCGATTGGGGAGCCCACACAGGATTTCGACGTAGTAATCGACACAGGATCTGGAGATTTGTGGGTATTTTCGAGCAATTATGATACTTGCGATTCGAATTCAGGAGCAGTGTTCCGTAAGCACAAAATATTATAATTAAGAGGCTCAAGAATAGAATTCTCAAAAAATCTTTCATAGAAAAAAAAATTCTTAAATTTTTCTTGATCACTTCAGTAATGTTCAACGTATTTAACTTTCTACGAAAATACCTTGAAAACTACACCTTTCAGAAAAATCTAACCACTTCAACCTAACAGAAAATTTTTTTCTCTAAAACTTACTTCGCTTTCCTCGCGAAGGTGTGGAACAGCAGATCACTAAACTACGAAATTTTTCACAGATAGACAAAAGTTATATAACCGATTGGCTTCAACATCGTCCTCACAGCCCCTAAGTCTTAAGAAACAACCCAAAATACAACTAATCAATTATGCATTGCAATGGGTGTTTGGATTCAAGGCAACGGATAAGATTTCTGTAAGTCTCACTTGCATGTAGCATCTTTTGAAAATGATGAAAATGATGGACAAATTCAAGCTCATTATTTTTATATTATGCATAAGTGGGTTAAAGTTCGTGATACATAAAATCAAATTCAAAAAATCAAAATTTGAGATATTGTTTCATTTTTAAAAATATCCCATGCCCTCCCCTCTCCAGACCAAAAAAGTCGGATCTTTGATGACGAACAAACTATACATATATAGGTATATAAAATTCTAGCCAGTTCCATTTGAAACTTTTTCAGAAAAATTACCACCAATCGATTTTTTACGCAGGATATTCTCAGATCAAATTTTCTGTCACATATGCACTTGCTTTCTGGTGGAGAAGAGGATGGCAATGTCCAAAGTAAAGATCGTTTAAAATTTATTCACGATTTTGAAACATATGGGATTTTCAATGAAAAATTCAATAGTTTGCAGCATGAGAAAAATTCAAAAGTTCTAAAAAATACTAAAAATGGCAGTTTTCCGTTTTTTTTTTTTAAAAAAAAAAAACTTCGCACATTTCAACAATTTTTTGTGATTCTTATTTTGTTACTGAAAATTTTTTTGCAAGCGTTATGCTTCTTTAGATCATTATTAACACTCAGTTATTTTCTCACTGATGAAATTTTTATTTCTATAATAATTCGATTAATAGAAAATCACATTTTTCATCATTTTTTTCTCATATTTTCGTATTTTCCCCCCTTATATTTCCATCTTTTTTCAATCTCAGATTGTCTAAAATCACAACTCCTATCACTAGTAAAAACCTAATTATAGTTTTGAATTTATCAACAGTAAATATTTCAGTTGGGCGGAGTGAAAATCAAAAAGGAATTTCTTGAAGTCACAAAATCGACAAAATATAGAGCACATGCAGCACCGAATGGTATTATGGGTTTGAAATATGACACTAAAAAAGGCAATATTGTATCGATGTTCTGTGATAAAATAGGAGGAGAACATAAATTCTCCTTTTATTTACCAAAGTAAGTTCAAGTTTTATAAAAATATCTTAAATTAACGAATTCATCACCTCAGACTGAATCATATGGAAGTAAAATATCAACTCGCTTTTCAATAAATATCGAAAATTATTGGGGGATCAAAACTTATAAATAAAGGGTTCCAAAAAAAAATTAGCTCTGAAGATTCAGGATCCAATCCCAAGTAACCTAGGTACAAAATGAGTTCAGAAAAGCAGTTAAAATCAGTGTATTCATAATATAAAACAAATTCAAGAAAAGTCAGGAAAAATAGTAATAATTCTACTATCCTGTAAAAATCATGCCGAATCTATAAACACAAAAATCACCTGAAGGGCTGCTTTGGCTGGAACAAGACTTCAGTTTTTGTAACGAGTATGTCCTAGAAAATTCTACCTCCCCTGCTTTTGTATTTTCAAAAATTCGTTTAAAATTAAAATTCCTAAAAATTTTAGGAGGGGGAAAGGGTTAGATTTACGCTTTTTTTAAAAATCGAAGTGCTATTCCAAGTGCAGATAGACTATTCGCACGGTTGCCTAGTAAGCAAAAATTGAAGAAAAATAATATTAATAAGTTTCTGAATTTTTTTTGCTGTCAGAATTAAATGGGGAGGAAAAACCACCAAAGGAGAATTGTTACTATGTGGAAAAGATGAATCAAAATATAAGAAAAACACAATGAAATACCTCGACGAACAGACTCCCGGCCTTTGGACCATTGCTATGAAAAAGTATAATTTTCAAATATCCATCACATTTTTTACAAGTAATCACTACCACTCTTCATTTCAATTAGGGTCACAGTGCAGAGCGAAAAATACGGAAATTATACGATCACAACTGGAAATTCAGCTCTGGTTGATTCGGGTGCAAGTGTAATTGGAGCACCACTGAAATACATGACAAAATTTTTCGAAGATGAGAAGGATTTATTTGACGGATATCAGGAAAAAAAACAGGTTGAAGGAAGCATATTTGAAATACTTATTGTATTATTCTCATTCTGTTGCCTCTTACTTTTTTCATTTTTCATAAAAATACGCGATTTTTTGCAGATTAATTGCAAAAAACGTCATTTGTTGCCAGATATGACATTTCATTCTGCTTCAGAAAAGTTCACACTGACAGGAATGGAATATACTAGAAATGTAATGTGGATTTTACATAAATAGTACTTTTTCCCCTTCGAATAATTGATCTCAACAAGCGCAAACTTTACGTGATCGATATTTTTCAGATATTTAATTCTTGCGCTGTCGCTATTCGCGCACTTGATATGCCGAATTGGATTTTAGGAGAACCTTTTCTCAGGAAATACTACACAGTATTTGATATGAAGAATCATAAAATTGGATTTGCCGAAAACAAAGAATAATTGAATGATATTTAATTGGTCATTGAAAAGTTATACGAATTTTGAACGTAATCAACCAATTCAGTACGAAAAAGTTTGAAAACATCCCAAAGATAGGTTAACATCATATTCTCTAATTAAATACTGGAGATACTTTCAAATTAGGCACACATTTAAAAATTTAATATTTAAATAAGGCATAAATAGAAGCTGGCAATTATGAAGACGAAGCTCAGAAGGAGGGTTTCTTCAATTTTTTCGACTCCAAATGCAATTCTCCAAATTTTCAAAACAAAATAAAGAATTGTTATCAGAAATCAAAGTATTTTATGAAAATATGTAAACTTTCAAATGTATCCAATTTTCAAACAATTCAGCCGAATTCCAACGACATCTTTGGAGTGTCTATTGGGTTGAAAATATATGAACCTTTTTCTGAACTTGAACCAACCCATGCTGTTAGAAACCAATAATATTCACATCGGAACTCGGGATCGACTCAAAATTACACATGTGCCAAAAATAAGGAATTCATGTGTGTTTGTTGCTTCTTTAGGAAGAAATCGTCACACGATCTTCAGCAAGAACTTGAATTTAGAATTTATTCAAGGACATACCTGAATAGGTAATTCAGTACATACCCAAAGATTTGAACGAAAAAAGTATTTTTCTCGAGAATTTGTCGTAAATTTCAAGAAAAGTAGTAAAATTTCATCGAAAAATTGAAAATCGTCAAAATGTTTCAAGTACAAACTAGAAAAACTATTGCAGTTATCAAATTTTTATTTTTTATGAGTTGGTTTGTATTCAGACATGCATCACCAAAAGAATAATTATTGAAAATTGAAAAAAAAAACTAGCGATCAAATTTTTACCAATCAAATTAGCAATGATTTTAAAAAAACAAAAAAACAGTTCGATGTAAGCAGATTTTCTCACCTTGCACTTTTTGGATAATATGTATCACCCTAACAATAAAAATTGGATACTATTGATCAACTTGTACAGTTTCAAATTAAATAAAAGTATCAGCGATTGATGGAGGGAATCAATTAACAAGAAAATTGTTGGAAAAAGTAGGACATGCCACAAATAAATTTCATTTCAAACTGAAACAATATCTACTATTTACCAACGGTACCTCACTCCTTAATTTCAACGGTCGTAACATTCATTGAGAAGTATAAGATTGGGAATGAAAATTGGAATTTCAAAAAAGTAGGTATTCATCAGACAGGGTATCAAGGTCATTGCCAGACGTTATCGTTTGAGGGCATTCATCAAGCCCAGAAACTACTTTCGCGCCTTCAACGATGTTATTTCTATGTTGAAAATGAAGTTAATTTCTTGTATTCTACTCTGTCTTCTGATAGAGATACATAACGCGAGACGTAGAACTCCTGCGAATGTAATACGGTAAGGGGCAATAATCAAAAATAACAATTTTTAAAATGTGAACCATCTACTAATACCAAATGTATTAAGTCCTATCTGATTAAATTTTCAAGAATCCCTCTAAGAGCAATTCGCCTACGGAGAGAAGACGATTCGAAAAACGCGACGTCAAGAATTGATGTGGACGACACGCACGTGAGTGTTTCAATGGGAATTTCTCGACTTGAAAATTTACATCCTCCTCTGTTTCTTCCTCAGCACATTTTTCTACCAATCGGAAAAATAATTCGAGATCCACCAGATATCTTTGACAAAAAAATTTCTCCATTTTTCAAACTTGATGAAGGGGGTTAAATTCAAAAATTAGGCCAATATTTGACCTTGAAGCTTCAATCAACCGAGATATCCCTTGTATAAGAGGGTCAACAGAATTACCTACAGCAATTCAAACTGTGAAAGATAAACAAAATGAGAAAACAAATGGATAGACAATCGAACCTGGAACTTGAATATACCTTGATGACATCACTAGTCATACCGCTGAATTTTGTCTCGACTTCTTGGTTCCAAGCTCAGAATATTTGTGAACTTACGTCACTTTTAAACGGCTTAGAATTTTCTGAAAAAGTTTTCCAAATTTTTTTCTCGTAATTATTTAAACTCCCAATTTTTTTTTAGATTCTGACGTAATTTTTTTCACATTTTTTCAACGACAATTTTTCTGAAGCAATTTTTTTACTGTTATTTTTTTCTGAAGAATTATTCCATTGTTGAACTTGCATCTTTTTCGAAAAGAATAATTTCTATTTGATCGATGTCATAAAAATTGTTTCCTCACAATTTTCACATATGGAATTTTTTCTGGAGAAGTTATCCACGACTAAATTTTTTCTCAGTATTTTTTCAACTTAAAAATTTTATGACATCGATCAAGCAGAAATCTTTATTTTCAAAAAAGATTTAGGTTCAATAATGGAAAAATTTTTCAGAGAAATTTTCAGTGAAGAACAATTAGGTATGACAGAAAAATTTCAGGTGAGAAGATCATGAGAAAAAAATTTGATCATCCAAAAAAAAATCAGTTACGAAAATTACGACGAAAAAAATTGGAAAAATTCTTCAAAAAATTCTATCCCGTCAAACATTTTTTGGTAGCGGCTACCGTAGCAAAACTACCATCGTTTTGTTGGTAGCGAAACGGTAGCGGCTATCAAAATTGCATTGTATTTGAGGAGCGAAAATTCTAATTGCTACCGTAAACAGGAATAGTAGCGAAACTACCGTTTTGGCACCAATTCGGTAGCGAATTGTTTGACGGGATACAGTTTAAAAATGACGTAAATATTCTTGACTTTGAAAAAAAAAGTCGAAACGACATTCAGCGGTATGAGTAGTGAAGTCTGTCATGAAGATATTCGAGTTCCAGGTTTGACCGTCTTGTCATAAACAAAACTACATATTTCACAGGATATAAATTTAGGAAGGATATCAATTGGAGAGCCAGAACAGCATTTTGACGTAATTTTTGATACGGGATCCCCTCAATTATGGGTTTTCTCGGGCAATTATGATACTTGCGATCCACATTCAGAAACAGTATTCCGTAAGTAAATAATTATGAACAAATATAGCCACCTGTATTACCTATTACGTAATAAGAAACTCATAAAACCACCATATTTTTTCACAGGTAAACAAAAATTGTACAACCTTGCTGCTTCAACAACGTATCAACAACCACTAAATCGCAAGAAAGAACCCAAACCACAACTTATCATTTACTCATTGCAATGGGTCTTTGGATACAAAGCAATTGATAACATTACAGTAGGTATAAAATATTAATTGATAAAATGAATTTATCGTGTCCGAGTGAGGAAAGAGCAAAAATTTTCAAAAAAAAATGTCATGTTAATGCTACGCTTGAATGAAATGAGGACTGAAATTTAAAAATGTCTGATTTCAAGGTATAAAATGATACAGTTTGCAATTATCTGTTCAAAAAAATTTTATGACTTGGAAGTGAAAAATTCCAAAATTTTTTGCTTTTTTTGAACTTATATTTGTATGTACAGATGTGAGCGAAGATATCCCTTGGGAAAAAAATTGCTTCTTGAGTCGAGATTCCCCCCCCCTTAATTTTACCCCTTCTGAATGGTCTAAAATCAGTGCCATCACAAAACCAATTTTTGACAACTAAGAGTGGTTTCTATATTTTAGTTAGGTGGCAAAAAAATTAAGAAAGAATTTCTCGAAGTTACGAAGTCAACCGAAATGAGAGCGAATGCAGCACCAAATGGCATCATGGGATTAAAATATGATCCCGAAAAAGGCAACATTGTTACGAACTTTTGCGACGAAATAAATGGCGAACATAAATTTTCCTTTTATTTACCCAAGTAAGTTCCATCAAAATTACTCATACACGTTGAAGAAGAATACTAAATTGGTCCAGAAGTGCAATCGAAGATGGGACATCAAAATTCAACATTCCGCTTCGAAGACTCGTAATTCACTTTTCAATGGCTCAGAAAACATAAAAATAATATTGCATGGGAGAGATACGTAGAATTCAGTGTATAAAAACTCGCATGTCTTTCCATCGTGACCTGATTTTTAGGTGATTGAGTAAATTTCAAGGTCTTCTTGGAAAATTCGAATGTACTGGAGGAAATTGAAAAATGGCGCGTCTGAGGCTACAAAATTATCGTATTTTAAATACAAAATTTCACCAAGTTTGGTACTTTTTTCCAGAAAATCCCATAATTTTGAAAAAACTGATCCAATCAATTTCATGGCGTCTACTTCAACTGAAAAATTGAAAACGAGAGGTTTTCCGGCCACTGTTAAGGTAAAGGATGGTTTTTTTTTTTTTTTGAAGAAATTAAAATTCCGGCCTCCTCCTGCCAGTAAATAACACCATGAATTTTTGAAAATCAGTCAAAAAATCAAAATATCGCCTCGAGCAGCCAAAATTTTGGCGGGAAAAAGGAATTAGAAATGGTTTTTTTCAAGAACCAAGTCATTTTCCAATCGGTAGAAAATACGCCAAGAACAAAGATGGTTCCTACATCAAGCAGAAATTGAAAAAAAAATTAATTCCGAAATTTTCTCGTTACCAGAGTTAAAGGAGCAGGAAAGGACAATAAAGGCGAATTATTATTATGCGGAGTAGATAAATCCAAGTATAAGGAAGGAACCATGAGATACATCAAAGAACAGTCTCCTGGACTTTGGACCATCACAATGAACAAGTATCGTTGGCAAATTCTGACTAAATTCATTTTGAACAATGCATGAATTTTTTATTTACCAAACTCCTTCGTTTCAATGAAGAGTTACAGCGGAAGGCAGTAAGGGAAATTATCGGATCACAGCAAAAAATTTGGCTCTATTTGACACAGGTGCAAATCCTATCGTGGCGCCACTGCGATCCATGACGAGATTTTTCAACGATACGAAGGATTTATTCGATGGAAAAAGCGAAGAAAAAGAGGTTATATGATGAACACCTTGGATATCTATTGCATTTTTAAAATCATTTTTGGTAAAAATGCGTAATTTTTTGCAGATTGATTGTACTAAGCGTGATCTGCTGCCAAACATAACATTCCATACTGAAGGAAAACATTTCACACTGACAGGAATGGATTACACAAGAAATGTATTACTATACAGATCTCACAGTATTTTTTTTCGATTTTTTCATTTTTTCAAATATGTATTCAAATAAGTGTCATTATCTATTATGTTGGTTATTTGCACAGATATCTAACGTATGCAAAGTTGCTCTTTACGCGCTTGATATCCCGAATTGGATTCTAGGAGAACCTTTTTTAAGAAAATTCTACACTGTGTTTGATATGAAAAACCATCGAATTGGAATAGCTGAGAGTAAAGGATAATTGAATGCCTCCTGATTGGTCGAAGAAAAATAATATAAATTTGAATACGTATACATTTTCAGAAAATTTGTATTAGGTATAATTTAGATCTCGCGGATCATTTTTTCAAATACTGAATCTGAACAAAAAGCACGTTGTGTTTGTTTTTTTGTTTCGATGGAAAAATATTAATTTCCTGATTGAAGTGGAGAAAAACCGATACCAAGTAGTCAAAAAAGTCACTGTGAATTGATTCACGCACAGGATGCCATATCGCAAAAATTTCTGTAAAGCAAAATCTTCGCGGGAATTGGGAAAAGGGAAATTCCCAGATGAAATCATCAGCGTTTCGAAACAAAATTAGGAGTTATCTTCCTCCCCAAATTGTTGAAAAATTCAACAAAAATCGGTAAAAATCGGCAAAACTCGGAGAAAAAGTCACTATTTGAAAATATCTGACTAATTTGGAACATTTGATTGCTACCTAAATTTCAAAAAATCGTAATAGTCAAATTTTCGAAAACGAAATCAGTAAATTGGATCAACGATCAAAACTCATAAAATTATTCCTCGATTTTTACCCAATTTTTAAATTGGATGTTTTTCTCAACTTGATACCGATCAGAAAAATTCATCACCTACAGGTACCTAGATGCATAAAAATACTCGTATGTAAAATGAAAAGGCAGAATATTTTTCAAACTTTTAGGTACCTACCATTTTTTTTCTTTTTCTGTGGAGGGAAGGACTGGTTTACCCAATTTTTTTATCGATCGAAAAAAATAATCAAATTGAATGAAATTCCAGCGAAGTTCTACACACGAACTAAGGGCCCATTTGGCTGGAATTATTTTCGGAAAGATATGAGCGTTCGAGTGAAATTATTTAAAAAGTCGCCAAAAAAAGAATTTACGAGGATTTTTATATACGCCACATGCATTCTCGTAATACCATTTACAACTAAGGTAAAGTGGGGCAATTCCGATCCTGGGGTAATTCCGATCCTGGGGTAATTCCGATCACGGGCAATAGCTACGTTGAAATATGCGTTTTGGCACCACTGATCAAGAAAATAGGTAGTTGTAGTGCTTACCAACACCCATTAAAAATTTTTAGGTCCATCGGTTTCGATATATTTTGTCTATTTTATGTTCAATATTTACATGTCCAAAAACCTTGTTGCAAAATAAAGGAGTGTTTTTCAATGCCCGAGATTTCAGTCAAGAAGTGGTTAAAAGTACGTTTGAAGTGTTCTAAGTGATTGGATATATGTTCAAAAGTACCTAAATTTTTTGATTTCGGTTTAAAAGCATTTTTCGAACCCACAAACTCATTTCTTGTACAGTTGGGATTTTCTTGTACCCGGGGCAATTCCGATTTCAACCCCGGGGTAATTCCGATACCGGTATTTTGATTACATCTCTAAAAAAAAAATTTTGGTTTTCATTTTATTTTCATGTTTTAATTGGTTAGAAACACGTAACTGGCTCGAAATTAACTAATAAGCTATTTTTTCCCCAGAAAATTAACAATTAAGAAGTGAAAATACTGTTTTTTCAATTTTTATAAAAAATGTCTACTATTTTTTTTAAAAATCCCATAACTTTGGTTCTAATGCGTCAATTTAAGTGAAATAAAAACTAATCTGCAGCGAAATGCCTATATTTCAACTTCGCGGTGCCGAAAATACCCCATGAGCCTGTCTGTGTGAGCAGAAGCCGTGACCATAATCGCCCCATATATGGGGCAATTCCGGTCACTCGACCTTCAATTAGGTACTCGATCCGAAATATCTCGAAATGGTAAAACCAAAAAAATTCAACAATGCCGTCAATTTGTAGTGGAGGAATGTGGGAATAACTTGTTATAAAAGTTTTTGGGTTAAAATGTACTGGGAACCCATGAAATGCAAAATTCGTGAAATTTTGTTTTTCGTGATCGGTATTACCCCACTTTACTTTAAGTAAGTAATTAATTAATTTTTAATTTTTCTTCAAAAAATTCCAAGAGCACATATTTCCTTCACTGAATTTCCATGCGTAAAAAATCAAATTATTTCAAAATTTCATCCTATTATCAAACCATCCAAGTAGGTAACCTAATCTCAGTCAAAAATCAGAATTACAAAATATCAGCAAAATCACGATCAGTCTCATTTCACTCTTCAATAATAATACGATTTTCAATCTCAACGATCATAAAATCTATTGAAAAACAATCATAAAAATTGGAATTTGCGAATAAACAATCGCGCACCTGAGTGTCAAGGTAATTGTCTGACGTTGCTCTGGTAATGCTAAGTAACAGAACGCTTGAAGATCACCAAACGATGCCAAGTCCTAGGTGTTTTGTGCGATTTGACGTACTTCGTCAGCAAACTCAATCAGAGTGATTACCTAGAAATGAAGTTGATATCTTGTTTGCTGTTCTTTTCATTAGTAAAAATCCAGGACGCGAGAAAAAATTCCACTCTTCACAATGTCTTACGGTAAGGAGCAGCAATTAAATTTTTAGATGTGGACTTTCTACGTTGAAAGAATTAAGTACCAAATTGAATTTTTAAGAATACCTTTGACAGTGAAGACGAGAGGAGTTACTTCGAAACACGCCAGGTCAAAAATTATTCTGGATGACTCGAGTGTGAGTATATTTTACGCTTAAAAGTGGATCGAATCGAAATAGCCGAATTTTGGAAAAGTTTGATGAAGTAACTACCTAGTTCACTTCCACTTGGAGATATCTTGGGAAAATGTCTCCATATCCTCTATTCAAAAAAATGAATCCAATTTACATTTCGTTCCTTACATGATACCCCTTACAAATCGAAAAAAAAAAATTTCGACTACTTTTCATACTTCTCAAACCGCCAACCTTTTTTATGGCAATCCACATGGCGAAATTTTTCAATAATTTTTCATTGCACAACCAGGAACATAAATTTTTACTAGGTAGTATTTTTGGCTGATAATTCTTGTGACATAGAATTTGCCAAATATGAAATTAATTTTCATGTACCTACCTATAAAAAATATCTTAATTGGCTTTTTTTTCAGAGATCAATGCATTGATCGAATAACGAATTCAATAAAATTTTCTCAAATTGGCAGAATTGATGAAAAATTTTCAAAAAAATAATGAAAATACATGTGTATTTTACAGTATTTAAACGAAGGGCCAATTTCGATCGGAGAGCCAGAACAGCCTTTCAAAGTAGTGTTTGATACAGGATCTAGTGAATTATGGGTATACTCGAGCAATTATGATAAGTGCGATCCGAATTCAGACAAAATATTCAGTAAGTAGGTCCTGGATATCCTCGCTGATTATTGATCACTAACAAGCTCATTAATCACAAGACTACACCAGAAATTTTTTACAGATAAGCAAAAATTATACTACCGCGCAGCTTCATCAAAGTTTGAACAACCTCTAAGCCTCAAGAGACAACCAATAGCGCAATTAATCCAGTATACAGTCGAATGGGTATTTGGATTCAAAGCAATTGATGTAATTACAGTAAGTACACATTTCATTAGCAGGATTATTAGTAGGCACACAAGTGTAACCATAAAAAATGCAACAAGCAATGATATTTTTAAAAAATCTTTATTGAGACCACTTTTCGAACCCTATCTCAGTGAAAATTATCGAAAATCTCTGGAAAAATCAGAATTGCAGCGGAAAGATGAATCAGCCAAAAAATTCACTGAAAACAGTGAAAAAAATACTGGAAAATCAATTGGTAAAATCTCTGGAATTTTCTGAAAAATGAAAGAATTCTGTTGATTTTTCCTGTGCTGAAATTCTGGATACCTCCGCGCAAATTTTCACTAGTTCAAAATGAGAGAAAGTTCCAAAACTTTGAATAATAATACTCAAAAAATTTTTTAACCAGAATGAAAATAATGAGGTTGACTTCGAACGATTTTCTCAATAATATCTGAAGTGAACTGCGATATCGTGTTTAAAGTTGATTAAATGAGTGAATGAAAAGAAAAAAAAATGACAAGAAATTACGTACGGATCTAGTTGTGAATGAATTTTCGAGAATTGAACGAACCTGCGTTGCTCGAGCCTCCAATTCAAAATCATATTTGCAAAATTTATGAGCGTTTATGGCTGTGCCATTAAAATAATGCAGTATTATAGAACACCGTGTGTTACAGATAGCTGGAAAACAAATTAAAAAACAGTTTCTCGAAATTACCAAAACAGAGGCAGCAAGAGCGTCCTCACCAGAAAATGGAGTTATAGGATTAAAATATAACCCAGAACGAGGCAACATTGTATCGGAATTTTGCAAAAATATACAAGGAGAAAATAAATTTTCCCTGTACTTACCAAAGTAAGTTTGAGTTTTTAGGAAACATAAAATTTCAATTTCATATTTGAAAGGAAATTTCTGAGTCAAAATTTTGTTTCAAAAACAAATTCAATAAACTATCTCGAAAAATGTGAAAATATGGTTCTAGAAAAAGTGACTTCGAAGCTCTTAAATCTGTTTCCAAAAATTTCGAATTTTATTTTTATGAAAATGGGATTTTCAGGGAACTCATTTTTCCGACAAGGAAGTTGAAAATACCGATCTTCGATTTTTCAAATTTTTTCGAGCAGATTCAGATGTAATTAAACCTGTCTTTGAGAAATTAAAATTTTCGTCTCCGATTACAGCAAAACCCTCATTAAAAAAATTATTGGAAGTCAGAATTGGCTGGAAAACCATTCCACCCTCCCTTTTCTCAATTCTTCAACAAAAATGAATATTTTCAAAAAATAAAAAAATTGTGTGAAATTTTCAGTGGTCAAATATCTTTTTTCCAATGTTACGGAAAATTTGAGCGTTGACCCTCCCCCGTCCTGGTCTTTTACTTTCCAAAATTTGTAAGTTTTTTCTTTTTCTTTTGAAAAATTACATTTTCAATGCTCCCTTTCTCTCCACACATAGACGCACCCAAGGAGGGCCTCAGAGGGCTTGAGCCCCCCCCCCCTTAAGCTCGGAAAAAATATGTTTTTAATAGCAAAAATATGAGAAAAGTGCATTTTTCATGTTCAACTCATGAAAAACGCGAGCCTCAAATACCAGAATAGGTATGTTTTGTATCCCTCCCTCAGCACTTCAACTAATCGCCTACAGTTCGCCAAGTCTCCAAATCAAAAAAATTCAAGATTCAAAAACATTTTAATTCCGCAAAATGTAACTATTGTTTAGGATTAATACAAAATAATAATTAACGCGTACTGAGACAAAAGAGTACAACGCCCCCCTCCCCAAATCAGCACAACTTGTTCTAAAAAAATTTCAAATTTGAATCTTTCGATTGTGTTGCGATCACAGATTCAAATTCCTTTTTTTCAAAGTCTTCTTCATTTTCATTTTACAAAAACTACATCTTTATAAATTAAAAATACAAATAGAACTATCGAAAAAAACAGTAAGTAAGTTTATCGTTTTCAACATGATTTTTAATTTCTCAAGACGGAAAAATTTTCAAAAAAACAAAGAACTCGAGGAAATTATACCGAATCCATTTTTAAAAAACGGAAAAACTAATACCGTAATTTTTTCTGTTGAAAGAGCCAAATGGAAAAAGAAAACCCAAAAAGGTGAAATATTATTCTGTGGAGAAGATACATCCAAGTATAAAGAAAACACCATGAAATATATTGATGAAACAGATCCTGGCCGTTGGCACATTGCAATCGACAAGTAGGCATCCGTTTCAATCATCTATCACATTCGATATACCAATATTTCCTATCTTCATAACCATCCTTCGTTTCAACCAGCATTTTAGTAGAAGACATGACAACAGGCGATAGAGTGATATCATCAAAAACTACAGCAACTTTGGATTCGGGTTCAAATCGTATTGGTGGACCGGCGGATATCATTTCAAAATTTTACGACTTTGTGAAACCGTTTATAACCGATAACGCGCAAAAAGAGGTTATAGAAAGCATATCTAGAATACTCATGGCTGTACCCATATCTTTTCAATTTTTCATCAAAAAATACGCAATTTTTTGCAGGTTGATTGTGATCTCCTCCACCTTATGCCAAATCTAACGTTCAGGATTTCTCAAACAAGGTTCTCACTTACACCATCCGAATACATTAGAAAGGTAAAATCACACAAAAAATGCCCAAAAATTACTAATGAAAAAATTGCAAATTCTTCGCTTTTTAAATGAATTTTTTCAAAAAAAAAATCCCCCCTGAGTAGAGCAAGGGCAGTGATTAAGTATATACCTTCGTTCACCAAGAATTATTTACTTCTTATTTCAGAAATTTTTTTCAAAAACCTCTTTGTATTTTGGAAAAAATTTTCAAAGCATCAAAATTTTTCAAGTTGCATAACTCCATTTTTTTTGTTTTTTTTTTTGCTTTCATTTTCCAACGTTACTTTGATCCCTTCCTGAGACCATCCAAAAAAAAATTTTGGAACAAATTTCAAGTACTCTTTTTTTTTTTCAAATCTCTGCCCAGATCCGTTTCTAAATTACATGGTCTCATTAAACCTTTTGTAGGTAGAAATCTAAACAATAAGAACCTATTTTAATCAATCATCTGTCTCTCATATTTGAACAGCCGGGAAGTCATTGCCGTGTTGCTGTCCTCAAAGCTGCATCCGATCATTGGATTTTAGGAGAACCATTCCTCAGAAAATACTACACAGTATTTGATATGGATAAGCATAGAATCGGAATAGCCCTGAGTAAAGGATGACAAAAATGTTGTTCGATTGGATGACAAAAAGTAATATACTCGGTTCATTATTCAAAGTATTCGAGTGATTCAATGTGGAACAGCAAAAAAAAGCCAGCTGGATGAATGAACCACCTTTGTACATTCAAGCTGGACCTTAAAATATAAAAAAATTGTATTTTTTCAAAAATGATGTTTATCTGGTTGTATTTTCCTTAAAAAATCCTCATATATTGGAGTTCATTTTTCAGGGGTCTTCAAAAAAATAATTTTTTAAATGTTTATTGAACATTCAACAAAAACACAAAAAAATTATAAGAAGTGGTTCATTTTTCAGAGGTCTTCAAAAAAATTAGTTTTTTTTTTGGTTTATTGAACATTCAATAAAAAACAAAAAAAATTATGGAAATTTTTTTCCTGAAATTATGCCAGCATAAAATACATTTCAACTCATAAAAATTATCGACATTGATTTCTTCACTTCATTTTTTTTCCAAATACCTCATGAGAAAAATGCACCATACATGTTTATTAAAAAAATAGCGGAAAAACATGAAAAATCATCCACTAGAAACGATTTATCCCAAAACACCTCTCTATACCCTCGTCTCAATTTGGAAAAAAAGACCAGCTCCACGGAGCATTACACTTAGGCACTCTAACGAAGCTATTTTTCACTCTTTAATTGGTACCCAGCGAGAAAAACGAGCTACTAAAACAATCAAAGAAAAAGGCTGTCACCTTCAAATGTGTCATTTCCCTTCAGTGTCTGGATGCGAAGTACCCATCCAACACTTCCACCAACATATACACTCGGATCAAATAAATGTTTCTCGATCGTCCATACAAATGATAACAATTTGTAAAACAACCTTTCTAATACCTTTAAAACGTCGCCCTCTTGGAAAACACCCGCCGGTCTCGAATTCACCAGTCAATTGGTCGTACTCTTTAGTTTCCCAGTACACGACGACTGCTAGTTACCCAATACGTAAGTAAATGTGCCAAAAAAGTCGTTTTTCTCGAGCCAATTTCGAGTGCTACAGCGTACGAAGCGTCACTGCGTCTTTATTGACCCCAGGTGGCCTACATCGTTTCACTTATACATTAGTAGACGAATAAAACTACCACGATTAGCGTTCTTATAACTGTGCAGGGATGAAAAAATACCCTTGTATTTTAAACTCTTGCAATATTTCGTTTATTCGGATAGCTAAACCAGGCAACACCTCGACTGCTCACAATTTAGTAAAATTTTCCTCCCTCTTTCAAGTGTAAATACAAGAATACGAATTCCCATGCTGAGTTGAGATTATTTCGTTCGTATGCGATTTCAATTAGCAACGATGTCAGCAATGTCAATTGACGATGAAGCTACTACCCCTACCCCGCAACATCTTATACGGGGTGATTTTAATTTAAATGCAAAATACGCGTTATTTTGCGATTAATACGTGAATTCTTCTGGTATAAATCATTCGGAAACGCGTATTAATCGCGTCGAATAAGGTAAAAGTATTACAGTGTTTTATCTTCGGATTTCTCCCAGAATTTCTGTACCTATTTGACTGGCAAACAGGGAAAATAAAGCTCCAAAGGAAGACAATGTAATTGAATTTGGATTGTACAAAGTTAAGGTTGCATTGCTTCGATGGGGAAGAAAATTATTTATAAAAAAAGGTTTTAAAAGCTGTTGTAACAGAAAATGAACTTATGATTTTTTCGCTGATCTTTTTTTCACTATTCTTAATCTGTGCTGTTGGCCTGATTCTATGTCAGCGATTTTCAGTGATTCATAAATGAGACTGTAAACGAAGAAAAAGTTATCGCCAGAAGAAATTAAATTAATTATTGAAAATATACCTACGAGTAGGTATTGGGTAAGTAATTAATTTACTCGCTCATATTTCAGGAAAAAAATAGTCAACTTTAAACAGTACCCTGAGAAAAATGATAATAAACTCTATCCAAAAAAATAATAACGTGACCAAATTCACAAAATAATTGAAATTTATTATTTATTGAATAAAATCTATTCATTTTAGTAAAATTTATTCCTTTTTTTTGACAAATTTTATTATTTTTTCTGATAAGAAATATCATTTTTTAGAACAAATTTCACCCACTTTGTGAATTGGAAAGCACGTTATTATTATTTTTGAATAAATTTCATTATTTGATCAAAATTAATTTTTTTGGAAAAATTAAATTATTTGTTTGGTAAAATTAGATAATTTTTTTGGTAAAATTAGATAATTTTTTTGGTAAAGTAACTTACTATTTTTTTGGTAAAATTTATTACCTATTTTTTAAATAAATTTTTTTATTTTTTTTATAAAATCTATTATTTTTCGGGTAAAGAACAAAAGGATGCGCGTGGCGGGGAAGCTGCCCTCCGTTGCACGTCCCATCGCCTATACACATATTTTTGTTCTCTGCCGGGACCGGGTCGACGGCGGTAAAGTTAGGACCGATTCGATGACCAAATTTTATGCTCGTAATGAGTATGTATTTTTTGTTACTAAAGAAATGTTCTCTGTAACTTTTCTTGAGGTTTTTAATGTGTTCTTGCTTGCTTTTGGCAAGGTTTGCAAATTTTGTGAAATTTTCTCAGTTGGCAATTTTTTTAAATCAAATTTTGGATTTTATTTCATGAGATTTGGTTTTTTTTATGGAAATTTATTAAGGTTTTATGCCTATGTTTGGGTTTCGAACACGTGAGTACTACATTCAGGGTGTCCACTATACCTCAGAAATGATTTTCCCCGATTTTTCCAGGTTTTCCAGGCCAATTTTTAGAACTTTTCCAGACCTTTTAAATATGCTATTCCTGAAGAATAAAGAAGGAGGCGATTTTTTCGTGTCCGACGATTTTTTTTTTTCAAAAATCATACCCTTTAACGAGATTATTCGATGTTCTCTTTTCTAGCCACAAAAACAACTTGAATTCAGTTTTGGAAATTTCTTTAGCGTCACCTCCCTCCTTCCTTCCTTCCTTCCTTCCTTCCTTCTCTCTTGCAATTCGGTACAAAAATTTGAGACCTTGATTTTATAACAGAAAACGTTTCAAATGAAAGCAGTCTCGAAATTCAAAATTGTAATTCTCTTCACAATACAATTTCTCCTCTTTCAAAAAAGTACCTCAAATTTATAAATTCCAATAAAGATCTTCTTCTTAGCTTGGAAAAATAAAAACTCGTAATAGATCAATAATTAAATATATTGATAAAAAAAAATAGAAATACATATGCTGAGCCCGAGCGAAGCGAGGGCTAAATTTTTTGTAAAAGAAGACCTTCAAAAGTTGAAAATTCATCACTCCACGTTCTACGGAGTTAAGTTTCCCAAAATGTGACCAGAATATACAAAATTATTTTCTGTTTCCTTTTCTTCTTTTCAAAATCGTAATCAGGGGCA
This sequence comes from Pseudococcus jackbeardsleyi, assembly GCA_038380155.1. Classification (NCBI taxonomy): domain Eukaryota; kingdom Metazoa; phylum Arthropoda; class Insecta; order Hemiptera; family Pseudococcidae; genus Pseudococcus; species Pseudococcus jackbeardsleyi. The sequence goes on from CM076238.1 coordinate 47,518,830, forward strand.
TTCTGGTGCTCCGTTTTTATTACATTTCATCAAAAAAGTAAGAGTTCAAAATATCTCCGAGCGTAGCGAGTAAATTTTTTTTGAAAATTTTACAATTTAATTGACAATAACATGCGTTTAAATATTTTTTTGTATAATTATAATCAACAAAAAATAATGATAGATATAAAAATTGGCCCGAGCGGAGCGAGGGAAAAAAGTTTTGAAAAAATTTCAATAAAACGAGTCCAGAAACTTCAAAAAATTGAGTTTTTTTCTGGATTTTTACAAAATTCCAGTGAAATTGTCGAAAATTTCAAAATTCCCTTTTTTTCCAGAGAATGGACACCCTAATATTTCATTCACAGCAAGTAATCTTTAAATTTTCTCCCTAAAATTTCACAATTTTCAACTGTCTTTAAAACTTTTCGATTTTTTTTTTTCAGTCAAAATAATCACAGTTCTTGATGAAAACAATTGATATTTTCATTTTCATCATCTCCAATACCACAGTTCTCATAAACAATCATTACCTATTTTTGTAACGATAGATAATTTTGATATTCTTTATTAATTATTCTATTTTATTACAATAATTTCATTGTTTTGCAAACCTTGACCAAAAAAAGGGTTAAATTTTTTGACTAATTCAACCTTATCTATTAATTAATCAGGTAGGTAGGTATTTCATTGTAATTAGTAATTTTGGCAACTCTGATAAACATGTAGTTTTTCTAACCTTCTATCAAATGTAAAAATTCAAGTCTGTCTTGTTTCATCAAATTCATGACAGCTTAGAGGTGGCAGCTTTTGTGTTGTATGTGTTGCAACGGCAACACAGTGAAAGTCTGTGGCAACACGGCAAAAATCTGTTGCAACACGTGAAATATGAAAAATCTTTAATTATCGATAACAAGTCCAAAATTATCGATGATCAAGCAATTTTGAAACAGGCCATTTTTCAAGTTTTCATGTGTATTTATTCCAAAATTTTCACCCTCGCTTCGCTCGGGTTATGATAGCATTTTCAATATTTTTTCAAACAGCCTTTCATAATAAAGGTCAAAAATGGCCCTTGACCCAAAATCAGTCAAAATGGGCTCAAAAGGTTACTTATAGTCTAAAAAATCCAAAAAAAATTGGCCTTCCCCCTACCCCCACCCCTTTCAGAATTATCGTACTTTTAATGTCGAAATTTCAACACGCGATATCTCTGGAAGGGGTGGTTAAAAAAAAATGTATACTTTTCAGAAATTATACATCTGGCTGGGTAGTACGAATGAGAATTTTTTGAAAATTTTCGGTTCACATTTTCCCAATTTTTTTCACTTTGAAATTTTCAATTTTTTTGAATTCTGAAATTGGGTGCAACATGGTCAAAAAAAACGTGATTTTTTACTACTTTTTTACAGTAAGAAGCAAGGAATCCCAACTCGAAGTAAAATTTTGAGTCAAAATTGCCATAAATTGAAAGTACACCATAAAAAATTCCATTTCCAAAATTTTAAGTGCTGAAGTGCATTTTTCGAATTTTAGCGAATTTTTGAAATTCCAAAATTATTTCATCGATGAAAATTTGATTTGATCAACGAAAAAAGCTGAAATTCAATATACACCATATTTCAGACCTGCCAAATCGATTGTAGGCGTTTTCGAGACATTTCAGGGCCACCAGAAAATTTTAACGATTTTCCAGTTCTGAAGAAAAGCTCATGAAAATGGCCCTTTCAATTGATTCAGAATGTTGACCTTTTGGGCCCATTTTGACCGATTTTGGGTCAAGGGCAGTTTTTGACCGTTGTTAGGAAAGGCTCTTTTACTCAATAATGAATGATTGAAATTGCAAAATTCACCGTTGATAAATTGTAAAGGGGGGGGTGCGAAGCGACCTCTTATAGGGATTTGATATTCTTGACCATTCTTGGCAACACGCCGGTAAAATCTAGGCTGCCACCACTGTGACAGCTATCATCACGAACCACAGATATCTTATTACAACTAAAAAACATCGAAATTATTCAACAGACTGGAATCAAACCTTGACAAAAAGACTTTTCAAAAAAACCATATTCACGAGGTAAAAATTTATTATTGCTAGATTTTTTCAATCATTTTGTCATTAGAACTAATTTTCTGTCACTATTGAGAAGGGGGATGAAAAATCCTAATGTATCTAGTATCTACGCGACGACAGAACACATCAAAAAACATTACTTCGAATGTTAAGAGAATTCAAATCTCATCTCAAATGATAACCCGATGAAAAAATTTTAGATCAAATCGTATCAAATCATATCTGATTTTATCAAAACAGATAAAATTTGATCTCAAAAATGTCCTAATCAAATTATATCTAATTACATCTGTTTTTTTTTAGATATGATTTGATCAAATTAGATGTCATTTGATCACATCATATGTATCAAACTGGATCTGAACCTTCAGATGTGAATTGATACAATGAGATATGATATTATGTGATTTGATAAAATTAGATTGGGACATTTTTGAGATATGATCAGATTTGAAATTTTTTCATCGGGAAGTAAGTATCTAAAAGTGTAATCATGTAAGTAAGTAAATTCAGGTCTTTTTTTTTCAAAATTAAATTTCCAGCTAAGGACTTGGAACCAACAAATCCTTGATCACGGTCAACTGTTTCATGAAAGAATCTGAAGATGTATCCATTAAAGATACTCCAACACTCATTAAAATTCCATCGCCGATCATTTTCGTCACATCAGACTCTAAAATTCGCTCTCAACCCTTCCATCACCATCACCCCCAGCCAGCACCAAGCTTGAGGCAAAAAACCGTTAAACAGATCCACAGCTTGGAGAACCTGTCTCCCTCGATCGTTTTAAAATCACCGTTTAAAATCCGTAATAAAAGTCGAGCTATAAAAACAACTCGGAAAATTAAGACTTTTCAAGCCTGACGAACGTCAAACTAGATATTCGAGGGCCTGGCCCAAAATCTAGATCGACATCTTACTAAACGTCAATTACACCGCTCTGGGCATCCCTACGTCGATAATAAACCCGAAAGCAATAAAAATCATCTCCAAGCCAGTTTTAAATTACCGCAATTGAAGTAAAGTAGAATATGAAAAGAACGAAGCGAGAAAAAAAAAACACGTTAATTTTTTTCCACCAAAGGGTTAATTCCGCCACACCACGGTCGGGCCGACTCTCATAGCTTGTATTTTACACATTCCTTCAAACCCTGTCAATCTGCGAACACGTTCGCATCGTACACCGAAAAGACAAGAACTCAGCAGCAGCAACGTCCGTGTGAACAGATTTCTCGATAAAAGCGCAATAAATAACAATTTTAAAGTCAATAATTGTCATATCACAACAAACAGACAAATAGCGTCTAAGTAACCCTTTCGTTCCCATAATTCGAAGGGAACACGGTATAACAATAGGCCCTCATACCCCTTACACAGCCACCGCCGCTGCACCGGCACCGCGCCATGGCCACTCCGCTTCACCTTTTGGATCCCCCTCCCCTTCTGAGGTACTAAATGAACCCTAACCAGCCGCAAGACCCTGCGGGATTAACACACGTGTACGCGATCGCTAATTCTTTTTTTTCTTTTTTCCAACTTTTTTTTTCCTCTCGATTCATCGCTCTTTTCATACGTATTTTTTTCTATTTCTTTTCTTTCGCTAGAGACTGTGTACATAACGCGACGACCAAGAGACGCGCGCGTATACAATTCGAGGGTCCCCCCTGCCCTACCCTCATCCCATTGACTCTTTTCTTCGTCTTATTTAGTATATTATATAAGATTTTTCGAGTCGACGATTTTCATAAATTTCAAACCTCTTCACCGTCAAGGTACGTGTGTTATTGTTAATGTTACAAGACTCGACCTTTTCTTCTCAGCTTTTGTCTTCCCTTTTTTCCCATTTTTTTTCTTTTTTTTTTCACTTCTCGATATAATAGCATCATATATACCTTTACCACCGCGTAACAACAAACAAGAAAAAATTATAAATTATTAGCGTGTTTATTCAAACGATACGTATAATATGCGTTTGTACACAATACGAAAAATTCTTACACATCAAATTAGCCGCAAAAGGGGTGAATTTCTTCTCGTCTCATCGAATTATGTACCTTAGGTACGGTAAAGATTACACAACCAGCTTGGTATTTCCCTAATTCTTTTTTGTTTACGGAGTAATTTACGTATATGATTTTGGATGAATAGACGTGGTATTATTCAAAACCCGAAGCTGGTGAAAGTATGTTAATTTCTTTGTGCAATGTTGTTCAAGAAGAGGTAATTTGATATGACAGAATACCCTTATTACTCGCCCTGTTTCGAAAAATGAAACGTGACTGAGCAAATCTTGGCTGCGTTTAAGGCTTCGATAATCTTATTAAGGGGTCATTATTTCTTATAGCGGTTTAAATCCGATGAAGAAGTGGAAAAAATTCAGACGTGGAATTGGATGGTTTGGTCGTCTGATCTGCATAAGTACGAATTATTATATCGATTCGATGTGATGCGGGTTATTTTAAAGAATGCTGGAGGTTTTGGGGGTATTGACGATTTTACTGATAGTGGCATTCGATCGAGGGATGAGAGCGAATTTTTTGGAAGAGAATGGATACCTACGTGAGTGAGAATTTAATTTTCGAAGTTCGTAAACTGATTATTAGGGCAACCCAATATATTTTTTTGAATATTTTTTTGTAGTGTTCCGATCAAAAAATTGATAAAATCATTTTCCGTTTCAGAAAATTTCCTTTAAAATGAGCCCAACTTCATTTCAAATATTTTGAATATTTTACCTGAAAATTAATATATTCCCATAGATTTGTCTATGCTCAAAGTGGCATCTTTTTTTTTCGTCTACAGGTAAACTGGCATCTTTTTTGGAAACTGGCATCATTTTTCGGCTGCCAGTTTCCGTTTGCTGTTATTTGGCTAAGATAAGTGCTATAGATGCCAGAAAACCTATCAGAAACTTGATGCCACTTTACCACTTATATTCTACTCCTTAAAGCAAAAAATTTTTTTTTGTGCCTACGGTCGAGATGGCATCTTTTTGTGAAGTTTACAGGTAAAGTGGCATCATTTTTAAAATTCTTTTTTAAAAAAACCTACGAAGTTATAGATTCTGTACAATATCACAATGTCATTAATGTTGCATTTGATGAATTTGCAGTGGTTATGAAAAATGATGCCACTTTGACCATAGATGACTATTAATATTTTCATCAATAATTTCCAAAAATTTCCCCTTTTATCCAGTTTTTTCGACTTTTTCCAAATATTTCCAAATATTTCTGGAATTTTTCGCGTTTTGCATACTTATTGCAACACTGGAGGCGCACCCAGGGGGGCTCAGGGGACTCGAGCCCCCCCCCCCCCCCTTGAGTACGGAAAAAATATTTTTTGCTTCAAAAATGAGAAAAAAGTCAATTTTTTTGCTCTTCAAAGTATATTTTTTCAAAAAATTTTCGACCTCGCTTCGCTCGGGCAGTATTTTGATGCTTTTATTTCAAAACTTGACCATTTTTGATTGATTTCTCAGTCAAAAATCACCAAATTCACAATAAATTCTCTGTTTGTCAGAAAAAATTGATGATTTTTGATTGAAATAATTATCAGTAAAAAATGACACAATTTGAAATTTGACCCTTCCTCATTTTTTCTCAAATTCTCAGCCCCTCCCTTAATTAATTTCTGGGTGCGCCTATGAGCTCTTTTCAAGACGAGTAAAATGATACCCATATTGTATTCGAATATTTTTGAATATTTTCAAGATGTTTCGATTTTTTTCGGCAATATTTTATTGTATTAGAATATTTTTGAATATTTTCAAAATTTTTGAACTTTTTTGCCAATATTTTACCTCGTGAAAGCCAGTAAAATATTGGCAAAAAAGTTCAAAAATTTTGAAAATATTCAAAAATATTCTAATACAATAAAATATTGCCGAAAAAAATCAAAACATCTTGAAAATATTCAAAAATATTCGAATACGATAAAAAAAACTTGACATTCCATCAAAATTACTTTACCTTGAAATTCTTGAAAAAAAAATTTCCATGAGGCATTTTTTTTCATTCTTCAAAATTTATAAATTCCAAAGAAATTCAGTATTTCTTCTGCCAGGAACATTGGACGTAAGTAATCATTGTTTTTTTTTAGTTCCTGTTTATTTGAAAAGCAGAGTTGTCATTCTGACAAATCTATAAATTTGACTTTTTAAATTCCAACCCAGCGGAAAATTTTGAGATCTGATAACTGGTAAATTTTCCAACTAAGAAGTATTTTACTTGGCGGAATTCTGTTTTTTTTTTTTTTTTTTTCTACAAAAATTTCATCGCGACATAATTTCCACTGATTCTACATCATTCATGCAATAATTTTTTTTTAAAAAAGTGCAAATTTCTGTGATAGACATTATCTGTAAGTAGGTCCTCTAAAAATGACAATGAAAGATCCACATAAGATCACGCGTGTCCGTGAAACCTGTTGACTCTCAAATGAGCTTTACATCACAAGGATTTTAAAACAATGGGGTGCATTGAAGCTTCATTTTTTCAACCGTGCAAGATAAAGGAAAGGTGTTATCAAGTTGAAGTTTCATCTGGTACGCACAATGATAACCCTACAGCGCCCGCTCCATGAAGGAAACCTTCAGATTGGTCGCATAATGAAGGTTTCCTTCAGAAGAAATCCTCCAGGTCGCATAACGAAGGAAACCTTCAGAGAACAAATTTTATTTAATTTTTTGCTAGGCATCAATGAAAATGAGTAGCCTTTGGGAAAAAATTACTATCCAATTCATTTCAATTATAAAAATTAAAAATGGAGCCCGCAATTGATGAAGAAGAAACTGAAAAAATCCATTATCATAATTTTAAAAATATTAAAAAAATAAGATCCGAAGGAATCCTTCATGGTGCGACCTGAAGGAATCCTTTATGATGCGACCTGTAGGTTTCCTTTGTAATGCGAGTAATCGATTGTTGCGAGTAATGTAGTAAAATCTCCCGAACCTGAAATTTCTCCAGCCAGGCTCAGGATTGTTTTGTTTTCGCGATTTCGTTGGCTGAAATTATTTACTAAATTGAATACAAAAATTTCAAATCAGTGATCCAAATCATCTGAAAATTTCAAATACAAATTGATTTTATTAATAAAATCATGAATTAAATCAATTGAAAACCATAACATACCAAACTGCAAAATTTTTAATCGAAACTTGTTTAATATCTACCAATATTGATAATATCAAAAAGTGCTGGATCCGAAACCTCACTTCAATTATATGTTTGAAAAGTAATTAATGAATTACTTCAAGAAGAGTGAAGAATTAAATTTAAAGAGGCTGAAAAAAAAACGTTTTCCACAACAAAAAAAAAATTTACCAATCATGTAGGTAAGCAGTTTTTTCTTGATTATTCGAACAATTTTAGTGCGAATTTCATCGATCAAAAGTCAATGGAATGTGGTTGCTTGTTGCAATGCAACAAAAAACATTTCAAAGATGCCAGCGATGATCCAGAATTCAAGAATTTATGCAATTTCGTATTTTTTTTTTCCTACTGATTCTTTCCAATTCGAACCCGGAAGTTGAGCGCGTTTTCAGTGAATACTTAGTCAAAGTCGACATTTGTTTAAAAAATTGTACGAAATTCAAGATCTTAAACACAATTTTGACGTACTGATGTATTTAACAAAAACCCAGGTTGTTTTACCAAAGGCCAGGTGGAATTAAAACTGAATTCGATACCAAAAAGTTTCGAGATTGTCATTTCCGCCCAATGCAAAAAATTTACGTACAAGACGATGATGAAAGAAATTACAACGAATGCTGAGACTCGGAACAATTGAACCATCTGACACCAAAAATATACCTATTAAATGATGTACTCACAAGAGTAAGAATCAATGAGGCGAGATTCTGACACTAAATACATTGAGAATGACCTCTCAAAGGGAAGAACAATGGCGAGATTAAAAAAAAGAAGGAAGAAATTAGCTTCAATTTTTCAAACGTTCATTTTTTCACAAATCATAATCCATTTATGCAAGTTTTCTTTTTCAAGATAAATACGACTGAATTAAGGATGCATTCACTTCCTGTGAAAAATAAGGTTGACGTTATTCAAATGAGGCCGTAACAAAGTGTTGAGCGAAATCGTTCGTAAAATTCAAACTCACAGATTAGCGCATTTTTAAGACCATTTAATCTATTAAGAAACAGCTGTATAATTTTGATAGAATGCGGAAAAATTACTTACCAAAATCTATCAGGAACGAAAAAATCTGATCGGCTAACGCTTTGTTTTAACCATAATAATTTTAAATAAGATAAACCTTATTTTTACATGAAATGAACGCATGCTCTACTCACGGTTTATAACGTGGGAATCTTCGCGTCGCACAGTGGGCTAGAATGAAAAAAAAACACTCGCATTTGACTTCTGACGACGCGTCGTCAAAATTGTAAGCAGTTTTTGATTTATTTTTCGACCAGATTTTACTCATTTTACCAACGATTCACCAAGAAAGCGAATCTGACCGGAGAAGAAAATAGAAACGGACATTAATTATCTATATTACGCCAAATGCATCTTTTCAGATTTTTTCATCGGTGTGAAAAATTTCAAAAATTATTCATTCTTCAGATAGCTAATTTAGTGATCACCTAGACCACAGAGCACAACTTTTGCGAGAAAAACAATTCATTAGAGAAAATAGAATTTCTTAGATCGAAGTTCAAATTCTAGTACTTCAAGTTAAATTATTTTCAATTCCTTCCATTTTCCTTATTTTTCGAAATTCTATTAAATTTAAAAATCTTTCCAAATGTATTATTTCACAAATTCAAATTTCCCAAAATTGGTCCAATTTTAATTTTTTTAAAAAAATTTTCAACTTCATATGGTACTTTTTAAATTATCCTCAACTCGAAATTGTTTTCTGATTATAAATTTTGAATTTTTTCCTCAATTTCTCATTTCTGAGTCGAAAAAAAAAATTTAAAATGATATTTTCAAAAAGTATTTCCAGCTTAATAATTTAAAGAAAATTTTCAAAATATGGAATCGAAAAAAAATTAAAAATTAATATAAAAAAAATTCAGGACTAAAATAATTTATATAGTAGAAAAAATACATAATAAAAGTGGATACAACTTTAAGATCGAAAAAATTTGGATTTAAACAAATTTTACCTCAGATCGTCGAAATCCTATTACATATTTGAAAAAATAAATCAAGAGAGCTGAATGTAGGTATAGACTGGGTAGAATGGGTAATGGCTAATCCCTTAGCCATTATTTTCACAAAAATCATAAAAATTTTCGTAGGTACCAAAATTCGCTCGAATTCGAGCAATTTCATTTAAAAGGAAAATTTTGTGATATTCATCAAACTTCACATCGAGAAGACCCCAGGCATCTGACAGAAAATTTGAAAAAAAATAGTGACTTTAGTGACTTCTGATAGTCGAAATAGTGACCAAAAAAGTTCAAAATAGTGACCTTTTTTTTCAATTCCAATTCATTATTTAGCCCAGAAAATATAAAAAAATTCAAAAAAAAAATTATATTTGTGTAGATATGTAGATATGATTAATAATGAATTCTAAGATAATATCTCAAAACAAAGATTAATAACGAATACTAAGAAAAGATAATAAAATATCTCAAAGAGATTTTCTTCAACTTTTTTTTTTTTTTTTTTTAAACCCAAAAACAGAAAAACTACAAAAAAATTGATTTTTTGGTGAAATTTTTAAAAAAATAGTGACTTTTTTGAGAGAATAGTGACCAATAGTGACTTTGCTTGAAAATAGTGACAAAGTCACTATAATAGTGACCTTGTCAGATGCCTGGAAGACCCTGAAAAAGGAAAATGAGACACATAATTCTCAAAGTAAGCCATCATTATTGCTGTTTTCAGTGAAAACTGGTATAATTTCAATCTCTTTAGCTCATCAAAAAATACAGCCTAAATCGACCAAATTTTGATTCAAATTTTTACCTAAACGCCTTGGAAAAAAAAACATTGAAAATCACGAGCATTTTACCATCTTCAGATACCCATTGTATTATTCTCACCCTTGGGGTTTTTTCAGCCGTCAATCTCCCTATTTGAATTTACACAATATGAACCCTGTTGGTCGTCTCGACAGCAAACGGGTCTAGTTTATATTGGCGCGAATACGTAACAAAGAATTTTCACCTCGTAGTATAATACAAGTACAAATAGTGGATGGATACTGGGTCTAAAAATATTGTATACTTGATACATTCACCATTGTTATACAGTACCTTCTATTGGCATTGATAGAAGCATCTTCTGGACACCTGCATAATTTCGCAATAACACACACACACACACCTGTTGGAGGTGAACGCAAAATAAGGTAGGGTATACGTAATACTCATATAAATAGTAAAAAACATAAGAGGAAATTATATCTGATATCCATATCATCTATCAAGGTGAACACCTATAAGCTAATAAAGAAAATAAGTTGATGGTAAGGGCAAAAAAACTTATTTAGATCAATAGGTAAGTAAACCAATTTTTTCATATATATATAATTGCACGCGACCCTACTATGTCAGCCACTTTTCATATATATTCGAAAATTTCCAATTTTTTGCCCACTTTTTCAATTTTGTCTCATTCCTGTGCTAATTGATTAATCGAAATTCCAATTGCAGATTCATTCTTAGCAACACAAAATTCACCTTGACAAAAAAAATGGCGTTCCTACATAAAGATTTTTGAAAAAAAATTGCAAAATTTTCTATTTTCTCACAAATTTTGAAAAAGTGGCCTAGTAAAAAAATAGCTGCACTCGAATAAAAATTTTTGATACCAAAAACTTTTGGTTTCATTAATGAAATAACTAATAAATTTTGGGTCAAAGTTTAAACTGTGCATACTCAAAACTAGTATAGGCACAAAAATTCCGACCAGTTTTCTCCATTCTACACATCGCCAATTAGAAATTGGGTATGCGTTCATCCTCGCGCCTCAATTTCTAAGGGATGCGACTCTGGTGGAAGTTTTTGGAAACAGGTGGCTGACTTTGTATGTAGAATTAACCCATGAAAAGTCAGCCATGGCTGAGATGTACGATGGCTGACTTTGTATGTAGAGTCAACCCACAAAGTGGCTGACACGTCCGGATATTACTACCTATATATACGTTTTCACAGTTGCACAAAAATGGAATGGGTTAAATTGAAACAAAATAAAGAATTTTCATTACCTAATCATTTAATTTAGAAATTTTTTACGAATTTTCAGTCCCTCCCGGGGAGAGGGGGAGGTGAGAAGGAAGAGGAATAATGCAAAAAAATATTCATGTGAAATGTAAAATATCACGAGATAATTTTCTGATAATTGGAACTCTCGATGGATTTTTTCCATAATTCCAATATAATTCAGGAGTTCATTGAATGTACGTATTTATTTCGATTATTAAATTTTTGATTTTCTGAAAAACTAACCCAGCAATAGATAGGAAAATATTGCATACTTGTTACTTACCCTCTCTAGACAAAAACCAAACAACTCGTCAGAACAGTTATGATGACCCACGAGATATTTTCAAATAGTTTAATGTTCAATCGAAAAATACATTCAATTATTTTGTTTGGCTTTTTACCTTAAATTTTCATTGTAACTGCCAGTATTGGTACAAAACTGTAGCATATGCACTTGCAGCTTACACAACTGAACCAATAAAATGATAGGTATGGGTAAAATTCTTTTTCTTCTCATCTCTAAAAGATTTGATTTAGCTAACACTTTTTCATTTTTTTCAATGATTTTTTTAATGGCAAGCACAAGAAAATCAATTTTTTCAATGTTCCAATTTTTCCATGCTCTTTGTTTCTTGCCCACTATGAAGAAAAACTTCTACTAAATTTTTTCCCAAAAAATTTTTCCTGAACATTTTTTATTCTGTAATTCTTCTCAATTTTTTAAACTAGTTCTCGACTTGACTTTTTTTCCTACTTGACAATTTTCTCTATTTTTTAGCCCTAAATTCATCTCAAATTTGTTTCGGTTCAAAATTTTCTTCTGCTTTCATTTCATACGAAGAGTCTTGTCATCCAACAAATTGAGATTTTTTCGAAATCATTCGAATCGATTTTTCAAGAAATTTTAAAGTTGAATAAAAATCGTAAGAAGGTACTTACCTACTTAAGTTTTGAAAATATTGGAAAATAATTCAGTATTGGAAGAAAATAAATGTTTCGGAGTTTGAAAAAATTCAAGAAATAATATTCAAAGCAGGGCGTATTCTAAGAAAATTTTGAAGCTACACAATCATAGTTTCATTAAAAACTTTTTTGCGTTTTACTGCTCTCCTAATTGAGGAGGGGAGGCTCAAAATTCGAGAAAAAATATGGGGGAATGGTCAAATTTCAAATCAGTCCTTTTATATTGATCTTTCAGTCAAAATTGATTTTTTTTTTAAATTTTGGAACCGATTGAGAAATCGAGAGATTTTTTAAAGAATATTTGTGAAAAATCATAAGTTTTCAAAATAAAATGAACAAACTACCGCCCGAGCGAAGCGAGGGCGAAAATTTTTTGGAATATATAGTTTAAAGAGCAAAAAATTGCACTTTTAAAATATTTTTGTGGTGAAACATTTTTCCGAGGGTAAGGAGGGGGCTCGAACCCTCTGAGCATCTCCCTTGGGTGCGTCCTGAGTGCCTACAATACCTTTATTTTTGAAGAGGTCAATGTAGTGGAAGATGGAGAGACCATTGACCAGTGAGATCATCAAAAGCTTGTTTTGGGTAAAAACAAAATGAGCATCATGATTCGAAAAAATGAGGAAAAAAGCAAAAAAAAATTTCTTAAAATTTTTATGTTGTCACCTCACATAATTTTGCGAAATTTTTGTTATTTTTTTTGTCGTTTGAGTATAACAAAAAATTGTTGAAATAGGTATTCAAATTTTTCAAACTGCAGAATTTTTTTTGGAGCTGCACAAAATGTGCGGAGCTGCACGTTAGAGTACGCGCTGATTCAAAGTTCAAACAAAATAATAGAATAAATCCGAAGTTCGAATGAATAAAATTGCAGAAAAAAATGAAAAGGAATGTTGAAGTTCGAAATAAAAAATATTCAAGAAAAAATGTCAAGAGTTGAGAAAAAAATTTCGGGATTACGCGACAAAAGTTCATAGGTGATGATCATAATTAGAAAAAAAAGTCAATTATCGGTCTTTCATTATTACTTACTTGTAATTGTGTTACAATGAAGTAAGAAATTTTTCATTTTTTTTTTTTTCAATTGACCAGGAAAGCAGGTGTAGTAAAAAAGTAAATATTAATTAGATTTAACCTCCTTCCCCCTCCCATTTTTAGTCAACATGATTGTTTTTCTTGATCTATTAGTTTTGCGATATGAGAACTAAGCAAATAATATGTGACCCTGCCGGAAAGAAAGGACCGAGTGTGAAAAAAAATCGATGCCCCTGTCTTCACGATTTTGGCCCAAATGACACCACCAGACACATAAAGTAAAATACATCGATTTTTTTAAACATAGGTAGAAAGTATCTTCTTTCCGACAGGGTCACAAATACTATTTTTGAAATACACTTTGTAATCGTAAGGGAGGGAACGATTGTTGAACACATTCAAGAGCGATATTTTCGGAAAACTCGTTAAATTATGTACGCACATACAACACAAAGAAAATTCCACATTTAAAACTTCTTTTCCAATTTTTGACTAAGTATTTTTGTAAATTTTAGAGTAAGCTAGTTTTTTATGAACCACCTTACAAAATTTCATAGGAGAGGGGGAGGAGGTTCGATAAATTTTTCTCACTCATCTCATTATTTGTTAACACAAAACTCAAAACAAAAATAACAAAATTGAAAATCGAAAACTCGAATCAAAATAACCCGAAGAAAATCCAAAATTTTACCCACATCTATCGTATTTTTATTGGATTCCGGACAACAAAAACCGAATTAATTACTCGATCGTAAGTCGCCAAGTTCCTCCACCCACACACGCAAAATAAACGATCCAATTTAGTCGATTTCATCGCTACCAAAAACGCAGTCAAAGCCACAAATTTTTATTACAAATTGCCCTTCGTGTATTTCATAAAGCATACTTTATAGCGGCGATTGTAGTACATAAACGCCATCAATTCCACAAAGGGATACACTGCCCATGCTCACGATGAGATACCAAAGCAGCGGAGGAGATCCGATGGCATACAGCACCAATGTATTATTGTATTATAGGTACTTAATCCGTAAATTAAAACGTACACAATTCGTGTCAATAAAAATACAGTAATAGCGCATAAAATTCTCTTCTTTTAATGACCTCCCGCGGGTATCGGCGCCTGATTGAACATTATAATTTTACTACCGAAAAGTTCGTCAACAATGTACCATTGGTATTGCTGTCGGTACAGCCAAGTGGTCCCAGGAGGTCAACGTATAGGTGATTTTAACCAATAAAACGGGACAATTTCGTTTCTACCCTGTGGCATGGTGTGGTGGCTCATTTTATAGTAAATTTTATGGAATGAACGAATTGATCAACAAAACACGCCGACTATAAAGCGAACGGCGATCGTCAACTGTTTACCATACGACATGATATCTTCTTCTATGCGTAATAATCGTACGTTTAGTATCATACCCTGGCCCCCTATCCCACTTGAAGTCGATATTGTAATGTGTCGAGTCAGTCGTTTAGAACATAATCGTCCTGGTCTATTTACAGCCACCGATAATATAAATTCAATCGAAGGCTGGAAGGGAAGGGGTGAGTGATCGTTTTAATTTTTGAAATAGCCTTCAGGGTCAAAAAGGCCTAAAAGCTTCCATTTCATGAGCTTTACAGCGCTTGTATGTACAAATTTATATCGAATTAGTCGATACCCGAATACCCATCAAATCGAGATATTCTAATGAATGATGCTACGAATAAAACGATTTCATGATTAATTTTAGTCTAGAATTTAATCAGTCATTTTTTTTTTTGAAAATAATAATAATTTCATTCAATTCACGTACTAAATGTGGATCGGGGTTCGTTTGTAGATCAAGCCACTTAACAAGGAGTTGAGATAGAGAAAAAATCAAGCGTGTATGAATAACCAGATTACCCATCACATATCAATAATAGTTGACTTTATTTAAAACAAAGCAGAAAATTTTTTAATGATTTTCAAGGACAATTTTTGATGCTAAAAATGGATTTTCACGAAAAAGTTCACCATCGGAAGAATTTGGATTTTTTCCCCTAAAATCCGTAATATTGATGTAGAAGGAGAAAGCTTTTTATGGTATTTTTTTTCTTTTATAAATAATTTATAGTTTATGACGTCTGCGAATGGTGTGGTCCACAAACGGAACCCCCTAAAAAATTCGAAAAAATGGGAGGTCTGAGGAAAAAATTCTCATAGGCAAAAAACTTATGGCAAAAATCTGAAACAAATACTCTTTCGGATGCCGCATTCAGATTTATCTGGAACTCGAAAATTTCAGGGTGTTTTGAGCGATCAGAAAAACCTGATCCATAAATAGTACTTTACTGAATATTTATTTATACATAATTTCAGAAAAATTGGAAAAAAAATAAATTCATAAATTGACAATATTTCATACTTAGTACATTCATTTTTCATGCTTTTTTTTTTTTCCGTCAAATATACAGGGTGCCTACTAAATTTCAAAAAATATTTTTCAGGTACCTATTCCTGACAATTTTTCGAAATTTTCTAGACCATTCAGTAATCATGGGAATTATAAAGAGGGATCCGGAATACCTTCCATCTGACGAATATGAGACATACTCCGAACACACGTATACAAACCCAAACACTCCGATCAACCTCATATCGGACGACGAAAATATTATGGAAACGGATCAACCAAATTCGCCAAATACAACCGCAAATTTCGAACCCGAACCTTCACCTCCATCGCGTCCATCACCAATATCGCAACGCAGGCGACATCGAGCAACTGGCCGTCCCAGGGGTAGACCCCCTGGTCCCCCTCGCGCATTCCCCACCTCGTGCAAGTGCAAGTCAAAATGTGCTTGCCCCAAATTTCCATCACACTACTCGGGATGGGAATGCAAATATAACAATAGAAGAAAACCTAAAAATAATTCGATATCCGCAGGAATTATGGCAGACACCAAGAATATCATTTGTACCGGTTGCCGCAGCTTGCTCGGCAAGCCACCACCGAATGCAACAACTGTAACGCCGCCAATCCAAGGCCCCTACGTGGCAACAAAATGTGGACACGTGGTCCACACGTCATGCATAACCATGGCCCCTCACATCTGCGAGGGCCATGTACAATGCACCTATGCAGGCTGCGGCACGCCGGTGAAGATCGACGACCTCCTCCCGCTGCAACCAATAGTTGTGGAACAGCATCTCCAGCTAACGGCCCATGAGGCCAACGAAACAATCTCTGCCCTAGAGGCCCAAAGGAGGGAAGAGATCAAATGCTTCCACCTGAATAATAAAATAAAATCACTGGAAACGGAGATCCAAAATCTACAAAATCTTCGTTATAACGACTTTGACCAACTAATATCGGTCGAAACGTTGGACCAGCGGTTGCAGCGGGAAGGAGAGTTCCTGCCTGAACCATCCCGACCGTCAACATCCCAACAGCAGCAACCATCGACATCCCAGCAACAACAGCCGCAACCAATTGCCCACAGCAGGATGGACCAAGAACAACCATCGTGTTCATGGCAGAGAATTCACAATTCGTGTTCAAATGTGTAATGAAAATTTGACTGCTGAAATTAAAAATTAGGTATGCACTGTTTCAATATAATTATGATTTGTTGGAATCAAAGTTATTGATTAAAGATGGACTCGCGCTGTTCATACCAAATGTTTTGCCAATCATTTGTGCAAAATGCGATTGAAAAAATTCAAATCACAAAAAAAAATTACAAAAAATATATTTTCACTACTCACAACGTCACACTTCTATCGTTTCATCCGTTGAAGAAGTTAGCAAATACTATAGACATGATAAGAAAATTCAAAAAAAAATCGATTTATATTTTCTAATCGCGCAAGCCCTATTGACAACGAAAAGCGCCAAACGCTGTAAAAAGCGCTTTGTTTGGCGTTTTTTTGACACTTTGGCGAACGCCATTCGCCAAACACCGGCAATTTAGGCTTTAGAAATAAATGGTTGCATTATTTTTTGGAAAAAACAGCGCTCTTGAGAATTTGCGCATATTTTTTTACATGCGATAAAACGGCGTTTCATGACATCATGAGCGCCAAAGTGTCAAAAAAGCGCTATTCAAAAAACGCTGTTTTGTCAATAGGGAGGTTCTTCATTTTTTTCAACTATCAAAATTGGGCAATTAAACGCATAGGAAAATCTTTTAAAAATATAAGAATATTTTTTTACAACTTGATAATTAGATCATCTGGAGCAGAAAAGTAATTTTGTGAAGGAAAAAAAACTGTAAACTGCAACTTTTTGGTCAAGATAGTTTCTAAATGATCTCTAAAAATGATTTGAATAATGTTTGGAAAATTATTATT
Organism: Pseudococcus jackbeardsleyi; assembly: GCA_038380155.1. Classification (NCBI taxonomy): domain Eukaryota; kingdom Metazoa; phylum Arthropoda; class Insecta; order Hemiptera; family Pseudococcidae; genus Pseudococcus; species Pseudococcus jackbeardsleyi. Next base: position 47,536,395 of record CM076238.1, read on the forward strand.
TTTTTTTTAAATTTCGATCACACTGAATTTTTAAAACTTTGTGAAAAATTTCAATCTGCTACGAAATCTGAAGGTAGTAATAATTTGGTTGCTTCTCTTTACACCTATTTCAATTATCTCCACCAACAAGAACTTTTTCCGATTGTGTACAGTTTTCGTAGCAGACAAGTTTTCCTTTTTTTCAATCATGCTCGGAATAATTGCAAAATTACAGATCCAAGAAGATATTGTTGTTCAAAATATTGTTTAATGGTAAGTTCATTTATTCACTTCATTGAAACGGAATTTCAAGTTTTTAAACCAATCAAATTCATTTGTTCAATTGGTTGGTTACCGGGTAGGCGACGCGTAGCGGGGCAACTGCACTTCGTTGCGATCTCCTCTGCCTACGCGTCATCCTTTGTTCTCCCTACCCGGACCATTTTCAACGGATGGTAAAGTTGGACCGATTTTGTGACTGGTTTTCTCCACGGCTATGAGTCGTCACATTTTCTGCCTGCAGCTAAGTCTGTGTGTTTTTCGTGTGTTTGATTGCCTAGTTTCTATGAAGTTTCTTGTCAAATTTCTATGAGTAAATTTTTCTAGTCATTTTTCATGGCAGAATTTTATTTTTTCGCGATGTTTTCGCCTCTATTGTTTTAAATTTTACGGTTTCGAGTTCCTAATGCCCAGGCAATAGGTTTTTAATGATTTTACCATGTGAGTACCTCAGATTTTGATATTTTCCTTTGTTCTTGACCACGTTGTCAACGAATTTCAATTTTAACAATTTGACTAATTTTTGGTTCCTATCTGATTTTATTTCAGTTTTAATCAGATTTTAATGTTTTAACCGAATTTTAAACGAATTTTATCAGAATTTTAACCGGAATTTTACCAGTTTTTAGCCCATTTTAATCGTGTATATTCTAGTCAAGTTTTTTTTTCCATTGGATCAACGTGTTGTAAGTTTTCAACATTTACTTCTTTTAAATATACACTGCTGCTAATTTTTAGATAGGTATACATCATTTTCGCCTATTTTCTGCAGTACTAATGATCGTGGTGCTGGCCATCGTTCTTTCTTGTATTTTGGCGGAGTTACTGACTGATGATCATGCGATCCTGAGATTTTTCGTATGTAAGTTCAAACGTTTGGTCATTCTCTTGAAAATTGCATAATTGATTCGCTTCTGTTCTTAGAATATGCGGCTGGATATAAATCTTACGTTGTTTTTCATTTCGTTCAGCCTATCGCTATTGTTTGCCGATTTTAAAATCGAATTCTTCACAAGCTTGTTCATTTGTTCGTTCAGCTTTAGGTGGAATACGGAAATGTAAGATACCAAATTTTACTTTTGTAATGTCAATTATGTACTAATTTTGAGAATCCGACAGCTCTTTAGCAATAGATGGCTAATACTGATATCTGCCTGACCAAATATGAAATCTTACTGCTTGCGATTGCTGTGATTGCTGACTCGTGCCATATACTGTAAAATGAAATTAACAATAAAAATTCGTTCGTTCGTTCGTTCTTTTTATTATTAAAAATATCATTTTAAAAAAATGGTTTATTCTCATTTGAAATTTTGTATTTACCATTTTAATTCTTTCTAATAGTAACCGATGAATAAATTTACTATTAAAATGTGCATCCAAGGTAAATCTTGGGTAATCAATGCATTAAGAATGGTAAAAGTGGTAGCAATATTAGCTTAAGTGAGCCACACACCCAAAAATTCTGTTTTTTGAAAAAGCACCTCGTGCCAATATTGTAGGATGGGAAAACCTGAAAAATTAAAAATTCAGAAGATTAAAACCTTCCGATCGCGTGATTGTCAATAATTCAGAATTTCAAAGATATTGAAAATTTCCAAATTGGTAAAATCAGTTTTAGACTTCATTCAGTGACCATCTAGCCTCAAATATTTTTTTGGAAAAAATCCACGTTTTGTTGCTTTCTCAATTTTCATTCATAGTTTAAGAAATAACAATTTTTCAAAAGCTATAAAACGTTGATTTTTTTTAAGGGTTTAGGGTAATCACTGAATAAACTCTTTGACTTTTGGAAATTTTTGAAGAATTGAAGGCTCCTACGCAATCGGAAGATAATAATCAATTTTTTCTCCCAGTTTCCTTTGACATCAACTTTTGCGTGGGGTAAGTATCTTTTAAAAAAATTGAGAATTTGGGTTTTCAGGCCTACCCGAATATCAGCTCCTCTAGTTCGAGCTCTTTAAGTTTGAATGGTTTTCACTCAGATAATAGCAAGTGCTATATTAGACTAATTGAACAGCAAAGTATGCAGGTGAAGAATTACATTGAGACGGCAGGGAAGGAATCATTATCATAATTTTTCAATTAGAAAAAAAATTATCGTGCATTCATTTCTGTAACTTGAAAAATTAAAGAGAAGTATTCAATTGAACAAACACCGATCAAAGTTACAGGTAGATCTTTCCAAAAACAAAAACAACGCGATAACACTCATTTCGAGATCTGATTTTTCACCCTCAACGCATCCACACACCTGAGACCTACAACTCTTCCGAACACACGTCCCAACCCAGGCAAATCTCGAGGGTCAACAGATAAGCGATCGGAAATTGAAATTTACGAATGGAAATTAATCGAGTTAAAGTACTTTGAAAAATCAGTATTCATTTTAGGAGGTCAGCACCTGTGCACAGCCACGGCCCCCATATCCACACGCAATTGTTTTTATTGCTGATTGGCGATGATTAACACGTTTTCAAAACGCAGACAGACAGAAAGGGAGATAGAGAGACCAGGATAAACGAACGGGGTACAGATCCAGGCGTCGTGCTCGGTTCCATAGCTCGAGCAAAAGGTACGAGTTACGAGTATTATCAACATGTGTAATTTTTCCGCGTCGGAAAACTATTGAGATTTGCACCGATAAGAAAAAAGGTATGGTTAACCCATTGTACATATGAGTACTTGAGATATGGGTTTTTAAAGCACAGGTGTATATTGCGGTCGAGTGAATATGATTTACGGACTGGTAGCACGCTTCGTGTGAGTAAGCCCTTTAAACATCTGTTAACCTTTTTCACTCGTTGGTTAGAATTAATCATTAGATAGGTTAGAATTTTCGTGTTCGAACGATTTACCAATGATTTTTATTTTCGCCTTGTAATAAGGTAGGGGGAAACAGGCGTAATTCAAAGAGGAGTCGTATTGGACAAAATCACCTGGAAAATGATTCGAATCTCGAATCACAAATTATTTAAAATTTTGACAATTCGAATCTCTTAAAATCTTGAAGATTTCGAATAAGCTTAATACATGCGATTTGAAAAACAAAACAATTTAACCTGCTTTCAATATTATTTTCGCCAAAAATAGGATTTTGACGATCCAAGTCCAAATTTATCCAGAGTTGAAATTTTTTCAATTCGAATAGTTTTAATTTTTCTCAAAAACATGTTCAATTTCAAGGTAATATTTCAAATTGAAATTTACACACCATTTCCAACTTAAATCTTATATCCAAAATTTTTTAGAATTTTTTCTCATTAATTATAATTTAGAAAAATATTTTTGAAAAAATACGACAAACACTTTTATCGAAATAATTCAAGCTCAATTTTTTTTTTCAATTGGAAATATTTAAAAATTGAAAAAAAAAAAAAGGAAGAAAGATTTCAAACTTTTGAGAGGAAAATATAAATTCAGTTTATTTTTCGAAACAGAGGTGGTAAAATTCATGTCAAATTATCCCTTGTAGATCTGATGGGTAACGAAAGTGGGGCATCGGATATATTGTCTTCAAATACGACAGTAAACCAATATCAATCCCACAAAATCATGCTTAAAGTCAATGGTGGCGCATAAGTTTTTCAAATAATATCCGTATTTTGTTGTAAACCAAGCCATAGAGTCAAAAAATTTCGACGTTTTTTGATTTTGCCACCTCCGTTCATACTTATTCAATAATGATTTCGAATTCAACAACCATTTTTTGAGTTTGAGCTAAAGTCAAGCCTCAAACTCAAATTTTGAAAAAAAAAAGTAACTTTAGTAACCATTTTTCATGAAAAAAGTAACCAAAAAGTAACCTCAAAATCCTTAATTTTTAGGAGTTTCAGTGGAATCGGGAGGGAAGGGGGTGCAAAACCCAAAAATTTATTTTGTTTTTTTCTGCAAATTTCAGCAATTTTAGAAAATATTGAATTTTTGAAAATTTTTGAAGATTTGAAAGTTTTTGCACGTTTGGAGGAATCATTTTCATTATTCTACTTTTTCCAGCACTTCAAAAATAAATTACAATTTTCAAATACCAGACGCGAAACTTTACTTTTGGTGGGGGGGGGGGGGTCCACAAATTTGCCGAACTCAAAGGTCTCCTCAAAACATGGACAAAAACCTTGGAGTGAATATAAAAAAGTTTGCGACCAATATCTCTAGGAAAAAAAACCAAAACTTCTTCCAAAAAGTTGAATACTTTTAAAAATTCTTTTGATTTTTATAAGTACACGAAAAGAATTGATTTTCTCCCTAGCAAAAAATTGAATTTTCTGGGCTGAAAAGGAAGAAAGTTTGAATTGCATAATATTATTTAAAAAAATAATTATATAAATTTACTGAGCCCGAGCGAAGCGAGGGCGAAAATTTTTTTGAAGAAAAATTCATTTAAAACTAGAATTTCTTCATTTTAATTGGTATTTTAGGTTTTAAGGGGAGGCAGGTGTGCCAGATTTGAAAAATTTAATAGTTCGTTTTGTAATGGTTCATTGTCTGAAAAATTTGCCGACTTTTCCAATGAGGAAAAATTTTGAAAATAGTAACCAATAGTAACCTCTGAAAGGAAAAAGTAACTTTTAGTAACCAAACTCGAAAAAAGTGACCAAGTTACTTAAAAAGTAACCCAGTTTGACCCCTGGCTAAAGTTGAAAACATTTTTAAAAAAATGAGTTGAATAAGATTTTGAAAAATTTTGATTAAAAAAAAATTACGGAAGTATGGGAAATGGGAAAAAAGGTTCGAACATCGTTGAAAAATAATTTTACAAATTGGATAAATTCCTAAAAAAAAATCCAAGTTATGTAGATGAAATATTAAGAAAACATTATTTTTACTACGACTTGCGAGTCACAATCATGAACGGTATTCCGGTATCTCAGCATTCAATCAAACATTCCAGTGGCGCATGGCGGCGCGTAATTTTTTCAAGATCGAAAAATTTTCAAGTTTACTGATTCTGCACCCTCTGTTCATTTCCATAGTCTCATTCTTATCAATAAAAATATTCAATAATAGCTTCAAATTCAAGAATAATTTTTTTAAATTTGAGTGGAAGTAGAATTTTTTTCAAAGTTGAAAAAGATTTTGAAAAAATTTGATGAAAAAAATTTATAGAGGTGAAGGAAATGGAGAAAAAGTTTCGAATATCGTTGGAAAATAATTTGGCAAATTGGAAAGAATAAAAAATTTTAAAATTGGATCAAATTCCAAAAAAAAAATCCAACTTTGATGAAATATTGAGAAAACATTGTGTTAGAACCACAATCATAAATGATACCTACTCAGGTATCCCAATCCAAACATCAAACAAAAATGTACAACCATTAAAACGTGATTACAAAAAGGATGTTTTATGAAAATTTTGATTATCTCAACAGATTTATCAATTTTTCAAATTATTGTAGTACAATAAATGAAGCAGAAAAACTTTTTTTGGGTGTAATCGGCGATTACAGCGATTACACTGAATAACCGCCGCTGGATCATTTTTCCAACAATGAAACTTTATTTAAGTGAGTATTCTATCGTCGCATCGAGGTGAAACAAATCTCATTTGCAATTGATCCAATAGTCAAGCGGTGAAGCAATTCGTAGTTAGTTTGTAATAGGTAAGTAAGTACTTTAATGTCTTTCAGGATTTTATAATCTCTCTTCACCATTTCATACGGATGTGCAGGCTTGTAGCCAGCGCTGGACTAATAATTGAAAAATTGTTGCAACAGAATTTTACATTCCTGAAACTTTTCAACATTTTGCCAGACACCTTTTTTTTTCTTAGCAATTCAGAAAATAAATAAAAAAAACCTACATATACGTACTTGAATATTTTTACAAAAAATCATTTGCAAAAAAAACAATTTAAATATATTCCTCAAATTTTGATGAAAAAATTATTTTTCATTTCAAAACATCCATAGGACTTTCAATAAAATTCATTATTAGAATAACATCGGAAAACACGCCGCGGTAGAACTGTTATTAAAAATCATAACTAAGGGTTGGACCGATGAGTGGCTCATCAAAGCTCATCGCAGAGTAAATGAAGAAATTCGCGCGAATGCGCAAGAATCAACGGACGAAGAACGAATGAAATTCTATCATGACTTGGATATAATCGAAACGAAGGAACAAAAAACGATGGAGAAAGTAAGACAAATAAGGAAAGGAGGTACGAGACCATGAAGAGCTCTTTTCCAAAATGGGATAAAATTTCAAACCGTATATGGAAAAAGGGGCTCAAGGGTAAATTTTTTTTAATGTCAGAGGCTAAGAAAAAAATTTACCCTGAAACCTTTTTTCTCATGCACAAATTTTGGACTTATCAAACTTTGGAAAAGAGCTCTTTTAATTTTTGTGTTGATTTTTTTCAAATGATTTTTTGTAAAAAAATATCAAGGCATGTAGGCTTTTTATATATTTTCTGAATTGCTAAAATTAAAATCTTCACCACAGTTTTATAATTAAATTGATATTTTTTTATGATAATGATTATTCAATTTTAAAATTTATATTTTTCATAATTATTTTTTACATTCTTCTCAAATACTTCGAAAATCGAAAATCGATCTCACAAAAACAAAATTTCGATTCGAATCGCACCAATACCCGCGCAATACGTCCAACTGTCCGATGACAGAAAAAGGTGCGATGTTTTGGTTGAATACGAAACCTAGGTAGACTAATTCGAACGAATCGAAAGCGATTGACATCTTTACGAGCAATCTACCAAGGGTCTGTGTACACTTCGCTGGCACATCGACCGCAAGCGATGTCCAGTCGGATGCAAAAACGACCATAGCTAATCCCAATATCACGATTGATTTGATTAATTAAAAGAATACCGAGACTGGAAGGTAATTGTAAACATGGAACTGGAAGGAAGTAGGGCACATGCGACGTCATTCCTTCGTTCCATCTGTCACCCTCTCTAACGGCTGCAAAATTTGCATAGGATCATCTATACTATCATAGTCCTCCGCTGGCCTTTTTTGCGCCCGTTATTCGCTCGAAAAGGCGTGAATATCGGGGACCATTTGGTTTCGCGGAGATTTCACACGGCTTAGCCAAGATCGGTCCTCGATCATGACTAATTGAGATACGAATTTGGGTCATTTACAACTTCCAGGTCATTATTTCGTTAACGTCGGCGACGAGAGAATTTCTGCATCATTAACGAGCCTCCTCTCCAAAATACAGAACATGAATAGAAGATAGGACAAAAACCCGCATATTGCATCCCTCTATTGTGCGACGTCGCGTCGGTCACATGCACGGCGGGACGTACCCGCGGACGTCCTGGCTCGAATATGACTATAAACTGACCGCTGGTAGATAATTATACGAAAACGGTGTGTGAAAAGGATCGATGGGCGTGCGTCGAGTCTTTTTTCCACAATCTGCGAGCAAAAATCGCGAAAACGTCGGCCCCGGTAGCCGGACAATGGTCAATTTGCGCGTGTTTGGTTAATATGAGGGTATTCGGTATTCTAATATCCCTCGCAGGAGATACGCAAGTCTTAGGTATCTACTTGGATTGTGCGTGTCGTGTTTTTATAATCGAGGCATACAACACGTGTTGAATATACCGAGTACTGGGCTCGGAGACTCCGACGACGTCCTCGAAACGGCCAAAAGGAATAGACGATAATTCGATGGAAACAGCGGGACTTCCGATGAATGTATTTGAACGCAGCCACGTGACCTAGTTTGGGCTTTTTAAAAAGGCCTTTGAGCAAAAAATCGCGACGATTTTGGGTATCATCGTGTACTACATGTCAGCTGAATCAATATCGCAAACTACCATGTAAACCAGTAATTTGACACTTGGTGATAGGTCGGCGACTGGGGCGGTGTCTTGTACTAGTTACATATTGTTGTAACCTAATACATTGTACGAATGTACCGTTGTCTTGCGGTGTACCTAACCAATCTTCCTTTTATATAGGTGCACGCGTGTTTATCCTGCGTGTATACTTTGTCCCAGGGTTAAATATTGAATCATCGGTGGGCTTTTGACCTGGTGATGTGGTGAAGTTAATATTACCAAGGTGAGCTTTTAATTTAACTCTAATGAGAAGTTCATCCAGAGGAGTGGAAATTTTGAGCGGTGCCGATTTCTTCTTTCATGCTCTACTTTTTTTTTGTAAATCAGCAATCATGATGATTTCCGATTTTTGCTTTTCGAATTTGTTTTGATGTTGATGACTGATGATGGTGTTAAATGTCCACTTGTTCGTAGGTAATTAATTGTACTTCAATGTCTTGGGATTTTATAATCTCTCTTCACCATTCCATACAGACGTGCAGGCTCGTAGCCAGAGGTGGGTCAACATTTCCTCTACCCCAGCTCAAGCAAAATTCTGGCTACTGGCCTATAGATGATAAGAATAGAGAAAATTTCTAATCTGATGATAGCGATTTAATCGAAATTTTCAAATGAATACATTGAACATTATAATTTATACAGAAAAGTTTTGATTGCGACTTCGAGTATAAAAATATTTAAACCATTAAGTATTTGTTATAGTAAAAATCAATGTTTCATCAGGGTGGGCCGAAAAAACAATATTTTCGATTTTCAAAAACATATCCCCGCAAAAGTTGTTGACTGATGAGACTTGAAGAATTTTAAAAAAAAAAATCAAAATCGATTCATATCTTCCGATCGCGCATTGGCGTTAAAGTTTTCAAAAATTAGCAAAAATTCAAACTTTTAAAATTTAGAAAAAATTCAAAATTGAAGAAAATTAATTTTAGAGCTTGTTTAGGGACCATATAAACCAAAAAACACATGTTTTTTGAAAAAAAAATTATAATTTATTTTTTATTTTTCTTCATGTGCAGAAATAGCAGAAATTTAAAAAAGGTGTGAAGCATTCATTTTTTTTCAAAAAAATCTGCCTTTTGGTTTGAATAGTCACTAGATCAGCTCTAAAACCAATTTAAATGCATTTTAAATTTTTTCAAAATTTTTCAAAATTTTTGGAAATATTGAATTTTTGCCAATTTTTGAAAATTTTAATGCCAATGCGCGATCGGAGGATATGAATTGATTTTGATTTTTTTTTTATTCTTCAAGTCTCATCAGCTAACAACTTTTGCGGGGGGGGGGTATGTTTTTGAAAATCGATAATAGTATATTATGCAATGAGGGAGATAAAGTGATTTTCGACAAATTTTGAGGTTTATTGCCCGAGCGAAGCGAGGGAAATAATTCAAAATTGTCGGAAATCATTTATCTCCCGAGTTGCATACGATATTTTTCGTTGTAGTGTGAGTAAAAGGCGAGTTTGAGCACTCGAGCGATTCGCGAGTGTGAGTAAAAGTGCACATTTACTCACACTACAACGAAAAATTGTTTTTTCGGCAGCACCCTAATGGATATTTCGATCTGATTTATTCTTGCAGTTTAGTCAGATTTTAACGAATTTTATGGATTTTATCATTCAATTCAAGTGAGAGATTTGGTAAAATTAATTTTTAGAATATTTGAAAATTGATGACTGACCCAAAAAAGTCGAAAAATTTATTTATTTTCAGAAAGATGAAAAATTTGGATAACTGAGTGTCAGGATGGAAAAAATGCAATCAAGATGAGTTTAAAAAGACAGAAAAAAAATCGAAAATAATCATTTTGTTTATTGACTGTGATTGGTTGTGTGCATGATTTGGGTGGGGCTTCCTGCCCCCGCGATCTCGTCATTACATTTTTGGTTATCCTCCAGTAAAGATAGTTTCTTGAGTGCTTGCAATTATGGACGTAAACCAGGCTCTCCATTTAATAACATGGTAAGTATATGACATAATAATCATTTTATTAAAAAAAAAACAAGTCCAGTTTTACTTTAGAGCGAAATCAATCAGAAATTATTTACCTGATATCCCTGAAAATATTAAGTCACTCTTCATTAATACCAAAGGTAATACCTATAATCAATTTTTTAGTCTACGACATCGAGCGTAAATTGATTGTGGCCAACGAGGAACTTCGCACAAAATCTCGGGTGGTAGAGGAATTCAGGAAGGAGTACCACCAGGCCAGAAAGCTCGTTGACCGGCTTACTGGCCAGATAGTATCCGTTGATACTGTCAACGCACTCTCCCAGAGTATAGCCCAAATGGTGAATTTCGAAAATCCAAACATCGACATCATACACGATAAATTTGGAAATTTTCAATTTCTGAATAAAAAGCGCCTGCATACAAGAGGCTCACCTCTAAAGGGCCGATATTGGAACACACCATAGGTTTTTTTTTTCAAAAAAAATATTGAAAATAATTACTCTACTTAATTAAAATTTTGAAACAATTACCGCATTAAATTACCTTATTTCTTCTCTAACGATATAAATTTTCACAATTACAATCCCGAGCGTAGCAAGAGCGAAGCTTTGATAAAATTTGATTTTTTAATGTTTAAAAAAGGAATTTTTCACAAAAATTCTTGACCTCAAGGGGGGGTCCAGACACCCCTCGCTACGCCTTTGCGGCATTGAAACTTTTTCCATTCTAATAAAAAAAAAAAATCATTTTTTCCTCATAGTTTCAAACTAATATGAGTATTGTTTTCAAGCTGCCTTTACCAGATATGGCGTCCTCTACATTTTAGCGCCAATTTTCATCTATTTTCAAAAAAAAATTCACTTCGAGGTAAAATTTTTTTGGTTTTCAACTAGATATTGCCCGGAGTAGATATTCCAGCAATGTGAAAAATTGTCAATTTCATTCGTCAATTTTTCCTCGAACACCAAAGGGTTAAAAAAAATCCAACCTCAACTCAACGCCACAAACCTCTCATCTCAACCCAAACAAAGTTAATCTCAACACATCCTTTCACACATCTCATCATCACCCTGATATGACACATCTATAATCCTCACGGGCCAATTTGTCTCCGCACATAATACCTTGCGACGCGACACCATAACCCTCTCTGCTCCCTTAACTCTTGCCAAAAAAAAAGCAAGTCACAAAATTAGGCAGGTGTGATTCCCCAATTCCCTATTTCCGAATCGGTTTAAATCGATAACCACGAAAAATAACGATAAATAGCGTAGGGTTAAATGTCGACGTATTCATCCTGTCAATCAGCGATTGATGCAACGAGCGTTGAATAATAAAAGTTGCACGTAATGCAGTCTTCGCCCATTATACTACGAAATCCCAAGCAATACAAGAGCCAGAAGAAAAAAACGCACAAAAAAGGATGAAATAAAAACTAGGAAAAAAAGAGGCAGGAAAACGGTAGCTTTTGACAATTATGTACATTGATAGGTCTAGGTACATTACGTACCTAGGTATACATGTGCATTACATTCAAGAGTACCTAAGATCAGTATCGAACTATAAAAGGGATGGAACAGTGTACATAGAGAATATAATAGCAGTTTACCTATGCCAGGGGCATTAAACTTCTATGAAGGGGGTAATGCGAGCTCATTCTACGAGGTAGCTTATACACTATGGTTATTGTGAGAGTACAAACACCTGATTGACTTTCAACCCTAAACTTGTCTCAGCGACTCATTTTTTATTTATTTTTATCGCCTTTATTACCTTATACACGGCGAATCGTATAATTTCGTATCGACATTCATATTTTTTCTTTTTTTGGAGGAGGAGGGAGGAAGATCGTCTGATGTGTACCTGAATCAATGATTTTTGGGGATAAATTTCCTACTTGTCTACAAACTGGAAGAAAGCAAGAATTGATCGAGCCCCTGAAAAAATAATAGGAAGACCTCTGTTTCAGATACTTAGGAAGTTCCACACTAAGGCTGACCTTTGTATTTGTACTTGATGAAAAAATTTTTTGCACCTCCCCCTACCGCAAAGTTGTTCCATTTTATGAGAAAATAATTCCCTGAAAACTTTAGCCCCCCAAGTTGATGTTAACACGGGCCTGAATTTTCAAAAAAAAAAATGAATTTTTATTTCTGGGCCCAAACCACTTCCAAATTATTAATTTTTCATAAAAAAAAGATTTGAAGTGACATTTTAGCTTCATTTATGATAATTGAAGGGGGTACTAAAAGTGGTAAAGATTTGACAATTTTCTGTATTGTAATAACATGTAGTCAAATAGAATCGACTTTCTGTACGGAATATTGAGGTGGCAAGCTGAATTTTTGTATGCTGAATTGCTGATCCATATTTTTTATGAAAAATAAATTATTTCGAAGAAGTTTGGACACAAAAATGAAAATTTTGAAATTTTTTGTTGAAAATTGTTTTTTTTTTTCATATTTTGGATAATGAGAGATAATGAGGGGCTAACAGGCACGTGTTAATATTGTATAAAATAAAAAATAGGGAATTATTTTCTCATAAAAAGGAACAACTTTGAGAGGGGGGGGTACGCGAAATTTCTCAAAATTGTAAATAAGGACCATCCTATTCCATTCTCGAGCAGATAAGTTATTCTTAAAATAATCAACGACTATATAAAAGAAAGCCAAAATTTTCCATTCAAAAGCTGAAATATCTAAGTACAATTTCGGTAAAAAAAAAAAAAAAAAAAAAAAAGGTAGGTATCACAGAAAAATGAATCGATATACTATTTTAATATGATAGACTGAGGAGACAATAAATAAGAATTCCATCAGATAAAAAACTACGGATAATCTTATGAAAAACGAAATATTGACTTAGTAAGCGATACCTGATGCATGAAACATGATCTATTACTTCAACATACTTTTTTCAGCAATGGGTTCCTTTTTCTCTCCTATTTTGCACCACACAAGATCAAATCATTGCACGTGGAACACCAAAACATTGTGTTGTTTCAACGCCTAAAATCTTTCTCAACGAATTTGAGATTAATAGAAGTGAAATAAATTAAGTGATATTTTTCATGATATTCCGGGGTACCATAATCATTGCTCGGATTTTTATTCCTTAATCTACCTTACCTCGCCATATCAACTTTAAACAAAAACGGATCCCTCTCCATTTTCAATAAAAATTGCAACAAAACTCGAAAAGTTCAACAGAACGCCAAATTCAACTGGTGGTATATTTCCGATATGAATATCGGAAAATGAAATTTTGACAATGTAAATGAACTTCATGAAGAGCAGCATGAATTGTATGCTGAAAAATGAAGTAGCGATTTTTCACAGAATTTTGGAAAGAATGAACTGCAAGCCTCTCAGAATGTAAAATCGAATCACCTATCCGTTCAAAATTATTTTCAAATATTTTTGGCATATTTTTTACAATAACAATCATAACTAACAATTAGGTAAAAAATTGTATCATTTGAACCATTGCATTTACACACACAGAAGAAATAGTCAACCGAATATTTTCTCAAAATCAACGAGTATTCTTGACAGTGAGTAATATTTTTTTTTTTTTGTACTTGTAGGTAATTTTTCCAACAATTTCAATATTTTTAAATCATATTAGGAACTGTCTAATTCCCGCCGTTTTTCCATTAAACGTATTTTCAATATTTATGAACAGTTCAAATATTTTTGAAACATCTCTAGATACATTACATACTTAGATAACCAAAATGCACATTTAGGGCAACAATTTGAAAAAAAAAGTTTTTAGCAAAGAACAATTATCGATTAACATTCTTTTCACAGGCACTTCAGATCAGAGCTATGTAATTCTGTACTAGTGATAAGAGAGTACTTTTTTCCAATGGTGACTCCAAACGTGCACTCGTGAGTAGAAACGTTTATAATAAAAATTTTCAACCATTCATAAAAATTAAAAATAGATTTACAAAATTGCAATTTAAAAATTTTCAAAACTTACAACAATTTCTATTCATGTAGTAGCAAGAGCCATATTAATTAGATTGAGTTCATGATTTCTCAATCTGGAAATTAAATAAAATGAGAGATTGTATTAAATATGTATTTTAAAAAACCACTCGAATCTTTGTCAAGTATCGATTAAAAGTTTCAGAAATTATTAGCCAGCTGCTTTTGTGGCAGCAGGAATCAAATTTGGATACGATAACGGCTTCCACGTGGAAAATTTCTCAACTTGATTTAAACGATATTGTGCCCACACGAAGATGAACGATGGTCAGATGTGCTTCATATTCTCACAGATCCTGTATTCAGGTTATTCGGATCCGTGGAAGAATATAAGAGCGTTCTCGACGCCTTCAGTACCATCGGTAAGTAGTATTAGAATTACGTATACATGAACGTGCTTGCTTGACGAATAACTATAATATACGTTTGATAACAGAGACCTCCGAAGAATGCATGGAATGATCCTAAAAATTTCGAGTTGGACGTAAAAATTGCGTATCTGGTGTTAGTCCATACCAACGATCTGAAAGACCTCTATCAACATCGCCTGATATCAGAGTCTCCGCTTCGAAAGGTAAGAGCTTGCCTTCCTCTCCGTAGTTTGGCCAGGGTCCGCGACCCTCTATTCGCGAGTTAAGCTCCTTTATGAGAGTGAGTGACCAGAGAAGAGTTAGACTTCGATCCCCGCAGGACCTAAACCACCTTAAGGATTCCCAAGGATAAATCTACCCTGCTCTCTAAATCTGAATCAGTCAAAAAACTGAAAATTCACTGATTAAATACCGAAAAGTGTGCAACTATTAATCAGTGAAATTTGACTGTCAATCAGTAAAAAATTACTGATTCAATAAGTGAATTTTCATTTTTGAATCAGTAATCTTTTTTCAACTACTGAAATGAACCAGTAAAATTAAAATTTACTGATTCAAACAGTGAATAATTACTGATTCAATCAGTGATTAATTACCGATTCAATCAGTAAATTAAAATTATTACTGATTCGATCAGTAAATTAAAATTTTTACCGATTCAAAAATGAAAATTCACTGATTTAATCGGCAAAATTTTCACTGATTTCTTCAGTTGCACACTTTTGTCTTATTAATCAGTGAATTTTGACTGATTCAAGTTTATAGAGTGCCATTTCGTTTGTGAAGAATCGGCAAACGAATTGAGAAATAAATTTAATATAGAAAACGCATTTCACGGACTGAACTCATTGAATGGTCAGATTCGGGCAATTCAAGATTGCTCTTCATATATACAGCCTAAAGAAATTCCGCTCGGTACCCGAATCGACCAAATATTGAATAAAAATACAGAATGAGTACGAGCCAAGGTTGGTACATGGAACTTTCGAATACGTCTCAGTGATTGAAGTCTTGAAATTAATCCTGTCAAATGGAGAAATACGATTGGCCATTGAATTAGAGAAATCTTCTGATACTACAGGAATACTGGGATCGTTTAAAGATGGTAAAAGTTTTCAAAATAATAAATCACTTTCGTAGAATTTTGAAAATTTCTAGGAAACTCATAGTACTTTCAGCCTGAAATCCTAAATTCATTCGACTTTTGAATCTCGTATGTAGCTCGCGTTACAATTTGACTTCGACACCTTAAGCTACCTTTGCAATTTGGACTTCGATTCTTCATTCGTTTTCGTTTTAGTTTTTACCCTGCGTTTACATCATGTAAGTTTTTAACCCAACATTATTTTTCCTTTTTTAATTGGCGGATTAGCCAATTAATTCGTTGACAGATTAGTCAACTATTTTTATTTTTGTGTGTACTATTCTCAGATTAGAGAATGGACTTTGTACAGGTGCATGTGACGTGCGACACGCGTCGAGTCTGTCTTATTTAATTTTCTTAGTAATTTCCAGCTCTATTTTTCGAATTTTTCAATTTTTATTACCGCTAATTAATCAACATCTTGAAAAAAAAAAAACCGAACTCATCAACCATGACAAATCTGTATGAAAAAATTGTAATTTCACTCCAAAACCGACCCTTTCTCAATTCACTTCAAACAAAAACAACGAAAATTCAATCAAGTTACCAACTCGAATAGAAAATTGAAAGATCACCACATTACAAGTCATATCGAAAATTCAAAAAAAAAAACATCGCATACAACAAAGCCCCGTAATAATATTCATTAGCCTTATTTTTGATCCTGGTTAATCCTCCCGTGCTCGAATATCGAGGGACATTTCATAAGCAAGACCTGACACCTCCTTTCCCCGATTCAATTTCCACCCCGATCGCACGTTCGTGTAAATAATACTTTAATTATATGCAAAAAAATGATACTAATAAAAAAAACCTAGTAAAAGGACCTGTTACATGGAACACTGGTTGAAAAAAAAAAGACTTTGTTCAAAGGGTTTTTCGACACCGTGATGAGCCACATAGGAAGAGTTGAAGGTTCCAATGATGCTTCACGGTAGATTCGACACCACATTTAAGACATCCCTGTTGTAATACCGCGTAATATGCAAATAGAAAAATCAATCCGGAAAACGTGTTAACATTTTGATAAACCTCACACAACGCTACACCGGCGGCTTGTTCGAAGCGGAGAAAATGAACAGAAAGAAATGGAAAGGAAAACACGACACGGCGCTGCGCATCCGTCGTCATATTCATTGAAAAAGGAAAAAAAAAAGGCGAAAAGTTTGCACGCCCATGTACACATTAACAGGATCAGATTACAATGAATACACGAAAGGACGACGACCGAGCTAAATATTACACCCGAGCTAACGGCTAATTTGCATAAATTTTCCTATAAGAAGATTACCACAGCCAAGCAGCGCCACACCAGTCAACTGTTTTCAAATCGGTTTGTCGCGAAGTTACAGCAAACGACGTCGAAATGAAAAAAAATGAACGGTTTAAAGGATCACAAAACGGATGATGGAAGAGCAAGACCATCTATCGTGTGTAAAACAACCACGGATCGAGTATTTAGTAAGGCCGAGCTGCGGACGTCGTTCGCCGTTCAGAGCATTGAGTGACAACCGCGAAAAGAACGTATGTCCACACGTGACCAATATCGGATTACGTCACCAATCACATGATAGTCGATTATTTTCTTTTAATTTGCGGTTCTTAGTAATCTGGCATTGGTTCGTTAGCATGGACTGTGCACAGATCATAGGACCGAAGAATAAAATGGTTTTGAGAGAAATGCTGGTTTTATTTTGCGGCAATCGTTTTGTATGGAGACTTGTTTTCTTTCAGTTCTCGGGGATTTGCGATTTTGGAATTAATACCGCAAGTATAAATGCAGTTTTGGTGATTTACGATTAATTGGGATGCTGCGAGGAGAATTTTGGCAATGGACGAGTGTCACACAGTTGGGTGCGGATGAGTGGTCGACTGTGGGTAACGAATCTGGCCAGAATCGATGTTTTTGTAGGGTGCGGCGATGAAATTGGGATTTTGATGTATTTTTTGGGTTAAGATGATTCCCGGAAAGTGTTTTTTCGTTTTTCAATTCGAGTTGGTAATTTGATGGGAATTTTTTTATTTATTCGAAGCATCGAAAAATGAACAAAAACTCATTTGGTTTTACTAAAAATTAACATTTGGTTCAATTTAAAAAAATTGAGTCTTGGAATTTTTTTTATTATTGAACAACCTTTTCTTCTAAATTCACTATTTTTTCACTAATTGCATGACCCCTATTTTTGGTATTCACTTCTTTTGTTATCTCGGCTCTCTCATTCTGAATCAGTGAAAATTCACTGATGGAACAGTCAGAATTGCAGTACAGGAAAAATCAGAAAAATTCACTGATTTTTCAAAGATTTTCACTGATTGGTTCAGCTGAATTCATAAGTTTTACTGACTTTTCAGTAAATTTTCACTAATTTTCCAGTGGTTTTTTGTTTTCAGTGAACATTTTTTCACTGCTTTTCTCCTGTCCTGCAATTCTGACTGTTACTCAGTGATTTTTACTGATTTATAAATGAGAGAGTACTTTTATCAGTGGAGTCGGAAGTATTTTTTTGGAAGGGTACCACTGAATACAAAGACTTCGAATAGCACACTGAAAAAAGAAAAAATCATTATTTCTTTCTGATAAAAAATATTAAGTAAGTATTTATTACTTTGGTCAATTTTATTCAATTTTTTTGATAAAATTTATCATTTTGGTTAATTTAATTCAATTTTTTTAATAAAATTTATCATTTTTTTAAATCTTTTTTTAAAAATAAAATTCATTATTTTTGTGGTAAAATGTATTGGTTTTCGTAACTTCGGTATTTTCCGTGCATAAGAATTTTCGGGAGAGGGAACAAAAAATAGGTACAAAATAAAAAACCAACCGCAAATTAGCCTTCTGCCAACCATTCGAACCCTTTACAACCCTCCCCCTCCATTTCATCAAACACTGTTTCTCATAAATACGACGCCTAACTAATTAACATCATTTCTGCCAAGACTTTCGACAAAAGAAATTAGCTCATTGTGATGGCGAATTAAACCGTAAAACCGTTTGAATAAACGCGTACGAGAAAAAGCACCAGCTCCGACCGTACGATGAGCAACGTCAACGCTTTGTTTCAGCTTTCGGTCTTCTGTACTCATTCTACGTCTTCCAGTTTTGGGTACCTACTATTTATATATTTCTTATACCGCTGTATCCGTCTGGCTTCGAATTAGTATTTGAAAACTAGAAAGCCGGAAAATATGTATAGCGAGATAGGTTTCGAAATGTTTCGCAAAATACGTACACGCTACGTTGCCTTGCTCTGCGGTCGTTTAAATTAATGGTCAACAAAAAGCCGAATAACTTCGCTTGGTAGAATTTGAACAATACATTGGCAGCAAGTTATAAATGAAACCATAACTATGCAAAGTGAACTCATTACCTTGGGAAAGGCTTAATATCTGATCTTCTGATGTATTTTTACCTTCTACGTGAGTCTTCCCTTGGAACAAAAAATTACCCTTGAACAGATTAATTTTGAAGAAACTTGACTGCATATTATTATGAAAGCTCTTTAGAGGAAAAAATTTAGAAAAAGACGCGCAAAAATGACCGCTTTCATGACGAATTAGGAAAAAATAAAAAATGAAGGAATGTTCAGTGACCTATGTTTATGAATTAACTTGAAAAAATTCATTCTATAGATAAACCTTACCGAGACTAGGGTTGTATTTATCAAAAAAAAAAAAAAAAAAAAAAAAAAATATCTTGAACTTTCTTAAGCAGGAAAATATCTTCAGTTTGCTGACAGTTTATCAATGGAGTAAGACTTCAATGATATTTTCCAATTTATTTTCAAATATTTTCAAATTATCTATATTAAGCATAGGTACCTACTTATTGCTCCCACAGATATCTATAAAAATGCACCGAAGTAGGTGAAGGAAGCTTCAGTGAATTTCTTGTTGGAGATTGCAGCTTCTGCGAAATTGCTGCCACCTTGGCGAAGCTTCAATCATTTTTTTTTTTATCAAGGATAATGTTTAGGATTTAGCAATAGCAAACGTATCTAATGAAAATTGAAACGAAGTAAGTAAGCTTAAATTATTACAACAATTCATGTACTCATTTTAATCGATGGATAATATATTGATTTCATTATTGTTTTTAGAAATAATTGGAGATAATTCAAACTAATGCGATCTTGTTGAAATATTTAGCCGACAAGATCAAAGATGTAAAACACGTCGCGTCGTCGGTCGCAGTTTCAACAGGCTTTAAAAAGATCTTGGAATATGAAAGCGCAACACAGATATTCCAAAATCCGAACTTCAAACACTGCGCAAAAGCTCACGAGCCGAGGATAGTTCTTAATTTTAATTAAATTTTTTTATTAGGTACTTATTCGTGACTTTTTTGGTGAAATTTTAGGTACGTTATGTAAATTTTAATTTTATAATTAATTTTTTTAGATTTTAAAAACAATAATAGAAGCTCGATTACGTAGGTATTCGATGCGCAAATTATGATGAATTAAAAAATATGGATTTTAACTTGGAAGTTACAAATGGAACCACTATCAGTCCCCCGATGGGGTGAAAAGTTGGAAAAAATGTAAAAGGGGGTTGATAGGGGTTCCAGAAGGGTTGGACGAAAAAACTGAATACAGATTCGAACTCAGCGCCTTCGAATCAGCAGAAATCGATCCCCGAACGATATTTTCACTTCTTACATGCGTCTCTCAAAATGGGGATGGGCTGGGGGGGCCTCAAAGACTCGAATCGCAAAAATAACCACATATTCGAAATCAGCGACCCCAAAAACCTGACAAACGACTGGTCACACGTAATTTTCCATTTTTTCGAATTTTGACCCTATTCGGGGGGTCAATAGGGGGGGCTCAGAGGGGTCGGATGAAAAAACTGAATACATATTCGAACTCAGCGCCTTTGAATCAGTAGAAATCGACATGTTTCTAGAGTTTTTACATTTTTTTGAATTTTGGTCAAAATTGGGGACTCCGATACCCCCAGGGGGTCTTGAGATCCCATTTTGAAAATTCGTAGGTTGAAAAGGGCATAAAAAGTAATACTCATAGTAATTTTTCAGATTTTTAAATGTGGGCCTGCGTATGTTGTATTCATCACGAAAGTTGAACTTACACATTTCAAAAGTTCAACCTTGAACTTTTCGAAATGTGATTACCAAATTCGAATCTCCTTTCAATTCTCTACAAAACTTCGTAAACAAATATGTTCTACGCCAGACCCACTTCGAGCTATACGCCTTCAAAGTTGAGCCGTTTCACAAAAAATCCCGATGACACAAGGGTCACCCCCCCCCACCCACCCGTTGAGCAGTTAGGATCAAAATAATGGCAATTCCTTCATTAGGTCATCGAGGGGAACTCGTAAAAAAATTTTGAGCAAAATCGGCGGACCTAACGTCAAAAAGTGGCCTTTCCCATAAGATAAATGATAATGTCAGAATATTATTATGGTCCAGTAAGTATTCATGAGCAACAATACAATGAGGTATACTTTACGAAAATCGTCAGGAAAAGCAATTCTTCAAAATACGAATATATAAGTTGACAAAACAAGTCGAAAAAACTTTACAAGCTCAAATAGGTGATGAATTCAACAGCCAAGTTGATCAAGTATTCGATTCTTGGAAAATTGCCTGAAAACAATTTTTGAAAATGTCGAAGATTGGAGAAAAAAATATTTGAAGTCAGATTATTTTCAGCAGCTACGAAATACGTAGATCAACCTCGACAAATATGCAGACCACATTCATAACAAAAATTTCAGCTATTCAAGTTAATTGAATAGGTAATGGAATGAGAAATAAATCAATTATCTCTAAGTATTTCAATCAACGAAATATTGCAATATTGGCCCTTTAAATGCAAATTAGTCAGATTTGGGAAAAATTATGCCCATTTCATACAATCAAACAGTGATTTTCTTTGATTTTTCAATCCTTTTTTGATATGGCTTGTTGCCCTTGACTTATTAACATGCAATAAAGAAACGAATGACGAACAGATCAAAATAATCTTTAACCCATTTATAAGTATCAAATTATGGCTCATGGATTGGGATGCAATGAAAGAGTATTGTGAAATCTTCACAGAATTTTTCTCACCAATAAAATGACTGCTTGAATTCCAAGTCTAAGTAAATTGAAAATTTCATATATTTATTTGTGATCACTTGATCAGTAACCTGAAATCATTTGAAAAACTATTCAAATCTCGATTATTTATTTCAAGACAGTGAAAAAATAGAAGTCCACGACAAAATTTGACCAAAATAGGAAAATTGCGCCACGATGCAACGTCTCGATCAATTTGGTCAAAGTTGAAAATCCATTTTTATTCCTTTCACTTATATTTTCATCTTCACTCTCGAAACATGCCTTCGACGAAAAACTACTCCCCCCTTCTTCTTATCATCTTCATTATTCAAACACCCACGCTAGAAATTGGTCGACACTCGAGTTGACTAAAATTTACACCAAACACTCGTTATAATTAAACTTCTCCCTCGATTTCGCGAGCCTAATCTCGCAAGCAAAAAATATTTTTCAATGAACCGTCTAATTCATCTGCAAGTAATACACAACACCGACGACTACGACGCACCAGACCGTCGCGACATCCCACCCCCTCCCTTTATCACTATCTATAAAACACCGCCGAGGCATCTCCGCCACTCAAGAAGAGACCAACTTTAATCAGCCAAAGGTTACAATTTGAGGGTTGAAGGACACGAGTCTCGTGACACGTTCATTATCGTAGCCTGCGCTAGGTATCTTAATCCGAAGTACTTCTTAAGCATCGTGACGCCGCGCAGCGCCGATAAGATGAACAACCGTACCCTTCCAACCCTCCAGCCAGCTATACCGATGACACCCTTATTTTTGGAACATTTTCGAAATGTGTTTCTCATCGTTGCGTCGCTGGCTCGGCTTTATTTCAACCGCGCTAATTTACTCTTGTACCAATTTAACTTTTTTTTCTCCTTTAAGCCCGACTCCCTCTTTATCTGACTTCTTGTCGCGCGAGATAACATCGATAAGAGAGAATCTCGTTTACGTCGGAATCGACGAAGCGCGAAGTAAAAAAATACACGGGTTTGACGGTTGGAAAAAAACCTTCCCCGGGATGACTAAAAAACAGAAGCCGATGTTTTTCATCAATAATTGGCGTTTACACAACAAAAAATACACACACCCTTGTACAAAGACGAATTCACTCGAAAATTACTTCCGAGTTTGTAAAAAGAAAAAAAAAGAAAAACACCGAACACAAAACAACTAATGTAAATAAGCTTGATGATATTATCTGCTTCGAAAACGAAATCAAAGACATTTCTTTTCGGGATTTTTTTTTTCCTCCTTCGAAGTATAAAGAAAAAAACATACCTTTTCGGATATTGGCGGGTGTTTTTTTTCTCCTCTATTCGAAAATGAACGGAGATGTAATTTTTTTATAATTGGATCGATCTGCGTTGTAATTTAGTTTCTTTCGCGAGCAGAATTGTTACCATCCAGAACGAATAATCTCCACGTTACAAAATTAGGTTCAGAGGCAAAACACACGATTCAAACTCAAAAAATTGAAACGTCCAGCTTCTAATAGAGAAAATTTTGATAATTTGGAAGGTAATCCAATTACACGGGCAAAAATAATGCGTCTTTGGAATTTTCTGTGTCAGTTCCAATTTTAGTTAGAAGCAGTTCAACGGAAAATGAAGCAGTGGAAAAATTTCCAATCGTTATCATCAACTAATCGATGAATTTCTCGCTGTATTATTATGCTTTGATCAAATTCTAACTAAAGTGAGTTTTCGATGAATTTCGTAAATACCAGAGGAATCATTTTCCAACAAAATACGAACGGTAGAACAATGCCTGATTTTGGATCAAACCACAAAGCAAGGATTTGAGTGAAAAAAAAATTGAAGTACGTATCTTCAATCTGTGGTTTCTCCATAAAAAATAAATAGAGGTTTGAGACCATTTTTCAATACGAAAAAACAATGTTCAAGAAAAAATTTACCATTGCAAAACATTTGAATACTTTTTTAGTTAGGTAATCCAGTAATATTTATGTAAAGGGCAGTAAAGATTTGAAAAATTTCAACCCAAAAAGTTTGCAAATGGTGTAAATTGTAATCAAGACCCCTAAAAAATTCGAAAAAATGGGCGTCCGAAGAAAAAATTCCCACTAGCTATAAGATCTCATGGAGAAAATCTGAAACCGATGTAGGAATTTTAGTAGAGGAAATTCCGCTCTTTCAGAAACAGCATTTAATTTTACCTAAAATTCAAGTTTTGAGCATCATTTGGGCGATCGGAAAAACCTGGTTCATAAAAAAAGTACTTCGCTGCATAAAATCACTCCACAACTTCAAAAAACGCATCAAAAATAAACAAAAAGAGATAGATTTAATGGATTTGAAAAATTACATTCTTTGGACTTTTTTGAACCGAATTGGTTTCCAAAAATTTTTCAGCTCAATGCGTAAAGGGCCAAACGGAATTGGGCCCACTGCGTTAAAATACAGGATCTCAAAATTAAAAATTCTAGGTAAAAATTTCAGTTTTTGGCTCATAGCATTTGGTATCGAATCCCCGAGATTCGAAGCCAGAATGACCCCAGAAATGTATACAAGGTGTCACAAACCAAGGAATTCGATACTTCATAACAAAAAATGAAAAAATTTTAGTTCTGGTCTCACATGTTCTCTCCAGGGGTTCATTTTTGCACCTTGAGTCGAAATTACCTCAAAAATAAATTCAGAAAATGCGAAACACCCTTCCCAGTCATTTTTATAAAAATTTTAAATAGTCTAATTAAACTAAATATGTACCTACTTACGTATTTTTGTTTCGTGTTTTTTTGTCGCGGTTTGCAATTAACTTACCTACTTGATTAATTTCATCTCCCCTGAAACGAAAAAAAAAGTTCCCAGACACAAAAAATGAAAAAATCCCCTGAAACGAAAAAAAAAGTTCCCAGACACAAAAAATGAAAAAATCTAAAAAATTTAATGCTACAACCTCGAAAACTCATTTATATTTTGAATGCTATGAACAGCCCACCCTGAATTTTATAATTATGTTATCACAGTTATAATTTTAATATTTTTTCATTTTTTTCAAGACTTCTTCACCATTTTTGAGAAACTTGTGAACACTTTTCTACAATTTTTCAAGAAAGGAAAAAAATAATTAATGTAGGTGAATTGTTTAAATTATTCATAAAAATTCGTGGCTTTTTATTACTTTCTGGACATCTGAACTTCTTTTTTTTTTCAAATTTCATGACTTTTTCATAATTAGTAATTAAGATACGAGTTAATTAATGAATTAACAAATAATCAGTGAATAATTCAAATTAAGATACCTGATAATTTTGGATATGATCAGTTTATTGAAATGTTTAATAATTTAATTTACGAGATCAATGTTTCTAAACTAAACATTTAGTTTTCCTTTTTAAATAATAAAAATTAAATTCATTAATAAATCTAATAGTAATTCTAGAATATATTTCAACAACTATAAAAAATTAATATTAGTACAGAGCACACTCTACTGATAACCACACAGAGGAAATCGGTCTACATTCTTAGCAAAATGCCTTGGAATATTTGGAGAATGGAAATTTAACGCAATAATTATTATTCCGCAAGATGAAAAATAATACACCTTCATTTTTTCCACCTTTTGAGAAAAATATTTCGAAAAACTTTCATTCTGGTTTCTCAAACTTTCAAAAAAATCCGAAACAACACTACGACAAACCATCACAGCACACGATATCCCTAATTTCATAATTTACCCGCCAAAATCATCTATCGCATAACTTTTCAATGAAACCCACAACCACCGACAACCCATCAAAGGTCTCGTCGTTTTCCACCTTTTCATCCCGACCCACATTCGTTTTCCAGTCGATCGGAAATTTACGACTTTAAAATCTATAAAAATCATTTCACAATCGAAATTACTAATAATGATTAAAGTAAATACAATGAAACCCATAATAAGAGGTGGGACGACATAAATTTCATTTTAGGGTACTTTTTCCACCGATTCGCCTCTCATTTTACGGTTATATACTGCACATAAACGTATTTGTTTCGTTACAATATTCGTCTCAATCTTTTTGTTCTGTCTGATTCACTTCCCCCTTGGACCACTCGTTTCATTACTTTCGGTAATACACACACGCCTGTCCAGTTTTTTTGTTATTAGGTCGTTTTTCGTCGAATTTTAGGGGTGATGTTACATAGGTGTGTACCGATATACGTCCAATCCATCGATACTATACTTTTATTGATATCTAGATACCGTTCGTGCACCTTTTATGTGTTTTTCAAACTGTATGGTACGTGCGGGATGGTACATAGAAAAAAACACCACGAAGGGGCAAGTATCTTTTTTTTTCGTAGTGTAAACGGTAATGAAATTTTTATAGTTTGCAGATGTCAAAAAAACAGAAAGAGGAAAAACTCAAAATACATACAACGATTGGCGATGTAGGTAATAAAATGGTAAAAAATAGTACGAGCTAAGCTTTTACACAATGTTAATCAACTCGTTTAATATCACATAAATTAGCCACCGATGCCGCACGAGTAATAAAAATATACCGAATCATTAGGCTATTCATGGTGGCGATGTCGATCGTGTTGGTTTTTTTACAACCATCGAATCAATTTTTATAGTTCATTATTTGGCAAAAAAATTATTATACGAGTATGAAAAAAGCAGCATTGTGGATTTTCAACCGTACCAGACTGTTCGGTGAATTCGAATAGGTATCGATGAAAAAAAATCAATGAAGGCAAAAAAAAAAAGAAAAGAAGAAGTTGAATCGTTCAAGTAATACATGCCAGACTTATGATCGCGTATTTGCCTCGAAGTTTCAAAAATTGCCAAAAAAATTTCATTGAATCGAAAATTTTCAATTTTTTTTAAATCCTGAAACTGATTTTTTCGGATATTATCAGATTTCTAGAAAGCAAAAAAATTGAGAAATACACATTAAACCTATCTTCAGATGAACGGAAGTCGCATCACAAAAATTTATTTGGGTACAAAAAATTGTAGAAAATTCATTCTCTGGATGTGTTTAAAAATTAATTTAGCTAAAAAATTTGATTTACTTAGCTGAAAAAAATTCAAAAAAATCTTTCTTCTGATGGGGTTCGAACCCTGAATTATGAGGTAGTAATCCAAAAAATTAATTCTCAGGATGTGTTTAAAAATTAAGCTAAAAAAAATCCGGTATGGTTCAGAGACAAAACACACGATTTCCACTCAAAGAATCTACTCAAATTTTTCTCTAAAAAAATGCAATTACTTTCCTAACATATTAAATCGTTTTGTAGTGTTGGCTCTATTTTTGTACCAGTACCTTTTGCATAGAATTGAAAAATTTTTACTACTTA
Source organism: Pseudococcus jackbeardsleyi (assembly GCA_038380155.1). Classification (NCBI taxonomy): domain Eukaryota; kingdom Metazoa; phylum Arthropoda; class Insecta; order Hemiptera; family Pseudococcidae; genus Pseudococcus; species Pseudococcus jackbeardsleyi. Next base: position 47,563,340 of record CM076238.1, read on the forward strand.
CTGCAATGAAATATTTATCAAATATTTTTCTTTATTTTGGTAAACATTCACCGAAAGTAAGTTATCAGTCAAAAATTATTGAATTCATTAATACCTGCGCCATGGCGCATTGGCGCGCCAATTTAACAAAATTCAAACAGTTGATGAAAAAATAGTGGGAAGGATGCGGTTGAATACCTGGAGTGTCAAGACGAGAGACAAAGGACAATTTTTCCAATCTCATCAAACTGAATTATATTTCTACAGGTGATAAGAAGAAAATAGAAAACCCTGAATAAATTGCGTCACGATGTCAAAATGATGGAATTTACTTTCTTAATTTGAATCAGTCAAAAATGACTTGATTAAAATCGACAAAATCAAGTCACTGTAGGAATCAGGAAAAAAATTACGTTTCAATCAGTGAATTTTCACTACCGAATCAGTAAGAAAGAAATTTCACGGATTGGGATTCAATCGTTCATTAATTACTGATTCAACCAGTGATTTTTTTTTTGGCTGATTCAATAATGAAAAATCACTGATTTAAATCAGTAAATTTTTACTGATGTCAATCAGTGAACTAATTTTCATCGATTCAACGACCAAAATTCACTATTTGAATCGATAATTTTTCACTGATTGGCAGTAAAATGACGCTGATTAACTGGGGAATCGGTGGAATTTGACTGATTCAAATTAAGAGAGTATAACAGTGAAACGAAATCACAGAAATAAGAATAGTTAAAATTGATAAGAATCAGAAATTTCATGAAAACATATTTCTTTTTGGCAAAAAATTTACAACTATAAACCTTTGATAATCATCCCTCGAGCGTGAACTGAATCAAATTTTCAGTGCAGTTTAAGTGAATTTTTTTAATGAATATTCAAAACAAGATAAAATATCTATTTGTAGTCTAAAAATCAACCCTTCTTATTGCCATCACCTTATACCTAGTTTATGGTGCTATTTTATACCTACATATAGATAATCATAACACATGAACCTTGTGTCGAATGAAGGAAAAAATTAGTTCTTGATGATACAGGAGTATTCTATTTAGAAAAATAAAAAATGAAGCTGATGTTTGTAGGTGCCCACATGATACGAATATTTTTTCTAAATGTCTAAGCGAGCTATTGTGCAAGTAAGTATGAATCTTCTGATATGTGAAGTACGCACCTATTCCACTATGTAAAGGGTTTAATCCCTCATTTTTTACAACTTCAATACTTATAATTGATGAGAATTTTTTTGGTCAATTCAAGTAACAGTCAGCTAAATTTTAATACGCTTGAATTATGCGTCGATTTGTATTTTTTCAAATGAGGAAAAAATATTCAAGATCAACATGAAATGAGTATCCGCAGCAGAGCTGTCGCGAGTTTATTGATTCGGTCATCAAATTTTTCAGATTCAAAACTTCGATTTCTAAAAAATAGTCGAATTTTTTGGAATGAACTAGAATTGAGAGAATTTTTGATGAGTTAATGAAATCGATTTCGATGTTTTCCGAGGTAAAATTGGACAAGTGAAAAAAGTCACTATGGAAAAAATATGCAAAAAATATAATTATCTTTGATTAAGTACATACACTTGATTCGATCCCCCCCCCTCCCCAAAAAAATGATATGGTTTGTCAAAAATTGAACTCTTTTAGTTCTTTGACACAATATTCTAAGAAATTGATTATTAAAGGAAATCCTATTGCACAATATTGTCAATATTTATATTTTTTAGGGGCAAAAGCATCAAATTTGTCTGCACTCCACCCGAAATTTTCAACGTAGATTCCTACCTAACATAGGTACAATAAGGAGTAATCGATATGAAATTCGAAATCGTAGACATAGAAACTAAGGTGAAAAAGAAAAACTCCGAGTAAGTTTATGAATTATTATTATTAATGCTGGTTCAACGTCATAAAGGCACAATTCCCACACAAAACAGAATTTACATACTATTCTAACTTCAAATGCCCTCATATACAAAGACATTTTTTCACTTCGATGAGCATCAGTCTCATCGAAATCAAGATCGCATTTTCTAATGCTCCATGCAATTTCACTCAACTCAAGGCCGAACCAGAAATGAATCGAAAATTCAGCATTAAAAAACACGATTCAAAAAAATAGCAGTCAAAGCCCGCTACTCTATCGACGAGTTTTTTAATTTTAAAATTATTACCTTACCACCCCGAAAAATTAAAATTTTATCTCATCAATGAGAAAATCAGAAACGGAAAATTAATTTTCTCGGTACAGCGAAAAAATCGAATTTGGGGTCAAAATTTTAGCCTGGAAAAATTTCTCAGAATCAAAACTTCAGAGTGTCACTAACTCCATTATTTTTAAACCAATTTTCGATTTATTATTCATAAAATGTTCAGAATATATTTTTTTATCAATTCGACCGAAAAAAATCGATTATTTATTGCCATAAAATATGGATTTCAACTCTAAGTTACAAATTTTGGAAAATGGTACTTGAATTAATCAAATACGAGAAGCTCACATAATTCACGAATATAGGTGCTGAGGTTCATATCATAATGGACCATTTTTACGGACTTTTCTCCTGTGGTAGAAAATCCCAAAATTTTCTGGAAGTTCTGAAACGCCTTGAAAACCCCTCCAATCGATTCGAGAAGTCAAAAATACGATTATACTGAATTACAACTAATTTTTTTTCTATTAGATCAAATTTTATTATTTTTTAGGACGATGAGGTAATTTTCAAACTAACAAAAATTTGTCAAAATTTGAGAAATGAACTCGATAACCAAAAATTTTGGATACCTATAAGATTCTTTTATAATTAATTCTCCATATTTTTTGTTTCAGCTCAGAAAAAAATAACTTCGACTTGGAACACCTCTCTAGTCAGACCATCATCTAAATACCAACAGAAGGGATGATCTCCAGATCCTCACACAATCATCTCGAGATTACGAAAGCGAGAAAATTAACAAAGACGTGAAAAGGTAAAAAAAAGAGGCACGAAAGGGTACCCATTCACATTGGAAATACGCAAGCATCGCGACGTTGGCGGCAACCCAGCCGACAAAACAGAAAGGGTGATAAATATCGCGAGTACAAAAAACCTCTTGTTCGCCTTCGCCGCCCCATCCGACCCTTATAACAAGGTCAAAAAAGAAGATGGATCGCATTCGAGGAGTCTTTTTAATCGCGTGGAAACCGGCGAAATTCGTATAAATAAACGTACTACAAAAATAACCTACGTCGAACGTACGACAACCGAAGGGTGAAATTGTCCAAGTAAAAAAAAAAAATTCCAAATAAAGGGTTACGTTATGCAGCGTCGTATAGATGCAAGAGGGTGCGAAATTTGGTCGCTGATTTAATGATAATCTCTCCTTCGTCGACTCTCGACTTCGTACAGTCGACGACGAAAAATCTAAGACGTGATTTATTACCTTATCGTTTACAGAAACCTACTCGCAAGTTTGCCTTTTTATCCAAGTGCACTTCGAACGATCTCTATTTTATCTTATGAACTCAAAAAAAAAGTCTACCTCTTTCCTTTCTTTTTTTCCCTCCCACTAGAAAAAAAACATCGTTGGGAAAAAACTGACCAGATGTTATGATGGATATTTATCCAACACCCTCTGACCCTCTTCTCGCCCTCGAGCCCATCGAAACTCAACGTAAAGGTATTCACAATCGAAAATATCGTATTTATCGAGGGTATTGTGGCGTTAAAAAGAGCTACGATGGCGATACGACGAGATACCAAGGGATCTATACTTTTCCAAGTACTCTCCCTACACATTGATCGCCTTAAGCTATTATGCTGAAAGTTTTCACTCAGCAAAGCAACAATACTCGATAAACAGGTGCATTAAACGGTCTGTTTAATGTTTTTATAGCGTACGTAGCTGGCTTGTTTATTTTCACACGTCTGCTGCGTACTTTCACACAAGCCGAATAAAAACTTTTACCGAACTTGAAAACATCCGAGGTAATTTCAACGACAAACCGTACCATTCCAGAAACCGTTTTAATAAAACTTGGGTAAATTTACGACTACCCGAAGCTCGGACATCTAAAAAACCGTTACGATCAAAAGTCACACGCCACCTCTGATGTCCGAATTCGATGCACCGAACGATGCAACCGCTGCAGTCATTCTGGGGATAACTCATTTAGAAAAAAAAAAAAAGTTGCCTAGATATTTATAGAGCTAGGTATCATGAAACAGAAAAAGGAGTAAAATGCACACGTCTCGTAAAAATCACACTTTATTACAGACGTGTCAAAAAATCACCAACGATTTTCCCGTCGACAAGTTGCCTCGGCGACAATTTAATTTTACTTGTCAACTTTCGTTCCCGAATTAACCTCGTAATGAGCCGACCTCGCGTAAATTACCGGCAAAAAGAAAGGCTCACGGAGGAGAAACGAGTGGGAAAAAAACCGCACCTCGACGCGAGCAACGCCTTTTCGTAAATGAAAATCACATCTGATAAATATTATTTACGAGTATGAAGGTAATAAAGGAAGAAAAGGAAAACCTTCGTGACAAAAGCCATCGCCGGTGTGACGGTGAATAAAGAGTAAAAATATGAAAAAGGATTCATTATGGTCATCGTCTCGTCCGGTAGGTTTCGAGAAAAACGCCCAATTGCATCGAACTGCAGCCAACGTAATGTGCAATAACCCCCTTTTTTGGTTCTAAACTAGTTTGAAAATCACGTTTTTGAATTAATTCATTTGGGTTTTCTTACCTTTGAGAATTCCAGTCTGCAGCTTCGATGTCTTCATCCGGAAACAAAACAGCATTGTGAAGGTCTGCATATTGAAATCTTGGACGAGGTAAAATATCAAAGACGCGATTTTACGACGAAAATCATACGGGATACTCGTACAAAAAACACGACGCGAAAACGAAAATTGAAAAAAAAATTGAAATATTTCGAATGAGTTTAGACTCGAAAAGAACTTGCACATAGAAATATGCTGTTCGAATGGTTCAGCTGTAATGAAATAAAAGAGAGACATGATTTAAAGAGATGTTTTCACAACGACAAGTTCAAGCTGAACTGAAAATATTAATAGCAAAATGGTACATCGTAAAGGTAATTTTGCCCTTATCTCTCAACTGCGAAACGATGCTTATTGTTCGAATCGTACGAAACCGATCGGTAATTCTGATTATCTTATCTATCTACTCGATTCTGAATTCAGAACGCTCTTTTTCGACTGAGTAAGAACTCGACAATTTTCAACTGTGCAATATTTCACACAAAGTGTTCATATTTTTACGTGCTGTGTTCATCTTACCTCGTAAATTTAGAAAAACATGAAATAAAATATATCTTTCACGTAAAAACACGATTACATCGTCGAATAATTTGACTCGAAACTTCGAAAGGTTCCAAGATATCTACAGTATGCTCAATAAATCCTGCAATAATTAAAATTATGCTTGAAATATCGTAACTAAATTTTAAAAAGCCGATTAATTCATTTTTAGATTTTTTATGGTGTCAGTTTCACTAGAAGTACAAAAAAAATGTTGGCATTATCTACAAGGTGTCCAAAAAATCATTAACCAGGATACATGTTGAAAACTCAAATAATGAGAGTAAATCTTGAATTTTCTTGATTTGATCGAGAAAAGTGTTTAAATCAAGAAGATTTTTAGATAATAAACATTTCTGAAACCGGTTCAGTGGTTCTCAACTGGTACTACGTGATTTTTTGGAAAATGACGATAAATTCTTACTTTCTGAAAAATAACTTTCAATCATAGAAAATGGAGAAAAATACGAAGCGAAAAATAATTGATTATCAGCGTTTGACAACTCTCATTTCAAACTTTTTTACGTATTGATTTGATGATTTTTTTCCCAACCGGATGTCTCTTTAAAAAATCACATCTGCTTAAAAATCACAATACGAAAAAAAGTTTGAAACCAAAACTGTAGAGTAGTGAAAAATTATGCTGATCCTTCAAGAAACGCAAAATTAATTTAAAAGTTACACTTGGAAATTTTTTTTCTAGTGTTAGGTAGAGGGAATTGTTTCTGAAAGCCTTTTTTGAAAACACAGTATCAATTGTGAGTACTGGAAATCGATTTCCAGGTCTCCAATAGGCAAAATTTAGTCAAGAAACAACCCAGCAGAAAACCAAAATGCATCCAGATTCTACTCGCAAAGAATCTTTTTTTCCACACCCATACTTTGTCGTAGATGGATCTGACATCTCGAAAAGGACACATCTACCCCTCGTATAATGCGTCTCTTATGACTTTCGCGTGACCGAATCGGTAATTTGCTAAATCCTTGTTTCAGACGTACGTGAAAGTCGCTTATACGAATCTTTTATTTTTTCCAATCCTTCAAAAGAGGGAAAAAGCCGAGTAAATTGCGAGTTTAATCCATAAAACTCAATTCGGTGTCACTAATTTAGCTCGGCTATTACTATACGTTCGTATACGAAACGAACCCGGTATCGAATCGATCATGTTAGTGACAGATACGCGGCCAGTATTGTCCACTTGTAAGCGATGTGATGTGGATGGTCGCAGGGTTTCTCAAGATTTCGTCAACCAATTTGATCGAAAAGTAAAAATTACAATCAGTGGATTCAGACGAAACAAACTAACCAAGGAACGGTATGCAAGAGCGCCAAAATATGACTTCGACAAGATAGCGGCTCTCACGGAGAAGGGGGAGCCGGCTATAGTGGACGGTCTCGTGGTGCTGGAGTTGGTGGGTCTGTCCAAAGTGAGTGCGGACGAGTGGGTCGCGACTGTGACTGGATATGAAAGAAAATTTATAATTTTATTTTCATTAAGTAAAATTATAATAAATTTTAGATAAATTATGTCCCAAAATTATGCATGCATATTCTTGATTTAGAAAAAAAAAACTGCGAAGCGAAAATTTATACGTGAGCCAGCTATTGAAATTTTCTTCATGAGTCAAGAATTGTTTTCCGAGTAGATCCATTCAATTTTGCTCTCTTCAAACAGCTTAAAATCGGTGAAATCTAAAAACCAATTTTTGACTCCTAAAGAGGATTTCAGTAGGTATACCCAGAGAAAAATTTTCAGGCATTAGCAGGCCTGAAAAATGGTCGCAATTGAGCAGGTATGATCATACCTGATCAGGCGAGCAAGACAGTTAGAAGCCAAGCCTGCGCAGGACTGTTCAATCGCGGTCATTTTTCTTCCCCGATCAGGGCTGAGCAGAGGTATTTAGTCATGCTCACACCTGATCATACCTGATGATTTTTCCTTTGATAACTGGGCTCACAGATCTATTTAGTTTCGATTTCCCATTATAAAAAACCAGGCGCTATAATTTTAATTATAAGCAACTGTTTTGATAGATTTGTGTAGTCTCAAATACTCTCTAAATCTGAATCAGTCAAAAAACTGAAAATTCACTGATTAAACAGCGAAAAGTGTGCAACTATTAATATCAGTGAAATTTGACCGTCAATCAGTGAAAAATTACTGATTCAATTAGTGAATTTTCATTTTTGAATCAGTAATCTTTTTTCAACTACTGAAATGAATCAGTAAAAATTGAAATTTACTAATTCAATCAGTGAATTAAAATTTTTACTGATTCGATCAGTAAATTACAATTTTTACCGATTCAAAAATGAAAATTCACTGATTGAATCGGTAAAATTTTCACTGATTTCTTCAGTTGCACACTTTTGTCTTATTAATCAGTGAATTTTGACTGATTCAAGTTTAGAGAGTAAACTAAAATTTAGAATATTTTCATAAATTAAAAGAAATTAAGACATCAACACACATGTAATGATACTTAAGATCAATCATATGGATTTATAACTACATTTCACTCAAGAAATTATACATCAAAGTTACCCATAATAATGAAAAATTAAAACTTTTGCGTCAAATTTCAAGTAATGAATAATTTTAATGAATTAAATTAAAATAACGTGAAATTTACGAAAAATTGAATTGAAAAAAAAAATACAAGAATCCATGCGTGAGGTCGTCATAGATTCATCAACTTGATTGATGCATTGGGACGGTGTGATGTCGGCATTGAATTTTATGTTGGAAGATGATGATATGTTTATCCAATAAAAAGTGTTTGCAACTGAAATTTGCATTGCTTTTGTTTTAGCTATTCCAAGGAATAATTAACCTTATTTGAATTTCGTTAATGCAATTTTTTAAAAAAATTTTATTAACGGACGGGCCGGAGAGAGTAGTTGAGAGGATTACAGTTCCCGCAGGAACATATTACTACCTTGAAGATTTCGAATTCAGGAGAAAAAAAAATGATTCCGAATGGAACGTCGCAGCTGGCTTGCACAGAAGCCGACAACCTTCGATCGAGTATGAAAGAATTGAGTAAAGAAAATTGAGTTGAAAAATGGAATTTGAAAATTCCTAGGGAAAAATTGTCAAGAATTATGACGTGAAAAAGTAGCGAAAAAACAAAGAAAAAACGTTCGACTTGAAAAATTTGTGTAGGAGAAATAGAAAATTAAGAGAAAAAATTGTACTTGAAAAATTTTGAGTTGAGAAAATTAGTGGGAAAAATGATGACTTGAGGTTAAAGACAAAATCCGAACGCTCACAGATACAAATAAATATCTCACCTCAAAAAATGGACTCCCAGGTCCCCGATGTCTCGAAATGTTGAGAAAAATGGACGAAAAAGAAAAATAACACGTCCTGCAGCGAAGACAAATCTAGACAGTCGTTCTACACGAATCATGAATAGGTGGTATCTTTAAAAAAAAAAAAAGAAAAATTGACCTACTCTTCTCGGATTCAGCGCGAACAAGTAAAAATCCTTACTGAAAATATGACGTCATAATATCATTGCCCCGCATCGAAAGTAAGTATTTTTAATTAAACCGAACCTTAAAAAATCCTTATGTCGCAATTACACCCAACCAATTATTGGATTACATTTAGTAGGGTGTCCTGCTGAGCTGAGACGATTTCACGTTAAATGAGTAAGTACAGATCCATATCACTGCGGATTTTCAAAGGGCAAGAAAATAGGATACTTCAAGTGCCACAATACGAGTACCTAACCTACGTATTAAATAAATTCGATACACGCAGTTGTCCGATGACCGTTGTAATATCGTACGACGTCCACTACACGCCAATATCGTACAAATGGGGTCGGTCAACCGAGATGTATTGAAAAGATTTTACCAAGTTTACATCAGGGATGCTAAAAATATCCTACGATGTGGTACCGACGAATTATACAGATAGGAAGGAAACAATACAACGTGTTTCATACATAGTAAAAGTCGACTCGACCTTTACGACCAAGTTTAGCTGCGGTAATTAATTTACCCATTCTAAATATGCGTTTTAATAATAACGAGCTTAATAAAGTGCCACGTCCGACAACACATCGAGCAGGAAAAAATATAGCTTGATGAAATTTACATAGAAGTGCGGGTGGGGTACTGGAAAAGGATCACTGACAGCGGCGCCAACTGCATATCGGTGCGTAGTACTACTCTGGCATGTATCTTGCGGATATGCGATAGAGGCGAGTTCGCCAAGGGAGAATTAAAATTAAATGCTTGTGCGTTAACATCTTAATATCAAACCATATGCATTTCAACCCCTTTTTATACAATATTTGTACGTAACTCGTAGTACATAATGTGTTACGTAAGTGACCACCGAGAGAGTAAGCAAGGGTAATATGTTGGGTAAATGAAAGGGGAAAGAACTTTTTTTTTACAAGTTAGGTTATATTTTATGTGACCCCAGTGGCGATTTTGGAAGAGAAAATCTGTGGAAGTCAGGAAGTATAAAGAAACCTGAAATTTTTCAAATCTTTCTAATAGGTAAATTTACCCCCTCCCCCCCCCCAAAAAAATGAATCGGATCAACTTTCGTGTATTTATATTAGGTACTTTTGAATTTTATTTCAATTAGCTACTCAATGTGAAGAACTTTTGAAAACATATTTGAATACCTATTGAAAAAAAACATTAGGTATTTTTGAATTTCACTTCAATTACCTACTCAATGTGAAGAACTTTTGAAAACATATTTGAGTATTTGAAAAAAAAAAACAATCATTTTAGGGCTGGACAAAATTTAAAAAAATTGAAGAAATCTAGGTAAGTTGGAATTTGGAAACGTCTTTCGACTAAATAATTGGTACTTAGGAATTTTTTAGAACATGAAGTAGAAAAAAAGATGGGAAAATACGTACCTAAGTTGAAAAAAATTTGGTTTAAATTGATTTTACTATTGCAAACATTGAAAGTAGATAAAATTTTGAGAAAAAAAAATTATAATTAAAGTGATTCCAGAAATTCGGAATTAAAAAAAAATTGGACTTGAAAAAATTTAACTTGAAATCCAATTTATGGCAAAAATAAGTATAGAGACTAGCAGACTACCTTGTTTTCGGATGGAATTCAATTTACTTCATATTTTTTTTACCAAGAAATTGGTTTTAAAAGAAATCCCCATCTTTAAAAAATCATTGGAAGTCTGACTTCCCTTGAAAAATCGCCTCTGTGTGACTCTGCGATGCCGTGAAGAAGGAACATTGTGTAAAAAAAAATCGATGTCTTCAATTTCATGTGTTTGGTCCAGATCTGATGTCGTTTGGACCAAACCCACGAAAAATGAGACATCCATTTTTTTACATTAGGTCCCTTCTTTCCGACAGGGTCACATATACTCCGTATATCATTAACAACCATTTTATTCAATTATTTTTGAATTATAATGTGAATGTAAATAGAAGTTTTCCGAATTTCACCAAGTATACTTTTTCAAATACTTGCGATGGAGGTAATAGAACAGTGCCCTCAAAATTTTAATAAAAGGTGATCTAATTTGTTGCCCATGATGCGAATATCAAAGCTCCAGACCGCTGGGTGTCCGTTTTGAAAATTTGTCTAGGCCTATGCCATCAAACGATCAAAGTTTCGATTTTACCTCAATTTTTACATGGGTTTCAAATGGAGAAAAAAATTCTGTAAAATAATCATTTGATGAGACCAAGTGATAGCTTGAGTCGAGAGAACCAAAAATTATACAATACACTTTTTGCCTGAATTGTATTCCGAAGAAGTAAAAAAATAAAACTCAAAATTGAAAATCTTACAATATTTCTTAAAATTTGGTAGACAGTCCCCGCAATACTTGAGTTAGGCAAAAAGTGTGTATCATATTTTTTGTTTCTCTAGACATGAACTATTTATTGGTCACATCAAACGATGATTTCCAAGAAAAAAAATTTCCCCATTTGAAATACACGTGAAAATCCATGTAAAATCAAAATTTTGATTGCACACGGGCACACGGTTGGACCATTTTTCAAAATGAGCACCCAGCGATCTGGAATTTTGATATTCGCGCCACGGGCAACAAATTAGACCGCACCTTTCATTAAAATTTCGAGGGGACAGTTCTATCACCTCCCTCGTTGGGCTGAAAAATGATTTAAAAAACCAAAAAAACAATTCTATTAGAATCAGTAAGTAGGTATTTTAATAAAACAGGTAAGTTTAACGTTCGCATCCACCACTCAAGTATTTGGATGACAAAGGAAATTATGTAACAGGTTTTACTCACAATTATTCGAAGATCATTTTTTAAAATTCGACCTTCATTAGAATAATTGTAAGAGACAGAAAACTGCTCAGAAGAAGGGAGGGGCACTGTCCGCGCCTATAATTTGTTGACATTTTCGATGCCTGCATTCATATTTTCTGCAGATTTTGGACTTATGATGTACCAACAAATATCATTTACGGAACAGTTCTACGTAAAACTGTACCATTGAGTGAAAAATTAGTTGGAAATGATTTCTGCCAAAGAAAATGAATTTGTTCAAATTGATTGGTTTTACATTATACTTGTATGGTTCAATTTTCATTTTTCAAGAATTCGATGTTGCAGTCAGTCACTGGCAACAAAACAAAACCGAAAAAAAAAACACTAAAAATCACAATCGATCAATTCAATATTATGCGTTAGATTAAATCTGAGAGTAATGGAAAGCTTGGAAGAATCGAAAAATTAATCTGTGAAGTTGTTTTTAATTTTTTGTTTGATAATCAAATAAAAGTTCGCGATTTTTGGAATTTTTATACTTGTTAGGTAATAGGTACACATGTAATTTAAATTTAAAAAAAAAAAAACAGAACCAAAACAAAAAGGAAACCGTATACTGCAAGTATGTTAAATTTTTGAAAATTAACAATCATGGTAAGTGACTATTTTTTTTTTTTGCTTTTAGTTGAACAAAGTTTACATCAAAATAAACTAAAAAAAATTATGTTATCAGGTGTTCCGTTGGTTGAATCAGTTCACTCATTAACCCTACGACACCACACATCAAAAAAAGTTGTTTACCGAATAATTTTCTAGCGCTGGACCAAAGTTTGGTGTGGCATTATAACTTCAAGGGGGTGTACATAAATGTTCAACATTTCATCTCCCTTGTTGGACAAATTGTATACTTTTGTTTTTGAAGGGGCAGAAATTTTAGAAAAAAATACGTTTTTTTCGTTTTTATTCCCATTTTTTTTGCACTGAATGAAAAGTGGAGGGGATGAATTTGCTACCCGACAGATACTTGTGTATCTATGCCCTACTCGTTCGTGTATAACAATTTGCCGGTCCTTTTGATTTGAGGAGCAAAAAAAATTAAAATTCGAGCCAGTCCAGATTTATTACGAGAATGCCTGCCCCTTCAAATGAAAAAGTAGGCAATTTGCGAATCCGCGGAAATGATCGGTGGGGTAAGTGCGCATAGGTACAAGGAGGCGTTACCACCCGATCACTCAATCCTGCCCGCGTAACGCAAGAAAAAAACCGGTCCGTGACATTTGTCACATGTGTGGTGTCGGCGGGTTAACATCCTTGGCTGAATTTCTTCTTCTGCCCTAGTTTTAATATTAGCTGCGATCCCCCGCAACCACCGGGTGGTGGTGGCAATGAGAAAAAGAAAATAGAAATCTGACATTAAAATTCTTACCCATCACCTAATAAAATACCATTTCGAAAACTTCAGTAATGACTAAGTAATTCACAAAATTTATCCCTTTGCCTTGCTCCTAATCAGTTTTTTCCAAATTCTAATTCTACAACCAAACACCACACAAGATTTTTCCACATTTTCGCTCAAAATTTGTAATGAAACATCAATTTTTTTTCTATGAAGGGATGAAAAAGGCAGTGACTCCTAACTATGTTATCAGGTAGCAATGATATTTGGATTGATGGGCGGATTACGTACTGCAGAAATGGTAAAAGTTTTAGTCAAAGATATCCAACAACATGTCCTAAACAACTTTGTCCACCAACAAGCTGTTTTCCATCAAGCATACCACGCTGAGCCCAGGACCACCTCCAAAATCCAAATATAGACCCAGTTTGATTTTTAAAAACGTCAAAATACAATATAATTTTCGTTTGGCAATCCTCTCTGATGATCCTTTAATACTTTTCATTGTCACTTCTCAGCACGTCACCGTTCAAATGCAAATAGCTAAAGGGCAAACTGTACATAGTTGTACAGTAAAATAAAAACCCATTAATCTTCGCTCCAAATTACCTCACATTTGGAAATCACTCTAGTATTTTTCTCTTAAAAACCCAAATACCTAGACCTACGTTGGCTATAATTAAAACACGTGTGCCTCCTTATACAATACAGAAAAGCAGACGAAGACACCACACGAAAAATCCTCGTATACTTAATGGTATCAACCAGATCTAGACAAAGTCATACGAACACGGGAATGCCAGTCGCAGACAAGTGGTAGACGTTAGCGAAGACAGTGAATTATTATATTAGGTTAAATTTTCTGTTTTTGTCGAAAAGTTGCACGTCACGAATGACATTTTAACACGTTTCCAATTTACTCGAGACGATATCGTTTCCCCTTATTTTTTCGACTTCGATATCGCGTCTAACCGATCACGACAGAGTGGTAGCGTATTTAAAATGTTCTGCTATTATGGTACATGTATAAGGTCTATTTGTAATACGGGACACCTCTTTTTTTTTTTCTTTCCATATACATATCCCTATTTCTATTCAGCTCTTGGGGTTTTGTTGATATAGAGACGAAGGAGGGAAAAAAGAGTAGACGAGTACGACAACATAGTTCAATATTTCTGGCTTCTCTTTTGTGCGATGATTAGATTGATTGCGTGGATATGTTTGACCTAATCGATTGTACCAGTATTATTCGGTAACCTGAGACTTCTTTTCAAATAAGGAATCAACGCGATGCACCAATTTCGTCGTATATCTTTTTCAAGCGCGTATTGTTCGTATTTGATAGATTCTTTCAAGAAGGAAATATTTCTTTTCGGCAGCGATGGTATTTACCTCCTTGAGATATTTGTACGAGTTCTCCGGGTATCCCCAGAGAGGGAGATTTATCAGTCGAGATTCGGAATTAATTTGATAGCGATTTGTACCTTGTACGTAATGCGAGTTTTTGAGCGTTTCACGTCGAAATGTCAAATTGTCTGGAACCCTGATGCAGTATTAAGTTGTCGAAATCGTACAAATTTTCAGATCGTGTGGGTTGTTGGTCGAAATATCATTTAAAAAATGAGGCAGAAAGGTTTGAATACATTAATCTATCGATTTTCATGGGAAAAAACGTATCAGTGACAAATTAAGGAAGAAAAACATAATATTCCAGCATTGCCATACCTGTGGTTTGGGGAAAAATCGTCAAAAATCGGATCAACTTTTTAAAGAGTGCAAATTTTCGCAAAACAAGAAAAGTATCATAAAGAAAAATTTTTTTCGAAATTCGATCTCAAAAAAATACACATTTTGTCAAAATTTTGACTGTAAGTGAATTGATTCCCAAAGATTAATTCGTGGGAAAATGCAGGGGAATTGATTCCAATTTTTTTTTTGAAGATACACGAATTGATTCCCCCTTTTTCAAGAGGGAATGTGTGAATTGATTCCCCCTTTTTTCAAGAGGGTATATATGAATTGATTCCCACTCAATTTTCGAATACATACGTACATAATTCATTCATCACAAAATGAAATAACGAAGTATAGAAACTAGAAAGAAAAATCAAAAGGAAACTGGGTGCAGCGAGGCCAAAATTTTTGAAAAATTTCATGGCCTTTTCATTTTAAAAACAAACGTGAAACTGTGCAATTTTCCCAACTTGGAAAAAATGAAAAATTTCTCAACTTGGAAAAATATTTTAGCATAGATTGAATTTTCCCAAGTTGGGACGACTTGCTATTTTTATTTTTATGTTGGGAAAATTCACCATTTGTGCTCGTATTTTTTCAAGTTGGGGAAAGATGAGTACAAAACTGTGAATTTTCTCAACTTAAAAATCGATATGGCAAATTTTACCAACAAAATTCTGAAAAATCACGTGGGGGAAGATACCCCCAACCGTCCAATCCCTAGTTCCCTGAACAGTCAACCTCCTCGTGGTATCTCCTGAGTAACGCAAATAGGCTGAAAATGTTGAAAAAAGAGGGAATCAATTCGGCCATTTCGAAAAAAAAAATTGGGAAACAATTAGAACGATTTTGAAACCTGGGAATCAACTCACAAACTCCCAAAATTTTTACCTTACGCAGATTGTTTTTGACGACGTTGAGTTTTTTGTCAGATTATTATTTACTTATGGATATGAATATTTTTTTTTAATCCGTTAAAATGTTCACTCGTAAGTAATATTTCCATCATTTAAAAAAAAATTCTTCAATATAAAAATTTTCACTTGTAATGTTTTTCACTGTCAAAACTTATAGCACCGATATTGTCAAAATTTCAATATACGGTCTCAATGAGTTGCAGTCACAAATTGGAGCCGTCGCCTTGGCAAATAAAACGCTAATAATGATGAGAAACAACAATGAAAAATAAATCGAAGATTTGGGATTCAGCATTGCCATATGAAATCTGAACACATTCATAATTTTTTTCTTCATTATAAAATTCACACGTGAGGAAGGTAGGATTTTTCGAACTGGAGTTTTCTTTCCATCAATCTCTTTCTTTAGGCTTATTTGAAGTCGAAACTTATCTTTTGGCATTTGATATCCATTAAATATATTGAAAAGTTATTACTTATCAAACTTCGTTTGCGTTGAAATGGAAAAAAAGGTTTCAATTTTTAGAATTAAACTTCATTTTGTTTATTTCAGGTTTTAAAACCATTTAGAATTACAACCATTAAAAACCACAACAACCAGATTTTTTGAAAATTTCAAATGGTATCACAACCTATTAGAACAGTTTCAAATATTTTGTAGAAAATCACTAAAAACCATAAGCAACAACCGTTTGATTTCCAACTCGCAAAATCCACCACAACAATCACCAATTGAATCAAAATTTTCAATTTTTTCAAAGATGAAGTTACTTTTCATTTCTTATTTCATTTTCAATTTCAAATCACTTTGTAACTGGTAAGTTAAGTAAGTATCCATACTTCCAAGTACCAATGCTCGATTTTTTCGAATTATGGTGAAATTCTAAAAATTCCAAAGTTTACCACAACCATTAAAAACCACCACAACTAATTGGAATAGTTTCAAATATTTCAGGTATAGAAAATCACTAAAAACCATAACCAACAACCAAGTGATTTACAATTTTCAAAAACCACAACAACCACCACCAATTGACTGAAGCGGTTTTTAACCCGTACTCATTTTCTTAATTTTATTTTTTATATTATTTTTAATAAAAATATCTTTATTTATTTGTCATATATGATTAATTAAAGTTCATGTTGAAGTCAGTGGCGGCGCGTAAGTATTCCAAGTAGTAATCGTATTTTGTAGTAGATCAGGCCATAGAATTGAAAAATTTTCAAGTTTTTTGATGCTGCACCCTCCGTTCATTTCAATACTACAGCACACCGGTGATACGATTGTCAAGAATTTCCTACAGGAAAAATGCCGGAGGGAGAATTCAACACCTGAAAAGGCTCCAAAAATGGTAAGAAATTTTTTCAAATACCTAATTAAATTCTTGACTTTTAAAAAATTTGAAATATATTTCAAATTTTTGAATCTTTCAGATATTCCATAGGATCGGTATCATCGTTCGTGGATTTCGTCGCCGTATCATCGAGGAGGCCATTTCTTTTTTTTTAGGTATTCCAAAATAATATATATAATAATATGCATAAATATTCAATAATAGCTTCAAATTCAACAATCATTTTTCAAATTTGAGTTGAAGTAAAATTTTTCTCAAAGTTGAAAAAGATTTTGAAAAAATTTGATGAAAAAAATTTATAGAGGTGAAAGAAATGGAGAAAAAGTTTCGAATACTATCGTTGGAAAATAATTTGGCAAATTGGAAAGATTTCAGAATAAACAATTTTAAAATTGGATCAAATTCCGAAAAAAATTCAACTTTGATGGAATATTGAGAAAACATTGTGTTAGAACCACAATCATAAATAATACTCAAGTATCCAAACATCAAACAAAAATGTACAACCATTTAAACGTGATTACAAAAAAAAAGTTTTCTGACAATTTTGATTTTCTCAACAGATTTATCAATTTTTCAAATTATATAGTTCAATAAATGATGCAGAAAACTTTTTTTGGTAATTTTTTAGTGTAATCGGCGATTACAGCGATTACATTGAATAACCGCCACTGGTTGAAGTATCTATTCTAAATAATTCTGTTATTTTATCTTCTTTAATATTAAAAATTGGTAATTATAAGTAAGTCAGTCTATTAATTTACTGTTTTGCACTTCATATCTACATAGCAACTTCAATAATTTAGAATTATATGTATTCGATTGAAATTTAATAATTTCCTCAATTATTTTAATCAATTCAAAATTATTATTTACGTTGCTCACCATTTTCATACACTTACTCACAAAATGGCTGTAATTTACATTATTTTTTCGAATTTGAAAAGTCTGAACATTCTTACACAGAAAAAGAGCACACTTTCTAACTTGAAAATTTTCAAATAAGGAGTGAGAAAATTTTTTTGTTGCACGGGAAGATGAAATGTACTGAAATTTTTTCAGTGAGCAGGCGAATTAAATCGTCATGTAATTTCCTTCACTTCATCCTGGACCGACGACGAGCAAGGTAAGTGATAAGTTTCTCCGATAACGCCGAATCTCAAAATAAAAACCAAGTTCTGGTGAAGTTTGGCTCGTAGCTGATAATGTTGTATTCATGTGTGCGAATAATGCACCGGCACACTTTCCCCGGTTAAAGGTCATTCATTGAACACGTGAGATGGAAATTTTGGACCGAAGGTAAAAATTATCAGCAAAAATTTTGACATATTTAATAAATACAAAAAAAAAACACAAAATTGTAAAAAAAATTGATAGAAAAAATTTATAAATCAGAATTTTAGGAAACTCTAGAGAGTTAAACGAACAACGTAAATAAGAATCAGTAGTTGAACGAGTATTCTCGACGCGACGGTAACAAGATATAATCCGAAAAAACGAATAATAATGAATTAGGAAACAACCAATTGCAATAGCCCAGTATCACAAGGTAGGTAAATCATCATTTTCGCATTTTTGATTCAGTTCGTATCTATTCCAGACACTAAAACACTTTTAAATTCAACAAAATCATCCAGGTTCGAACAAAGAAGCTTTCTGCACGCAATGTAATCAACAAAATATACAAACAACCACGACATTGGACCTACATCTCAAATTACTTAATCGCATAGGTCTCGGCCAACGACCAAAAATCATGCCTCTGTAAATTCGGCACTTTGTAAGCAATTGAAGGTACACAAATGTGGCGTGCGGCACGTGCACCACAGGAAATCATTTACCCGAATACACGTGTAAATTAGTGAAATTTTTCACTTTACCAGCACCGGCCCCATCGTGTGAAAAGACCGAACCACGATGGGTTTTGTTTGCCAGCCTTCTATAAGCTAAACATGATCCACCCGGCGGGTCGTGATTGATGGCCTTTTTACTACCGTACCCGAAACAAGCGTGAAATTTATTCGCGAAAAAATGAGCTAAGTATGATTTTGATGGGATTTTTATGCTGTTAAAGCCACGACTGAGGCTAATTGTTGTTTGCCGGTGATGAAAAGGGGTAAGGGTAAGTAGGCTGATATCACTAAGGGGTTAAGAAGTACACTCAGCGATGTAAATGAAACGTCAGTCTAATTTTGCGCCAAGTTTTGAATTAATTTGCTGGTTGAAAAATTGTAATTTCAATAAAAATGGTTTCAAATGAACATTTTTTCTCCAGATTATTTAGTTAATTTTGTCATGTTTCCATAAGGGGTCGATATTAGGCACCGATTATCACTTTTTGAATGGGGGACTTTTTGGAAAAAATTCGTCAAAAATCGAAAAAAAATTGGAGGACTTACAGGTCGAGTTATTCCAAAACAAAGATGGTGGTCGATATTAGGCGACCTTACCCTTAAGTATTAAATTTTTGTACCTTTTTTATTTATTTTTGATGAAAGATCGTAATAATTCAACCAAAACTGTTAAAAATTAGTAGGTAAACTTCATTTTGGAGGAATATTAAAAAGTTTCGTAAATCAGCTATCTACTTCGATTTATTTTTGGCGATAATTGAAATTTTAATTATTCTATTGAGAATGATAGCTTGATCTCAACAACAAGAAGGCAAATTACTCGTATGTAGAAAAGGTAATGCATTTTTTTTGTTTAAAATATCTACATAATTAAGTCGAATAAGTACTTAATGCGTAATTTTAGGGTGTTTTAGTCGATTGTTGCGATTATTTGAAAATTTTGACTGATACTTAATATAGATTTTCATCATTATCAGGTCATCATCCGGGTAATTTGCAACAAGTGTTTTTTTCAAGTTTTTGTAAAAAAAAAATGATAAGGATGAAAATTTTCATTTTTAGAAAAATTAAATGTAGAACTGAAAGTGCATTAGGAGGGGCAGGGGTGGCCGAGCAGCTTTCAATCCAATGGGCAATTCTTACCGGTGATTTGTTTCCGGATTTCGTTTCTTTGACATGACAATGAATGTGAACCCGTAGGGAATAAACCTCCCAGGTTTTTTTTTTCACTTATTCAATTTTGATCGTTTGATACAAAAATGTTTTTTTCGTTGGAAATCCATATTTTTATGTTTTTTTGTTTTTTTCTTCTTCAGTGTGATAATCGTATAAAACTATGTCAACTTGGAGAGCTCTCCTCCGCCCCCATCTCCACGCCGAATAAGCTGCAATTCAAGGCTCACCACCTAAGGAGATCCGCAAACTGATCCCAATCCGGCGACTAAAACGGCGCAAACACTGCAAATGTTGCATCTACAGTATGACACAAAAGTCTTGTCCACGAAAAACACTTCATGATATTTCGAAACTGAAAAGAGATATCGGGATGATTCAAACGGCAATAAGTTCCTGGTGACAAGGACATTGAAGATTGATCATCAAATTTTCAGTTCTACCTACAGGGTGTCCACAAATAGAGAAACCGGTTTTGGTTAAAAAATGAAGGTCTGGGTTTTTTATGGATTTGAAGTCTACACACTGAGACGATTAAAATGTGATAATTATTTTCGAAACCGGTTCGATAATTTGCAACCGGTTTTCAAAAATACCCCAAAAATCGAGATTAGAAAAAATTTTCCAAATGAAATTTGTAGAGTTTTGTAAGCCAAACATTGTCAGTGAATTAATTTTTTAAATCGGTTCACTCTCGGCAACTTGACAATTTCAACAACAAAAAAGATATGAATTTTTTTTTAGATTTTTAACGGTGTTCAACATTCATTTGAAAAAAATTTTCATATCTTTTTTTGTTGTTGAAATTGTCAAGTTGCCGAGAGTGAACCGATTCAAAAAATTAATTCACTGACAATGTTTGGCTTACAAAACTCTACAAATTTCATTTGGAAAATTTTTTCTAATCTCGAATTTTGGGGTATTTTTGAAAACCGGTTGCAAATTATCGAACCGGTTTCGAAAAAAAATTATCACATTTTAATCGTCTCGGTGTGTAGATTTCAAATCCATAAAAAACCGAGAACCCATTTTTTTTAAAAAACCGAAACCGGTTTCTTAATTTGTGGACACCCTGTAGGTAGAACTGAAAATTAGATTATCGATCTTCGATGTCCTTGTCACCAGGAACTTATTGCCGTTTGAATCATCCCGATACCTCTTTTCAGTTTCGAGATATCATGAAGTGTTTTTCGTGGACAAGACTTTTGTGTCATACTGTATAAACATGCACGATCCCGGTGTTGAAATAATATTCAAAACATGGATATCGTTGGATCAATCTCGATGAGACAATTAGAATAGTGTTCATAAAATATAATTTTGACCTTTTGATAAAAAATTAAGGTTTTTAATTTTTTTGAAAATCCGTGTTTTAGCTGATTTTGTTGTGATACGACGAGAGAAGAAGTAGCTAATTGAAAAAAACCTAGTCTGGTCTCATTCTTGATCAAATACCTACCATTCGGATGAGCATAATAGGAAAAATAAACTCTTTGTCAAAATATGGTGTGTCCAAAAAGAAGTATACCGGATGTCTGAAAAAAGTAGACAGGATGTCCCAAAGAAATGTCGTCTGAAAAGTAGTACATCGAGTAACCAAAAAAATTATACAGGGTGTCTGGAAAATTCCTTCAATGGCCACACAAAAAACGTGAAATTGACTCAGACAGATTTATGGGGGTTGAGTTTCAAAAAATTACTCCATATTTAGCTACTTCGAAAAATTAAAAAAAATATAAATAAATATTCAGATCAATTTGACCCAAGATACTTCGATTTTTTTTTTTTTTTTGAGGGAGGAGGGGGAACTTATTGCTCGATTTTTCGAAATTCAAACGCAGAAAAATTCATGCATAAAAACACGAGAAAAATCGGTTACTTTACATTTTAGGCGTGAGAGCTTTTTTAGAAAATTAAAAACTATCAATAACCTGACCCAATTCACAAAGTAGGCGAAATTTATTATAAAAAATATTTTTCAATAAAAAATGAATAAATTTTACCTTACCAAAAAAAAATTTAAAAATAATAAACTTTACCTATTTTGTAAATTGGGACAATTTTTTTTTTCGTCGTAATTTTCAAACCCTGCATTAATTGCTGTCATTTCCCCCCTTTCTGCAGTCATAAATAAACGCCCAAAACTCAAATCATCATTCACGTACTGCTACGAACGAGATATTAATTAATTGGCAAAATTACACTTTGATGAAAACAGCTTACGACTATGGGGTCGAAGTCACACAAAAAAATCAGATAATTATTCGTAACAATCACACCATAGTCTCGACTAGGTCGTCTAAACATATCGTCGACCGATTAATAAACATTAAACACATATTCATCTATTACGAAACAATTCGAACCGCCTTTGCCTAAAATCCTGCCCGGACCAACACGCCCAGTCAATTTTACAACCCAACCTTTGGATTTATTTTAATTGCAATCCAGGCAAATCCCAACCATTAACGTTCGAATTTCAATAAACACGTGCTCGTCCATAACAGAAAAAAAATTCTCAACATCCTTCTCAAATATCCGATGGAAATAGTCGACTGACGAACCCACGTAAAACAAAGTAACCATTTTGGCAAACTCCGAACACGCACACGACGTCCTAATTATTCGCCACGTATTTGTTTTTTCCACGCTGATCATTCCGGCATCAACAAATCAGCCGCGAATTCTCTCCGCACGTTTATTCTATTTGCAACGATAATAGTTTAAGGGCATAAGGAAAATTATGACCTGTGTAAACCCACGCAACGTAGAAAATACCTCTCGAAACCCATCATTTCGCATACGCTAGCATCTTTCTCATTACCACGTCAACCGAAAATTTACATTAAATAACCTCGGGACACGACGTCGTAAAAATGAGTTCACAGTGGAAAAAAAAGGGTTACCGGAAGGTGAGCTTCTTTTTTTACCATATTTCTCTTCTCGAGTCTACGTTTGGTTCCCTTTTTATAGCGACGTATCAAAATGAAATAATTTCCAACTTACGGTTTACTTCCCCTTCTCGTACTTTTGATGCCCAAAGCTGGAAAATTTTTCACTTTTTTTCAACGCCTCATTTCGTTTCTCCAAAGGGCTTTTTTTCTCCTCTTTACTGCGGCTCGTATTACCCTCGAACCCCTTCCTGGCGTATTCGACGACCAGAATAGATAGTACCTTTTTTCCTATGTAAATTGGCCGATTTCACGAGCCAGCGTACGTTTGATCTGTCGCCTTGTAATCCTAGCAATATGCAATTTTAATAGCGTACCCCGTTAATAACCCGTTTATGCAATTTTATTAACGCGACATGACTTGGCACACGAAACGAGCAGAGATGCTGGTTTACCCCGCACCGAATCTTCGTTCGAGTTGGGAAAAAAAATAACGAGTATTTTGTTCGCTCGACGTAACTTTTTTCACGCTACCTTGATAAGTTTTAATAATTAATATTTCCCTACACGTTGATTTTTTACCGCCTTGAAAAATTCACCTAATGAAATATTTAATTAAAAAAATTCTCCGGCTCAAAGGCGAAAGTAAGGTTGAAATAACCTCTCTCTGCCTTAGGACGATTTCGCGACGAATCATCCGAAATATACACGGATTCATTAAAAGTTGGGAGCAGAGAAAAAAAACGACGTCGAGGAGATTTCAGAGAGAGGAAAAAAATTCAGAAATACTTCTCATTTAGCCAAGCTACTCGCAAATAGTCATTTTCGATAAATAGACCGTCTCGAGATTTCGTATCCAAATTATTTTCGTGAAAGGGAAAATAAAAAATACGACGTTGAAAAAAAAAGAACACAACGAAATAATAAGAGGTATCAAAAGGAGGATAAAATATCGCTGGAATAGTTAACGATGAACGACGAAAACGAATGAGATATTTTTTTCCTGGTGGAAAAAGAAAGGGAATAGAGATGAATTTCCCCTTTAATTTTCGAAGCTTCGGTTATTATTATTTTTTTCTTTCTTTTTTTTCAGTTCTGTACTAAATGTGGAATGACAAATATGTGTGCTTACTGGAGAAAAAATAATTTTTATCTTTAATTAATGAAGAATTCGCGAATCTCTCGAGGATCCGGATTTTTCTTTGGCTTTTGATAAATAGCTCGCATTTGCTGGGCTAATTTTGATTCACCGTCGGGTTCTAACCGAGCTGACACGAGTTGATCTATGTTCGGATTAAGAATCTTGTTTCACAAGCCCCCTCTCTTCGCCTCGCCGGCCGGCCGGCCTTACAGTTCAAAAGAATACAGACTGGAAGAATTTCACGGTTCGGTTATTTCGCTAAATATTTTAGCTGAGCTGATGATTCGAATGAATATTTCAACAATTTAGAGCAGATTTGAATGAAAATGAATTTTGATAATTTCCAATCAAAAAATAAATAAAAGAAAAGAAACATAACAACACAGAAAAGTTCGAACTATTCCACGAAAGAAATGCAGATATGGGAAAATGAGGGCTCAAGAATCTCAAATGTCAAAGCCCTTCCATATCACTTTCGTGAGTATCTTTCACCGCAAAGAAATTTCTTGGCAAATGTAATGTAAATTATCAAATTGGTACAAAAATCGATAAACTTCAAAAAAGGAAAATTTCGTAGTATAAATAAGCAAATTTAAAAACTTTCAACTTTTCCCCAATGGATTAATCGTACACATCTTTTGGTTAGAGCAAGGGGAAAGGGGAAAAATCAAAAAGTAAGTCGATATTCGAATTCTACGATCTCAAATTAGTGACAATCGATATGTCACACGCTATTTCAACTGAATAACATACCTTTACCCAAAATTGGGGGCTAGGGGGGCACTGTTGGGTCAAAACTAAAAAATAAGCAAATATTCGAACTCAGCGCTCTCAAATACCTAACAAACGGCAGGTCACTCGTTATTTTTCATTTTTTCGAATTTTGACCCCCATTAAGAGAGCTGAAAGGAGGGTTTAGAGGGGTTGGAAGAAAAAACCAAGTACATATTCGTAATCAGCGCCTTCACATTAGTAGAAATCGATGAGCTACTTTACTTTTCGGCATTTTTTAATTTTGGTCAAAATTGTGGACCCCTGGACCCCTCCTTCTCCACGGGTCTGGATATCCCATCTTGAAAATTTTTTGGTTGAAAGAATGTAAAGAGCTACTTACGGTCATTTTGTCACATTTTTAAATGATAGCTTTCATCTTTTGTTTTCATCATGAAAGTTGAGCTTTCACCACCAAAGTTCAACTTTGAACTTTTCAAAATGTGCTTATCGATTTTGAATCTCCTATCAATTCTCTTTCAGGCCCCTCAAACAGTTTCTCCAAAGTTGGGCAATTTTGCTAAAAATCGTAAATGCATAAAAATTGTGAGGCCCCTCTCCCCCGCCCCTTGAACGGTAGGAAAAACATAATCGTGGTTTTGTGAATAGGCCACCAAAGGGAACTCGTAAAAAAAATTGCGCGAAATTGGAAGACCCCACTTCATTTTTGTACTGTTTTAGTATGGGAATAGCTCAGAAGCGAAAAAATTCTCACGGAGACTTTATTTTAATCTCCGGGAAATCAGTTTAAAAGATGCACACCGTTTTCAATTTTTTTTCTTTTTTTTTCTAAATTTTTGACATTAGCAGTGTTGCAATTACTTATTTCGCCCATCCTTAAAAAGAAATCCTAAGAAGCGAAGAAAGAAAGTATTTCTTCCCTTCTTAAAAATTGCATAGGTCTGCTCTTTTTTTTGAAGTTTCAAAAATTAAAAATATAACTGTGTGGACGATATTTTTTTAAAAAAAGGAGCTGGACCAGACAGAGCTGAGCATAGCTGGGCCTTTTCCTTGATTTCGAAAAATTTCACTTTCAGTAAAAAATTATGGGATTTGAATTCTTTGATTTTTTTTTTGATGGGGGGAGGAGGAGGAGGAGGAAAAAATATGAATAAGTGCATAAATCAGAGTTTAATTATGTTCGCTCGAGTGTTCTCTTGCTACCTCATCGGAAAATCCTGCGGGCGGGTATGTAAGAAACACAGTTTTTGAACGAAAATAATTATTAATGCGACACTACAAATTCACAAATTTTTCATTTTGTCAGTAAGTAAGCAATTTTCTAACTTTTTATTCACACACATATCTTTAAATTCATTACATAGATTATTCATTACTCGAATCACCAAACTCGTTGAATTTAAATATCATCAACTTTGGAAAAAAAAAGTGTAAAACTTCCAAATTAATATTCACCTCACCACCGCCACTTCATCACAATTTTTTCTACGACGTTAAAACGTAAAAAATTAAATTAATTCGAATGCCCTTCTTCCCCAACTCCTAAAAGCTTCAAATATCATATTTTATCACCGACGTCTATCGCACTCCAACAAAATACCCGATAAAAATAAAAACTCGAGAAAAATATTTTCGTATAATTCAAGAAAATGAATTTAAAAAAAGGAAAAACCTCGTAAAAAAAAGTTAAAACTCGGATAATAAAATATTTACCGACGAATGAGAGAAAAAAAGGGAGAAGAATCCACCTAGGCTCTCGTTATATACACGTTTATCTCACTAAAACGATCTCCATTTCATCAGCGTCGAGTAAAAATTCGTCTTAAAAAAGGAGAAAAGTTATTATTATGATTTGTACGAAAATTGAATAATTACGTTAATCGGAGTCTTTTATTTGAGACAAAATGGCATTCAGCGAGTATCTTGGAGGTATTTCGGACACTACGCCGACGTCAACGGGGGAGTTATGTGAAAAAGTGTATATAAAAGGGTAAAAATGCCATAAATTAGATTAGATGTAACGGTCTCGTAAAACAGGAGCGAGTAAATTGCAACGTTTAGATTAATGATTTTCAAAGTTGAAGATATATTGTGTTTCGCTGTATTCGGACGTTTGACTTTTTATTCATTTCTTATGCATTGAGAATTTTTTTGTAAGTTGCATGTAAATATGTATAATGGTGTTATTTGACTGATTCAGGACTCCTAGGAAAGCAATTGAAAATTTGCCAAAACAGTTTTTTTTAGGAAATTCTGAAATCGTTATTTCAATAATTTTTTTTCATTATATGTCACATCACTTTTCAATACTGAAAGCAAAAGGTTGGAAATATACCATGTTTCGATTTTATATTTGATAGAGAATTAGCTCCTTCAATTTTATTAACGAGGAACATATTCATCGGTGATTTTTTGTGACACGATTTTGCCATCTGAACCCCACAAAATGGATTTCACCTTTGAAGTTATGATGCTGGGAAGGTTCTCTCAAACAACATTCCAAAGATATATTTTCATTGGTACAAAATGCGTATCCCTGAATAAGAGTAAGCTCGTTCTACACCACACTTAATCTCCAATATGAGAAAAAAATTCAAAATCGCAAAATTTAGCATTTGGCGACAATTTGTTCTTTCGTACTAAATAAAAATTCCTCATTCACAACACCCTGATAGGGCTGAAATTTTTTTGATCACGAAGAACAAATTTCAACGAAATTAGAACAAAAAATCACGTCAAATGTAAGTTACATGATGATTTTACAACTTATTTCACTTAGTTTTCAAAAATTTCAAGTAATTTATTCATCAACCTTAAAATCTTGTTACTGTTTTTTTTGTACGCCGGTAATTCAAAATTCTCAAACTCGAAATTTCCACACAAATTTATGAAGTGATTATATTTTCTATCAGATATTTGTCTTCAACATGTTTTGCATCGAATTTTCAAAAAAAAAAAAAAATTACGATGCGAAGAATTGATGATAATATACCTTATCATATCTTGTGTGTAGTTTTTCAAGATACTGAAAATCAGTGATTTTCGACAGAAGTCCAAATAATGGATTTTCAGATATTTCGTCTAACTTTACAAGATATTGAAAGGTCGGGAGCTATATTTTGGGCAGGATTTATATCAAAGATTTTCATGTCTAGAAAAAAATCCGAATTAAAATTTAAAAAAAAAAAATGGCAAGTTAGAACCCATCGTTTTACAAGATCAAAATCGAGAACACAGTCGTCTGAAGCAAGATCGAAATTAAAAAAAAAAAAAAACTGGAATTAATACTTCCAAAAACTCCAATCATACCACCGAAACAAAAAGTTCACAATTCTTGAAATTTCACTCGAATTTTTAGCAGCATAGCAAATAAAATAAACACTCCGAAATTTTCATCCGCTAAATTTCCTTCAAAAACCCAAAAGTCGATTTCGTCGCACCCTTCCAAGTCCTATTCATCCCCTCGAACAAAAAAATACACCAAAATAGACGCGAAACGCGATGAATTCGTCTTGTGAATAAATAATGGACATTTAAAAGCCGCGATCATTTACGGTTTAGCGATTTATTAAGTCTTTTCTCGATCTATCGTCGCGTACCGTGTCGGGCTGGGCCATTTAAGACGACACATTTGTATAAAAGGTCTCATCGTCTTGAATAATTGATACGAAAACGAAAAGCTTTTGTGTAGTAAAACTACGACGAATAATTATACGGATCGAGAATTTACCTAGCTCGTGAATATATCATAAGTCTCTCTACTAGTGGTTTTCACATTTGGCCGCTGCTGAACCCTTCGAGTATTCGATGCTTTTGAATAATTAATTAGTTTTGCTGGTTGCATCTTTTGAATTAGAATATCTCTACGAATGGATTATTTCAAAATAATAGAATTGGGAAGACAATATTTTTGTTTTTTTTTGTTGTTGTTTTTTCAGGCTTCAGCAAGAGCTAGAACCACACTGAGGTTCACGTAGGTATGTAGATTTTGGTCAAAAACTTGAGAAAACTTTTTTTTTCATTTTTTAGGCTTCAGCAAATATTACAGGAACTAATAAAACAATGAAAATGGATTCAAGTCCAAAAGTCGATGCAGAAAAAAAAATCGCAAAAATTCAAAACAAAAATCACCGCATTTCCAAGACCCCAGTTCCCAGGTCATTTTCCAACCTGGGAATAAAAACGAGGAAAAAAACCTCTCCAATAATTACCATATCTATTCGTCTGCTCGTTAAATATCACGCCGGTAGTTTTCTTTTTAATTAAATTCTAAACACTTGCAGACGTCGTCGAGCAAAAAAAAACTCTTGGGCGGTTAATTAAACTTTTTTTTCTCTTCGGTTTCTCTGACCCCAAAACTCGCGTCGGTTTCGTACCGAAAAAAAGCCATCGCTATCGCCGCATTTTCTCCTCGTTTGTAATTAAATACCTTGTTAATGTAAAATGAAGGCTTCAATAGACACATTCCGTGGGTAAAAGCATAGTAGGGCGAAACGACACGTTCACCTTACCCCGTATTTATTAAACGCTTTGATTTGAAAAACATTATAAACGCGAGTCAAAAGTACACAGATGGAGGGAGACGAAAAGGGGGGAGACTGCGACACCGAACACGAAGGGTGAATCGTTTTACCACCGGGGAATTGAAACGGACATTGAAAAGCAGCGTCCGTTTCGGTCATCGAGTATTTCGATACGTTTACAATGGATGATATTTACAAAAGCCTTCACGTTAAAATAGACTGGCCAGCGAGAGAAGTGCGGGGAACGTATTTATATGAAACAATACTGCCCTCAACTTTGCCAAAGGTTTTGACACTGATTATTTCAAACAAAGAATTACGCGTCGAGACCTTTTTTTTTTTCGGAGCCTTCCTCTTCACCCTTCGCATTCCAGTCGTACGCTTTCTCGACTCATTACATTCTTCGGACGACGACGTCGCACACGCTGGACGATTTCTTTTTCATTGGATGGAGACTGAATACGAAACGCCATACGTTTTACCATCATGCCCACATGTGTGTTGGTCATTTCGGTCCATCGATGGTGATTTCCCTTTCTCTCATTCTGGCCAATTCATTCAATCGTATTCCTTTTCGAAGCCTGGACGGAATTTTAATCAAGTTAGGTTCGAGTTTATTTGGTATTGGAGGAGGAAAAAATGAAAGGGTTAATGTATGCAAGGAGTAATTCGTTTTAAATGAAAAGGCTACAGACTGAAGAAAAAGGAGTAATGAATAGACTGGGAAAATATTAAATGCATATTTTTCTGTTTGAGAGATTATATTGCATATCTTTGCAATTTAAGAAATTCTGAGGTGAAAAATTCGCATATTTTCGCATATTTCAGTCAATTTTCTACTTTTTTGGGATACTTGAAGCATTTCCTCAACATTTTGGCAAAAATTTTCATTTTCATAATGCGGTGTCAATTTTATAGAAAATAGAGAACAGTTCGGTTGAGAAATTTCGTTAATCAGAAAAAATTAGAAAATTTTGGAATTTCATCTCAAAAGAGACTGAGATTGTTTTTTTTTTTCATAAAAATAACAAAACTGTGAAAAATTTTCAAAAAAATGATTTTTTTTTGGAAACTGACATTACTTTATTTGAAACATGGAAAAAAGCGACTGAAAACTTCAACAAAACTGAAGTAGAGAATAGGCAAGTTTTTTTTCATCAACTTCATGACAAATTTTTGAGAAAATGTGAAATTTTCACGATACTAACATGGATGGTAATTAAATCATAAGATTTTTAAATTATTTTCAAAACTTTTTTAATTTTTTTTTTTTTTATAGACTGAGTATTGGCTATTTCTGATTATTTTGAGAAATTTTAACGTTGTTTCAAACAAACATCGTTATTTTACCGAAGTTCAGGATTAATTAAAACAATTTGATCGTTTGCAAAATTTTTTGAGATTTTTGAATTTATATTCGAAGGTTTTCTCATTCTTCTCGAAATTTCAGCAATTTTTTCCATCGATATTAGCAACTTTTATGAAATGTTAATTATTTACCCAGTTATAGTTCTATCTTTTAACCCTTTGGTGCCCAGCGAAAAACTGACGGATGAAATTGAAATATTTTCATGCTGCTGAAATACACCAAAGACCAATAGCTGAAAGCTTAAAAAATATTTGCTTCGGGTGAATTGATTTATTTAGTAATGAATAATTTTTAAAAATCTTTGAAATTTGGCTCTTTGTTCCCAAATTTATAGAAGCTCCAACCGAAGTGAAAATTGCGCCAAAATGTAAAGGACTGCAATTTTAGTAAGATAGCGTGAAAATAATACGCATTAGTTCAAAAGTCGAATCACCAGAAAAAGAAATGGAAAGAAATCGAAAATGTTTTCAAAAAAAGTGAAACGTTTCCGTCAGAAATATCAAAATTTGATCATTCTAGAAGCAAAATTTTCCGAAAGAAAAATATTTTGTGGAAAATTCGAGATTTTACAGAAGAAAATTTGTGTAATGAATAATATTTGAAAATTGAAGTTGAAGGCTACATTTGACAAAAAATTGATACAATTTTTTTCAAAAAAAGAAAAACACGAAAAATTTTTTTGATATTCCAAATTATGTATAATTTGGAAAAAAGATTCATTTCTAACCGAAGTCAACCTCAAATTTTTCTATGCATTTAAATGAGCCCCAGTGCGAACTCGAAATCTGAATTCCAAAAGTTATTAAATACTTGTACGAATTTCCTTCTGGAAATGTTTCGGTTTTCCCACAAAGTATTTACAGTATCGGAAAATTTTGCTTCCAACAAGATCAAGTTTTGATATTTCCGGCGGAAAAATTTCCTCTTATTTTTGAAAAAATTGTCGATTTCTTTTTCTAATGGTTTGATCTTTGAACAAATACGTATCATTTTCACACTATTTAATTAAATTTTCAGTCCTTCACATTAGCCAAATTTCAAAAAATTTTAAAAATTATTCATTTCCAAATAAATCAATTTATCCGAAGCAAATATTTTTTTGCCTTTCAACAATTGGTCTTTGGTGCATTTCATCAATGAGAAAATTTTTCAATTTTATCCGTCAGTTTTTCGCCGGACACCAAGTTACTTCGAAGTCGAGACCCAAAAGAACACTGGGAGCTCGAAAACGAACTCCGAAGAAAATCATTGCGACAACAACTTGTTAACACAATTTCTGATGGGAAAAAGTCATATTAATCTATCAGATGTAATTCGTGTTAAAACAATTTCTGATGGGAAAAGGGCATATTCATCATCAAATGAAACAAACTTCCACATGGAAATCGCAAATCAAATTTCGTGGGAGGGATAAGGAATTATTTTTGTCAATATTTCAATACTAAGGATGTAATTTCACTTCAATCAAATTTCAACGGCTCGGGAATTTCCTCTATACTCGGTTTTTTCAAATGCAATAATTTAAAAAAAAATAAACTACTTGTTTTGCAAGATTTCTTTCAACTCAATAGTTGGAAGATTAGAAAAAAAATATGAAATTGGAAAAAATGATAAGTAATAAGAAAATTTTCAATTATTTATTGTTGGAGTGGAAGAAGCTTTGAGGTTTAATTGGAAGCCCAGCATCAACACGGAAAATCAGTCAGTCCAGTGGAAACCGCCAATTTTTTCCACACGCAAAACCAATAAATTCTTCGAAGTCGAAATATTTCAACGCGATACTTCTTTCCACCGGCGAAACCTTCATTTCAAATACCAGAGGAGAAAATCTAAATCAATACTATTTCAGTACCATAGACCTTAAACTTCTTAGATTTAAAATCCAACCTCATTTTCACAATTCAGTATTCACACTTCGGAGCTAACTCCATTTAAATCCTTCGCTGAAGGGAAATAATTGCCAATGATCGACCCAATCAAAGAGCCGACTCTAGCCCTTCTCTTGCTTCCCAAGCCTTATCAAAAGATCAGCTTTAGGCTCGTTAAACAGCAGCAGCCTAAAATTCACGCCATCGCCACATAAAACATTCATAAACGGTCACCGACCGCATTCTGATATTGTAATTTTCTCAAACGACAAATTCCATTCAAGATCTCCCATCATCAGCGCGCATAAAAACCCAAGGCTACACTCGTTCGTTCCATTAACGCCACATATCCTCGCGATAAAGGTAGGAGGCGAGAGATGTAACTCGAACGTCAACCCTTTCTAGCCAAAAAAGCTCAACTTTCATCGGTTCGCAGATCCGATTACTCGCTAAATGTACGGTTCGAATGGTCGCGGTCGGTCCTCTGTACTCGGGACGAAAGCCTGGCCGGGCCAGGATTAAAATTCATTTCTCATTTTGCCCTCAGACCCTAAATGGTACTTAGTCATCATTTTGAAAACATTAAATGCACTCTATTTAATTGGTTGAAAATTAATGATTCAAAAGCGGATTACCTATACATATAGTGGTGTGCTTTATTACCGAGTCAAAAGCATTAAATTCAACATACTATAAAACATATACGTATAGGTATTATAATCTACATTCTGCAAGACCTGGGAGTTATCGTTGTGTCGCCTCGATAGAGTTTTGAAAATGAATAAAAAGATTTAAAAAATCCCAATTTGCTATTCTACGATTCAAAGGAAATCAGCCTCCGGGGCTGTTTGATGGCGATTCGTGAGTCCGGTGTTTTTCCTAAATTAAGGATTTATTATTGTGATACTCAAAGCATTCCAGCGGAGGGATAAGCTCATTATAATAGAACAGCGAAAAAAATCGTAATAGATTTCTGTTTCTCCCACATCTGCGATCAGGAATCAACAAAATTAAATTTCTGAAATATGGGTAATATGAATTAAATTTTTCAGATGATTATTAAAAATTTCCAAATCTTCATTTCTCCGAGTCAACGCCACACAATAATGTCATGAATTATTCGTCAAGACTTTAAAAATTCAAGTACAAAAAAAAAGCATCGGTTTGTTTAGACAAAGGCGAATTCTGGACAAATACAAGGCGGATTTCAATCTTTTGATATGGATTCAGCATTAAAATTATGTAATTGAGTAGAAATAAACCCCGCACAGTTACGAGCCTTGAATAAGATTTCTGGTCATCGGAAAAAACCAGCACATTCATCGGCCATACCTCCGGGACATTTGGAACTTTTTTTCGTAATAATCTTGAAAATTATTTCAAACATTTTTTTTTTGTTTTCTGAGAGCGCGAGCAGTCAAAAAATAAACTTGACTCCCGTTGAGTTTTTGTATCTTCAATTTAACTAACAAACACCCAACTTAGTTGGACATTATCTGGCGCAAAATACACCTTTAACCTATGAAACATAACAAAGGAAACCAAATTCCTCGTTATGCTGTTCATCGGTTAATTTGATCGATGAACGACTGAAATTATTCTGGGAAACAGAAGAAATCGTCCCGAATAACCCCAAATCCACCGAAGCTGAATTGTGTGATGAACATTACATGAAAACTTATCAACGTGCAGAAAATGGTCAATTCATCGTTTGACTACCTTTCAAAAGTGATCTATCTACGATCACTGGAAACTACGATCGCGTAAACGTGTTCATCGTCATCAAACTGAACCAATCATCAAACTCTACACTGAAAAAAGATTAAATCTATAATTTAAAAAAATAATAATAATTAGCAGAAAGAAAGAAAATGTTCAAATTTTTGTTCTTGGGACATTTTTTAAATATTATAAATTTGGTCAATTTTTCCTTTCTGATTATTTCAAAGTCTAATATGCTTATGCAAAAATTACTATCCACATAAAAAATTTTCTTTGAAAAAATTTGAAATCTTTGTAATTTTTCACTTAAAAAAAAATTTAAGAAAATATTTTTATAATTTTTCAAATTCGTTTGGCTAAATGATTTTTCCAATTTTTGTGTTTTTTTTCGAACCAAGTCCAAAATGTTTTGTTTAAATTCTTGCTTAAAATTAAGAGTACATAGGCGGATGTTGGGAAAATTACTAAAATACATTTTCTCAATTATTTTTTGATTGTAAAAAAATACTAACATTTCATTCATTCAACTTAAATATTGTTTGTTTAAAAAATTATTGTTTTTAGAATAATATTCATTTTTTAAAAGAAGCTTTTCATCTTCGAAAAATATTTTCTTTCAAAAGAAAACCATACTATATTCAATTCATTCGGATTAAATAACATGGAACTGTTCAGTGGCGGCTGGCGGCACGTAAGTTTTTCAAACAGTAATCGTATTTTGTTGTAGCCCAGGCAACAGAATCAAAAAATTTCAAAATTTTTTGGTTCTGTAATATCAATTTTTTAAAATTATCTTATCTACAAAAATATCAATTGAAAAAGATTTTGAAAATCGTTGAAAAATAATACTATAGGTACGAATTGGAAAAATTTTGGTGTGAAAAAATTATGAAATTTGATCAAATTCTGGAAAAAAATTCCAAGTTGGATGAAATATGTATTGAGAAAACATTGTGTTGAAACACCGAATCCATGTAGTTGCCGAATTCGTGAATCAGGCAAAATTGTTGCTTAATGCAAGAATTAGGCAATTGTTTGCCTAATTTATGAGATTTATAACATTAAAACCTTCTACCATTTTTCTTATTTAAAAAATGAAAATTCAAAATATTTCAGCACAGAGAACTAACATTGAGCTACATTTCGAAAAAAAAAAAAAATCAACCAGCTATTTCAACTAAGTAGAAAATTTTTTACACTGAATGAAAAATATAATGAGTGAAAAATCATTTTTGCAGCATAAAAAATTTTCCAGCTGAAATAGCTGGTTGAGTTTTTTTTTTCGAAATGTAGCTGAATGTTAGTTCTCTATGCCAAAATATTTTGAATTTTCATTTTTGAAATAAGAGAAATGGTAGAAGGGAAGTTATAATATTTCATAAATAGATTAAATCAAAACACAACACTCACCAAAAAACTGAAGAAATCAAAGAACTCCTCATTTTTTCGACCCATCCTAATGCTCCAGTTCGAACAATCATCCTGACAAAGGATAACAAATTCACACACCGAATTGTTCTCATTTTCTTCCTCAAGCCCCCCATCAAACCGACTCAACCGGAGATGGTGATAAATTTGGCCAAACTTTCGATATTAATTTCCAACTGGATGTTGATTTGTTCGAAACGTTTCGCCTGACCGATTTCCTCACGACGTTCATTTTTTTCTTCTGTTCGACGTCCTGTCCATTTTTTTTCCTCCTCGTTACTTATACAGTATTTATCAAAAACACGGTTGAATTATTCATAAGCGAAAGAAGATTTCAGCACAACGGCGCGGCGGGCTCTCCGAGTGACACACGTCTTTCTTCGACTGTATAAAAACTCATAATTCAATTGGTCGCTACCAGTTGTTATCCGTAGAGTAAGGACTTGCTTAAACCCTTATATGATTTCCGCGATGATGAAAAATCTGTTTTTTACATCTTCCGCCCAGCCTTACACAGACGTACGGGCTGGCTCGACCGAGACACGTAACAAATTGAGATATAAATCGATGAAAAAAGATTTGAAATTTATAAATGAACTCGCAACATAATTTGCTAAATTGAACGTTGAAAGGGACAACGATAAATGACGTAAATGCTGCTTCTCCTCCTCTTCATCGCACAGACATACGCCAAAATAAAAAAATAAAAGAATAAGGGACGTTCTGTATCCGTTTTCACTTTTTCTTACACCACTCAAATCCTGCCAAGTAGTTTCGATCGTGGAATAGAATACCTCGCTGTTCTTTCCAGCCGAAGTCGTCAATTTGATGAAAATTTACGGTCATTTTTTCCCTCCTCGAGTAATAATTTCGCGAAATTATAACACTTCACGCGTCATAAAGTTCGCACTGCGATGAAAAAATACGCAGACCGCAAAACGCGTTATAATTAATCGTATTAGTATGTTAATTAAGACGCGACCACCATTTCTAAGCCGAATACGGCGTTAATGAAATCCGATTACGTTTTTCGCTCCATTAAAAAATTTCCTCTCTGGATTCGTGTTCCAGGAAAAACACATCTCCTTTGGTAAAGTGTCTGGGCGATTTTTCATACGTAGCACATAATGCTACTCGTAACCGAGTCGAGATACCCAGCCCTCGTTTTAGAATCATACTTTACGTATACAATACAAAACACCTCGAAACGTCATCATGAATATTCATAAAGCAAGCCGATATTACTAGCATTATAACGCCACCGAAGCCGAAAAAGGGGTGGCCGGCGTCCCATCCCTGACTATAAGAATGAGATAACCGGTCGCCGGCTAAGGCTTCGGCAAAGCTCGTATATTTATTAGCGCTTCAGTGCCGTTCATCACGGACCGACGAGTTAATAAAATTAATGCCTTTTTGTTCTGCTTTTGGCATTTGATATGATGCGGTATGATACTCGAATGCCATATCAAGGTTGGAAAAATTCGAAGCTACATATTTTCAGTGAATAAAAAAATTTGATTCGAATGCATCATGTGAAATTAGAATACCTAAATTTGAAAGATTCAGAATAAAAAAAAATACAGATTCGTGAAAATGCATTCGAATTATCCAAATTAATCTTTCGGAGATATACAGTCTTGAAGGAGGGGGGGGGGGGTTGAGGAATACACTATCATTTGAAAATGTTATCAATTAAAATTGATATTTTTTAATTAATAAATTATTAGTATTAATTTCAATTTATTTCAATAAGATAAATATATTAAATAATTATTTAATTGGAACATTTTCAATTATTTTTTAGATTTATAAAATTTCACCAAATTGAATGTTTTGGGCATAAAAATAGTAGCAATATGTAAATTGGTGGTATTAATACTACTTGATCCACTCTTCTTTTCCTGCACGTTGTGGAAAAACTACCATGATTAGAAATCTACGTTTCTCATTAACAGCACGTGAATTTTCGGAAGCTTTCAGCCAAGAGCACATGGGAGGGTTGAAATTGAATTTGTCTATTCGCGAATTCCGTTGTCGATGTAATTTTATAACTATTCTTACATATAAAAAAATTCAAAAAGATCACGGCGGACGTGGTTGTAGTGGGAAGAGCTCAAATTAATTTTTTTTTCTTTATCAATTCATCATGTGCACGTGCAGTGTCAAAATGCATGTTTTTTGAAGCTCCAGG
Source organism: Pseudococcus jackbeardsleyi (assembly GCA_038380155.1). NCBI lineage: Eukaryota > Metazoa > Arthropoda > Insecta > Hemiptera > Pseudococcidae > Pseudococcus > Pseudococcus jackbeardsleyi. Next base: position 47,601,191 of record CM076238.1, read on the forward strand.
AACAATTTCTGGGGTAATTTTCATTCAAATTTCCTGCTCAAACCACGACCCCCCCCCCCCCGCTTCCGGATACCTCCTTTATTTAAAAAAAAAAAAAAACAGCAAAAAATTCATACACAAATTTTGAAGTTTCATGTTTTATTCATTTTTTAAAAATAATTCTCATATGAATCTCATTACGAAATTTAATCACAGCAGTAGGTATTAAGTACTTACATATTAACTATTAAATGAATATTTTAACTATTTTTTACAATACCCAACTTATGTCCAACGTCCAAGGGGTAGGAAAGGCTTTTTTGTATGAAAACGATTTCATTTAATATCAAAAAATGAAGTGATTCTTGGTAAAAAAAAACATGCATTTTGACACCCCACATGATGATTAAGAAAAAATTTGAGCCCTTCTCTCAAGACCACCTCCACCATGGGTCTTTTTGATTTTTTTTAAATATAAAATAACACCGACAACGGACTTCGCAGTCCGCAAATAAAAAAATTAAAAATCATGTATTTTGGAAATAATTATGACGATCAAATGCTGGGTACACTGAAATCACCTTTGGTTCTCCTCCTCACAAAAAAAATTATTGAGTGAATAGAAAAGAAGCTTTTTCGACTCAAAATTCTATAAGGAATCGAATGCCGCAAACCAGAAAATTCTATCTTTATTTGTATGCCTTTGGCGTAATTTTTATGTCGCCGTCATTACAAGTATGGGCTGATCAGGACTATTTAGTCATGCTCAGATCGGATCAGACCTGATGACTTTTCCGTTTTCCCTGGAAATCCACTCCGAATTTGATCCAAAATTAAAAAAAATTCCAACAATACCGCGTGAAAGTTTGAAATGCTTTCGAGAGTGTTGATTTCAAATTTCAATTTGGTTATAAAATTAAAAATTTTCAGTACGACACTTCATTGTTGACATTTTTTTTTTAAATTTTGAACCTAATATGGAGGTAAGTGGACTGGGTACAAAGAACTCTAATCGTAAAACGGAGTCAAAATTTGGAATCTGCACCAAAATCGTGATCAAATTCTTAGTGAACGCCGAAGTCAAAGCGTCTCGCCAAAAACCCAAAGACAAATCCGAGGTAAAGAAAAAAAGACGCGTCTTGCGAATGAATGTTTTGTAAAAAAAAATTGAACCACATACCTAGATATGAAAATAACATATTATCCAAAACACAAGATAAAAAAGTAAGGGCTATATCATTGGTCATTCTCCTTCTCCCCTTTTAAGCTAAACAATATCTAACCATAGAGAAGTATCTCAACTCGAAAGTAAAAGAGCCCAAACAAAAAAGAATCGAACATCAATGATAGAAGCACCTCGTTTTACTCAAAACTTCAGGGGTTAGTTCGTTTCACAAATTTCGTCGAATTTTAGAAATTTCAAATCATATTCATTTTATTTTCCACAATTTCTTCTAGAACTGCGAAAGATTTCGAAAAGCACTTCGTTAAAATTATTCATTTTTTTCGTATTTCAATTTTTTCTAAAATTTCTTTCTTTCAAAATTATTGATTTGGAAGAAATTTTGAATTAAGTATGAAGTGGGAAAACACTTTGCAAATCGATGTTGGAAAAATGTTCAATTTCTCAGAAGATTTTTCAACTTTATATTTTTAAAGATTGTTTTCAACTTTGAAAATAAAAATTGATTGTGTCAGTTTATTCTCAAATTTTAATGGAAATCAAAATTGGACAAATTTTTATAAAATTGAATACTGGTTACTGCTAGGAGAATTTTAATGCTGGATAGGGTACACTTTTGTAATAAAATTAGGCGTTTAAAGGCCTGACAAATGTAGTTTGGCCATGGTTAAAAAATTCAGGAACTACATTACATAAATTTATGAAAAGTACATAAATTTACGACAATAGTCGAAATCCCCAAAAGCATCCAAATGATTTAGAAACTGGTAAAAAAGAAACCCATAGACACGAACGCAGGTACTGAAGAAAACAAAGAGCTAGGTATCTCCTGAAAAAATATTGGAGAACCAGAAAAAAAAGCAATAATTGAAAGTTCAGGTTCAACACAAATAAAAATTAAAAACTACGGTAATTCTCTTTCGAAAAATCATGAAATTCTACCTTCTTGAATCAGTTTTAAAAAATTCTTTGAAATCATCGATTCTTCGCCGAAAAATCGACAAAAATCACCGATCCGAAGTGAAATTCATTTTACCGATTTCGAAAAAGCAAAATTTTTCCAAAATCGACTGATTCAGATTTGAAGTAAATATTTTTTCTGTGAACCAAAACTACTGACATGGTTTCAGATCCATGAAAAATCTCAAGTCAGGCTCAAGAATTTATCTCAGATACAAAAAAAATCAATGAACGAATTTGAAAAAAAAAATCAAGAAGATCTCGATTATTAAACGATTTCTTCAAATTTCTCAAATCTTCAAAGAAATAAAATCCATCATTTTGATGTAAATGTTGGAACTTTCCATTGAATTTTTTTCTTCCGAATTGACTAACATACAAATTGATCGAGCAAGCTGCTTGAAAAATTTCTATTTTAAAAATTAGCCAGATGGATCGAAGTCGGTAGATACATACTTAAATCGCAGTTTAGCCACAGCAAAAACGAAGTAAGAGTACCTAATCAAGAGTAAGGTAAGTAACTATAAAAAATGATACGCGATAGACACCCAAGCACCAGAGAACAATTCATAATGAATAATTTAGCCAGCAGTTAAATTCGAATTAAATCCTCATTTGTTACTGCTTGTTTTTTTGAAACAGATGTGTACTCTGCATTCGCAGCGTACCTACATCGCCGATAATAATTCGATAATAATGATAATAATCCATCGCCGCAAAAGTAATATCATAATCTATACCCTCCGGCAATATAATTTTTTGCATTACATTTATATCAGTAGGTTTATTTTTATTGTTGTGCAATCTGTGCACATTACACATGAATATACAAATGGTCCAATAATAGGACATATGTTAACGATGCGCAACATCACAGGCTGCATTTTTGGAAATATAAAAAAATACACCCAAAGGTATCTCCGTAATAATCTTCAACAATGAAACAAACAACGTGTGGCAAATACGCACTGCCAATGAATTCGTACATATTTTTTTTTCTCCCTTCCTTATATTTTTTAAAATGGCAATATGTAAGGTGTCTAGAAACTCATTCGGGAACCGAGTCTAAATAAGGTACACCTTTTTTCCAATTGGATGCAAATTTCCAACTTCACAGTATAAGGCCAAGTTAGGATACTATCGTGCTGTGTGCTCGGATTAGATAATAAAATTTCCAGCATTTAAGCAGAAACAAAAGTGTATATTAAAAAGAGGGCTAAACCGTATTACAAACATGGTATCATCTATAAATGCATGTTTTCGATATTGTTTACAAGGATTATACTCGTCGAAATCCTCTTATTACCGCATGATATTCTGTAGGTATATTACACATGTGTATCTATCGGGTATGGTATTTTATAAGTAGGATTATATACGAAGGATTATTTCAGGCGGTTCTTCTATAATTTTTTTCTGCTTTGAAATTATGTAATCACAGAAAATGTACAGATGGAAGATATTTCCAGACGAAAATCTCTTGTTTAGTAATTACGAGAAATTCGAAAATCCAGTAGAACAGGCAAATAAGTACCTAAATAGATGTGATAACTGAAAACAAATGAAATCGACGAAGTAAGTAAACATTTGTTTTTGATCGGGTTATTATGATAAGTGGCTGATGATTAGTGATGGGATGATGAAAAAAATACAGTTATTGAAAAAAATCAAAAATCATCATTCAAAGATCATAATTTCATTCTGTGAATTTACCAACTAAAATACAGAAGTTGAATAAGGTACCTAGTTAGTTCAAATGTAAATTCATGTTTCATTACATTCTCGAAGTGAATGTTGTGTTTGGTTGAAACTATCGAAATTAATTTTATTTAAATCGGTTGAGGTTTCGAGTTACGCTAGCACAAGGCATGGAAATGCAGTTGGACATTCAAGAATCCAATGACCACTGCGATCAGAATTTTTTCGGCCGGATGAGCTTCAGATCTCGTTCATTTTATCTGTTAGAATTTCGATACGAGCAATACGCCCCAAAATAACTCTGTAACTAAGTCCTATTCCGGAACGTTGGTTCAATAGAGATTCAAAGTACAAGCTGAAACTGATGCCAGACGAAATACTGAAGATTTCAACTATAATCAGTGAAAATTGACGCGAAATTGATCGTAGTAGGGCAAGTTTCAAGCAATCGTGGAGTGTGTACAATTCATGTCTCTATTTTTAATGTACTACATATTTCTACATTTATAATGTACTTAGTCAAAATCGAATAATTTTATACCAAATTGGTATAGATTTTTCGAGAAAATGTCACGTTTGAAATTTTTTGCTGCCCATATTACGATTTGTGAAATAATTATTTTTTCGTTGTAGAGGGAGAAAAACGCTACTGTATTCCCTCTCGCGATGCTTCAATTCGCGTTTTTCTCCCTCTAAAACGAAAAATATAGGTAGTATGCAACTCGAGAAAAACTCATTTTCAACGATTTTGACGATTTGAGTCATTTCCCTAGTTGCATAATAACTATTATCGAAAAATTATCCTTGTAACAGATAATAAATTACCGATTTTGCCATGAATTATGTCGCCCGAATCGTACATGACACTCAGACGATCGTTATGAAATTCGATGGTCGCGAAATAAATGTGCCGTGTATTCACTGGGTTCCACCGTTCTGCGTACACGAAATAGCCGAAGAGGTAAAGAAAGATCCGAGAAATGGGCGGTACCATTCATTTATTAAAATAGTTCATTTCATTTTATTTTCACTTTTTAAAATAAATTCAAATACCACTTTTATTAATATTATTTTTCGTAGGTTAATTCAATTCTTGAATATAATTTTTTAAATCAGTTTTTTACACAAAATATTTTATTCTTGTAATTTTATCATTATAAGAAAACAACTCTGCCTTCTCATCGAAGTACGTCTACGTACCTCGATGAGAACGTTGGCTCATTAACAGTATATTTTTGATGTTGTAATTTTGATTTTTTTTGGAAACTGGTTCGACAATTTGCAACCGGTTTTCAAAAGTATTTTAAAAATCGAATGGGGTCTCAGATTTTTATGGGAACGAAGTCTGTTACACACTGAGACGATCAAAATGTGATAATTTTTTTTGGAAACCGGTTCGATAATTTGCAACTAGTTGTCAAAAATATTTCAAAAATCGAGATGGAAAAATTTTTCAGATAAAATTTGTAGAGCTAAGCAAAGAATACACTAAAATAATCAAGGGCAATCTCAGTTATTTCGGTAAAAATTTGGCGGTAACCTCATTATTTTTCTAAAATTGTATTTTGAATTATTAAATACTTAGTCGTATTTTTATTGTTTTTCTTTTTCCGTAATTTTCTATTGACCGTAATTTTTAAATAAATAAATTCAAAAATCAAAAGAGCATTGGTAGATAATTATTATCTAAGATTATAAAAAATATTCATGAACCGGTTCAAAAAAATGAGTTCACTGACAATGTATAGTTTTTAAAGCTCTACAAATTTTATTTGAAAAATTTTTCTAATCTCAATTTTTGAAATATTTTTGACAACTAGTTGCAAATTATCGAACCGGTTTCCAAAAAAATTTATCTCATTTTAATCGTCTCTGCGTGTAGACTTCATTTCCACAAAAAACCCAGACCCCATTCGATTTTTGAGATTTTTTGACAACCGATTGCAAATTATCGAACGTGGTAAGGTGTTATTATTCGAGGGGGAAGGAAGGAAAATTACGAATGGTGATTTTCAAGGTATGTAATCAGGTTAATCGAGTCAAATTATGGTGGTGAGATCAAAATTTACATTTTCTGAGTGCTTTTCAGATATGTCAGGGGAATAAAAAATTATTTCTTTGGTTTCTTGTACTCTCAGCTCCCCTGACACCACACTCTTTTACCAAAAACTCCTATTCTATTCATGATTAGCAACTATTACGAAAACGGTTCTGTATCACAATACCAATTTACATTTAGTAAAAATTAGAACCCAAAAAATTACCCAAAATTCGGAATCTGGCCCATTCAACTACCAGCCACCGTCACCGAATCTCCTGCTGAATCCTTCCCTACCGAAACCACGACAATAAGGAGCTCAAACAACAACTCCTTACTCTACAGAAAGAGATAAACGAGTTGAAAGACCGAATCCAAGCATATCATAGCCGCAGTAAAGAAACAAAATAATGACATCTCGCAGATAAAAAACGAACTTTCGAGACCATTTCACGTGAAAACAAATTCGCAAACTGTGCCATTTCTAAAAACATCAAAGGATGGAAAAATTCTTCAAAAAAGAAAAATTCATAATTTCGTGTAAACAGTCGTCCATAATCCGAAATATTTCCCACGACTTGGAACAATTTTCACTCCAGTTTCGAGACGATAAGAGTAAGTAATTTTTATTTAGACAACAAATTATTTCGCCTTTGAAATTTAAAGGTTGGGACAAAAACATGACTTCATGTTGGTTGAGTTGCCTACTCACTGAAAATCGAAGCAACCTAAATTTTACCATCAGTAAATTTTCATTTCTCCCTGTCTGCATCACAGAAAGAAAACGACAATTTATCACTCAGATAAAATCATAAATTCAAATTCTATCTTTTGAGGGGCAACTGAGAGACTACAACGGAGACATTCACTAAATAAATGAAAGAATTATATTTTTTCAAAATTTGCATCACTTTAGAAGGTGAATAGCCAGAAGGTTCAAATTTTTTCTGTATCTCTGGCTTAAAATCATTTTTCTCGATACGATCGATCTCACCACTGGTCACAGAGACATCACCTCAGTCACCAAAACACTCATCACAGCCTAATTGTAAATTCACCATCGCCTCCTCCTGTCAACATCAAACAACGCATAATTCTTTTGATCTTGAAAACAATACCACGCAAAAAATTACAAATATCCGGACGTATCGTCAAATGGTTAATAAACCATAAATTACCCCTACACAGGGACTCGTATTCATCACCCCAGTTGCATAGCTTACGGCATTCGAATACATTTACATTGAACCCACCTGGTAACCCATCTACTTCTACACTCGCTGCATTCGGCTGTAAAACATACGTACTTAAATACAAACAATAAAACCGAATGGAAAAAAACCTATATGCGAATCCATTCATAACCTTAATATTACTAATCGTCATTTTATCATAATACATTTTAAATGAGCGAATAAAATTCTACAGCGAGATATTCTAAAACACCACGACCCTTCTCATCAGCTCAACTTAGGAGCCCAGTAAGGCAACGAACCACCCCAGAGAAAAAATTTTCTCCAGTCATAAAATAAGTCGACGAAATTGCTTTATTTTATAAATAAAACGACTACGACGTTTTACGGGCGTTAGTAATTTTTTCAGCGCCTCGGGCTATAACCTTTTTCGTGTATAGATCATAAATTTAAACCAGCATTTGCCAAAGAAAAAGAGCACCGTTCGTATGTGGTTCGGTTATTTTATAGAACAGTTAATATTTTTCATTGTTTGAAGGAGAAAAAAAATACGTAAATGTACAAGATCTCATCGAACCCCCTGCTTGATATCGATTTCGATACACATTTTACAAGGGACGAATGCGAAATTATATTACAAGTGTTATGCGTCACTTAAATACCCTGATGCAATGTACTGCGCGAATAATCCAGAGGGAGAAAATATAAATGGGTTATTAACCGTATGTGGAGCGGGTACATATTCAGATAAGTACCATAAATGAAGTAATTTGATTTCGGAGTCAAAAAAATCGACCGAAATGCGTATTATTTTGAATACAACGGTGTAAATCATTCGGTCGAATTCAAACGACAAGAATATGACCGCATCGCGAATTATCTGCCGGTAAATGGAAACAAATCTTCATCAAGATGCCCCTTCCTTATGTCACTTTGAATGCATAAAACGAACGGAACGTAGTTTTATTGAGGGGGAAAATTCTAAACACTTTGCGAGTTAATTTAATGGCCGTCTGAGGACAATCAAAACGCATTTTAGACATCTAATTAAACTTTACCGCAAACTTTAACTTGGAAATAGGTTAATTTGTCGTGTTACTGCCAACAAGACATAATGAAATGGCATGACAAGTGCCTACCAAGATTTTATTTTACAAGGTGTCCGCTGCTTGGGCGTTCAAACTTCATTTTTTAAATATAATCTCTCGTAGCACCATCAAACAAAAAAAAAGTCAGATGAACATGTTGCCTATTTCAATAATTAAAAAGACAAAAAATGCTGTGTCCAAAAAAAAAAATACGTAAAAATTTTCAACCATGAAAATGGGTGATAGTTGAAAAAAATTTCTTCTCATCAAGTATGCAATTTTAAAATTGAAAAAGCAATTTACTTGAAAAATTCTGAACAATGAATTAATTGAGAAAATTGACAGTACGATGAAAACTGGACAATTTTTCATTCGAAGAATTCTGGCCCTTATCAAAAATGAAGGGACTACGGGCTATTCAAACCAAGTAAGCTTAATTTTTTTTTCAATTTTTTCAATAGTAAATTACCTGTAAGCCTTTCACTTTTGATATAGGAAATGTCTTTCGAACAAAAATCGTTAATTAAAAAAATAAAATTAAATCAATTTAATTAAAATAGTTAAATACAATTTTTTATTTAAATATTATTTCAGTTTTTAAAAAAATAAATCAAAAATATAATATATAATCAGTTTTCAACGTACTATCCATTTCCTTGATTAATTGAATATTTAGAATTTTTCAAACAAAATTTTTTATAGACCCTTCAATTTCAAAGTTCAACAAAAGCCATCAATTCGGACAGTTTTTAAATTTTTATTCATCCCCATAGTTAAAAAAAATTCACGTAATTTTTTTTCAACTGCATTTCCCCTAAAATCATCAAATACCCAACATGTTAATCTTGACTTTTTTCCAGTGGTGCTCGATTATATCAAATATCAAATTGATCGTATACAATAAAAAAAAAATCATTGGAAAATGAAACATTCTATATCTACTCACGTACCACAATGGATCATGAAACAAAAATATCTCCCCAAGTGAATTTTGGATATCTTTTTCGAGAAAGGGACAGAAAATTTTTGATTAAAATTAAATATTCGACGCGGTGGCGAGAATATTAGGATAGGTAATAAGAATAAAGACCAGACCAGAGTGAAAAAAATACCTCATCCATGTCGAATGGGTTCATAATATTTAGAAAAATAATAATAATAGGTATTCATTCATGCCTACGCCCAAAAAAAATCTCGATAACTTCATCCCTCCTCCCACCGCCTAATTTTCTCTTCACATTTCAAATTTACTAAAAATTTGAATAAAACATTCCAAAATTTTAAAAAATACGAATAATTAAAAATATCATTCCTTTCACGAACGGGATTGGAAACATTTTTTCCAAAAAAAACATTGAATTTCCGATGAAAAATAAGCAAAAAACATAAATTCGTACTCATTTAAACGCATTATGGACTCGGAAAAAATTAATCGTACATATAAAATTGTCCATTAAAGCACCATCACGAAGTAAAAAATAGTTCGACAAAATTGTCACCACACCCAAAATACATCTAACGAGCCAACAAAGCGCCAAACGAAAAAAGTCAAAATATAGAAGATATTTCATGAAAATTCTTACCGTCAGCTCGATGTTCCCGCAAGTTCCATAAATCAGGACACAGGAATCTGGACCGTCGGTGTCGTCTTCGATCTTAACTTCGTGAACTACACGACAAATAGAAAAAAAACGCAGCTTTCGGCCACAAAATCGAGTACACAACGCGAAAAACTCGAATCTGGAAATAAATTGCGTTAAAATGTGACCAAAGTATGTTAAACGAACGAGCAAAATTAGAAGACCCGAGACGTGTCACGTCGAAACGAAAATGAGAGACGAAGTAAAATTGCACCGATATCGAACACGAAAATATACCGATCCACGTAAATTACGATAAATCTATTGTAATTCTATCTCGTTTCTACGAATTCCTTATCTCGTTGGCGATTGAAAAGTCGACCAGTCGGGCGTCACACAGATCTACCATCTAAAATTAACGCTATCTCGGCATATTAATGCATTGCAATATTAAGATAACGCATAAAACCTCGGATTTTCAAAATGAAAATTCAAGTTTCAACGAATACTTCGTATTATTATAGAGGAATAGACGAATACAAAGCACAAACACGTCTTTCTCTAAAATGATAAGTATTTTCAAAATACGAACATGAATTTATTTGAAATTTAAGCCAACTTTAAACAGCACCATCTTTACCCAGTACCTGCATTATGAAAAAAAAAAAAAATGGATTCTAATTTGTGATCTTCCTGCTCTGGATCAAAGTGAGCTGGGAGATGGGCGAGAGTAAAATGATCAAAATAAAATTGTTCATTTTAGTACGTATGGAATGTTTACAATTTCTCTATTCTAAGACACAATTTTTTAGGGAAAGACTTGAAATTTTCATTTTTTAGATGATTTTGCGTTGCAAAAATATTCTCAAGAATTAATAATTGCGAAGGTATTGTATACAATGTGCATAATTATTCGTCAAGTTTTCTGGAACATGTTTTCTCCTCGAAATAAAAAAGTAGGCAACATACTGGACAGCAAAGATACGCCGAAAGGATAACAGCGGATAAGTATCAACCGAGAGACGTTGCAATTCAATCACCTACCTAATCAAAAATTTCTCCAATGCAACGCTGACACAAAGATTGGTTATGTGAAATTCACAGAAACAACATAATTTTTCAGGGTTTATTGATCGAAAAATATGAAGACAAAAAAAAATTCATCAAAATAAAATGAAATCAATGTGATTAAATTTTTCAAAAAATGATTTTTTCAGATAGAAAAAATTTGAAAATATAAAAGAATGTATATTATAACAAATTTACTTTTCCTCAAAAAATGAGGGAAGGTTGTACTCGTAAAAAGACATGAAAGCACAGAAAGGGAAGCATTTGTGCAAGCCAGTGTTGCCAACTGATCGGTTTTTGACCGGCCTGGCCGGTTTCAATTCATACCGGCCTATTGTGAAACCGGTATTTTTGAAATTGTCGAAAATTGCCTTTTTTTAAGCTTATTTATCAACTTTTTGACTGCAGGTAGCCGGTATTTCTATTATGAGGCTGGTATTTTCGAAACTTTTGCAACCTATTTCCTTTCTCAGGAAGTCATTTTTTTTTTTTGCAAACCAATTCTTCATTTTTTTTTCAATTTACAAAAAATTTGCCCTACTTTACATCATAATTCAGTTATTCAAAGAAATTTTATTCACCATACCCATAGTCCATTCATCATCAGAGACAGGGAGCATCCATGCAGCTCAATCCCCTTATAGAGGCAAAATTTAGATTTCAAAAAGGTAAATATTGAACTTGATTTGTATGATTTTCGAAAGTTGATGACATTTTTTACAGAGTCGGGGGAAAATTATTTCTCGAATCAAAAAAATCTATATTTTTCGGAGAGTTTTCGAAACGAACTGCTTTTATCCTTCGAAAAACCTATAGGTTCTCTTAAGCTTTGTTCGACGATTTGAATATCGAATCGAATAGGCTAGAGGTGACAGTGGAATAAATAATTGTGAAATATCAGAGTTACGTCAGATACATAGGTACTTATCGTCTATTATTAAAAAATTTAGTATGTATCGTTAAATTTAGGATTAAATTAATGATTCTCAATTTCATAAAAAAAGTGTGGATTTGAAAAGAAAAATTGTCGTTCATTTTCATATTTTTCTTCTTTTTTCTCACTCTACTTTTATGATTTTAATCAGTAAAAATTCACTGCAGAATTAGCCAGAATTGAATTACTAAAGAATCAGTCAAATTTCACAGTCAATTAGTGATTTTTGAATCTGTGATTTTTTCATGATTACTGAAATGAATCAGCGAAACTTTACATTTAAGCATTGATTAAATCAATAATTGGGGGAAAAATTACGATTCATAATTGAAAATCCGCCAATTTGAATCAATAGTTCTCCATTGATTTCGATAGTGACTCACTTCTGACTAATTCATCGGTAAATTTTCACCGATTAATTTCCAGAGAATATTTCAAAATTTATTCCCGTTTTTCATCAGACGTCTGATATATATTTTTGATGGCACCGAGAGGCTTCAGCCTAATTTCTGTACCATCAACACTTATTCTTTCTGGCATTATACGCATCTCCATGAGAAAAACATCCACGCAAATAAAAACGTTCCATCATTGTGCCGGAAAAATACCCTCGGCATGGAAAAATGAGCCTATAATTTTAACGACTTTATTTTTTTACGATTGAATACGTGATCAGATCCATTTAGGGAAATGGAATTCATTTTATTAGTTAGTTCCAAGTGGGTCATTCAATCGAGTCATTATTTCGATCGATGACGAATCAGAGTACTTAGGCAGTAAGAAAAGATGAATGAAACCAAAATCGTGATCATAATTCATAGGTAAATAACGAATTTTATTTGTAAGTAAGCATATTACGTATTTTAAATTCATCACACGAACAATTCATCCGAAATTATTCAATGATTCCAAAAAGTTGCACATTTTTGGCGCGAATCACAGAAAAAAAACAGCAATTATTACTTCATTCCTCGCAGCAGTTTTCCGACTAAAAAGTATGATCTCTTCTCCCCCCCCCCCCAAAAAAATGAGTGAAATAGAAATTATGTCCCTCACACGGGGAGGGGGGACTCGGAAAATACGGAAAATATTTTGGTAAGGCCCGAAGGGGCGATTTTTCTGTTATTTTTACGGCTTTCTTGTAAGCAAAATTAAATAATACCAAACATGAGAAGTGTACATCGACCGAAATGAGCATTTAAATATTCAAATTTTTCGATACCAGCTTGTAATGAAAAAAGCCCCTAAACTTTCCATATGATTAAGAATTTTAAAAGTGCTTCTGATTGAAACTTCGCTCGACAAGGTAAACGACCTCTGCAATTTGAAAATTAGAATAAAAGTACCATTAGTTACTAGAGAATCGACAGGTCATGCAACATAGAAACATTTCAATTTCATGGCAATTTTGAGAAGAAAAATGCGAAAACCTGAGAGAAAAAATTTCAAAATCGAAAGACGTCTTCTTCGCAAGACTTAGAAATTAATGATTTATATTTGAATTCTCAATGGGGTTCAGTCATGAAAAAATATCATCTAATTTTGGGAAAATGAGAAACAGAATCCTCCCCTCAATCACCACCGTTCCTATCAGTGTTCTCTTATTTTTCGAATTATGAGCACGGTTTCTTGAAATATTGAAAGTTTTTTCTTTCAGAAGAACTAGAAAATTCGAAAGCTATCATACATGTCATAAGTTGACATAACGAAGAAGATGTCGAAATTTTTAATAGAGCAATGAACGAAACACTATAATTCGGTTTTATAATATCTTACGGTATAAATTAAACTTTTTATGGTCACGCATTAAACAAGTCATAATTGAAAAAAAACATGGTAATATATTCAAAAAAAAAGATAATAATAGGAAAAACAGAAACTAGACACACTGTGTCAAAAGAGCGGACTTCCTAACATATACAAACTGGTGACTAATCGCAAGACATTCAAACTTTTAATTCATTTTTCTCCAACACTGTGAGCTTTTCAGACCAATTCTTATCTCTTGGCATCCATCCTAACTATTCTTTTAGTCTCTGTTTTTCCCTACAAAGCATCGCTCCTGCGAAATACATATGTATTTTCAAAAACAAAAATAAATTTTCAACTCGAAAAGCTCAACTTTCAATGCATTTGGCCTCTGTTTTTCTCTACGATGCACCGTTCGCGAGATATTTTTGAAAAATCAGTTTTATTAAGAAAACACATTATAACCAGATATTTTCGAAAAACTTAATGAACTTTGAACTCGAAAAGCTCAACTTTCAAAGCACGGATCGACTTCAAAATTTAATCAGCTCTTCTCCTATACACCTTCTAATCACCATAAAAATTTCAAGTCGATTGGTCAACTCTAACGTGAGTTATCGCGTTAGAAAGAAAAGTCCCAAAAATGAGCTTCAAAGTTGAAAAGCTCAGCTTTCTCTGCACAGAATTGCACCAAAACCTAATCAGCTCTTCCTCTATATGATCTGCATCTACTGTGAAAATTTCAGCTCGATCTGTTAAGTTTAACGAGAGAAATCGCGTTAGAACGAAGAACGAAAAGGCTTCAACAAACAAATAAAAAAAACTCTTATGATTGCTATAGCGGATTCCCGCTAGGGCGGGAAGTCCGCTAAAAGAAACCGATACAGTCATAAACAGAGAGAGACGGTTTCTTACAGATGGTAAGTTTTTTCTTTTCAAAGAACTAGAAAATCCATGTCATGAACGGACATGACGAAAAAAAGTCAGAATTTTCAATGGAGCGACGAATGCCATAATAGTGGATAGTTTGGGTAGTCGAGAGAGAGAATTGCCTTCTGGGCTCAAATCATTACTTTCATGGGACCGCTGTTCACAGTATCTAATTTCATGATTGCATCTTCATTAACTATTCGCTTACAGCTTGCAATAAACCAGAAATTGAATGACATAATACCAAATGGGTTTCCTTGAAAGTTTTTTTTAGTAAAATTTGAAAATTCATGATTTTTTATTTTTTTCAATTATTGCAATTTTTGTTTGTTGAGGCCCCATTACCCCAGATTTCCCAGCTAATTGTGTTCAAGTTTTTTTGACTTTTAAATGAAGTTAAACTAATAATTCAAACTCCAACAAGGATTAGGAGTCTGAGACGATTACAAAGAGGGGCTATTTTTTTCTGCTTCGAAATTGCTTCAGGTGAGTTCATTTCTAATGAAATATTTTCAAGTAAAAAGATAGGCAAATTAATTCTAATTTTTTCAGGGGTATGTAGTATGTACGAATTGATTCTCAGGTTTTTTTTTCGAACAATGCAATGTAGTTATGAAATGAATTATTGATTGAATTTTTTTCGGAGTAGGTTTGTACAAATCGATTTTACACTTCCTTTTTGAAAGTTGAACAGAATGGAAAGCCGAAGAATCATACTCAGACATTTTGCATTTTGAACAACAAAATACAAATTCTACCTGCTGACACCACTTCACAATCTGACTTCGTTCAAAAATGATTTGGTAAGTATGAATGTTTCCACCCAAAAATACTATCGGCATAAATTTTTCCTCGGGGTTCTAGGAAAATGTAAATTTTTTTCATTTTTTTTTTTCAACATTAGCAAACAAAAATGGAAAAATTTTACTCAGAATGATATGAACGAATAGGTTCTTATTTCAATATTGGCATCAATTTCCCTTAATTTTTCTTCGATGGGTTGAATCAAAATATTCATACTCTCTTTATTTCAAAGGGGAATTTTTCCCACTTTTTCTTGATTTTTTTTACTGAATATTGAAAATTTTATCATTTTTAAAAACTTCTAGAATGTAGCATTATGATTAAAAATGGGTTCCAATGATATTCCCAAGTCAGTAAAGAGAAACCATCCACACTGGAACCCTTTTCGAAAAAAAAAAATCATTCAGACAACCTTTTTGTGATACCTTCTGAGTAACGCTAATTGACTAAACGAGATTTGTAGGATCAACTTGTACATTAAGTATCCGAAAAAAATTGGAATCAATTCGTACATATCTACCCCGACAAAAAATGGAAATCAATCGTATTTATACACTCCAAAAGAAAGTGTAAAATGATTTGCGCATTTCTGAATTTTGGTAATCAGCTCACCAGATCTCTTCGAAAGAGTCAAACTTGATAGTGGAAATATACACTTGAAACTTCCAATACTCCTTTTTCCAGCACTTCAGTCCTGAACTAAAATAATTGAGAACATCAGAGAAATAACCGAAAAATAGTTCAAAACGCCACAAGTGCTGCTGAAACAAAAACTGAAAAAAAAAAACTGAAGTAAGCAAAAATTTTAAAATTTTAAAACACATTTAAAAAATGCAATCGTAAGTCACGACTGTCTAGATTGTTCGCTGCAACAGGGTGCGGTGTTTTTTTTTTTCGTTCTCAGGAAGGACGATTTTTGATTTCTGCCCATCCGGTGCACTATTTTCATGCACACATCTCAATTTTCAGATTTTTTTTCGAAGTCCGTTTTCGTCGTTGTTAACCAGCATAAAATTTTTTCAACGTTTTTTCCCTCAAATTTTTTCCAAAGTAAAGTTCATTTCAACTCCCAATTTTTTTCTAAATAAGTATTCCCAACTAATTTTTTTTCCAAAATATTCCGACTAAAAATTTTTTCCAAAATTTTGTTTAACTCAAATTTTAAAAAAAATTTCTAACTCCAAATTTTTCTTGCGATATGTTTATTTTTTTTGAACTCTAAATTTTTTTCGAACGATTTTTCAATTTCAACACAGTTTTTTCTTTTTCAATTTTTTTTCAACTTGATCAAATTTTTCTCTCAAAATTTTCATCGGCTCCAAATTTTTTCTATACTTGTTTCCAGCTTCAATTCTTTCTTTTTATCCACTCCCAATTTTAATCTAAACATTTTTTTTTTTCAATTTGAGAGTCAACGAATAAATTTTCGAAAAAAAAACTGAGTCTTGGTAACGATCAGCAAAAAAATTAAATCGGAATCTGTTTTCGCAAAAAAATTGAGTCATAATAAAATTTTAAAAAAATTAGTCGCAGTTAATATTAGAAAAAAATGTAGTCGTAATAAATATTGGAAAAAATTTAATCATAATTTTAGATTTTAGAAAAAAATGAAAATTGGAAAGCTGGAAAAATTTTATTAAAAAAGTAGGAAGTTGGAAAAATTATGAGAAAATTTCATACTAGTTGAAAATTAACGAAAATATTACAGACTTGGAAAAAATTTCTATCTTGAGAGTTGAGACGTATTATGAGCGAAAAAAAACACCGCACCCTGTTGCAGCGAACAATCTAGACAGTCGTTAGAAACGTCAATAAATTGGGATTAGAAAACTTATACATATTTTTCGCTGCCTAAAAAATTTCTCAACTTCAGATTTGATCTACAACTAAAAAATATTGGTGGGAGACTTTTCCCTTCCACCTAAATTGCGACTTCATAGCCCATTTTTTAACCCACCATGTAACCATTCGTGTCCTCCTGACATGCCACATACCACAACTCAATGAGCTGATGTAGTATTCAGCAAATCATCTCAACACAAGTACGTTGATCGGTCATCGATGAAAGAATCGCGACCGATTACGATAAAATACAGCAAAGGAAAAGGGTTACCATTTCACAATGCGTTTATGATTAAACCCTCTTAATAGAAGACACAGTCTCTCATTTACCATCGAAGGTATTATTCCTCTCCAAGTACTACGCATATTAGAACAAAGCAGCACAACTTGGCGATGATGACTCACTCCGTAGTACCTTGTCGATGAACTTTTAAGAAAACGTTTACCAGCCTCGAGTACGCCAAGGCGGTGGTGTTTTTTTCACAATACATTCGCCATCTGACACAGATCAGGCGACGTGTTATGCAAATACCTGTTGGTTTCAGTATGTAAGGGTATCAAGTGATAAAAGAGAGACCGAGGGTGATACGAAGACGTGTAAAAGGAAACAAGTAAACCGGGATATATAATTACTATCGAAGTGAGGTAGCTTTGTACGCATATAAAATGACGACAAGGACGACCATAATGCTTGTTCAATAGATTTTCCTTTCTTTTCACTCGTATTTTTTTCTTGCACTCCATAATACACGTTCGGGGTGAACTAGGGTTATGTGAACCTAGGCAATGGTGAATTGAATGAATCTCGGGTGAATGTCCTATAAAGATGCAACTCAAGACAGGGGAGGAGGCGAGGAAAAAAACCGATGGAAGGTGGTAAAAAAATGCCAAGTGCGGATGCAATTCTACGTATTGCCCCTCTTTTGTTTGCGATGCAAATGTCATTGAACCCTGGCTCGATTCATTGTAATCTGTGGATACGATTTCGACCACGATGCAGTTGCATTCGGGCATAAAAAATTGCAACCTTACGACTGTATTTCTTCGGTTCTTCGATACGGCCACGGGGTGTAAGGCAATCCAGCTGTGAAGGGCAGAAATATAGGTGCTTCAATTAAGTTATACGTTGAATTACGATAAAAGGACATCGTGGCCAATGCCATAATTTCGTGTATTTGTGACGGTCTGTCGCGTTATCGTATCAAATAAGCTGATATTATTACGATCATAAAAGCAATGTTTTTTCATTGCGTGAGCCAGATCGAAACCATCTACAATCATACAGATCCCATAATGTATTAAATGATGTTGTATACGAGCCTATAAAATACGCGCCTTTGAATGTAAAGAAAGAAAAAGAAACCAGAGAAAGGAGGTAAAAAAGAGAACCGAAAAAAAATGCCTCGGGAAACGATTTAATAGCCTTGGAAATTTACGTACCATGAAAAAGAGATATCAAAAATTTACGGGCGGTAGCATCGTTCGAGCCAATCATACCACGTCGTATTCAATACCGTAAGAGGAATCGATCGAATAAAAAATATTTTTAATTGTACCAACGCGCCATTAAAAGGGAACCCGGAGATGGCCCTGTTTCGCGTTTTTTTTTCACCGTTTTCCGCCCAATTTTTATGTGTACTTTGGTGGGACCCCTGTGTACGAAGGGTTTTCGGCATATCGATACGAGCAGATAAAACGTGTCGTAAAACTGGGTCTTTGGATGGGTGAAGTGGGTGGTAGGAAGAATAAAAATGTGTACGAAGCGTTTTGAAGAAAGTTTGGTTATTATAGAAATACAATGCGAGTTGTTGAAGAGAATAACACTGGTGATGGAGATTTATGGAATTGGATGGGTCAAAATTTTCGTTACTTGAAAAGAATCTTACAAAGGAGTTGTTGGCTGGAGAGACTGGAAAAATTCAAAAATTTCAGAAACTTGCAAAAAAATCAACATTTTACCGAAGTCAATTTTAGAGCTTATTTAGTGTCTATGAAAATCCAGAAGCAAAATTTTTTGAAAAAATGTGACGTTTTCCTTTACAGCTTCCTTTCTTTAATTTCCTCAGATCCTCATTTATCTACAAATGAAGACCTCAATTCCGAAGCGGCGTCAAGTCCAAAATTCGTAAATGAGAAAAAGGATTCTCATCAAAAAATTTATTACTGTCAACAGCTGAAGAAATTTTCACTTAAGCTCTTTTTCTCATGTACAGCTTTTGAACTTATGCTGTTTTGGAATTGGGGTCTTCATATGTGACCCTGCCGTAAAGAAGGGAACTTGTGTAAGAAAATCGATTTTCTCATTTTTATGTGTTTGGTCCAGATCTGATGTCATTTGGACCAAAAACGTGAAAAATGAGACAACGATTTTTTTTCACACTGGGTCCCTTCTTTACGGCAGAGTCACATATGTAAAAAAAAAAATTGAAATCTGTGATAATGATGAATCAACGATTTCTTTCAAGAAAGTATGCTTTTCCATCTAGATAGTTACTAAATAAGTAAGCTCTAGTCTGAAATTAAACCTCAATACTCGTAAGTTCGAATTCTTTCAAAATATTTGAAATTTTGTCAATTTTTGAAGAATTGGGGGCTCTTTTGCAATCGGAAGATATGTATGAATCGATTTTGAAATTTTCATTCAATTTTTTTAGTGTCTCCAGTAAACAACTTCTGCGTGTTTTTATCTTATGAAAAAAACCCATATCGATCTCAAAGCGAATCCTGATAGGAAATTTACACCAGATAATTGGTGGCCTAAGTTACGGTAGGTAACAGAGATTTTAATAAAAATTAAAATTTTGAATTTGCCAAGATTTCTGTTCCCTTAGCTTCAGATCAAAATTTCGTTAGCACAGACACCGGACGTACAGATTCGACGATATAACAGACGCCGGATATTCAATTTTTAAAAGGTTGCGACTTGGAAATCAAAAGATTTTGTAATTTCAAGTTCAATTTCTGTTTTTGGGCGCAAAAATCTAAGCAATTGAAATGAAACCACCTTTACGAAATTTATTGAAGAAAAAGACCAATTTTGGAAATAAATCGATTGAGGTACCTATTTAAATATTTGGGTACTGCGATTTCTATTGATTTCAATTTTCCATAGCTGAATTTTCCACAGATTCAATTTTGCATTTTGGAAATACGAAAAAATGAATCATTCTTTTACATAGCACGCAAAAGGCCAAAAATAATTCAAATTTGAAAAAAATCAAGAATATTGTTGTGTTGCATTATTCTACATTAGGGTGGAGTGAAAAAAAAACATATCTTGTATTTCAACCAAATTTGGTGGGGTGGTTTACTTCAAGTGGGAGACCTCCCAAAAAAAATTTGAGCTCCCAAGGGGCAAGTGGAGGGGAGCAGGGAGTGCTCAAAGTGCACCTCCTTTTGAAAAAAAACGCTGTTTTTTGTGTTTTTTTAGTCAAAATAAATTATTTGAGAGGTTGTCGTAGCACTTAAAAGTTGCGATTTGGGTTCCTACGTCTCCCTGAACCATCGCATCGCCATCCTTCTCCGATCAAAACTCAGAGCGCTACCAGGGGGTTGAAAAGTTGCGGATTGCAATATTCCAATAAAACGAAATTTTCACGAAGTTGGAATGATTTTTTTTTCACGAAAATTTTTTCAAACCACAAAATTTTCAATATATCTATATTTCTGGTGATTGAAAAAAAATACATAATATTTTTCGGCGAAAAAATAATCAATTTAAAGTCTATATAAATTCCGTATTTTGGAATTTTACGATTCGCTGTTGGCTGCACTGGTGTATAAAATTTTCAAACTTTTTCCTCAATATTTACCCTTTTTCAGTGGTTTAAAAAAAATTTCGGTCAATTACTCGATGAGAAAAAAATCATTTCAGCTTCGTGAAAATTTTGTTTTATTGGAATATTACAATCCGCAACTTTTCAACCCCCTGGTAGCACTCTGAGTTTTGATCGAAGAAGAAAGACGATAGTTCAGGGAAATGCAGAAACTCAAATCGCAACTTTTAAATGCTACGACAGCCTCTCACACAATTTTTTTACTAAAAAAACACAAAAAACAGTGTTTTTTTTCAAAAGGAGGTGCACTTGAGCACCCCCTGCTCCTCTACTGGGCACACTTGAATTTTGTTCCATAAGAATAACATGGATTTTGGAGTTAATTGAGCACCTGTATGCCATTTAAGGACTAAAAGTAAACCACCTCATCAAATTTGGTCGAAATCCAAGATATGTTTTTTTTTATTACTTCACCCTATTCTATATATATAAATATAAATGTAGACAGAAAATGAACAATACACAATTAGTACCCTGGATATCTTAATATCTTAACACAGCGATTAGGTAAGTTTAATTATTCACTTTTCAGAAGCTACTTAGGTACCTTTTAAAATAAAATACATAATTCATTATCGAAAAAAACATTTTCAATTTTCAGACCTCGAAAAGAGTAACAAGGTTATTTACAAGCATGCAAACGACTGAATCTAAAAACTGAAAAAACGCGTAAGATTATTAAAATAAACTTTAAAATTTTTCGAACAGTTTTTTTTTTTGCAATTTCGAAATTATTATTATGGCTTTTTATTCTCGAGTTGAAGTACAAAAGTAGGTTTTCTCCAGACAATTCATTTTGTTTTTCTTCAGTTTTTCATCCAATGTGAATTTTTTCTCAAAAAAATAGATTATTTCTCTCGACAAATATGCACCATAATTTGCCTTCATTTCAGGCATAAATCGGCCACCCCGTACAATAAGGATCAAATCGACACTACATCGAATCACTCTCCTCCTAGCCCCACCCATCACATCGAACCGACTACCAAACCACAGGAAAAATTGATAACACGCCTGTTTAAAAGAACACCACTATCGTATTCACTTTTTAACACGGCTGAATTCGTTTTCAATTTACATTTCGTATTATACGTAAATAAGACTCCTACAACGAGGCAAAAAAAAAACGCATTCTACTCGATGGGCGAATTCGAGTATAGCAATTGTTTTGCATATTGTTTATCCTACACACATGCATAGGCATATAGGACGTACGAATGACGACGCGATAGGCGACATATAGGAGCATAATTTGAATATTGGTTGGGTTCGTGGTGTAAAACCTTCGCCACCGTCGCAATCCTACGTATACCCTTTAAAAATAAAGCAAAAAATAATATTGGAAAAAGGGTAAGAGAGAAGAGATACCATTACTGTAGTAGGCTTTTGCGCTACTATATATACAACTGATTGTATTAAGTCTTCCACCTCTCCTCAGTTTTATTTCAACTCACCTCATTCTTCGCAATATAAAAAAAAGAAAGAAGGAAAAACTATATGTTTTCGCGTTCAATTTACATACGGAAATATTTTTTCATTTGAATGAAACTACACGCCAGAAGAGGAAATTGGCGGGAGTGAAACTGCCACATCGTACTGAGAACCACCCGTTATAGAAAAATGATGCTAAATTGTTGTTTTATTATAATAACCTCTTTATGCGTTCGTAATTCGCCTTATGATGAATTTACATCATTTGTCCGACGGATACGAGTGTGTGGTGCTTATTTATCCCGCGCCGTATAACGACTAGATACGAGCTTAGATATGATAAAAGCTCGATGGAGAAGGATTCGCGGTAAAACACTTTAATAATAAAATGTTATTAGGAGACGTTCAAATCTATATTGTTTGAGTGACGTTTTACAAATACGTTGTTTTTCAAAGTTATCAAATTAGCTCGAAATACTAATGTAGGGAGAATGAAAAGAAGTGAAAATTTTAGTAAAATTTGTCATTGAGTAAAAAGTTGAAGGTTGAAGATGAATCAAGACGCTTAAAGCAGCGTGTCTTGAAAAAAATTTTTCGAGAAAAAAGCTCGACTTAGCTTGATCTTTTCGAATGACTTTTTTGACATGACAACCAACCCAGAAACTAAATTTTATGACCTCCCCCCCCCATGTATGTATATTCGTTTCAAAGGAAATTTCAAGCACTATTTTGCCCCTCCCTCAAAAATACTCTTCTTTTTCATAAGAAATTTCAAATTTCATGGATTTCTTCATACCAAACTACATTTTAAGGAAAATTCATTCAACAGTAATGAAGAGAAGGTAGAATTTTTAAAAAAAGAAATCGTATTTGGTAGGACAAATGTTTCAATTTCAAAACATTCAATTATCTAGAATGGAAAAGGGACACGAAAGAGTCCATAGTTAATTTCTTGGTGAACGTAACTTTTTTTCAAATTATCAAAATTGAATGAATTTTGAAAAACTTGAAAAATGTTTGATGGCGTTGTTAGGAAATTTTCAATAACGTTTTAATTTACCTCATTTCAAAAAAAAAAAAGAAATTAAGACGTAAAAGTAAACCAATCCAAGGTGTCTACCGATTTTGGAAAATCAAAATTCGAGGCATTTGCGACTTTTTCCAGACTTTTCAACCGGGGCTCCAAATTTGCCCAAAAGACCCAAACAATGATTCAAATTGAAATAAGTTGGCACGAAAATCGATCACTTTTATTTTAAAGTTATTGAAAAAAAAATACGATTGGGCCGAGAGCAGCGAGGCCACAACGTTTGAAAAATTTGATTTCGAAACTTCGAAAAACTAATAAAATTTGCTGAATAATTGTGAGGGAAAAAATGAAAAAAATCACTTTGATAGCATTTGGTTGATTTAAAATTATGAACGGAAAAATTTAATAAAGCCAAGCGTAGCGAGGCAGAAGTTTTTGAAAAATTCTGATTTAGAGAGTAAGTAAGTAACTCCATTACGAATTATCAGAAGACCTAATTTGATAAAATTTACCAGATTCATTCAAGATTTCATCAGATTTCCGAAAATTTGCAGGAATTGCAGCCTGGAAATTGACTAGGGGAATTACTTCATTCATCCCTCCCATCGCGCCACCCCCAGAGTATATGATGTGATCATCTGGCCCTAGCGAAAAGAGGTTTTTTTTTGAGAATTTATCATAAAACCAACAAAAAAACGCACTTTTCAACTGATTTCTCCTTCTAAATTTTTAAAAAATCCTAATGAAATCACAAAAAAAAATTCTATAATTTTTCTAAATTTTTCAGAAAATGGATACAAAATATTCATTTTTTCAAAAAAAAAAAAAACGAAAAATTTTTGAAAATTCCAATTGTGATTGCTATCAAGTCTCCAAGAAGAATCCATTTTTCGCTTTAAAATATTCAGTTTTCTGGAATGGAAGGAAGGCTTGTAATTTAAAAAGAAGGATGTTAGTTTATGAGCCCGAGCGAAGTAAGGGAGAAATTTTTTAGAAAAATGTATTTAAAAAGTTTAAATTAAAAGAAATTGTTATTCGGGAAAAATTCGCGACTTTTGGGCCAATTTCGCGACTTTCTCGCGACTTTTGCGACCGGTAGACACCCTGCAATTTTACTCATTAAAAAAAATAAAACAGGAAAAATTGCGCTTTCTTCATTTTTTCCAATTATCAATGGTACTCGAAAAATGGAATTTTCATGTTTTATAAATTTTTTTGAAAAAAAGCTTGACTTTTCAGGACCAGCTTGACTTATCAGAAAGCTTGACCTGTTAAACTCGCTGTAATAAAAAAACATATGGAACGAAAGCGACCAAAAAATTACTTGAATTTCAGTAAGTTTTCTTGGTATTTTATGTTTGCTTCTTTTTTTCATTATGTATGTAAGGGATACCCACAAATAGCTTTAGGGTCAGTAATATTTGCCGGCCACCATCCAAAGCCTCGGAAGCTTTCAGCTTTCACCTTACGTTCCAGCTCCGACCCGCAAAAAAGCCCGGTGAGCTCAAATATCAAACTTGCTCATCAGGCGCTAATTTTGATCGATCAATCAAGAATCCCTGTTGGTACGTACCTACATTTTACCGCCTACAATATGGCCCTACTCTATCATGATAATAAATTTGTCTAGGTACCACAAAAAGCCTTAGACGAGATTATCGATACTTTCAGGTGGGACAAGAAGGACCTGGTGGACTGAAAAGACCCCATGATCTCAGTACTCATCCCTACCACTACCAGGCCCGGCGCCAGTACCGGGGCCTGCTTAAGTGAATGAACCAATGGTTGAAGGAGTTTCGCCCGCAAAAGTTGTTGGCTGATAGACTTGGATTTTTTTTTTTAATCAAAATAAATTCATAACTCACAATCGCACATTGGCGTTAGAATTTTTAAAACTTGGCAAAAATTCAAAAATTTTAAAATACAAAAAAAAAAATGAAAAATTGATTAAAATTAATGTCAGAGCTCATTTAGTGACCATATAGATGAAAAAACACCTTTTTTCGAAAAAATCGGCGTTTTATAATTTTCCAACATTTTTCATCATTATGTAAGCGAAGAAATGGTAGAAATTTAAAAAAAAAACTGTAAAGCTTGAATTTTTTCAAAAAATTCTGTTTTTTGGTTTGAATAGTCACTAAATTAGTTCTAAAACTAATTTAAATAAATTTCGAATTTCTTCAGAATTTTCTAAAAAAAATTGAAAATATTGAATTTTTGCCTATTTTTGAAAAATTTAATGCTAATGCGCGATCGGAAGATATTTTTTATTTTTTCAAGTTTCGTCAGCCAACAACTTCTGAGGGAGGTATGTTTTTAGAAATTGAAAATATTGTTTTTTTTTCGACCCACCCTAAGGAGCAATGCTTGGTCCAGCAACAATTCACCAAAATTTTGAGAGCCATTTATGAGTCGAATCTTCGTCGAAAATCAGTGTCGCCAGGTCATTTTCCCACATATAATTTGGGACTTTTTAAACGGCAGCATTGGTATCTGACCATCAAATTCACATTCAGTGACGAAATTCTCGATTCCTGAGTAATTTCCTATTCATGCGCGAGAGAAGAAACGCAGGCGGAATGAATGTATTTCAACGAGAAAGGTCATTTGTGAATGTGAAAGGTTGTTGAAATTCAGACAAAAAGTTGTCATCCAAACTATATTGATCAGAAACCTCAATACACTCTGCATAGTTTATAGAATTTTCCACAAATGAAAACTCTTTTGTTAAAGTCACAAGTGCTCATCTCCATCGATCCACATGCTACCCTTCTTAATCATTCAAATCAACCAGAAATTCGGAGAAATCCATTCGAAAAAAATCACCCTCTCCTAAAATTTCGCATCGCCATAAAATTACGACTACTTTAATTGACCATTTGTGGCTCGAAACTCCATCCAGACAAAAAAAAGCACCATACGGAGACCACTTGTCACCGATAAAACTATATACTCTCTGAAACTCTTTCATTTGATCGCAGACCGCGACGAACCATCTTTTCGACAATTTAAAACGCTAAAACTATAAAAATTCGATCCGGTCACATCAATACCACACTTACAACCCACTCGTGCTCGCGCCAAAGCAAAAAAACCACTAAAATATGAAAAAAAAACCACCATATTCTTTGGACACACAAAAGGAACTACGCCATTCTTCTAATGTCCATTTAAACCCTTGACCGAGACGGAAATTGTCCGCGAATTTCGCCCCATTTAAGCGCTAGACGAAAAAATGACCACGACGTCGTAATAATTGTAATATATTAAGCGTATCTTTCGAGTGTTTTCCATCTCGTATTCTTCTCCAGTAAAACACTACAGATCGGCGAGGAGGGGAGAGCGGACGTGAATCAGGGTGTATTCTTTATTATGAATAAATAACCCTTTTGTAATTCGAGGGTCGTTTTCAATAAGCGAAAATCTACCCTACGGCGGAAATTATAAATCAGTTACCAAACAACCATATATTTTTCTCGTTTTATGAAATTCATTTTTTTTGCTTATATTTTTCGCTGAAAAAAAAACTTTCGACGTTTTTGTGTTTTATGATTTTTTTTCTTATGTTCTCTCGAAGTAGCTTGTTTTATTGGGTCTTTTGTTAAAAGAATACATATTTTTAAATTTTTTCCTGCTCCGCGAAGTTCGTGCTGAGCGAAATTATTATAAATTATACCAAGCTAGTAAGATATCTCGAGATCACAGGAGCGTATAAGCGTTAATATTTCGCATGAAATATTTTCTTCGGCAGATTTACGACGTATCATTGAAATCTAGCCAAATTTTCGCCAAAAGGTTCAGCGCAGCTTACGGATAATCTTTTTTAGAGAAGCTTTTAATCGAATTTTTCTTGTTTTGCGATATTTAGATTTATATTTTTCTTACTTCACAAAGATAAATAAAGCATGAGAAAGATAAATCCTGCAATGACAGATTATTCGATTAACTTCAAAATTCTTTTGCATCAATTTTTCATCTCTTCAGAGAAAAAAAAATGGATTAGGTTACTCATAGTATTTTAGAATATTGCAACATTACAAATAAACGTAGAAAATGTTTAAAGCTTACTTAATGGGATGATTTAAATATTTTTCGTGATGATCACGAGAAAAATTGAGCGAGAAAAATTTTTAAAAAATGTCATTACTCAAAGATGCTTTTGTGGGGGTAAAAATTATAGATTTATTTCTTACTTCACAAAGATAAATAAAGCATGAGAAATATAAATCCTGCAATGACAGATTATTCGATTAACTTCAAAATTCTTTTACATCAATTTTTCATCTCTTCAGAGAAAAAAAATTGGATTAGGTTACTCACAGTATTTTAGAATATTGCAACATTACAAATAAACGTAGAAAATGTTTAAAGCTTACTTAATGGGATGATTTAAATATTTTTCGTGATGATCACTAGAAAAATTGAGCGAGAAAAATTTTTAAAAAGTCATTACTCAAAGATGCTTTTGTGGGGGTAAAAATTATGAGTATGACTAGGATATTAAAAATCGAACTTATTAGAAATTTGTAATTTTTTAAATCTGCCATTTTTTGATATTTTCAACTATATTATTCGAATTCAACATGGCTGAGCAGAGGAAAATATTCACGTTTCGGAAACTCCTAAATGCGTTTCTGCAACCCATTTTACCAAAAACCCAAGAGGGACTCCACGGGAGGAGGTGAAATTCCAAAATTTTCGAAATTGCCAAGTAGGGTATCAAAATATACATTTTGGATCCTCTTGAATATGTTTCTACGACCCATCCTACCTAAAAGTAAAACACAGAAATGGCTTCACGGGAGGGGGTGAAATTCAAGAATTTTCAAAATTACTTCATATTACCTAAAACTCTTCTCCCTCTCATAGGATCCCCTTTTAAATTTTGGGTAAAATGGGGAGCAGAAACGTGGTTTGGAGGTTACATATATTTTACTTGGATTGACGATCCGGAATACCGTATAATTTTGGATCCAGTATTGGAGGCCTTGCCAAAGAAGTCTTCTAAAATTTTGAAATTTAACCGCTTCCCTGGATCCAGCAGTCCTTCTCAAGTTTTGGGTAGAATGAAGTATATTCGTCACTATTCTTTCTCAAGTTTTGGGTAGAATGGAGTATATTTGTAAGTTTTCTTTCTCCAATGTATCTTTAGCTGGGTGAAATTCTGAACATATGGTTTGATATTTTGCAATCACATAATCCCGAATGTTAATTTCTGATGATTTTAGATAATTCATCTCATTGTGCAAAGGAATCAACTCATCCAAAAATTTTACCAAGTGTTCAATCTCGTCCTCTATTTCATTTTCACTGAGACAAATTTGGGGTAGGTACAAATGAAGTATGTAATGTATACCTAGACTGTAGGTTATGGCCTCCGCCGCCTTTAAAAATTGATTCAACCCCCTCAAAATATCAGGAACTATTGAAAGGATGGGGAGGAGGCTCCTAGTATGCTTAGAACGATCAATACCAGTAGTACAGGGGTTTCCAAAACGTATCTTGTTATATCCTACAGCCTACAGAACGATCTCCAAAATTTAAAAATTTCAGCTCCTCCCCGGAGCCGATTTTATGGTAAGGGTCAAAATTACCCAAAAAATGGATTCTGCAACTTCGAAAACCCCTTCATACCAAATTTCAGATTCTTGGTCACTGGATTTTTTTAGGGACCACAGTGAGTCAGTGTCCAAGAAGTCTGAGAATCCTTCAATATTAATTTACTGAATTATTGGAAAAAATTAAAAGCAAATATTTTCAGACTCTAGTCCAATGACTCACTTCGAATTCACAAGATTCCACAATCACGATTATTTCCCCTCTCATGCTCCCTCCACAACTCATCCATTGGCAAAATAGCCCAGGAGGAATGCACTTTGAAAAAAGAAATATATGTTAGTCGAAATTTTATTGCTGAAAAAGTTTCTATATGATGTCCAGAGTATGTGGTAAAAACCCACCACCCCCACCCCTATTGCTTTTTGAGGGGGGTGGACCCCTTGTGGGGAAAAAATTGTTTTGCACCGATTTTGCTCAAATTTGGGTGGAAGGTTAGGTGGGTGTAGAAGTACTTCCAAAAAAATTTTCAGGTCCCCCCGACCTCAGGGAGCTGAACCATCGCTCTCCAAAGTTGAGAATTTTTGACAAAAATGAAAAAAACCGAGTATTTTGAGTATAAAATCGCCCCATAATATCAATTTTGAAAACTTTTATGATTTCTGTGTACATTTTGAGATGACGAATCCGACTAGCACATCAACTTTTTCATTTGAGGTGTTTAACTACCCCTGCGGCCCCTTTCAAAGTATACAGATCACGGTTTTTTCAGATAAAAAAACTTTAAAAAACACGATCTAAATACTTTGAAAGGGGCCGTAGGGGTAGTTAAACACCTCAAATGAAAAAGTTGATGTGCTAGTCGGATTCGTCATCTCAAAATGTACACAGAAATCATAAAAGTTTTCAAAATTGATATTATGGGGTGATTTTATACTCGAAATACTCGTTTTTTTTCATTTTTGTCAAAAATTCCCAGTTTTGGAGAGCGATGGTTCAGCTCCCTGAGGTCAAGGGGACCTGAAAATTTTTTTGGGAGTACTTCTACACCCACCTAACCTTCCACCCAAATTTGAGCAAAATCGGTGCAAAACAATTTTTTCCCCCACAAGGGGTCCACCCCCCTCAAAAAGCAATAGGGGTGGGGGTGGTGGGTTTTTACCACATACTCTGGACATCATATAGAAACTTTTTCAGCAATAAAATTTCGACTAACATATATTTCTTTTTTAAGCGATTTTTTGATGCTAATTCTCCTGGGTTAAAAAGAACACCTTGCACGTGCGTTGACAACCCACAGCACTACACGAAACCAGGCGATATTTCATCCACCATTCCCATACTTCAATTTCATCGAATCCCTCTTTAATAAACCATAAAGGTAGTAAAAAAACTAAACGAATATGCGAAGAAAGAAGATAAGGAGAAAAATTTGATAGTCGGTACGAGCTTGGCTTTTCGGACCCATATTCATACAGCACCAAAAAGAGACAGAATGATGGTACGATACTGGAAAACCTTACTGACGTAAATATATTTGACATTCATGAACTTTTTATATTCATTTCATTATATAAACTGGTGGATTTTTTTTCGACCAAGGAGAAGCGGTGCGGTGTTTCGTGAAGAGGAAAATAGATCATAAAGTTGATACAGCCTTCGTCATTTTTAGGACTAAAAGGGTGGTCTTAAATGTGGCGCCTGTTCTGACATACCGTTTCGCATAAACTTAAAAAAAAAACGCACAACGGCACCGTTTTAAATTAGGGATACAGAGAAGAGGAAAAAAACGGAAATGGGTTATTTTGATTGAGGGTGAAAATCGAGGCGGCCTTTTGTATATCTAAAAGCAATGTTAACTTCTTTTTTACGAGCTTATTTTTACTAAAAGATGTAAAAAAAAGAGAAAAACAACGATGCCCGAACTCTATAGCAATGCGGTCCACTGCTCGGCGAGGTTGTTTTAGTATCCTCATTTTTGAGAGAATTGAGAGGCGGCGGCGAGTGTACAAGTACCATGTTGGCCGGCCGGATAAAACGGTTGACCGTTAAATCAAGTACCGTGAGATGAAGAACGTTTAAATGTTAAGTCTCGATGTTTATGTACTACAAAGGAGAATTTTTATAGCTTGGGAAGAAGCTTCTTATGCTTGAAGCTGTTGAACTCGTCGTCTATCAAGGACTACATATGTATGTATGGTATGTCTGGACTTTCGATGTTTCGAAAGGCGAAGGGAAAGTGCCTTCGATATTGTGGCGAGGGGCTGCTTAATCAATGCCTCCTGCGCCATCATGCAGGTTTTCTTTTATTCAACTTGAAACGCACACATCGCAAAATAAAAATGTGAACGAACTTGATTTTTTTGCCCAAAAAAGTACATAGAAGCTGGTGAGATGATCAGTTATTTTTCAAGAAAAAAATTATAACGGTTTGCCTTGCTGTCCTGTGTGATTCATGTTGAAGAAGCAGTCGTTGAGCAACAGATCCCAAACTTGTTGATGAATTAAAATTGCCAACGAGTTGGAGTACTTTATTCAATTTCAAATTCGTTTTTACCTTTTCTGATGATTCATCCCCTACACAGAAGAATAAAAATCCGAATTTCTGAAAAAAAAAAACACTTCGACGTTCGACACTCTTAAGACAATATTTTTAAAAATTTAAGTTACAAATATCCTTAATCCATATACAGTAGGGTGGGCCAAAAAAACAATTTTTTCGATTTTCAAAAACATACCCCCGCAAAAGTTGTTGGTTGATGAGATTTGAAGAATAATTTTTTTTTTCAAAATCAATTCATATCTTCCGATCGCGCATTGGCATTGAAATTTTCAAAAATTGGCTAAAATCCAATATTTTTAAAACTTTTAGAAAATTTTGAAAAAATTTGAAATTCATTTAAATTGGTTTTAGAGCTTATCTGGTGACTATTCAAACCAAAAAGCAGAATTTTTTGAAAAAAATTCATGCTTTACATCTTTTTTAAACTTCTGCTGTTTCTTCGCATGAAAAAAAATCAAAAAGAAATTATAAAACGTTGATTTCTTCAGAAAAAATGTTTTTTTTTCGGTCTATTGCGCGATCGGAAGACATGAATCGATTTTGAATTTTTTCATTTTATTCTTCAAGTCTCATCACCCAACAATTTTTGCGGGGGGATGTTTTTGAAAATCGAAAAAATTGTTATTTCGGCCCACCCTAATATACAGGAAGTGGGTTAACAGATGACGCGAAAATTAATTCCCTCAAAGTCAAAGAACATGAATTTCAACACTCTGCACGATATTTTTCAGAAATTCCAGTTTCCATTACCCACCAAGGGGATGAGTAATCAGAAAGGATGAAAACGGGTTCGAAATCGAATCCAGTATCTCAAAAAAAAAAATCATCCAACACACAGAACTATATTTTTCAAAAATTTCAATTTTCATCCTCGTGTCAATGGATGGATTATCATCAGCACCTCCAGAAACAAATCATGTTTTTTGAAACCCAACACGCTATTTCTCGATAATTCGAATTCGCATTTCCCTCGCTATTCAGAGGGTGGTTTTCTTTTTTTGGAAAAAGAAGTTTGAAATCGTATTCAATTCCGCAAAAAAAATTCATCGCCAACTTCGTTGTTTCAATAAAAATTATGAGCAATTTAAAATTCATTCGTAAATTACATGAATGAATTTTTCAAAAATATCTTGAATTGTAAAAAAAATCCCTCAAATTGTAAAATATATTATTTTCCAAGTCATGATCTAGGCAAACAATAGCATGGCTCGATTTGACCGTGCAATCGTGACAAAATATTAGCAATATTACTTTTATTGTACTCCGACTTAAAACCTGTTTTCTTGTTTTTTCACAGTATGACTAGCCGAATTAGTTTCAAATTTTCTGATACTTAGTAAGTTAATTTCTGAAAATAAAGATTTGCAAGTTTCCAAAAGTCAGCTTCTAACTTTCTCATATTAAGTTTATTTCAAAAATATGAAAAGTTATAAGTTTGTATAAGTCATGTGTACTGAATTTCTGATATTTTTCCTGTCATTCTGACATGAAGTTAATTTCGAAAATATACAAATTTATAAGTTTTTGACATGGCGTTTTAAAAATTTTGGAATGACATTGATACCCTCCCCCTCCCAAGGAAAAACATAGACAATGTACATGTCAAAATCGATAAAAATTCACGAAATACAGTAAAGTATCGGAAATTTGCTGAAAAAGCGGTAAAATTCGTTAAAAAAGTAGCCAAAGTATGCTGAAAATAATAACATTTTGCTGATTTTTCCAGTGCAGCAATTTTTGGCTGTTTTCAGTAACTTTTCACTCACTCGAAATGAGATAGTAGTAGTAACTAAGAATACATTGTCTATTTTCAACTTCAACTCTCTCATTATGAATCAGTGAAATCACCCGAAAAAAGTTGTTAATGCCTGTTTTGCCTACATATTCAAAGAAATTTCACTGATTTTACAGCTAATTCCAAAAGTTCTACTGACATTTCAACGAATTTTCATCAATTTTCATACATAATTTCTTCACTGTATTCAGTAATATTTTCTGACTAATTCATTACAGGGCTTCGATTCTAACTAATTTCCAGTAATTTTCGATAATTTACACTGAATTATAAATAAGGGAGGAAGGAATAGAAAATGCTTGTTTCTGTACTAATTGATAAAATTTCATCAGTAGACCGTGGTTCAGATTCAATACAACACGATTACATTAGTACAATGCTACAAATGCTGAAACAATAAAAAAAAACTAAGGATTTCCATACACGTTTTTTTCACAACTACACAGGTACATTGAAAAGATTAAATGACGAATTAAGTAGGTATATATAAAAAAAAAAAAAACAATAATAATAATGTGTCCCTATTCACAAAATTGGTACTTGAAACTTTATTCTGAAAAAATTATATTCATTGCGAAATTGGCAAAATTTGTTCGTATGCAATAAGTAAATATTATTAAATTTCGTGATTTGATACCTAAATAGGTATTAAGTATCATTTTATCATTTTTTTTTTTTTTTTTTTTTAATCATTTATCACCAATAATTCTGCCAACGGAGCACTCTATTATTCTCTCGGATAATTTTTTTGGGAATTTTTTTCCAAATAAAATTCATAATTTTTTGGGTAAAATATAAGTATGTTTTTGTAACTTGATTTTTTCAGCGTAAAACGGGAGAAATGTGGCTTCGATAACGAGAAAATCATACTTCAGTCATTCACATTATATCAACAACTTCCCATCGAGAAATGGAACAAAAGTTAAGGAGCAAGAAATGGTAAGCTTTTTGATAACTGGTTATCAACTTGGAAAAAATCACCCAAGAAGCTAGGAAAAAATAATCTCTTGCATGGAATTCAAAAAAATATAGACAAGTGAAAACTGAACATTTATGTTCCGTAACTTTTTTTTAATCTAGAAATGGAAAAGGATTGAAAACGAAAAATTCACACTAAAACCTTTTCCTACGACAACTTCTTTCCATTGCAAGATTTAAAAAAAGCTATGAAACGAAAAATGATTATTTTCAATTATTTACTATTTCTGTTTCCAACTTTTTCTCGTCCTCCACTCTTTCAGATATATTACTAGATAACTGGATCTTTTAAAACGGATTCACTGGTTTCAAGAATTTTTTTTTTTAATAAACACACCTGACCCTGATTTCTCAATATGTAGGCACCATGGCTGAAAGTTTGATTATGGACCTTCAAAGCTTCCGTTGCCCGTTGCCATCATAAACGAAATGCCATTAGAACAGCTTTTTCACTTTCTTAATGAATAAACAAATCATCTAGAGCTCAATATTTACGAAACGTTTTATTCTTCAAATATGCGCTTATCAACGATCTAGAAAATAACGCTATACAAATTGTTGTAACAATATGAATATAACTTACAACAGGTAGGATGAAGCTCCCGTGCAATTCCACGCAAAAAACAGCATCTGTAAAAATTATTACTTCAAGATCTTAGTGAAAATAACAATCAAGCGATCGACAATTTTTTTTTCTCAGGCGGTAAAATACGATAAGTGAAGAGTAGGAGAATCTGTTATTTTTTTACGCTTAATCAACATTGAGATGCAACGCAGTCAACGTGCTTTTTACGAAATCGAGCTCCAATCACATATCTCCATATTCCAATCTGTCTTGTGAGCTAATACGTAGAAAATTGGAGAAAAAATTATACAGCCAATATGCATTGGCCCCCAAAAACACAATATACGAGGCGTTTGAAAACAAAAATTCACGTAAAATGGCCCTGAGCCTCGAGTAATTATACATACGCTACCTATACAACTCACCTTTCAAGGTGTGAGATCCGCTAAAGTCTACGCGAAATTTAAATCGATAAAGTAGAGCAATAGGTAGGTATGCTTTCGAATTACCTAATCATATCTAAACGTACTTTAATAACAAAATTAAACTTAATCTATACAATAACAAAAGAAAAAGGTACAATTGAATTTATGAAATCACAAAAACACAAATTATAAATACGTAGATATAACACATTGTACAAAAAATTACATTATTCGACTAATTAACGAATGGAACACTCGGTATAAATAGTAAAACGCGCGCAACATCGATAATTTAATAATATGATTCTTTTTACACGATAAATTATTATTTTTTAGTTGAGCATTTAATTATTCGTGGGTGCCAAGTTTATAACGTCGTCTTGATTTTTCTCGGTTGAGGTGAAAAAATCAATTTCAATAATCTAACGACTGGTGCTTCGAATAATAACGAAATGCAAAATGAAGAAACGAACGATGCTAGCGTATTACCAAAATATAAAATCATCTGTAAATGATTGAAAATATTGGAATATCAGACTGACGGATGAAAAAAACTTTAGATAATTATTTCGCCAATATTTACCACAATTGAATCTTGCAAATGTAATGGAGCGTTCATTTGAAAATTAGTGGTGGTCATTATGATAGGATGGACTAAATAAGCGCAATATGTTAACCTACTCAAAGGATGAAGTAATCTAAATGATAAGAATGCGTCGATAAAACCTGTAAGGAAATAATGCGATTATTTTTTCATTCGTCGAGGAGGAATTGTGGTATAAGGAAATGTTTCGAATATACCTCCATGACCAGAACAACACGCTATCACGATCCAAGCCAATGCAACTGCCCATGCGGTATGACCTATTGATACATAGATGGCTGAGCCTATTCTTCCCAATGGGAATACGTGTAAACCGTAAACTAGCGATAGAAGGGTGAATATTGACAAAAACCATGCGATCAGTGAGGTTGCCTGAGAAGAAAATATGTGACTTACAATTTTGAGTTATTTTCAACTTATATGGGTACAATTCTCACAGAAAGTAGATGTTGAATAACATCAATGTAAAATCATTTCACATCAATTCTGTCAATTTTTGAAGGAATTTTCAATTCAATTATTTCAACTTTTCTTGCTTTTGCCAAGTTCGATTTGAAAAAAAAACTACCGACCCAATCTTCAAATTATTTCAAGATTAAGAGAATTTGCGGTACCAAATCAAAGAAAGATGATACGGTTTTGAAAATGACTAAAAATTGGAACTTTTAGAGCATTTAAAAATGAAGTCCATACGTCACATGATATTTTCATTTCTTTTTTCAAAACTGAGAATTTGATAGGAGGAAAGTCTGATTTGGAAAATAACTGGGATAAGTTTTTGATTTCAACTCTTTCAAAAACATACAAAACCATACGCCACACAACTTCATCATTTTTCATAATTTTCACGTCTTCGACTAAATCTAGGGGGCATGTGAAGGGAGCAGAAGAGTTTTATCTATAAATAAAACAGATATTTGAACGCGGTACCAAAAAAAAAATCAACACATGACTCCAGCCAACCTCCAGCAGCCCAGATGAGAGCTATGGCTAGACAAAATAGAGGAAAATTTATGTCCGAAAATGATCGAAAAAGTTTAGGAATCCAATTGTCAACAATGATGGTGTCTAACAAAAACCTCAAAACCCAAAAGAAGGACCTAAGAAGGACTTTCATCATGACCTTTTCAAAATTAATATCGTAACATCCCCTCCCCCTTAAAAAAAATCAAACACATTTCAGGAGAGAAAATTTTTCCATTCCGAAGTATTTCATTGAGATGGAAGAGAAACGTTTTTATAAGATTTAAAAAAAAAAAAAAAAAAAAAGGATTTCGCTGCGCCCGAGCGAAGCGAGGGCGAAAATTTTTTTTAAAAAGGGCATCCAAAGTCTAAAATTTCTTCATTAGGAAAATTTTGTGATTTTTTCGGTGTTTTGTTTAGATTTCTTAAAAAACAATATCTAAGGACATGGACTCATGGACTCGTTAAAAAATCGAAACATTTTTGAAAATTACAATTGAGATCGTTACGAGTCCTTCGATAAATGAGAAGGACAATTTTTCACTGAAAAATAAATATCACTTGTCTGGGTTGGGAAATAGGGTGGGCCGAAAAAACAATTTTTTCGATTTTCGAAAACATACCCCCCGCAAAAGTTGTTGGCTGATGAGACTTGAAGAATAAAAAAAAAAATTCAAAATCAATTCATATCTTCCGATCGCGCATTGGCATTGAAATTTTCAAAAATTGGCTAAAATGCAATATTTTCACAACTTATAGAAAATTTTGAAAAAATTTGAAATTCATTTAAATTGGTTTTAGAGCTTATCTAGTGACTATTCAAACCAAAAAAAAAGAATTTTTTGAACAAAAATCATGCTTTACATCTTTTTTAAATTTCTGCTATTTCTTCGCATGAAGAAAAATCAAAAAAAAAAAATTATAAAACGTAGATTTCTTCAAAAAAAAAAAGGTGTTTTTCGGTTTATTTGGTCACTAGATAAGCTCTAAAATTGATTGTAATCAATTTTTAATTTTTTCCAAATTTTTGAAATTTCGAATTTTTGCCAATTTTTGAAAACTTCACCGGCAATGCGCGATCGGAAGATATGAATCGATTTTGAATTTTTTTATTTTATTCTTCAAGTCTCATCACCCAACAACTTTTGCGGGGGTATGTTTTTGAAAATCGAAAAAATTGTTATTTCGGCCCACCCTATTGGGAAAGGAAGAAGTTTCATACCATCATTTTCGCGCGGGCGAAAATTTCTAGAGAAAAGGGCAATCAAAAGCCGAAATTTTTTCAGACACTCGTAAG
This sequence comes from Pseudococcus jackbeardsleyi, assembly GCA_038380155.1. Lineage (NCBI taxonomy): Eukaryota > Metazoa > Arthropoda > Insecta > Hemiptera > Pseudococcidae > Pseudococcus > Pseudococcus jackbeardsleyi. The sequence goes on from CM076238.1 coordinate 47,639,280, forward strand.
TATAATTTTTCATCATTTTGCACAAAGTTGACACTTCAACAACATTTTAAATATTAAGTAGGTACCTATTTATTTCGGAGGGTAAGTCTCAAAATTTGAAATAGGAAGGACTTTCTACCCAAAATAAGGACTCTGGAGGGGCTTGAAAGGGCCCTTCGGCCAATATAAGGACCAGAAGGACCTGTTAGACACCCTAACAATTCAAATAGCTCGTGTTAGGTTAAGCATTGCTGGAGAAATGCATAAAACGCACATTTATTCCAAATGAAAGCCACGACTAACATTTAGATGCGTTCAGCGGCTCAAAAACATAGGTAAGGTGTCTTATAAAATTTTACAGGATCGACCCAAAAGCGCGCTCGGAAATTATTCAAGAGAAGAGCTGAGGACTTGTAAAAAAATGTGGCGAGGGGGTGGTCAAATTTCAAGGAAAAAATTGAATAATTTTTCATTTCAGAGACTCTGGCGTAGTCAGGGTATTTTCAGTAGGTTGATACAATATGAACAGATGAACATAAAATCAATACACCTTTTAAATCTGAATAATTATAAAACTGACCAGTTTAAATCAGTGAAATAGTGATTCTTCACCGATCTTTCACTTTCGACTCAATCATTTTTTAGAAATTGGGAATTTGTAAAAAAAAACAAAGATTTTCATCTGAAAGATCAATATTTCACAAATTTTCAAATGCAGAATTTTATCAAAGACTGATTCTGATTTAGAAGTTCTACGTTCACGAGAACGGAATTTTCTTAAAAAATCATGTTTGAATTGAAGAGCAAAAATATGGATTTTTTCGATTTTCGTGACGAAAAAAGTCTACTCGCCGAGATCAAGGAAGGGATTCAACCCCCTCATTAGGGTGTGTCAAGTTTCATTTTTTAAAAAATTTGACGGTGTCACCTCCTAATTCTGTTCCTTTTGATGAGAAAAGACCCCCATAAAAATTTTACCCCGAAAAAATTTGGAAAAAATGGTCCAAAGTTCAATATTTCATCCAGTGTGTCAATTTTTCACGTTTAAATTGAAAGTAATGCGAAAATCTGGTCAAAAACAGATCACATGGAATATGTTTTCAAAAGAACGAAGTAAAATTAATTTTATACCTATCATTAAAAAAACCTACCAAACATTGCGCGAGTGATCGCCTACTTGCCACGGTTTGGCGCGGCAATTCATGCAAACACCGGGCAAATCATATTCGTAACTTCACCTTTCTTGCGCCACCACTTAATATCATTTTTTGGGGCTGATTTTTTGTATTTCTCATTTTCTAGGTCCAATGAAAATTTCAAGGGGGTGGCCCGTCAAAAATATTGAAAATTTTTCGCCGTACAAACATGAAACACCCTACCCCTCATGTACAGTAAAAATTTCATCTGAAGCTGGACCACGGTGTGAAACGTGCTGAAGTATTCCGTACCTATACATTTTCGAAATTTAATCAAAATCAATCAAAATCGATCAAAATCGTTAATTTATCTGATTTTTTGCTTCAATGACAACGGAATTTGAACATCATGAATCGGGAGCTGGGAGAAAAAAAAAGTAAGGACCGTACAGAGTAAATCACAGTCCAGGGAAAAAGGTATATGTAGCAAATATCTTTGTACTTAATGATACGTCGAAGGTCGACACGACGTGAATAATTTCAAATTTTTTATTCAATGACCCTTGTAATCTCTTTTGGCTCTTCGCAGGCCCTCGCGAGCCTTTTAAAAAAATTTGAGTCCCTGGGATCATCTGCCTAGGTCTTATTTCAGAGTTGTATGAAGATTGATAAGACATGAGAAAAGTTTGAGCGAAATCAAAGAACTCAAGGCAGTTGACCGAATTGATATGGAATGACCCCACATTAATAAAATACGAAGAACAAACAGTTCTCGAGTCAACATAACCAACGTAAGAATAATGTAAAATAGAGGTACCGTATGATCATGACATGGTGATGACCAGCAATAAATATTTGCAAATACATTTAAAATGAAAAGTTATGTAATTTTTTCGCTATCGCGAATTGTTTAACCAACGTTCAACATCTGGTAATTCCATTCGATGTTACCTACTCTCGAGTGAATATTGTCATCACCATTTAGGTACCTCTCGCTAGTTGTACTATAAATTATTTATGTAAGTATAGGTATTTCGTAGAATTCGTACTCACTCTGGAAACGTTCATTTTAGCTTTTGTTTTAAATATGAGCCATCCGGTGAACATTCCGACCAAATATGGTCCTAATCTAGTCCACGGTTTGTCGTATAATTCGTCAAATAATAAAAATGGATCTTCAATTCTGTATTAATAATTCAAATTTACGATTAGGCATTCTCAAACTTTAGGTAGGTAGAGATACCTTATGAAATACGATGTCGATGTAAAAAAATCTTACTTTGCTCTGAATTCGTAAATTAAAGATATTGATATTGTGACTCCCCAAGACATGAATAAAAATAATACTAATAGCACAGCAGAAAAACGGAAATATCTGAAACGATTTATAAAATTAATAGGTAACGCTTATGGAAATTGTGAGATGCAAAACGGTAGACAATGGTTAGTGATTAACTGATTATGCAAATTCGTCATGACTATGTAAGCAATATTCAATTTTTTTTAGATACCTGATTGAAAACAGCAAAATGATGATGCCCAAAACGTAAAACTGCGTGTCATTTGAAACATACCAACTCCATAACATGCACTGTAAAATTAAGTGATTATTTTCACATATCGAGTGTTCATCTCTATCTCTATGCATCAAGAAACCGATGAATTATACTCTTAATAGTTTTCGGACTCCCTTTCCCCAAGGAGACATTGTCATAAATTTTAGGAAAAAAACTTAAAAATTGGGTCAAAATATCAATTTGATTTCAAAACTTGATCCTCTCTTTCTCCGCGCCACACGTCTAAATCTCTCTCAAATTCCTAAAATTTGAATTTCAAAAATCATAAACCCAGAGCATTAATCATTTGTAAAGTTTTTGATAGTATTACTTGGTCTAATTCGATTCTTGACTTTGGCAATATCAAATTCTCAACAATGAACAAATGATATGTCACTCGAAATTTCTAATGAAAGAACACACCGTTCAACTCAATGTAAGTAATAACCAGTTACGAGTAGCAGTTTCATAATGGTCCTAAAATGAAAAATGAGATGATGGAAATAAAGGACGTCAACAGGAAATTTTTTCCGTCAAGTGATTTCAAAGACCATTTTTTGCACATTTTTTCAAATTCATTGCTTAAATTTTTAAAATTTCTTGAATATAATCAATGCGTTTTAAAAGTAGTTGGGAAATAGTGAGACTAGATAAAGAGAAGAGATGGCATGAAATTATTATTTTTCACGAGGTCGTTTCGATATTTAAGACAAATAATTTCCAGTTCAGAAAAACGTGCGAATACATCAGATTATTGTCAATTATCAATAATATCATTTGTGTATCTGCAGAAATGAAGTGAAGATACCTTCATTCAATACCTAGTAGGCAAAAGAGGCAATTGCCTCTTGGACCCCCCGGAAGGAATGGGCGAATGGGCCTTATAAAATTTTAGTATTTCAGTTCTACTATTTACCAACGATTTTAGATATCTTAGTACCTTACACCTGCTTGTAACGAAATTATCAACCATACAATGATGTGATACATTCATTTTTTGCTCATCAAAAAAAATGTGAGCACTGGGCCCTTTTTTTGATTTGGGAAGTGAGCTCTAATCCTTGGATTCGTCATCAAAAAACGATGTTCGATACCTACTTTAAAGTAAACAGTTTTCTCAATTTCCATTAAAAATGAGGATAGCACTTCAAACACCAATTGACAAAAAACACATCGGTTAATAAATCATAAAAATAACAATTCCTGTGAAACCCTCACTCCAATCCTATTTTTGAAAAATGAAGTTAAATTTTTATGGTGATATAGGAAGATTTCCGACCGGAGGTGAAATTTTGGATCGGAATAAGAATAAATCGAAAATAAATCATTAGAAAAACCCATAAAGAAAATTTCAAGTTTTCAAGTCGATTTCTCGAATTTTAGCGAATTTCTGAAATTTTAGAATTCCCACATTGCAAATAATGAAAATTTAATCAAATCAACGTTAAAGATGAAAATTTAAATGTACCCTGTTCACGACTGACTTCTCAAGTAGATTGAAAGCAATTTCGAGACTTTTCAGAATCACTAGAAAAATTTGATATTTTTCATCATTAAAAACAGTCCATACGAACTACAGCACCTGTTACTGCAGATTGGTAATCTATTTGATCTATTAACGCACACTTTCCAAAATTTGTGACAGCCGGATTAAATTGAAATTTCTTTCAAAAAAAATTTCAAACATCGATTACAGGTACCAAAGTTGGTATGGATCATTTTGATGGATATTTTTTTCACGCTGGAGTTTTCAAAATTCCTGGAGGCACCGGAATGTCTGAAAAACGTTTCCAATCGAGTCGAGAAGTCGAAAATTGGATATAGCATACTTCAGCTGATCTCGTTGATTAGGTCAAAATTTTCTGATTTTGCAGGGCGATTGAGCAATTTTGGAATTTCAAAAATTCAACAGAATTCAAAAAATGAACTTGAGCATCCGAAATTTTTCATACCTAGGTATGGAATTATTTTATGATGTACTTCAAATTCATTTTGTTTAGGTTTTGGGCCCTTCTTTTGTCATCTAGTCAGTCTTGTATTTTGGATTACAGATTTCAATTCCAACTTCATGAACTGGAGCAGAACTCAAAAAATGAATGAATAATTACTTGCAAAAAAAGTTCCGAATAAATTCTTAATCTCAATAATAAATTTCAAGTAAGTAAGTTTATTCATCTTTACGTTAATCAATTTTTTTTTAGATTGTAATGAACGTAGGTAATTATTACGTGAAATTTCATAACTCGTCACCTTTTTCAAACTATACAAAAATTGAAAGCTGAAAACCTAAAAAGAAATTTCACATCATAGAAATAAGTAGAGAGCCAGCTCTGAAAGCCAGTTAAATGGAACTATTGAGGCCGAAATTGACACCAAAACTTCATACAAACATTTCTGAGAAACTACATAAATACAAGCCGAAATTAAAACTTCACTTTTCACTTTCCTATCTATCAGCTGAGGAAGAAATAGTTTTGCAGAGGCAGAAAGAGGAGTCCGAAGCCCAAAAAATATCAAACGTCAAAGGTCAAAATCCGACCGAAATACGAAAGACTACCCCAACTCGAGAGAAAACACTCACCATATCATTCATCGGAAACAGACTATTAATGTAGAGGATATTTCTCCACCAATATTTATCGCACGATATGTGATTCTGGCTGATCGGCTCGAATACAGAATTATTATGAATCCATCGCATCGAGATTTCGGCAATGAGCAGTACGAACATGTAAGCTGGAGTTAATCTGTGTGCAATTTCAAGTACCATTATAATTATTATAATCCGAAGATGGTTCGGATAAGAAATCATAGTGCATACGAATAAACATCTCACAAGGTTACTAAGGTAGTGTTCAGTACAAGAAGTTGTCAACATATGTATTTTCATCTGGCAGGTATAATATAAGATGCGAAAGTAGATTATGTTAACCTTGTTTTATTCGCATGTAAAAAAAAAACTCCAGAGTGTTGAAAATTAGCAAATGTTGACAATAGCAATGACCCTTTTTTTCAAGATGTCATTGTAAATGTTTCTAGAGAAATTCGTATGAATTTTACATTTACACGATTTTAGAAAAAAAAAAAAGGTAATTCGGTGACAGTAATTTTAGTCTGTTAGTCTGGTGCAATATTAAGATCATTCTATCGCCACAGGTCATCATGCAGGATACATACCTCAAAAACCTGTAACCCACAAGTTTGAAAAATTTCGCCACGTTCATCACAACGCCCGGACTCTGCGGACGTCGTCCTTTATCAGCAAGTTCTTTTTTGGCCGATTTGAAGTACAAATATGTAACCAAAAGGCCACTGCGAAATACGGAAACATTATTAATCGAGTGAATCTCTAATACTGGTAAGATTTAGTTCACTGCGCGAGCACCCTGAAGTTACGTCGCCGCTGTCGATTGCATTATGCAACCTCTTCAGCTTTTCAATGTTTCATCAATTCATCATTATTTAATCTTACGCAAGGTAACATACCTATAGAAATTTACCGAAGATGATGTGTTTCTTCATAATTAAGAAAGGATTTATTGATCGTCAAATACTCGGAGAGCATTGATAAAAATATTACTTTAAGTAAAAACATCTCGTTTCTACTAATTGGAAAGTTGATCTTAGGTATTGATAAAATGTATTCATCAAATAATGAAGTTGGCGACAAAAAAATCGAGTGTCATTTGGACGCAGTAAAATAAATCAATATGAGCAATGTACCTTATGAAGAAGAACGTATCAACGGAGAATGTTGCATTGCTGACAGTTTGAAACATAAAATTTCTTTCAGCCAATGTTCTGAGGGATTTATTTTCTGTAAATCAGAGTAATATTATTGATTTGTGTTTAAAAGTGGACAAAAGGCCAATGTCACCATTTTCTAAATATTATTGTCAAAATTGAGATTTCAACGACTCAGGTCCAAAATTATTCGAAGTTCAAACTTCAATTTTTCAAATTCTAAAATTTTTAAAAATTGTATTCAATTTTGGATTTTTTTTGAGAGTAGAATTTTTTTGAATTTGAATTTCCTCAAATTGCTTTCAATATTTTTTCGAAATTTTTTCTCTGCTAAATTGAAATTAAAATGAACCTTTTTCATCACGAAATTGAAGTTAAATTCGAAGGTAAAAAAATTTCCAGTGGAAAAAATTTGGAGGAAAAATATCTCAATTAGTAATACTTTCTCTATTTCTTCAATTCAAATTTTAAAAAAAATCTCTCAACTTCAATTATGTATTCAAATTTTTTTAGCTCCAAATTTCTCAAAAATTTTTCAACTTGATATTTTGAAATTTTTCATCATAGCAATTGGAAAATTTTTTAAATAGAACACTTGAAAAAAAATGAAAAAATTCAGAAAAATTTAGCTTAGAAAATTTTTAGTGTCCAAAAAATTATAAAATTGAATAAAATTTCAAAAAAAATAAGAGCAAAAATTTTTTAAAAATTTGAACTTTGAAAACATTCCATCGAACTCCCATTTCGACCAAGAAATAATCAAGAACCAGAGCCGAAATCGCGGAAGATGCGCGGCCATACAAACTCGACGAAAATGAAGAGCGATAAATACTCCTCACTAAGCCGTAATACGTATACGATGGTCGTAATCACGGTTGAAACGGCATATGCACGAACCAAGAAGTAATTATCAATATTGAATAACAAACAGAAAGGAAGATTTTCATTTTTTTACTGCTGCGGACGCGTAACGCATCGTAATCGCGTACACAACACACACGAAGCAATAATGACGCGACGTGGTGTCATTCGCGTGTAGAATCATTCGAAGCGTTTAAAAATTTTCGCAGTTTTGAATAATAATTAAACATTGGCTAATAATATCCAGTACGTCTAATATTATTTTGACGAATATTACGAGTCTGGTGTTAGCAGCAGTTTCGTTATTGCCAAAGACAAAGAAGCGAAGGCGCCATAATATTTTAATAGCGGATGTACGAAGAGAATTAATTGTAAAATTTACCAGCAATGGTGAATACTTGCAGGTATGTGTGTACCATAATGACCCACGCCAAACTCAAAAATCGTAATCCGTGTACACAGGTCAGCGATTCTTCGGGCGTCGGACCAACGTGAAGAATTTTTCTTGAATTTGAGATGGCCGAAAATGATAAAATGAATTGGCTCATTGCGCTGTCGCCTGTGTTTTAAAAATGAGATGAAATCAAGAGTGATTGATATAGGTACAATTGTGGCTCAAATATTCTACTTCATGCCCATGATTTTTGAATGAATGAAGATGGCGAAGGAAGTAATTGGAATGAGATTGAAAGAAAAATTCAATATGGAATAGCGATGGTAATTTTTAAATTAACCGAGAATTTTGAGAGATTTTACCAGGAACATGAAAAAATGTAGTTAAAGGGTCCAAGGACTTCAAATGCCTCGAAAAAGTCCTCAAGTGCGGATTCCCAGAATCTCAATTACCATTTGAAATCACTGAAGCAATTTCATTACAGGAAACGAAGGTCATCAAAGTTGGAAACTTTGAAAATTTTTGAATCACATAAAAAAAATGTACAAAAAAATAATGAACATGGGTTGGTGACCATTCGGCCATCCATATGAAGTTACATCACATGGTATCATTTTGGGGGTTTCAACCTCTCTCAGAATGACCCGAGAAAATTTTCAAAGTGTCATTATAGTTTTTTCTCGTGGAGTCCCGGCCATACCATTTTCATGGTTCATTACTCTCAAAAGGGTATATCTAGAGGCTCTATTTTTGACTTCGTCAACACTCGAACTGAGGATAAAAAAATTCGATTTTTGACTACAATCCAATATCAAAATTTTGGATGATTAGAAGCCTCTCAACGGTAAAAAAGTATAAGATTATGGCGGTTAGTAAATTTTTACAATACATTGCAGATTCGGAAACAACTTTGATTAATTGTCAGATCATTCGACAAAGCAAACTTTTTTGTAGTTATTTTGTCAGCTGAAATAAAATTGATCATATTTTTCCATTTCACGTTACAGAACAAATTGAAATTATAAATTTTTGAATTTCTTTCAGAAGAAACAACAAGCGAATCGCCATAATTGAAAAAATCTCCCTTTTTGAGGGTAAAAGAATTAGGTAATCAATTGACTGTTGATTGCCATCTGGCCAATGAGTAAATTGTTTACCTATAAAAGTAACGTGATTTTCGATAAGTTTTGAGGTTTGTAAATCAAAAAACACAAGAATTGAAACAAAAAATAGATATTTCACTGCTTGAACTTCCAACTGTAAATTTACCTCCACAATTTCCAGCTTACGTCGACCGAATTAATTCCAAACAATCAAAATAATGATGAAGTAGGTAATCTGTTATTTTTCCGAGCACTCATGTTGATATAAATTTTTGTGTCAAGAGTTGTTATTTAAAACCGAAACAAAATTTCACGCTGGCTCTTTTGAAGCAAAATTTCTATTTTTTATTTTTTGTGCAGTTCGCTGCGATATCATTCTAATCTGAAAGAGTTACAAAATTTTCACATCTGGGAAAAGGCACGGGAAGTTCAATGATTCTTGTTTACACCTAAAAAACGCTTTTCCTCAAAAAAATTTCATTACAGACAGACAGACATAAGACGATATCCAAAGTCGTCTGTCATTTTCCATTTCTGAGGAGTCTAAAATGTCCTTGATTTAATGTAAATTATAAAATAGAAGAAGTTATTTCACAGCAATTTGAGAATCTCTGAAAAAGAAAAATGGTGCCCAGGGATCATCTAAGGGCCATTCAAAAACAGGATAGATTTCTCAACATATGTAGATCAACCTGGTGATTTTTGTTTATTCATTCTGAATTATCCTGAAAATAAGTTCGTTTTCAACTCAAGTACCTATGCAAAAAATGTACCCCCCCCCCACTCCAAATAAATCGGAAAACTTGTTATACTTTTCTATGGTAAAAAATACGATGAGCATAGAAAAGCAAAATATCTATAATTTATTTGATCTTTCAATGAATTTTTTTTGTAAAGATTTATCGAACACGAAAAAACTTGGAAGATGAATCATTCCACAACTTAATGATCCATTTTTACACATGACAGTTTTTTTTTTCGTTTTTGACCAAAGTTTCAAGAAATTTTCAAAACAGGGTGTCCACTACTTGGAAGATGAATCATTCCACAACATAATCATCCATTTTTACACATGACAGTTTTTTTTTCGTTTTTGACCAAATTTTCAAGAAATTTTCAAAACAGGGTGTCCACTATACACTCAAAAATTATTTTCCAGGAATTTTCCAGGTTTTTCAGACATTTTTCGAAATTTTCCTGACCATTCAAGTGTGATACTCCCTTCTTCTATCACAAATCGTGAGACTGAAAGTTCGGATTTTTCCAATCTTAAAATTGAATCATTTCTTCACAATTCATACCCTCTCTCCCTTCTTCTTCCCCTTCCCCTTCCAAAAAAACTCGCACCTCAAATTTATAAATTACTTACACCAAAGTCTCTCATATCAGCTTCCTCTAGTAAATGGTAATAAATAGATAAAAAGTGAAATTTTGACTATTTTGATAAAATATAAAAATGTGATAAGCTCGGAGCGAAAATTTTTACAAAACAATACCTTCGAAAAATAAAAATTCATCGATTCACACTCCGCATATTTCTACTGGATCGAAATAATGAAAATTCTACAACCTTTCATTCATTTTCTCATCACAGTACAGGACTTACAGAACATGAGACACCTACAGGTCAACGCTACACATCTGAATGAGAAATTTCCAATTTACATACACTGATATAGTAGTCAATGCGCGCACGCCGTACGGTTACATTCTCGCCTATAGCACGCTATTACGAGGGCAGCATTCCGTAGGACTATCAACTACTATAAATGTGTAATATGAAGTATTTTGGATGTTAGTTGCAAAAATTAAAGTAACGATAGAGTATTTTCAAAACATTATTTCAAGAGCAAATTTTTCGAAATTCCAAAGTCCAACAAATTTTTATAAAATTTTTCTCAAACAGCCTGATCGACAACACTTCCTGGAAATCTCTCATTTATTCATCTACACTGAGAAATTCTCAAATTTATACACTCACTTACTCATATGTACATTATGTGGTAGTCAACGCGCGCACGCCGTACGGCTACGTTCTCACCTATAGCACGCTATTACGAGGGCAGCAGCTCCGCAGGACTGTCAACTACATATTTTTACATACGACTATGCGTAATGTGAGGTACTTTAGATGATACCTATCTCAAAAGTTGCAAAACAAAGTACCTATAGAGTGTTTTCAAAACCATTGTGTCTCCTGGATCGAGAAAATGAAAAATCATGCTATTCTTCAATTATAGATCAGTGAAAATGATCGAAAATCACTGAGAAACAGTCAGAATTGCAGCCAGGAGAAATCAGTGAAAAAATTTTCACTGAAAAAAATCAGTGACAAAAATTACTGGAAATTCAGTGAAAATTCAATGGGAAATAAGTGCAATATTGATGAAATTTTACTGCAAAATCAGTGAAAATCTTTGAAAAAACAGTGAATTCTTCGAAAACCAGCGAATTTTGCTGATTTTTCCTGTACTGCAAATCTAATTATTTATCAATGACCATTTCACTGATTCAAAATGAGAGAGTATTTACCTACATGTTTTGCATGAAATTTTCAAACAATTTCTCACGCTCAAAAGTCTCCCCCATCTCATCACGTACACTTATTTCAAAGGAAAATTGAAGCACTTTTCTAGCAGTTTTATTCTGATGAAATTTTGCCCATACGTGACCAGAGAATACGAACCCTTTCAAAATTGTGATTACAGGATCAAAGTCCCCCACTCTCAATACATGTTATCAAGAAGTACAAATGAGTTTTGAGAAAAATCTCCGTAGAAAGAAAAAAACGCAAATTATCCCCGATCTGGGCGAACGAATTTTTTTTGAAAACGTGACAGGTAGATATATCAATAGATAGAAATGTGTATGTAAATACAAATTTTTTGGTACACACATCGTGATCAACAAAAAATGACAAATACAAAACTTACTTTCAGGAAGAAAATTTGGCTCAAGCGAAGCGAGAGACAGCCGGGGGTAGCGGTTGCTACCTCATAAATTTTTCGAATTCCTCATTTTTGTGCTCAATTTTCGAGATTGTAGAGAACAAAAATCGATGAAAATGGTAAAAATGGAAAATTTTTGATGGAGAAAATCTGTCAAGCATGGATATCACCCGAATGGGGGAAAAAAATGAATTCACTCTCGTAAGATGCCTCAAAAGCTTGAGTGGTGTGAAAAGGGAAAAATTTTTCACTATGGGGCATATTTCAAACTTTGGGAATTTGGTTTAATGCACGTCATTTTTCAATTTTCAATTTTTTTCATTTTCTGTGGTAAATTTATTAGTATTGTATTTTACTGGTAATTACCCTTCGCTGTTTTTTGTATTTTTCGTTTCCCCTTTTTAATCCCCCCTTAATTCTTAAGATTAATGTTCCGATAATAATGAGCACGTTGTAATTAGTTTTTAATAAAATCTTTTTTGTTAATTAATCCTGACTCGTATTTAACCATGGGTACATAATAAATACCCTACAGATCAGAAGTGGTCTTCGCACGTCTACGTTCGTATCTTTTTCTTTTTGTGCTGAAATTGGTTTCGGTGAAATCGGTGTTGAGAGATGGCTCCGAGGAGAAGACAGCCCATTATTGAAGAATCCTTTAGGGATAATGGATTACCTGTGAGTCAAATGGTGCTCTTACCCGACCTAGTAAAATTTACCGGAGAAACGTCAGCCGCTGAAGCAAAGGAATGGATTCGAAGCGTTAAGGGTCAAGCCGCTGTAGCAACGTGGAACGACACTCAGACACTCGAGGCAGCGAAAAGGTTGTTAACAAAGGCAGCCAAGAGTTGGTATCTATATAATTCTGACACTATCAAGTCATGGGAAGACTTCGAGAGGGAGTTCAACAAAGCGTTTATTGGCGTTAAGAAACGTAATTTACTCGATAAGTTCGATCGTTTTAAAGCATATCGCCAAACGAGTGAGTCAACAACTGAGTATATTTACGAAAAATTACGTTTAGCCAAAGACGTTGGTGCATCAGTCGAAGAATCCAAAGCCGCGGTTTGTGATGGGTTGCAGTCTAAAGATATGGCGGAGTTTCTAAGGGGATTTGATTACGAGGAGGCAGCTGATTTCCTTGAACGTATTCGAGAATTCCAGCGCTTCAAACCATCCACTTCATCCGTTAGTCATGCCCCTAAAAATCACCCAAAGGAGGAACGACATGATTCAAAGGTAGTATCGGATAAAGACGATTCCAATAAGACCAAGGAGAACTCTTCGTGGTGTTTCAACTGTAGAAAGAAGACCGATCACGTTGCTAAAGATTGTCCCTTGCCTAAAAAGCCCAAATATTGTACTGGATGTAAAACTGAAGGACATTATAAGCGAGATTGTCCTACCAATACTACGTCAAAAGATGATGCAGCTAAACCTGTAGTTGGCGCCGTTACTAGTTCATCTTCAGTGGAGTATATCGCCGATCAGGTCGGTCAAAAATACGTTAAAACCGCATTAGTAGCGGGTAAATCTGTACCCAATACAGAAGTTGATCAGGGTAGCCGAGTGTGCCTAATTCGAGCGTCGGAAGCTGTCAAGTTAGGAATACCTATTCAACCATCAAAGTCGCGTATATTTGGTGTTGGTAATTTAGAAGCTGGCAGCGATGTTTTGGGTACTATGGTTGTGCCAATAACGATCGATGATATCACTGTGAATGACGTCGAGGTATTAATTGTGGCTGATCAGATATTACCTACACCTATGCTAGTTGGTAGGTCGTTCACTGAAGATCCTAGTGTAGCAACGGTGAAATGGAAAGATCGATTCGTTGTGATGTCAGCTGATAATATGTTGTTCAACGAGCTACCGTTAACCCAGTCATTATCAAATTCTACTGATAATGGAAAATACCTTGTAAACTTCGTTTCTACCGATTTGGTACCAGAGAAACTTACCTTCGATCATTTCCAGTTTGGAAAACAGTTGACTGAAGCAGATCGTAATAGATTCTTGGATTTATTAAATAAATATCGCCAGTGCTTCGCGTTAAATATTTTTGAACTGGGTAAGGCGAAGTTACCACCGATTGAAATCGAAGTTTTACCTGGGAGTGTACCGGCTGCGTCTAAACCTTATCGTACTAATGCCGAAGATGCCGCCGAAATGTCTCGCCAAATTGCCGAATGGCGTGAAACAGGTAGAGTCGTTGATACTACGTCACCGTATGCCGCACCAGCGTTTCTTGTCGGGAAGAAAAATGGTAAAAAACGTCCTGTATTCGACTATCGTAAATTAAATCAGCAGGTGTTAAAAATACATTATCCGCTACCCACCATCGACGAACACCTTAGTGATTTGGCTGAAGAGACTGTGTTTTGTGTACTTGATTTGGCATGTGGTTATTTACAAGTACCACTATCACTAGATGCGCAAGCCAAAACTGCGTTTGTTACTCCCAAAGAGACTGGGCAGTTCGCCTTCCTACCAGCCGGATATGTGAACGCACCGCCAGAGTTCCAGCAACGGATGGACTACGTATGGAGAAAATTAAAATACATCCGTAGATATCTAGACGACTCATTGGTACCCGCTAAAGATATAGAGGAGCTACTCAGACGCCTTGAAGAAGTTTTACAAACCTTGCAAGAATATAATCTCACTTGCCGACCTGAAAAATGCAAGATCGCCGTCGAACAGGTAGAGTTTTTGGGTTTTGAGATTGGACATGGCGAAATCCGACCTAGTGCTGATAAAACAATGGCGATTACCAATTTTCCTACCCCTACTGACGTACATGAAATTCGCCGTTTTGTTGGCTTAACTAGTTTCTTCCGTCGATTTGTGAGAAACTTCGCCACTCGTATTGCTCCATTGACAGATTTAACCAGAAAGGATAGTGTATTTGAGTGGACATCAAAACAACAGGATGCGTTTGATGAGATTCGTCAGGCATTAACCACTCGTCCGGTGCTAAAAATGTATAATTCATCATACATCACTGAGCTACATACTGACGCCTGTCAATTGGGTTTGGCCGGAATGCTATTGCAAAAATCGGATGAAAATGCACCACTTCACCTCGTCTACGCCGTTAGTAGAAAGACTACCGATCCTGAAAAAGTTTATCATTCATCAAAATTGGAATTACTTGCGATAGTTTGGTCAATCACTCGTCTACGCCATTTTTTACTTGGAATTCCATTTACTATCGTTACAGATTGTCAAGCATTACTTCACTTGAATTCTCAGAAGACAGGTAATGCTCAAATAGCGCGTTGGGCGTTATTATTACAAGAGTATGACTTTACTGTGCGCCATCGTAAAGGTGAAGAAATGAAACATGTTGATGCGTTGAGCAGAGCGCCAGTTGAGTCGCCAACAGATTTTGATAATAATTTGTTAGGTGTATTTAGAATACTTGACGAACGTGATATCGTACGTATGCATCAAGCTCAAGATGAGCGATTAGCGCTAATTATGAATAATATCGAGCAGCATCCCAAATTCAAGGTAGTTGATCGTTTATTGTATCGTTTGGATGATGCTACTGGTCGCGAATTATTTGTATTACCTCAGTCAATGCGAAAAGCCTGGTGTATTCAGTACCATGATCAAATGGGTCATTACAGTTTAGAAAAGGTGATAGATGCGATGAAACGTAAATATTGGTTTCCAGGAATGCGACGTTATTTACGTGTTCATATTCGGAATTGTATTGATTGTATACTCGCAAAGGGAGAGTCTGGAAAGCAACAGGGTTTATTAAAACCTATCCCACCCGGATCGCGACCGTTTGAAACTGTTCATGTGGATCACCTCGGACCATTTACTATAACCTCAGCTGGTAATACTCACGTTTTTGTACTTGTATGTAATTTTACAAAATTCGTCAGATTATGGCCAGTGTTATCAACAAGCACTGATAACGTTGAAAAGTGCTTATCAGAATTTTTCCTTGTCTATGGATTGCCGGAACGAATTATCAGTGATCAAGGTTCTTGTTTTACGTCGGATAAATACCAACAATTTTGTAATCAACGTGGTATAGATGCTCATCGTGTAGCTGTCAGGCATCCCAGGGCCAATGGCCAATGTGAACGGGTAAATCGCATATTGAACGCCCAATTAATCATTTATGCTTCCTCATCGGTTGAAGAAACAGAAGACTGGGACCGTTTCATTCCTGAGATTCAACGGAATATTAATTGTGCTGTAAATCGTTCCACTGGTCGCACCCCCTTTGAATTATTACACGGGTATACTCCACGTTATCATACGTCTACGTTAGCTCGGATAGTTCAACAAGCAGACGAACATCATGACGTTGATGTTATGCGCCATATTGCCTTTGAAGAAATCCGGAAAGCACAGCAGAAAATGGAGGCTTCGTTTAACAAACGTCATTGTTTTGGAGAAAGGTTAGCTGTTGGTGAAATCGTTTTTGTCAAGGTACCTGATACAGCTAAGCTACAACCGAGATATCGAGGGCCTATGGTAGTTGCTCAGAATGTGGCCGGAGATATTTATCGTGTCCAAGATTTACGTCGTGAGGGTACCGCCGAAGGGTTAATTGACCTTCACATTTCCCAGATTCGCCCATGGAGGGCTGATATTGACGTTGAGGAAGATGTCGGTGAAGAATCTTCATCTTCCAATGATTCCAGCAGCGACGAGGACGTCGCTAAGTCAGAATAGCCGAATGTGGTAAATTTATTAGTATTGTATTTTACTGGTAATTACCCTTCGCTGTTTTTTGTATTTTTCGTTTCCCCTTTTTAATCCCCCCTTAATTCTTAAGATTAATGTTCCGATAATAATGAGCACGTTGTAATTAGTTTTTAATAAAATCTTTTTTGTTAATTAATCCTGACTCGTATTTAACCATGGGTACATAATAAATACCCTACATTTTCTGACATTAGCAGTGTTGCCATTACCTTAAGCGCATCCAGAAACTAATCAAGGGAGGGGCTTGAAATTCGGAAAAAATGGAGGGAGGGGTCAAATTTCAAATTCGGTCATTTTTCACTGATTTATCAGTCAAAAATAATTAATTTTTTCTGACAAATTGAGACTTTATTGAGGAATTGATGATTTTCGACTGAAAAATTAGTCAAAAATAATCAAATTTTAAAATAAAAGCATTGAAATACTGCCCGAGGGAAGCGAGGGTGAAAATTTTTTGAAAAAATACTGTTCAAAAAGCAAAAAAAAACTTTAAAAATTTTTTTGAAATAAAAATTTTTTTTGATAAAAATTTTTTTCCGAACTCAAGGAAGGAGCTCGAGTTTCCTGAGCCCTCCACCCTTGGGTGCGCCTGTGAGCTCTACTCTTAACTTTCTTTGAATTTCCAAAAATTTAAAATGAAACTGTGTCAAAGGTATTTTTTCAAACAGAGCTGAGGATAACTGAATCCTTTCCTATTTTGAAATATTTAATATTTAGGGAAAAAATATATGGTGCTCGATTCATATCCATGAAGTTTTTTTTTTTTTTTTGGGGGGGGGGGTGCGTAAATCAGAGTAAAATTATGTTCGTCAGAATGTTCTCTTGCCACCTCATCAAAAAATCCTGTGAGCAAGCATGGCGAAGTTCTTTTGAAAATTCAAAATAAAATGAGTCCAGAATCTTCAGATAATTTTCGCCTGGATTTTTACAAAATCCCAGCGGAAATTCTGGATATTTCAAAATTCACGGATTTTTCCCTGACTTTTCCCCGTTTTCCAGAAAATGGACACCCTGTCAAAAGTTTCCACTTCAGTAACTTCTCGTGAACCTTCTTCTGACAAGAGTTTTGAAAAAAAAAATTGCCTATGGACTTAATACAGCTGTCCTAAGCCACTCAGGTTAAGCTTATTTAAGGCACAGCAAGTGGTATTGTACTCAAATATTTTTTCAGGATCATTGATCTTCTTAAAATTTCACAACTTCATTCATTCGAAAATTCCTTCGTAATGAATAATTTTCCATCACCCTTTACATATAAAACGTAACTCAAATACCAATCCACCAATTAAAGCTCCACATAAAACCGATCATACCATTGAAATCGCACGGTGGTGTAGCCACCGCCGATGTATTTTTCGTAGGGTACCCGTTCTCGATTTTCAACTCCAGATGAGGAAGTTTTTCAACCGGTGCTATAATTTTCATATCACCGTCGTTATTGTTGCTGATAACGGACGTTTGGTGTTTTCTATAGAATCGATTTCGTTTTCGTTCCAGTGATATTTCGTAACAGGTGCCGATTATGGTTAGGATGATGACCACGCTCAAAATCATGCTGAAACGTATTAGCAAAAATTATTCCCGTTTATATGTGAGCTGTCCATAAACATAAAAGATGACACGCGTGAACTTGTAAACATTGGGCATAGCAGTACATAAAGACAGAGGCAAATCGATTTTTCACACTTTCTTCTCGTAAAAACGTAATATCTGCTTATAGGTTGATATGACCATGATTCGATAATTGCTAGGCCTGCGCGAATTTATACCTATCCAATGCATGGTTCGCGATGACTTTTTTTTTCACCACGTTGTCGGAGATTTTTGACCCGAAGTACATAGATTATATTGGCAAAGTATTACATGGTCGTCTTAAATTAGAATGTAATTAATGTAATAAATTGGGTCACGGTGCGTATTTTTGAAGAGTACAAGTGGCCGAGCGAAATGGGAAAAACACCGCAAAGTCATAATTGCAGTACGAGTTTTAAATGTTATTTAACGATTAGGTTTTTATTTATTTAAGAATGGAAAAAAAAAACGTAATTTCCTTAAACCAGCTAGTACGCGTAAGATTTTATTAGGCGATAGCCGTGACACGATATCTTGTAACCGTCGAAGTACGATGACTGGTCATCCAGGCTTTCGTGAAAGTGCACCGGGTACCGCGTTAAGTTGAAGGCTATCAACAATAAACCAGATGTAAACAAAATGTTGGATGCTACGCGACGCCGACGTGCTTCTTTTGAACAGGATTCAAAATCAAAGGTCTTGCTGGATGCTCAAAATATTTTAGAAATGATTTTTTCCAATTTTACAAATTTCTGAGACTAATTTTTCCAAGTAAGACAAAACTTATAAAGCACGAAAATGAGTTACATTTTTTCGTGTGATGCATACACAACTCGAAATTGCAGGAATAGACAAATAATTTGAAATTCATGGTGTTTCGACTTTTTTTGAAAAAAATTAAGTACTTCCAACAAGACCTTTTAAAAGCTTTTTCCAACTACAAATACGGCTCAAACCATCAAATTCAGAAAAATTTTGAATCGCACCACTCCCTTTCTTCCTCAGGATAAAATTTTGAGAATTTGAAGCATTTCAGAAAAATTTTCAAATGAAAAGAAAAACTCTTATTTTGAAGCTAAATTACAAAAATTTTAAAAATGAACCAAATTATATCAGAATGTCTAGTATGAGGATAAAAATTTCAAGTTTTTAATGATGAAATATTAGGGATTCCGTCACAAGATATTTCTCCTCACCCTCCTCAATTTTTTATTTTATTTAAAAGATTTATTAATGGAAATATGCTTTTAAGAATTTTAGAATCTATTTTTTTTTTTTTTTAGTAAGTATATTTTACACAGTGAAAATTTGTTATTAATTTATATTTAATAATTTATTATTGCTTGATTTTAATTTTCAAGATTTTAATTCATTTTATTTGATTAATACATACATTAATAATGAAAATTGACCTCTCTCCCCCCTCAAACTCATAAATCTACTTAAGCTTCTGCAACCTTTTTGGCTTTTCACAATGAATAAAAAATTTATGAGAAAGTAAAAATATGAATAATTTTGTTGAGAAATAAGGGTAATGTGCCCTAATGTGGCCCCCCTTATACTTCGTTTATGACGCGATCCGCCGAAAAAAAAATTGCGTATTCCTTTTTCGCAGATTGATATGAACATTACAAGACAAACACGACTTAGGTATCCAAAGCAAAAACTCGTTGAGAAAATAGGAGAAGTTGAAAATTGAAGTCAGCAAACAGTTGAGCGCTGAAAATTTTTGGTGCTCATGAGGAAAAAAATTTTCATCATAAAATTTTTTAAAAAACTGCTTTAGAAAATTGAATTGATAGTCTATCGATTGATGTGATTGGTTTCGATTGGTTGCAGAAGGTACCAACTTTTTTTCTAATTTTTTCAGAAAGTTTTGATTGTAGGGTTGTCATTTTGGTCTCGTAATGTTCATCTATCAGAAAGTCAGAGAGGAACATAAAACGTGTTTTCCCGACAAATCGGGTCGTCAAGTTGACGAAACAGAGAGGGAGGCTCACATTAAGAACCAAAATTTTCAAAATCAATTCGACTTCCTTAGGGAAAAAATCATAAAAAAATAAAAAAATCATTTTCGGGTCCTATGCTTTGGGGAACTTGAAGTAGACACTTCTAAGTATCTTTTAAGCCCATTTCGGAAATTTTTCACCCATACGGGATCAGAGTTAGGGGCATCACCTAAGGGTATGTACTTTACCCTTTTTCGATCAAAATTTTATCAAAATCGAACAAAATTTTATCAAAATCGAAGTTTTTTCTCTTTCAAAAATATCAAAGTGCAATTTTTCTCAAAAATTTCATTATTGAGGAAAATTGTATTCTCAAGTTCACATTCTCCATAGTTCATTGTTTCATTAAAGCGTTTTATTTTTCCAAAAATTAAAAAAAATTCAAAATTTTATCACGTTCAAATTTTTATTCGAGCTCAAATTTCCTCAAACACGCGTTCAAATTTATCTGCGTCCAAATTCCCCTTATCAGATTTTCAAATTTTTACATCAAAATGTCTTAGTCCGGTGAGGAGGGTGGTGAAAAAATTAGAAAGATGTAACGAAACGTTTTTGAATGAAAACAAATTTTTTCAAAAACAAAATCATCAGAAGTAGAAAATTCGTCACCTTTCTATCGTTAAGTTTTCCAAAACGCAGGTAATAATTTTGAATTCTCTTCCATTTTCACCCCTTTTATCAATAATCATAATCAAAAGCAGCATGGTATTCTTTTTTCATCATACCTCATTTTAAAACGTATGTTCTCAAAAAAAAAAAAACACTCAAGATATACAATGAATTACCTATGTAGAAAGAAAAAGAATGAATCGTCATTTCAGCAAAATGAGATTTTTTGAAAAATACATAATTTAACAGACAAACACATGCATTTAAACATCAATTGTTTGACATCACACAGCAAAAAAAATACGGAATGATGTGATTGTATGGTCCGAGCGGAGTAAGTAAATTTTATAATTTTCCCTACAATTTCTTGTAAACTCGAAAAAAAAGATGAATTATCTTCAACAGTTTTTTCACCTTCTCATTGAAAAATTTTCAAAAAATTTCACCCTACATACGTATACCCGATCTTTTCAAATTACCCAGAAAGTGGTCACCCTGTGACTATCCATGAGAATTTCAAAAGTTTTGTGTGAGATCAAATCATACATTGTATTAAAAATTTACAATCGACGGCGTAACTACGACAATTTTTTCACCTTTCAAGGTGAAATACGACACGAACGTGCTCACTTACATTCGATAAGTTTAGGAGAACTTATTTTTGATTGCGCGTACGAAGAAAGATACGATTAAATCTGAACACGTGAAATGAGCCCAAGTAAGGAATACCAATGGGCCTTGCAACAGGCATACTAACCTAAGCAACGCGCTGAACAGTAATTCGCTAATTCACGATTCAGTCGATTACCACTGCGGTGGCTAAAGATACCTCATGACCAATGCGGTATTAAACGAGAATAAAAATCAATTTCGAAACAAAGTTGTTGTCGAGTAAGAAAAGCATAGTTTGTATTTTATTTCAAGGTTTTTCAATTATTTGCGTCTTTTGAAAAAAATCTATAACTCATTTCCAATCGATTTTCAAGCCATTGATTTGTTGAGAGACTTACAAGATTCGAAAATAATTTCAAATTCGAGGTTCGCGAATTTCAGAAAATCCTTTCTTCGCCCACAATGTCGGTTATTATAGAATCGATTTACTGCTATGTACCATATGTGATTTTGTTTCAAGTTATGGATACTTGGGTGTACCAGTCTACTTACAATAATAGATGCAGCTTTTTGTCAGCGTACAACGAATAGGAACCAGGAACCTCTCGAACAGTTAATACGGTTATATTACGAGCCGGAGAATCGGTTTTGATAACTTTGGAATCCTCTTGCAACATTATTTTGATGTCGTTTGTCGTACATTCCTTCGGTAGGCATAATCCAATACTCAACATGCGCAGCTATAATGTAATCGTGTTCATTAGCATTTAAAGTACCTTGCGAGGTAAGAAAATTGAAAAAGTTGAATCACACGAGCAGCTGTACACGAAAGCCGAATTTTCGAATCGATTTAATTTCAAAATTATGATATTGTTCGTGTGAAAAACACACCAATGGCTAAAACCGACTTGGTGTACAAGTGATATTCGTCCTCTAACTCAATTCAAGAGATTTGGAAGAAGATAGGCAAAACACAAGACATGGCAGGAAAAAATTTAATTATGAATGGGATCAAAAGGAGAAAAAAAGTTGAAATCTTCGCAGTCAATTTCACCTAAAAACTATCAAACTTGCTCATAAGAAGGGTCTGAATTGATGAAACTAAAAAAAAAAATGAAATAAAATAAAATCCTCTTGGCAGTTGGTTCATCAAAAGAATCAGAGATCAATTCGGAAACTGAA
Source organism: Pseudococcus jackbeardsleyi (assembly GCA_038380155.1). Taxonomy (NCBI): domain Eukaryota; kingdom Metazoa; phylum Arthropoda; class Insecta; order Hemiptera; family Pseudococcidae; genus Pseudococcus; species Pseudococcus jackbeardsleyi. The sequence continues at coordinate 47,661,719 of CM076238.1, forward strand.
ATTTGGCAATACAGTAATGCAAACTAAGACTTCAGAAAAATTTTTCATTTTGAGTCATTTTCAAGAGATGTACTGAATATGATCTATTTACTGAAAGTTGACCTCATGTGAGCTCTTGCTTATCATCTTCTGGAGCCAAAAAACACCAAATTTATGAAAATCATCCGATTTTATATCAAGTTGACAGAATAATAGTAGGGTGGGCCGGAATAACAATTTTTTCGATTTTCAAAAACATATCCCCGCAAAAATTGTTGGGTGATGAGACTTGAAGAATAACATAAAAAAATTCAAAATCGATTCATATCTTCCGATCGCGCATTGGCGTTAAAGTTTTCAAAAATTAGCAAAAATTCAAAATTTTAAAAATTTTGAAAAAATAAAAAATTGATTTCAATCAATTTTAGAGCTTATTTAGTGACCACATAGACCGAAAAAAACATTTTTTCTGAAGAAATCAACGTTTTATAATATTTTTTTTGATTTTTCTTCATGCGAAGAAACAGCAGAAGTTTAAAAAAGATGTAAAGCGTGAATTTTTTTCAAAAAATTCTGCTTTTTGGTTTGAATAGTCACTAGATAAGCTCTAAAACCAATTTAAATGAATTTCAAATTTTTTCAAAATTTTCTAAAAGTTTTGAAGATATTGGATTTTAGCCAATTTTTGAAAATTTCAACGCCAATGCGCGATCGGAAGATATGAATTGATTTTGAAAAAAAAAATTATTCTTCAAATCTCATCAACCAACAGCTTTTGCGGGGTATGTTTTTGAAAATCGAAAAATTGTTTATTCGGCTCACCCTAGTCAATAGGCCCTAAAATTGGGACAGTCAAAAAAAATTACAGTACTTTTTCCTCATGGAGGTCACACAAAAAGAAGGAAGTTGAAATTACAACCGGCCCCACGAATTTCCACATGCTATTATCAATTTTTTTCATTTGAATTTTTTAAAAAAATAGAGAAAAAATATTGGTACAATATTCGTTTTTGAGAAGAAAATGACTCATAAAAAATTTGGAAGGATGCCAATTACTCGAGAGTCGAGACGGATGCAGAAAGTACGTAGCAGAAAATTTGTACATAACCAGAAAAACCATAGCTGCCAAAAACATGGCTTGAAATTTACTAGAGGTCAGAAGTGTTTTCTCGATCCATAGAGTGTTTTTTCTCCCTTTTTTGAATCCTTTCGTAAAACTGAAAATCTACTACTTCATCTCCCCCAATTTCGAACACATGTGATGTGGAAGATTCGAATTAAAATTGGAATTTCAATATCTGGCACTTTTTCTGCACCATAAAGGATTAAAACTGATAAAAGACCACATATTAATTATTTTACACATAAAATGTGATTTTACCCAACCATCAGACTTTAAAGGTTCAAAGATCTTCGACAGAGAAAAAATCGTATTTTTTTTTTCAAAAATCAAACTTATCATCGAACCTTTTAAAAAACAATCAACTTTTAGGTAATGAATTAAGACAAGGTGACATTACTGCATCAAAAAAAAAAAAATGAAAAATATCATATTTTGGAAATGGTTTCTTCCATATTTGGACCGAATTACGATCTCGTCGGAGGCTACGATAAATATAAGCAGGTATGATATTGGAATGTCACCGCATACTCGTAGACTGACCCTCAACACTTGTGCACAGATACTCACGTAACTACGCGGCGGAATTTCCATCCGAAGTAGAAATTTGGATACGAAGAAATGTACTGGAAACGGAGGAACAATATCGTTATAAAGTTTATTCTGCAATTCTCGACATTCTGTTCGTGACCCGAGCCAAAAATCATTGCCGAAGAAAAACTGCGACGAATATCGCCCACTCGAATCGCTCACTGAAATATAAAATTTAATCTAGTGTTAAACACTGCCATTCGGATAATCTCCAGTGTCATACAATCGTTGCGAGAGCCACTGTTCACACTAAATTTTACGAAGCGTACCTCTGTTTTCTCCAAAAATTTACGCTATTTTTCAACTTGAAAAATTCTATACATAAATAATGAACGAAAAAATATTTTATCAATTAAAATTATTGGAAACCAATGATACTGATGTAATATGATTTATGAAGATTCGAGATCAATTATGAACTCAGCTCCATGACTCAAAGCACTTGCAATGGAAATTTAAAATGTAAGCAGATTTTTAAAATTTCTGATTATTTGTACACGCATCATCAGTAAAGATATTTGTTGATTCATTAAATTATAGATTGCTTATTCAGTACTTCATTGTGTTCAAATGTAACGGTTTTTTTTTTTTTTTAAGAAAACAATAAGTTCCAATTCAAATGTGATGAGGAGGAATTGCATCGTACATCCTAATCAAAATGCAAAATGTTGAATGAAGAGAGGAGGGGGCAAAAATATTTATCAGGTTATAGTAAGAATTTGAAGTTGTTAGGATTTCATCAAATAGAAGAAGATGCGATTGTGTTGGTAATTTTAGTTTCGTTTTTATGATTCCTGGACGCGGAAAATTCATCTCAGCACCATTCATCCGACTCCGAGCTTACAAAAATTCTTCATTATTTATTAGCTCATATAATTTTAATTTTGCTTGTCACGAAAAAGATTCCGATCAAATCCTTTATTTCAATTTACAACTTCAATTTTTTTTCAACTCCAATATTTAAAAATTTTTCTATTGGTAGAATTTTTTAAAATTAATTTGTTTCAAAACTTCAAGATTGATTCAATTTTTTTTGTTTTTATATTCCACTTTCTAAATTTCTTTCCATTAAAATTACTTAAAAGAGACTTGGGAAAACGCCGAGTTGAATTTTTTTCAATTTTGAGATTGAAAAAGAATTCGAAGCGAAAGAAATTGCTTTCCGAATTTCAAAAATTCTCAACACAGAAAAGTAAGCAAATTTTTTTCTTCCAAAAATTACTGAGAAAATAAGTGAGCTCAACACTTAATTTCTGTAGGGCCACTTCAAAAAGAGAAAAACATGGCCTGAGCTTTTCAAAACATCTATCTGTTATAACTGGGCGAAAAAATCAGAAATGGATTTTTGGGAGCAAAACATCAATTTCAAGCAGCTCATACAATTATTTGCATCAGTGGCCCAGTTATCAAGAAAAACAGCAATAACTTTTCAAATCACTGCATCGCTGATACTCCAGGTATAGGTAGGGTAAAACTGGCAATTTCAAATTTCTTTAAAAATAGTAAATCTCTTTTTTCAACTTTGAAAAAAAAGAAAAAAAAGAAAACATCCAAAATTTACAAATTACGATGTTAGTCACAATTTATTTGAATTCGATGAGAATTTTATTCAATTTTTTGTAGTATTTTAAAAAGTTTTCAGGTTGCCGCATCCTTGATGACTTAGCACAATCCTCGTGGTTTTTTGAGAAGATAAATCACTTATTTTTACTTCCAAATCATTCCAGCTGTAATTGTTAATTTGTTATAGAGCTTGAAGATATTCCAATGAATATTCTTCCTTTGAATTGGATTATTCGTGATTGGGACTTGTCATTCAGAACTTCGAAATTGAAAAATTATTCCAAGCCATGGCAGGAGGAAATTCAAAAAATGGAAACATGAAGATGATGAAAGGAGGATTTCTTTCAACGCGATTTTGCCCCAATTTTTAATACTTTTCAACAATAAAATTTCCATGTTTTCCGAGTCATTTGACATCAAATACAGAAACGGAAATGCACTTTCATCCAGGCATCAAACTGAAATTTTGAAAAAAAAAAAGTAACTATAGTAATCATTTTCCATGAAAATAGTAACCAAAAAGTAACCTCAGAATCGTTAATTTTTAGGAGTTTCGATAGAATCGGAGGGGGGGGGGGATGTTGCAAAAAACCAAAAATTTTGATTTTTTCGCACATTTCCGCTATTTCAGAAAATATTGAATTTGTGGAAATTTTTGAAGATTTTAAAGCTTTTGCACGTTTGGAAGAATTATGGTGAGCAAAAATACTGACTAATACTGACCTTTTGAAACGACTTTTGGCATAACTTTTTTTAAATTCTCCCCTCCCCACACCCAAAAAATCAATATTTTAAGCAATGGCGAAAATTTTTGGTAAAAATTTTTTAAAAAATGAATGAATTTTCTGTAAATTCTTCACGTTATTTCAAATCTGTGACTTTTCACTGATCATTCAATCAAAATTATAATTGAAAATCAGTGATATTTAACAGAAAGATCTTTGAAAAATCATCAATTTTTAAAATAAAGGGAATGAAATATGTATGTACACTGCCCGAGCGAAGCAAAGACGAAAATTTTTCAAAAAATACACTTTCAAATTTTTCAAAGTAAAAAAATTCTGCCTTCTTCATAATTGAAAAAAATGAGAGCCCAGTACAAAAATATTTTCCTCTGTACCTCCCTCTTAACAGGCCTGATTGAGCTCTTGACTGAGATCGAGCACTGCGAAGGCGAAAATTTTTTGAAAAATGGGCACTCAGAATCTGAAATTTCATTATTAGGTCAAACAAAATTATGCTTTTTTCGTGGTTTGTACTGACTTCTAAAAAAACGATATCTATTGACTCATTTCCTGATCTCCTTCCAAACAAATCGAAATATTTTTGAAAATAGATAAATATGACAATATGAGAAGAGACAATTTTTCTCACTTAAAAATAACATTAATTAGGTTGGAAAAGAAGTTTCATATAATAATTTTGAAAATGAATGAGTCCGAGCGAAGCGAGGACGAAAATTTTTTGAAAAAAAAAGGCATTCAACAGCTTTATATTTTTTGTTTTTCATTTTGAGGGAAAATGAAAATAGTAACCAATAGTAACTTTTAATAACCAAAATCGAAAAAAGTAACCAAGTTACTTAAAAAGTAACCCAGTTTGACCCCTGTTTCATCTCAACCGAGAATCGTACCATGAAACATGAAAGTATTTTTGGCTGCCTGAAAACATTTAAAATTTTCGGAATAACAAAAGGCGTTCACAGAGTCATCGTCAGGTATAATTTTTCGCCTAACTCGTACATCTCTCGATATTCGATTGGTGAGATATAGAAATACGAAAAACATTATGCAACGTGGTAGGCAGGCCAATCCAAGCTGGGGCCGGTATTGTAAATTTCCTATATGAGAAGAACTCGATACGCAATAACCATAACTTATTCCTTCCTTTAGATAGTCATTACGTTTCCTAGCGCGATTGTAAGTATAAGATGGTCGGTAGCTGCGCACGTATAATAGCAAACATTACATCATCGAGTTCGACACGACCGCAAAACAGAACTGCAGAAGAGATGCGAACAAACCAATAACCGTGACTTGGGCCGAAAATTAAAAGACGAGAGTACCAAACGAGCCGGTCGCATGCTGGCAAACCGGCCCAGAGTATGCAATTGGAGCTCGCTGTCGAAGTCGTCTTCGTAACTCGAACTCGAAGGTGAGAAATTATCAAATGTCACGATTACGCTGTTACGATTCGCGATCGAGATCGAGGATCGACAGCGACCGCGTTAATGGAATTAATTGATTCGTTAGATACGGAGGCGTCTGGGCATTTCTCACGCTGCTCGTGTCAATGTTTCGAATCGACCGTGTACTTGGATTTGTGGAAATATTCGAGATTCGGCGATGAAAAGAATTTCGATGACTGGGCATAATTTTTCGCCGACCAGATTGACCGTGGATTCAAGAAATCGTACCAAAGAGAGAGGGCGACTGATTTTCGGTAATTACTGGTTATTTACCGTTCCTGAGGCGATACAGATAACTGTGGTCTAGTTCGTCCGATATTCGACCGAATCCGAATTATTACAAGATCGACGTAACGTCGATGAACGCCGCGCCGGAATCGAGTGAAAGCATTACCTAGCTGTGTGCGGAATGGCGATGGCGGGGCCGTCGGCCACGATAAAACGCTTCCAACTCGAACGATTCTCGATATTACATAGTTAGGTAGCCAGGTACACGAGCTAAACGACGCTGGCACGCGTAATGAGCGAAACTAATTAAACACAATGAAGACGCGACGCCTAAGTACGCTGCTAACAGTTCAGACGAAAACAAAACACCTTATTCAAGGTTCCGCCATGTCTGCGAGCGCGATTCGTGAATTTCTCACATTCGCGTGTCGACAGCACGTGTTAGTACCTTACGATGCCGCAGCCAGAGCGATCCGTAATGATGCTTGAGATAATTCTACAGAGACTGGCGCGACAATTTACCAATTTGGGTACCTAAGCACTTTTAGGATATTGGCGTGAAGTGCGTTCGCAAATGACGAATGCAATGATTTTTTTGAGGTCGTGAGGTCTTCCTGGCGTCGTCAAAAGATTGGCAGACTGGCTCATTTGGATTCAGCCAGGAAAATGCAAAAAAGATTCCCTGATTTTACAAGCAACCTTTTTCTGCAATTAGAATGCAAAAAAATACTAAAAGGATTTTTTATTCCCGCAAATATCGATAAAAATAAAAATTTTATTTTTCATTGGTTAAGACGACCATATTACAATCCAAAAATCTGTGTAAGTGTTCAGCTAATTTTCCTTTTCCTCTTCGACGTCACTGAAAGGGTTTACAAACCGCCATATTTGGATATTCTAATATCGCCAGTAAATCTAAAAAAAAACACCTTTTATCATTCAGTAGGTAAGTTCTCTTTTTTTTTTTACGAAATGTTCAGAAAAATCTCCGTCCCATAAAAATGACTTCAATTCATTTGGAAAATTTTTTTGGACCCGTCTCTCTCTGCCCAAAAACTCAAAATTTTCAATTCTGATAGTAAATTTAAGAAAAAATTTCAGATTTAGTTCATCGAAGGACCGAATTCTGGAATAGAAAAATACCAGAAAAATACATTCTCGAGCTCGTTTTTTCAATTACATACAATTGTAAATGTTTTCAGAAAATCGAATGAAATTAACTAGAAAGTCAAATAAAGTAATATCAAACCTTTTGGAACTATGATATTCCATTTATCAAAAATTTTTGCGTCCGAAACAATCTTTTCAAATTTTTTCTCTTTCGAGGGAAGGTTGAAGTATGAATTGAATTATTATATTATCAATTATTTTCATTTGTTTATTTAGAAGTATTTATTACTTACTTAAATTAATTTTTCAATAGAAATTGATTCCATTTGTTCAATAAAATTGTCAACCACAATAAATAAATGAAGAAAAAAGAACCTAGAATTTTTCCAAAATGGTTATTGGGAGGAGGGTCAAGCTTCTGACGACGTATATTTCTATGGAACTTACGTTGCCAAAAGTAAAAGTAAATTTGAACGGGGGGGGGGGGGGGTTCAATGTAATAGTTGCCAAAAATAGATACGCAGAGAGGCAACCCTACTGGTCTGCTTCATTTCTCTTTGATGAATTCTCCTCAAAACTGAAATAAATCTTGAGGAAACCGATCTCCAAAAAATGATAAAAAATACCGGTTGGAGCTAGATGTGATTCCTCTTTCTCAAATTAAAGAATATGTACCTGCCTCGCTTGTCTATATGTCGGCTTGTTTGCTCGCTGACAAAAAATGAGGTAAGGTTATTCAAACTCCAATTAAAAATTTGAGCCCAAACCAAAAAAAAATATCCCACCTATACGAGAACTTTACATACCTATATTCAAAATTTCATGTGCTGAAATGCATTTCTAGAATCTTAACGATTTATTCAAATTTTAAAGTTACTTCGAAGTTCAAAGTCCTGCAAAGTATATAAAAATTTTATCTAATCAATGAAAAAAACTGAAAATTGAAAACGTTTTCACGATGTTTCGGAGCCACCATAAAATTTTGGATTTTTCCAGTACTGGAGAAAAGTTCATTAAAATGGCCCATACACACTTCAGTACCTATTATCGAGGATTGCCAATATTGGTGACCTATTTGATCGATATTAGCACAATTTTCCGGAATTTTCAACTTCGAGTTCAAATCCACTTTCTATAAGCAAAAAATTAGGTATTGTGGAAAAAATATTTTTCTACTTAAAATTGTGATTGGAAATTTGAGCTCAATTTGTTTGATCAAATAGGTCAACAATATTGGTAATTCACGATTGTAGGTGCTACGGACCGTTTGTATGAGTTTCTTCCTAGCATTGGTAAATTCCAAAATTTTCTGGTGGCTCCAAAACGTCTCGAAACCACTTCCAATCGAATCGGTATGTTGAAAATAGGGTATACACCAAATTTCAGTTTTTTTCGTTCATTAGATCAAATTTTTATATTTTGCGGGGCTCTAAAGTTTCTAATTCAATGATTTAGAAAATTCGTCAAAATTTAAGAAACGCATTTCAACATTCGAAATTTTAAATATAGAATTCTTCTACAGAATACTTCGGTGTTTTTTTTTTTGGTTCGAGCTCAAAATTTCAACTCTCTAGTAAACAATTTCGCCCAGCTAGCTTTACCTAACATTGTAATTCATTTTCAAGATCAGCTTGGTTTGCTTTCTTGTTGGGTTTTCAGATATGTTTTTTAGCTGCTCGCTAACCAACTTTATAATTACAATACAATAATGATTTGATTTGTGTTTACTTAGTAAGTTCTCAAGATATGTTTTCCCCGTGTTTCGTTTTTTTTTTGGTTTTTTTTGTGTTTTTTTTTTTAAAATTACTGCGTCTGCTTTAGAGGTCCGTCAAAGGCATTCACTCAATAATACTACGATGTCGTGAAGAAAACTGATCAAATATCAAATATTCCGACCTCAACTTGAAATTTCATCGACCAAGTTATGAAAAATTCTCAACAGTATGAGTATCGACCATCGAGTAAGGGACAAGGGACTATATCTGAACCTGTTTTTTTGCCGTCGCCCATCCATTTTCTGGGTGAATGATTCCAGATGCGAAATTATACTCAACAGAAGGCGGAAAGGGAACCAAAATTGTCATTTCTTTAATTTCATCGGGTGCGAAGTATCGAAATCCCTTCGAGAATTAGTTCACAATATACGCTGAAATACAAAAGTACATAATTTCAAATTTCCAATTTATTCGGAAAAATAGATTCGAAAATGAAATTTTCAGGAATTTTTCATTTTCAGATTCGGTCGTTTGGGAAACATTTTGAAGAAAAACAGTGAAAATTTTTCAAATAATGGAAGCTTTGACTTTTTTTTTTTGGATTGAAAATTCAAAATCACTTGCATAACTCACGCCTCCCTCTCCCTTCAAAAAAAAGAAGGGCACAAAAGTTCCGGCGATTTTTTGAATTCTTCCCGCAAAATACAGAATCTATAAAGGGGAAATGGAGGGGTGGCATTATCAGCATTGAAAAACTTGAGCGAGTACAGACATTTCTTTCGAAAAAAGATCTTCAAAAAATTGTATTTTTTCATATTCATTCATGATCATATACTTAATTTTTTTCACAACCAACTTTTTTAAAAGTTCTGATTACATTCTCTACCCATTTTAAATTAGTGCCCGGCGGATACCCGAGTTCTAAATTCAACCCATTAACCTTTTTGAAGCTTAAGTTTCCAATATTAAATTTAGAGCTTCCACTGAACTTGAAAGCAGCAACTTAAAAAAAACAACTTTTAATTTAGAGATCTCGAAGAATTCCAACCTCGCTGAAGACATTTTCGACATCCAGACTCTCAACTTACGCTATTTCCTTCCGAGTCAACCGACAGCATTCTCGAAAATCTAGCCTGACACAGTAAAATTTACAATCGTAAAAATATAATATGCACTTTCAAACGGACGAGTCGAGTAATAGGTGAATTTATACCTATATTTTGTACGCATAACTGGAGACGTTACATTGTAATAAAATAGAAAAAGACGAAATACAACAACAAATCCATAACCATAATAAACCAGTACAGTATGTAGAGTAAAACGGTCGCGTACGACGTATCTATCTGCATAGGTGCCTTATACACATAAACCCAGCCCGAGTAATCCGCAGGAAACGTTAATGAACAAGTGTAAGCGGTTACCGATTGCGTAAGCGATTCGTGTTACGAAGACCTGATTGTCTCTGGACGTGTTCTAGAATGTAGTTCCATCAGATATCCTGAAGTTAGGTAATACCTAGTTCCACATTAGTCCAAACATCAGGAAAGAATATCGCTAACCTAATTTTTATAATTTTTCTTCAATGAAAGCGGCATGGCTCTCGATCGTACGAGTACGCTGGATCGATTTTACTATCTCGCCTAATAAGTATCTGGGCGAGAAGATGAAGATAACGCTGATAGAGGAGAATGACGATAGCTATTATTGGGATAATCTAATCGAATAGAGTAAGAATGTATGTAAATTAATTGAAGAGGTTGTTGAAATTCGTAGACCCACAGTCGAAGATTTTTTCAGTCAATTTGATGGAAAAGACTGGCATGCAATATCGAAAACAGAAAAAAATTCATTTCAAGCCAAAAAAACAAAAATAAATAATAAAATATGCAACTTGAGTTCTGTCTTTTTTTTTCTAAGAAAAAAAGTAGGTATTGCTAGAAAAAGATAACGAAGTTAGACTCAAAAATTGAAGATTTCTATGTACATAGGTATTTCAATTTCTCAACCAAAAAACAGAAAACGAACAATAATGTTGGTACATGTAACTGAATGTCACAATTTTCCAAACATGATTTTCTGCGTAAATTGGATTATTCAGACACTTCTCTACTATCTACCTAGAGTGCTCAAAGAATTCACACGGAATTACGCTCCTAACAAAAAATTATGTAGAGAAGGAATTTTGCTTATTCCTGTACTTATTTTGCTTCAAAATAGCCAAATTTTCTACACAGGGAATTAATATTTCTGTTTCAGTATCGAATACGTTGTTTCATAATTTTCAAAATGAATTCACACTTTCTTTTAGCACGAATCAAACAAGTATAAAAATGTTGGGAGAAAAATGCGTTCAAAAGCTGAAACTAGAATTTTTTTCAATATGCACTTCAATCATGAAAAGAAGAGAGATCTTCAATTTCCCCTAAAAACTAAAACAGACATTCAGACCAATAATTAGGTATACTGTCGGTTGGCAAAAATTCCATCGACCTCATGATGAAATTTCGTGCGTTTCTCGCAGATTACAAACTACGTAAGATGTAGGGGATTTAGGAACAAAGGAAAATGCGAAGCTCATTGGTTTACGATGGCCCTGGACATGACCTTTGAGTAGGTATGTTGGTGACGTGAACAAAAATCAGAAAAAAATTATTCAGGAAAATTGGCTAAAAATACAGAAAATGTAAGTAAGTATGCAAGCAAGTACACTAGTAAATATTCTTCAATTTTTTGAACCTCATTTTTCGCATTTTCTTCATATCAAAAAAAAAAACTTACTCGTAGTTCAATCCACTCAATTCAAGTGAAATCAACAGCAATATATTATGCGTTGAAGTGTATGAACTTTCAAGTTCGGTAAATTTTTTATACGATATTGGAAGAATTTCGAGTAATTTGACAAGACCCTTTTCGGGGGGCCAATAGGGGTCGGATGAAAAAACTGAATACATATTCGAACTCAGCGCCTTCAAATCAGTAGAAATCGACATGTTTCTCAAGTTTTTACATTTTTTGAATTTTGGTCAAAATTGGGGCCCCCGGTCCCCCCTAGGGGTCTTGAGATCCCATTTTGAAAATTCGTATGTTGAAAAGGGCATAAAAAGTACTACTCATAGTAATTTTTTTCAGTTTTTTAAATGGGGGCCTGCGTATGTTGTATTCATCACGAAAGCTGAACTTTCATTTCAAAAGTTCAACTTTGAACTTTTCGAAATGTGATTATCAAATTCGAATCTCCTTTCAATCCTCTACAAAACTGCGTAAACAAATCTTTTCTACGCCAAACCCACTTCGAGCTATACGCCTTCAAAGTTGAGCCGTTTCACAAAAAATCCCGATGATACGAAAATTACAAGGGCCACCTCCCATCTCCTGAGTAGTTAGGATCAAAATAATGATGATTCCTTCATTAGGTCATCGAGGGGAAATCGTAAAAAAAATTTTGAGCAAAATCGGTGGACCTAACGTAAAAAGTGGGTGAGTTGACATGGAATGAGCCACCCATAAGAAATGGCGAGATGAAATTTCCCTGATGGAATATTCACATGTGTTACGAATTTCACAACTTTTTTACATAATTTCACAACCGCCAATCATAAGGCCATGAGAATTTATTCAAATGAGACTCAAAACAACAAAATATGTTAGCATGCTAAAGCAGCATTGTCTAAAGGCAGGATTGGCTCGATTTTGCCGGTTGCATTCTATGTTAACTGAATCATGACGTCCAATGCTAGGTAAAACGATTTTTTTTTTTTTGGTATTTTTCATTCTAATAATATTTCTCGACCTTTTGCAAATTTTTGGCCGAAATTCTCGACTTTTTAACCGAATTTTTCGACCAATAGAAGTAATAAGATCTTTGAAAGAATAAGTAAGAATAAAAATAATCAATACTTATAATTACATCGACAATTGCAATCGAGAATTGTATATTAGATTTTTTAGTAAGCTTGTATTGAATCTACCTTCGATGTAAAAATGGTAAAATGCGTGAATAGCCACCTAGCCATTACATCATTCATATTAAACCATCCTGGATTCCAGATCCAGAAACAAAACGTCCAAGTACTACATTCTCACTCCTCAAGTAGGTATTGATAACGCTACACATAAGTAAATGTACACATAAAAAGATAGACTGAATCTCATATGACATGGAAGATGGGTGTAACGGTACATAATCGAGGTCGAAAGTTGACCCGAGAATCAAGTTCATCCAACGACGCAGAACTTTGTGATGGGACCGTGGTACGAGTATTCGACGGATGCAGCTGGGACGTCGGCGGAAGAATGGAAATACATCGAGATGCGAGGCGATACTCGTTCGATTCTCAAATAGCGAGGATTTTTTTACACGTAGGTACTAGGCACAGATAGGCGTTCGGATGAGAAATTGGGCGAGGCGACAATGACGAATTCGCGAATATTTGCGAAGTCTTGCGTCGTAAAATGAATTATGGGTCGGTTCGAAACACAAATGTATTCCAAGTACACTCATACTTTGGAAAATTTACAATTCCAAGTTTCATAATATTCCATATTTCTAGGAAAATTTCGATATAAACGCACGTAACGAGTTCGTGGCTCATAGGAAGAGTATAAAAACAAATACGAATGGTGGTCTGAGACACCGCGCGTCTCGTCGTGCCGTTGCTTTCTCTTTCATTCACGTCTCGTATATAAAATCTAGATGCCGAATTAAGACTCGTCCGATGTCGGTTGGTCTAGGAATTTACCCAGCTGCCTCATTCGAATGCACCGATTTTTTTTAACGAATTGCGAATTTACGAGATTTTTACCCAAGACCTGATTATAAAATGATTCGAGGCAGCTTTTTACAAAATACTGAGATCCATGTGGCATTCGAATTGGCACATCGGTCGATTGTACAGGAGACATCGACATGGTATGACGATCATGAATCGTAAATTGACGAGATTTTTTTTTTTATTATCAAAATCTTATCCGTACGACATAATATTACTGCTGCTGTGGCAACACACGCGATGTAAGATTGACGTGATTGATAGTGAATTTTACTTCCTCATCTGGTACCTGTACCTATCGCGTGGATACGTTGACTTCGACGATGTCCAAGTTGATTGTTCGAGGCAGAGCGCGAAAATCAAAGAACAAAAAAGTGAAAAAATTCCCGCCGAGTTGCAAATTTTATTCGAGACGCCGATTTAATACAAAGTGTACCTATTTGGCACCCATATCTAGATTCTTAATTGTCTGTAACGATTATGTGAAAAGAATTTGGAGATAAGTAGTTTAAATGGTGGATTATGTAAGGTAATGTAACGTAATATGACGCGAGTCGTCGGTGGATTGTGATTGATGAATCAAAATGTAGGTAGGTAATTAAGGTATTTTAAGATAGTACGAGACGAGCAGTGTTTGTGATCTTGAAAACAATTAATTTTACGATGTGTCATCGTAGTGCAGTAAGATGAGTATGTAGAATTCGATCAGTCGGCAGAGGAGGAACCAGCTGTGAGAGATTATTGGACTTGATACCGGTGCTATCGTTCAAATTACGGGGTTTTTTAGACGGCAGGTCAATTTCGAACTGTTCTGCGATTCGATCAATCTTTTCTAGTCTCATCTGCGATGATATAACAAGCTCGTAATAGGTAATCTTCGATTTTCAAGTTCTGAACTCGTTGGAGCTCGAGTCATGAAGGGAGAAGGTATTTCCAATTTCATCACATTAGATCAAAAATCAAAGTGTCCACACTTTTATTCAAGAAAAAGGATTTTTTCCGATTTTCACAAACTTCTTGGACTTATTTTCAGTGTGTAAACATTCTATTCAAATCAGGGGCGTAGGCTGGGAAAGAGGGTTTGGGGGTCTGGACCCCCTGAGGTCAAGAATTTTTGTGAACAATAACTTTAAAAATTCCAATTTTATCAAAGCTTCGCCCGGGTATTTACAAAGTCATTTAAAAAAATGCCTTTTTTGGGCATTAAATATTCTATTTTTTCAAAGCTTCGCGCCCTCGCTACGCTCAGGCGTGAAATTAATCAACGAGCTATTCAAGACTAAAATGTGAAAAAAGGCTCATTTTTACCTCTCCCCCTTCCCCCGCAAAAATTTTTCGTTTTCCATGTCTATGCACTCATTTTGCAGCCATCCAAAAAAAAACTTCCGATGCCAGTGGTTCAGCCCCCCCGACGATTTTGGCTATGCCTCTGATTCAAATTATATGAAGTCAAATGATGACGCATGGATGTCTGATTGTCTAATTTCGTTCCCAGATCGACCTATTTACACATACCCGTAGATTGGGTGTTGGTTGACAATATTCAAAAAATGAATAGCTCGATCTAATCTTAGTTGACAAAATCGCTCAAATTCAATCTTTAAAAGCCTTTTTCCATGAGATTTTCATAGATTACAACTTAGAATGTAAAATTCGTTACATAGACAAATTTTACAAAAAAATAAAAATTAAAAAATAAATAAAGGTTGAGTTTCATAGGTAAGTTTTTCTTATCGCAGAATTTCCATATCAGATACGTACACAGATCGAGGAAAGAAATTTTATCCTTGCGCAGATTATTCAAAAAAAAAAATACGGTAATAAGTATTTCATCATAAAATAAATTCGATAGGTACCCAAAATCTTAAATTTTTTCAAGAAATGAGGTTGGTTTCAAAGAAAAAATTGTTCTCAAGATGAAATTGAAATTCAATGCATAATTTTTCTGCCATATTACCAGTTAAATGAAAAATATTGTTATTGTCTCAATTCGTAATACAATTATAGATCGATGAAATGTTTGAAGAAAAGAACTGCTCACGGTTATTTTATAAAAACCCCGGTACTGATGATTCTCTTCTGGTAATCTAGATAGAATTTCAAAAATTCATACCCAAAGGTCGATAACTTATCACATCTAATTAAAAAAGTTTACATGTAAGGTATCATTTCTGTTCTTAATTGAAAAAAAAAAAAAAATAGAACTAGCGATTGGAGCGAACAAATTCTTCAAAAGTTCACATTAGTTATCGATTTTTGAATAATTTCCAACATCCAATTCAATTTCGATGCTGAAAATACTAGAAAAAGAGTACCGATACATCCTGTAATTCCAGAGCGGGTAGAACCAGAGGGATTGATTCATAACGCTCTAAAATGACACTTTCGAACTACTCTCAAATTTCTTCTACTAAAAGAAGGTAATATTGAATCTTAATTTTAATCCATTTTACAAAAATAAGATACGTGACAAAATTTAGGTTTTTGGGGATCAAGTTTCAAATTTTATAACCACCTTTGTCCTCAAGACTTCAAAAAAGAGATGGAACCATACTCCAATGTCAAAAAATTGCAGAAAAATAAGGACTAAATTTTCAAGAGGCTGATGTCGTTCGAAATCCATGTTTTAGCATTAAATTACAAGATACAACTGAAAAATTTGAAATTTTACTCAAAATTCTCGTAATCTTGACGTTTTGATAGCGAAATTTTTGGAATCATTTCCAAATACAGAGGGTATGAACACACTCAAAGACCGGAATTTTAAATGATACCTTAAAAATTGAAATGACCTAAAAAGTTCTTTAAAAACATCGAGGTTCCTCAATGCTCGAAGTACTGCGATTCAACATTCGGACTACAGTATTTATTCGTCTGATAGGTGAATATTTGTTTTAGAAAAAAATTTTCCATTCAAATTCCGCCTTACCTCACCATAATACGCAAGGAGGGTTTTCTGGACCCTTTTTTTGATTTGCCAAGTGAGCCCTAAAGCTACATTAAAAACCATCGAAGCATTCGCGATGAAGTAAGTTATGAATTCAAAAATCTACGGTTTTCAATAAATAGATAATGCGTTTTACAATCCTCTACAAAAAAATCAAAGATGAACATTACCTGACGAATAAATTCACTAACAAGGGCAAAGGCAAATATTCCATCAGAATTTTAGATGAACCAAAAATTCAAAAAAGAACTTTGACTTTCCTATGTTCAATTTTCGAATTGTAGCAAATTTTAAAAATTTCAAAATTGCCAATCGGTTTGGCAAAAAATGAAAAAAATATGGCAATCTGATTCATTCGATAAAATAAATCCAAAAACTAGGTCAATAAGAGTGATATTTCATTTCGGACTCCTCAAATCCAAAAGAGGTTATTGGAGATTCTGAGGCCTCCATGAAATTTCATCGTTACGTAACTGTGAAATAAATCCACGAAAAAAGCCAAACGCAAATTAACTTCTTCATCAACAAACCTTGAATTATCAAGTCACATTTTTGGTCCACGTGAAGCACAATTTTCAAAAATTTCTGACTGCTGACTAAAATCAAGAAAAATTTGATGAAAATGGAAAAAACACCAACAGTGCACACATTCACTTTGAAATTGTAAATTCATATTATAACAAATGCACAATTTCTAACCCCTTTAACCCCCCAAAAAAGTTTGGAAGTGGTCTAGAACGCCTAAAAATTTTGAATGAAAAAAAAATGCATTTGACAGCTAACATCAGCATCGAATTTCAGAAAATTAGGCATCATTCGATCAAATAGGTCACCAGTTGTAGGTGCTGAACTTCATCCTGGCCCCTTTTGTGTATTCTTTCAAAATTGGAAAACGCAAAAATTTTCCAGAAACCCAGGAAACGTCCGAAAACTGCTCCCAAATAGTTTAAAGATTAAGAATCAGGCATACACTCGATTTCAGCTTTTCAGTCTGATTACATAGGTAGATTAAAAAAATCTCATATTTTTGTACTTTTGCATGGCCATCAAGTAAGTAACTAATACCAGTTTATTCAAAAATCTTCCATAATTTGAGAAACAAACGGTACCAATTAATTTTCGTTTCGGTTCAAAATTTTACAGCTTGTAAGGATACCCCAATTCAAGACCAACCTTTACCTTATAATCAGTTAAGAAACTCCAATTCGACCGAACTTTTAATATGTGACTCTGTCTGAAAGAAGGGCCCCTGTGTAAAAAAAAATTATATATTTTTTTCACGCTTTTGGTCCAAATTAAATTAAAATCAAATCTGGACAAAATACGTAAAAAAAAGACAATACGATTTTTTTTACGAAATGGCGTTTCTTTCAGACAGGGTCACTGTGAGCCTGGATATAAAAACCATCCTAAGGTGTAAAAAATTGATTTTTGAGTTGACACTGATTTTGGGCCTTTCAGAAGAAATAGAATCAAAGGGGAACCTCACCTCAGAAACCAGTTTTTCACAAATAAGCGTGGTTTCTATATCCAGCCTCACCAAAACATTGAAAATTACCCATTTTTCAGTCGAATTCGTTAATTGATGGCGAAATCAATTTTCGACTAAAAATCGCCAAATACTGTTGCAAAATTAATTCCACACATCCAAAAATCAAAATTTTACTAATTTATACTTGGAGAATACCTAAACCATCCATCATCTGGGGTGTTTACTTTCATAATTCCGTATTCCTAAACGAATCAGTACACTCGTACGAATTACGAGCCGATCCAACATCTGCGGTAATGTTTAATTACCGGTACTTTTCTCGCATGAGTTCACCTTATTTCTCGAATTATGTATAAATTAATCTTTGGAAGTTTACGCACGAGAAATACCCGACACATCTAAGGCTACCTACAATATCTAATCTAACCCATACACGCTTGTACTTTTGTGAAAACCTGTGAAAGTTTCGAGTGATTTTTTTCCTTCTCCTCAGCTCGCTTCTGTAATTTCCAAACATATTTTCTTTTCGGATTAACGCAGCTGTTGATATATGCGCGGAAAACTACGAAGCGAGCAGCGATATCTCGTTCAGTGGGCACGGATCTATGTCAAAACCCATTTCCAAATTATTGTAAGTGGAAATTCGCGCTTCTTAAGTCGGTTAATTAGTTAATTGAAGGTGTTGAAAATACCAGGTACGAAAAAAAAAAATCTAAAATATACATGTCAGACGAGCGATTTCTAATCTACGCCGCGAAATCATTCGTATTCGCAATAACAAGCCACCATTCTGTATATTTTGCAGCTTTCATATGCTATGCAAATACTTCACACGAGTAAAGGGCATCGCTTGGCCGAAATTTCTGTAGGTGAACTGGAAGCAGACTGGCGAATTTTCTAACCCGCAAGACCGCAAGAATTTGCATCAATAATGACAGAAAATTGACTGCCGTGGCAAATTAACAATATCTAGGTATGTTATTCTCATTCAGTCTCAGTCGATGTGCGGTCTCTCGAGTGCGATGATTGTATCACAAATGACGCGATATACCTAACCGCAGCATGCACCATAACAAATGGTCGATTATGTAATTTTTTTTATACGAGCCGAACAAAGATCACGGACTGATAAAGTGATAGAATGCTCTAATCAGAGTCAAGTGTCGATTTGTTGAAACAATGGTACAGGATGTGTATTCTTTTAGGTAATTCGCGTAACGTACACGAAGCTAAGATTACCTCGTATGTGCTGACTTCGGTACTTGAAATGGCGATATTTAGATAGGTGCGTGTTTAATTTTCGTTCAACTCTGGTAATGGAACAGAGCCGACTGCCATGGCCCTTAAAATACTAGAATCATTACGGCCATCGCACTCGAATAGGTATTTGACCAGCCAAAGGTAAACACGAGATCGCGAAAACGTGTCGAGTAATCGGCATCGACACCAAATACCAATTGCCCTGCTCACATGTAGTCGTAAAATCATTCGCTAATTAGAGAATAACGCGTTAGAGGAACGGTTCGGATCTTACCGTTGATCTTAGGAGAACGTACGAGGAGCAATCGGCCAATATTGAATGAACATTGGACACACGGTGAAAGGAATTCATGGCATTTTCAAGGATTACGTATAATTCTATATGTTTAGTGTCTAGGTAATACTAGTATGGTGTCTGTTGTACGAACCTCTGCCTGATATACGGCTCGTATACGTAGATAGACGATACCGAGGCGAATGAAACATAAAATGAGATATTTCGATCATGTGAATCGAGTTCATAGATGCAAAATGTCGTTGGGGTATCTGTGTGAAAAATCGGCTGTTTCTTGTGTACGAGAAAAATAATATGAATTTTTTTCGCAACAAGAAATTGGATCAAGTGTTTGATAGGTAATAATCGAGAAATAAGCGAACCCGCATGATCTGATTTTGACCTAATTTGAGGTTATCTTTAGATGAGTTGAAAAAGCTCTCGAAATTGAGGTAAGTATTAAGTATGTAAAAAATTACCGAAATGACCTCGGGATCTTTACAGGATTTTTTCAAAATTTTTGCAGGATTTTTTGAGCAATATTTTTCCATTCCTTCCCAAAAAAAATAACGCAACAATAGATACGTAAACATACTGCGAATTGGACACATTTTGTTACAGTATTCTCCACGCATGTAAGTAATTTGTGTGTTTTTCTTTCATCTTTTGGAGCAGGTTGTCAACATAGAAAACGTAGTTTCGATGGGTTATTTCTGCAGTATTTTTTGAGTTCATTATACGAGAAAAATAGTGGAAAAATTCCTCAACTCAGGAAATTACCCCTTTTTGATGTTTTTTTTTTTGTGAAAAAA
Source organism: Pseudococcus jackbeardsleyi (assembly GCA_038380155.1). NCBI lineage: Eukaryota > Metazoa > Arthropoda > Insecta > Hemiptera > Pseudococcidae > Pseudococcus > Pseudococcus jackbeardsleyi. The sequence continues at coordinate 47,681,770 of CM076238.1, forward strand.
ATTTTCATCAAACGTTTCCTACAATAATAGTCAATTTTCTGGGTAGAGAAAGGGTTCAGGAAAAAAAATAATAAGAACGTGAAATTTCTTCTCTATGGAGTTCAATTATTACTGTTTTCTCAAAGAGCTCAATTACAGCGACATTTCAGTTTAAAATACATATCAACTTTTATATCATTTTCATTTAAAATATTTTAAAAATTAAGCCTTCCAAGAGGAAACTAATTGGACTTCTCAAAAAAGAAATTTTATGCTCTACAACTGAAGGATACAGAGAAAGAACCAGGATGATTAAATTAAAAAATCATACATGAGAAAAATGACCTACGCGCATATTTAAAAAGAAAAAATACATTCCAGACGTGCCAGACGTCCAGTCCCTTTTTCAATAAAGGTAAGGGTAAGGTGCCCTATCTCCGACCCTATTTTGAAAAACTGTCTCTATCTCCGAACCGTTTGGGTCAAAAATTTTCGAAATGGGCTTAAAAGATACCTTGAAGTGTCTACTACAAATACCCAAAAGGTTGGGGCTCAAAAATAATTTTTAAAATTTTTACGATTTTTTCTCGAAGGAAGTCAAAAATAGATTTTCAAAATTTGTGTTCCTAATTCCGACCCCCTCCTTATTTCGGCGGTTAATGATGCAATCTGTTGAAAATTTTTTTGGTTCCTTTCTCACAGATAAATTCTCGACAGAAATTCAAAATCCCTCGACGAGATGGAGAAACACCGAAATCATACTCAAATTTAGCACTAAAAAAGTCAGAAATATCAAAATCTAAAATGCAGGAAAAAATTGTTAAATTGGCCGCAAGTGATATTTCAATTGAATACTCATTATTGTGACCTTCCAGGAGAAAACCGACCTCGGTCCGAAAAAAAAATTGAAATAAAAAGTTTCCCAATCAGTCCAAAACCATGATTATCATTTGTTTTGGATTGATTGGGACACTTTTTTTTTCATTTTTTTTTTGGACCGAAGGTCGGTTTTCTCCTGGTGTCAACGAAATGAAATATACGTGGCCATCAAAACCTAAATATACTTGGCTGTTATCAATATAATCTAAATTATCTGTTGTATTATTTCGAAAATAAACATTCGATTTCTGGCTTTCTTATCTGAGTATTCTCTACAAGTTTTTATGGTACTCTCTAAATCTGAATCAGTCAAAAAACTGAAAATTCACTGATTAAACAGCGAAAAGTGTGCAACTACTAATCAGTGAAATTTCAGTGAAAAATAATTACTGATTCAATTAGTGAATTTTCATTTTAGAATCAGTAATTTTTTTTCAAGTACTGAAATGAATCAGTAAAAATTAAAATTTACTAATTCAATCAGTGAATAATTACTGATTCAATCAGTGATTACTTACTGATTCAATCCGTAAATTAAAATGTTTACTGATTCGATCAGTAAATTACAATTTTTACCGATTCAAAAATGAAAATTCACTGATTGAATCGGTAAAATTTTCACTGATTTCTTCAGTTGCACACTTTTGTCTTTTTAATCAGTGAATTTTGACTGATTCAAGTTTAGAGAGTAGCAGAGCGTGAATTACTCTAATCCTAATCTTATTTTACAGGCGCTATGGGTTTGGAAGATATTGAGGACAATAAAAGTATTATTTGATGTGATGAAATTTATATTGACGATGGTGTAAAGTGTTATTTGGAAGAAAATTTTTACGTAGACTTAGATTTATTTATTTAAAAAAAAAAAAAAAAATTACGGGTAGTATAAAATAAAATTATAAAAATATATGGTTATGAATATGTAAAGAATATGCGGCCACCGAAAGTCGATAATAAATTTAATCAATTGTAATGTTCCATCATCAAAATAAACATTCATTCGTTCCTTGGCTCTCAAATTGATCTTATATTTTCTTTTAGATTGTTGAGTTATTATATTTTATTTTACCTGGAAGGTCACATATACACAAATGATAAATACTGAAAAATGTTGCTCAACACAAAAAACCGATTTTCTGCAAAAATCATGCTTAATTAAAAAAAAGAATAGAACGTAATTGGTGGAATAAGAAATGTTTCCTATAGAATATAATTCATTTTAATGTAGGAGGCATCGTTTTATATTTTGAAATATTTCCAATAAAAATCTAAAAGTGGAATTTTGAACTCAGAATTATTGAAATATCTCAAAAAAAACTACGTCTTTATGTGATGATCGCAAATCCAACGAGAATGGATTTTAAGGCGAAGGAAATGAAAAATTTTGCAAAATAAACAACACTGCGAAGACAGTGAAAAAATCTTAGGCTGCTTGCAAAATAGCTAAATTTTGTATTTTCTGATTATTTCAGACTAATCAACAAAATTTTGAATTCTTTTCAAATTTTGGCACCCAACAGACATCTTGCTGATTTCAATGAAAATTATTTCACCAATTTGAAAAAGGAAAATTTCACCCAAAATTTTGAAAGTGATCAAGTTTTCGAAAAAGGTGAAGTTTTTTTTCGAAAAATCATGTTTGAAAAGTAAAAAAATGGATGATTATGTGTAAGTGAAGACATGTGAAATAAAGTGAATACTTTTCACACAATTTTTTTTTTTCGTCTAATAAGTATTATTAGCCAGGTAATGTTATCATAATTTTAGCATCAGACAGTTGTGGTCACATCAAATGGATTTTACTGTACATAGATTATTTTCACGAGTTTTCAATTTCGAATGAATGCATTAGCAGTATTAACGGAAATGGGGATGCATTGAAAGTCGCTTTGATAACAAATAGCAAAGATGACCTTTGTTTCCTCGTTATATCTTCTTCAAAGTTATAGATCTTTCGAATAATTATGATGCGCAAATACAAATTAATAGTACCTAATTATAACTTCATGAATTATGTAAATCAACGTCCCCTTATATCGCACCATCGCATCGCGTTCAACTCTTCACCTACATCAACGGCGATTGCACTTGCTTTAACGTTTCAAAGTTTCGAAAATACTTGTTTCAAGAAAATAATTTTCATTAATTTTTCCAGTCGAATAATCAAGTAAACTGATGGATACATATTACACATCAAAAATTATTGTTCGAAAAAATGTCGTCCCAATATCAAATGTATCGACCACTAGATTCTAAGTATTGACAAGAAATGAAGACCAAAATACGTAGAAAAAAAAAAATCAAATCTCAAATAATTTTTGAAAGGTAAAAAAATTTTTAGACTGTGCAGACCTGCTTATAGAAGATAGGAGAGGTAACGAACCTTCCATATTCCACTTTTTTTTTTCATTTTTGTGCTCAATTTTTGATATTGTAAGAAACAAAATTTAATGAAAGTGGTAGAAATTCAAAATTATTGATTGAGAAAGTCAAGTCAGCCATGGATAGATAGATTTCATCCTCATGTATGGTCTCAAAGTGCTTTTTGATTGAGAATTTTAAACTTAGGGAAATTAGTTTAGATACGCGCCATTTTTCACTTCTCAATTTTTTTCAATTTTTGACATTAGCAGTGTGGATTTCTATAAGAAACCCGTAAAAATCGTCTTAGTTTTGAATTTGTGAATCAGATAGCTAAAATGTGAGACGTCGTGTGATAAAGGACCTCAAGGTGAATAAAAATTGGATAAAAAATTTGCCTGATTCACCTGGAGAGCAATTTTTTAATGCGAATCATGGAAAATCTAGCATTCGATTTTTTTTTTTACCATACGGCCCCCTTATTGCACAACACCTCACAAATAGTTTCTAGAATTCGGATAAAAAAAAATATATGGAAAAAAAATTCAATACCACAATATTCCCAATTTCACAGGGAAAACCTCACTCAACGCAACGAATGTATGAACTGCACTCAAAAATTCAAATACGATTCTCAAAGGTACAAACTCACTTTTACTAGCCCACAGAACTCCATTACGCAGAGCCGTCAGATACCTTTGCATCAGCGAACTACATCTCGAATCGATGAGCTCGCCTCCAGGTATATTTTCCGGAGACCACCTAAGCACGTTGAAAATTCTGGTCAGCCAAACGACATCGGAAGCGGTGACGTTGGAAAAAGGCACACCAGAATCGACCTTTGCAAACATCGCATCAATCAGACCCATACTTTTGGGCGGAACTCTCTGAATGTTGTTGGGTTTTTCGCCGATGCCACCGATTCCTTGATCATTTTGGAAAACTTTATCGTCGGGGATGTTCGAATCAAAGGCTCTTTTGAGATTATCATTGCTACCGATACTGCTATCGCTGCCACCGCCTTCGGAGGATTTTTCGTTAAAAGACGAGTCGTCGGATACGTAATGTATATCGGAGTCTTCTTTGGTTGTGGTTTCTTCGACGACGCAATTGATTGAGCTCAGATACGCGAACGAAACTAGTAATATCAACACGCACTTGGATGGTTTCATGATGATGCCGGCGATAAAAATCAAAAAAATAAGGGTGAGATGAACTACCGCACGAAAATACCCCGACACATACCTTTGAATGAGCAGAAAGCCGGAAGAAAGAGCTGGCTCGAAAATACGATCGCGAAAAAATCAAACAAGAGACTGCGACCGATCACAAGCAAGATTAAGCACAAATCACGTAAACCGAATTACGATAGCACTGTAAATACGCGCGCACGTCGGTTCAAAAAAAAATGATCGAGATGATGGATGAAAGCCAATTGTACCGTCGTGGTTGTGGATTCGGCGGCCTTCGAGAGCCGTCTTCTCGATTTACATGATGGCTGTGCAGCGCAGAGCACCCCGAGTGGCTGGGATTCGTTTACGTATGTGGATGTGGATGTACTGCAACGCAACCGGCAGCACCTTTCACCTGACTACGATCCGTGCTTAGCTGTTCACCGAGTACCGACGAATGTGCTCTCGGCTGTGTGGCTGTACGCCGCATCGGTCCACTCTCAAGTCGAGTCTCGGCCCCGATCCCGATTTATTTCAGGTTTAAATGAAAGCGAAACCGACGTGTGTACGACGCGACCTATACACCATACAGCGTGTCTGAAAAGTCGCAGAGGCAGCAGTCAACTACGAGTAATTCCGGCAAGTGCGAATCTCATAATATGGTCGCGATACGCGACGCCTTCGAATCGAAGCTTTCTTCGAATCGTAATTTTTAAAGGCTTAGTGGGAACTGGTTCGGAAACGTAAACTGGTTCTAAAAGCTGGAATTTTTGTTTTGAATCGTTGGTGGGTGGTGGTATGTGGTAGTTATGTAGTCTGTGAGGCGAACTGAACGACGATCCGAAAGTAAATTTGACTGCAACTTTTTCTTGGGCTCTTCGTTTTTCTAGCATTTTTCTTTTTTAGTGGCTCATACTGAATTTTAACTTGATCTGGCTCTCAGAAACAAAGATATGTAGGGGGGTGACTTATTATCTACCTGAATGAGATTTTCAGTATTCAGGTGGGAAAATTCAAAATTCTTACCCACGAGTTGAGGAAATTGAACAGCTGTACATCTACTTTTCTTTGGTGGACAATTTAACAAACGATCACTTTCAACGAGATTTACCGTTTTTATACTCAATATTTTCCCAAGTTGGATAAATTTTCATGAAAATTTTCACAATATTATTTTCTCAATTGAAAAAATTGTTGTTTTCATTAGAGGCAGGGCATAGGAGTCGACTCCGAAGTCGGAGTCAAACTGTCTCCAAATTGACTCTTGACTCCGGAGCCAGGAGTCAAGGTCTGAAATTGACTCCGGAGTCGAACCGGAGTCGGAGTCAATTTGGAGTCAGTTGGACTCCGACTCCTATGTTCTAATCACAATATTCAGGGCAAGGCATAGGAGTCGGAGTCGAACTGACTCCAAATTTGACTCCGACTCCGGCTCGACTCCAGAGTCAGGACTCAAGGTCTGAAATTGACTCCGGAGTCAAGCTGGAGTCAGGAGTCAACTTTTTTGCTGACTCCTATGCCTTGCCTAGAGGTAAAAACTTTTATATTTTCTCATATTGAAATAAAATTGTTATAAGCTGAAGAAAATCAAAAAATTTCAAATAATTGCGAAATATGCGATCGCTCGTATTCTCTGTAACCAACTTTTAAAACCAGTAACGATGATATTATTTACTGAAAAAAATTTAGTTACAAAAATATGGGCTCATTTTATCCAGAAAATTATAAATTTCATCAAAAAATAATACATAGTAGGAATATTTGTAGTATGCAATGAGGGAGATGAAGTGATTTTCGACGAAAATCATTGATCTCCTGAGTTGCATACGATATTTTTTGTTGTAGTGTGAGTAAAAGGCGAGTCTGAGCACTCGAGCGATTCGCGAGTGTGAGTAAAAGCGCACTTTCACTCACACTACAACGAAAATAAATTTTACCCCCTCCCCCCAAAAAAAGATACCCGATCACAATTCACAAAATTGACAAAATTCATTCTGAAAAAAAAATTTTTATTTTAAAAAATTACAGAATTTAACACAAAATTAATATAATTCATTGCATGAAAATAAATTTTACCAATTTTTCAATAAATATTATTATTTTAGAATAAAAAACAATTTTGTGAATTGGGATTGGTTATCATTTTTTTTTTTTTGGGGGGGGGGGGGATAATTTCACTTTTTTCAAATGAAATTAATTTAGTAACTTCACCATTCCTTCGATTGTAAAAATTTTATTATTGCATGTTTTTTTTTTTTTTGTAGTATACCTACGTAAGCTCTTTCTATAATTCAAAATTTTGGTAAAATTGAACGAAATTCCCTCTCTTCTTGGTTGCTTTTGCTCAAACACACGTTTACAAAAAACAATTTAATACCTACTTACTTTGGGAATAGGCCTAGATTGAACGTCTATTCATATATCTATGCACCTACTAACATTTTAAAATTAAAATTCAAAATATAATTAAATTTCATAAATCGAAAAAAATTTAATTAAAATTCAAACATTTTTCGTTCTTCTTTCAAATAAATGGTTATAATTTACCTATAGAATCAACATTCATCTATTCATCATTATTTGATATAATGATTCATTAATTTATAATTTAAATTCTGAAGATTTCAATTTTTCTAATTTTAAATTCAGTTGGTATCAATTATCTATGCATAAAATACCAGTTTCTTATTCGTTTAGATCAGGCCAAATCCAAAAGGAAATGAAAAGTCATCGATCCGAATCCAATTTTGAGCCGGGCAACGCTAAAAGCTAAAATTGAATTCCCTACCTTCATCTTGGAAGGAAAAAATCAATCAATCATACTCGAATTATTTCAAATACACTCAACACAAACAATTAAAAATAAAACAGCGAAAACGTAATTTCAATGAATCCACTGCCAGTACCTGCTTCATTTTTCTCGCATATAACGTAGGTATGTACTTACACGTTTGAGGGAAATTGATTAACCAAAAAATATCGAAACCTTAGGGATTCGGGTAAGGGAAGATGACTTTATAATTTCCAGAGGTCATTAAAGAACAAGGACTCCTGCGAGGGGCGGAGAATTTCGGACACAAAGTTGACGATGACTTGCACGCTATTTTCTATCTTGCGGAAGATCTGCTGGTAGCACCGAAAACGTTCAGAATAAGGAGGAAAAAAAACATAATCAAGAAAAAAGGAAAAAAAAGTTTCGTTTCTTGAATATTTGCAGAAATGGGTTGTTTTTTCTCGAAATCAGAGTCGAAATTCATCGATAATGCAAGCATCACATCACATCCATTCTGAAAAATCGTCATTCAATACTCAAGAAAAAAAAGAGATGAAGTTTCTTTTTCAGCACAGTCTAGTAAGGAAGCGATTAAAACCATTTTTGAAGAAAAAGGCGAAAAAATGAGACTCATCCAACAGCAAACCATTCTCAAGATTTTTTTTCATCCGAGGTTAAACCGGGGTTGATGACCTGCCCCACAACCCGCAAACTGGAAATTTTTTAGGTTGAATTTTTCCTTGAAAGTTTAGAATTTTTTCTACATCTGGAGGTCGAGAAAAAAAATAGACTAAGACCAATCTATCTTAAGATTTATCGAATTATTCGAACAAGTAAGTGAGTTTTTTTCACATCGGAATTGAATTTTGGTTCATTTTTCGTGGAATTTTCAATTAACAAATTAACCTCATATTGAATTTCCGATTAAAAAATTGAAAGCCCATAACAATAATTGGAAGAAATTTATAAATTCAATTTTTTTTTCTGACTAGTCTTCCGAAACGTCATCTTTCGAGTGCTATTCATTTCGATTTTCAAAACGAAAATTTTGTTTTTTCGGTTCACCCAAGTAACCCTTCAGGATCAGCTTTCAAATCGATCCTCATTGGCCAATTTTTTGATCGCGCAATTCGAAACGGAGAAGGAAATACTCTAGTTCATTTCACTCTGATTAATACCTGTACAAGTAATCGCTTCGGTCCGCCGCATCGCTCGCGTAACTTGCCATCACGTGTTTATATGGCATCAACCAGTGGTCAACCTGTTATCGTCGCGCCACACTGCAACTAGAATACACGTGAGAAATTCACGTGGGCTTTCAGCACCAGCGTGTACTTGTAGACCAATACGAAAATCAACATTGATAATGAATGGCGATAAATCATTTTTTTTTCTATTTTCCTTCGGTATTATCGTCCATCGGGAAGGTCGATTATATTTTAAGTACGAACTGCATCAATATGTAGTGTGTTCCATTACAATTTACAAGGCCTTCGAGCCACGTCGTCTAGGTGTACGAGGTACTTCTACCTATTCATTAAAATCACACTAAAGGAACAAAATCGAACTAGTTCTTTTTTCTCTCTTCTCGTCTCAATCCAACCAGGGCGAGTTTAATGTCATTCGACTCGAAAGCGCAGCTACATTATATGATGGTTAATTGCGCTTGTAATGGCCAGGTAAATAGCTCAAGGAACAGTTCACGGTTTTGAGCTACTCCTCAAACGGGTTGAATGATACAATGGTGCCAAGAATCTACGATAGCGATACCGAGTATTTGATATTTACTATTTTGAACGATCGAGATTTTTTTTCACTCGGACCCTTAAAAGAGAGGTAAAAGCACCAAGTTTATCTCTAATAAAACATGGTTTTAATAATAAAATAAAATACCCAATAAAAACATAGAACTTGATCATTTGATTTCTCATAGATAATTTCGAGGTGCAAAAATAATATCAAATTTAGATTTAGCACCCTTGAAAATGTTGATTATGACATCCATTCCAATCTAAATATAGACCTATTTTAAATTTCTGACCCTTTCACTCCCTTCTTTTAGAGTCCTGGAAAGAAAATAATATCAAATTTGGATACCATATAGCATCTTTAAAAATGTAGATCTAGACACCCATGTCTCATATCAGCTTTTTGACATTTTTGACTTTTTCACTCCATCCGCAGGGTGTCTTAGCAAATCTTCAAAACCCCAAAACGGGACCGAATGCAGTTGTTTAATTTCGCATTACTATCAAAATTGTCGTATCATTTTAGAAATATGTGTACTCGATTCCCTGATCCCAACGTTGAGGTACGTTTTACTATTACCTAATATTTTCTGATTGAGACGTATAATTTAATCCAGATTCATTACAGCTGAAGCCGGGCATCCCTGCGACTCTGCACATCGGGGATGTGCAGAAGGGTGTAATGGAAGCAGGGGGAAACATTCCGTATGATCGTCTACCCCAACGAATTCTAGTCATCATTCAATCGGTAGACGCGGGTGAGGTTAAGGTAGTAGCGCCGCTCTATCCCAAACTACCCTCCATCAGTGTTACGTATAACCGGCTGCTTAAGGAAGATAGAAAATTAACAAAACGACTGCCGCAATATAAATTTCTGGAACAATGGGTAAGCGACAAAGCTTTGATATTCCGTTTGCGGCGATTTGTTTCTAAAAGTTTGTTTTCTTTTTCAGAAAACATATCTCGAAACTAAACCTCCGCTCTGCACCTTACAGGAGGAATTGGCGCGACGTATGAAGGACATTGAAGATGAGGAAGAAGCAGCGGAGAGGGGGGCGGCGGCGGCAGAGAATGCTGAAACAGAAAATGAATTAGATGCCACGCAAGTACAGTAAGTTGTTCATGAACAAGTACAAACGGTTTCCATTTTTTCCAAAAACGGTTCCAAACGGTTTTGAAACGGTTCATTTTACGTAGTCGTTTTGAAACGGTTTGTATTTTTTATGAAATGAAATGGTCCGTTTTAAAACCGTTTGGAACCGTTTTTGGAAAAATCAATAAAAATGCAAACCGTTTTCAAACGGTATTAAAACGATTTCCTTTGGTTCGCCTAATTCAGGAACCGTTTGAAAACGGTGTTAAAACGGTTTCCATTTTTTTTTATTTTTCCAAAAACGGTTTCAAACGGTTTTTAATTACAAAACCGTTTGGAACCGTTTTTGGAAATTTGAAGTTCGATCTCATATCTCAACTAAATTCGGTTTCACCCGCAGTACTCCAGAAGAACCGGCGATCGACGACCTTCTCCATCTGACCATTGAACAGCGGGCGCAATTATGCGCCCGCGTTCAGGTGAAGAGTATGGAGGAAAATATGACGGATCATCAGACACAGCTACTGCGCGAACACTATCGGTCATTGTATTCGGTCAACGGTGACTTTCACGCATCCGCGCAATCCCTTTACTACGACCTTATGGCCAAGTAAGTTACAGATGAGCATAAATCAGTTTTTGGATCATGTTTTAATTTTTTTTTCTTTATTTTTGTTCCTTAATTACAACACAGTAATTTCATGGTAATTTCAATTTTTCATTTCTTGTGTCAGTGCTCAGTGATTATTAATTTGAAGTGGAGAAAGCTAAAAAAAAACAATACTCACAGAAGTTGAATTTTCTGCAATTCTGCGAGTGCGAATCTTAATTTTGACTTCGATTTACAATATTCAATTTTCAAAGACATAATTATTTTACTTTTGCAATTAATTATTTAATATCATGCCGCGGGTAAGAGATAAAGTGCACACTTATTATCGACTTCAAAAAGGGTCGAAAGGAGAAGAAGAAAGTTCATGTCTAGTTTTTAAAAATGATTTGAGAGGTTACGAAAATCAACTCGAATCGGAAATTTATGGCGATAATACAGATACCAATTGGAAGATCAAAAGTCGACAGGTTGAGCTGGAAAAACACTTTCCACTATGTGAGAACCAAACTCAGATTTTCAGCTTTGGTTCTCAAGAACTGTTCTTCAATGTTCTTAACGTTCTTTACCGTTTTTCAAAAGAACGGTTCTCAGGTTCGGTTTTCAAGAACTGTTCTTTTGAAGAATGGTTCTTAGGTTCGGTTCTCAAGAACCGTTTTTGAATTCTGAAAAGTTCAGTTCGGTTCTCAGAAACCATTCTTTCAAAAACCCGTTCTTAGGTGCGGTTCTCAAGAACCGTTTATCAGAAAAACCGTTCTGAACGGTTCCAACGGTTCTTTTCGGTCCGTTCTGTTGGTTCTGAAAGCCCTGGGTGGCACCCTTGGTAAGTTTGATATTTTTATTTTCATCTTTTTTCAATTCTGAACGTATTGATAGATACATTGAATAGGTATGCCTAGTTTTAGTTTTGGCGTTTGTTTTCAATTTTTATTTTCCCCTTTTTATTTTCGATTTTTAGTTTACCTTTAATTTACGTTTACGTTTATTTTGGGGCAGAAGTTTTGATACCTACCTATGAATCGACCCGGTAGAAAGTACCAAGCTTTTGATAGATCACCTATTTGCTGTTGAAATCCATCGATTTTCATACTCAACTTGTTGATCAATTCTTTTTATATTTTGTGTGTCTTCTAACGCGTTTGTGACGTTTTATCGCGAGATAATTTTGAGCTTAAACTCTTTTGAAAATTTATTTTCAAAATAAAGTGTATTGTTATCGTGTATGATCGAAGTATGCGAGCTAGAGAAAATCTTGATAGAAAAGTACAGTCGTCAGAAGTCAAAGATGAGTGACAGAAGAAAAAAGAAGTCCCCACGTAAATCTGCATACCACAAGGACCTCTCGACCCAAAACAGGACCAACAGGACCTGTTGGACACCCAGACACCCTGATCCTTTCAGGATTCTGGAGCAAAAAATGACATCAAATTTGAATGCAACTTGCAGCACCCTTGAAGATGTAGATTTAGACGCTAAAGGTGGGTCCGAAAAACAAACTTTCGATACTTGAAAAGAATGCTCGTGCAAAAGTTGTTGTCTGAGGAGACTGGAAAAATTAAATGAAATTTAAAAATTTCAAAATCAATTTATATCTTCCGATCACGCAAGAGCCTTCAATTCTTGAAAAATTATCAAAAATTCAAAATTTCAAACATTTCGAAAAAATTAAAAATTGAACAAAATAAATTTTGAAGCTTATTTTTTTAGTGACCATATGGACCAGAGAGCACTTTTTTTTTGTAAAAATCAGGTTTTGTAATTTTTTTCGATTTTTCCTCAGTGAAAAAATGGCAAAAATTCAAAAAATCTATAAAACACGGATTTTTTCAAAATAAATTGTACTTTTTGGTTTATATAGTCACTAAATAGTTAGCTTTAAAACTAAAATATTTAAAAATACTGAATTTTTGCCAACCTTTGAAAATTTTAATGCCAAATACACGATCAGAAGATATGAATCGATTTTGAATTTTCTCTTCTTTTTTTCCAAGTCTCATCAGCCAACAACCTTTGCGTATGTTTTTGAAAATCAAAAATATGGTTTTTTCGGCCCACCCTATTGTACACTTAGATCAGCTCTTAAATTTTTGGCCTTTTTCAATCCCTCCTCTCAGGATCCTGGTGCGAAAATGACATCAAATGTGGGTTCAGCACATCTGAAAATGCAGCAGATTTGGGAATCCATATCAATATCATGTCATATCCGATATTTTGACCCTTTTCACTCCTTCCTCCCCAAGAGTCTTGGAAGAAACATATCAAATTCGGATTCAGCATTCTTGTAAATGTAGATTTGGATACCCATTTCAATTTTGGATCTTGACTGGATTTTTTCCACCTTAATTACCTAATAAGCCTACTGCGGTTCAGTGACATTTTATATCCGATTTTATGATCGAATTTTTTCTTCGTTATTTCTAACAAAGTAGATCTTAATCCGGTTCTGGTCCCTCAAGTTAGGTTAGATCATTCTCAGAAGTGGCCCATATCGTAAATACTTCCTTATCTGATTTAATCGAACATGCAGCGGAGATCTCTGGGCAACATTATTAGAAAAAAATACAAAGACAGACAAAAATTTTATGGAATGAACGTTTTCCAATCCAGATTTATGTACTTTCCAGAGTTTCTCATTCTAATTGATGAAATTTATGAAAAAAGAAATTAATTTTTTGAAGAAAAAGAAGAGATTTCGATACCTAAATCGAAATGATTGAATGGTATTCTAATTTGCTTCGACTCGTTTTTCATTTTTTTTTTTTTTTTGCATATTATAGGAGGCTATTATAATTTACGATGTAACTCGCGTCTCGTGTCGTCACTGTACTACTCGTACACGCCTCGTTGTCGTTATCATGGTTATTATACCGTTAAACTGATTAATTACCTTGAACATTTGACACAAGCCTACGACATATTTTAATGAAGACAACAAACACGTACATTTTTCTCGAAAAAATAATATAAGGTGTCCGGCTTCTTTACGATGCAGGAGAAGGAGGGGAATAAAACCAGATCAAATGTCTTCATCGTAAGAATATTTCGTACAAATACGAATAATGCCATCATTCAGAATCACTGATTTGAAAAAAAAAAAGAAATGACAAAACCGTTGCCAATTTTCATCACCGTGGTTCGACTGGTTCGAAAGGAGGGGGGAAGGGTGAAAAAAAATTGACAAGATTTGAGAATACCCGCAGCGGTACGATTACGAGAGTCGAACTGTTAGCGTTTGTTTGTTGGTAAGCGATTAATTTGAATATTAAAATGAAGCAACCGATTACAATTGAAACCGAAACTCGTCGAACAATACGTATTTATATAAGATTTGCAGCCGAATTTTATTTATATTCGTATGCAACGCAAGTACATACGTATATATAAGCGAAACATGTAGGTACTTATGATTGTATTGTGTATAGGTCTCTACTCGTATTCAACGAGGTTTTTTTACGAGTACTTATGATTTCGTCAGTCGTCATCGATCAAAAAGGCATAATCAGGTCTTCGTACGATTCTTTAAGCCTGTCCAATAAATTGAAACAGAATGTATTTTCGTTTCAGTCGCAATCTGATTCGAGTATCTAGCTGGCATACCGTTTAAACGGATGAACTGATGAAATAATCGGCGAGATATTGATCAAATCACCAAATAATGGACCGTTTTTATTGTCGATTTATGGCGAAAAATTGCATACGAAAGTCGTATAGCTGTTGGCGAATTATAGAAGTGAGTGTACAAATACGTGAGTCTGGATATGCAGGAATCACCTATAGGAGCCAAAAATTGATTTTTGAGATGACACTGATTTTGGGTCTTCTAGTAGTGAGATAGAATCGGGGGGGGGGGGCAACTTCAACTCAAAAAACAATTTTTTACACCCAAGGGTGGTTCAGTGTAATCCTGACAACTCGATGGGTTTTTTAGTCACGGAAAAGGAATTACCTGGAGGCGATCAAGGATCACGAAACTTGGAGGAAAGTTGAGAGGCCCCACAGATGATAGTGAAATCCTGACAAAATCACATCTTTCTTAGGTACAGGAGACGACATGAAAATCGTTGGAAAAATTTAGAAAAAAGGGCTATTGAACTAAACAATGTGGTTTTTTTTGTCAATCTTTCATAATTTATTTGAACTGGGCATTTTGTGTTTTAGCCGTTTTCAACTTTTCATGGATGTGCATCATTTGAATGAATTTCTCGAAACTGGTTCAGAAATACAGCCTGAAATATCAACAGAAAACCTGTGAAACAAAGTCAAAGTCACCCTTGAAAACAAAACGCCGATTAAGCCGATAAGAACTCCATCGAAAAAAAAAACGACCAAAACGAACTCCTTCCTCATCGCTCAAAAAGAAAACCAGCAAAACATCACACCGAAGAAACCTCACATTGTCAATAAAAAACATTACCTGCAACAATTTTGAGTGTAAGTATGCTCAAAAATTTTAAAAATTATCATTTTCATGTCAATTACTACATCAAAGGACAGACATGCAAGTCGATTAACACAATTTTTGGCAATTTTTCTGCTAATGGAAAATGTTTGTAATTGTTTTTTTTTTTCGTAAGGTCCCAGCTCCTCTTTTCCCTCATGAAGTTCTAAGGAAAAATATGATAAATGATGAAATTTTTGCCAGCATCATTTAAAAATCACAAGCTTTTTTCAACACTTCTCAAAATGTTCTTCCTAATCGCTGCGCATTCATCACGAACCAAATCGCGAACTTCGATACCCCTAAACCTTTTAGGTGTCCTCATGGCCTGGATAAGTAGTTGTCTCAGGTGGCTGAGTCTGAGGGACGATAAAAATATTCAATCTGAAGAGGTGTCCCCATAATGAAAAATTGCACGCGTTGAGATTCGGCGTTTTGGGGGCCGCGAAGGAGAAATATTCTCGAAATGATTCTAGTGTCAAACATCTTCTTTGAAAAAAAAAAAAGAAGAATAGTTTCAATGCAAAAAGGAGTAGGTACGATCTTTTGCTAATATACGCTAAATATTACAATTTGAACTTGGTAAGTTTTTCTTTTTAAAATTTTCTAAATTCATAACAATCAATTTCATTTCATTTCCTTACAGATGATCCATTAACTCTCCATCAAATTTTGTTATTTTTCAGGCTAATAAGGTACCTTTTAGAAATTAGAAAACCCCGCCAAAATTCGAAAAATGCACTTCAGCGCCTGAAATTTTGGTTACAGGGTCCTCTCATGATGTACTTTCGATTAATTTTTGTTGCAACTCGAAATTTTACTTCGAGTTGGGATACCTCCCTTTTGTAAACCGTGAACTCAATTTTTTGCCCATTTTAATGTTGATTAAAATTATTTTAAAAATATTGTTTATATCTGAATTTTGAAGATGTTTTAGTACTGACTCTTCCTCCTCCACCCAGTTACCTACCAACAATCAATTTACATGATTCATCCTTTTCTTTTCCCACGACTTCAAGGGGGGAGGGGTGTACGTGTTAAAGTTGATGAATTGAGCTAAAATTTTTTCACATAATGCTGGGATGTAGTCTAACAAATTTCAGCCTTGGCTGCATAGTATTTCAAAACTTGAAAAGGTACATGAAATACGTCCAAAAAGTAAGACTTGTTGATGAAAAAAAAAACAACCACACACGTCCCCGTATGGAATAGAAATCAAAAAAATTTTCAGATATACTTATTAATTTTTCTGACTTTTTCAGATTTTTCAGAAAATGGCAAAAACACACGTCGTCTCATTCTTCAATTTCGCAGGAACGAACCGAAGTTAACTCAATGAAGCGAATCGACAAAAATGATTTTTTTTCAATTTTCCAAACCAAAATTGAAAAAATGAAATTTCTTGAAACCGTTTACTTTTTTCAAAATTGTCGCTACAAAAATCCTCGCTGGACCAGCAGTCCTGAAAAAATTGAAAACAAAAAAAAAATATACAATCTTGGAGAAATTTCACCTCGTAAAAACCAACATTCGACTGGCACGAAAAGGAGAGGAACCAAACTCCTCAAGCTGCAAACTACACCTTTTCTTCTTCCCTTTTTCTTCCTGTTTGTCTCATCGCAGCCAAAAAAATATCATTATCAACGTGCCACGCATTGAAACTCGCTATTTTTTGCGAAAATTACGACCGGGCTGTTTCCGATCTGCATTTACTCATTGAATATAAACAGTTGTTAATTTATACGCGTAGGCAGAACAATTGAATTAGCTATTTTTAAAATCTACTTTAGCTCGCCATTTAATCCACACATTTTCAAGGCGACGGCCGTGCGAAGAATACCAAAACTTTGGTCCCAGCTCTTGGTCAAGGTCGACGATGAGACAATCCTTCGTTCGCCGAAAGATTCCCGCCGTCTAACTACCTACGGTAAGATTCAATTATCACACTTGAGTAACAGTCGTTTGTCGATATTACTTCATCTCGGAAGGAAGCAAATGGCTTCCTCTCGCGATTACTTTCGTCGTTTCGTCTCGCCAACATACAAACATTGAGCTGACTGGGAACTTCCGCATCGGGCAAAAGCTGCAGTGCATCAGCAGGCAGCTCAAACATGGTTTTAAATAAATGTAGGTACCTAGGTACTATTGTCAAATTCAATTGTCACATTTCGTTTAGATATCGGTTCTATTGTTGAATTTTACTTCTTTAAAAGAGCTTCTTCAAAGCTGCCATCGTATGTTGAGTAATGTTACGTATTCATTTTAATTGTCGTCGTGTCGATACGACTGCGACGATCGGTGTTCAGGTACAGTGTCCAGATATCCATTATACCACGATAGTAGGTCAAAGTTACCTACGTAGATGTAGAATAATAAACGGCGATTACTTGCATCTCGTACAAAAGCGCAACTGTTAATTATAAGCAGAGAATTAGCGCGCCAGCGGCTATGGCGTTTATTGGTCGCATGCAATTAAAAATTATAGTTTAGTTCGTTTTCGCGATTTACGAATTGTCGCGGTGGTGATTTGAGTTTGCGGCGGAGTAGCATCGGGTACCCGATTCACCGTTATATCGCCGTCGTAATCGTACACGATTGGAGGAGGTATATCCCCGGGTTGTCTGCACGATCGGCATTGTTCGCATTGCTGCGAAGGTGTCGGCGATGGCGGGCACATGCAGTTGTTGCCAGCAGCCCCTGGTCGGGGTGACGTCTCGTGGGCCATGATTTCAGGCGCCAGAGCCGGAGCTCGGCTGCGCATCGGCGAGATCCGCTGATTCATCGGAGCATTGGGCGGATAACAGACGGAGGTTCGGCAGGTTGGAGGACAAGTTGGAGGGCATGTCGGAGGACATGTAGATGGTGGACATGTCGGAATACACGATGTTTGCTGGGGACAAGTTGGCGGGCAAGTTGGTGGACATGTGGGAGGGCAAGGAGGTCCGTAGCCTGTGCTTGGAGGTGGATACTGCATCTGTTGAATAGGCGGTGTGTAAGCTCCTGGCTGAGTTCCGTAGGAACTCGGTACTGTCTTTGCTCCTCCAACCGGAGCCGGGTATCCCTGAGGAACTTGAGGACTGGTTCCGTACCCACTCGGTGGTGGATATTGCGAAGTTCCCGGACTGGTACCAGGCCTGGTTACGGTTCCTTTGGCTCCTTTGGTACCCGGACTGCTTTTGACGCCGCTGGGACTACTTTTAACGCCAGGACTGCTTTTGACGCCCTTGGCTCCGGGACTGCTCTTGGCTGTAATACTTTTTTTCTTTGTGCCACCTTTGGGTGTCGTGCCTTTTTTTGTAGTGCCACCTTTGGCCTGTGCTGGTGATTTCTGCTTGGCGCCTTTGATCGCGGCTTGTTTCTTGCCAGGGCTGCTCTTGGAGCCTCGCGGCGGTACTCGAGCTTTTTTGGCAGCGTGTTGCATTCGAGTCTCATGTAGCATTGAATCTTGTCGAGAATATGGACGCGATCTAGTCGTACGGGTCGGATTTCGCGATTTGGAACGTCCGCCGGTGGTTCGTGTTGTTGATCGGGGCACCGTTCGGGTTCGGCTGGTGGTTGGTTGTGTTCGAGAGCCTGTGCGACGCGGTCTGGAGTCCCGAAGAGGGATCGCCATCTCGATGAAGGGCTCTCGCTGCCGTTTGCCCATTCGATTCCATACTCGGGCTCCGTCTACTGCGCTTTCGCATGCTGATTTGTGGCGGTTTTGGGCGCGGGTTCTGTAATGTTTTAGGAAATTGAAAAAAGGGTTCTTCGTCGAGTTAAACGTGATCTCGTCCATTTTACGAGAAATTTTTTACGTATCGAGGTTTGATCATTTTGTACCAATATGAGCCGATGATAGGTAGGCGGGCGGGCAAATTCGCATTTCTATGGAATTCAATTTTTTTGTAGACAAGCTGTCGAAAAGTACACAGGGTTGGTGGAATTAAACGATTTGCGAGTATGTTGGGATTAGAATGAAGATAATACAAAAGCCAAGAACAGGAATTCTTCGTGAAAGAAATCGATGTTACCTTTTAGTGATTTATTATCAACTCAAACCAAAAATGAAGTCTGGTTTTCAGATTTCGCTTGATGTTTTTTCATAATAACCTGCATTACTTCGAGGATCCGGAGGGAGGGAGTGAGAGAGAGAGAGGATCTAGTTTCCCCCGCTCCAATTCTGAGATTTATGATTAAAGTCCTTCCAGTTCAGACTACAGAAATCATTAAAAAGTGCCACCAGCTACTGCTCCACAATTTTTTGTAAGGTGCTCCGGCGCTGGAATTTTTATACAAATAATTTTGGCTCCAGTTCCAAAAAAAATCGTCCGGGGACCCTCCTCCCTCCGGCTTCGCTCCAGATCTTCAACAGTCCTAGAATTCGAGGGGATTCGCTTCTCTATCGCTCTACCTGAGTGATTTTTCATCAAAGTTTCTCCGACTCCAGCTCCGATTAAATCATCTCCAGCTCATCTTTTTGAAGAGTTGGAAAAAGGATCTTATGATTTTTGAGGATCTGCAAATTTTTTGTGGACCATATAGATTTGAACTCCTCTTCATGCTCAAATTCCACCATCTCTCTTAATTTTACTTCTGTGATTTGTAGATAGGAACGATCAGGTTCAGATGAGAAATGAAGTCAATACTCGAATTCGGGGATGAACTCAATAATCAACGAGCAAAACGCCATTATCATTTTTTTTGTTGCTTGCATTTTTTTCTAGTAATGAGACTTTGAGTCACTTGAAGACCAAACTCAAAATCAGTAAATATTCGAACTCATAGGACTCTCAAAAACCTAAGTAATAAACGTCATGACGCTCGTTTTTTTCGTTTATTTTTAAAATTTGATCGTGTCGAGACGCTGGTGGGTGGGGAGGGGGCTCACCTGCATTGGTATTACCATGAGAAATTGCCTTTTTCACCCCTTGCCCTGTTCCTCGCACCACCTTACCCTCTTGGAAAAACTGAGACATGTCTTCAATTGGCAATTAGAGGTAAAATAATACTGTTTTTTATGATTTTTCTCTTAAAATACCAAATCATCTCGTAAAATGAATAAAATTGTTAATGTCAAAAAAGAGTGTCAGAATGAGCAGTCAAGGTTACAGACTTTTAATCCTTGTTTACTTTGATTTTTATATTTCCAAGTGTGAAGAACTGACGAAGACTTATCAAGCATGCTTGCTAGGATTTAAACCCAGATTTCTTCGATTTGGTCATTTTCACGCAAACATCGCTCAAATTAACCGTTCGAAAAAATTTTCAGCTCCAGCTGGAAACAAAGTAAGTAATCAATAATTTTTTCACTTTTGATGTTTTTCGAGCTAATTCTTGACTATCTTCAGAAACAAACAAAAAAAAAACACCACCATACACACATAGGTACTGGGTACAGGTATGGTTACAACTTCTTATACTATCATCAAATCTCCCCATCGTTGTCGCAGTATTTAGCTGTCGCTTATGAATTTCTCGTACTACAAGGCGGTGATGACGCGCGGCAATCACGACCACCGAAGAGGACGAGTTGTACCTATTTCACTTTCTATTCGAAGCGGATAGCAGCTGAAGCGCACAGCTCACTATCGTACGATAGTCCAAGACTGCCGACAGTCGCTGCCCAATAGGAGCATAATGAATTAAAATACCACCGACGAAAAAAAAAAAAGGTAAAAAAACCCGCACTCGTATGAGTAACTTATAAACCAAAACCTATACTTATACTTGAGTAAACTGTATCTGTAATTCGTATGGTAAACTATATTCAATCCATCGAGTATCTACACATCCGATACTCATTCAAGAAGAGGGAAAAAACGTTAACAACTTTATCAACTACCCAGTACCTATTACTTTCTCTAATCCGAGTCGCGTTCGTCTATTTTTGTTTGGGGAATCGAACAGCTACTCGTTGAACACTACACACTTGGACACAAATGTCGATACATAAATAGGTAGAACTGCAATATGCGAATGAGCGTGTGAGTAGTTTATGGAGATGGACGAACCGCTAACGTAATAGCAATATGTGATTATCGAATATCTTTCTCTCCCGGTGCTTCGTTCACTCTCCTTCTGCCGTCTCCGCATTCATGTAGGTCATCGCTGTCGTTTTCGTTCTGATATAATTCTTTCGTTTTTCTTTATTAATTATCGTTGGAGAATGCAGGCCCGGTGCCTGGTGCGTGAATTCACCAAGCGTGAACGGAATAAACGATTCGAAAACGCACGTGGTCCGGTATCTCTCAAGTCTGCATATGGACGAGAGATGCAGACGTGCTGGGTTTGGTGACCACGAACGCGTGCAAATGCTTTTGCAAAAATCATATCTTTCATTTTCGCATAAGGCGTATTGGCAGTGCCATTTTGCAATTAGAAATCGAACTCTCTAAATTTAAATTGGTAGGTAAAATCAAGTAAAATTCTGCGTTTTCAGTTTCTGAAAAAAAAATTCTTGAATATCTGTGATTTTCACTACTTTCTTGAATATCTGTGATTTTCACTACTTTCTTGAATATCTGTGATTTTCACTACTTTTTTTGTCAGAAAATCACTGATTTCTGCATCAAAAAATTACTGATTTCTGAATTAGAAAAATTACTGATTCCCAAATTAGAAAAATCACTGATTCCTGAATTAGAAAAAACACTGATATCTGAATTAGAAAAATCACTGATTTCTGAAACAGAAAATTACTGATTCCCCAGTTAGAAAAAGCACTGATTTCTGAATTAGAAAAAACACTGATATCTGAATTAGAAAAATCACTGATTTCTGAATCAGAAAATCACTGATTTCTGAATCAGAAAAATCACTGATTTCTGAATCAGAAAAATCACTGATTTCTGAATCAGAAAAATCACTGATTTCTGAATCAGAAAAATCACCAATTTCTGAATTGGAAAAATCACTGATTTCTGAATCAGAAAATCACCGATTCTCCAGTCAAAAAACTTTACTGATTTTTCATTCAGAAAATCACTGATAAATCTCAATCAGAAAATCACTGATAAATCTCAATCAGAAAATTACTTATTTTTCCATATCAGAAAATTACTTATCTTTCCCTATCAGAAAATTACTGATTTTTCCTTATCAGAAAATCACCGATCAATCTAAATCAGAAAATCACTGATTTTTCCCTATCAGAAAATCACGGATAAATGTCAATCGAAAAATTGCAGATTTTGCAGTAAAAAAATCAACAATTTTTCAAATTAAAAAAGTCGGTAAAAATTAAGCTCTATGTAAAATTTTTGAAAATTCATGTTATTTTGTGTTTATTGAGCCAAGTTGGCAAATTTTTTGTATTTTATCGCGAATACATCGTGTACATATACAAATAAGCGTTCAGTTCAAAAGCTTGAAGAAAATTCGAAAATCGGTGAGTAATTGCATACTCTACTTTTTTTCAACTTCTTGAAAGTTGAAAGCACGTCGTGAATGTATTTTCAAAGTTCAAATTTCAAGTTATTAGCTAGAATACTAATTCATGATTTTTCTCAATCAGGAAATGACTGATTTCACAGTAAGAAAATCATTAACATTTTCCCATTAGAAAATCACCAGCACTGGGAGACGCAATGCTAAGCCGCTTCGACATCGGTATTCCGGTTAAGGACAAGGTGAATATTTCTCAACCATATTTTGAGCCACCCATTTGTGCAGCATGAGACGACTTTCCCGTAATTTTTTTCAATTAGAAAATTACCAACCGTTCCAATCAGAAAACCATCGATTTCGCAGAAAAAAATAATCAATTTTTTCAATCCGAAAATCACTGATTTCTCAGTCAAAAAAAATCACTCATTTTTTTCAATTAGAAAATTGGTGATTTTTTCATCAGAAAATCACTGATTTTTCGATCAATTCTCAAATCGTCAGAAAAAACGATAATTTTTCATCACAAAATTCCTAAAAATTGACTGATTTTCAACAAAATTCATCTCACAGATTCATATAGGTAAAATTTCACCAAAGACTAGATTCATAATTCATAACAAGAAGCTATACTTGAATTATTTCCATTTTAAGAGCTTACGAAAGATTGGGTCACTTGACAGGTGCGTTTTTTCGAACATGTTTTTGGTGGTATACCACTTCGCATTGTCGGTTTCTCTGACAATATCGCGAAATATAAAACCCATCTGCGATTACGTTTACATAAAAAGCCTCTGAACACATGTCACTTTTTGGACAAGGTATCTCTTCACCTGTCCGGCTGCTGTGACATCATGTCATTAACGATAATCGTACATGTAAGCGTTGGGTTTACATTGATCATAAATCGCGAAAAAAATACGTTACAAGGTGGACTGGAAACTTGTGAAGAGCTTCAACACGAGACGTTAATAAAATTGCATATCTTTTATTTCAAGGCGATACGTACTTGAAGCTACATCAACACATTGCGATACGGATACAATCGTAACAAGTTATTGCGCCTTCCACAAGTAACACCGTGAACACGACTTGTGAAGCACATGGAGAGAGGAATTGAGAAATGAGCCAGCCCTCAAAAAAGTTCGTCCTGTCGTGTGCCATTCAGTTTCGACTGATGCAGTCGAGGAAGCGATAAGGTTGATTTTGTTATAGAGCGTCACATTATGTAGAAAGGAGTTTAGGAACTTAATAGTCGGCGTTTTCTCAGATCAGACTTTCTTTTGCACAATCGTCAATGTCAGGTTATGAGATATGTGAGATATGTAAGCTTGAAATTTGATTTATAAGGATGTACGGTCATTCAGGTTCAAGACTTGGGTGGAACGCGAAAACTGATTTCCATGATTTCGCCGATTTCTTGATGTGTAACATAGTTAGGGGATTAAAACCTCCCAGAAAAAAAAAAGGCCTCCGAAATGCCCAGCTTATCAGTTCAAGAGCAGAAAACATTTTCAGATTCTAGTTAAATTTTGATTCCTAGAAAAAGAAATACTTAACAGGAAACAAAACCATAGGTAAGCGGTTTTTTTTTGAAAATGCCCAAATTTGGGACCCCCATAAATATTCCAAAAGCTGAACTTACCAATATGGAGGTCTGCTATATCTTTGAAGGCTGCCAAAGGGTTGGCAGACGGGGTAAAAAGGGTAGAAAACGGGAACATTCCTTTTCTGGGTCAGAGGACTTCACAGCGTTGTTCATCGATATATCCATATTTTTTTTTTTTCGAATCAAAGTAAGTTATTATAGGTAGTTTATGTATTTTATTTTTTGTTTTTTATATTTCATTAAACTGGATATGTTCGATTCTCCGGTATCAAGGTTTTTTTTGTGTAGTTTTCCTAATAGGTACATAAAAATATGTAATTTGTGAGAATTTGATCTTTTTGTAAGCAGACAATTTGTCGGCTGATCCTAAATCTAAAGTCTATACTGTATTCAGAAAAAAATAACGGTGGCGCCATTTTTTCCGTTCTCAACCTTTGGAGGGAACTCGTCATATTGTGGCATAATTCAATCCGACCCCTTTATTAATTTTGAGTTTTTTAAATATTATTTCAATTCAAGTTTTTTTTTATTCTTTTCAGGGGTGCGGTGAAGGCATATTTCTGACGAGCAACTCGTCGTTGAAAATTTTGGGGGGGGGCCGTATTAAATTACCAAAAACGAAAAATTAATAAAAGAAATTAACAAAATTTCTAATTTTTAGGATAACAAAGTGAAATAAAAATGAAACTTGAAAATTTTTCATTAAAAAAGACCCCCCTTCCATAATTGGAGAGACCCCCCCCCCAAAAAAAAATCGCCCTCGCTTCGCTCGGGCAAAATCATCACATTTATATTAAGTATATCAGTAGCATAGCCAAGGGGAGATTCAAAGGATCCAGACCTGTCTCTCCAAATCGAAAATTCACGTGGAAAATGCCTTCTTGCAGAATTAAAAAAATCAAATTTTCTCAAAACTTTGCCCTCGCTTCGCTCGGGCACGAACAAAATCACAATTCAAAATTATGAACTAGGTACCTATTCAAGATAATTATGCCAAAACGACTTCCTTCTAATTATTCAAAATAATTCGCATGGAAATTGTTCCAAAATAACATTTTGATCGAAGTCTTATCTCAAAAAATTCTATGCAAATCGTGCATTTTTTTAATGAAAATGATGCGAATTTTGAATTTAGTTTTTTCAGGGGTTGGTGTAGTTGAACTTCAGATTTATCAAAAAATTTGAAACTTCGGACCTTCTCCATGAAAAATTTTAGGCTATGCCATTGGTAATGTATGCAATTATTTAGCAATGCTTCAGGTCTCCCTCCAAAATTTTTTCCCTACAGGGCTTTTTTGTGGGGGGGGGGGGGGGTACTTGAAAAATATTTTAAGGGGGGCCAGCTTGGACAATTGGGGGGGCACTCGTCGTTGACTCAGGGGGTTCACCGCACCCCTGATTCTTTTTCAAAAATTATACTCGTGCGTAGCTTTGTATTGCACTAAGATTGCAGAAAACGTGCGGAATCAGGGTAAAAAAAAAACGCTGTTCAATTTCTGAGAGCATTCAGTGGTCACACCTGCTCGGTAGGCCTTCAGAACACATTCTGAAAATACCAAAGTATCTTCATAGCAAATTGAAATGAAATGTAAAACAACGTTGCAGATATTAATTTCTCACGAGCATAATGTCATTTTTAGAATTTTTTACTCCTTTTTAGAAGCAGACACCTGCTTTCGAACAGTTTTTGCATTTCAGTTGTCCTCCATTTATCAAGTCCATCCACATCCTGTCAATTATCTTCCACGTTTTCTCCTTTCATCAATATTAAAAATTCGACCAATTAATAATATTTTCAGTTCATCGTATTTTCTCTTTTTTTTTTTTCTCAAAAATTCCCAAAAAAAGAAGAGAAAGCCAGGAAGCGAACATGACCTTATCGAATACTCCTCCTTTCATTATTATTTGAATTTTGATCAATCGATATAATTCTCTCAAATTTTCAAAGGTTTTGGATGATTTTTTTTTTCAAATTCCCGAAACAAAAATTCCTCAAAAAAAGAAACAGAGCAAAAAAGCCAAGCAATTATTTTCTCAGCAATTTTGTCATTTGGGATGTGTAAGTCAAGCCAAACGATTGAAAAAAAAACCATCAAATCTTTTTCATGTTGAATAGGGCTCCTCCTTCCATCAATTGAAAATGTGATCGATTGATTGGTATAATTTTTCTCATTTTTTCAAAAGTATCGGATGATCAACTTATTTCTATCAACTCTAAAAAAGGAACAGAGCGAGCCAAATGAAATCATCATTCTTAGCAATTTTGTCATTTTGAATGTTGAAAGCGGACCGAAACAAACTTTCAATCATTTTTTTTGCTCACTCGCCTTAACATTTGAATTATATTTTTTGGCTTCCCTTTTCTCTCATTGAAAATTTGATCAACTGATAATTTTTTTTGAAGTCGCTCAAAAATTTACAGTCAGCTATTCTCAGTTTCACATGAATTGAAAAAGAAAAAAAATAATTGGCGTATATTAATTTTGGTTCTAATGCCATTTTTTTTCCTTTGAAGAGAAGAGAAATTATCATGGTCGGAATGAGTAGTACATTTAAGAGCATCACATTTAGCTTCTCTCTTATGCCTTATCTCGTTTGGATACCGATGACGCGGCGAAAAAAATGTCGCTGCAACTCGCTCCGAAATTCTCGCACGTTTCACCTCGCCATAGCTAATGCACTAATTTAAATCTACGTTTTCGGATTTTTCCAAGATGATGTTGTACTCAGAATTCCAAAAGTTCAAATTCCAGCTCTCCAATAATTTTTCTCCCAATTAAATTTAACCAGCCATTCAAGTCAGCGTCTTTAGATTCATGACACTGGCAACACTGATAATTTTTTCGCGGCGCGGTTGTAAAAATTTGATTTTTGTCCGTCAATTGAAAGCGAGAAACTACTTCAGTGGCATGAACAATAAAGCAGTTATCATCACTTAGATATCACATAATTATTAAATAGGATGCTCGTTGATGCGCAGTGTTCCAATGTAAATTTGCCTTCGATTCGCCCCGATGCTCAATTTTTCGCACTGAACTATTTTTTTTTTGCAAAATTCATGTTCCTTTATTTTTAATTTATTACCATAATATGAATTTCCTTAAATATTTAAATACTTTTTTATTACTTTTTTTATGTTCGTTATCAAGTTATCCGTGGTGCTATGGTTTTGACGAATTAATGCTAAGTAATGTGACTAAATGCCGTTTAAACCCGATGCCCGCTTCGGTATGCGTATTGGAGACCAATGTGAGTATTAGTACCCAATTTTATTCTATTTATTTTAATGTGGGTATTTGCAACTGGGCGGTAGCGCATACTGGTGTAATAGGTACATGAATCGGTTTATGTACAAGCCTACTAGGTACCATTTGCATCGAATATGTGGAGTACTTACACGTACGCATTCAAATTCATAGGTAGATTTAAAAATATCAATCTGTACTTACAACTCACTACCTACGTATTTTTATTAAAACGCAACGGTATCGGATACCTTCAAAGATAAACTATCCATTTGGTCATGCGATAAACGTAAGACCGCGATAAAAGATTCGATCAAACGGCTGATTTGTGTAACGAAAGCAAAAAAAGAAAACATTAAAAATATCATATCGATGAACGAAAAAGTACCTACCTACATTATGCAATCGTTGCATTAGTTCGCGCTTATCCCTCGAAAACTGATTAACTATGAGGCAAGTTGCTTGATCATTCTGAATTCCTCATTAATTAACGAAGTGCCGGTGGTGCGGCGTTAGCCCTAAAATATTTGCAGAAAATGTAATAGAAGAGTAGTTATGCAGAAATGCTACAAATGGAAAAATAAGTAGAAAATTTCAATTTTCTATCAATCATTTGAAAAACCCAGAATTTTGACACCAATGTCGTAATCAGTGACGAAGCGAATGGGGGGGAGGGGAGGAGAACAACTCAACCCTTTCTCCTTGATACAATTCTGTAGGCAAATTCATCTTAAAATGAGAAAAGATGTAAAATTCGACCAAAAATAATATATTTCCAAAAATGATATATTTTTTGGAAAAAACGTTCAATTTTTAGAAATTACAATATTTACAATCTAACTTTAAAATTGCCTATTGATACTAAAATTTTCAAAAACTTCGGCCTCGCTACGCACGGCCTTCATTATTTTTATCTATCTAAATCCTACAAAAAAAAATTTTTGTATTCCTCCTCAAGATCATTTCAACTATTTTTTTTTTTTTTTTTTTCATATTCAAAGTTTGAAACTCAACTTTTTAAAAAGCTTTTGCTTCATCCTATTTCTCATTCAATAAGTACATAACTACTTTTAAAGAAAACGTGGCCAATTTTTTATTCATTGTTTTGTAGCATAGCGCCTTGAACTTGGGTTTCTCAAAAATTTCAAAATTTCTATATTGAATTAAGTATAATTTTACTTGAAATTTTTCATCCTTGCTTCGTTGGGAATAATTCGTAGGTTTTTCAACTACGTTGAAATTGATAAGGGAAAAAGTAATGAAATGAATGAGAAGAGGAAGTGATCAAAAAAATAGTTCGGTCTGCTAATTTGAGCCATCCATTATTGACCTCAAAAAAATCAACCTCCTGTTTTGTGCCTGAATAAATTGGTTTTCAATATTTTCAAAAATTCGGTCAAAAATTGTGAAATTTTACTATTCAGTATTTGAACGTTGGTACGTCATTGCACACTTTGCAACACCATCTTATGGAAAAGCATTTCGCTTCTAATCAATTTTTACATATAAGCGTAACCGAGGAAAACTCAAAAATCTTGAACCCTTCAAACTGCGAAAAAAATGTGGATGTATTTTTTTGTTTTTCAAACCTGACTTATCGAAAAAAAAAATCACCATTGTTTCGCTCGGGCGACATTTTGGTCATTTGGTTTTTTGAAGACCAAAACAAATATAACTCTAAATCTAAATTCGTCTTCAAAAAATTTTATTTTTGGAGTCAGTGAAATGATTTTCATTGGAAATCAATTATTCTTACTGATTTTCGATTTCCAGTTGTTTGAAAAAAATTAACAAGTGTTCAAAGGATCGGTGAAAAATCATTGATTTCCCGTTCAATTCGTTTCACTGAACCAACAAAATAATACCGTAAATGCCGCATATCTGAAACTTATAAAAAATAGAATAAAATTAAATACTGAAATTGTAGCAAGTTACTCAATTTCTCTCTCTCGGTTCTTCTCGAATTTTCAGCTCCTCCCTTGAATAATTTCAGAGCACGCTCAAGATCTTCATCATTCGAAATGACGAATTTTAGCTTCAAAGTTTGAAAAAATCGTGAACTTTGTCGCGTCACCCCCCCCCCCCCCTCAACCAACCAATCAATTGTTTGATATCGAATTTAATAAATTTTGCAGTGCTCCAGCGTAGATCACAATGATACTACAGCTTGTTTATCATTCGTCCAGATGCT
The DNA here is from genome assembly GCA_038380155.1 of Pseudococcus jackbeardsleyi. Taxonomy (NCBI): domain Eukaryota; kingdom Metazoa; phylum Arthropoda; class Insecta; order Hemiptera; family Pseudococcidae; genus Pseudococcus; species Pseudococcus jackbeardsleyi. The sequence continues at coordinate 47,711,233 of CM076238.1, forward strand.
GAGTCACTCGTCAGATGGATATCCAAATAAAGTCAAGTTGCCTAATTTATATGGTAAGTAGAGCTGCGCATATATCCGAATAATTATACGTACACTATTCCAATATGCACGTTCACCATGGTCTGGTAAACCTTGGAAAAATGGACTTGGATTCATAAAAATACACCCAGATGCACCCTGAAAGAAGTTCTACCTTTTTTAATCAAGCAAGCAAGCTTCTCATTTTTTCTCGTCCTTGAACTCAGATTCTAATGTAACTAAAATCATCTTGCGAACAATTGATACAAATCCAGCCAACCACTGCCGAATTAACCTCGATACTCTTTAACTCTGAATCAGTCAAAACCCTGAAAATTCACTGATTAAACAGCGAAAAGTGTGCAACTGTTAATCAGTGAAATTTGGCTGTCAATCAGTGAAAAATTACTGATTCAATTAGTGAATTTTCATTTTTGAATCGGTAATTTTTTTCAAACTACTAAAATTAATCAGTAAAAGTTCAAACAAATTAACTAATTCAATCAGTGAATAATTACTGATCCAATCGGTGATTAATTACTGATCCAATCGGCAAATTAAAATTTTTACTGATTCGATCAGTAAATTAAAATTTTTACAGATTCAAAAATGAAAATTCACTGATTAAATCGGTAAAATTTTTACTGATTTCTTCAGTTGCACACTTTTGTCTTATTAATCAGTGAATTTCAACTGATTCAAATTAAGAGAGTACACTGATTTTTCCAAGTTTTCTTTTCCTTTTTTTTTCAAACCCAAAAATTGTAATTTGAACCAAATTTATTCGACCACAATCTAGTCTGATTTTCAACATTTTCAAAAGCTAAACCGTCCGTCGTGGTCACGCATCAATTTAAACCTATTTGTAATTTTGTAGCCAATAAATAGGTAGGTATACGTGCATACTTACACACATAAGAGTAACTTTTCTAGGAAAAGTGTCGATGCTCATCTTGCAGTTATTCGTTTTTTTTTTTTCACTTACAGTATGGATATATTCGTTAGGATCAGCGTTTTTCATCAGTTTAGCCGGAATATGGGGTTATCTACTACTGCCCCTGATCACCGGGAAATACCGCGACCACGTCATGAACGTACTGGTAGGGCTAAGTTTCGGATCCCTGATAACCTCCTCGCTGTGTCAACTCATTCCAGAGGTAGGTAAGTTTACTGCGTTTACTTTATTACCATTATTACGTACCTATTCGATATCTACACGAAGAAAAAGAATATTTAGCTCGCGTCTACGAGGAATAAAATCAATCGTCTCAAATTTGACACTTGAAAAGAAATTAAAATGGACGAAAAACAGACTCTGCATAATACCTCTTTTCCTTTCCCCTCCCTCAATCCTCCAACTAACCGCAAGAGGATCATTCCGTCAAGGTTTCTTATACTGGCAACTCATGTTCCCGCAAAATACACGTATAATTAGAAAAAATATGAAAGTAAGTAAACTTGGATAATCATCGCAGCTGTGCAGTAATTTCTCGTTCATGATTGGGGGGGGAGAGGAGAGCCCTCCTTTTCGAATAAAAGGAAATCGGTGACCAGGGGAAACATGTGAGACCAAAAAAAAGGTCTTTCAAAATGAAGAGAACAACTTTTTTAGCCTTAGCGGGTTCTCGGACCCCTAAAAAATCTTGAACCTGAAAAAACCTCCCACCAAGGTTTGCTATAAGCTATAAAAGAATTGTTACCCTCTTTTTTCGGATCTCCCAAAATTTAGATTTTCCTCGAATATGAAACTTATCGGTGAAAAATTAGTTCTTGCGGAGCATGCTTTCTATGAAATATTTGAGGACGTCTTTGGGCTTCCAATATACGAAATGCATGAAGAGATGCCGAGGTCCCTTCAGCGTGAATTAGCCGAAAATTATTACACGGAAAAAAAGAAAATGGAGGAAAAAATCTCCCTCCGTGAAATTGGCGAAACATCACATCTTATAAAGGAGATACCCCAACTCGGAGTAAAATTCTGACCCCAAAAAATAAAAATTGCACCATAAAAAAACACCATACACAAAATTTTAAATGCTGAAGTGCATTTCTTGAATTTTGGCCAATTTTAGAAATATTTCAAAATTGCTGAATTGTCTGCAGAACATCAAAATTCAATCAAATCAAGGAAAAAAAAAACTCAAAGTTGGGATATACCCCGTTTTCGACCTGCCGATTCCATTGAAAGAGGTTTTGAGATGTCCAGAATATTTTGGAATTTTCAAGCAGTGGGGTAATATCTCAAAATGGTCAGAGTGAACTTCAGAACCCATAAAATCATTGATTACTCATATTGATGACCTATTTTAATCAATTAAAGCGGAATTTCCCAAAATTGTAACTTTTGAGTTGAATTCGCATTTTTGAGTAGGAATTTTTTGGAAAAAAAATATGGATCGAACTCAGAAATTGCAAATTTTGAAAAATTCTGCTTTAATCGATCGGATAGGTTACCAACATTGGTAATCCTAGATTACATGTGAACTATTTTTATGGGTTTTCCCGAGCACTTCAAAATTCCAAAATTTTCTGCTGGTTCAAAGAATCATGAAACCGTTTCCAAATGATTTGACAGGTCGAAAATAAGATACACACCAATTTTCAGCTTCATTCGTTGATAAGATCAAAGGGTACCCCCGGATAAGATAGGCGAATCGGCCTAAGAGCTACTTTTTGAAATTGACCCCTGGACATTATTAGGGACCCCAAAAAATGATTTTAGGAAATTTTTTCAACTCCTCAACTCACCCCCCTTTACCCCCACCCCCCAAAATAGCGAATTTTCGTCAAAAAATCATATCTCCGAACCTAATGAACCAAAAATTCTGAAATTTATGTGGTGTATACAGGGAGTGGTGACCAATATTTGAGAATTTTTTCAGATTTTTTTTTGCACTGCCTTCTAGCCAAAATTCCACTTTGAAACTTTAAAATCGCCATAACTCTGAAACTAAAAAACATACATTTTTTCTTTTTGGCACAAATATAGTCCTACCATGGTACAATATAATGATATTTTTTTCAGATTTTTCGAGTTGGTAGAACAGACCTAAAAATGCGATTTACTGTTCAAAACCACCAATTTCGCCATTCACGCAACGAAAAATTCTGAAATTATTTATGTGGTGTATACGGGAAGTGGTGACCAATTTTTTTAAAAAATTTCAGAATTTTTTTTGCAGTGCATTCTAGCCAAAACCCCACCCTCAAACTTTGAAAATTGCTCGAATTCCAAAATTAACAGGCAAACATTTGTTCTACTTTTTGAAACTGACCATCGGACATAATTAAGAACACCAAAAAAGTCTTGGGTGCATCTCCCATCTTTCACTTCATTCCCCCCCCCCCAAATACCGGATTTCGTCTAAAAATCTCATCTTGGTACCTATTGAACCGAAATTTTGAAATTTTTCTATGGTGTATAATGTATATGAGGAATGGTAACCAACCATAGTTTGAGAATTTTTTCGGCCTTTTTTGCGCTGCGTTTTAGCCAAAACCTCACTTAATGACTTTATATTTGCTCTACTTTCAAAATTAAAAAACATACCTACCTTTAATTTTCGCTCCTTTCCGGAATTTCATACTCTGAAACCTTAAAATTGAGTAAAAATCTACCCGAAATCCCAAAAATTCATAATGATCAAATGAAAAATGTAGTTTATAGCCCATACAAGCGAATAAAACCCTCATTTCTATCAGTATCGCACCGCTAATTTTCATAGCTCGCATTTTGAAAACTTGGTTTTGCATATACCTATTTACCTAAGGTCGGTTTGGTTCACCGTGGTCACATTGCCCAATTTTAATTTTTCAGATTCTCATCTTGGGAAAAACAGACGAAAAAAATGCACTTTTCTGTTTAAAAATAACCATTTCGTTAATCATACAAACGAAAATGCATACCGTGCAGGTTCAGGAAAGTATCTAAAGTCGGAAAACATACTTAATTTTTCGCTAGAGCCAAAAATATGAAAAATGGGCGATTAATTCTCTTTTTTTTTTGCATTATTAAGCAGTTCAGACCTCTATGATGCTTTAAACATGTTTTTCTCGTTTTTTTGTTTTTTTTTTTGAAAGTCATGATTTTCTCATTTTCAAATACCTCTATCTCACCGAAAAATTGACCTAGGATGCTCACACAAGTCTTAAAATGTACCTCATAGCCTTCCCTCTCATTTAGTCAAAAAACTCATTTTTGAAAAATCCGACTTTAAGTACCTTTTCCCCGCGCCATACACAAATTTTAATATTTATATGGTGAAAACAGAGGGGGTAACAAACTATTGAAAATGTTTTCAATGTTTTTTGTGGTGTATTCCAGCCGAAAAACCAAAAAACGCTTGCCTTTTAAACTTTGAATTTCTCCAGATATACATTCGTTCTTTTTAGTTGTTGTTTAAGAGTGTGTTTTTGGCAAGAATGCATTGCAAAAAACATCTGAAAGAATTCTCAAAAGTTTGTTCCTCTCTCTGTGTCCCTGTTCAAAGGGTGAATTTTGACTCAATTTTAAGGCTTCAGATTATAAAATTCCGGGAAGAAGCTGAATTGAAATTTTGACACCTAATGTCGATTGTCTGACACGGTCACATATTGTCCCAGCTAAACCATATTTGCATAAAAAAAAAGTTGGTATGTATTTTAGTTTTGAAAGTAGAGCAATAATTATAAAATCGTTATGTGAGGTTTTGGCTAAAACGCAGCGCAAAAAAGGCCGAAAAAATTCTCAATATACAGTATACACCATAGAAAAATTTCAAAATTTCGGTTCAATAGGTACCAAGATGAGATTTTTAGACGAAATCCGGTATTTGGGGGGGGGGGAATGAAGTGAAAGATGGGAGATGCACCCAAGACTTTTTTGGTGTTCTTAATTATGTCCGATGGTCAGTTTCAAAAAGTAGAACAAATGTTTGCCTGTTAATTTTGGAATTCGAGCAATTTTCAAAGTTTGAGGGTGGGGTTTTGGCTAGAATGCACTGCAAAAAAAATTCTGAAATTTTTTAAAAAAATTGGTCACCACTTCCCGTATACACCACATAAATAATTTCAGAATTTTTCGTTGCGTGAATGGCGAAATTGGTGGTTTTGAACAGTAAATCGCATTTTTAGATCTGTTCTACCAACTCGAAAAATCTGAAAAAAATATCATTATATTGTACCATGGTAGGACTATATTTGTGCCAAAAAGAAAAAATGTATGTTTTTTAGTTTCAGAGTTATGGCGATTTTAAAGTTTCAAAGTGGAATTTTGGCTAGAAGGCAGTGCAAAAAAAAAATCTGAAAAAATTCTCAAATATTGGTCACCACTCCCTGTATACACCACATAAATTTCAGAATTTTTGGTTCATTAGGTTCGGAGATATGATTTTTTGACGAAAATTCGCTATTTTGGGGGGTGGGGGTAAAGGGGGGTGAGTTGAGGAGTTGAAAAAATTTCCTAAAATCATTTTTTGGGGTCCCTAATAATGTCCAGGGGTCAATTTCAAAAAGTAGCTCTTAGGCCGATTCGCCTATCTTATCCGGGGGTACCCTTTGATACCTATTTTGTAGGCTATGCAATGTTTTTGAAATTTCAAAAATTCACCATCGAGAAACGGACTTCAGCAACGGAGATTTTCGGTATGAAGGTGAAGGTCTCTTTTGGTATACTTTTTAAATTTTACTACGAGTTTGAAGACCTCACTTGCTAGCAGCAGTGGTGTCGAAAAGTTGGGTAGAAAGGGTGATTTGCACCTATCCACCATAACATTTGATACGAGATTTTCGAACATAAAAAGAGCCATTTCTTAGCATTAAAAACTCAATTTTTTCACAGCATCGTCACTTTTTCAGATAACGATGCGAAAAAAAGCACCTGTTTAGTTTCAACCTCATCTCACCAAAAATCCTTCTGGTATTTCAAAGTCTTGCACCTATTCATTGTATTTTTGTGCTCCCCCCCCCCCCAAAAAAAAGAGAGCTTCCGACGCCATACTACATAAATTGGAAAGATCGATACTCCGCCGCTTTCTTGAATGAATAATTTCAAGATGTGATTATGCAAATGTCTAACATACTATGTGCCTCTACATATAAAGCCAAAGGCCGTTAACCATCATTCAAGTTCATTCTTCGCATTCGTTATCTCTACACTGAAGTATAGTACCTATACCCATACAAATATTTAGAAACTAGGAACATTGCGTTTTAGCAAATGTTATCGTCAATTTCACGCGTTGTATTGAGACGACCTTCGCACTCCGATTAAGACGTATGACGTTACACCATTTTCTCTTCTTCCAACCGACCCTCCCACCATTTCTTTCTTTCTTTTCCTCATTCATCGTTCTTTTTTTTTCATAATATAAAACATTCGTGAAATAAAGTTCGAGTACAATCCGAAGTTGGTACGTACATCTCGGACGTAAACAATACCTACACATTTGGTGAATGCATGTATCAAAAAATTCTCGACTTGAAATTCCATCAATCACAAAAATAAAAATCACGATTTATGAAGTCTTGTAAAAAAAAAAACACATATAGATTTTCAAAATAAGACTCGGTTACTCAAAGTCTCGAATACAGAAATTGCAAACAAAAATTTAATAGATCAAAAAAACCTGCTAGCACATTTTTGAGAAAATCTGAAAATCTATCACAATTTGTACCTCTACCTATCATCTATCTACATACTTGGCTGCCAATTTTCCCCGGAAGTTGAAACTGCCAATTTGAAATGACGAAATACTAAAAGAGCACATCGGAACGAATCGACCAAATCCTAGTGCATTTAAAATTCAAAACCCGTGTGCAGTAAACTAATCTTATATAATTTTACCCTGAAAATTGCAATTCATTACTGTGAATTTAAAAAACAACTCAATGCATAAATATGCGTAAGCATTTCTCACATTATTACTTAATTCTGTTGAAAATTTGAAAACATCTGTAGTATTAAAAATAAATTATCCAGGGGGAGGGGGGTAAAAAATTTTAGCTGAAAAAATATTCAACCGACCTTGAAAAACCCCGTTGAAAAAATTTATGCCCGATACAAGCGATTCTGATCAAGTTTCCTTTTGTTAATCCGTAATACATTTTTTCCCCCTGGAAAATATGTACACATACTCGGTTGAAATTAGCGGAGTCCTTAAAAATGTGATATTCGTGGTAACGCAGGCTAATTCCACAACTTAGCAACACCATTTGGTAAAACAATTAAAAAACAATCAAAAAATTTACTTCAATCGTGTTGCCAAACGTGCACGAAAAATATTCTAATTGCCAATGCCAACAGAATTATTAATTGAAACCTACAGAACTTGAGAGGCGATTTTAATCGTAGCTTCGCAGCACTCGTTTCGCGTCCGTTCGGCTATTCGCAAGATGCGGAACTGAGAAAATTTTGTAGTTGTGCGGTCATTAGTGAAACGCAGTTAATTCGAAATAATAGATTCAATTGATATCAAGTGGCTCGAAAAGTTATCAAGTTACAAGATCAGCTGAAACACTTTAAATAATTTGGAAAAGGTGTCGCTACAGGGCTGCTTTATTCCGCTAGTTCAGCTAATTTTGTTGTAAAAGTATAATGCAATTTGACTTTATTGGACGAATAATTCGATATCCATATTTGATCATTTTTTCGAGTTTAAAACACGAAAGTTCTCGAACAAAAAGAGAAAATACGCTGGGAATATTTCATTCTCTCTACTCTCTCATTTATAAATCGGTGAAAATTATCGAATAACACTGAAAAAAGGTCAGAATTGCAGCACAGGTGAAAATCAGTGAAAAAAAATACTGAAAAATCAATGAAAATTCATTGAAAAATCAGAAAAATTGAAAAATTTTGCTGAAAAATCAGTGAAAATCTTTGAAAAATCAGCGAATTTCACTGATTTTTCCTGTGCTGCAATTTCGACTGTTCATCAGTGACTTTTCACTGATTCAGAATGAGAGAGTAATACATAAAATCAGTTTTTTGTTTATAGCTGGGTAATTCTTCGAAAATCGGCAAATTTCTGTTACCAGTGTATAACTCAAAAAGTTACGTTTTTTTTTTTTTTTTTTTTTTTTTCATGAGTAGGAGTACTATCTCCTACACCTATACCACTAAGAATTATGAGTGCCACTCCCCCCAATTCGGGTACACGACCATTTTACCCCCGTAAATTCCATCGCCGTGGCTTGTATTCCAAATGTTTTTCAAATTGAATGTTCTAAATGATGTAAATTAATGCGGTTTTTTGAAAAAAATGACCGTTACATATAATCAACGTATATGAAGGTGTGTGATGACCTGATTGAAGGTCAAAAAAAAGTGTCCCATAGTCCCATATTTGAAGCCCAAAGTGTGTTTACAATTTTCTTTCTTTCGCCGTGGATAATTTTCAATAATTTTTCCTGGCTTACTAATACAATATTTTGTGCTGTGAAGTGGCAGCACTGGTCAGTTATCGTCCCGAGAACAACACAATCTACGAAAATTTTGAATCTCAATGAAATTAACAGTTTTGTGAGTGATTGTTTATCAATATTGTGCTGTTTACAAAAAAACGTTCCATCGCCGTGGCTAATCAGTTCTCGCCTTCAAAACGGCCTATATTCCTAAAAATTGAAAAAAAGTATTTAAAATGGTGAATATATCCTCGTAGCATTTCAAAATTTTTTTCAAAACTCAGTTATGTGGCCTATTTTGCAAATAATTACTCAATTTTCCTACGTCGTGGATGGTGTAGTTTTTTCTTTCGTCGTGGCGAATCCGGAAAAAATTGAGTAATTATCTGCAGTATAGATCATATTATTGATCATTTTAATTTTTTTTATATGTTATCATGAGATATTCACCATTTTAAATACATTTTCTCAAATTGCAGGAATATCTGCCATTTTAAAGCGCAGAAATGATGATCCACGACGATGGAACATATTAAAAACCTATTGAAAATTAAGCATAATGACGGAAACGTTTAATCGTCCCACCCTACCCCCTTGAGGTATGAATTGACCCCGTTTTCATAAAAGTGTTCTGGGTAAGCTGATTAATGATATTCTTTCAAAAATTTCACAAAAAAAGAGTTTTTACTTTTCAAAATTTTGAATGCTGAAATTCGCCGATTTTCGAAGAATTACCCAGCTGTTTTTTTTTTTTCAAAGAGACCTTCAATTTTATGAGGAAAAATTAGGTAACTTTGGTACGGAGAGGTAGACAGAGGCGTATGAACGAATATCAGAAAGAACAGCTAGTAGGATATATACGGTGGCGTATGTATGGTAAGGCACAAACACATAATAAATGTAGGTATAATTCGTGGACGTGGGGTACTGGTAAAACGAGAAGCTTATCGTGTAAGTAATAGCAGGTACTTGAAAATTTTAGATAAAATTCACAATTACTTTTGTTGCAATTATATAAATTTGTCTCGCGGATTAAATATTAAAGTTCTTCGTGTACTTACTTACTCGTACTTATAGATCGTACCTACGGTACCGTGTTATCTTTTATTTAATTACACAGATAATTTATTATCACTGTTGTATATAAAACAGTATTTTTTCAAAAAAAAAAGTTACCGTTAGCATAATACCAACACGTGCTTACGACTGTCAGCTTACCTATCATAATTTTATTGTCATTTGAGTACATAAGAAATACCTACTCAATTTTTCTCAGCACATAGGTACCTATCTAGTGCCTAGCTTCCTATCTGCAAATAGAGATACGTATATTACATAAATGTATGCAATCGAAGTGTCTTCCAAATGAGGAAAATGAAATGTCGCAGTTTTTTCGTTTTCGTTCGATATACTTGATAAATGTAATACATAATTATGACTCTCTGCAAAAAAAAAGCGAGTAAGCAACCTTACGATAAAAAAATCGATTTTTTTCGATTGTTATCGAATAAAAATGATGTGTATCTATTTCATACATTGTTGAAAATTGGATTTCGGAGTGGCGATTTTTTTTCATTCCATAAATTACTCAAGGCAGAGGCTCAGAATTCCAGAAAAAAATAGTTGAGAGGCGTAAATCAATCATTATACACAAATCTTTTAGTCAAAATTATCCATTTTTTCTGATAAATGTGGAATTAATTGGAAAATCACTAATTTTATGAATGAAAAATCAGCGATTTTCGGCTGAAAGATGAGTGAAAAATCATCAATAAGCGAGGGCGAAATTTTTTCTAAAAATACTGTTTGATAAAAAGCAAAGAAATGCTCTTTTTTTACATTTCTGTAATAAAAAATCTCCTTTCCAAGCTTGAGAGATGGGGAGGGGCTTTAGCCTCCTGAGCCTTCCGCTATGATTTTTAATTCCATCTGTAATTCCGTATCTATTTTTCTGCTTCCTGTAATCTTAATTACAAGACAAAACAACCACGCCTAGAAAAAACTGCATTATTTCACAGTTGTAGTTTTCAGTACTGAATTTTCATAATTTCAGTTTTAATTTTCTATCACCGCACAAGCGTTGTACATATTCTGCTGCATAACTTTCAAAATTTTTGGATTGAATGCACACAGTAGGAAAAAAGTTAATTTTGAATAATGGAAAAATAAGGAAAAATTTTTTGAGCAGACAGATTTCGAGAAATTTTGAAAATTGAATAAAATTGACTTCAATTTTCAAGAAATTGGCAAATTAATATAATAAATTGAAAAATTTGTACAGCTCGTAAGTGAGAAAAATATTTCTGAATTGCAATGAAATAGTTTAGGAAAATAGAAAAAAGGCACTATTTTTTTCATGGAAAACCCAGTTTTTACTTCTTGCCTCATTTTCTCTGGAACTACTCGACCGATTTTCACTCGTTCTTATTAATTTCACAAATGCTTCATTTTCAAGCCAACAAGAGAATTTTTCCCGATTTGAATTTTTTCAATTTCTTGTATAATTTACTTCAGTAATCGAACATTGATTTGAATAATTTTACGAAATTTTTGTGACAAAGTTGGTATTTTCGCAAACACTCTGGTTGAAATATTTCTGAGATACCCCTGAATAATTGATGTAAAAATTGACTTCGAGGATCAAGTAGCTTCTGAGCAGGCTTGTGCCGTTCGTTCAAAAAGTGAAGGAAAGTTCGTTCATGTTCACGAGCGAATCACAAAAATTAACTGAACGGAACGAACGAACGAACGAACGAATTTTTGAAAAAGAACTGAACGTGAACGGTTGAAAAATGAAAAAGGAACGAACTAAATGAACGAACGAGGTTTACTAAAACGAACTGAACATAAGCGGCTAAAAAAAATATGAACGAACATTGTTTCTGAAAATGAACGGAACGTGCATGAATGACAAACATTTTGAAAAAAATGTTCCATTAAAACAAGAAAAAAATGTTGATATACTTGTTTTTCTCTTGAATAAAAAAAAATCCATAAAAAACAATAAAAAAAATTTTCATCAAAAAACCAAAAAACTACATATTTAGACGAACGAACAACTATTCAAAAAATGAACTGAACGTGAACTGAACGAACGACCCATTTACAAAAACGAACTGAACTTGAACGGAACATTTTGATTTGGGTTCTGAACTGAACGAAACGAACGAACGTCTGTTTGCAACAATGAACTGAACATTTTTCTCTTTTTTTTGAACTAAACAAAACGAACGAGTGAGCTTTTCAAAACGAACTGAGCGTGATCATATGAACGAAAGGCTCAAGCCTGCTTCTGAGAAAATGGGTTATCAAGTGAAAACTGATTTTTCCATGAAAAAAAAATAGCACCTACCCTTTTTCTATTTTCCTATACTATTTCATGGCAAATCTAATCTATTTCCGCAAAATTCAAAATTTTGTAATATCTTTCCTCACTTATGAGCTGTACGATTTTTCTATTTCAAAATATCGATTTGCCAATTTCTTGAAAATTAAAGGGAATTCAATCCAATTTCCAAAATTTTTCGAAATCTGTCGGCCCAAAAATTTTTTCTCTATTTCCATTATTTAAAATTGACTTCTATCCAAAAAAATTTTCTCTATTTTTCCATTACATATTTAAAATTGACTTATATCCTACTGTAATGCATTCAACTCGAAAATTTTAAAAGCTCGCCCTCTTCCCCTTAAAATACTTGAGATATACGTACAACATGCCTTCATAATATAAGTAGAGTTTGATTCATGTAGGTATAGGTACGTACGTAGATTAGGGTGCCTATCAAATTTTGACGGCACGTGTATTCGTAAAATTAATTACGTAGAACATATTCATAAAAGTTAATCTTTCCAAATTGGAAAATTTCTGGCATCCAAGTAGATATAATTATATCTACAAGTGATTCGTCTATTTCTCATTAGCTTGGCATTGGCATTCAATTGCATTCACAGACCACCAACATAAACATGAATGAGCTTAAAACCATACCTATTATCCGCAGCTATGGAGATGATTCTCTTTGTTTCAGCGCATCAATATAGAAATTTACGTATTTTTAATAATTTAATTCTCTCTAATATTCTCTCAAATGTGTAGGTAAAGTGCCTAATACCTGGCTATCTCCTTCGAAAAAATAGTATTTTTCATAAAAATTTATCGAATCGTACCGTAAGGTTCGAAATACCTACTTAATTCTTATCTAGTATTTTTATTTTTACTTGCAGGCATACGAATTGTCCTCGTTCTGTCCAAAGTACCTTGAAATCGCAATTTTTTCTATGTTTGGATTGTGGATTACGTCACTAGCGCAAAGTTTAGCCACTATTATAGGAGACGATTCGGTAAGTATCAAGTAAAAATTGGCTAGATCAGCTGGGTAGTAGGTTAGATACCTGGTAGGTGAATACCTGTACCTGAACGTACGAGTATAGGTAATCTAGGTACGCTATTACAGATGTCATTAGATCGTATCTGTATGTGAATTATCTTACACCCGATAAATTCCATCAATTGTGAAGTGTTTTCAAGTTGTGCATGTACATTATACAAATGTACCTACCTACATTTCGATTAGGTACCCTATTAATCTTGACACCACTTGCCTTTTCTTCAAGTATATCATGTCCAAGAATAATGAAATTGATAAGAAAATTTAGAAGCGAACAAATTTTCTTTCAGTTATCCAAAAACTTTCCTAGTCGGCATAGCCCATTTGCGCACTTTCTTCACAATCAATGTTGCATTTGCAGTGGTTTACCAAAGTTTTGACGTTGTTAATTTCTTTTCTGATCGCGAAGGAGAAAGGGGATATTCAGAAAACAATGGATTCAAATTTTCAAATAATTTTGCGGATTGAAAAAAATTGCATGAAAATTGAATTTAGATTCTGTTACTAAACTTTGGCCACAAAATCCTAAAATTTTAGGATTTCCAAGTGCCAAAAAATTATCCAATTTCACATACTTACGAAAAATCGTCGAAAGTTTTCAATAAGTTTTTCGGATTTAGATCATTTTTGAATTTTTTTTTTAAAAGAGAAGGTCGTTCGGATTGAGTCAAATTTTAATCAAAATTATCGAAAAACAGCCAAAAAGCAATTTTCGACTCTCAAGAGTGGTCTTAGCATGCAGGCTTACAATGATTATCTGGCGCACTAATTTATAAGTACAATTTATCGCTACATTTTATCCCAAGTACGAGTAGGTAATTCCCCATCAAGTTCTTACGTACTGATTAAGTACATATATAATTTTCAAAGAAGTATACTCATTTGAAAAGTACTTGCTTACTAATTAGTTTTTTTCCATTTGCCTCGGAAACCCAGCAAGAAAGTTTACCGAACAGAGCAGATTCAATTAAAAAATCGCCAAACGAGACGACGAACAAATTTGATGAACAACCTTTGAACGAGAAAACCAATAACGGCTATCCCATGTATCCGCAAGAAGTTAATCAAGAAACATCGCCAACTGACGGCTCTAAAATGAGCGTTGAATTGAGAAGATCAACTGTAAGTTGAATAATCACATGTATAGCAGAGCAGTTATTTGGTACTTTAAGACGAATGCCGAAATCTGCCATGTCTTGGACGTTTTGAAAATTCAAAAAATTTTTAATTTCGCGAAGACGTTGACGAATGTTGAGAATACTTAATCGGGGGGGGGGGGGGTCTACAACATCACAGAAATGATTTTCCCCAATTTTTCTCGGTATCCCAGAAAAAATTTTCAAAATTTTTCAGAATCTTCAATTATGATACTTCTGAAGCATGTGGAACGGAGTAGTTTTTCGCATGATGAAATTGAACAGAAGAAAATGTGCGGTGTTTTGACATTTTTTCCCTCCAAAAATCATTACTTATAATGAGAGTTTTAAATAATCCTTCAATTAGTCACAAAAACAGCTTATTAATGTCAAAATCGGAATCATCGACTTCAAATAGGTACTTAGATTTCGACACCCATATCAAACCTTGTCGAAATTGTAGGGTTTAACCCCCTTTGGGAGGGCTTAGATGTGATTAAAACCAAAAATAAATTTCAAAAAACGAAATCACGGACCTCGAATTCCCATATCCCGAAATTTTTGGAAACTCCGGTCAAAATCATTTTTGACCACCAATTTTTCAATCTGACCCACTGTGATGTCTTCTTGACACTGAAATTTTAATAAAAACTGACGTAATTTTGAAATCTTAGGGAAATTTACTTTGAATTTTTCATAGAAGAATTTCTCCAAACACTTTTGACCAATATAGCCTCATGTTAGGACACAAATCACGAAAAAAACATCCGTATCTGTTCTGGCACATCACCAACCCACATCCCAGCTCGTATTCAAAATCAGAAAAAACTCGCATCTCGTAAACGGAAAGGAAAAGTAGCTCTTCTGACCCCCCCTCCCCCCAGCCTCTCCTGGTACAAAAATGTGAGAATTTCAATTTATAACAGAAACTTTTACATATGTTAAAGCAACATTATAAGTTTTGAAAACTGAAACAAATTATGTGATGATTTCCATCAAACCAGGTGAGATATTTTTGGATTTTTCAAAAATTTCTTCAGCATTACTCGCTTTCCCCTCTTCCATCATTCAAAAAACACGATCGTAAAATAAATTCCACGAAAATTCCAGCAATCTTTTCAGCTTGTCATATGTAGGTGAATAAAAAAATGATAAGGAATAAAATATCAATCAAGTACTTCCGACGAGATACGAAATGGCAAAAAATTTTGCAAAAAAGACCTTCAAAAGTTGAAAATTCATCACTTCACTATTCGAAAAATTTTCTCACATTTCAGCAATAATCTCGAATTTTCTTCCATTCTCTATTTTCTTTTTAAATCGCAATCCGGCATTCTTTCTCTTCACATTTCGTTAAAAAACACTCATGTTTTCAAGGGATTTCTAAAAAAAAAAAAATGATAATCCAATAGATGAAGTCGTGCACTCAAATATCAATTTTTTTGTACATCACAATCAACAAAAATTGAGAACACAAAAAATAATTGAAAAAATTTGTAATGAAACTACATTCCTAGACGATTCATTACGGATTTTTACGATATTGCAGCGAAAATTTCAAAAATTCCCCGACTTCCAGGCTTACAAAATTCCTTGATTTTTTTTCGGTTTTTTAGAAAATAAACACCTTTTTCACTCACGAAAATCGAAATAAAATTCAAACCTACGAATTTGAAACTGTACCCACCTAACACACCTGAATTCATGTTTCAGCTCTTTCATCGGAACAGTTTTGCGAGCATAAAATCAAACGCAAAATTATCAAAATTAGCAATCGTAATATTGGCCGGAGACTGCATGAATAATTTTATGGATGGAATATCGATCGGAGCTGGATACTCTTATCATTTATCAACCGGCATCAAGTTATCAACTGCAATCGCATTCGAAGAATATACTCATAAATTAGGTAAAATGAAAACTTCAATCTATAAAGCCAAGTATCTATTTATTTACCTCACTTTGATGACAATAATAACGAAGTCAGTAGCGCACCAAAATTTCTCACCGCACTTCAAAACTTTACCATCTTTTTTCGACTTCTCGCGACCTCTCGAATATACCTACTTGTAAAATACTTCTCAAACCTAAACTCTAAAGTGGTTAATTTAAGCATCAGTACGTCGCCTACCTTCCACATATGTAGGTACTTAATTATTAAATTACGAAGCATTGAAATTTTCAATCTCACATATTATATTTGTGAAATTTTCAATCTCACATATTATATTTGTGTAACTTTAAATCGTCTGTGTAGCTTTCGTTTCAACGATATCAAATCTAGCGTAGATATTCATAGATAAATTTCAATTACAAGGCACCTGGACTTTTTTTTCATGAATGATAAAGCTAGGTAAGTTGAAGAAGCATGTATGAAGGTAGGAGGTTAGATGTGCAAGTGTAGGTACCCATTTCATTCTTTTTTTTTTTCTAAAAACACTCGAATTCAAGAAAAAAAAGAAATGATTCATTCAGACTCGTAAAACTCCGGCATAAAATTAGGTGTTATCTACTTGACAACTATATCTTTCATCAAATAACTTGAGAATAAAGCTTCGAGGCACCTCTATACCTACTAACAGAACCTTCGTCGCTACCTTATGGTGGATTTGCTTCAAGATTACAATATTGTACATGTTACACTTACGTAGGTAGTACCTAGGTATTAATCAAAGAAAAAAAAATAAACACTTAAATAATGATAAAACGCGAGATATTGTTAGATATTTTACGATGCACGTGAACTAAGTAAGCTACCTATACTTATGTATGAAGTTCATCTACATTTATATACCTACCCATTTACTCGTCTACCTATGCGAAGTACCATTTGTGATTCAGGTTTTTCCGATCGTGAGACTCTGGAATTTTGAATTTCAAGTTAAACTGAATGCAGCATCTAAAAGAGCCGAATTTTTACTACAGAGATACCATTGGTTCAAAATTTTGTTATGAGTTTTCAATCGGAGAGAATTTTTTCCCGAACCTCTCATTTTTTTAAAATTTTTGAGTCTAATTTTTCAAAAAAAAAAAAAAAAAAAAATGCTATGAAAAATGAGATATTCTTCTTCCCCTTAAAATATCAGGGTGACCACTACATCTCAGAACTGATTTTCTTTGAGTTTTCCAGACCAATTTTTCGGAATTTTTCTGACTTTTCAGGCATCAGTAGAATTTCTGAAGGATGGAGAAGAGACGGTGTTTTTTTGTGTGATAAAATTGTGCAAAAAATCGATTTTTTTTTCAAAAATACCACGAGATTTTTAAATGATCTTTTTTCCAGGCACAAAAACGACTAAGATTCAATTTTGATTTTTTTTTACCCTACCTTCCTTCCATATCAGTACAAAAACTCAAAACCTTGAATTTATAACGGAAAAAATTTCAAATAAAAAGGAAAAACTTTGGTTTCGACCAAATTGCGAGACTAAAAGTTCGAATTTTTCAGTCGAGAAATTCAAAATTTTCTTCACAATTCGACTCTTCCTTAAAAAACACATACTTCAAATTCATTAATTCCACGAAAGGTGATCCCCAAACTGACCCTGATCCATATTTGGTACTTTGCTGTCTTACCTATATTCACTTCATTTTACAGAAATTTCTCAATAATTGTTTCAGGGGATTTTGCAATCGTATTTCAATCCGGCATATCTATGAAACGAGTCCTGTTCTGGAATTACAGCACATCGTGCGCTTGTTTCGTAGGAGTGGTGATAGGAATAGCATTAGGCAATCTTCAATGGTCTCAATATATATTTTCTTTCGCCAGTGGATTATTTTTGTACATTGCTCTCTCAAATATGGTGCGTATGCCTTTCTCTTCAAATCTAATCGTAACATTTACCTCAATGGAACAGTTTTGAATTCATTGATTTTCGAAAATATTTACCACAGATACCAGAATTACAGAACATGTTGAACGACAGCTTGAAAAAAAGTAAAAAATCAGCCTTAATAGCGCTACTCGAACAACACGTAGGGTTCATTTTAGCATTTGTAGTATTAATCGCAACGTCGGTAATTTTGAACGTCAATCAGAATTTCGGCCAATGAAAAACGATTATTGTATTGGTATTCGACGAAGATACCTACCAATTATCCAATTTAACAATTTGTTTTTCTTGTTACCATTATCATTTTGATTTTGTTGTACAGATTAAGTGTATAAAATGTACTTTACCTACGTATTTTATGTATATTTTCAAACGACTGATGATCAGAAACAGTATGATGGTTTTTTTTTGTAAATATTCGCAACTATACCAACTTGCATAATACGAGTAAGTTGAATCGAATCCGTGTACTTGTCGAATGCATGATAAAGGGTAAATTATTGTCCAATTTATGAACTTTTAAATTTCTAAACTTTCTAATGTGTTTTTTGCCTTACAGGAATATTTTTATAAATACTTTGGCATAGAAAACTAACTTCCAGCTACAATTGAAACAAAAATCATTTATTTGCAGCTATCTATCTCAATTAAAAGAAATTATAATTTGTATTGATCACAAAAAATTTTCTAATCGAGGTACGAATTCATTTTGAAATGTAGCTGAAAATTCATACTATTCATGTCGAAGTATTTCAAGAAAAAATGATGGAAAGCTTTGAATTGAAAAAATTCATAAATTGAACAAATTAAGAATCGCCTAATTATGCATTCGGCAATTACACCTATTTGGCATAACATGTAAATGTTTATCAATGTACCTATGTACGTATGTACTTACTTATAATTAAACCTACACGCGTATTGTTTGTAATTTATAAGTAAGAATGATGTAATGTATCCAGATTATTCGTGTAGGATAGATCGAGAAACAAATTTCGTTTTGGAAACCAAATAGGTACCCGATGAAATTTTTTCAGATCAAATCGTATCAAATCATATCTGATTTAGATCAAATTTTATCAAAACAGATTAAATTTGATCTCAGAAATGTCCCAATCAAATTTTATCTAATTACATCTAATTTTTGTTAGATATGACTTGATCAAATTAGATGTCAATTGATCACATCATTATCAAACTGGATCTGAACTTCATAATTTTTTCAGATATGAATTGATACAATGAGATATGATTTGATGTAATTTGATAAATTTAGATTGGGACATTTTTGAGATGTGATTAGATCTGAAATTTTTTCATCGGGTAATGCGGAAAAGATGACTCTTTTAAAGACTACACACAAACGGGGAAAAAAATCTATCAATATCTTCTGATGTCGTAAGAGTCTCAAATTCTTTGATACAAAAATTCAATTTATGTACCCCAATTAATTGAAATTTCAACAAATTTAGAATTGATTACCCACCAATAATAGATTTTACGATCTTACAGCTAATTTAGGTACCTCGGGCCCATCTGAATCAAACAAAAGTTTGGAGATCGACGTATGATGACTTTTCGAGTATTTCTCTTGTACATGAAGTAATACCGGTAGAAGCAGGGCGGTGGGCGTGGGGAGGGAAGGTATGGACCTTTTTTTTGCAACCAGGAATCTATGTGAAATTGTGAAAAGAAATTATTTTTTTGTCATTAAAAATCCCACTTTTCGAAGCCTTAAGCAAACGCTGCCATGCCAGCTCCTAAAATGGCAGGAAAAAAATTCTATTTTAGGCTTTTACCAACCCAGACTACAATATTTCATTCCAAACGGATATTTCAGTCAGACTACGTGATGACACTGATGACCAATAACTTGGCCGAGGTATTAGCAACTGAACGAGCTATGCCAACTTTGAATTTTAACGAAGTCAAAAAAGCAGAATAATTACATATTTCCCAAGTCGGAATATTTAATAAAAGCTAAGACTTAATTGAAAAAATCCATCACTAAAATACACATCCTCTAAAGTACATATCGTATGTATTTCTGTTTTCAATATTTTATTCCTGCTATCAATTTGCAATGAAAAAAAAAAAAACCGTTCGATAATTAGGAATGGAGAGTGTATCTTTTCAATAGTACACCTGCAAATTGAGTTATATTTGAATTCATTTAACAGCAGTTCGAAAACTGTAGTCATAGCCACTACAATGCACATTCCACAAAAAGGTCACTATCCTTTTGCAGACATATTACTGTCCATCAACCTGACCATTCTGCCCTCTGCTTCTCATCAAAGACAATGAAAATTTGAAAAATATAACAGGGTGCTTCTATTCAGTGTACTTGAACAAAATGGGGTGGGGGGGGGGGGGGTTATGAAATCGAAAAACGTTTACCGATGAATTTGAATAACAAAAAAATATATGGATGGTTCGGCGGATTTTTTCAGCTCTTTTTCTTCTCAAAATATTTCTTGATATAAAGTTATACATGCATATACGAAGATTGAGAAGGCGAAAGGGAAAAAAGTATTTAGGTATAAGAGATAGAAGTCCATTCCAATGTCTTATACGTAGAAGATATCTCACCAACATTTCAATTTGAAAAGACGTCGAAGAATGGATAATTTATTTGATAAAGGAACACGTAAAATTTATTTATTAGAGTTGAAAAAATGATGAGAGAAGAATCGCGAAAAATTCGAAACTTAGATCTGCTTTGTGGGGAGCCACGACAATGATTTAGGTAAAAATTAAAAATTGGAAGGAAAAATGAAAGTAAAAAACAACACAAAAAAACGAACTATTTTTGTTTTCCTTCTCTCAGAAATTCAACACTGACAAATTCTTCCACAGCCAACATTTCCACCCGAGTACCTCCCCTTGCCTTCATTCAACCCCTTGCCTTCATTCAACCCCTTCCACGAGCCCCTTTGGAGTATTGTCGAAGACGAACCTAACTATAGGACAAAAAGAATTCATCCATCATTGAAAGACAGACATTCGTGTTTTCATTCCAACACACACACGAGCAGCAAAATCATCCAAGTCGAGCATATCTTAGCTCAGCGAAATGAAGAAAAATCACGCAGAGAAAATGTGGGCGTTTAGAAAAACGCAATTTCTAAATTAATGATGTTTCGGGTGATTGTTGTATTGTTGTGTAAAATAAAGTAGTCGAGAAGAACGACATTATCTCGGCGGATAAATCTTGGTAAATTAAATCGAGAGTCTTGTATTAACCCGAGATATTCGGTAAAGACTAGCTGAGGGTAATAGGATCGACTGTTCAAGATAAACGGGAGAAATAAACATTAATTTTTCTCCCAATACGATGCCAAGTCAAGTTGACTGATAGCTAATTATTGCAGACAGCCTATAACGAAAACTCGAATGAAAGAGTGTGCCGCGATTGTGGTGGCGCTTCGAGGCAGGATTTAGACAGACACACGTAAAATGTATATTTTTCCAGAGGTCATCAGAAAAATACTAAAGTGATGGTTTTTCGCGGGTACTTTATTTTGACTGCGGTTTTATGAAGCGCGAGAGTCTGAATTGTCTGGTTGATCTAGCACGCCTCCCGTCGCATGTACGATTGCAAACAATGAGAATCTGCCGACAATTAGTTACAATCGAATGGAACGGTTGGAGTTGGGAAATCATACGCATCGATTATTTTCGCCTGCAGCAATCTGGCGGGTTTCAAGTGCAAATGACATGCATTCAATTCGAACTTCGAGCTGAATGGTTCAACTGACGTGAACGAACGTTCGAAAAACACATATCTTGCAGCTATTCGGATGGACGTTGTGGACATTTAACGATGTTCGGATTCCGTTGAGGGAGGAGGGGGGTCCAAAAAATTTCGTAAAACCCTGCTACCATATTGAAAATTGTTTATTATTAGCTTAGATAATCAGTTTTAGGAATTTCTTGATGTGATTCAGCTTATCGACTGCAAGGATTGCAGAAGAAATGCGAATACGAATTTCTGTACATGTAATTACGAAAAAGGCGCGCGACGATAACGCCATTAAAGGATTCCGGCCCACCATCGAGAAATTAAATCCGAAAGATTACGCGTCGGAGTCGATGTGTGTTTACAGAAGCTGAGGAAAAGAAGACAGATGACGATAAGCAGCATGATTCAGATGAAACGTATTTCTCAGGTCAGTATGTATCGCATATATTTTCTTAACACTTCTTTGTATTTTTGAAAGAACACTAACATGTAGTTTTCTTCAAATCACTGTGATTATCTGGCGAAAGAATGTTAATGTGTGTCCACGAACAAATAATTACGAATAGTATGGTAGTATTACAATTGGAAGTGAAGATCCAGGGATCCCTTAGCGCTGGCGAAAGGTAAGACCCATACTCAGTAGGCTAGATTAAAAATCTAACGTTTCTAGAAACAATGTCAAGTTATTATTATTTTTTCAATAATACTTTTTTCTTCAAAATATAAATTGATTTTCATCATTAGATTTTTTTCATTGACAATTTAATATTTTAATTAAAATAATGGGTAATATTAAATATGTTTTCAAGTTTGATAAATAAATTTGTTTACGTATTTTTAATTTTAAAAATTTCTTCTATTATAATTATAAAATATTTTATATTTGATAAGAATTATTTAGATTAAATTTACTGTAAACAGTTCCTGGAGATTGGAGAAACAAGAGCTATTACTAGCAAAACATAGTGGTGTCCCAGGATCTCGATGGGTGCTATATCTTTCACTTCGAGGGCTTTATAAGAGTTGGCAATATAGTTACTACTTGCCCAGTGCTAATAAACACACGTTACTCTGTTAACAAACCTTTATTACAAGGTATTCACATTGAAACAATACATTACCCGTTTACAGTACATAAAACTTAACGAATACATTCACATTACATTCCAGTAGGTACAGCTACTTCGATACTGGTTCATCTCTTCCAAACACTATCTGTTCGTGCACTCACCACTGCCGTTTCCCGCGCAGGCGCACTAAACGACAGTGTCGGTGCACGTAGAGGCGCTAATGTCCCCCGCCACATTGCCCCTGGACGTCTTGAAGTTCTGCGGCAAAGGCTTCCATCATTGGCTGGCACAGCCGTGGCGGATCTGCGCCTCCTGCCCCAAGAGTTTGCTGTCCTACTACAACGACGTCGCCATTTTGTGACTCTTTCCTGTGGAATAATCTCGATCTCGAACTTTCTAGTCATCAATTTTCTGTTTTAATCAGCAATTATCTGTCGAGTCAGTATCTGTTGTCGTTGAAGGTTGCTAACGAAGAGAGATTGCAAAAATAAAGAGAGAATCTCGATATCGAACTGTATTGAATCGTAAATTACAAAAAACAAAACATAGACAGGTAAAAAGAAGAAAGTACAAATCAAAAACAAAAAGAAAAAAGAACTGCATCCACACAAAAGGAACATAACAAAAAACTCAAGGTTACAACAAAACAAAAATAAAAACAACATCTTCTTGATTCTGTATCTCGTAACTTAAAATATAACTATCTATCTGTTCGATTAGCCGACTAGACATCGAGGAAACGAAAATACACTATTAAGCAGGCTAACACTACGCTGCTACAAAAAAAAAAAACAAAATTACATCTTCTCATAACAGTATCATCAAAAAGATCGCGAAGCTCGGGACGAAATCGATCAATAGTCCTTCTTTATCTCGTAATCTAAATAAATTCATCTTCTGACAGTATCTTTAACTCGTCTAAATTTCGAAGATATTTGTCAAGACGCACAAGGTAGGTCCTGATCTGTCTCGTATAAAGTAACGGTATTCCTTGTTCAACATCGCGGCAGTCTGATTGGTCCATTATCTCGTACGCGCTTTTGAAAACATAAAACGATTTTCCTGGCGGTGGTTGATAGCGAAGTACGGCATCGACGTATTCTTTCTTCGAGTTATCTCTTTTGTTTTTTCTGAGTGGTGGCAGGAACACGATCTCGTCTACCTCCTTGTCATATATATTGCCAAATAAAAATTGAATCCACGACTCCAGCGGACGGTTCGAGTTCTTGAGAAAGTTGAGGGAGCCCGCCGCGACCACGACCTGTGATCCTATATATGGAAGTTTTTTAATGTTGGCCACCAGCTCAGGGATGTCCACCACTATCTCGTAGAAGGGAGAGTGCTTGAGCTCCTGCTCCACCCATTTCCCCTTCGCCTGGTAACGAACCATTTGATACACTATCTCATCACCGAGCAACGCATATCCATACATATAGTAGAGGTGTCTGTTGGTTCCGGGCAACGCGTATTCGTCGATCCTCCCCATGCTCCGATTGGTTGGATTCAGCCCGTTTTTGGCCCTCTTGGTTTCATCCTGCACGAATATTATATCTGTTCGACGACGGTTTTTTAATCGTAGCGCTTCCTGCTTCCACCAGTAATCCGATCGTGCGTTTTCTGGCCTCAAGGTACGGACCCACTCGCTGTATTCCGGTTTTTCCCTTTTTTCTTTCTTTTGCTCTTTTTCCGTACGTTCCGGGTATAGCTTCGACGTAGGTGGGATGGGTGGTGGAATGCTAGACGATGTTGATGGACCTTGTTCTCGAGCGTCACGTCTGATTTGCTCTCGTCGTCGGTTTTCTGCGTCGTCGTCATCTTGGCGTCGATGTTGCGTATCGGAGGGTTTTTCTGATTTTTTCTCTGTTTCAGGTTTTCGATGTTCCGTTTTCTTAACCACCGACTTGACCTGTGGGTATCTTACAATTAGTTTATTCTGAAATTGTTTCTCTTTACGAGTGCGACCTTTATCTGTTACCTCAACTTCGCGTCTGTTTGCTTTTTTGATCGTTAGGTCGGGTTTTCCATCTAATACCGTCTTTTGGACTTTATCTGTTGACTTTTTTTCTGTCGTTGACGACTTCTCTGGCTTTTCCGTGATCTCTGGTGACTGACTCGCTTCCGTATCAATCTGCAAAACGTCATCCATGTCATTATTCTCGGCATTTTTCTGACACGTCTCCTCGATCTTTTCCACCTTCACGCTCTTTTTACACAGCTCGCGAAATTTTTCTTCCTCATCTTTCGTTGGCGATCGGACCTCGTACATCGGCTTTTTATCATATCGTTTTCTCCTAATTGCCGGCACAATCGTGGCCAATTTCCTTACCCGCTTATCATCGTCGCTGGTGTCATTTTGAATCGGCGAGCGCGGTACTTGTTGGAGCCGTTTAACCGCGACGTCAGGAACCAGTGTGATTTGGCGCTCTACCTGTTCGTCGACGAATTTTACTCGCTGCGGTTTCTTTACTGGATCACACCTGGGCGTTGCGTCATCGAGTTGGGTTTTTTCCCTGATTTTCTGTTGAGCGTCTTGAAACGTGACGATTTCGTCGGTGACCGGAATGAGTGGCTTTTGAATGAGAATACCCGGAGGAGTACGATGTACGGCAACCGGCTCCGAGCTACTAGGCTGAGCCTCAACTGCGAGCGTATCCGTCGGTATCTGCACTACTTTCTCTATTTCCGCCGAGACTGTACCCATTTTTTGAGCTACAGCTGCTGACGCTGCGACGAACTCACTATCTGCTGTCTTCTTCGCGGTAATTTCGAGTAGGTTGGCCATATTCTTTCGTTCGCGTTCCAACAATCTTACCGCCGTCTGGTACAATTCATACGTCTCCTCGTATTTATGGGTCATTATCTCAAGATGTTGCTTTGACGAGAACTCGAAGCGAACTGTTTTCGTGCCGGTAATAAAACGAACGGGGCTGAATATTTCCGGGTTTATCTCTCGCTCGCAGTGACCGCATGTGTTTACGCCGATATCCCTTGTTGCGTGGCGGAAGCATAATCCATGAAAAACATGGCCACATTCGGCGGCCACGTATTCGTCGATAGGATTTTCCGGCTCAATCGGCATCGGAGACGGCGTCAGTAGGTGTTCATGACAGCCAAGACACATTACAACCTTAATCGATGCTTCGTCGCATGGTTTCATCTTCAACGGCGGCGGTGCGTCACTCATTTTCCTCGTATAAACACGTCGAGCCAATCTAGTCAAAAATACAGTGACCGTCACTATCTGATTTCAGCGTCAGTATTATTTATAAGAACTTACTTTCTGTTATTAGTCGACAGTTAGGATCTGTTAACGCTTATCTGTTATTATTCTTGACACAGCTTCACTTTAACCATACAATGTTCAACAATTTTCTATTTCGAAACACAATTAAACTCGACAACTTGTTGAACTTTCTCATTATCGGCGATGTGCTGCGACGAACTTGCATTTTACACCGGTTTTTGGCTTTCGACCGAATGCAAAACGCGTAGTTCCAATTGGCACCGATCGCCGCTCCTAGCGCTAGTTACCATTTTTTTCATTTTTTTTCTGTTTTTATTTTCTGTTGATTCGTTCTGCGAACGTCTATTGCCCCAGTTGGGGCTGGTCATCATCGTTCTATTTATTTCTCCCACAATTGATTAATAAATTCTCGTTGAAATTGAGATAATTGTCGGAGCATAATTAAATTCAGCGACTTAGGTTTTTTCTTATTTCTTTTTGTTTGCAGTGGCGGATTTGTCAATCTTCCTCGGCTGGTCTGGTAGGTTTTAGCTTCCGCTTGCATTTTCTCATAGTTCGCCGGTTTAATGGCTACCTGTTGCAACATCTGTTCCAGATGCTGTTCGTCTTCGGCTGTCACCTTCTTTGAATGTTTCCTGACCAGCTGATCGTAATAGGAGTCCGGTACTCGATTATCATCAGTGATTCCAGTGCTTGTCGAGGGAGTATTCTCATCACTTTCGATACTATCTGCGATGATGTTCGATGTATCTCGAAGTATATTTCTTTCCACTGCTATCGGTTCTGGATTTTCCGTTCCATCTGCGTTGAAACGTAGGAAGTGTTTAATTTTCTGTTCTATCGTTCGCTTATCAATACTGGATTTGCAGCGTGTTTCTGTTTCCAGCATTTCTAATTGGTCACGTGTCAAAAATCGAGTGATATGACGAATATTTGCTGGCTGTATCTCACCGGAACCGTCAAAATATCTGATCCAGTAGTTATTTTTTCCAGATTTCCCAACGATCGAAAATGGACCTTCTTTTCTTGGTAATAATTTTGCGCAGGTGCCCTTATCAGTACCGGGTTGCTTGTGGTTCGTAATCAATACCACATCACCAACGTCCAAGATAGTAGGTTCGCCTTGTTTTGTGTTGTACTGATATTCCTCCTCTTGTTTGTGCAGTCGACGTTTTTCTTGAATGTATTCTTCAGTTACTTGACGATCTGTCATCGTCTCTATTTTCTGATTGAGCAGTTCAACCGTGTACACTGCTTTTTTCGCGAGGTCGTCAGCTGCGTTGTTCATCGGATCCCATCTGTGACCTCGTGTATGAATAATATCTATTTTCTCTATTTTCTTTTTTAGCTCGGCGATTTCTTCGAACAGTTGGCGATGTTTCACTTCTTTCCGTTCGTGATTTTTCCAGTTTCGTTTTATCCACTGCGGGATTCTGATGGTTATGGCTTCGTAAGTATAGCACGAATCTGTTGCTATTCGCACCTTATTCCAGCCCTTCGCTATCGCTATCTCTAATGCTGTTTTTACTGCTATTATCTCCGCTAGGTTGTTGGTGTTTACAAAATCCGGGTGATTCACACGTTCTGATATGTTGAAGTCCGCGTCGTATGCCACGAATATACCCACGCCAGCTACAGGTACCGGTCGACCATTATTTGAGCAGGCGCCATCGACTGCTATTCGAATGTAACCATCAGGATCGATGATTAGGCGTTTTTGATCGATACGCCGTGCAAGAAACTCTTCTGTGGTTATCGACGGCATGATTTTTTTTCTCTGTTGCTCACGTAACTGTATTAAACGATGTCTAAAATTAAATACATGATTCGTATCTGGTAGATGGTTTAGGTATGGATCGATTATACCCCATGCTTCATTCGGTTTGAAGCCTAGGTGGTTCGGGGTGTTGTTGAATTCTTCCTGAATATCGCGTAAGTGTTCGTGCCACCCGAAGTGCTCGTAGTCGGGGTCAAAAGCTCTCGTATTGAGCTTTATTCGCAGCCGCTCCCCCAGTGAACGCATCATTCTTTCCGAGGAATTTATTTCCGGTGTGTACGGGGCAATTCTACATAACTTAGCGCCGTAGTCATCGATCAGTTCCGCCCATTTGTGCGATTTAAATTGCGGACCATTATCCGAGAGTACACGGCGCACTGTGGTATCGCACGCGGCTATCTCTTCAAATACCTTCTTCATTTTGCCAATCGTCTCGTCGGCGCCTTTATCGTATATCGCGTGTAACCAAATTCTCGATGTAAAAATATCCTTGGCCACGAATACACTATCTGGACCGTCGATGTTAATTATCGGTCCTAGGATATCAACCGCGATGACGTCACCGAGACCATACGCTTGCGTTGTTGAATATTCGAGCGCCTTTTTTATACCATAATACTTATTTATTTTGCATGTAATACAACAGCTAGTAATTACTTTAATATGTTTCAGGGTGTTCGATGCGTAGTAAATTCTCTTGAAAATAAGATCCGTCTTGGTGGCGCCGACATGTCCATATCTCTCATGTAAATGTTTGATGACGTCATGGAACAGCTTGTCGGGTATGACCGGAACTTTTGAACCGTCTTCGTGTTTAAAGTAAAGTATCTTTCTTTCTTCCGGCGTAATGACTATCTCAAATTTTTTCTGTTTCGCTGCCTTTGCAGCTCGCTGCTTCGCGTCGATAAGATGGTCTGGTTGTTCTAACACCTCTATGGTTTTTTCACAGAATCTATCGTTGAGCTGATGTACGTCGAGTTCCTTGAGCATATCGACGAGCATTTCGTACTCGGCTTGATCTGTACCTGGATCGATCGGCGATAACGACGTCCAGTTTCTGTTGTTGTTCACAATCTGTCTGCAGACTCGAAGGTTGTTCAACGTCAGCTCGGTTGGTTGTACCTCATGAAGTACCGATTTTCTGTTGGGTATATCGAAAATCAATCTGAACCCATTCAGCGACGTAATCCATATCGCCGCTTTCCTGTGAGTATTCGCTATACTGACGTATTTTTCGACGATCGATTTTAAATCTTTTCTGACGTGTATGTTTCGACCGTGCAGAAACATGGCTAGCCGTTTTAACGATGACACCAGGGCATGCATCTCTTTATCTGGCGGCGTATATCGAGTCTGCGCATCCTTCAGTACGTGACTCGTATGACATACTATCGCCTGTTGTTCATTCTCAATCTGATACAGTGCCCCATTTACGGCATGTTCGCCAACGATTGTCTCCAGGTGAAAATCTAAATCATAGTTTGGAGGAGTCAGATGGAAATCTTTGCTGAATTCATATTCAAGCCGCTCGACTGCTTGGGCTTGGCTCTCTCCCCATTCAAATTTAACATTATCTCTTGTTAGATACACCAACGGCGCCACAATCTCTTGGTATTCTGGAATAAATTTACGATAAATTCCAGTCAGGCCGATGAGCTGTTGTATCTGTTTGACCGTAGTCAGCTTAAACACACCTTTCTTTGTGTGTTTTTCTTTGAACTCGCGTAGATTTTCTATTTTCTTATTCTGTTTTTGTATTTTTCTGTTTGACAGCTCAAACCCTAGATGCGACGCGTTTAATTTGAACAGATCCGTCTTTTCTGCGTTCAGTTTCATGCCATTTTGATTTATGGCGGCTAGCACGTCCACGATGTCTCGTACGTGTTGTTTGAAATCCCTGTTCCGTATCATGACGTCATCCACGTATCTCGATATGCTTGGCCGCCGCGGGAGTATCCTGTTAACGACCTGCATAAATTCGGCCGGCGCCGTGTACAGACCGTAGGGAAGTACGTTGAACTCATATACTTGTCCATTTACTTGGAAGCCTAGATATTTTCTGTATTCTTCTGCGATAACTATCTGCCAAAACCCACAGATGAAATCGAGCGTGGAGAAAAATATGGCATCACCGTTATCGTTTATAATACTCTCCATGTCGGCGGGTTCGTTATAATTTGGCTCCAACTTTTTGTTTAGGTGTCGCGGGTTGATACACGGTCGCAGTGTTCCATTTTTCTTTATCGCCACGACTAGATCGTTGATAAATTTTGTATCTGACGGTGATATCTGTCCACATTCGATCATATCGTCGAGTACCACATCGAATGCTGCCTCGATCAATTTAGACGGTCTGTAATTCCTGCCTCGGTAAGCTTCGGTGTCCTTCATCTTCAATTTTACTTTTTCACCAAGATATCTCCCTGCTCGCTGGCTGAATACGTCGAGATGCGGTTCTATCGCTTGGAAAGCCCACTCTGCCTCCTCATAGGTGATAACTTTGGCTTTCACGAGGTCGCAGAGATTTTTCCAGGCTTTTCTCTTAGCTATCTCCGGTGCCTCGTCAACGAATGGTTTTTTGGGCTGTGAAGCCCAGCTGCCTTCTTGTATCGTTTTATTTATCTGTTTTACATATTTTTCTGTTGCAGCTATCTTGGTGACCTTGATGTCTTTTTCGTATTCGTCTTTATTCAGGAAGCGGAGGGTTCGTTGACCCGATCCATCCGGTGGGTTGCAGCTAGCTGATTTTTCTGCCATTATGGGCTGGATCCCTTTATTGCCCATCGTGCCTCGACCGATTATGCATACTTGATTACAGCCCTTGAGGACGTAGAATGGTACTCTGAGCTGGTAGTCGTCAAATTTCATAGCTACGACCATTAGACACGGTAACGTATCGCAAATTGTGTCATCGGCGAGTGTTATCTGTGCCGGTTCCTTTTGTCTGTAATATCGAACGTAATCACCCATTTCTCTCGCTAGGTAGTCTGCGGTTTCCTTGGATATTGCGTTTGGTTCTGCCCCAGTGTCGAGCTGGGTTGGGAAGACTTTATCTCCAACCGTCATTGGGACTACGCACGTATTTTCTGTTGTGTCTGCGAGCTGACGTTCGATATCTGAGTCATATTCATCGGTATCGATTCCGTTACCCAAGGTGAGATTTAGCTCGTCTTCGGATTCTGACGACTCTTCTATTATTTTATCGATCTTATTTATAGTTTTCTGTTTTTTGGTTGCGTTTTCCCACAGTTGATCAGTTATCTGCGTGAATGACGGTTTTTCTGATTTTCGTTTCTTATTATCAGCGGTAAGGAGATCATCAATGTCACGTATCGGCGATGGTACTCGATTCCAGTCACCTATCACGTTTTCTCTTAACGACGCACTCTGTGTAACCAGGTACTGCTGACCGTCGTCTTCTGTGATGATTTCCTGTCGTTCGATATTTTGAGAAACTGTCTCAGTTTTCTGTTCTGGTTTCAGGTTCTGATAGCAGCGGTACTGATGGTATTCCTGATTGAGCTGATTGAAGATCACTTCGTGCATATGCGGCGCAAGATAGTACCGCTTATATTTCTCGAGCCAAATAAACATGTTTTCGTGTACCTTCAGATTTCTATTTTCATCAAGCTCGTACCAGTTTTTCGTGGTAGGGTGTTTTCTTAGCACCATCTGCGACGGAGATAGCCAAATATGAACGCCGCGCATATTTTTCAGATGCCAGAACATACGTAGGTATGCTTTGTAGCGCTGCATTGACACTCCTTTGTCCTTTTCCTTTGTTGGCGTGATAAGCGGGAACAGAATGAATATTTTCTCGATTCCCTTCGACTTGAGCACTGTGATCACACGTCTCATATCTGTTTCCACGAGCTGGAACTGTCTACTTGTCTCGTTCATTTCATATTTACACATCGATAAAATGGCCTGCGGTTTGGTAAATTCCGCCTTTCCTATCTCAGAAATTAACATGTTGACCGGCATCTGTTCCTTTTGGTAGGGTTTAGTTCCCGTTGGAAATCCCTGTATGTATCTTGCAATATAGCTCGCTAGCGAGTCACCAATTATCTCGAAATCGTCGAGATTTAAAAATTTATTAGGGTCTATCGACCCAGTCATACAATTATTGCAAGATATCGTGGAAGAGCGCCGGTCGCTTACGCGTTTTTTGGCTGAGATTCTTCTTCGGTGTCCGAGCCATTTTCTATTGTCACCGTCTCCTTCGTAATCGCTTGAACCTTCTTTGGAAGCGGTGGTTCCGATGATTTCTGGTTACTTTCAGGGAACGTTTTCTGTTCTTTCGAGAACCAGCCCTCCGGGTTTTGATTTTTTTGGCCGGGCTGCTGCGTGTTTTTTCTCGGTCCATCATAATGTACGTTTTCCCGATATAGTCTTCCTTTTAGCGTATCGTGTTCTGTATCCCCTATGCGCTTTGAGATTAATGTGAGTTCGCTAAGTATGTCCATTGGTTTTTTCAGATTTCTCCAATCCACCAGTACATCGAACGGGCTTGGTAACTTCGCGAGTATGAGTCTGATAATTGCGTCGTCATCCATCTCAGTGCAGCGTTCCAGCGTACCGATCCATTTTCTGAGTTTTTGGCCGATATCGCACGCCGTTCCTGACAACGCTTCCTTCGTTCTAAAGTATTCTGTGGCTTTTTTCTGACGGGCCTTCGTCCAGAATTTCTCATGGAATGCCTGTTCGACCTCGTAAAAGTCGGTAACTGCAGTCATATTTTCGAGCCAGCTTTTCGCAGCTTCCGTCTTCATCTGTGATTTATATAGCCCTGCTCGATATTCTGATTCCAGATTCTCTTTGACGACCTTTTTGAAAGCTTCTGAAAACCAGTGCGGATGGTACTGATTTTTCTCGTCGAATATGATACCCAGATTGTCCAGCATCAGGTTCGTGACGACCGGTGTCGGGTTTATTACCACGTTGAGTGGCTGCCCGTCACGTATCAGGGCTCCGTTGCTCGAGTTCGACTGCCTGGTTTTTACCATATCATAAGTTTCTTTTGAGAATCTCATGACGTCAAGTATATCTGTTTCGTGTCTGTTTAGCTGCTGCTGCACGTCTCTATTCACTGTCTGCTGTTCTAGGTGCAGTACTGTGACGTTGACCTTCACACCTTTCAGCTCGTCGTGTATTTTCACCATTTTCTGATCGGCTTCCTTGAGACGTTGTTCGATCCTGTCGTGCAGCGAGTTGTACCCATTCGCAATTTTATGTTGGTTGTCGACTGTTATCTCCAGGTTCTCCTTTATTTTCTGCTGTCTAAGGTCAATGGTACGTATCGCTTGTTCATGCGCTTTGAACTGCGTATCCGTCGTTTGCCTTTGTGTCGACCACTGATGCAGCTCATTTACTTTTCTTTGCAGACTTTCAAAATCGGTGAGCTGCCCCATTATCTGCTCTGGTGGCTGCGATGTCTGATGTACACGTAGCAGCTGGTCGACATAATTTTTTGCGCCTTGTGACTGGTTGTCATCACCTGGGATCGTCGCATCGAGCTTGAGCTTTTCTGAGTCATGCCTCTCCAGTAGTGGCGGCTGAGATGTCTTGCAGCTGCCTGCGTCGCGCCATTCTATCGAGAGTGGCTGGTGATTCGCGGTAATACTGTCGCGTCGATCTTTCGAGATCGGCTGTGATTTCGCGGTGTCGCGCCAACTCGTCGGAGTCGGCTGGTTACTCGGGCGGCGGGTGCCTACGTCATGCCAGCTCATCGGAGTTGGCTGTGTTCTCGCGGTGCAGTACTCTGCGTCACGCCATTCTAACGGGGATGGCTGATGTCTCGCGATGTTTGAATCGATGCCATAACCTATCTGCGGATGATCATTTATCTGTTTTCCAGCGCCGGTCGACGATCCGATACCCAGTGAGCTCCTAAGATTTTCTGAGAGCTGCTGAATTGCGATTTTTTCACGTTCTGAACCGTCTATGGGTACCTTCCCGAACAAGTGACTATTATCTGCGTCGGAACCACTTTCCTCAGGCGTTCTGCGTGGCAGCTTGACCTGGTGGAACGGCGTGAATTCCCACGTATCGAACATCGAGTCATTCATCTCCCGAAGAGACCTATCTGCGCTGGAAACTAGATTATTATCAGTACCTACATTTTTACCTGTTTGGTCGAACCATGGTGCATGGCTTTCATGCGCGAACTGGCTATCTGTTAATCCCATCTTCGTATTGAAATTATTAGGCCATGCATATCGATCTGTTTCTGCCTCGTGGCGATTTTCTGAGGAGCCTCTTCTCGATTTTTTTGCACCATTATCTGTTATTTGGTTCGTAGGCTTTCTTTTCTGATATCTCTCTGTGCTGGTAAACCTCCTAGGTCTGTACGTGGCAGCGATTCTATCTGTTGCCTGTGTTTTTGCAGGCCTATCTCTGTGTTGGCGGTTATTTATCGCCTCGTCATGTCCTGTCTGGGAGGCGTCAGGAACTCCATCGGCGTGTTTTTCGGCCATTATCTGTTTAACTGCTTAAAAATAACACTTCCTAAAAAATATAACTTAAAACTACTAGGTTTAGCACGAAGCCACCCAGTCGTGATACTACCTGCCGGATCGCGACTCGGAACAAAGCACTCGCACAAAACAAAGAAAAAATGCAAAAATGCACAGTTTTTATTTAATTCGGGCGCCAATATAAGAGTTGGCAATATAGTTACTACTTGCCCAGTGCTAATAAACACACGTTACTCTGTTAACAAACCTTTATTACAAGGTATTCACATTGAAACAATACATTACCCGTTTACAGTACATAAAACTTAACGAATACATTCACATTACATTCCAGTAGGTACAGCTACTTCGATACTGGTTCATCTCTTCCAAACACTATCTGTTCGTGCACTCACCACTGCCGTTTCCCGCGCAGGCGCACTAAACGACAGTGTCGGTGCACGTAGAGGCGCTAATGTCCCCCGCCACAGCTTCATGCTGATCGGAGATGGCTTTGTACATGATAAAAAAATCTGAACCAATTCGCTCCGAACCCACGTACGTACACGAATGGTCCTCGGAGGAAGATGAATGTTCTCCCGAGTGCCATGTCTTACGTAGCTTTATTAAACCGCCGGTACCGGAATACCCGGGCCCGGAAATTGAACCGGCTATCGTATACGACCTACAACAACAATACAATAACCTCCGGCAACACTATTCGCGTGCGAAGACGAATGTAGATACGCTAATTGAACAAATTCCGGGACTACGCCTCAAAGAACGCTTAAACGAAACCAGTATCTTAAAACCACATCTGTACCCTAACCGTGATATTCTTCACGTTTCGCAGGACATGGCTCAAGTACCCGTTTATCTCTGTAGTTTTTGCTGCCAAAATATGGCAGCAAACGTAGATCCACAGAGCAGACCGTCCGACCCGCCTCCGCCAATATACTTTGGCACATCGTGCATGCACCCATATCATTTGCATTGTGCGAATAGTGCAATGGCAATTGAAGAACGTCAAAAAGTGCAACAACCGGAGCTGCGTCCATCGTCGGAACACCGCACCGTTACCGTCTCTCGTATTTCCGCACCCTCTGTATCCGGCACGTGCTCTTGTGAACATACAGATTGATAGAATTCGTAGATATCGACATTTACCAACAGACATACTACTATCTGTAGGTAATTCAGAATGGAGTAGCAATAATTTATCGGCTGAACAGTTTGGGCAATTCGTGATGGAACTCCTTATTATCTTGAGGAATCGTGGAGCGACTCAGCCGCCTCAAGGATGGTACGGGTTTAACGAAGAGCTGAGGACGATGGGCAGATTACAGGGATTGGAGTACCGATTTTTCGGTCTCCAAAATTTTAACATTCTATTGCCTCGGCCACAGACGAATACTACATGCCGTCGTTCCAGGATGCTCGGGTAATAAGGAGTATGTGAGCACTGCGAAAGTCTTTTATTCTTTGTTTGAAAAAACAATTCACAGATTGAATCGCTTTTACAACCAATCGAATTTGTCAGTAGCATTGCAAAATGCTTACCAGTATATCACACAGGAAGGAAATGTTGCAGGTGATAGTGAAACATTGTCATCGGCATCTGAAAAACTTATCTCTCGACAGAGAAAGCTGCTTGCCAAATTTTCTCCCGCCAAATATAATGAACGCCAAATTCAAAAAAAAAAAACAAAAACGGAGATGCAATTGAAATTACAACTTTCTCACAATTTTTTGAGCTACAATTATTTCAATTTCTGATTTTTCAAGTTTTGAACTTTCTTTCATGTGATAAATATGAAACTGAAACTTTTTTAAAAATTCAGCCATTTTCGAATTGGAGAAAATTTTTCAAATTATGAATCTGAAAAAATGAATTTAAAAAAATTGAGAAACTTGTTTAATACCAAGCGTAAGTAGCGTATTTCAGGGTCCATGTACCTATGGCACTTGAAAACTGGGTCTTGGATTGCATGTGTTGGACGATATGAAGAAAAAATGTTTCTTTGACCCATTTAACAACTGTTCGAAAACAATCGAACTAAACAAACTCAGGGTGTCTAACGAAATTTCAAACTCTCAAAACAGGACCAGCAGGACCGTAAACAGGACCTTTTAAAAATCAATAGGTAAATTTTGTACCCCCCCCCCCCCCCCCCCCTCAAAAAAAATTAAAAACCTATCAAGCAAACAATTTTTGAAAAAAAATTCAATAATTGTAAGAAATAAGTGTAAATTCATTTCAAAAATTCAAGAATAAGGAAGACACATTGAAAAGAAAAAATATGTAAATTCACTGAGCTCGAGCGAAACGAGGGGTAAAATTTTTGAAAAAAGGGCACCCAGAAACTGAAATTTCTTCATTGGGTGAAATTCGTACTTTTTTTAGTGTTTTGTTCTGACTTCTAAACAAACAAACAAAAAAAAAAAACGATATCTAAGGATCTAAGGACTAGTATTCTGATTTCCTCCTAAAAAAACGTAACATTTTTAAAAATTGTAATCGAGATCGTTACAAGTTTTTTGATAAATGAGAGGGACGATTTTTTTCACTTAGAAATATCAATTGTGTAGGCGGTTGTAAAGGAAGAAATTTTGTAAGTATTAAATTTTTTTAAATTAAAGTATGCAAACTTACTGTGCCCGAGCGAAGCGAAGGCGAAAATTTTTGCAGGAAAAAAGCATTCAAAAGTTGAAATTTCTTCAAATATCTTGTATAATTTCTCATCATCTTACACTGTATTAACACTGATCGAGATGGAGAGGAAATGAAGCGTCGTCGGGGTTATCGGGAAGCGGTCATCTGCCCGAAATGTACGCAGAATCTAAAATAGGTTACCACGCGGGAATCCAACTGAAAAAACGGGAACGAATCAACGTCCGCTCAATCTCCGAAGTGGAAAGTCGTCGGAAGAAAATCTGTGTGGATGACCATCGTACCGGAGAGTGGTGTAAGCGAGGGCAGGTCTATGCTTGGCCCTTGTCACCATACTTTTCATGCGGAATGCCTGATGAGGTGGGCAGATCACGGCGGTGACTGCCCCCTCCGTCGAACGAATTTCTTTTCTCCACTGACTTAGTGCCATTTTCTGTGTTGAGTACGCGCATTTCAACTCTAATTTGAAAATTTTCCAATTAGGTACGAGGTGAAGGCTTTTTAAATTTAAATTTTCTCGAAATTTTTACAACTTGGGCCTCTTTGATTTATTTCTACTTTTACATTTTCGTTATTTTTTATTTTAAATGATTCTGATTTGTTTTTAAAAATAAAAAATACCTCGTCTGAGAAAAAATTGAAGGAAAACATTGAAATTATGGGAAATAATTTTAACCTCAGGGGAAATTTTTTATTTTTTTCGATATGAATTACAAAGTTATAAAAAAATTAAAGAAATGAAAGTCATTTTAGGTACTTATTTTAAATTTTCTCTTAATTTTTTCGATTTATATTTTCTCATTTTTTCAACTACGTACATGTTCTTCAAAATTAAATTTCTTTCAAAGCAAAATCGATCAAATTTTGAAAAAATTCAAGTTGATTTATTTGAAAAAATTTTGAAATGGGATATTATTTTTATAAAAATTTAAAATAAACTGAATGGTAGCAGGTTTTGAAGGTATAAATTTCATAAATCAGGC
Source organism: Pseudococcus jackbeardsleyi (assembly GCA_038380155.1). Lineage (NCBI taxonomy): Eukaryota > Metazoa > Arthropoda > Insecta > Hemiptera > Pseudococcidae > Pseudococcus > Pseudococcus jackbeardsleyi. The sequence goes on from CM076238.1 coordinate 47,748,938, forward strand.
AAGCAATTGCCTAACTCAAGTATTAGGCGATACTAAAAAATCTTATTACATAAAAAAAATTTAAATAAAAATAATTTAAACTAAATAATTGTAATGAAATATAAAAATTAAGTAATTACAATACGATCACCATGTGCCATTTTTTTCCATTATTCGTAATGAATTCATTTTATTCCGCTTTTCTTTTTACAGATCACTGCCCGCATGGCGACGCTACTCGAAAACTATAGAAAGGTGGCTCCGGCGAACGATCATTACAGAGCGTTAAGCACGTTAGTAAACTTAATCCCCGTGACGGAGAAAAAATTACAACAAGAAGTGAGTAGAGTTGGAAAATTGAACTTTGAATAGATTTAAACTTGGATTCATTATTATTTATTTATAATTTTTTTTTTAAATAAACTGAAAAAATTCAGAGTTGGAAAATTGAACTTTGAATAGATTTAAACTTGGATTCATTATTATTTATTTATAATTTTTTTTTATCTAACTGTCAAAAAAAGTCAGCATTTTTTACGACTAAGTACACGAAATTAAATTTAAATCACCTTCATTAAATAAGTACACCAACACGTAAGTAATTTTGCGTTATGTGCGCTAACCGAAAGCTTCACGTTCGCGAAGTGGCACAAAGTCAGTGGAGAAAAGAAATTCGCCTCTGGCGAAGCCCACTCAACCTGCAACAAACGACGCCGTCCAAGTTCTATGAGGCGACCGAAGCGATACCCATGCCTGACTCGGAGCGTTTCCACCTCGCAGAGCTAAACATAAAAAAGCTACTCTGCCAGGTAAAGTTAGTCGGCATGTCCAAAGATCTTACCGAAAAAACGGAAAAGATCAAGCAGTTGAGGGAGAAAACGATAAGAGAAATCAGAATCTCCGACCATGCTTCGAAATCGATCATACACCCATCGACTGTTCCTACCCTCGTCAATTTATTTCGGAGTCAACTTTCTGATCTCTCGCCGGTTTCAGGAAGATCAACGCCTACGAACGTTCAGCGCCAACGATTATTTAATCAAAATCGAGGCCTAGCAGAACCCATCGACGTAGATGGATACGATTCGACAGACACGATGCCTAGGCCACATGATGAATAGGTAAAAATCTACAAATTGTGGTATAGCGGAAGGTAGGTACCTAGAGTCTAAATAAAACCGGAATTATTCCCCTTAAAATTTCTCCGACTACGCTGCTTTCTTATCTTGTCGTTGCTCTCGGTACTGGGTAATTAGGTTCGTGTAGGTAATTGTTAGGTAGTACATTTTTATACTCCTTTTAATTCGGATCTACGTTCGTTTATTTTTCAACATGTGACTGCATATTTCTTTGTAATTTTTCTGCCAAAAAAGGCAATTTTATTTGCGTGTAATTTCGTTTATTTTTTTATTTTGAAGTGTGTTATGATGTAAAAAGAAAATACACCTCGTTTTGTTTCCTTTGGAAACCTTTTAAAACTTTATTTTCAACCATAACGGCAATAACTAGGTGTGGTTCCAGCATGTATTTGACAAGGATGATGGGCTAGGCACAAACCAGGTGACCTAGAGAAGGTAAGGTGTTTTTGAGAATAATGGGTTGAATTATCTGACAGGTACTCCTTTTTGCGTTTGACTTCGCCCCAAGATAGCGTCTGCTTAGGGCATTTAGGTGATATAGGCATGGCCTATTTTCACCACATTCTAGTAGGGTCATTCCATGTCAGTTCAACCACGAAGTGGAAAGTGGGGTCTTCGATTTTTTTGATTTTTTGCATGTGTGTAGACCTCGATGAAAGATGAAGAATGGCGCAAACCGGAGCTTCCAAAGTCTTTTTGGAGGGCAGCCATGAGCCCTCAAAGTTTTGAGCATAAGTTGGATATGGTAAATTTCGAGCGTGGATAACTCAGAATCGGTGCTTGGTAGAAAGTTGAAACTTTTTGTAATGTGTAAGGCCTTTGATTAGCTTTTTGGCGATTTTTTTGAAATCAGTGTTGCCACTTTTTTTAATGCCAAAAATTAGCAGGAAAAGTCAAAAATTGGTATTTTTGCATGAAGGACACCTTCAAAAATTCTGAAAAAAATATATATGATGCAACTTTTTGAGCCGAATAACATATAAAAAAATTGAGATGGCGTTATTTTTTAAACTCGTTTTAAAAAATTTCTAAGTTTATAAGAAAACATAATTTTGTATTCCAAGCAGTGAAAATTTTCTAAATTGGTTAAATTACATTATTTTTACCATATTTTCATCATATGTTGAAAAAAAGAAGACAAAAATATTTCTATCGAACCGATCTTGAATGATATACACTGTATAGGTATAGGCTTTTGTTACTTCCTCTGTTCAATATTGCAGTCCTGCATAAAAACATATTTTAAACTAACTACATATGGGTAAATTTCATCATAAAACGAAAATTACATTTAGAACTAAAAACTTGATTCGTTTACGAATATTCTGGTTCCGAAACATTCTCATGGTTGTGAAAACTGTATTCACCCATAAATGCATTAGATGCATTATCGATACAAAAGGTGTTACTTGTACCTTAATGATGATAGATTTTCAAAAATGTCTTTTTGGTATTGAATAATAATTACTTTCACGTAAAATTTGTATAAAGATAATGTTTTTATGTTGGTTTTCTATATTGAACAGGGGAAGTCACAAAAACCTACCTATACAGTACATATTATTCAAGATTGGCTCAATTGAAATATTTTTGTCTACTTTTTTTCAATATATGATGAAAATATAGTAAAAATAATGTAATTTAACCAATTTAGAAAATTTTCACTGCTTGGAATACAAAATTATGTTTTCTTATAAACTTAGAAATTTTTTAAAACGAGTTTAAAAAATAACGCCATCTCAATTTTTTTATATGTTATTTGGCTCAAAAAGTTGCATCATATATATTTTTTTCAGAATTTTTGAAGGTGTCCTTCATGCAAAAATACCAATTTTTGACTTTTCCTGCTAATTTTTGGCATTAAAAAAAGTGGCAACACTGATTTCAAAAAAATCGCCAAAAAGCTAATCAAAGGCCTTACACATTACAAAAAGTTTCAACTTTCTACCAAGCACCGATTCTGAGTTATCCACGCTCGAAATTTACCATATCCAACTTATGCTCAAAACTTTGAGGGCTCATGGCTGCCCTCCAAAAAGACTTTGGAAGCTCCGGTTTGCGCCATTCTTCATCTTTCATCGAGGTCTACGCACATGCAAAAAATCAAAAAAATCGAAGACCCCACTTTCCACTTCGTGGTTGAACTGACATGGAATGACCCAGTAGGTAGGTAGCTATGTAGTTTAGGCTAGGTAGGGACCTATTTAGTGGAATGTGTGAGCCAAAGTATACCATATGGTATGGCATTTTCTTTTCGTCATGTTAGGTTCATAGGTACCTACCCGTTTCCATTTGTTTTCCTATTTTGGAACAGGAAACGCGGACCTAACATGCAGGAAAGTTCTTGCAGCTTTGGCTGTCTTCTTTACTAGGTAGTACAGAATGGAAGGGATATTCTTACGATGCCTCCTTCCATCTCTGATGCCTATTGTAAAAATTCTTTTTGGTTTCGACGTGGACTGAGCCACAAGCTTTTACTTATGTAGTTTTCGCCTCCCTTCCCCTCGACCCTGTGTGGTTTCAAAAGTCTGTGTTGCTCTCCTGGCCGGTTAGCATTTTTTGGATAGTCCCTTTTAGGGCTGTTTACACTACAAAATACTTACATAAGATACAAAGTTATTAAATTATTTAATTAATTACATAACTTCCGATATCCATAGCGCTCCAGATCGTCGAACTAAAATGCTCTCGTTCATTGTTTCTTCATCGTCAAAAATACCATTCCTGGTTCCGGTTCCGTCCACGTGTAAATAGTCCCGCAACGCAATGCGTTCACGAGTAGGAGAAGCTCGTTTTCAAGCTTCTACCTATCTATGCTGCTATTCATCCCTTGTTCCCTTCCCTTATCGATAAAATACGTGATTATTTTGGCGGATGGGTTCCCAAAATTGTTACAAAACAGGACTTTTCACTGAAAAAATCCCAAAACAGGACCAACAGGACCTATTGGACACCCTGGAACTTGAAATTATTTTGAGAAAACGTAGAAAAATAGTAGTAAGTCCTGTGATTTTTTTCACTTTTCACCTCGTATTATTTTCATCATTTTTACCGTCACATCGTCTCCGCTTCAGTTTTTCTTTTTCATTTCCGTCTTTCTCAAAAAAATCTCCCAAAAGAGTAGATTCCCAGACAAACCATTCGCAACACACAGTTTGGCGTCTAAATACCGTAAACTGTTGGCTTAAAAGGGTGCATAATTTTCGCCCAAACTGAAACCTTCGGCAACGAAGACGGCGGTGGCTTACTTTTAAAAAGTAATTAGAAAAAATCCGTCGGATTAACTAATGAAAGGTGGATAAACATTCAGAAAGCTTGTTTATCGATGTCCCGCGCCACATCCTTTTCTTGTCCCTCCGGCAAGAACTTTGTCTTAATAGACGCAAAACCCTTGTGCTTTTTCCCCTTCCGTTTTTATTATTTTTTTCATCCTTTGAAAGGGTAAATTACTGCGTTTAGAATCGTAAACATTTCGAATTTACGTTGTTAAACGTTTTAAAAAAATAAAAACAAACTTCAAGAAGCTTAGAATTTTTACGAGAGAATTTTCATTTTACGACCAAGGCGTACGTTTTTTCTCGAAGAAGAAAAAATTAAAATTTAAATCGTTCGTTAAATGTAGAGAAAAAAACAGACGATCGTAAGAATTAAAAAAATTTCATTTGCTTAAATCCAAAAAAAAAAAAAGGCTGTATAATTACGACCTTTTTTTCTTCTCGACTTTATCTCTTGTCTAGTATACGATTAAACGAATAACTTTCACAATACGCCAGCGAGAGAAGTAGCAAGAATAACGAAAATACAAAGGGATTAGTTTATGGTTACTGCTTTAGTTAATAAGTAAACCGTCAACGTAGCGACATTTATCCATAATATTTGCTATCAAAGGGGTGCAATAAACCCTTTTTATTTTCACCACCCTTACCTCTTTTTCCATATTCGCCCAAGCCAGCGTTGTACAAGCGAATTTCGTTCTATAATACCAGACTAATTAATCGCTATCCCCGAATTCGGCATATTGGAAATAAGTATACCGGAGAAAAATCCTATTTACGAGAGGAAACTTTTACGAGATGTTTTTTTTTACGCGGTAATTACCCATTCGTGTCGTTATTTACGATTATAGTTCAAGAAAAAAGAGGTGATGCGAGGGGAAGGGGCATATTTGACATTGGAACTGGACCCAATTTAATGATCGTAAGGAAATGTGTAATTTTTATCATTATTTTTGATCTATGAATACATTATAATGGAAATTTGATTTTTTTCTCATAAAAAAAATATCAAATGAAAACTGGCACATGATGCTTTATTACGTAGCAGCGAACTAAACTCAATTCAAAAAACACTTATTGTGAGTAGTGAAGAGAAGGGCGAAAAAAATGAAAATCATGCGGATATGAGGCCAAAAAGTGATAGAAAACGGTGGTTCCAGACTAGAACCTTCACAAGATTGCAGTTTTCCCATTTCCATTTCAGCATATTCACTCTCTTAATTTGAATCAGTCAAAAATGTCTAAATTGACTGATAAAATAGAGAAAATCAAGTGACTGATAATCAGTCAAATTCCACTGATTCCCCAGTTACCAGAGTCATTTCACTGCCAATCAATGGAAAATTACTGATTTAAATCGTGAATTTGGATTGTTGAATCAGTAAAAATTAGATGCATGATTGAACTAAGGAAAAATTTACCTACTGATTCAAATCAGTAAATTTCCATTATTGAATCGGTAATTAATTACTGATTCAATCAGTGAAATTTAATTTTTACTGATTCAGTAATGAAAATTCACCAATTAAATCAGTAAATTTTCCCACGGATTACAACACTTAATTTTGTCGATTTCAGTCAGTCAATTTTGACTGATTCAAATTACGAGACCATTAAAACTGAAAGACTTGAACCAAAAAATAGCAGAGAGGAAAAAATACCAACCAATAATTTTTAACCACGGAACAGGAATTTAGATACAGGGAAGTCATTGTAAGTAATGTTTTCCTAATTTACTCGATGTTCATATTAAAAATTAAGCGTCAAAAACTGCTTTTGAAGCTTTTGCTCCTCCTCCCTCCCCTCCACCTCTCAAAAAGAACCAACACCACCACAAAAATATACCGAATCCCAATTTCCAAATCTTCAAATCCAAAAAATGTAAAGAAATCGCTTTCAAACCACCCAGTGCTAATTTCAGCGCCATTTTAACGACACCTACGCACCTCCAATATCGATTCGCAAACGTCAATCAAAAAAAAGGGAACCATTCGACGTAATACGATAAACTTGTCTTTTTTTCGCCATCAAAGGTACGGAAAAAATCCTTTCTCCATCCTCAAACGTTGATCTCAAATGACACCGCAGTTATACATCGTGTAATGGTCATATTATGATCGGATTTTTTTTTCGCACACCGTTCCATCCTAGTCTTTGGTTTACGACAGACGGGGCAGAAAAAACCTAAAATTCGCTTTGATGTCACCCTCGGTGGTTTTTTTCACTTGGCTATATAACGATGTGATCGTTACAACGGCGTTATCAGGCGAACTGTCGAAATTACAAAAAGAAAAAAAATGGACTAATGGTCTATGGCTTCGATTTACTCGTTAGTTGGCAATTTTCTCGCAATAAATATGCGACGTAAGTTTGGCATCATTTTTCAGCATCTCACCTTGTATTATTTTTTTGGCGAGTTCCCTTCTTTTTTTTAATAATTTGAAATTCCCTTTCGTGTTTTTTGACCCTTCGACGAGATAGTCACCTCGTATTACAAAAACGAGAATTTAAACTCGGTTTTTGAAAAAGTGAAAGCGTTGAAAAAAGAGAAACGACGGGCCGAGTTCAGAAAAGATCTGGTAAAAGGGTATTGCCAACATCCCCTCCCTTCCGATGGTAGGAATAAAATAGCATTAAATGAAGATTAATGATACACGAGTCGAAAGGTGGGGAGGTAGGTGAATGTGTGTATAACATATTGCACACCCTGGGTTTTTAAAACGGGTGAATCTTGCAGCACATCTACAGACTCGGAGGCATCCTAAAATGGGCTTTTGCATTGACCATTAGGTTTTTAACCTTGTTGTATCGGGTCTTAAAACGTTTTGCACGTCTATATGCTTGCCCTCGTCAAAGTTGACTTGACAAAGTATCGGTGACGTAACTGCACCGTGCTAGGTCGTCCTCATCTCTAAAAAAGATAAAAACATTCGAAGACAAATTGATTCGCATTTCCTCGGCACAATTTAAGTCTACTCGCCGGCGTTGCTGCCCCAGTTGATAGGTTGTTTTTGGCGCAGAAAACGCTCCGCGGTCGTCCGTTCGTTAATAGACGCCGATCTACCCATTCTTTTCGGCGTTTCCGCCGCCGATTGCACCCAAAAAACCATCTACGAGGAGATAAAGTATGTACATAAGGACCGCACATGCGGTAGACTGGTATGCACTACGTAGACGTTTCGTATACGTCTAAACTCCTTACTGGAGTTTTCCTCTTTTCGCAAATGCGTACAAATGGTCGATCAACATTCATTAGGTGTTGTTCGGTCTGTTGGAAGAAATGTAATTTTTCTCTATCATCGTGCCCGTAAACGTAGTATGTAGCAACGAGATGAGAGTTTACCATAACACGAGACGTACACACGTACGTCACGCTGAGATCATTCGACCAGAAAGTCGTATACGTAAATTGAGTTTTTTTTCCTTAATTTTAACTGGGGCAGGATAGCAGCAGCGATCAAATGACGGAGAAAAGTTATCACTCATCACTCACCAAGTAAGGAATGAGGATTAGAAAAAATGTGCCGAGGAATACCAAATTCGTCATTGGATAAATTACCCACTTCGAATGAATTCGAAATTATATTTCGATATTTTTTTTCCGTATGAGATTCGGACATGGAACCAGTAATTTTTTTGGTTCATCTTTTATTTATTGTGAGGAAATATAAATTTATCGAGCTGAGATTCCTCGACGTTTGAAAGCCCATACGTAAAAAGGTGTCTCCGAATCTGTGAAATGCTTTTTTGGTGAGGGAGGGATTGATTTCAAAACATTAGGAACCCCCCGAAATGTTCTGGTATAAAGCAAGGCAAGTTTTTAAGGGGTGATTTTACTCCAAATCACTCTCCAGAACGAAAGTTTTGGCCTGAAATTGGTCTCAAAAGTGATGAGAAATAGCAATATTTTTTGTTTTTCGAAATTCATTTTTCAACAAAACATCCACCAACACTTCGCACAGGTAACATACATCTTTAATTCTTCATTTAAATAAATCACCTGTTTTGGAAGTTTTTTTTTTCAATCTATCATTTCACAAATCCAGTTAATTTTTTTCACATATTTTGACTCTTCGCTGAAGAAATTTAAAAAAATTGAGCATGAAAAATTTCACGCTTTCTTTTCTGAAATTTTTGCCTATATTTGCCTTTGAGTGCGTTGCTTTACCAAGTGAAAATTCTATAACCGAGGGTGCTAAGAATAATTCATCAAGAACTTCAAGATGACTCGAAGAATGAAAACATACATAATTGCGCAAGGTTCCAACAATTTTGAATTTAATTCGTTTCACCAAAACGACCTATCGAATATCGATGATTAAACTGAGCACTGCTGAGCGGTGTTTTTTAACCGAAGTTATTTTACATGAGTTATTTTACGTTATTCTACACATTATTTTACTGCAAAATAACTAATGTAAATTTACAGCACAACCCTGCGAAGAACATCCGATTGGAAGTTAATTTTTCTCAGACTGATCACCCCACTCCCCATGAACATTCCTAAGTTACACATAATTAAAGAAGAAGGGAGTGTGAGATAATAATTATGAAATCAATTAAATACCTTTTTTTTTCGCTAAAAATGTGAAGGGTCCCAAATTTCATTTCATTTTTTCTACCGGATTTACCGGGTGATCGAGCGGAACAGAATTACTTCCACAGTAAAAAATAAATGAAAAGAAAATGTCTAGACCCGCTGCAAGCAAGTATTTGAATAATTTATGAAATTGAATAATTCGGTTTGAAGATCTGTACTTCAATTAGTTCGAAAAAATATCTCGATCTAACCTCATGTCCCTGATATTTTGTGACCAGTTTTTCTTGCTATAATTTTCATCATAATCGCAGGAAATCCGTTCACAAACTATTTTTTAGGGAGTTTACTCGATGGGCCTTGAAAATTTTCAAGACCTATCAATGTTTTTTTTTTGTATTCTCTATTTTTTTTTCAAGAGATTGTATCACACACTGAGTAAAGAAATAGGAATTGGAAATATTTCAAGAGTGAAAAAAGTAGGATGATAAATTATTCTCTGCGGTGCTCAAGAAGAGAAATATTGTTGAAAATTTCTTAGATTTTTTAATTAGGTAAAAAAATCATGATATTCAGAAATGAATTTCATGATTTTCAAAATCAAAACAGATAAGGCGCCTTGCTTCAGAACAAAAGTGGGTGGAATGTAAAAAAAATTTCGAGTTCTCGGAACTTCCTTTTATCTTCAATTTTTGAGGAGAAAAATTGCATTACAAAAATGTAAACCAAGTAGTTCTTCAGTAAATTTGAGGGAATGAAAAAGTCAAATGATATTTCTAATTTCTTTTCACAAACACAGATAAAATGGTAGGTACAAACAACTCACTTCAATATTTTTTTAATCCCGAGTTATTTGTGGAAAAAAATGATACTTAATTAAATTTTTCACAATTTTTCCAAGTTTGAAATTCAAAACTTGAACAAAATTTCAAATTCAGCAGAGTTCTGTTGAATTCTCAAATTCGTTTCTCTAATTCACTGAATTTTTCAACATTTCCAAACTAAAAATATTTGGAAGAGTTATCTGGATTCAACTCTTTCCCACAGAATCTGTCTTTGATAGGAAATTGCATGGCAAATAACAAGTTGATAATTTTTAAACTTGCCGCCTTTGAAAACTGCCAATCATATTTTTGAACCTCGAACTTCAAAAATTCAAAAGAAAACTGGGATTTCAGGTTCCAAGTTCCAAGCTCAAAAAAATGGGTTCGGGTCTCGCTGGTTTCGAGCATTTTGGATGCTTTCAGCCCAACCCCAACCCTACCTCTGCATCACCTCGAAACTTCATCGGTCATTAAATTCAACCACTTTCCATTCGTCTCATCTTTCAAAAACAATCAAATAGCCAAAATGTTTGGCAATTACTGCACCCTTTCAAGCCCCAAATCAACCAGACTCCTTCAACTCCTACCAAACGTCATTCGGTCGGATACATATCAATAGCGAAGAAAAACGCAGGAAAAAAAGCACAAGAATTAAAAATAAAAGACGTATCTTCTTCCATCAACATTTATGGTTCATTTTTTTCTTCTTTCCACTACA